>OU452305.1:40560714-42005714 GCA_911728475.2 Pterostichus madidus
TCGGATTGTGGATTTGGGATTCGGGTTCGATTCACACCACCACAAAAATTTTCACCACATTACTATTATACCTCTGGCTGGGAGAAGGGGACTCTACTAACATTTTTAGGGGCCGTAGTTTGACAGCTGATAACTGCACTTCACACACATGAATATATCATAAACCGAGATCTGCTACGGCAGAGTGCCACACCCAGTAATGGATAAAGTTATGATTAATTAATTTATTTATTCTGCTCTGTACAACAGGAACTTAATCCCAATTACAGTATAGGGTAATAGTTCATTTCTTTTTTTAGCTTGATTGGAATTCGAACGCGGAGTCTATTTATTTTATTTTTAGGATAGTTGACTCTGTGCTATCGAATCGGCCTATGAATTTGAAAACCCAGATTTTATACTCATAGCCGATAAACCATTTTCACCACATTAAAACTACCTCTGTGGCTCCTTCTCCACTAACATTTTGGGGAGGGAGTCGTGATTTTACGACGCGAAAAATATATCACTTACCAAAATCTGTTACGGCAGAGCACCATACCCAGTAATAGGTAGAAGGCGTGATGATATGTTTATTTATTTATTTTATTTTTAAAAGAGAAAACTAATATCTTTAAATTGTCATATATTTCTAAAGTATTTTCCTTTTTAAAATTTTTAGGAGCAAATATTTGGCAACGAAATATATTTTTGCAATACTTGTACTGTTAGTTACCTATTAATGACAAAAATTAAACACTGTTAGTGCAACTTTTGTTGCACAGTAGTTTCCATGATTATATCACGACTTTAATATTTATTTACTGCCCACCGTAAACTCTAAGTAAATATTATATATCAGGGTCCTGCTTATCTTGATAACAAATTGACAGTTTCTTTTTTTTCTTCCTTCTATTTGTGCAAGTATTGTAAAAAATAGGTTACTAACCTCGAACTGTAAGAGATTTTTTTAGGTTGCGAATGTTTAGGAAATCTCGACCCTTCGGGCCTCAATGTCTTAAACTACATTCTTAACCTAAAAACTGTCACTTACTGTACATGGTACATAATATATTACTTTTTTGTTGCAAAACTGTGAAAATGTATTAAATTCTTTTTAAAAAGATAATTCTCTGTAAACAAATTATAACGCCATGTGTCATTTCTGCTTCAGTTCTGTATGAAGTCAGATAACAGAGTACAACGTAGCGATAAATAATATAAAACACGAACGGTAACACCCTAATATTTGCATACATTATTGATCAAGTAAGAGGTACTAAATTATTACACGACATTTGAAGTATTATAAATTACCTTTACGTTGCATTAGCCAAAAATTGTAATAAGCGCTATTCGCATTGTCTTTCATCATGAGAAAGTACCACATGGTAAAAGCGCTAGGGTCATTGATTCGAAAATTACTTAGAGTTTCTACTGGTACGTTTAATATAAAATAATTATTGATCTATCATAAATAAATTAGAAATTTGAATTATATATTATGCTTGAGGAAGTCAAGTCTGCGATTTGGTCATTGGTTGGAATCTCATTTATAATCCAGAATGTAATGTTTTGGAAGCTATTTGCTTGGATTGGTGTGGACGTTCGTCTTTCGATAGGCTTGTCAATTTCATTAATTTTATAGTATTTTTCACAGTTTACATCTTGAAATATAAATTACTTGTTGAAGAAAACATTCTTTTATTAATTAATTGGAACATAAATCTGATGTTCTTCAATTCTCTTTTGTCTTATTTCTTCAGAATATTTTATTATTCCTTCTGTTCTAATTATTTTGTTAGAAGTTGCGTGCAAAGAGAGTGTTATTTTAAATTTGACGTACAATCACATTTAGGCCAAAATGATGTATTTTCTTTTTCTTTCTGCGTTTATTATTTTTTTCTGTTTCATTTGTTACTCCTCCGTTCACGCCATAACGCAACAGATATAAGGGCTCGTGAAAAATAAAAGAGCGTTCCACTTCACACGATTCTATTTATCAAACTGCTTTACATCTTTATACTTAAAGGACGAAACGCGTCTATGGTTAAAGCTGAACTGACCAGCCGTTTGATGATAACTTGATAAGTTGATTCAAACGTGCTGAAAATTTTGTGGGATTTGTGACAAGTGATGGAAAGTTTTTTCCTATTTTTCTTATTTATTTATATTTAATATTATTATTCCCAACGATGAAGTTTACAACACGATTGAGCTTACAGTAATTGAATAATGGGCTCATTATTCAACAGTTTTTATTACTTAACACCTTTAAATAATGAATCATATTATGTTTCTAGAAGTGCCCTTATAATGAATGAATTATTTAATGGTCGTGAGTAAAATATATTAACACTTATTATGTTTCATCAAACGGAAAGGTACAAAACTTGAAACAGTCATTAATTAGATTCATTCTGTAATTTACGCCAAACATTTCTATTCTGGTACACCACTTTCGTTTTATCCACATTAATAATTCCTTTCATTCAATCTCGTTTAATTCATGCTACAAACCTGGAATCAAATTCATCCATTCATCACAATCTCTCAACTCTAGTATGATGATTCCTTTTATCAATCTTTTATTCGACGAAGATTGTACAAATCTAATATTTGGTAGTTGTACAGATATAGTGATGTACTCGTAGTGCGAACGCAGCAAAGTACCTGGTTGTATTTGTAACAGGATTTACCATCACAAACGCGTCAAAATCTTTGAATAACAATACGGATGAGGGTGTCGCGAGCACGCCACGTGCGACACAAGGTGATAGTTTCAAACAGTGAACAGAATATTAAAACGAGTTTTATGCGCGTTTCCTGGAAAAAACTTCCGTTTCATTCTCGACAATGATTGATATGTTGACTTTGGAAAAGCTTCTTAAAACTTGAAATATCTTCCGAACGAAAATATCCCTAACAAGGATCCCAGAGGAACTGGCGGTTTAGGCCGCGTGCCAGGGATAATGCTAATCCAAAATACCTGTCATTTCTGATTAAATCTTTCGCGGGAACTTTGCCTCACTGAATCACCAGAAAATTCATAAATAATTAAGAGGATTATATAAGTAAGCGCGAGAAAATCGCTAAATTCTTTACAAATCGGATGTATTTTTGACAGGGCTTGCTTCTCTACAATTTTTAAAATTAAACTTTATGGTGAAAGTTACAGTGACAGCGTAAACTCAAACTTATGTTAAAGTCGAAATTACTATGGGAATATGTACATATTAACTGTATTCCATTTGCCAATTGGTTCAGTTAAATCAGTTCAGACATATTAGAGGCGTATTCCATTTGCCATTTGGATCAGATCTACCTTACATTTACTGAATCAGATCACTTATTTATTTCGCTGGATTACCTCGCTGACTTTATTTCTAGTACTAGAATTACAGATACTAATTTACTTTGAAGTAATTCACCCCAATAAGTGCACCAGTTTGCTTAATTCAGTTTATTTATACATGTGTCGAATTTATCTGAACTGATTTAAGTGAACTAAGTGACAGCTTAGATAATGTGACTAAATGAACTGAACTAAGCAAACTGATGCATTTATTCTAATCAGTAAATCTAGTGCTGGGGATAAAGTGAGCGAATATAGTGAAATAAATAAATGAACCGGTTCAGTAAGAGTAAGTTAGGTCTGATTCAAATGGCAAAGTGAATAACCCCAATTATTGTTGCTTTGCGACCCGATTGTCAAATAGCTGTAATAACAGGCATAAGTTGGTGGAATGGAAAACAACAACTATGGAATTTTCTTATCATCAAGAAATTTAACTTAATTAAAGTAAAAATCTAAATTACTTTCTTGATTCTTAAAGTAAAAGCTGTTCTATAGAATAATTCAGTTCGTAATGTTTCCAGAGAAAAAGATGCACAAATTACGTCATAGTAAAGTTGTTCTGCACATTAATACTCTAGTACTCAGTAAACAAAGCCATAACTATAAATTACGCTTGTTTAAATCTTTTATTTATCATAGAGTAATATGATACTACCATTTCTCGGAACACTTACATATGCAGTGCTTCAACAACATACTTATCCTTGTTCAGAGTTATTTACGATACATTTGATTCATTATTCTGCAAGATTGTAACTTCCACTTGAATGGAAATTTGTTTACTTGATTACACAGCCAATTGCCGTTGGATTTACTAACCATTTCAAACTGCCCAACCAGGCTAAAGACATTGAGTTGAATTCAGCACAAGTCTTTTGTTTAGAAATGCCTCTAGTAACATTGCATCTTCCTTTTTCAACTGTCTTTATCATTGCATCTGTCTTTCTTTTTTTGTTACTATTATTTATTTATTTGCTACTCTGCACAACAGGAACTTAACTCCAATGACAGTAGCTCATTTTTCCCAAGTTTATGGAAATTAAGATTACCTTGGAAACATTAAAATATTTCGCGGTTCCCTTCTACAAATAAATTTGTAATAGAAACAAACATTTATGATATATTTATATTTATTTTTCTGAAACCGTCAAGAGTGCTTACTTTCCTGATCAATTTTAATATGGAGAGTAGGTTTTTACAAAAACAGTCAAGTGAAGTACGCATCCAAGGCTACAACAAAAATAACAATTTGGTAAAATACAAAACAGTCTGATAAAAATTTTACCTGACTGTTATTTTTTTTGGTAAGCTGTCAATACAATTCAAATCAAAAAATGTAATCATTTTGAATTATTTATGATTAAATATTGATTAAATTAAACGGTTAAAAAAATTGTATATAATTGTGTCAGGGAAGTGTTTTTACTTGACTGGGCGGATTAAACTACTCGGCCTATGGCCTTGTATTTCAAATAACCGCTTCGTCAAGTAAAATATTCCTGGCTTATTATGTAATATACTATTATTAAATATGGGGTGGTTAGCTCAGTGGTATGAAGTCGGCCTGTGGATCCTGAGAACCCTGGTTCGATTCCCGCAGGCGACAAACAATTTTCATAATTTCAAAAACTACCCCTATGGCTCCTCCACCACTAACATCTTTGGGGGCCGTGATTTGACGACTGTTTCGGTAGAGTGTCACACCCAGTAATGGGTACAAGGCGTGATAATATATTTTTTTAAATTTTTTTTCTATTATTATATTTACTATTTTCTATAAAAAACATCTGTACATAAAATTGCTATTTCATTTGTAAGCACAATTTTCATTATTTCGTTGTCCCTCAACAACAACCCTTAAGGAGTCCTACAGTTTGGGAATCGCTGTAATAGCTTATAATGGAATCGGAACCATTTAAACATAGTATTTCTTTGATATAAGTTGAAGTACGAACGCACGATGTTTGCTCCAGAACAATCGAGAGGTCAAAGCAATAGTTATTTTATCACTGGAAAAGTGCAGACCAGGTGTTAATTAAAAAGGAAATTCTAGTGTGAAATATTCGGTTATGTCTTACGAGTAAGAGAAGGTAGTTAATAAGTGGCATAGTAACATAACGGTGCGGTAAGTTAAGCGAGAGGATGCGTCCACATGCATACGTGAGTTACATGTCCATTAATTATGGCAGGAGATTGCGCTGGCAACCAAAACAATGTGCTGAAGCTTCCATGTGTTCTCGCTGAAAGTTCACCACGATAAATGTAATTAATATCTTCTTGGGTGAGGACTGGATGAGTGCTATGCTGCAAGTGTATTAGTCTTGGATTACGTTGGCGAAAAGGTAGAAGGGAGAGGATTTGTGGGATTCTACATTATAAATTAACTTATTAAATTAATTGTACGCTTAATAAATAACGTGTGTAATTAATTAACAATACATAATTAAATGTTACCTTACAAAAGCTTCATAACCGATAATTTGAGGGTGCGAAACTTGCTGGCTAACTTTTATTTGGAACCGTTTACATTAAATTAAATTACAAAGTACAGAGGAAAATGAGTTCTTGTGAAAATGTAGCTTTTTAAATAATTATAAATAAATATAAATAGGAGGCTAGCTCAGTAGTATGAAGTCGACCTGTGGATCCTGAGAACCCTGATTCGATTCCCACAGGCGACAAACAATTTTCATAATTTAAAAAACTACCCCTGTGGCTCCTCCACCACTAACATCTTTGGGGGCCGTGATTTGACGACTGGTAACCGCACTTCACGCGCAAAACATATAACTTACCGAGATCTGCTTCGGCAGAGTGCCACACCCAGTGATGGGTAGAAGGCGTGATGCTATATTTATTTTATTTTATAAATATAAATATATCATCACGCTTTCTACCCATTAATGGGTGTGGCATTCAGCTGTAGCATATCTCGATAACTAGTAAATTTTGTGCGTAAAGTGCGATTGCTAGTCGTCAAATCACGGCCCCCAAGATATTAGTAGAGGAGATAGTTTTAATGTGGTGAAAATTGTTTGTCGGCTCTGGCAACCGAACCAGGCTTTTCAAATCCACAAGTCGACTCTATACCACTGAGCTACCTACCCTATCTGATGTATAATAAATAAATTGATTATTGTTTTATTTATATTACTAATATATTAGATGTAACTACCAAACCAGTGAATAGTCATCGTTAAAGTTTGATCCTCAAGTATAGAAACACCTTGTATATTAAGGTTAAAAGCATTATAATAGTTTTGAAAATATTATATTTATGTGCAAATAGTAATTAAAATTTATTTCAAATTTTTGTTTAAATTCTCAAGAATTGTTGAACAGAAAATAATTTAATAATTCAGAATATTTTTAAATACAATAAATTTATAGAGCAGTATTTTTTTAAACACTTTTTATTTAACAAATTTTTCTTTAAAATAATTTAGAAAGGTTTCACAGCCCAAAATGTATCAAATTCTTTAAAAAATATATTGTTTATAAAACCCGCATTTATGCTTTAAACTGCTCGTTGCAAGTTTGGCCGAGAAATTTACATAGAGCGTATGCGTACTTGGCGTAGTAATACATTGAATTAATTGATAGATCACCCACATCTCTATCTGTCAGTTGTTAATTTTAGTTGTGTTTGGGTACATTTTGTGCTGTGTAATTTTATTTTGAGTGTTGTGACTTTAAGTGTAATAAAGTGAAATCAGGATTGCTGATCAGTAAATCGTTGCAATAAAGGTAACATTTTATGTACCTATGATTTTAAAATATTTACTCTTGATATGAATATAATGTATATGTACCTATAACCTTAATCCAAATGCAAATTCTAAACCTTTTAATGCAATTATAGTTGGCAATTTTATAGCCGGGGAAGGGAGTCCATTTCAATAAATTTAACTCAATGTAGATCATTATAAGCTGTTGCTATTCTACAGAATAACAAATAAATATTTTGGTTACAATATTAACTATACACTAACCAACGTTTTAATTCGTTTATAGATCACTTTCGTTTTTTTTAAAAATAAACAATTTTCAGGACATAAAAAAAGTATAGATTGTTTATACATTTAACTTAAATTAATTTTTCTTTTACATTACACTTACCTGTTAACTATATTTTTAAAATGTTTGTCCTTAGTTTTGTAGTACGTCAAGATGGTTTACCTCTAAAAAAAACTGAAATCTGTCAACATACGAATAAAAACGTTGGCTCAAAGACTAAACATAATTTATTATTTACCTCAAATTCTGAAAATCAACTATAGGAAATTTTACAAAATAAATCATTTTCATTGTTTTGGTCTTTAAGATAGAAGTGGAGGTGCTACGAAGGAAATTTTTGTGTAGTATTATTATTTATTTATTTTGCACCACATGTGTTAATATATCTTCCATGATATCTTAATTAATGTCAAATAAAGTAATTAAAATTATAGCTGCTTCTAATTATATATGCAAAATTATAGTTATAAACTGATTTTTATGACTTAGTAATAACTGTAATAAAATCTGGAATATAATTATCATTTACATAAATGTGTTTTTAATATATTTAAGAGATCATATAAAATTGAAAACTGATTTAGTGATCCAAATATTAAAATGAAATTATATTTAAGAATTTCGTAATGAAAACATTGATATTGAAAATTGCAATTATAATTCTAGTAGAAATCAATTTAATTTTAAGTCATTAAACCGGGTGGAAAATAATGGAAACTGCACCAATATAATTGAAGAGAAAATTAATACAAATATGTACCTAACCTCAATCCTTTATTTCACTTTAGATCCGTAAAATGCACATAATGCGGAAGTGAATAAATTAATTTTAAATTAAATCGTCTTAGCCGCCAGCGAACCGATTAATCCAATCGAATAATGAGAAACCCAAAGCCTTAATGTCAATCTAACCCCATTTCATCCACTCCTGCGGTACATTATCATGTTAAGTCGAATTTTATGCGGATTTTAATTCAAAATATGCCTGGAGGACTCGTGTTCGTCAGTGTGAGCACCACACGGAATCCATTTAACGCACGCAACGCAGAATACTGTCAGAGGATACTCTACTTGTCAAAACTGTCAAGGCTTTAGAACTGTAACTGCTACAAATTTGCTACTTGAGTGATAAAAATAATTGTATTCAAAATTCACAAAAATTAATGAGTTTATTAATCTATTTTTGCACTATATTCATTAAACTTAATGTAGGGAATAATATTTGACGAAAAAAGATGTAGGTCATGTATCACTACTTTTTTTTTCATTCCTGCTGAATGCTTTCAAACGCTATATCTTTAAAACTACTAAATATAATTAATTTTTGTTTACACCTCGAAAATCTACGTTACTTGCTTATACTAAAAAAATATAATTTAATAGAAAACTTATGGTGAAACTTCAATAAAGAACATTTGAATAATTCCTGCATATATCACATATCTTCAAAACTGTATCATATATTTAAAATCGGTTTGCACTGTTCAATTTACTGCTATTAGCTTTATAAATTGGAAAAAAATCATTAAATTTGATCAACTAATTTTGTTTAATTATAGATTAATTATAGAAAAATTAAATAAACATAAATATATCTTCATACCCATTATCCAATATTGAGTGTGGCAGTCTGCCGTAACAGATTTAGGTAAATTATATATTTATGCGCGTGAATTGTAGTTACCAGCCGTAAAATCCCACCCCCCAAATATGTTAGTGGAGTGGGAGCCACAGGAGTAATTTTAATGTGATTCCCACTGCCGACAAACATTTTTACCACATTAATACTACTTCTGTGGCTCCTCCTCCACTAACATCTTTGGGGGCTGTGATTTGACGACTGGTAAAATATACCACGAGATCTGCTTCGGCAGAGTGCCACACCCTATAATGGGTAGAAGGCGTGGTGATATATTTATATTTATTTAGCTTATTTTAAAATGGGGTGGCTAGCTCAGTGGTATGAAGTCGGCCTGTGGATCCTGAGAACCCTGGTTCGATTCCCACAGGCGACAAACGACTTACATAAAAGCTATCCCTGTGGCTCCTCCACCACTAATATCTTTGGGGCCGTGATTTGACGGCTGGTAACCGCACTTCACGCGCAAAATATATCACTTACCGAGATCTGCTTCGGCAAAGTTCCACACCCAGTAATGGGTAGAAGGCGTAATGATATATTTATATATATTTAGCTTATTTAAAATGCTTATTGGCTGAAGAAATCGAAACCGGGTTGTCATATCCACAGACCAACACAATATTAGTGATCCTTCTACCCCATAAATAATAAATATTAATAATGCTTTTCAATTGATATAACAACAAAGAATATCAGTAATTGTATAGTTGATAAAGCCTACTAACATTTTTACGTCGACATAAGCCGATTCTAATAGGAATTGTATCCGATAAGTGGCTTTCATTCTCTTTCCCCGTGACGTATACTTAGCAGTCACCAAGCCCGTGTGTGAAGGAAGTGAGCTACGAGGGAAAATGTCGCCAGGCATGAAAATTCACCATTAGTAGGGAAAGTAGGTTGGAAAGGACCCGACTCGAACGTCACTTGATTAAAACCCTCCTCTGTACATTTACATCGGGTTGATACATTTCGCGGGGCCGCCACTTGTCACGTATACAATTTGTATCCGTCCTGTCATTTGTCAGCCTTTATTTATACCCTGTATTTTTGAATACTGCTGCGGATAACATATCTAGATGACCTCATTCAATATTAAAATTAATTTTTACTGATAGCAGTGATTAATATATGTGATATATTACGCACATGCCCTTTGGGTATGTAAACCCCAAATTTTGTGATAACAAACATATGCTTACCCTTTGAACATATCATGGAAAAAATGCTCTGATGCCATAAACATATTTTACTGGAGGTTAATCAAATTATCTGTTTGGGTTTATCATTAAAAATTTTACCCCATTTCACATTACAATCAAAATGTATTCTTCAATTAAAATATTCATATTTTTATAGATAACTATGAAAAAGATAATAGTATTGAGTTAGAAAAAGATATCTTTACAATATTTCTACTGTAAGTTACCTATTAATGACAAAATTTAAACAATGTAACTGCAACTTTTATTGCACAGTGGATCAATGGTTATATCAGGATTTTAATATTTACTTACTGTCCACCGTGAACTGTAAAGAAGTATTACATATCAAGGCCCTGTTTATTTTGACAACCATTTGACAGCTGTCAATTTTGAAACCTATTTTTCTTTTCATTCTATTTATGCAAGTATTGTAAAAAGTATCTTACTAACCTCGAACTGTAAGTGATTTTTTTAGGTCGCGAATGTTTCTTGACCTAAAAACTGTCATTTACAGTTCATGTTCCCTAATATACTACTAAAATTGAATGAAATTTTTGACAATGACTTTGCAAGAAATTTTCAAATATTAAAAATACTTAAAATTTCACAAAAATTTGCTGATAAGTCAATTCTGTCACGAGAAATTCAATGCTGTTGAGCGCATCTTCATATCTTGTTTTGTTTTTATGATACAGCTTCTAAAAAAATTTCTCAAATTTACTTTCATCAGATATTGATCTTTCCCGAGACTATATCTCAAAATCTAAGCGAGATATGAAGATGCGCTCAACAGCAATGAATTTCTCATGCTTCAATTTACTTATTGGTAAATTTTGAGCGATTTTTATATTTTCTAAAATTTGCATATTTTTTTTTTCTTAAAACATTTTCTGAATGATATCTCAAAACCTAGAAGACCTATGCACTTGGGGATTTCACCTTTGGATTCAGCGGGTTATAGTACATATGTATGTAAATTTTCGTTACAATATTCATACTAGAAAGAATTTTAGAGCAAAGAGTCTGAAATTGGCTGAAAATTTATAAAAATTTAAGGGGTACCCCTTAAGAATTTTTCAGAAAATATAATCGCTCAAAATTTGCATATAGGTCTATTTAAATACGAAAAATTCAATGCCGTTGAGTGCTTGTTCATAGCTGGCCTTGTTTTTGAGATATAGCCTCCGGAAATATTGAATTTTTATAATTTTTTTATAAATTTTGTTCTATTTGTTATTATGGCATTAAAACGTTAGTCTATTAGTATAAATCAATAAAAATATTCATACTGACGCAAAATATGACGTTGAATCTACTAGTGAAATTGCAAAGTTTATATTTATTTTTGTTTTTAAGTTATGACCCCTTAAAGTAAATAATTTTTTTTGAAAATACTTTTTTATTCTCTTTTACATTTTACGCCATAAAAAATGCAAACGTTCACTTATATCCATAAAAATATTTGTACTTTTACAAAAAACTATGACAAATTCAATAGTGTAACTCTCAGATCCGTATTCTGTAAAATATTTGACTAATGGAGTACTTACAAAGTAATAATAAAACTGAATAAAATTCGTCAAATAATATATTTCTCATCATTTAAAAAGATGTCGTTTTCTTGATGATATATGTATTTGCTGTTCTCAAGTACAATTTGTTTTGAGACATGCACTTAAATGAAACCATTAATTATCTTTTTAAAATACAACAAAATTCATCTTCCTGCCCGCACCTTTAATTTGTACTGCTGCTAACCCTTGCATCTCGGAAGCTTATTGTTATTTTGAAAACTCTGTTTTGGTTTAACGAATGAATAATCTCGTTGTCTGTAGCGAACGGTTGAAGCACTAAGCTATCCAGCGTGATGGATGCGGCCGGGGCGCGCACATAAACGTCATGCATTTATCGTCGAATTGTATAGAGTGATAAATGTATAACACTGTAATTAAGCAATAAAAAACAAAATTATTCGTAATATTTTAACCTGACGCAGTGTTTACGAGCAGAGCCGTTATAAATGATTGTACATTGCCTCTCCCGGGAGATTGCGTTTATTTTAGAATTAAAATTCAGGCTAAGGGTAAGTTTATTAAAATATTTGTGTGCAAAATTGAGGGCTTTTGCCTACATCACCGTGAATAACTTATGGGTGGATTAACTTGGTAAATATGATAAAGTAAGGATTAAATTTTGTTAATATTAAACCCGAAGTACACTACTAAATATCTGAAGCTTTTTTAATATTTAATTTCTCGGTGGAAGACTGATTGAAAGGTGTTTTGTAAAGAATTATAAAAGGAATATTTTTTGTAGTTCTTTGCTTTTGAAGATTTTTTATTTTTTATACACAAGTATAAACGAGTAAAAGACCAACTTCAAAGTGCAAAATATAAAACGATGTTTTAAATTACTTAAGCTCATTATGAAATATGTATATTTTTATACCAGTCAAGAGGTACGGAGGAAAGATAAAAGAAATATAAAAAGTAAAATTTTACGTGTTTATATTTCCAAATAAACAGGTTAAATTACTTCTTTGTTAGATAATTAATTTTTAAGACGAGCAAACAATTTATTAAATAAATTACCTACATTTTAGCAAAAATATTTCAACATAAAAGCACTTTTCCACTCTTATTAAATTTATTAAAAAAATACTAATTCCTGTTTTCCTTTTCAGGTAAGTCTACCAAAGATTTAATATTTTAAAAATGGCGGAGGAGCTCTTCTAAACATGCAGAACGCAGTAAGTAACTATAAACAAGTCTCGAGCAAAACAATACTTATTTAGTTATTTATTCTTTGACCGCTGACATTTACCACGAATCAAATACGTACTTGTAGTCGAGTTTGAAAACTTTACAACAGCTATGTAAAATGAAACAATATTTCTCGTTCAAGCAGGCATAAGTCTAAACTTAGTTCAGAACTTCTGAAAATTGGAAACAACGTTGTTTTACTTGCGGTACATAATTTCATGAATAACTTAATATTAAACAAAATATTTCTTTAAGAGTTATGTTCTCAATTTAAACTAACATAGAAAATATAAATGAACTCAGAGCAAATCCACTTTAATAGTTATTTAACTAACTAGTGTGTTAATGCAGACGATTACTAATCGAGACTTCCTACGAGAGAGCATAAAGAGTGTTAATTGTAAAAACAAAATAAATAAGTTAATATATCATCACGCTTTCTACCTATTACTGGGTGTGGTACTCTGCTGAAGCAGATCTTGGTAACTGATATATTATGCTCGTGAAGTGCGGTTACCAGCCGTAAAATCACGGCTCTCCAAGATGTTAGTGTTGGAGGAGCTACAAGGATAGTTTTAATGGGGTAAAAATTGTTGTGTGGCTGTGGGAATCAAACTAGAGTTTTCAAATCCACAGGTCGACTCGATACCACTGAGACATTAATTGTTAAGATTTTTAATCGTCAATTAACACATGAATTAGTTACAATATTATTTCGTTGATCATAATTTTTAATTGGGAGAAAATCTAGTGTTATTTCATAACAAATTTATTAAGTACTTGTTTTCAGTAATAATATAACAAGGGAGTGAGAATAAATAGAAAATAATTTGACAGATCTTTCGATAACTTGTTGCCAAGCAATAGTCAGGAAAGCCCGTAGGGCTTGAGTGGCTATTGCCAAATGGTAACAAGTTTGAGAAAGATACTGGAGAATTATTTTCTAGTTTACCGTACTTTCAAGTTATATTTAATTAGATTATTTTTTGACTTAGCTGTTGAGGTCGATACATCCAACTTATTTTGAACTGGGTCCATAGAGATTGATTACTTATTAATGTATTCTTGGAAGTTGTTTCCAAAATTTCTTCGTGTATTTCTGTATCTGAAATGCAACTAAATCTATTCTGTTCACACATTTTGACAGTTTTAAGTAATTAATTGACAATTACCATTTATTAGTCAGAGACAAAGCACCTACAGAGATTATTCCCGGGAATAATCACAAGAGCATTATTCTCAGTATAATAATTACAGGATTGGTTAAAACGCAGACACGTGACATACAATGAAGCATTTCATTGGTTTTGAGCAACGTCAAAAAATAATCAGAATATGTATTTTTATATTTATATTCATTTTAAAGGAATGCTACGTTTTAGCTAGAAGTATCAATATCATCTGTTTAGTATTTTACTACAACTTAGTGCTAGCTAATATATGCAATATTAAGTGTGTTATACTTATCCAAAAGAAAATCATTCATTTTAAAAATCATGTATTAATGAGTGTCATTATAGTATGATTTTGTATACATTAATGAAAACCATAAATGAACGATCAACGGAAAATAAAATATGACAGAATCGCGTACTTCAAATTTTAACTTTGTATAGAGTTGTATACAAAATAATTTGTTTTAGAGCAATGTGAAATATTTTCACAATTTAAATGACAAAATTTGCGCTTTAAACTTTCAGAGTTTAACTTGGAGATATTTCCAATAATTACAGAACTAGTTGAATGAAATCTGTCGAATATTAAACTATTTTAATGAACGATAAAGTTAGTTTACATCATTAATACTTATTTACTTATTAAAACTATAAAAAGCTTGCATCTCTCCTGTACGTTTCACGAATAAGGAGCGAATACCTCATTTATTCTTATAAAATTTTCACAATTTTCCCTCTGGCCCTGTAATCAATTCATTCTCCATCTGTGCAGCGCTGCTGGCGTCATTAAATTATGTTTTTATCCATTCACAACTGTGAGTTCTTAACGTCCTTTCATGCAAACCTGGGAAGTTGAGAAAAATTTTATGGACGAATTTCAATGTGCTTTATTCAAGTTTATGCAATAGTTCCGTGCTCAAATAGGATTGATGAAGTTTTACAATTATCCCTAAATCATTTCCTGAAATATATTTAAGGGCAATGCAAATAGATCTTTTTCTACGATTGGTAAAAAGTAGATTTTTGTGACAGAAAGTGAACAAATGCAGACCACAGCTCCTTGTAGACCATTGCAGATTATAAATTTCACTTTTTTATATTTTTGTTTACCTGTATTGTTTTTCTAATATTAATTACAATTAAAAATCGATTCATCTTAATTTGCGATAGTACAAACAATGTTGTCTACATTTCACTTTGAAAGTATATATGCAGATCTCGTCTATTTGCAGTCCTCGCTACACTTTTGCCTGGGTTCGAAAACAGTTATTTTCAACGCTTGGTAAACAATAATTATTTGTGTATCAAGAACAGAAAGTAGTCTATTCCTGCACGCGTATGTAGATTGTTAATTGAGGCGGGAAATGTCAACTTTCTGCTTTCAACTGAAAGTTAAAAAAATCTATTTTCTGCTTGTTAGAAAGTTGTCTTTTCCCGTTTGTGTATGGAAATTGCAAGAGCGGTAGGGAAAAAATAGTTTTTCTATGACCATTTAGTAATGTTTGAAAAAGAATTAAAAATAATTTATGATATAGGACGACAGTTTTCATGTATCCATGGATACCATGATACACTCTTACTTTACCGCACAGCGAGCGGCAAAATCTTATCTCCGCTCAGCAAGCGGCAAACAACAACTTTTCGCTTTCATCTGATAGCTGTAAATGTCGGTCTTAGAAAAATAACTATTTTGTTCTTCAAATATGGGCGTCGCTATTTCGTAAATTGCAGGTAGATAATATTTTTACTGGAGAACGTTCCGAAATTATTTGTCATCGTGGATAGTGTTACCATGTTCGTCGTTGTCTCAAAATGATTGTGATTGACAAAATAAATGAGTCCGCCCCTGGGCGATGGAAGTGGCGTAGGAGAACGGAGTGCACAATCTTCCTAAATTTAAAGTTGACGTGGAGTTGGTGGAACAAGTTCACGCAGTACGGCTCGGTTCGGCCCGGCCCGGTTGATCTCTTGGGAGCGCCTTTGTGGAGCGCTGGCTTTAGCTTCGTACTTGCTACCTTACCTTCTTCCCAACTCAACGAAGAAACAGCACGTAGTTTGTTCTCTCCCACTTTTATATTAATTGGAACAATCGTCATTTTGTTATGATTTTTGACAATAATCAGAACAAGATTGTTAAGGATTATTCACATCTCCGAAATGAAACGAAATTATACTTAGGGCCAGTTTTTCAATCATCGGTTTACTCTTGATTAATGTTAATAATAAAAAAATATAAATAAATATATCATCACGCCTTCTATCCATTACTGAGTGAGGCACTCTGCCGAAGCAGATCTCGGTAAGTGATATATTTTGCGCGTGAAGTGCGGTTACCCGTCGTGAAATCACGGCCTCCAAAGATGTTAGTGGTGGAGGAGCCACAGGGGTAGCTTTTGAAATTATGAAAATTGTTTGTCGCCTGTGGGAATCGAACCAGGGTTTCCATTCTTATTTAATTATGATTAACATTAATCGGTGACTGAAAAACAGGCCCTTAGTAATTCAACGTTAAAAGTTGGTTTAATAATGCAACTTTGATTGCTTTGATTGCTTTGAAATTATCATTATACGTTGACTTAACTCAATCTCACTTAAGAAATGTTTGTAAACTTCTAACTTTTCAATTACAATTCCACTTGTAATTAAGGTATAGCCAATTGCAAACTTCCATAGTAGCTAGATAATATAATTTATTATATTTTTATTTGATTTGTTCATAACATTGACATTTTATTTTATAATTACTGTCAAAATATACTACTTCCGTCACTTGTACACA
The DNA here is from genome assembly GCA_911728475.2 of Pterostichus madidus. Lineage (NCBI taxonomy): Eukaryota > Metazoa > Arthropoda > Insecta > Coleoptera > Carabidae > Pterostichus > Pterostichus madidus. The sequence continues at coordinate 40,577,629 of OU452305.1, forward strand.
ATCAAATTACATCCGTTGGAAATAAAAAACATTTGCGAATGGCACTAAATTATAATGAATTTATTAATTTTGTAGCCAACTTAACATTGTTTTAAAACGAATCCTTAAGTGTAAATGGAATTGTTAAGTAAATTTCGCTTAATTTAAGAACTGTGAATATCAGATGTTATGTTAATATTTGAAAGGGAAATTCTTTGGCTTTACTTTTTCTTTTAACAATCAGAATATTTACAGAATGCACCGCAACAGACTTAACTTGTTAACAGAGCTGGGCAGTAGCTAGCTACTTTTGTAGCTTAGCTACTAGCTTAGCTACATTTACCTTAGCTGTAGCTGTAGCTTAGCTAACTGTGAAAAAATATAGCTGTTTGTAGCTAGCTACTTTTTTTTCTATTAGCTTAAAAATAACAACTGAAGCTACTTTTAAAGCTACTTTTTGTAGCTTAAAGCTACTTTTTAAGCAGAAGGTCAACAAAGTACGCATGCGTACAAGCTAAACCCACACAAAATAATTATTTGTTGCCGGTTCTAACTGGCTCTAATACGCAAAAATACACAATAGGTGCCAGATGTTATTTGCTATTTTTGATATTTATGTCCATAATAGTAAATTAACAGTCATTATAACAAAAGACTGATCATATGACAATGGCAATTTTAATTATTTCACAATAATTTAAAAAACTAGCTTTAAAATTTAACAGCTACTTTAACGAAAGCTTTTAGCTGTAGCTTAGCTATATTTTACAAAATATAGCTTATAGCTGTAGCTTAGCTACTTTTTTAAAGAATAGCTGTAGCTGTAGCTTAGCTACTTTTTTTAAGTAGCTTGCCCAGCTCTGGTTGTTAACATCGGGTTTAACTAGTTTACATATAAATTAATCAAACACTTGACGTAGTTTCACAAAATTTATTTAAACAAGAAATATAGTAGTATTGTTTATCGATTTCGGCTTATTGGGCCATCATCCGAAGCAAGCATCGACGATTGCTTCTGATGATAGCCTAATAAACTATTTACCATTTTCGATAACATTAATGATACTTCTTTTGAATACAACTTATATACAAAAAATCAACTATGTGAGAAATTCGGTTTTCACTATAAGCTGTAGCCTCCCTTTTGTGTAAATAGGGTTAAGTTCCTATTATGAAGAGTAACAAAATAAATCATATGAGAGCTGATTTATATTTGTTCGTAGTCATGGACTGTTATAGAAAGTGAAGTCATAATGAGTAATAAAAATAAGAAGGAAGTCATAGAATAAAATCTGTAAAATTTAAAGTCATGTAATTTACCAAAGCGTTCGTTCTAAGAAAATCACTGGAGATACAATCTAGATTATTATTCTTTGCAAATAATTCCCCAAGTTCTTCAGAAGTTCGCGCAAGATTTCGTAATTACTCATTCGGCCCAGGGCGATGTGACGTCATATTACACAGAATTAAGACGATATAATGTTAGTAATTGCGGTTAGTGAGCAAATCCGGGTTTCGGCGGCATGGCATGGCGCGGCGTGGTGCCTTCATTTAGATTGTCTCCGGGAAGAACGAAGAAACCGAGGAAATGGGTTTGCAGCGCCTTAATCAAGCACAAGCACGTATTTATGTTATTTTATAAATGTCAGAAACTTTCCACTTTATGAAGTATAGCTCCGCTAAAGGAAAGGTGAACGTGGAACGTGTTAGTCTAACAATAACATTGCTCCTGTTGCTCTCTCTCACCTTTAAGTAAATGCACGTTATCTTGTTTATCTACTTGTATTAATGAGAAATTATATGTGATTATTGCTTATTATCATGTGCCATAAACTGTTTGTGCCGTGAAATCAATGATTAGAAATAACTACATGTGCACAATACCCATAATTGCAGTTGTATTTATACAGGTATTCGAAGTACTATGAAGAAACTCAACAGGAAAACTTTTATATACAAGTCTGGAATTACATCAAATCTTACATTTACTAAATTCGTATAAATAGTATATTACGTAATAATGGGGTAATGGCTGAGTGGTGTCGAGTCGGCCTGTGGATCCTGAGAACCTCGGTTCGATATCCACAACCGACAAAACAATTTTCATCAAATTAAAATTACCCCTGTGGCTCCCACACTACTAACATCTTTGAGGATCGTGATTTGACGGTTGGTAATCGCACTTCACGCGCATACATATATCATTTACCGAGATCTGCTTCGACAGAGTATTACACCCAGTAATGAATAAAAGGTGTGTTGATATATTTATTTTTTTTATTTTTACGTACCATGAACTGTAAGTGACAGTTTTTAGGTTAAGAATGTAGTTTGGGAAATAGAGTTCCGAAGGGTTAAGATTTCCTAAACATTCGCGTCCTAAAAAATCACTTACAGTTTGAGGGTAGTAAGCTGTTGACAATAATTGAAAAAATAGAAGGAAAAGAAAAATAGACTTCAAAATTGACAGGACCTTGATTTGTAATATTTACTTTCTGTTCAAGTAAACATTAATGTCCTGATATAACCATGGAAACCACTGTGCAATAAAAGTTCTACTTACTGTGTTTAAATTTTGTTATTAATATGTAACTTTCAGTACAAGTATTGTAAAATAGTATATTACGTACCGTGAACTGTAAGTGACAGTTATTAGGTCAAGAATGTGATTTGGGAAATCGAGGCCCGAAGGGTCGACATTTCCTAAACATTTGCGACCTAAAAACATCACTTGCAGTTCGAGGTTAGTAAGCTATTTATTACAATACTTGCACAAATGGAAGGAAAAGAAAAATAGGTTTCAAAATTAACTGCCGTCAAATTGTTGTCAAAATAAACAGGACCTTGATATGTAATATTTACATACTGTTCACGATGGACTGTAAGTAAATATTTAAGTCCTGATATAAGCATGGAAACCACTGTGCAACAAAAGTTCCACTGACTGCGTTTAAATTTTGTCAGTAATATGTTACAATACAAGTATTGTAAAAATATAATTACCTAGTGCTAGAGATTTAAGAAAGCAGAAATATAAAATTGCAATACTTTAGTATACAGAGCATTTCCGATGGAGTCTGTGTTCGAGTTTTTTTATAGAGCCGTCGTCGAGGCAACTAATAAATTATGCACGTTCTCCTGTATAAAATGATGATTTCTTCGCTATTTTGCCTGAGAAAGCAGAATGCGAATCTACCTGTCAAATTTCAATATAGCTTGCCAGTTACCTTGGTAATTCCACGAGTTCTCCACGACGGCGCTGTGGCGGTGGCGGCGACGTTGGCGGTGGTCGCACACCCCTTACCGCGTAATTGATTTCTTTGGTAAAAGCTTTCAAACATGCGCATATATCAATCATTCCCTATCTGATAGCGCTGTCGGAAGTGACGTGTAAAAATAAAATTTTATCATTTTTATTCACGAATCTGAATATGGATTTCAGTGCTCTCACCGAAGCCTGTTAAACGAAAATACGGCGGCAATTGTTCCCGCTGATTACAGATTATCAGGGGCTCATAAAATTTTCATGAACAGATTTCAGTTCTCACCATATGGATTAACTCCATTAAAATGCTTTTAATGGACTGGGCAGTTAATAACGTGAGCGCTACTGACTTCATATTCTGGGTCTGAACCTTGATCAATAACAACTTCATTATATCAAAATTATAAAAAGGAAAATTGGGACACCGCCCGGGTTTGAACCTGGGACCTTATGAACTCTAGTCATATGCTTTACCCAACTAAGCCACGGTCGCCCTAGATTCAAATTTTTACAGTTTAAAATTCAAGAAAAGTAGAAAAATAAAATAAATATATCATCACAGCTTTTACCTATTACTGAGTGTGGCACTCTGCCGAAGCAGATCTCGGTAAATGATATATTTATACGCGTGAAGTGCGGTTACCAGTCGTTAAATCACGGCCCTCAAAGATGGTAGTGGTGGGGGAGCCACAGGGGTAATTTTAAATTGCTGAAAATGTTTGTCGACTGTGTGGATAGAACCAGGGTTCTTAGGATTCACAGGCCGACTCGATACCACTGAGCCATTACCCCATATACCAAGGGATCGAAGTGCATTATTTAATCTTGAAGGTAAAAATTACCCCTGTGGCTCCTCCTCCATTAGCATCTTTGAGGGCCGTGATTTGACGACAGGTAACCGCACTTCACGCGCATAAATATATCATTTACCGAGATCTGTTCCGGATGAGTGCCACACCCAGTAATGGATAAAAAGCGATATCATCACTGGGTGTGGCACTCTACCGTAGCAGATCTCGGTAAGTGATATATTTATGGGCAGGTTACCAGCCGTTAAATCACGGCCCTCAAAGATGGTAGTGGTGGGGGAGCCACAGAGGAAATTTTAAATTGCTAAAAATGTTTGTTGACTCTGGGGATAGAACCAGGGTTCTTAGGATTCACAGGCCGACTCGATACCACTGAACCATTACCCCATATACCAAGGGACAGAAGTGCTACCCCTGTGGCTCTCCCACCACTAACATCTTTGGAGGCCGTGATTTGACGACAAGTAATCGCACTTCACGCGCATAAATATATCATTTACCGAGATCTGCTCCGGCAGACTGCCACACCCAGTAATGGATAAAAGGCGTGATGATATATTTATTTATTTACGAAGAATTAGAAACAAAATGAATTTTGTGAGTTGCATATCTGCTTGTAATTTATTTAGCTATTTCTTGTGAAAGAAACCACTACGATAGAAAAAAAACGTTGAATGTATCTACTCGTGTTTTGAAAAGTTTCCGTCATATAGTTTGAAAGAGAAATAATTAATCACTGCATTTGAATGTAAAAGCAAGAATGTTTCAATATTACTACACTTCAAAGAAGTACTTGATTAATTTAAATCAATTCACTATTTTCCCTGAAATCTAATACCACTGCTCAACTAACAAAATGCAAAAATAAAGTAGAAATAAAAGCTTCATCAAACGTTCCAGCAAGAGCTTCATTCTTTGACTCCTTTCAAATTGAATCCCGGGAACCGCACAACAAAACAAAAAAATGAATAAAGTACATTACGAGGAGAGTCCGAGCCCTCGAGTAAATATCCAACTCGTCCGCAGGTAATTTGGGTAATTTGATTAATTTACCAACAGGTGTGTGGTCCACACCAACTCTTTGACCAACTGACTTCGCTGGTGTTGGCAGATGACATGCTTTCTGACAGCTACCGCTTCGGAGAGATGGTTTGCATTCAGTGAACTGTGAAAGTTTGCATTTCCTGAAACTCTCTGTTTCTGGCTGCTGTCGATTCATACAAACCCAATACCAGTACTAGAGTCTCTTCATAACAAAAGTTCAAACATGACACCATTTTGTCACAATATTGAATTATTTTTTATATAATTTATTTAACCAAGGGAGGAAAGTAATACATTTCCTCCCGAAGGTGTCGCTTTATATCCCGAGCAGAAGACAAGGGATATAAAGCACCTGAGGAATGAATGACACTTTTACATTAGTTATTTTTAGATTAAGTTAGAGAAATGATTCTTTTTTGTTGCGCGTGAGAATGTCACAGTCGAGACCGCTAGGTCGAGACGAAAAAGTCAATCTAACGCACCAAGAAACAAGAAGAATGTTATTTCAGGAATGTTCACGTTACCATGGATACTTTTTTTTTTGTCATAGGACCATTTTTAATATAGTTGTCATATTGTTGAATATAATTTTATCAGTTTGTTTAATTTTAATTTGATGACATCAGTGATATTTTCTAAATAATTGCGTTAAATAACAATAATATGTTTCAACGGCCTAAAAATACTATATCGAGTCTCGTAATATTGCCGGACGACGCGAATCTTTATTACTTGACTCAAAAACTTATATTTTTAGTCCTAATGAAACAAATAACTATTTTAAATATCCTATAGGAAAGTAAAATGTAAAATAAATTATAAATATAGATTAATAGTATATTACATAAGTTTTCATTTGACTCAGCAGATTAAAATACTCGGCCTGCGGCGTCGTATTTCAAACAACCGCTTCGTCAAGTAACATATCACTTTCCTGACGTGTTATGTATACTATTTTTTCTGAAACCGTTTCATTTGTTTAATAATTACTCATAAATAATTAAAAATGTTTAATTTTTTTAATATGAATTATATTGACAGCAGACTACTTATCCAAGGTTACAACAAAAATAACAGTCAGGTAAAATCTTCACCAGACTGTTTTGTACGTCACAAGACTGTTATTTTTGTTGTAGCCTTGGATACGTACATGACTGTTTTTGTAAAAACCTACTTTCCATACCAAAATTGGTCAGGAAAGTAGGCTCTTTCTTGCCGATTTCAGAAAAATGTATTATTCTGTCGTTAGATATCAAATCATACAATTGTATTCCAGTTGTCAAAAATTTGGCTACACTTTCCTCACCTAGGGATGAAAAGTATCAATTTCTTCTTTCAGTTGAGGGTTCTGTGAGAATTGTAAAAAAAGAATAGTTGCCTACTTTAAAAGTACAACAAAATGATTTTGTGGTTGACTGAGACATCCCCGAGGAGAGGGTAACAGATTGAGTGTGTAACCTAGAAACAAATAGATGGATATAATTGAAGATTTTTGCCGTAAACGATAGATGCAATGAACTTGTATTTATTTATTTGTTTAGTTGTTACTCTGCACAACAGGAACTTAATCCCAATTACAGTACAGGGAGCCTACAGCTTATAGTAGAATCTGAACTACTCAGACAAATACAATTTTTTAATTTAAGTTGAAATCAGTGCGATTTGAACGCACGACTTCTTGCTTGGTAATTAAGAAACGCAAGTTTTACATGCCTTATATCCATTAGCCTAGGATTGCCTGTAGGAAAGGAATCATAAATTTAGTGGAAGATAAAATAGGCTGCGCCAATGCAAATAATCATTGTCTTGACTGTACTCTTCCCATCAAGGCACTCTACAACCAATAGTTGTTACTTCATTGTTTGAGTTATCGGGTGTCAGCGATGGTTTTCAATGGATGAGAACTGTTGGTTTAAGGAATAAGTTCTTCAGTTCTTTTTGCTCTTAGACGCCAACTGTGATGGTATTTTTACTGCTTCCTGTTCTACTGCATTTGTTTCTAAGACCTTTTAACGAAATTAAATTTGATGGTATAGATTCAATTGAATTTTAATGCCATCTAATCAATTTAATGTATAATTTAGGTATGTGGGAGTTGTAAATTAAATTTTATTGATGTATTAAATAGAGCGTGAAGTTTAATTTCAATTAATGAGATAAATAAATATTTCCATTATGTATCTAACTAAACATTGCGTAATTAAATACATTATTGCGAATTTTGCATCTCTGTAAATGCAGATGTTGGGGGCGTTACATACAAACATATATTTAATAAACATTTTTTAATGTACGTTGCTCTGAGACGCGCGAAAACAAAAATATAGTGCGCTTATAACGACAATTTTAAGATATTTTCACTCATTTTAATTTTTCTTTAAATGAACAAGATCTTATCGAGCTGAACTATCAAATAAGAAATTTAACATTTTACTCGATATTGGATTAATCTTTGAATACATGTTTTTACAATTTCTAAATAGCATCCGGCGATCTCTCTCCAATATATTCGCGACCCTTTAGGAGTTCGCGACTCACATTTTGAAAACCACTGATATAGAGTTACGGATTTAAATGTAGATTATTTTGTATTGTAAATAAAATAAATAAATATATCATCACGCCTTTTACCCATTACTGGATGTGGCACTCTGCTGTAGCAGATCTCGATAAGTGATATATTTATGCGCGTGAAGTGCGGTTACCAGCAGTCAAACCACGGGTTAGAGGTGGGGAGCCACAGGGGTAATTTTAATTTGGTGAAAATGTTTGTCGGCTGTGGGGATAGAACCAGGGTTCTCAAGACCTGATACCACTGAGCCATTATCCTATATTTTGTATTGTATAACTTCAATTTTGTTTTGTTTTCATTCTTATATTAGAATTCGTCTTGCTATTTTATTGTTGACCATGTCGTAAGTTCTCTCAGTACCTAAATAAATATTGCAAATTTTGTTTTCCTACTTTCAGGTAGTTAGAGAAATGTGTACTATTAAAGTTAGTAGCTAGCTATCATGTTGCTATAACTAAGCAATTTCTAATAAATTGTCTGTATATATTTACTAGTGATTATAGTATAATAAACAGGGTATCGTCTTGTTCGGAGTTAATTCGCTGCCAATAGAGTATATATTCCCGAGAATATCAGAACACAGTTGCGGTAATAGGCTAAATCAGTCACTAAACAAACTAATATTTAGTTTCGAAATGGACCTGAGGGGTGAAAACCAGACGCTAAACGAGAATAGTTTGTAGATAGGGCGGCTAATTACTTAATTACCACAATGAATACTCGACAGCATCGTTGCTTGTACCGCAACAGAAACGCTATGCGCCCTGCGCACATTCTCACACCGCCGCCACTGAAACAAAACGCTGAGGGGGGGATCATATCCTATATACATTGAAACTGATCACCGATAAAGCACATCATGTTACACTGTGATACTGATACAGTTCATAGGTTTTGTTTTAAAAAATCTCTCGGTGAGCGTACCAAATTAAATTACAAAAATCACTCATGTTGAACTTGACGCTAAAAGGTTAGCATACACGCAAACATTGTGATTATACATTTATTCCATTTAAACGAATTTCAATTAGCAATAATAATAACAGAAAAATATATTACTTACTGAGATCTGCTACGGCAGAGAGCCACACTCAATAATGCATAGAAGGCATGATGATATATTTATTTTATGATGACGTTTACTCCTTTCGGCATAATATATAATCAAGCTGAAGATGAACCATGTTTAAGGCCCGAAACGTCCTTCAATACAATAAATATATATTTTTCTGAAACCGGCAAGAAAGTGCCTACTTTCCTGACCAATTTTAGTATGGAAAGTAAGTTTTTACTAAAACAGTCAAGTAAAGTACGTATTCAAGGCAACAACAAAAATAACAGTCTGGTAAAGTACAAAACAGTCTGGTGAAGATTTTACCTGACTGTTATTTTTGTTGTAATCTTGGATACGTAGTCTACTGTCAGTAAAATTCATATCAAAAAATTAAAACATTTTGAATGATTTATGATTAAATATTGATTAGTAGTAATCGCACTTCATATGCTTAAATATATCACTTACCGAGATGTGCCACACCCAGTCATGGGTAAAAGGCGTGATAATATATTTATATTTCTTTATTGATTTTTATATTGTTCCATTTTGAATAGTACAATCGCAAAGTTTTAACCCGAAATACAACTGCGTCCGATTGGTTTGAATGCCACTGTAGTGTAATTGAAATTTATTTTCTATTTTACAGCACAATAATAATAAAAAATAGTTTATATAAAGTCGGACAATTTTAAAAACTGAACCTAGCTTAATGATTCCGAGTATTTATTCTGAAACATTTTCTGCTGTACTAGTTTCGTATTCCAATAAAATAAATAAATAAAAGAGTAGGTAACTAACAAGAATATCCAGACGTTGAAAGACGTAAATATTTAATTAAAAGTACAAAAGCGCAAACAGGACGCTGAAGTCGATCGAAGCGAAGCGAAGTTGCATCGGAAACGAGATAAATATTTTACCAAGTATAGCTTATTCGGAGGCGAGTGCGAATTTTAAAGACATCATTTCCAAGTCGGTCGATTTCACTGTAGGTGGGAGCAAGATAGCATATGCAGGCTGGAGACTGGAGGACAATAATAAAACCCCTATCTGACCGCGTATGTCGTGTTGTACGCCGGTGGCTTTGCAGATATCGCGGAGATATTTGGTGGAAGCGCAGAGGTGGACTGCGGTTTCAACGAAGAGTACACAAATTTTCTTTGTTTCTCGAATGCAAATAAAATCAATTGAAATAAATTGCAACCTTGGATGGGGCAGCAATTTACTTAATACTGAATATGGCACGTGTATAATTACATATCTCTTCCATTGTCAAATGTTTGCCATGGCAACGCAGTGGCAATTGAAATACCTTGTTATTTTATTAGGAAATATGAATACAACTAAATTTAATGACCCTTAAACATGGGTAATAGAGTCTCTAAATAATTTTAGAGGATATATGCTTTTTTTTCTATTTCTGTGTTTTTATAAGTCTATAAACGCACAGAAAGCACGTCATTAAAGAGATCTATAGACGCACTGTTTTTGGTTGAACCAGTTTAAAACACGATGTTTTTAATATGATTCTATATAAATCAGACTACGAGAAATCGAATGCCGTTGAGCGCATCATCATATCTTTTTTAGTTTTTGTGTTACGGCGATTTTTGACTTTTTATAAATCTCAACTTTGAAGGCCCATATCTCGAAAACTAAAAGAGATATTGAACCGTGGTTTAAACGTGTGTATTTCTCGAGCTCCAATTAACTTATACTGATATTTTGAAAATTTAGAAAATTTTAAAATTTTTTCAAAATTTTCTTTTGCTCATAAATCAAAAACTTGAAGAGAAAATGAAAATCTGTAAAAACCAGTTAATTTCTCTCATAAAAGTACATACGTATGTAAAATTTTAGAATTTTTACTCCACGGATAGAATTTTTAGAGAAAAAAAACTAAAAATGGCCAAAAATCGTAAAAATCTTAAGGGGTACCCCTTCAAAAATAATTAAAAAACAGTGATTTTTCGTTTTTTGTAATAAAAACTTTACCTCACAGAATTTTTGCCTGAAATTTTACATACCTCTGTACTTTTACGAGAGTTATGCCCTAGTTTTCACAGATTTTCATTAGCTCTTCAAATTTTTGAAATATGGGCAAAAGAAAATTTTGTAAAAATAGTAAAATATTCAAAAATTTCAAAATTTCAGTATAAGTTAATTAGGGCACGAGAAATACACTCGTTCAAACCGCGTTTCAATATCTTATTTAGTTTTCGAGATATGAGCCTTCAAAGTTGAAATTTTTAAAAAGTCAAAAATCAGCGTTATTCGAAAAGTTATGAAGATGCGCTCAAAGGCATTCGATTTCTCGTAATCTGATTTATGTAGAACCATATTTAAAATTTTTTTGGTTTTTAAACTGGTTCAATAAAAAAATTGGCATTTTTATTAACCTAAATTTTGCGATCACGACTCCGGCGATTAAAAAATACATATTTTGATCCTCAAAATATGCATAATTATGTAGAAATATATAAGAAAATCAGTGGTGAAATCCCCAATTTCATATCCTAGTATCATATTATTTAAAATTAATTGTAAACGGAAACAAACGTGAATATAAACATAAGCATCTAAATAAATAGTATACATTTTTCATTTTATTAATCCTTAAAGTTTAAATAAAAGTTTGCAAATCTTTGGAAACATGTATTTTAAAATTTCTAAATAGCATCAGAAGACCTCCCTTCAATGTCTGCGCAACCTCACGAGGAGTCGCGACCCACACTTTGAAAATCACTGGTGTAAACTGTGGAATAAAACGGTACCCAGGATTCTATTCCCAACTGGAACAGGTATTTTTGATTATCCTGTACTAATTATTATTATTGTAGAACTTTAAATTGTTTGCAATAATGTGAGATTGAAAATTTAATGTAGGGTGAATATGGTGGAAAGAGTAAATTGATGCCTAAATAATAAGTTTGTAAACCAAAATATTTTGTCAAGGGTGGCTGATTAAATTTTAAATTGAAATATGTAAAGGCAAGTTTATTTTATATTTAACCCTATTATCATCATGCTTCTTACAGTAACTTCCCTTTTATATCAAGTTAAATATGTTGCCCAAAGTTTTCATGATTTAATAAAATTTAGGTTGATCAAATAAAAGTTCTATTACCTTTAATCTTTGTACTTTATGAGTTTAAAAGAAAAAACTTTCGAACTAAGTACCTACTTACATATTTTTTACTGATTGGACTATCAAAAATACTTCATGACGGATCTGGATAAGCCCGAAATCGCAAGGGCCTTTGGGCAACCGAGCGCAGATCTCAAAAGTAATAAAAGTTTATAGAGATGAAAGTTTAAAATATATGCAATTACTTCTACCATTTTTCCAACTGTAAAATAGAATGAGCACTGAAAAAATCAAAATGTATTTAAATTTAACACGACGTACTCTAGAACTGTTATTACCACTAGAATATGCTGTGAACAACCTTGAATTTAGCATTTTTCCTTCCATCCTTCTGGAAATAAATGAGGCACAATGTATTCTATTCTTAGAACAACTTGACAGTGACACCATCTTTCTTATTGCCAAACGCTTCTATATTAATTTAAAGAAAATTGGATAAAAGGAAATATAATCAGTTTTTGAAGAGGTTGTTATCAAGTTCTTATGAAAAATCTGTAGGAGTATTATAAAAATTGTGTAACATATACAAAGATTATTTAATGGTTCAAACAACATATAAATTTGTCATTTGAAAGGGCTGAAGTTAATTATGACAGACGTATTCGTTAAAAGATAATTACTACTTAATTAGTATTCATCATATTACGTCGACTTTAATTCAATTAGGCTTTCTAAATTTATTGAACGCACATTATATAAACACTCCATATTTTAATACAATATGGAGTAGGTGGTTCAATGGTTTCGAGTCAGACTATGGATTTGAGGACTCCGGTTCGATTCTCACAGCCCACAAACAATTTTCACAACATTTTAAATACCCTTGTGGCTCCCCTAACACTAACATCTTTGGGGGCTGTGATTTTATGACTTGTAACCGCATTTCACGTGCATAAATATATCACTTACCGAGATCTGCTACGGCAGAGTGCCACACCCAGTAATGGGTAGAAGGCGTGATGATATATATATATATATATATATATATTATTTTGTGATGTTATTTAATTTTGATATGGGGTGGCTAGCTCAGTGGTATGAAGTCGGCCTGTGGAGCCTGAGAGCCCTGGTTCGATTCCCACAGGCGACAAACAATTTTCATCATTTCAAAAGCTACCCCTGTCGCTCCTCCACCACTAACATCTTGGGGGGGGGGCCTGATTTCACGACTGGTAACCGCACTTCACGCGCAAAATATATCACTTACCGAGATCTGCTTCGACAGAGTGCCACGCCCAGTAATGGGTAGAAGGCGTGATGATATATTTATTTTTTTATTTATATTTAGTTTTGATATATGGATAATTGCTTCCAATATTGAAAATATTCATTTATTTATTTCTTTTTGTGTATGTGTTTGCAACAGATGTGGTATTTTTAATTGTAGCTCTACCTACTGATTCTTTTTTTGTAAAGCAATTAAAATAAACAAATAAAAAAAATCATTTACAGGCAAACAACATTCAGAACAGAAACTAATTACATAGATAGTACAAAAATTGAAAATTCAATTTGAGCAAGTTTCCTGTAGTTGTACTACCTAGGGCAACTAGATTATAAGCAATAACAATTGAATTTTAAACAAGAATTCTGTAATAAAATTTTAACAAGTACGACGTACAGACTCACATAGAGAATGAACGTATGATGAGACAAAAAATAAAAACACGAGGTCAGTGAGTGTAGTTACATTCCGTGGATGTTCTCTGCAGTAGCGGAGAAGCATACACCCTCCTATATTTATTTTTATTTTCATTTTTATATTTCGCAAGAAAAATAGCAACGTATTTCATTTGTTAGGATTATTTAATTTGTTATTTGGATCATATCTAATTTACTCTGATTTTATTTCCAGTACTAGTAATCCACCCATAAATGTACATCAGCATGCTTAGTTCAGTTCAGTTAGTCATGTGGTTTAATTTATTTGAACTGAATTATATGAACAAACTGGCAAATAGAATAAAAGTTATTATCAAATAAATGACTTTTTAAATGCAAATTGTAACACATTAATTTATTAAATAAATAAATAAAATAAATATATCATCACGCCTTCTACTCATTACTGGGTGAGCACTCTGTCGAAGCAGATCTTGGTAAGCGATATATTTTTACGCGTGAAGTGCGATTACCAGCCGATAAATCACGGCCTCCAAAGATATTATTGGAGGAGGAGCGAGTAGTATTAATGTGGTGAAAATGTTTGTCGGCAATGGGAATCGAACCAGGATTCACAGGCCGACACGATACCACTGTGCTACCTACTCCATTTAATTTATTGATGAACCTTACATGAATCGTAGCCCAGAGGATAAAAACGAAACTTGCGTTTCTTAATTAGCAAGTATGAAGTCATGTATTAAAATCTCATTGTCTTCTACTTATATAAAAAAAAAAAAATACAAGTGTGTCTGATTGGTTCTGATTCTATTATAAGCTATAAGTGCACTGTATTGGGATTCCTGTTGTGTAGATAAATAAATAAATGAATAATATTTGATCTCAAGGAAATAAATATATTATCATTATTAACATAAGCTGAATTCCATTTGCCACTAAGTTCACTTAAATCAGTTCAGATAAATTAAACAACCTGACTAAATGAACTGAATTAAACAAACTGATGCACTTATTGGGGTGAATTACTTCAAAGTAAATTAGAATAAATAATTCTAGTACTGTAAATAAAGTCAGCGAAGTAATCCAGCAAAATAAATAAGTGATCTGGTCCAGTAAAAGTTAGACCTGATCCAAATGGCAAATGGAATGCGCCTATGGCTGCTGTTGCATTGTGACAGTTGCCATGGATATAATTACTTGAAAAGTTAATAATTACGCTCTCACTTGTCATCCTAAAGAGTGTTATGTTTTAGTTATTGCTCATACAATTTAGGTAAACTGTACAAAAAGAAAGAAAATAAATGTTGTAGGAAAGATTACTCTATTGAACAATATTTTTGTTGTTTTGAAAATCTTATAAGGACAATCGAACAGTGTTTTTCAAGTAGTAGTCAACCACCTTAAAAACGTTCCTTGTTGATGTGTTGCCCCCAATTTTTATTTAGAAACGACGGCACTGGTTCGGTGTACGTGTTTTTCTATGTAAGTAGTTCTAACGAGCTGGGAGTTTCGTGTACGAGAGCAATTTGAAGGAATTGCAGTACCGTTGTCGAGGGCCAAATTATGCCCACGAGGAACAGGGCGCACCGTCGCCGACGCGTTCGGAATAGCGGAAAGTTTTTGCCGGAGACATTACGCGGTCAGATATACATAAGTTAGATCAAAGGCTGTGATAAGCCGCCTGAATGCGGCCAGGAAACCGAATTGGCTTTTTAATAGAATTTTTTATGTATACTTTCGTAATAAAAAGTAAACAAAATTGTTTTTTGATATGTACTTCCATAGCAGGAACGCATTAATATTATATGACTAATAATGTCAAAATATATACGAGTTTCCTTTATTTTGTTTTTATACTTATGCTTAGTCACGGAATGTACCTTAGCTTTTGTTTTTATTTATATGTAAACGCAAAAATGTAAACATAAATATTTTTATTAACATTTCATTTTATATTTTCAAGTTCCTGTTACTATAGTATTTGGACTACTACACTATGGCTCGATAAGTTCCTGTTGTACAGTCTAGCATAAATAAATAAATAAATATCAGTTGAGCTATTCGTATTTTATGTCGTCGTTGGCGCCTCCACCAAATATCTTCTTAGAAATTTATTACTATACACAAGTAAAATTTCTACTATATGTAATTACAGCTGTTATTTTCCTTGTATTAACATCTTCGGGGATTGTAAGGTGACGGTTGGTAACTACAAATCACCTGTCAAAATATCGCTTTCTGAAATATTTTTTGTTTAATTACAATTTTCCGATCTAGATCTGTATAGACGAATGCAAATTTTCGGGGCAGTTGCAAAAAATTAAAAAATGAATATTATTTTTATTTTGTATTTTAGTAGTAAATAAATAAATATATCATCACGCCTTCTGGCAAGTCTCGTTAAATGATTTTTTTTTATTGTGCGTGAAGTGTATTTTCCAGCCGTCAAATCACGGCCCCTCAAGAGTTTAATGGAGGGGTAGTTTTAAATAAAATAAAATAAATATATCATCATGCCTTCTACCCATTACTGGGTGTGGCACACTGCCGAAACAGATCTCGGTAAGAGATATATTCTTGCGCGTGAAGTGCGGTTACCAGTCGTCAAATCACGGTCCCCAAAGATGTAAGTGGTGGAGGAGCCAGAGGGGTAGTTTTTGAAATTATGAAAATTGTTTGTCGCCTGTGGGGATCGAACCAGTGTTCTCAGGATCCACAGGCCGACTTCATACCACTGAGCTAGCCACCCCATAATGTGGTGTAAATTATTATTATTGTACTGTAGAACTGTTACTTAATGAGTTTAGTTCATCCGATTCTAAAATTGGGCTGGCCTATTAGGCCGTTGTATTTAAAATATATAATAAATTGTACGTAAATATAAATCTCATTGACTACAACTTCAGTCAGTAAAAAAAAAATTGCATCCGATTGTTAAAACGTCCTGTTGCACAGAGCAGTAAAATAAATAAATAAGTGTCTCTGTTATTGATTTGTATGTGTAGATAGTATCGGTTTAAATATTTGATATGTATCGTATGAAAACTGAAAGATGGTTGATTTAATTAAAATTCTAATTATCCCGTTGTCAATAATAATTTACGACGCGGGACATCAGTATGCATCATGTCCAGCCGTGGCGCGATCAATATGTCCGCAGTCGTCGCTAATCTCTCCCATGTGTGACATACGCACAACAAACACACACGCACACACACCCTCGCATTTGCGGTGCCGGAAAAAAGGTGTCGCGGAATAAAAATACTCAGCTTTACAATACGCTCTGCCGTTACGAGGCTTAAGTTAATTGCAATTCTAATTAATGCAGCTTGCGGTGCACTTGGCGAAACAGACTAATGAGAGCGTAAAGAGAATTTCAAAATAAAGAAGGAAGATACGAGCTGCGATGACGCAAAGCTCTGCTGCATTCAAACTAGACGAATTTATTACACGAAGCGCAACGTAAAAAATCTAGTTTAATGAAATGCGTACAAGAAGCAACTTTCCAGTTTTCCCAGTGCGATGGGAATTAGTTTTATTTAATTAGAACTTTATAAAATAAACTCACTATTTTGCGTGACTTTTTTTTGTACAAATTAAATTAAATATAAATATATATTTTTTAATAATATTATTTTAATTACAATTTTTTATATATTCAGTATATTTTAAATGAAAATAATCATATTTCTACTACAGAAATGAATAAATCTAAACGGAAGTGAAAATTTATAAAATTGACAAAAATAATTAATTAATTAAATTGCTTGCTTTTCTTAGGACAACTTCCAGTATCCTTGTAACATTAAAATAAGTTTATCTGATTTTAAATAAGAATTCATTGTAATTTTTTTCTCTAAACCACTTTCTAATAATATTTCTTGATTTTTATGGTGCAAGAAGCTTTCATATGGCTCAGTGGTATCAAGTCGGCTTATCACAAATCCGCAAATCACTGTGTGATTGTGATTGAGTTTGTTAAATGTGCTAGCGGTCGCTGCCCTGGTAAGGAGCCCATAAAATGCTGCGTCTTTATAAG
Source organism: Pterostichus madidus (assembly GCA_911728475.2). Classification (NCBI taxonomy): domain Eukaryota; kingdom Metazoa; phylum Arthropoda; class Insecta; order Coleoptera; family Carabidae; genus Pterostichus; species Pterostichus madidus. The sequence continues at coordinate 40,595,162 of OU452305.1, forward strand.
TACAAAAGTAATTTTGGGCAACAATAAAGATATTTTCTAAAAAACAAGTCGGCCTATGGATCCTAAGAACCCTGGTTCGATCGGACGGCGACAAACATTTTCAACAATTTAAAATTATCCCTGTGGCTCCCCATTACTAACATCTTTAGAGGCCATGACTTGACGGCTGGTAACCGCACTTTACGCGCATAAATATATCACTAACCGAGATCTGCTTCGGTAGAGTGTCATACCCAATAATGTGTTTAAGGCGTGATGAAATATTTATTTATTTATTTATAAGAAGCTATCATAATTAGTCATGAATTTCTTCTACAAAATAACTTAAACATGCATTGAATAGAATTTTTTCAAAATATTTTGAAAATTAGTGCTGGTTTTTAGACTTCTTTCACGCAACAAACTTCCAATCATTTTCATTTATTTATTTTTAGGTCATTCATTCAAGGACCCTTAATTTCACTAAGTTACACCTAATGAATAGTTATTGAGGAATTAAAAAAATAAATTAAAGATGGTACACTAATCGGTAGCTTTGTATTTGTTGGTTATAAATTGTCATTAGCGATTATCTGTGTAGAAAATGTACGGAAATAATCTGCTAAATTAATTTCCGCCACAAAGCGGCCACAATTGTAAGTTCCAAGCGACCTCTCAAATAAATCTTCCGTGCGAATGTTCCCAAAGACATAAAATCCAGTTTCTTAAATGTGTCGTTAAAGTTTTATTTTATTTCCAAACTAAATCCGACAAAGTGAACTCAACAAAACTATCTATTACAATAATGTATCCCACCGCACGGCGCCGTCTCTCTCTTGGCAAACACCACGACGGGAGTCTCCCGGAGTCATCGCCAACGTTCCGGGAAGTTGGCTCGGAATGGCGTCTACCTGCGCCCTCAGCGTCTTCATCCCGCAATAATGAATGCCTTGCCGTATAAATAAAGCTTAGCCACGGGATTATTCCATCTAGCGGAGAGGTTTTTACGGCCGTCGGCACGCCGCTATTTTCTTAATGGATAAGATTCTGACTGTAATCCAGCGCGCTCCAAAACACACATCATCTCGGTTTTTGAACAGCCCGCTTGATTGATAGCCCAATTCGCGTCTAATGTGTGCAGATTTGAATCGAGCAGCCGTTGCATGCCAGCGGTGGATTGTTTTTCAGGGAAGTAAACACGTGTCTGCTTTTTCAGAATCTGATCAAGGCTTTTTCAGCCAAATACACTCAGACCACTTACAGCAAATACCTCTTACTTACTTTGACATTCTGCACAACAGGAACTTAATCCCAATCACTGTACGTATTTTTTGTCTATACGCGAGAGAAAGCGTGATCTCTTTGCCTTTTAGACGTAAGATATTAACACTTCATTCTTTATTGCAAAAATAATTATTTGTCAAATATAAACAAGGTTAACTATATATCGCTACTTCATTCTAAACTTCTTCTTGTTGAGTTTGGAGTTTGCAAAATTTTGACTTAAAACGAAAATTATACATACAACCATCACGCTATATCCCATCTAATGGGGTAACCCTAAAAATTATTTATAAAATATTCACTCATTACATTTATCAAATAATCAGCCCTCGTCAACATTCTCCTCCAAACACACCACCATCACTTTAACCACATTTATAGATCACTCCATATAAACTCATTTATTTATTATACTCGAAATCATTTATCACATAATAAATCTTCAATTACATCTATCCCATCACTCCTATTCACTTATCATTCATCTTCTTTCTTCGACATACATAACATATGCATAAAACATCTCAAATTACTCACGCTTACTCCTAATAACGAATCTACAAAGATTAAAAAAGATAAAAGCGATAGTCTGCACTTGTATATGAAAGAAAAGTTCATACAATTCAGTAACTGAAAACGAAACAAAAAGATAAGAACGGAAAGGAGTGTTGCCCTGCGCTTGTTTTTGAAAGTAAATTCCACACAATTGCTGTTTAACACTCTATGTAAGAACTGAAAACGAATTAAAAGATAAGAAAGGAAGAGAGTGTCGCTCCATGCTTGTTTTTGAAAGTTAATTCCACACAATTGCAGGTAAACACTCTAATGAGATTACTAAACAACAAAACTAAAAATAATTATATACTGATTTATTAATGGCTACAAGGTTGTGAAAACAAAAACGGCAAACATAAAACTAACACAAGTTTTGATTCATGAATAAAACTTAAATATTAATTTATAAGGTTTATTTTGCTCTGAATATACGAACAAAAAACGAATCAATTTGTGGATTAAACTGTAACAAGAACATAACTTTTCTATAGTATGTGTCGAATATAATAATAATCAATATAAAAGGTTCATTTATATTGTCCAAAGTGCATCCGTAGGGATTTATCACAGGTTAATCCCACTATGATTTGTGTGCTGATGCAAAATCGCAAAAAATATCATTAATTTTTTGTATAAAATAATGGTAACAATTTGTTGTTTCCAACTGAGTAGATCGAGTCATTAGGACATGTTAAATATTTATATTTTAAAATTTTCCATTGTATTAAATTTATTAAAACTGTCATAAGCAAACTCATTTAATCTGCATGTGAAAAATAACAAGGGAGAAACAAAACTCTAATTTGTGTTCAAATTGCGAGTAATAATTATTCGCGCAGACATTAATAACAGTAAAAATAAAAACAGATCGGTTTGTTCGTTTGCAGAGGGGTTTATATCTCCCGCTTACGCGCGAATAAAATATGAAATATAGAGGGTTTAAAGTATCTGGAATGATATAAATATCGCCTCTGGTCGGCTAATACCAACCCTGATCAATCAAACGACTAATATCCTGTGCTTGGAAAAATTACCGTGCTCCCATCCAGCCGCAAACTCCATAAATTCACATTTGGTGCAAAAATATGACAAGCTCGCGTCATTCTGGACATCTGATGCCGCCTGTTCACTGCTGAATCCACCCAGAGATGAAAATCCAAATTTTACAATGCGCTGTTGCCATAATTTTACTATACTCTCATTACTAATTTAACCAGCTTTAGAAATGTAAAAAACTTGAATGTCTGGTGTAGAACTATTGTCTATAATATCATTAGCAATTTATACACACCACATACGAAATATTGCTTTAAAAAAACATGCATTTTTAAAGCAAATTTAACAAATAGTGCGATGGCTTTGAAATTTTTCATTGTTCCTCATTTAATTGTTAATATCTTATTAACTACGAAAAATAGAAAGATTTAAAAAACGTTATAGAAATGCTTATTATCTATATTAGTTATTCACTAAAAATAAAAAAATAAAATATTGTTCTATATCATTCAGACGAATGCCATTGAGTTACAGCGATTTTTAACTTTTTTTAAATGTCAATTTTGAAGGCTCATATCTCCAAAACTAAAAGAGATATTGAAATGCAGTTTGAATGATTGTATTTCACGTGGTCCAATTAACTTAGGCTGAAATTTAGAAAATTTCGAATATTTAACTATTTTTTATCAAAATTTTTTTTTTCCATATTTCAAAAACTTGACAAGATAATGAAAATCTGCAAAGACTAGTAGATTTCTCATGAAACAGTACATATGTATGTAAAATTTCAGATTTTTTTCTCCACGGATAGAATTTTTAGAGGAAAAATACTAAATATGGCCAAAATTCGTAAAATTCTTAAAATACAAAAACCTGATTGAAAACATTTGTATTTTGTCCACGTGACTTTCAAAAGAACTTTCATATTATACCGAATACGATAGGTTTTGAAGCACTTTCAATAAAACAATTATCGATGGTAAATTTAGAAGTGCCAAAATTGATTCTAATCCTAGTTATCTGTAGATTTAATATGATGAAAATTGTTTGTCAGTTCTGAGAATCGAACCCGGATTCTCAAATCTACAGGCCGACTCGGTACCATTGAGCCACCTACCCTATAATTACAATATATAATATATTTATTTATCACACTTTTGTAACCGTTTCTTCTAAAATATTGTTGTATAATTTGAAATAGATGATAGCTTGTAATGAAATGAAAATAAAAAAGCTTCATCACTACTTTTCAGAAGACTTTATGTTATATATTTAGGGTAAACCCAACTTTTGTCATAGACCCAGTCTTGTGGTTCTATTTTAACCACTGTTAATGCGAAACACATTACGTGTAAATTTTTCATTAGCTGAAAAGTGCAGTGGTGAGGTAACGCTGAATGTAACTCAAACATCTCCGAACGTTAGGACGATTTATCACGAAATTTATCTGGGGCATGTTGAGGCTTACATTTCATTCGATATCGCCCGAACCCTTCGATCATTTAGAAGAGATCATTTATTTCTCTGGTCGATGTACATTTTCCGTATTGTAGCCCTGGGAACTGGTCCACTTTCTGTTGACACTGTCTTCTCTTTTTTCTATCTCCCTCGCTTCCTACGTCATCCCTCAACGAAATGAAACGATTTTTTTGTTGCTTGATCATTTTTCTTCTAATTACCAGTTGACCAGAGCCTGTCGGATAACTTAATTGATTGCAGATAGAGACACAACTTCTTGCTATATTTTCACAATCAAGTTATTGTTACAATGATTCTTTTCACGACTTCCATATCTACAGATTCATAAATGAAAATTAGGTCGCGAGAGTACGAAGTGTTTGCACGGCCTATTTATCACATCAATTTAGTAATCAATACCAAAATTTTTTGTTTGTAATCTAAAATGTAGTTAAAAGAAGTAACGGGTGTGAAATGCATGTCTGTACTTTATTCATACAATTTAACCTTAAGCGCCATACTTTATTTAACATAAAATAAAGTAAAACAACAATTTATTTTTGAACTGTTTTAAAGTAAAATGTTCACTCAGGAACAAAAAACGTTTATAATAAAGTCTTATTTTCACAATATTCAACGAAATAAAACGGAATTGCACTTTCCTCATTTTGAATGACGTTTAACATTTTATTTAAGGTGAAATTGTATGAATAAAATACAGACACATGTTGTACAGCCCAAAGCCACCCAGGACGCCAAGACATATTCAACACCCGTTATTTTCCTAATTCAGTTTGTATTTCTGCCACCCGTTAAAATACGAATAGGAAAAAATAAGCGACCGAAATTTCGGCGATCCTTTTTTAAAACTTATTTATGCGTACTCTGTACAACAAAAACTTAATCCCAATAACAGTAAAAGGTCCTGACTCATCGAGCCACAGTGTAGTAGTTACTACACTTACTATAGTAACAGGAACTTTAAAATATAAAATGAAATGGTAATAAAAATATTTTTGTTTACATATTTGCGTTTACAAACCGCAGTGTTGTAATTAATTTATTTTTAGCTAGAGTGGGATTCAAACTCGGGATCTTTGCATTCGAATACAGTAACACTGTCTACACCACCGTACAGTTGATAATCCGGACTTCGAGCGATTCGTATTATTACTACAAAACTGGGTGGAAGAATTCTAATTATAATTCTCTAAGCAAATACTTAGCAACTATTCAAATTAAATTATTAAAAAAAATTAGGATACCACCAGGATTCGAACCTGGTATCTTATGAACTTCAGTCATATCTAAGCCAAGGTCGCCGTGAATACATAACCAAAAATAAAGATAAAAGTTAGAATTAAATCAGATTTGAATCCCGGGCGACCGTGACTTAGATCACAGTGGCCAAAACCTGAAAAACTGGGAAACCGGGAAAACCTGGAAAAGTCAGGAAATTTGGTTGGTCCTGGAAAATTCAGAGAAAAGTGAGGGAATTTTATTTGTAGTCAGGGAAGAAAATTGTTTGACCAAGTTACAAAATTACAAACAAAAATTTTATGCTTTGTATTTGTATTATTCTAATATCGGCAAAAATTTATGAATTTTACTTTTAGTATATTACAATATTTTAAGATTCACAGTCACACATAAGTCAGGGAAAATTAAAAAAGGTAGGGAAACCTGGAAAAGTCAGGAAAATTGGTTCTTACAAAGTTTTTGCCACCCTGTTAGATGGTTAGAGCATATGATCCCATATTCAATTCCTGGTGGTATTCAATTTTTTCTCTATTTAATTTAAGGGAAGTATTGTGAATCCAATAATAATGTTCGCGAACTTGATTGTCAGAATTGGTATCGCTGAAGAAAATGATGCCAGAGAGGTCGAGATGCAGACTAATGATGACTAAATTCCTGGAAAAAAGTAAGTTCCTTTGTCGTGTAGCTGTTTTACATAGCAATAAATAGTAGTAATTCAAGTAGAACAGGCCGGTATTAGAGGGCGATATTTGTCTTGCATATCTATCATTTAGTTTATATTGCAGCCGTTGTCTTGCAGTGCACGGTAGGAAAATACCTGTTTTGAATAAATTTCCTCGGAGATGCAATAATTGCCATGTTGGAAGTACGGAATGGGAAACGCGGATGCCGAACGCAGTCTGGTAGGTGGAGACACTTGCGGTGCAGTTTACAACCGCCGACGTAATATTTCGGACTGCCAAGATGCGAGGTTATGAATTATTGAAATGGCGTAGTTTTAATGCCACTTGCATAAAAATGTGCATTTTCTTCATGTAATCTTTCCTTGGGAACTAAAACGTCTTGATGGATGGTGTTTTTGGAAAGTGGGTCGTACTATATGGGCCGTAGATGCAAAATACCTCTGGGACGTTTCCACGCATCGTTGACTTTACTGTCCCGGTGCGTCTCTTCTACACCGCCTCTGCGCTCATTTCAATTTCCTCGACTCATTTCGAATGAGAATTGCTTTTAACTAGATTCCTAAAATCATTACATTACATTCTTATACTGTTTACAAACATTCTTTATAAATTCTTAACTACAACACTTCTTTATTTATTTGACTACGTGGCAAATATTAATCCCAATTTAATAATATTTTGATTATTTTCGTGGTTCGAATTCCAGTTGTTATAAAAAAATAAATATAAATATATCATCACGCCTTCTACCCATTACAGGGTATGGCACTCTACCGAAGCAAATCTCAGTAAGTGATATATTTTGCGCGTGAAGTGCAGTTACCAGTCGTCATATCACGGCCCCAAAGATGTTAGTGATGGGGGAGCCACAGGGGTAGTTTTAAAATGGTGAAAATTGTTTGTCGCCTGTGAGAATCGAACCAGGGTTCTCAGGATCCATAGGTCAACTTGATCCCATCCAGTTTTTTAAATATAATTTAAATCTACTTTTTCTACAACTGTCGAAAAGTACAACATTTTTACATCGCTATAGATATGCAAAGTTTTAGTTTTTTTTTATTGATAATTCAAAATTTATATTCCTTGACACTTTTATCAATCATTTTCCCATGAGTAGTACCTGATTAATTTTATTTTAGATTCTTTCCTTCAATTTATTACATAAATAATTAATTTTTATATTATTCTTTTTTGACAATTGTAGAAAAAATATTGTCTTGGCTCTTGGCTACAAAATTGCACCTCATAAAAAATCAATCATTTATCTTCCTAGATGCTTAACATACTATTAAATTATCAACGATAAAGATTTGATATTATTGCGTTTCCTATACTCTAGTTTTATCTGCATTTGTGTGATAAGAATTATGAGCAACTTTTCAACCAATAACAGTAAGCGTTCATCATGCATATGCTACAACAATCTCTAACACCGTAAAAAGCAGATTGTATTTCCTGGTCGTGTACCATGTACCTTGTAATGGTGGTTTTACATCTCATCTGTACACGTCGCTTACGACGCTCGTAAAACATGATGCAGGGACATACGTTAACAAAATGTCCGCATGTAGCTGCACATATGCTACTTTACGATGGCTACTGATCACTTGTCTAACAAGATTTTGCTATCGTAAAGTGGCCATATTAATATAATTCCTGTGATTGAAAACCTTTTTAAACGAAGAGCAATAAGATGTTGTGGAGGTAGATATCGTTCATCGTTTCTTATTAGGAAACAGATGATTTCTGTTGAACACTTGTTATATTTTGATAACAAGGTTGTTATTGTCAATGTTGGTATTATATGAAGATTAATCTGTATTGACCTCCGTAATACCAACGTATTTTAACAACACGAGATACCAAGCGGGGTGCAAATGTACTCCAGCATTTGTTAATTTTGTAATTAATTATTATTATTATTATTGTCTTTATATAATTTAACAAAATAATAAGAACAATACGAAATTAATAGTATATTACGTAATAAGTCAAGAAAGTGATATTTTACTTAACGAAGAGGTTGTTTTAAATACGAGGCCATAGGCCGAGTATTTTAATCCGCTGATTCAAGTAGAAACACTTAATTTTTTAATTCGAATTGTTCTGACAGCAGACTACGTATCCAAGGTTACAACAAAAATAACAGTCAGTCTTTACCAAACTGTTTTGTACTTTACCAGATTGTTATTTTTGTTGTAGCCTTGGATATATACTTTACTTGACTGTTTTTGTAAAAACCTACTTTTCATACTAAAATTGGTCAGGAAAGTAAGCACCTTCTTGCCGATTTCAGAAAAAAATATATACATATTCTTTATATTTTTTTTTAATAAATGTACGGCGCCAGCAAATTGTTTGCAATTTTTACAAAATTATCGACATTTTCTATCTCTAGTCCTTGGACAGATGTAACATCTACCTTGTGATTTTGTTTTTAAAATAAAATAAATAAATATATTATCACGCCTTCTACCCATTACTGGGTGTGGCACTCTGCTGAAGCAGATCTCGGTAAGTGATATATTTTTGCGCGTGAAGTGCGGTTACCAGTCGTCAAATCACGGCTCCCAAACATGTTAGTGGTGGAGGAGCCACAGGGATAGCTTTTTCAAATTATGAAAATTTTCATTTTGTTTTTGAATAATAATAATAATCAACTAATAGAGTTTTCAATATTAGTATGTAGTAGTACCTAAAATGTAAATGTATGAATGTGTACAGAAACTATATTATAAACCAATACTAAATACAACAATAGTTACACCAGCTATCAAGCGGGGTATATTTGCACCTCAAGTATGTTTGAAAATTCATATCTAAGTAAAATTTTTGTTTGTTATATGTCATACTATTATATTCTGAAAACATTCATGCATACACAATTAATTGGACGAAAAGATAAAAAATATAGTAGTAAAAGTTATTTGATAAAATGAAGGCTTGGGTATGTTTGCACCCTCTTATATATTATGAACGTTAAATCTTTCATAATTTCAAAGTTATGAAAAGTACATACTTATTGTTGCAAGCGCTTTCATTGTCACAAGTTTCTCATACTTTGTAAATATGTCCAGCTGTACGATGGTGTGATTATGGTATTTGAATCCGAACTATCCAGATTCAAATCCCGTTCAATCTAAGAGTATATGAACCATTACACTGCGGCTTGGTGAGTTTGAACCCTGTACTATAATTGGGATTAAATATCTATTGTACGAGGTAGCATAAATAAATAAATGTCTTCATTTTGAGGTTTTACCAGCGAACTATTCCATTGTGTTTGTATGAGTAACGTTCATTTTTCGTATGAATTTATTAAAGTGTCAATATTAATTAAAACTTTGCACAAAATGTAACAAGTTTTATAAGAGTAAAGTTTGAGGATAAACCCGTTAAATGCATCTGAACCTGTGACGTAAGAAACTATGAAATTATGCATCCGGAGTTTAGTGATAAATGACAGAGTATGACAGTGTAGGATCTCTAAGCGCAAATTGAATCATACCTATTTATAATTTCTTAACCATAATAGCCAAGTTGAATAGACTAACATTGTTTCAATGTAACGCAACGGTCCGGGATCTCTCATTATAATGTAATGCGTCATTAACAGCGGGTTTATTACAAGCGGCCTGAATGGGTTCGGCAACTCAGACTAAATTGGAAATGGTGACATCCCAGAGTAAGCCATGACCATGCCTTGGCCAAGATGTGACCTCTTCATCCGCGCTGGCGAATGGCCTGCAAATAGTGCCTTTATAGCCATTTCGATTTGCCATTTGGACGCTGAAATTGTCTTCAGTGCATAAATGAGCATATGCTTCTTGTTGCGATGTATATTGCGATTGGATTCTGTACCGTCTGCAAGATTTCATCATGGCACATTATTAATTAATATACACAGCTGCTCTCATTACTAGAACTACAGTTCTTCAATTAACTCCCTACATTGCTTCATTATTGCCATCGGAATAAGTTCACGAAATACTACAGTTAACGATTAACGATTCACTCAGCTAAATATATCGGAGCCATGACATTCTTGAAGATAAAAATCACAAATATATTCTTTTGCGACCATCTCACTTTTTATGTTTTAAAAATTGCGATTTTTAAAAGGCTGGTTTAACAATGTACATTACAAGCATAAAACCACGATTTCAGAAATTGATAAAGGAAAAATTTCTCATTAAAAACTTAGGTATAGTTTTTTAGCAACTTTATATGTAGGTATAAAAATTTGAAGAATTAATTGTATTTTACAATCAAGCTTATAATAAATTCTTTGATGGCCAGTTGTACCGCTTTTACTTCAATTTCTATAATAAGTTTTCCTTAAATGAACAAGACCTGGTCGAGATGAACTATCAAATATATAAATAAATAAATATATCATCACGTTTTCTACCCATTACTGGGCGTGGCACTCTGCCGTAAGTGATATATTTTGCGCGTGAGGTGCGGGTACCATTCGTCAAATCACGGCCTCCATAGATGCTAGTGGTGAGGAAGCCACAGGAGTAGTTTTAAAATGGTGAAAATTGTTTGTCACCTGTGGGAATCGTACCAAGGTTCTCAGGAACCACTGGCCGACTTGATACCACTAAGCTATCTACTCCATCAAATGAGTTAATATTGCTCTCAAACTTTAGACTTTATATTTTTCATTTAAGTAATCCTTAAATTTAAATGAAAGCGTAGGGTCGCGATCCACAGTTTGGATACTAAAAAAAATAGTAAATATATCATCACGCCTTTTACCCATTGCTGGGTGTGACACTGTACCGAAGCAGATCTCGGTAAGTGATATATTTATGCGCGTGAAGTGCGATTACCAACCCTAAAGTCACGGCTCCCAAAGATGTTAGTGGTGGTAGAGCCACTGGGGTAATTTTAAATTGGCTGTGGGAATCGAACCAGTATTCTTAGAATCCACAGGCCGACTTGATACCACTGAGCCATTACTCCTGTTCTAGATATCTAGATGGTTTGAAAATTGTACAATTTTTAAACATTAATATTAAACATTAGAAAAAGGCAAGAATACAAAATAACGATTGAGAGTGCTAGTTCTGGTGACGTCGGTAACATCAGTTTGTCAGTTGTTAATTTAAAATACAGCTATACGCTAATTGAAAAGAATAATTATATCCATTAAAACTTTTTTTTTAATTCGTGAGACTCCTGAAAGAGACTTGAGAAAATTTCAACCTTAAAAGGTGCGTCAAGATTCCCAACGGTATAAATCCTAAACGTAAACACTCCAGTGAAAGGAAAAGAAAATACAGACTAATTGCAAAAAGAGAGAAGTTTCAAAGAAAAAGTCGGTGGTTGAACAAAGGTTACTTATTTTGTACAAAATGTTTATTAAAATTTTTGATCAGCAGGGAAATAAAACCGCAGTCTCTTTTAGAAAATAAATTGAATTGCTTTATATAAAAAGTAAAAAATTCATTTACAAACTTTTTCGCAATTTTCTTTGCTTGAATTTATGATTTTATTGTAAATTTAATGACGCTGTATTAATTTTCTATCAAAATAAATATTTCCATTGATCTAACTAAAGAAAATTTTCCTCGTATTCTAACGACGAGAATATTAAAAATATCTTTCAATGTTTGCATCCAAACAAGAGAAGAAAATGTTAATAGTACGATTAGAAACAATAGCAGCTCCATAATAAACATTCTGTGAATGGCAAGAGATATGGAGTGAACGTAACACGTGTCTTCTCAGATCTACATGGAGAGATAAAAACTACTTACACCGATAAAAACCTGTCAGTCTGCGGTGGAAGTGAGCAGAACAGATATGAAAACGGACGATGTGATATCTAACGCACGAGGAACACAGACGTGAAACGCGAGGAAGAAGAAACAGAATGAAAAGCGAACAACAAGAATTTCTTCACTTCACTGGAGATGGGCGAGAGCGTTATGTGTTTCTCTAGAAATTGTATTAATAAAAAGAATATATTTTTTTAAAGAAAAATGGGACTATATTTTCCACTGTCTAACAGTTCTGAATTATTGTCGATAAATTAGTAGTTATTTAACTAACTAGAGCAGTGGTTTTCAAACTTTTCGGAGCCGTTACCCTCTTGGAGGCAAAAATCACAAATATATTCTTTTGCCGTACTTTTTATGTGATCGATATTGCAGTTTGTAAAAGGTTGATTTCATAATGTACATTACAAACATAGAACCACAATTTAATTTAAAATGACATTAAATATGAAATTGATATATCACCATTCGATTCCTTATATATTTTTGCGTAGATGTGCATATTTTGATCCTCAAAATATATTTATTTAATCGCCGAAATCATGATTGCAAAAATATCTGTTAGTTATTTTTTTGGTTGAACCAGTTTAAAACACGATTTTTTAACATATGATTCTATATAAATCAGATTACGAGTAATCGAATACCGTTGAGAGCATCTTCATATCTTTTTTAGATTCGGAGTTACGGCGATTTCTGGCTTTTTAAAAATCTCAACTTTGAAGGCCCATATCTCGAAAACTAAAAGAGATATTAGAATGCGGTTCGAACGAGTGTAATTCTCGTGTTCTAATTAACTTATACTGACATTTTGAAATTTTTGAAAATTTTATTATTTTTTTCAAAATTTTCTTTTACCCATATTTCAAAAATTTGAAGATATAATGAAAATCTGTAAAAACCAGTGAATTTCCCTCATAAAAGTACATATGTATGTAAAGTTTCAGAGTTTTTACTCGACAGATAAAATTTTTAAAGTAAAAAAACGAAAAATCACTGTTTTTTAATTATTTTTGAAGGGGTACCCCTTAAGAATTTTACGAATTTTGGCCATTTTTCATTTTATGCTCTAAACATTTTATTTGTTGCGAAAAAATTCTGAAATTTTACATACATATGTACTTTTACGAGAAAAATTCACTGGTTTTTACAGATTTTCATTATCTCTTAAAATTTTTGAAATATAGGCAAAACAAAATTTTGACAAAATAAAAAAAAAATTCGAAAATTTCAAAATTTCAGTATAAGTGAATTAGAGCACGAGAAATACACTCGTTCAAACCGCGTTTCAATATCTCTTTTAGTTTTCGAGATATGAGCCTTCAAAGTTGTGATTTAAAAAAAGATAAAAATCGCCGTAACTCGAAATTTAAAAAAGATACGAAGATGCACTCAACGGCATTCGATTTCTTGTAGTCTGGTTTATATAGAAACATATTTTAAAACTTTGTGATTTTTAAACTGCTTCAACAAAAAAATTGGGATTTCCATTAACAGACATTTATACGATCTCGACTTCGGCGATGTTTTGATAACAGTGAATGCATTCAGTTCACTTAACGTTAGCTATTATCGGCGGTTTTGTCGTTTTTAGAATAATGTTTAGATTTTTATACTCATTGTCAAAATCATTTCGTTTAATTTTGTTTAGCATTTTGCTACAACTTAGCGCTAGTCAATATATATTCATTAATAGGGGTCATTACTGTATAATTATTTATACATTAATGAAACCCATTAATGAACGAAAAAAATAATTTAAGGATTTTTGACAGCGGAAAAGATCCGTATATCATTATAAAGTTCTTAATTGAACAAACTAGTGGAAATTATCAATAAAATTCAATTCAAAAGGATTACAATTTGCTGGAAATGTACTAATTATAAATTAGCTAATACTCCACCGAATCGTATAGCATCTTCTTCATTTTGCGATTGTCTACCACCGTGTGGGGAAGAGATTATACGAATTATTATTCATGGTGAACCGAAACATGAGAAGTGAAAAGTTGTCACGAGTGGAAACGTGCCCCTAAGCTCACCAACCTAATTAAATAACTTTTAATCGACTAAAATTGTTTCCCATTTTGAAGCCAAATCCTAAATCTAAATTTTGCAAAGTGGGTTACAGTAAAACAATCTTGCTGTCAATTTGATTTTCATGGAAATTATTTAAATTATCATTTAATAAGTTGAAATTTTAATCGGATTCTCATGAAAATCCTTAATCCTGTCTCATTTATTTGAATTTCATTCGATGGACTTTTGATTAATTTTAATTGTGATTTAATTAAACAAGCGTAAATCCTCTCATTTCCTACTTTCTTTTTTAAATTAATTTCTTACTATCTTCATCTTTTCTCTGCTTGTATTTTCGAAAGATACTACATGTAAATCTATGTGAGACTTCAATAAAATGTTGCAATTAATCAAAATTATGACCAGTTGCACAAACAAAACTAACAGCCCAATTCTCAAACTAGATTTAGCTAATTCTGAATTTTGGATTAGCGAATCTTATTCTAGTCTGATTTAGAAGAAGTTAATTCAAATCACTTTCCAAAAACTTAGTGAAGATTATATTAGATTTTATTAAAACTTTTTTAAGTACAAGATTAATCTTAGTTTGACTAATCAAAAATTCAGGATTAGCTAAATCTCCTTTCAAAACTCGGCTGTGAAAGTATAATTTTTTTTACCTACAATATTTTCTATCAAATATTATTCATACATACAAATCTTCACGCTATATCCCAATAATTGGGACGAACCCTAAAATCACTCATAAAATATTCAATCATCACACTCATCAAACAATCAGCGCTCGTCAAACATTTTCATCCAAATAAACCACCCTCACTTCAACCACATTATTATTATTATTCTACTTATTATATTTAATAAGTATAGGTCAAACGTACAAACTATTTAATATCGTTGGAAATTTGTTTGCAACTCTTTGGCATATTAAGAAAAGAACTCTTCATGTTCTCCATAAATAATTAAGAATTGAATAACCTTGTGGATAACAGCTCCTCGGAGCAGTCGTCACAAGTCGTATTACCATATAAGTGCAGAACAGTCTCATCTGCTATACTCGTTTTTACCGGGTCTTATAGAAGAGGTTCTCTTTACAATGATCCAGACGGTGACAGTGAAACGGTAGTAATAACCGTTAGAGAAACAATACGAGCATATTAGCGTGAATTCCGTGGGGATACCCATACGCTAGAAGACTCAACCGACGCCGACGCCTTATCTGGCAGCGTTGTGGGATCCCGACCGGGCGTCTTCCTAGCGAGAAACTGTTATGCTTGTCCCTTTAGGCGTCGGAATGATGCGATGTATCTCTTATTTACAAACTAGGCCAGATGTTCAGGAAAATAATATTAATTTATTTATTTATTTGATACTTTACACAATAGGAACTTAAATTCTATTACAGTGGCCTATAATGGAAACTGAATCACTAATACTACACATATAACTTCACACTATATTCCATGAAATGTGGTAGCATGAACCCTTGAAACATTCATTAGATTCATCACGCAATTAATCTTCTTCCAATCTTGACTTACGCTTTAATCACATTCATAATTCCTTTCATACAAGTTCGTTTATTCCTCACACTTGAAATCTTTTATTCACGTAACAAACCTTCAATTATTTTTATCCTGTTATTCTCAGGTTGTTCACTCAATTTTCGGGTTCGACACTTTAGTTTAATTTAGCAAAAATAGTTTGGAGAAAGATAAGTAAAAACTGCAGTATATTTATAAATTTATAGTAATCTATAGCTCTGTATATTTTAATTCGATTTGAACTCGACAGGGTATTTTGGCGATTTTTTTCATATTTCAGTTTTTTCTTAAATAAATAAACAGTTTATATTTACATGGTAGTCATAAATCTGCAATGAAAATATGTATTTCTGATAATGAAAACAAACATATTCGAATTATTCATTATTTGATTTATAATTCAAATAAATATGTCAATATTTTTAATCGTACTGGTTTAATCCCTTTAAATATATATTTCTGATAATGGAAACAAAATATTAGTATTACTCGTTATTTGATTTATATTTCTAAATCAACCACATTTATAAATAAACCTAGTAAAATAAAAATCAATGTAGGTATTCTATTATTTGTATTATTAAAAACTAGTTCAGAAAGTTACAGTTTAATTTTCTGTACTTTTTGGTGGAAGCGCAAAGAATAGTGTTATCATTCTGTAATATTTTATCATTATTTATAACATATGTTGTGAAAATCTTATCTTGTTTCTCATGAATCAAATGATAATTTAGTTTAAGAATGTAATGGCGTTTGGCCTAGCGCCAATGCAGCATAAGGACACAAAAAGACATGAAAGATAAAAAAGTAAGTTTCACGCAGATTACATTTAGATAGCCAACAAACTACTGTTTTATTTCATTGTTTTATTTTTAAGAAATAGACGCTAACATCTAAATAAATTAATAAGAATAAATAAAAATAAAGAATCTTATAATTTATATTTCATTCGCAACTGCAGGACGTGGAAGATCTAGAAATGAACTCTGCTGCAGTCCTGTATTAAATTTGCAGCTTGCTAAGCTATATTTGTGTCTACGTCTCTAGTGTTTAATTGAGTTTCAAACATGTTGACGCTCTCCCAACTTTTACTACAAAAATATTTCCTGCGTAATAAAATTAAAATTACTGTTATAAACAACTTGCTACGTAGTATGAAAGCAAATAATTTAAGTTTAATTATGCGTATTACATTTGCCCTTTGCATCAGATCTTATTTACTTCTACAATATTTTATGCACAACAAATATATTAAAAAGATTATAATATAAAATAAAATAAATAAATATAAATATATCATTACGCCTTTTACCGATTACTGGATGTGGAGTTCTGCAGAAACAGATGTTTCTGGTGTGGAAATCACAGGGGTAATTTTAAATTGGTGAAAATGTTCGTCGGCTGTGGGGATCGAACCAGGGTTCTTAGGATCCACAAGCCAACTCGATACCACTAAGCCATTATCCCATATGTATATTTATATATCAAAAAGACGTTTCACAAAATTCAGTATTTATAATAAATTGTTATTTTATTTTGTTTACGCCCACTTCTTGTGGCTAAAACAAATGAATTTCGGCCTGGTTGTGCATAAAATAATAGTATATTACATAATAAGTGAGGAAAGTGATATTTTACTTGACGAAGCGGTTGTTTAATCCTCTGTAATCATAAATAATACAAAATGTTTCAATTTTTCAATATGAATTGTACTAACAGCAGACTACGTATCCAAGGTAACAGTCAGGTAAAATCTTTACCCTACTGTTTCGTACTTTAGCAGACTGTTATTTTTGTTGTAGCCTTGGATTTGTATCTTACTTGACTGTTTTAGGAAAAACCTACTTTCCATACTAAAATTGGCTAGGAAAGTAAACACTTTCTTGCCGGTTTCCAGAAAAATAATTTAAGTGCACCAAATGGCAAATGGAATACGGCTTTTGAATCCTTATTTTTTTCTCTAGTAACCATGGTAACATCTATCATATATTTTTTATTTATTTGCAAAATTACTACGATTGTTTTTAAATTTAAATCGTATCTGAAATGTCGAGTGAGAAATTGACAAAACTAATGTGTATTGATGAAATTGATGATAATAGATTACTTGGATGATCTAAAATAAATGAATGAATATAATTGAATTAGGCATGTGGCAAAAGAAATATAAATGCCTGGCAAATATTAACTACAGGATGAATCTAATGAATAAATGTTTCAAGGGTTCGTGATGTTATGTATGTATATGTAAATATAATAAGTGACCCATTTAAAACGTGCTGTCTTGTACGTGGGAGTAATTAAATGTCTACAACACCAGGTCTGGAGCAACCTATGTAATTATATTGAAACATTGTGGTTTTGACCGTTATAATTGAGATGGTTATTGGAACGTAAACACCTATTAAATGCTCCGCAATATTCTATTTGTGGAAGGTTATCCATTATTGTTTTGGTCAATACAAATATTGGCTAGGATTTTTATTTATTTATTTATTTACTATAATAGAACACGAAGCATTCAGACACGGTCTTATTTTTAAAATATAATTTGAAGTTTGATGATTGATTACGCGAAATCTACTATCATCTATAAACAGAAGATTTCAATACTGTGCACATATTAATAGGATAGGTGGCTCAGTGGTATAGGGTCGGCATGTGTATTAAAAACCCGGATTCGATTTCTACAGCCGATAAACAATTTTTACCACATTAAAACTACTCCTTTGTTCCCCCTCGATTACCATCTTTGATGGCTATGATTTGATAGGTGGTAGTCGTACTTAACGCACAGAATATATCACTTACCGAGCACAGCAGTGTACCATACCTAGTAATGGGTAGAAGGCGTGATGACATTCATTTTATTAAAATGTTTGCATTATTAGGCGCATTTAATTTGCCATTTGGATCATATCTAACTTACATTTATTGAATCAGATTACTTATTTATTTCGTGGTATTACTTTGATGACTTTATTTTCAATACTAGAGTTACTTATTCTAATTTTCTTTTAAGTAATTCACCAATATGTGCATCAGTTTGCTTAGTTCATTTAATTTAGTCATGTTGTCTAATTTATCTGTACTGATTTAAGTAAACCAAGTGGCAAATAGATATTATTGCTGCATCTTTTTCTTAGTGAAATTTTTTTGTAGCTTGGGTTTTTGTTGTGGGCAACGATTGACTGTAAATAAATAAGAATAGTGGTTGAACTTCCACGAAAAGTATCTGCTGGTGAAGAACTTTTAACCATCTAATTTCCGTATTAGAGTTAGGGCAAATAAAAGCCTTAGTCTAGCACGTATCAGTTCCTGAATGATCTTAATGTTGGACATTAAGTCACGGAAGAAATATCCACAGAATCTTATCAGACGACGCGCCCAGCGGCATTCTAACATTGGCCGCCGCAACGCCGCTCCGATTTCGGACGTTCAATGATCTAGAAATCGGATTGGGCTAATTTCGTCGCTCCAAGTCTTGTACGGGGATTAAACGAGATACGCGATATCTAATACCAGCGTGTGCTGTGGATCGAGGATCGAGTCTCTCTTGTTCGTTGGCGTTGCTGTTGGTGTTAGAATCGCTGCCGATCAACTCAACCGTTTTTAATCAACGAAATGCTTTATTCTCTCGGTGGACCGGACACCAATGAAAGAATTGTATTCAGTATTAATTTCAACATTCTTCGTTTTACTTTAAAATGAAAATAAATAAATATATCATCACGCCTTTTACATAAAGATTATAGCATTTATTCGTAGCAGATCTTGGTATGCGCGTGAGGACTAATTATCAGGGCTCCTAAAGATGTTAGAGGAGAAGAATTCATTAATTAAAGTTTATATAAACTTTGGAAAACATAGCATAGTTGTCAGTTATTTTTCAATTGAATTTTCCGCGGAAGGGCACGCTGCCATTAAAACTATTCATAACTTTCTCAAGGGTTAAATGTTCCTAAATTATTTAATAATTTAATATTTCTCCCACTATTAGTTGAAGTATTTTTCTCTAAAATAAATTTCATTTAGTTACGCTTGACAGCAGGAAGGATACGCACTCTGTCATCTACAATCAGATTTCCAAAAGAAGGATATTTCAATCATTCTATTGCATAAAGGACTATTCAGATTAAGGAATAGTAACATAGATTATATAGACATATTTTATACAATGCACAGAGTACTCTGAATATTAGGAAAAATGTATGCATTATGTATATTTATTTATTAATTTTTGTTACTTTGTATAACAGAATCCAGACTTGCTCATATTCATGTGTATATTTAGTTCATGCAATGCAATGATATTAAACTTCTTCCTATGAAAAACAGGCTATATATTACTACATTTTTAGTAAAATGTGTCACTTACTAAGATCTGCAAATACAGAAATTCTACAATTAGGAAACTATGAACTTCGCCATGATATGAATATAATAAATCTTTTGTACTTTTCAACGTTCATAAATTATTTAACTTTAAAATGTTTGTATAAAACAATAATTTAAGACCATTTCACATACATTTTTAGTGATGTAGAGTTCTTCTGAAAATACTAAAGGTCTACGTTTATATATTTGTATATTATCCAGTTTCTTTCGCCTGGCAACTGTCAGTTCTTTACAGAAAAATAATTAATGATATCTGTCAATATTTATTGGTATTTGTTTAATGAATGTTAAAGGCAAAGTGGGTCACAACGCTTTTGCTCTCTTTTTAACCCTGCAGCGGTGGCGCCGAGTCTCTCAGACTCAAGCGTCTTAAGATTGTATGTAGAAAGGGAGGGGATAAAAATTTGGGGTACCACTCTTCAGTAGCTTCGTAAAATTCAGTACTCTACTGATCTACGCAGTGATAGCAGTGTGAATTGTTTTTAGTAAAATTTGTTTAGCCTTCCGAGTCTGTCAGACTCGGCGCCACCACTTACGGACCACCAGTTTCAAGTTGCATGTATTGCTAATTTGTGTCTGTTTTGCGCTTCTGGTAAGTAGTAAATCACTATCTTGATCGAATTAAGTTAATATAATGAAATATAATTTTAGGAAAATGAATTATGAGCAAGAACAGGCGCATTTATTACGGTTACTAGAGGAAGTAGACACTGACACTGAGGAAGTTTTTGATGATGAAGAATCCGAGGGCGAAGAAGATAATCTCGATGAACGTTTGTCTGATTCTGACACAGAGCAAGAAGGAGAAAGTGATAGCGAGAATTTATCATCACCAGCAAAAAATCCACGAATTCCTAGTTTTATTGGCAAAGATGGCACGGTCTGGAAAAAACATCGCTCACCTCAAAACGTTAGAACTCGCAAATCTAATATAGTTATACGTCTACCAGGAGTTAGACAATATGGGAAAAACGCGAAGTCAATATATGAATGTTGGAATTTATTTTTCTCCGACAATATTTTGGGTTTGATTGTTCAAAATACCAATAAAAAAATCGATAGCGTCAAAGCGAAGTATACAAGAGAGCGCTCTGCAAAAAACACAGATACGATTGAAATAAAAGCACTCTTGGGTTTGCTTTATTTGGCAGGATGTTTGAAGAGTAATCGGCTAAATACAGATGAATTGTGGGAAAGAAACGGAAGTGGAATCGAATTGTTTTGGCTAACAATGTCTCAGCAACGTTTCTTATTTTTACTTAGAAATCTTAGATTTGATGATCTGGATACCAGAGAAAAAAGAAAAATGTCAGATAAGTTATCACCCATTAGAGACCTATTTACAATTTTTGTCGAGAATTGTAAAAATGCATATACCATCAGCGAATACGGAACCATTGATGAAAAGCTCGAGGGGTTTAGGGGAAGATGCGGTTTCAAGCAGTATATTCCTTCAAAGCCTAATAAGTATGGCCTCAAAATTTTTGCACTTGTCGATGCCAAAACAAGGTATACTTTAAATTTAGAGCCATATGTAGGTCTACAGCCTGAAGGG
Organism: Pterostichus madidus; assembly: GCA_911728475.2. NCBI lineage: Eukaryota > Metazoa > Arthropoda > Insecta > Coleoptera > Carabidae > Pterostichus > Pterostichus madidus. The sequence continues at coordinate 40,616,703 of OU452305.1, forward strand.
CCTTATCGTACAAATAACAATCCAGCAAGTATTGTTTTACGTTTGGTGGAACCAATATCTGGAACAGGCAGGAATATAACTTGTGATAATTGGTTCACAAGCTTTGATCTTATTAAAACTCTTTTACAAAATCATAATTTAACATACGTTGGCACGGTTAAGAAAAACAAAAGAGAACTTCCTTATGAGTTTGTGAACACCAAAAATCATCCTGTAAAGTCCAGTATGTTTGGTTTCCAGGAAAACATCACAATAGTTTCATACGTTCCAAAAAAGAACAAAAATGTCATCCTGGCTTCAAGTATGCACCATGATGACCAAATAGATGAATCAACTGGAGATCAGACAAAGCCTGAAATTATCACTTTTTATAATACCACCAAAGGAGGCGTGGACACCGTCGACGAACTTTGTGCGACCTACAATGTAGCTCGAAACACCAGAAGGTGGCCAATGGTAATATTTTATTCACTTATGAATGTGGCAGGCATAAACTCGCAAATAATTCACGTGTCGAATAACCAAAATTCGAAAATAGTTCGAAGAATTTATATAAAAAAATTAGCAGTTGAACTAGCAGACCAGCACTTGAAGCGTCGCTCTTGTATGGAAAATATTGCACCAGCAATCCGAGAAAGACGTCAGGAAGTGGCAGGAACTTCAGCTGATGTTGCCATAGTTCAGCAAGAAGTACCAGTCGGCAGAAAACGTTGTCATTTATGCAAAAATAACAATACCACACGTTACTTCTGTAAAATTTGTAAAAAAATGTTGTGTTTGAAGCATGCAGAATTTCGATGTCCTGTGTGTGTGGTTCTGCCATAAAATAAATTTTAATATTGTTTATAACGTTTTCCTTCGGAAAATATATGTTTTTCATATGTATATGTTTTCCTGTATATGCATTTCCAAATTTTAGAGTGCCTTTGTACTATTTCCTGTATTTTACAGCACAATTGTATTTTCCCTTTTTCCTTATTTTAAAATAATTTGACAGCTAAAACAGTGATATGCAGGTAAAGGTAAGGTATGTAAGTAACTGAAATACTAACAATAAAAATTCCAGGTTGGAAACAATTACTATTATGAATTTATTTATATTGAGTCTGTCAGACTCAGCGCCACCACTAATGTTACGGCAAAGGGCGCCACCACTCCAGGGTTAATGAAACAATTAATTGTATCATATGAAAGACAAACTCTATGTTTGTCGTGTAAACTGTTTGGAAACAAAGAGGTGTTCTCTTTCTGAAAGTTCACAATAGGTCATTGTGTACTCTAGCTAAAAATATATAGCATAAAAGTTAACGCATTCAAGTTTAAATCATAAATTATTAAGATGATTATCTATCGATCAAACAGATAAGAATCGAGCTCTATAATTGGGCGAGCACGAAAATGGTTATTTAATGGGTTTTAAATAGTTTGATACCGTGTTAGTTACCATTAATATTTGTTTGGGTTTCTAGGGTATCAATATATCTATCAATAATCAATTTCATGTTGTTACTTATGCATAAGATGTCTTTATATTGCATTTAAGAAAGAAGTTTACCCTTGACTATTTACCTGCATTAGATAAGTTCAAATAGATATCAGTTTCGAATGACATTACAATGTGAAGACGAAAAGAGAAATATTTTATGTCTAAAAGTAGAAGTGTGTAAACAAAATAAATTGTTAAGGTTGCTTTACTTTCGTTAAAGTACAAATATAATTTATTGTTTCTATACCAAATCCTCAGAGAATAGAATAATTATTAGGAGTATTTCACTTGCCTTTTGGGTCAGATCTAACTTACACTTACAAATTACTTACAGGTTACTTTCAATATCTTAAGTTTTTTTCGATTTTAGATTGTTTTCTCTAAAATTCTTTTCCCTACTAATATTGCAACGAAAAATTAGATACATGTGTGTTTTGATCCGCGGAATCCAGTGGTGGCGTTCCTAAATGCTTACGTCTTCTAGTTTTTAAGATATTGTTCAAAAATTGTTTTATGAGAAAATTTTGGTTAAAATTTTTTAAGATATAAATATCATTGAAAATTTCTTAAAATGGTAATTGTAGCACATAAAATTCAATGCCGTTCAGCGTATTCCCATACCTTCTTTAGTTTCTTTAGGAAAAGTGAAATTTTTCTCAAATATCTGTCAGTTTTAAACAAATTAGCTAGTCAACATTTTGTTAGCAACTATGAAATTTGTTTTTATTTTCCGCATAAGGCAAAGATTCAAGTTTGAAGAATACCTTAAAGTGTTCTTTTTCAACCTACCCCAAGACTAGAAAAATTGGTTCTAATGAAAAAGTATGTTTGGAACTTTCCACATAAATTCGTAACAGCATCGTTTGTCCCCTACCAACGGCGACAGAAACAAGTGTTGTTTGATTACAAGTATCGATGTAGCGGGAACCATCGCTTCGCTTTAGCTCTGCCATTGTCTTGCATCTGCAGGGGCGGGGAAGGCAGCGCAGGGGCGGCACAACACAGGGCGGCAAGCAACAAGAAGCTGTACTTTGTTACATGATATATCACTAAGATGTTTCCTCCACTTATGTTACGAGTTACCTCGTCTTGTATCATGTACAATCAACAACCAATTTCGGATGATGGGTGATAAAGTACTTCATAATTTGGGGGCTAATTGTTCAAGGGTAATTAATTGATTATTGTATTAAGACAAAGTAAACAGGATATTGAAATTTCTAAGAGGACATATTTAATATCTTCAGCATATATACATGCGTAACATCATGATACGTTTCATTAAAAGGGGTCGCACGAACTCTTGAAACTACAATTAATGTTTACCATCTTCATCAGGTATAATTACTTTCCTTCTACTTATATAGATTGCACGCGCCCAAATCATTGAATACCTATTGTATATTCAAAGTTTAAACTTATTCTTCTCAATTTTGCACTTATTTTGCATCAGTTTTTATATCTGGATCAGATGGGTTCCAATGTGTTCGATTATAAAGTTTATATAAAATATTTTGTTCATTCATTTGAACTGTATGATTATAAATTTTTGAGCAATTTGATTCAGTATGAGTACACAAATATTGTAACGTATAATTTATATTATAATATGAATTCATGTCTACAAATATTAAATTTGTAATTACTAAAATAATATTAATTATATAGTGAATTTAAAAAATAATTAAACTGACAGACGCAAACTGAATTGAGTTTTACATTCATTAATTAGAATTTAATAACAAAACAATACTTTGATGTAAAATTACAAAAAAGGTGGGTATTATATTTGAAATCCCTTAAAGCACAATCAGATTTGCTTCCGCATGAGAATGCACGTGTCCTAGTTCTGCGGCATTTATTTATTTCAGTGGGCCGTGTAAGTTTTTGTTTCGATTGTTAAAAAACAAAGTTTTTGTTTTGTGCCAAAAACCGTGGCAACCAAACCCTTGTTTATCTAGCAACAGGGCAACAGGGGCGACGCTTTTCGTCGCGACGCGGACAGAAGTTAGAGCAAATGAGCTTCTTCCAGGCCATGTATCATATCGGCCCGGACGCGACGAAACCAACCGAAAACGGACGAAAGCTCTTCGGCTTTTTTATTAATGGACTCTCTTTGACAATAACGTTGAAATGTGAAGTTAATTACATTTTAATGCTTTCATATATGAATAAATTTGTTCTCAAATTGCGGGCTTAGCACGTTCACACGACTACTACGACGCGGTAATCTGCAGTATTTTGCTTTTTGCAGTTGGCGCTAGATGGACTTATAAACGCCGTCCTGTTCGATGTTGCTTCATAAAGAGTTATGCCCATATTTGGTTTTCATCGATAAATGCTTTTAAAATTAAAGTACATGACACTCATTCTACCACAACACTTCTTGTCGATTAATTAAAATCATTACTTTTTACATTTAATCTACTCAAATTCCTTTCATGCCACTCTTTAATAATTAATTAATAACTTCCACATTTTAAATATTCTTGTTAAAACATCACTAATTACAAAATAGATTAATATTACAAGGCACCATGATCGTGGAGATAGCAAACTTATTCCCAAATTATCCCCAAAAAACTTTCAACCCATCAAATGGAGTAACATTCCTAACACTCTATATTTGGTTCATCCACATTCGTAATTTGCTTCATAGAAACTTGATTATTACTTCCATTTGGAATCTTCTGCTCATATGTATCTCTATCCATTTATTCCTAGGTGGTTCACAAAATCTTTTACCCTCAATTTCACAAGATACTCGTATATTTGACATCTGATTTAAATAGTCAAACCATGTCAACTAACTAGTTTTATTGTAATTTATCTAGAAAAATTATTTAGACACCTTTTACCCAACTATTATTTAGATAATCTCTCTTGGCCAGTTTTCAACCAATCGTAATGCAAAACATTTGAAAATTCAACTAATAAACACAGTTTTATGCTGAGAATTAACCACGTATATGTGAGAATCATTAGAATCACGATTTTGTTTGAAAATGAACCAATGAAATGAAAGCTATTTTGATAGTTTTCCACTAGTGAAATTATTAAGGCATAATTTTTCACTGTAATTAAATTTCCATTGTTACAAATAAAATAAATGCATTTTTCATAAATGTCAATTAAAAATAATCTATTCACATATCAAATTCTCGATGAGGATCTGCTTCTATAGAAGAAATTGAGAAACAGTTTGTTGCAAACCGACGATTAGTAGATTTCGCGTGCAAATACCATGAAAACCAACCACGCAGTAAACCTTTTTCGCACCGAATTTAATTAAGATTGAAACGCGTCCTCGACAGATGCGTCGCCGTCCATTTAATTCCAACAATGTTAGCGGGGGAGGGCGGTACTTAGCATGCGTCGTGGTACTCGCGAATAAAAATTTAAAAACCAAATCTCCAGGGTCAGCTGACACGAGTAACCGCTCAGCGGAGAACCATTACCAGGGGATCAAGTGTTTTTATTGGGGTACGCGTTTCAGGCACGTGTCACCAGGTATAATTCTCACTAAGCCTACCGCGCACGAGAAAAGAATGCTAATCAGCTCGACTGACAGTTCTACTGATTGAAAAAAATGTTCGTTGGTATCGGAATTTTCTGTATGCTGATATCTACGTGCTGGAATTAGATAACGCAGAGAAAAGCCACAGCATTGCTCAGTTCTACATTCATCTAAATAAAATATTATTTGCATTACGACGTCTTCAATTTTCTATAGTACTGTATGCCACTGCTTCATAATTTTGTATATGCATAAAAGCTTGCGCACAAACTGTATCACAACCATTGACATGAAATTATTTGATGGCTCTAACTAATAGATAAAAAATATATACACAAAATGAACGGAGATATATACGAATTTAACTTAAAATTATTATTATTGTTGTCTATAATACAAATAGTATTAATAGACAAGAATAGAAGAAATACAAACAAGAAAATATGGTGCAGGAATTGGCTGAAGAGGCAAAGGAGTCTTGAATTTAGTGAAGAACGAATTGACATTTATTATTTAAAAATATTTTGCTAGTAAAGTTTGTTAAAATATATCTGATTGATTGCGTTATAAGCTAATGTCTCTATTTATTTTATAAATTCCTTAAAATGTGTATGTACAATTAGCGTTTTAATAGTCAAAATTTAGAATAGTAAAAAATGGGTGTTTTTCAATTACTTTGCTCATTAGTGTCCAAGGTAATGTAAACCTCATTTTGAATGACGCGAGGTCAGTTTAAATGTAACACTTCGGTTTTTAATTAAACGGCAAGTAGTAAACCCAAATAGAAGAATTTACTGATCATTTTATGTACAAAATTTTGCTAGAATATATTTTTGAACATTTTTCTGAACTTTATTCTATATTTATATATTTGTTTGTTTATAATTCTGAAACAGAAAAATATACATAATTTTATACAATATATTGCATCGTGTTGGACATCCTTTATAGAGACAAGCTCAATTGATCAGTACGGAATTTTCTTTGAAATGTGGGTGACTTACAAAAATCCAAAAAGTACGATTGTGTCTGAGTGGTTCGGATTCCACTGTAAGCTGCTGCAATTTAGATTAAGTTCTTATGTGAGGCAGGCTATTATTTAAGGTTTAATAATAGTAGTAATAATACTTCGAAATACTCGTAGAATGTAAAAGGAAGAATACCGATAATACTATTATTGATTTGAAGAAAAGAAAAAAGAGAAAAAGAGTTGTAGAGAATGTAGCCCAGTGGGGCGAAGTTTTATTGGCGGTGCAGGTTTCCGTTTGGTATTCGCGTGGGGTTTTACGACGAGTGATAGCCGTGCTGCAGACAGACGAGAGGACGTACAGACTAGCCGACAGCGAGCCCTACTGCTCGGCCGGATGCTCGAATAGACCACTAGCACTAAAACGAAACAATAGTGCTCGGCAAACAAATTTAAAGCGAACTTTGTTATTTTAAACGTCTCCCCGGCGACCGCCGTGGCCACTTGGCGTCACCTCTTACCCTCGCTGCCACTCCGTGACGTGCTGCTCCCTCTGAAGAGTTCTAGATTTATTGACTCCTCTAAACGAGCTGCAGTTATTACGCAGTAGATTCCTGCAACTTGATGGCCGCTGTCACGGGAAGGGAAGGATAATGACACCCATTCTTAAATACACAAAAGATTGCCTAAATTGCTTAATTCTTTAACTATTAATTATAGAAGGATTTAAATCCCAAAGCGTTAAATTCAGTCTATCGAGCAAGAGTTCAGGAGTTCAAATCTCACTTTAACGTATATCTAAAATATACTAAAGTGTCTCAATATTAAATTTCCTGTCATCAATAGGAGTAAATAAAATTTAAGATAAATTTTACCACACGTTCTTTTTGCGAGTAATTTGACGGCTGGTAGCCTCAGTTTACTTGCAATCACCAAGTTCTTAGTCTGCGGAATGCTTCTGATGTATAAAAATTAATTATTACTTATTTATTTATATTAATACTTATGAAAGTATATTTTGGGCACCTCCGCCAATTTTCGTCTAAGCAACGTTATACAAAATGTCATATTTTATGTCCTACATTGTCGGTAAATGCAATTACGTCATCGTTAAGTGTACCTAATCTAGAACAATAAAAATATGTATTATGATCCTTTTAAATAAAAATGATGTTCCAACAAATTAAGTAATATAGTAAATGACATTTGTGTTTCTTTTACAGGTAAGTGAATTTTTCCATAAATGGTTCCATCCACGCATTTCAATCAGGAAAGTAAGGTAAACCCAAATTAGATTTTATAATTGAAAACTATTCATAGAAACCAGAATTAATTAATCGGTACGTAAACGAATTAATCAGTTAAGACCGAGTTAAACTTATACAATCAAAAGCAGAAGCTCACGAGTGCAAAATGAAAAGAACTATTTGTACAGTAAAAGAGTTTGAATGGAAATGTTACGTTCTCCTCAAAGCAGGAGATTTCCGATTACCCAAACAAGTGTACCACTACATAAACTCAAAATTAAAAACAGTCCTTCTGCTTCTGAATCAAAATTAAAAACATTGCGACATGCAAACAGACACAGTTGAAAAGAAAATGAAAGCAGTACGTTGGAAATTTTAAATTGAGAAGGATAATTCGACAGACTCGAGTTCTCTGCAAGAATTTTAGAATAAATCTTACTGGATGATATCTGCTGTAACTTTTAACAAAGTGGAAAGTACCGAAGCGGGAAATAAGATACCTTTATAATCGTGTGAGTTACGCGCGAAAGTATCCGGTCTAATTGAGAGAAAGCTTTTGATGTGACGGTTTTCCGCTAAAATCAGGTGCTAATTTTGTAAATTGCTTCTTTTCCTCAGAATAAATCAGATCAGTTACTAAGATTACACTTAAAAGTTTTATTGGAACACGTTAAATTGTTTTGAAATTATCAAAACTTCCTTCCATTTGGAATCTTCCGTGCTCGTAACAAAGCTTCAATCATATCCATTTATTCATTTCGCTAACATGCAGGATGTTTATCGTGAGATCACCACCATGACTATTTCCTTTATTTTGAGAGTTACAAAAAGTGTTATTAAACAAAGTTGAACTAGACAAAGGGGTGCATAAGATGATAGTAACAAGGATTTTGCATTACTTCTGGTTTTAGGGTTAATTTTAAATCTAGCTTAGAGAATTGGTATGTCTTTTTCGGAAGGTACATGCAATTTTAATAAAGATTTTAAAAAATAAATGTTCGCAATTTTTAATTGGAAATGGAGTAAGACTATAATATTCTTGTGTAATTATGAAACCTATATTATGTACATTCCTAAAATATGTAGTATATTAAAGAACTAGTTACATAAGGCAATCTGTTAACGCACGAGTCCAAATTTGGAAAACGAGCCGCCCTGCGGCGAGTTTTACAAAGGACGAGTTCTTTATACTATTTTTTCCATTGAGGTAATTTTATAATTCTGTTAGATTTTTAAAAACCGCGGCTTGTCAAAAATATAAATTGGTGTTTTTTATTATTCGTGTTGGTAACGCTTTTCATAACACAGATAATTGAAATATCATATTTTTTGACAATTAATCAATATTTTTTCTGTATTGTAAATATTTTGCATTTTATCTGATTCTAGCATATTCTGTTAGTAATATTTCAACACCGACAATTTACAATTTTGAGGTTATATGTCATTCATCTGTCAGATTTAAGAGCATTCATACCACTCCTACAAAATAAAAAGCGCTAAAAACAGTGCGCTTATAAATCTCCTTAGCAACGTATTTACAGTGCAATTATAGACCTATAAGAACACCGAAATAGAAAAAAAGATATCAAAATATCGATTCCCTATGAAAGATTTAAAGTTAAACCTATTTTCGATAAAATCGAAAGTATCACAAAACCTTTATTAATATAATTTTTGTCTAGGTTAACTTTGTTTCATAACATTTTTTTGGATTTCTCAAAATTAACGAAATGTTTGTAGTGGCGGTCTTAGACAAACACCCTGTATACCTATTTCATTAGTTTTGCATTCGACTTACGATCAATATAACTAATTCCACTCTTATAATAAACATTCTTCTCAAACTCAATTCTGTAATACATTAAAAATTCAAACTTATATTTGGTTTCGCAACGAAACAAATCATATATTTCGTTCAATATCGTGTTGAATATTGACCTTGCTTTCTTTCCATTTGGGGTTATATATAATTTACGTCACTTTTTATATGTTGAAAGAAATGTTTGATTATTTTGTAGAAGCACATATATTTAATTATTTTTATGAACAAAATGAGAAATTGCCTTGGAACACGACATTTTATAATTTGTACTAATCTAAAACTTTTTGTAAGTATGTAAATTACAACCAAAATTGAAACAATGTCCAACGTGTACAACATTCATTTTGTACCATATTTTCTCGGCAAAAAATCGTAGCAAAATCGTAATAATTCATAAACATGTTTTCCATACAGGTGTTGTGAAGCAAATAAACAGGTAACAATAACGATTACTGCGAAGCATTAGCGTAAATGTACTTTTTATGGTTCGCTTGTAGTTGATTTATTCCCTCGGGAACAAGTTGTCCCGAACTGAAGTCATGTTAACAGTCAGTTATTCCTACCCGGAACGTTCACGGCACTTCAGTCATTACAGTCAACACAGCTAACAGTAAAACTTAACAGGCAGTTATAAAACGTATGCCCTGGCGCTTAATTCTTCAAGTTTCACCCAGCTGCTTCGTAATTATAAAGCTCGCCTTGAAATTTATTTGCACTAAATCTTTACATACGTGATAAAAGAAAATTGCGCCGCATACTCAACAACCGAAGCAAGAACGAAACTTCGCTTGGCGGTGATTTATCGGTCAGTCAGGAAATGAATTCGATGTAGAATTTTTAACGACACAAAAAATCTTGTATTTTATGTAAGAAGCTAATGAATAATCAAAATATTTAATGTGTGCTAGATTTAATTTATTATTTAGCAACTGTTTATGAATATACGCATGTTAACTACCCATCAACAGAAGAATTATGTTGTTATTGTCTTGAGATAATTGAAAATATAAACAACAACAAAATGAGTAACGTAATCGTAATAATATTTTTCTTTTTAATCTCCGGTTATGAAACTACAAACGTTATTTTCGCTATTGATATATATATGGGGTTGTCAAATTAATTTGACAGATATCACCTCAACGACATTAATTTCAAATCATATAGTTGTTTTCCAATTATCATAATTTGCTTACACTTTTTTTTCTTAGAAAAGAAAAATTAGCGTTCTTTCCTGAAAAGGATGAAAAGTATAATTTTCTTCTCGTAAATGAGAAGAAAAGTTTACTTTTTAATAGGATCGAGAATTTTTTCTTTACCTATAAGGAAATTGTAATCTTGTTTGATATATATATTTTCAAAAAATATTTAGTATTTTAACAAATTTTCCTAATAGTAGCGTTCGATGATTTATGCAAAAAAGATAAATAGAATCGCGTATATAAGTCAGTTGCATACAAAATAATTTGAAAATATTTATATGCATAAAATGGCAATATGTCCAGGCAATTGTAGCCCAGTGGATAAAAGCGAAGTCAAATTTGCATTTCTTAATTAACAAGCACGAAGTCGTGCGTTCAAATCTCACTGACTTTGACTTATATCCAAAAAATACAATTGTGTCTGAGTAGTTCGGATTCAATTATAAGCTGTAGGTTACCCTATACTGGAATTAGGATTATGTTCTTCTTATGTTAATAACAAATAAATAAATTTCACAAGCTTACTTCTATCAAATGAGGCAAGAAAATTTTTCTTTTTTGACATGATCGTGTAAAAATATCTTGCATTGTTAATTTAGGTGCACCCATAGCCAAATTATAAACAATACGCCTATGGATCGTTTGCAGAGGTTTGGTGCGAAGGATGAATAAAATAGCATGAAGATAAATTTGTTCATTTGTAATAACATAGATTTATTATCGTTCTCTAGTGCATGAAGTAGTATTGTTAAATAATGCAGCAAAATGAAAGTTATATTCAAGCACAGTAATAAGTAACGTATTCGGGTGCAAAACCTACACGAATGGTTATTATTTTGCAAAATTATTCGTAAATATTAGCCTGATGTTGTTGAACAACAGTAAAACTAACAGGATGGCAACGCAGCTATGCGCTGCAGGTATTCCGGTATTGATTTTGAAGAACACTATTGCGCCTTTTCATAAACTGTGTACTATACGAACAAAAACAGCAGCCGGCAGCTGTTTCGCTAGGAACAACCTACTGAATCCTGAAATACGCCAGTTTTATTATTCAGTTATTGTGAGCTTTGTTTTCATTACCTTCCAGAATATGCCCTTTGTTTTCCTTGCACCAATCATTTAGAAAATTATTTAATTTTTGTTTCTTTCTTCTACTACTAAAAGCACAAGTCGCTGTTGAACAATTTCTACATTTCATAAAATAAATTGCACAGAATTACTTGATTTCAAATGACTCTTCATTCTCAGAAAATAGAAGAATTTTTTAAACATTAGTCATAAGTAATATCAGTAGACTTTCTGATTTTATTGGGGAAATGATCGTGTTTAACCCTTAAATGGTAATATCCATCTGTGGGACGAATAGTTTTCAACTTTTTACGCTATGTTGCGCAATTTCGGTTTGAAACCTCCTTCTTCCAGCTATGCTTCAGTTGATCCATAACCTAGGTTGGGTTTGTTTATCTTTAACGATAGTTTCCTGTTTCACTATAAATTTAGCATTTGGAAATAAGTCATCCTGCTTTACACCTAATTCTTGGAGGTTCCAAAAGAATCTGTAATATGTTTGTGCAAAATTTGTAAATTTGTTTGATCTTTAATTAATTTTGAATCATGTTTGAATACATAGTCTTTAATTTTTTATTTTATTCCATATTATTAATGTTCAAAATTTGTAACTATATTTCTTTTATTTAAAATAAAATAAATATAAATATATCTTCACGCCTTTCACCCATTACTGGATGTGGCACTCTGCCGAAGCAGGTCTCGATAAGTGATATATTTATGTGCGTGAAGTGCGGTTACCAGCCGTCAAATCAATGCCCCCAATGATGTTAGTTGTGGAGAAGCCACAGGGGTAATTTTAAATTGGTGAAAATGTTTTGTCGGCTGTGGGGATCGAACCAAGGTTCTTTGGATCCACAGGCCAACTTGATACCACTGAGTCATTACCCCATAACAATTAATTCTTGAATTTACTAGAAGTACAGAGGTACTTTTATTTGTGTAATTAAAATTTACATCCTGTACTAAACAAAATTTTATAAAAAAATTATAATCATTTTATACTAAATAATCAATAATACCCTAAATACAGAACCACAATCTAATTAGAATAGAAAATTGATGTTTGTAAGTAATAAGAAAGAGAAAAAAAGCTTAGTCTCATGAACGGTTGTTACTGGGATTGTGTGTCAGGGAGATGTTACCATTTACGGGTTAAATGTATTGAATTATTATCAGTAATAAGAATGGAATCCACGCTATTGTAAATATGGCTTTGAGTAGTATTTTATTGTCTGGCTCTCAGTTAAACTTGTGATTACAACGAAAGAGAATGTGCGCTCTTTAAGTCGCATTTCGACGGGATTATTGTCAAAGAGTGAAGTTAGATGATTGGACTTTTTTGTCGTTCTATTTACTTTTCGATTGTCAGCCGTCACGAACCCATAAAGTTTGTGTTATCGTCGTTTCCTCCATTGCTTTCTCCATTGTAATCACAAAGTAAAATCATACGTATCTATCCCTGCTTTTTCTTTATTTTAGTGTTACGGTTATTGCTCAATGCTATTATTTCTTACTGATTTATTGATCTCTTATTTTTATACGAAATGCTACATTACACACTTTAATTTCTCTTTAAATTTAGACTTTCTTTCAAATTGAAACTCAAAAGCGAAATGTTACAAAGTCGTGTTAGGTTTTCGAAAAATCTTGAATGTCATCGTATATTTTCATTTGTCAAACAGACAATAAATACTGATTTGAACAACTACCCCTGGTGATTTATTAGCACCCCGTAAATCTTAAACTGGGTCTACAGCATCATAATTTATTTATCCGTGCATAAATTTCGAATGTTTGTTCATATATTTAACATCATATGTACTTTACATGCAAATACATAATTTTATCGTGGAATAACTACGCTGCAATTATTATTTATTGGGTAAGCGTTGTCGTTTTTGTGCACGCAAACTCATTATTATTTATATTGTTTCCGATTTTGCAGCTTCCGTTAATTAAAATGTTAATTAGTATCAGCGAATAGTGTACCTTGTTTTGAACCGTGTCATAATTTTAGTAAATACGTATTATTCGTATTTTATTTTCGGGTTTGAATTTTACAGTGCTTTGAATAAGAATTTGTTTAATCATTTGTTTGTATAGAATGTTTACATTTATTAATATTATTTGCGGTTTGGACAATTTCTATTTTATTGATATTAATTGGAATTAAACAAAGAGAATATAAATACAGGCGATATTAAACAGTAGCATTATATTTTTAATATCTTTTTATTACTAAAATAATAATTTATTTAATCGGTTCATACTACTTACATTTTAATTGGTAATATTCTCCTTAAAATAACAGTATCACCGTATTCGTTACTCATATTAAGTTTTTAATTTATAGGGCATCAAAGAATCATATAAGTAGTCTATTGATACTCGCGCTTGAAGATTGTTGATCGACGCGCAACAATAGCCTTGCAAGAGCGGCAAAAACACTTTCTGCTCGAGGTGTATACAATATTTTTCTATAAACATTTGAAAATGCTTGAAATACTTATACATATAAGAATACAAAAAGTAGTCTGCTTGATTGTTGCTCTTAGTTATGCCTTTTCGTGCTAAAGCGGCAACGACACTTTTTGCTCGAGGTGCACACAATATTCTTTTCTACGACCATTTGGATATTCGATCGATAGTTATCGTATATTCGTGGATACGATGATATACTTTTACTTTACCGCTCGGCGAGCGGTAAAATCTTATTGCCGTCCAGGAAGCGGCAAAGGACAAATTTCTGCTTTCAACTGACAGTTGAAAATTTCTATTTTCTGCTCGATCGTACAAAAAAAGAGTTTATAAATAATTTTCGACAGCTTTTCAGTTTTGAAATTTGATTAAAAACGATAACTCTCGATTAAAAATATCCGCTTTCCGCAGGATTCCAGAAAATACTATTTTCCACATGAGGAAACAGCAAAGTTTACTTTTCTTAAATGAATTAAATGCAGAAAAGTTAACTTTCCCTCATGGTCGTATAAAAAGTACTTTTGTCCCTCTAGTGAAGTTGAAGGCTTCTACAAACTTCGATCTACAGTTGCTCCACTGATGTGATAAATTGTCACTTTGCGCACTGTGTATACAAATAACTATTATATTCGGGAAATAATAATCTGTTAAAAATTGGATGGATCCAACATCGTAGCGGAGTGAAGATCAAAGAAACAGTTTCCCGTTTGTCGAGTAAAGTACCGTAAGCCATCCGATGCACCGAAACCAGTTAAACAAAATATAAATCTCTCTTCGTCATTGATCCACGGAAACAGAGTAGAAATAACCCGACTCACTCACCTTAAGCGCTCGGTAATTTAGTTTTTTCGATTTTTAAACGCAACTGCGGTGAACCCATCAGCCCATCACAGGCCAGCGAGCTGCTTTAATTTACTTTTATTGATATCTCGGGAGCGTTTTTGTGTTTGCGCTATTTCCCGTCCTGGTTTATTGCAGTCGGTAACGGTTGTCGGCCATCACTCAGCCTGAGCATTTTCTAATTGCAGATTACAACTGAGTGCGGTCGTCCCTATCGCTAACTAAATCATTGTCTTCGACTTTTTACCCCAGAAAATTTTTGCTGATGAATTTTCGCACTATATTTTTAAGAAAATATAATTCAACTCTAAAACTGAACTTTATTGTACAATATTTTTTCTGAAACCGGCAAGAACCTGCCTACTTTCCTGATTTTAGTATGGAAAGTAGATTTTTACAAAAACAGTCAAGTATAATACGTATTCAAGGCTACAACAAAAATAACAGTCTGGTAAAGTACGAAACAGTCTGGTACAGATTTTATCTGACTGTTTTGTATTTTACCTGACTGTTTTGTATTTTACCGGACTGTTTTGTATTTTACCTGACTGTTTTGTATCTTATCTGACTGTTTTGTATTTTATCTGACTGTTTTGTATTTTACCTGACTGTTTTGTATTTTACCTGACTGTTTTGTATCTTACCTGACTGTTTTGTATTTTACCTGACTGTTTCATATTTTACCTGACTGTTTTTTATTTTACCTGACTGTTTTTTTTTTGTTGTAACCTTGGATACATAGTTTGCTGTGAATATAATTTATATCAAGAAATTAAAACATTTTGTGTTAATTATGATTAATTATTGATTACATTAAACTGTTTCAGAAAAAATAGTATACATAATACGCCAGGAAAGTGTTTTTACTTGACTCTGTGGATTAAAATACTCCGCTTGCTGCCTCGTATTTCAAACAACCGCTTCGTCAAGTAAAATATCACTTTCCTGACTTATTATGTAATATATTATTTATCTCCCAAATTCTTTGCCTAACTAACAAGTAAAACAAATAATACATAAAAAATAACAGTATGGGTTAGTTATTAAATCTCCCAGAAATGACAAAAATTATATTAAATGTCATTTTTAGATGCGACATTTTTTATTAATTCTGTTGACAGTTATCAAGAACTTTATCTAGAGAAGGAAAATCTAGTTCTTAATATAATTTTTATAATTTGAAGTACGATTTTGATACGATATTTTTTGTTTGACGGATTCATTAATTTTATTAGGAGATTGAAATATCGATTCTTAATGTTTGAGACAATTTAAAAATTGAAGTTCTAGGTAGTAAAATATTATTAATATAAAAAACGGGATCATCAAATCATGCTTATTTGAGTTACCCGGAAACTTTAGCGTGCGAAATGATGATATCGGAAGTGTTTATAAATAATCCAATATTAGGATTCTGGCAACAACTATAAAACATACTCAAATCTGAAACAATGTTGATTATCTGGCGAATAATCGGATTATCCAAAATCCGTGGATTCCATTCAGGAGGACAAAATAAAAACATCGATCGTCCTTGACCTGAAAAGCAGTTGAAGCGTTTATTTATGGTCGCTTCACGGACGGCGCGACTCTGAAATCAAGCGAGATCCCAGTTCCCGCTATCCTTTCTCATTCTCATCGGCTAACATCAAATGACGCAGCCAAAGAGTCCCGCAGAGACAGTGGCCGCGAGTCTTAACCCCTTGTATAAATCCAACTATAAATATAATAGACTGCCACTGCTCTCCAATTTCCGTTCGATCGCGCCTCGACTCGAATCCCATTTCGCCGCAGAATCGGCCAATATGTGCGGCCATCAATACGAGCGCCCACCTTCCTCGATGCTCTATCTGGGGTGCACTTACCCCATCTGTCTGTCTTTGTTCCCGATGCCGGTAAACGGTAAGCGGTCAACAGCCAGACGACATATTGTTATTTTCCTTCAAGGGTAGCTAAACGCAGCTGATATATTGCGTGATCGTATGAGTACATGCCCATGGACAATTTGATTGAACTAGATCATTTACCACCGCGTTGTTTTCGCTGTCAACCCTTTCTAAATTATCTTAGATAAAATACAACAATTACAAGATATGAGAAACTAATGCCTCTATAACTTATTTCATGAATCTTTCTTTAAAATCATTTAGAAACCTTCCCGTCCAAATGAACAAGATTTGAATATTTGCTTTACATATTTTCCTGTGACATAAATGTTTTTTAAATTTTTTTAAGATCCGAATAACTAAATTTTGTAGCATTTCTTTTTTAAACTTTGCTCTAATATAATAGTTTTCAAACTTATGTCATGACATTACTGAGTGATCAAATTTAAAGTTGTAAGAGGCTGATTTAATAATGTCCGTTACAAGAATAGAACCACCATTTCTGAAATTAGTAAAGGAAAAACTTCTCATTAAGAACTATCCTAGTATACTTTCTTAGGGACTTTGGTATGTTGGTATAATAATTCATACAATTAATTGTATTTGTATGTGTCTTAGTGGTATCGAGTCGGCTTGTAGATTTGAGAACCCGGGTTCGATTCCCACAGCCGACAAACAATTTTCACCACATTAAAGTTACCCCCATGGCTCCCCCACCACTAACATTTTTGAAGGCGTGATATGACAGCTGGTAAATGCACTTCACGCACAAAATATATTACTTACCAAGATCTGCTAGGGTAGAGTGCCATATTCAATAATGGGTAGCAGGCGTGATAATATATTTATTTATTTTTATTTTTGCTTTCAAGGTTGTAATACATTTCTTACATCTTTGAATAAATTTTTTTTAAATGTTAAAGTAGCATCCAGCGATTCTATTTCAATGTCCTCGCGACCTTCCTGGAAGGACGGGACCCACTTTTTAAGACCACTGCTCTAAAATATTGTAAGAACGGTTGACAGCAGAAAAGGTACACAAATTTCCTTGACGGCATTGCCAAATTATGTATTAGCAACAAGAAATATGGTTGTCACATTTTTGCACGAACATCTTAAAATATTCCTGACGCATATATGTCTTCCTAATATTCTTTACTTCGTGATGTGTTTGGTAATTTCAAAAATTAAATATAATCATCGATCTAAAGTCTAAATGTTTAGTGTAACTTGTTTATTATGCCCATCTGACTTGTTTTATCGTCAGATCAAAGGACTTTTTCGTACCTGTTGAATGTGATTCTTTTAAACAATGTTGAAATGTATTCAATTATGATAAAATATTTTTATCTCAAGGATACATATCATTTATTTGCGTTCGTTTTTTATGATTAGCGTCGGCGATCAAGTATTTTAATGTATTTTAAAAGTTGATTATATATATTTTAAATGTACCGAAAATTTAATATTTTATAAATATAAAAAATATATATATCATCACGCCTTCTACCCATTACTGGGTGTGAAACTCGGCAGAAGCAGATCTCGGTAAGTGATATATTTTGCGCGTGAAGTGCGGTTACCAGTCGTCAAATCACGCCCCCCAAAGATTTTAGTGGTGGAGGAGCCACAGGGGTAGGTTTTGAAATTATGAAAATTGTTTGTTGCCTGTGGGAATGGAACCAGCGTTCTCAGGATCCACAGGCCGACTTCATACCACTGAGCTAGCTACGCCATATTTTATAAATATACACTTTATAGAACAGGTGGACTGAAACGTATGCCTGTACTTTAATCATACAATTTAACCTTAAACGTCATCATTTATTTGAAACAAATAAAAGTGCAAGAGAAATTTATTTTTGAATTGATTTATAGTAAAATGTTTATTCAGGAGCAAAGAGCATTTATATTGAGTCTTATTTTCACAATGATCAACGAAATGAAAATGTAATTACACTTTCCTTCTTTTGAATGACGTTGGACATTTTATATAAGGTTAAATTGCATGAATAAAATACAAATATATGTTTCACAGCCACCCAGGACAAAAAGACTTATTGAACACTTTTTATTTTTCATTAAATTGAAATTGAAATTAGAATACTTCAACTGTACACACTGCATGAAAAGTAATATATTTATTCATTTTGTTCAAATTGTTCTAGATTCCAATAAAAACATTTAAATAATAAATAGTTAACTGCTTTCATAATTTAATAGTACAAATAAATAAATAATGAAATCTTTCAAAGCAGTTATTCATAATTAAACAGACAAATGGGTCTTGTGTATATTATTTATGCCGACCTCTGTCGTACACAGACCTTTGTTAGATGTGTGATTTGTAACCTAATTTTCAAACACATGTTTTGCTACAATTTCTGTTGTTGTCGTACACTTTGTAATTAATTTATGGAAATATTCACAACTATCCAAAATATCCTGCACGAATAACAAAGCTTTTATTGTTAAGATTGCCTCATATTTTACACATCTCTACTATTGCAACTTTTAATTATGCTATTATTAATAAATAAATATATTATTATGCCTTTTATCTATTACTGGGTGTGGCACTCTGCCGTAGCAGATCTCGGTAAGGGATATATTTATACGCGTGAAGTGCGGTTATCAACCATTAAATCATGGCCTACAAAGATGTTAGTGGAAGGGGAGTCACAGGGGTAATTTTAATATGGTGAAAATTGTTTGAAGGCTGTGGGAATCGAACCTAGGTTTGTAATCCATAGGTTGACTCGATACCACTTAGCCTATTATCAAGATAATTAGAAAATGCTTGCTGTTTAATAAACTAACTACAATAAAATGTGAAGTCTTCGATATTAATTTTCAACTTATCAAAAATTCAAACAATGTCAAGATGTTCAATTTTAGTAGCCCAATTCTCGAAAGAGTTTTAGTTAGTACTGAATTTTGGATTAGTCAAATTCAGCTAAACCATATTCTCAAATATATATATATATAAACTCTTATATAATCTTGTTACCAGTTGGTTTTTGAAAGTGATTTGGATTAACTTTTTGATATTGAACTAGAATAAGATTTGCTTCAGGATTAGCTAAAACTTTTTTGAGAATTGAGGTGTAAATATTTATGAAGTAAATTTGATTTCATCTAATGTGGACATATAGTGTCGTAGGGTCCCTGACGTCACGAATATTCCGGTGCGAGATTTATATCCTTTCGTGGGATGATATATCGTTTTGTGTCTGAAAAAGAAAACCCGTCGCAGAAGAACTCACAGACCGCACGAAGACAAATAATTGTACTCCGTTTGGGTCGCGACCCCAAAAATATATCAAAAGTTAGCCGGTTTATTGTTCTAAATCCTTTAATGCAGTGGTGGTTCGTGTGACCTGTGCGTTAACTCCTCGTATCCAGGATTAGACGAGCAACTTTCAGCCGCAGCGATGATACTGCCGTCGCGACGCTCGACGCTCTTTGTACGAGATGTTCATGTGCATGTGCCATGTTTTCTGGATTGTTGTTTTGCAGACTACAACGCAAATTCGTTCACGAGGTTTTGCAGAACCGCAATATGCCATAAAATCTCTCTTTTTACATAAACTTTTTCATGCTTTTACTTTAAACACTAGAAAGAGACGACTATCTCATATTGTTTAAAATTTTAATGCGCAGCTGTACATCAAATTAAATATAGCTATAGTATAGTTATGAATATTTCTTAACTTGGCAGTTACTAATTAGTAAGTAATTAAATAATGTTTTAATTAAATGTTGGAGTAGTGAATTCTGCAGAAAACCAGTTCAAAAGTCGAAAATATATCTCTTTTAATTTAGAATTTACAGTGATTATTGACTTTTTTAAATGTCAAATTTAAGAGGCTATATTTCAAAAACTAAAAGAGATATGGAAATGCGGCTTGAACCAGTGTATTTCTCGTGCTCCAATTAACTTATAACAAAATTTTAAAATATTAGAAAATTTGAAATTTTTTTTCGGAATTTTTCTCTATTTAAAAAAGTTGAAGAGTTATTGTAAATCTGTATACACCAGTGAATTCCTCGAGTGAAAATACATGGGTATGCAAATTTTCAATGAAAAATTCACTCAAATAAAGTGTTTATTACGAAAAAACTCAAATTGCAGTTTTTTAATTATTTTTAAGGCATTTTACCTTAAGATTTTTATGAGTTTAGGCCATTTTAAGAATTTTCGTTCTAAAAATTTTATCCGTGAAGTAAAAATTGAGAAAATTTACATACCTATGTACTTTTACGCGAGGAATTCAATGGTGTTCGCAGATTTTAATAATATTTTAAATTTTTTGAAATACAGACAAAAGAAAATTTGGAAAAAAATTGCCAAATTTTCAAAATTGTCAAAAGTTAGATATAAGTTAATTGGAGCACGAGAAATACATTCATTAAAACCGCATTTCAATATCATTTTTCATTTTTGGTATATGGGCCTTCAAAGTTGAAATTTAGTCAAAAATCTCTATAAAACAACAAGTAGAAAAGATATGAAAATTCGCTCAGCGGACTCGTGAAATATGTAGCTCGGTTTCACTTGAAAATAATATCGATGGTAACCATATCACTCCTTATATTACCTTTTACAATATCTTTTTTTTTTAAATTACATCTAAATAATTATGTTGTTTTGAGGTTCAAAATTTATATTTTAAGTTCGGCTATTTAATTCGTGTAACGTATAAGGTAGATGAATGGTCACGTATCCCCAAATATTGTCGCTTCATATCTCAACATTCATTTATTGTTGTGAGGAATTATTTCTTCTGTTGTCTAAATTGCAGAACGAGAAACATTGAGATTACATTTCTGTAAAAAATGTGCGATTTATTTCACAATGCAGACCGTCAGAAAAATGATCGATTATTTTTGTCGTTTTTCATTCGGTTGACATAGACGCATCGTCGGAACGTGAGCCGAGAGGCTGCATAGCAATCTGAAGATTTGCAAGAACACTTGAGCTTTTAAACTCGCTGGAGTCGACCTCGCGTACAAACTCTGTGTTCATTGCATGTAAAACTAACTCCGCTTCTATAAAAATATAATTATTTGTTTGTTAGTTTTTGTACCTATGTAGAAGCAGCTGTACATCATTACAATGTTTTGTATACACGTCGTGTTACAATTTATTTTTGTTTATTTTATTTCCGTGGATTCTTCGCCCTCCCCAGCAATAATTTTTGTGACGTTTATGTACATTTTTGCGGTATCATATATCTTGTTCTTGACTTTTTATGATGGCATCATTTACATTTTTATGAGGGCCAGATTAGGGGGAAATCAATAATTCACAAGTTTTTCTCTCAAAATTGCTCTTGTACTAAAACATTTTATACTATTTTAACTAGTTACTTTAAGTGAAAAACACATACAAATATGTTAAATTGAAAAATATTTGGTATGTAAACAAAAGAGCAGGAGGAACAAACGAACTTGCATTAATGGTATTAATTATTTGTAAAAAAAAAAATATATATATCATCACGCCTTCTATCCATTACTGGGTGTGGTACTCTGCCGAAGCAGATCTCGGTAAGTGATATATTTTGCGCGTGAATTGTGGTTACCAATCGTTAAATCACGGCCCCCAAAGATGTTAGTGGTAGAGGAGCCACAGGGATAGCTTTTGAAATTATGAAAATTGTTTGTCGCCTGTGGGAATCGAACCAGGGTTCTCAGGATCCACTGGCCGACTTCATACCACTGAGCTAGCCACCCCATTTATGACTTCCTAATTCATTATTGTTTATTAATACTATTTATAAGGTGAATTATTTAGTTCATAAAGCCCTAGAACATTATATGATTTTTATGGAGTATTAAGAGTGGCGTTACTACGGTAATGCTCTTAAAATCTGATATTTTTTCTATCTAGTATTGCGAAGTAATCTATTACTTATTATTTAGGTTATTAGAAAATACTAGTAATAAATAAAATATTGTATGCACCACGGGCATTACTTGATGTTAATATCCCTCGGACGACTTACAAACCCTCGGGCCAGAGGTCATAGATTTATAAGCATCACCTCAGAGGGCATAAACATCGTTATAATAGCCTAGATTCCTAATAGTTATTTATGAATAAAAGGCATAAATTAAACGATTGTAGCACTGATGAATGTAACCGAGCTAAAATTTGTGTCGCAAACGAGAGAAATCTCTCTGATGAAAGTCAAGTAATATAAAAGTATGGTTGTGTTTGAGTGGTTCGGATTCCTCTGTAAGCTACTATAATTGTGATTAATAATAAATATTAAGTAAAAAAGGTATGTTTATTTCCGTGGAAAAGTTCTGAAGCGGTAGTATTTGTCAAAGTTTTTTGTTTGGTTAAGTACCTCAATAAAACGAAACTCAACGTATTCGTTAACCCTACATAATTACCCCCAAATAAATTTGAACAGGTCCGTTCACTTACTTTACCACTAATTTTATTCCCATTAGATCTTTCCTTCTCGTAATTACACCCTCCATACACACGAAACGAGTCGAGAAGAGACAAAGAGTGAAGAGAAGAAGAAGAATAATGAGCCCGTGCTTTCCGTGTTTCATAATAATCACTTTTCCAACTTACTACCATCAAATCCACCATCCACTAATAATAATTGGTGCTTCTGGAAACGTGTGGATGGCGTGTCCGACGCTTGCGTTTCTTCGCGGCCAAACTTTGTCACTTAAACCCCGCCGCCACGCCGCCAAACCGTCTCCGTCTGTATCACGCGACTCGTCGTATGGTTGGTTCATCATAGGAGGCGGCGAGACGACTGCCGTGTACTGAATTGCCCATTACGCTATTACTTGATGCTGTCTTGTTTTCTCTATGGTTATTGGTATAAAACTTGTTGCGGACCACCGAATCTTAGAAGGAAATTGACTTACACATAAATGACATCCCTTTTTCATTTTAGCAGCATACAGGAATTCAGTTCAATTTATGGGGAAGGTGGATGAGTTGTATCGAGTCTTCCTGTATATTTGAGAACCCAGGTTCGATTCCCACAGCCGACAAACAATTTTCTTCGCATTAAAACTACCCCTGTGTCTTTCTCTCCACTAACATCTTTGGGAGCTGTGATTCTACGGCTTGTAATCACAATTCACGCGCAGAATATATCACTTATCGAGATCTGCTATGGCAGATAACCACGCCCAGTAATAAGTAGAAGGCGTGATAATATATTTATTTGAAAGGAATTCATTTTTATTTACATTTATCGAATGGAGATTACTTTTTTTCTTACATTATTTGCAAAATAAACTAATGTAAAAAGGGTTTTAAAAGATATCTAATATTGAAAAACAATATAACTTATAATTTACTGTTTACCTTTCTGTTTGAAAACAAACAAATTGAAGGAAAAATACAATTAAACCTAAACAGTACATTTTTGTTGACAATATCATTGTTATTAAAATTTTTATTTGGAATATAAAACAAAATTATAAAGCATTTAAATTTAAATTTAGTATTGTCTCATCAGCAAATTATACACTTTATTTCAGTAGTAATAACTTTACGTTATACAAAAAAAGTTAGCACCACAATACTAAAGATAAAACAAATAAATGTGTGCAAAACTCATTCTGCATATGAAACATTTGCAGTAAAATTATTATTTCAAATTATACTCGTAATTTACTACTGTTTTATATTCATTTTCGCACTTGAATAATAAAACATTTTAAACAAGATTTAGTACCAACAAAAACTATAACAATACATGTTGTTATGTAAAGAATTAAAGCTGACATGAATATGTAATTCTTCAAACTATTATTACAAAGCAATTGAAATTAACTGCACCTATTCATCATTCTTTCTACTTTGTTTTGAACAATACATTTACAATAAAAGTAAAATGTATCTTCGCTCCATTTTATTATTTTACACATTGAAAAGAAACTAAAAATGACGAAAGAAAGAAACTATATAACTATTGTTTTGAAAACCTATTTACATAAGTTAAAAATAAATATTTTAATATTCTTTTACTCATTACTGGGTGTGGTACTCTGCCGAAGCAGATATCGGTAAGTGATATATTTTGCAGTCAAATCACGGCCCCTAAAGATGATAGTGGACGGAAAGTCAGAGAAAATTGTTTCTTGACTGTGAGAATCGAACTTGGGTTCTCAAATAAATTAATTTTATACAATATTTTCTTCATGTAATATTTATTATTTAACAGTAGGTAGTATTTTAATAGTACACGATCAAATTTTCATTATCTAAGTTATAGGACATAATGTTTACATTTCTTGCGATGTATATACGTTTAACATTGGATTAAACGATTTGTTTATATGAAAAGTGTTCAAAATAGTTACAAGACAGATGTAACAGGCCGTTGTACTCATTATACTTCAAGAAAAATAAACAGAATTACTGTTTTGTCTGGAAGATATTACTTCCAAAATTAGAAACATATTTTCTACTTAGTTTATAATTATTTTGACATTAATTATTTCCATAAGAAGTCTGGCGTTTCTATAAATATGTAGCTCAACCAACAGGGTGACAAGCTCGAAAAATATGTAAACTTAAATATAATTTTATCTGAACCTCTACAAAATTATTCAAATTTGACAAATGACGACATATAGCCTAGGTAGCGTTGGAAATAGAAAAATGTTGATTGATTTTGTTTCTATAAATTGTTATTTGAATGATAAAAACTGATGTCGATCATTTTCCCGAATGTATTTTTCCCGTATTCACGACTCTTAGGGATTATTTCCCGAATGACAATTTTGCTACTAAATAATTTTCCAAAACACTATTTTCTCGAACGTTTTCCTAATGCATTACCGTACATTTTCTTGATTAATAACAATACCCATTTCCCGAATATTACTTTTCCAAACACAAATTTTATTAATACATTTTTCCTTATGGTTATTGTATTTCCGGAATAACCGTTTTCTCGAATTACAATTTGTCATCATGTTATATATTCTAAAAATCAAGTTCCAATACACTGAATTTTAAAATGCATTTTAAAAATAGTCCGTAACTAGTGTAATATTTTTTTATTCAAAATGTTACAAAATTAATTAACCCTTTTTAAATAATACAGTAAGTATTATATAAACAATCTAGAAATTTCAAGAAAAATTAGATGTGCGAAGAAATTAAATAATTTTGCCATCCACATGATACAATTCGTATTCACTGCCTATTTTCTGGATTTGTTTTTTCCAACAGTTTGTTCCAATATATTTATTTTTTTAAATTTATTTTAACATAGGCCTTTGTTAAATTTACATAATGGAATAAAATGCGTTTTAATTTTCATTTGGATTAATGATTATTCAATTTTCAATTGGGCAATTACATTCAGAAAAAATGCATATTTGTAATTAGCATGCGGGAAATTTGTTATTGGGTTAAATGATCATTTAAGGAATTTGCGTTCTTGTTATTCGGGAAAAGGGTTGTTTTGGAAATTTGCATTCGGGAAATTATATCCTATAAAATTTTCTTTCGGTAAAATTCTCATTCTGTTAACTACCTTCCGGAAATAGTTTTTCTTTAAAATTGTTGTTCAGGAAATCAAACTCGTGTAAATGGATGGTAATCGACAAAAACATGTCTTCTGTTTCTGTTAAATTAGTAAGAAACAGAAAAGTAAATAGTAATAAATATACTCATTATACTTTTTTTCATTATTAGATATCTTTTATAGGTTTTTGTAAGATTTGTTAAATTTTTCAAATTCTACCAAAGTGCTTGATGTTTCATTTCCTGTTGGAACAACAGGGATAGTTTAAAGGTGGTGATAACCTTTTATTTATTATTCCGATGGAAAGAATAATTAATCCTATAAATACTTTTAATATTTGGTGTAATAGTTAAAATTTCGTGAAGTGTATAATTGATGTAGGGCGTTTGACCTTAATCATTCATTGCAATAAATTATCTCACTAGCACAGTCCTTTTATTTTATAACAGACGTAGGACAAAAAGCAATTAATTTCGGTAGCGAGAAGTTGGAAGAGAGAAGAGGAGCAAAAATGGAACACAATATCCAGGGTGACGTGCATCCAAGCATGCTATGATTTAACATTCATTCCATTCAGAGCTCACTGGAGGCCAGTATATTAAAAGTTGCCAGATGAGTACAAACTTAGATTTCATTATTTTTCCCGCACATATACAACAAGCTGCAGACAGACAGCGGATTTAATCAAGGCGGCGGCGGCTAACGCCACCGCATGGTTAAACATTACGTCATGTAGAGGTACCACAACATGAACAAAAATCTACATTCATTCTACACGTTTTTAAATTATCTTGAAGATTTTGTACAATCGTTTATTTGAAAATTGTTTTAGAGAAAAATTCATTAAATTAGGTTACATTGAAGTAAATTCTATTTAAATTTAGTTTCTCTAATAGTTTATAACAAATTTTAATTTAATATTCACTTGTATATTAAGGAAAGTGTCTGAAATATTTCTTCTTAAAGGTACGTTTCATTTCGTGTGCACCATGAGCAAAAAGTGTCTTCTCATCGACCTGTTTTTGAACAATATCTCAAAAACTAGAAAACATATGCACTTGGGAATTTTACCACTGGATTTAGCGGGTCAAAATACATGTGTATGTAATTTTCGTTGCAATATTCGTACGAGGAAGAATTTTAGAGCAAATAGTCTGAAAACAGCGTAAAATTTATAAAAATCCAAGGGGTGAAATTTTCAAAAAATAAAAATCGCTAAAAATTTGGTTATAAGTCAATTCGGACACGAGGAATTCAATGCCGTTGAGAGAAATTTCATATCTTGTTTAGTTTTTATGATATAACTTCCGGAAAAGTTCAACTTTCCAAAAAATTTACCTCATCAAATTTTCGTCTTTCCCGCGGAAATATCTCAAAAACTAAACAAGATATGAAGATGTACTCAACGGCATTAAATTTCTCGTACTTCAATTGACTTGTAAACAAATTTTCAGCATTTTTTATTTTTCAAACTATTTTCACCAAAATTTTCTCATCGAGCAGTTCTTAAACAATATTTCAAAAACTAGAAGCCATTTGCAATTACGGATTCTACCATTGGATTTAGCGGGCCAAAATACATATGTATGTAAATTTTCGTTACAATATTCGTACGAGAAATAATTTTAGAGCAAACAGTTGGAAAATAGCCTAAAATCGAAAAAAATCTAAGGGGTACCCCTCAAGAAATTTTCAAAAAATTAAAATCGCTAAAAATTTGGTTATAAGTCAATTCGGATACGAGGAATTCAATGCCATTGAGATCAATTTCATGTCTTGTTTAGTTTTTAAGATATAGCTTCCAGAATAGTTAAATTTTCCAAAAAAAATCATTTCGAATAATTTTTGAATAACTGAATTACGAATATGGGAACTAACGAATATCCAAACTATTCGAATGCGAATACGGAGACTAACGAATATCCGAATTATTCAGATACGAATATTCGGTTGACCAAATATGTAATATTTATAATTACTCATTGGATACTTTTCCTGTCTGAAGGAATTTTAAACTGCTTACAATAATTTTCTCATTTATGTACTTACAAAGCGCATTACCTTATCAAACATAATAATAACTAAATAATTCCTTATCTCGGCCGTAACTCATGCAAAGCAGCACCAGCGCACTAATGGCGTGTTCCCAATGCGGCTTCTCCTTATTACATGCCAAGAACATCATTGGAATTGTAATAAAGAAGTGGCGCGTACCAAAGTCAATAAAAATATTAAAAACTTTCCCGTTCCGGTTCCGGGACGCGACGAGCAGATGCGATAAGGATTGCACCGGGAGCCCGCGGGCGCACTTCGCATTCCCCTGGTTCTTCTCGCCCCTACCAGATGCGACGTTGCCACACCATCGATGATAAACTTTTATAATAAGCTTACATCAATGTTGTACTTATTCAGAATTCTTAAGTACTATACAATGGAACTCTCATACAGCAATAAAGCACTTTGTTTTAAATGTGATTTTCTCAACTTTTCTTCTTCCTGGTTTGTAAAAAGATATTTGCGAATTACAGACAACTATACTATGATGGGGTAGATGCCTTAATGGTATCGAGTCAGCCTGTGAATTTTAGAACACGAGTTCGATTCCCACAGCTGACAAACAATTTTCACCTTATTTAATGTACCCCTAGGACTCTCCTTCCACTAACATCTTTGGGTGCCGTGATTTGACAGCTGATAACCGCATAAATACAAAGTGATTTATAACGTACGGAAAATATTGAAAAGTTTTTGTCAAAACTTTAAAGGAAAAGACATTATTTTGGGGCCCTCTAGCTACACTTTCAATCTTTTCCGTACCGTATGAATTACCTGTATAATACTTACTGAGATCTGCTATACCCAGTTATGGGCAAATGGGTGTTGGTATATTTATTTATTTTATTTTAGAAATACTGTACTTCGTTCAGTGAGATAACAAAACGTCAAAATGAAGACATGGTTTTATATGGCATGGGATCTTCTTTTTTCAATTTTTCTTAGCCGATAAAAATGAAATTCGCCATACGCGTGTTTTCTCTTAAGAGAAAAGTCTGAAATTGTGTGAGATTCCTGTGAGAATCATAAATTAAATTATGTTAGATATTTCTGGTTTAATAAGTAAAGAATTTAATAAAACTTCAGTGTTCGATAAAAGCAGGATATTTAATTCCATCTTGAAGCAATAACAGAAAACTGAACCCTTTGTATTGTTCAGAAAATTTAAAATTAAATATTTTCTTTTTCACTGCATGCGTATATGAAAATGTAATTGATATTTAATTAACCTAATTTTCTTTGTAAATATTATGCACGCAAAATGAATGGAAAATATCAGCGCAGTGTGCAGTGCTTTCATATATTTAAAAGCAAAATATTTTTCCGGCTTTATAATTAAAGTAGGTACAATTTTATAAGAAATATTGCATGCATAGCGAAAATGTGTAAATATTTTTCTTCGTTAAAATGAATAGCTTCATACAACGCTCATATTTTATATTATTCTTAACCTCTTTCTTCCATTTTAACATTTTTAATTTACATTTATTATAGAGTACACTTAAAATATTTTCTTTTTAAATTATGAAATAAAACTGCAAATTTATAAAAATATAATATTATTAGTTACACATTATTTCAACATTAATTCAAATTAGATTCTTCCTTCCTGAATATTAAATAAATGTGGGATTATTTCATTCAAAACTTCATTGAAATAATTTATAACAGTCAATAAAATATAATATAGTAAAATAAAAGAAATAGATCTATAGTTTGCTTTATTGAAAATAGATTCATTTTAAATTAGAATTCAATATGAAAGCGTGCTATGACAGAAATATATTGATAGCTACATTTATTTATTCCAATTCTAAATCAGAAAAGGACAATTTTTTAAAGAATAAATTAATGTACTTTCGTAATATCTCTTAAAATTATGTTTATGGCAGTTTATTAACTTTTATTTTAACAATCAAGGAATAACGTAGATTTGCAAATAGAAATTGCTGTAATAATGAAAACAAAACCTTTCTGATTTATATACCGGGTGGTGCCTTGATGCATGCAATATTGGAAATGACAGTACAGAGTCTGGACTCACCGTGCCATAATGTGGTAGTTCATATATATTTAGCTTGAGTTCGAATCCCACTAACTTGGATTGGGTGCCTGTTGTACCGAGTAGTATAAATAAATAAATATAATGTTAATATTTTCATATAGAGATGTATCATTTACTACTGATTTTAAAAGCAAAATGTTTTAAATAAATTTTATAGATAATTCAATTATGCAACTAAATAAGTAATCAAATAGCTATGGGATTTAAACAAAATTACAAATAAGTACAAACATAGTCTTAGTATTTCCACATTTTTAAGTAGGCACCTCCACCAAATTTTCATTTCAAATTTTTAATTGTTTTCAAATATGATAATAATTTTATTAGTAGTTTTTTGTGTAAATGGTTATCAATAAATTTAATCGATTATTATTTTAGGCAGGAATTTGTGACTAATGCCGGGATTCGAACCCGGGACTTAGATTGTAATAACAAAGTTATTTTCTGGAGTCGAAGAGACAGAATCTGTAAAATAATAACAATTATGTTGCATTTAGTAATTCAGCAAGTGATATATTAATCGTCCTTAATCAATACTGATAATTATTATGAAAATAGTGTTTCATTGGTCGTTTGAAGTAATAACAATAAAGCCAGCTAATTTCGATGAAGGTTACATCCGATCGACGCTGTAAGTGTCAAAATTTCGCGTCGGGACGCCGAGCAGATGACACCAACAACCGTCACGCGTGAGTGTGGCGTCTTTTCCGCAAACACAGCGCTGGCGTTGTCGTCGAAGTCGTTGGGCGGTGATGCGCGCGGTTCTCGAACTAATATAAAGTTTCGAGTTTTGAGCAGTTCGTAATAATGTGGTGTAGGATGCACGGTAGCTTCGTAATTATCCCAAGTTTACGTGAATCACCAAAATATCTCACATGCGTAAGGCTGATATCGTCCTGTCAGACGTTTCTTGATAAACATTGTTTTGATTTGTTGAGAAATTTGTCTTGAGTCGTTTAAGGTTTGAAGTAGGGATGGAACGCCAGGGAAGTTTTGGTTTTGATGTAATCTGTTTGGCTTTGAAGTTGTTCCATTAAAGATGGGAATATCTAACTTGATGTACAAAGTTTCAATTTTGTGTCGTTGTCGTCCTTATTTTTACGCAACGAACTTCAATTAAAAATCAACCGCAAGGTACTTTTAAAGTACCTATAGTTTATTTAACAACTACTTAACAAATATAAATATAAATAAATAGAATAAATATATCATCACTCCTTTTACTTTAAAAGGTGTGGCACTCTGCTGAATCAGATCTCGATAAGTGATATATTTAGACGCGTGAACTGCGGTTACCAGTCGTTAAATCACGGCCCCCCAAAGTTGTTAATGAAGGGAGAGTCACAGGGGTAATTTTAATGTGGTGAAAATTGACGGCTGTGGGAAATTATGTGTTATTCTTCCTACATATTCTTTATATTAAATAGCATCTCCAGGAAGAAATTTTTCACTTTCTTTCCTTGCTATACAAATAACTATTCATGCCATTTTTAGATTCCGAACATATTAACATATAGTTAGTCATATTAAAATAATATTGTAAGGCAATATTAGTTCTGCGTCATATTAGTTCGCCCGAATCTTATTTTTTCGTTTGTTGTTTTATTTTGCTATGTTAACTTCTTGTTCTAAATTTTTTCGTTTTATTCTAAAACTCTATAATAATAAAGTTTATTTTAATTTTATCTGTCAAACAACCTAAGAACTAATAATCATGATAGTCGATTGATGGGTTAAATTAGTTTCTAATAATACTGCTATACGTTCTATGTCTAAGGTATATTTAGTGTTAAATTTAGTTAGAAATATTGAAAATTAATTGCAGAATTTAGTAAAAATAAATAAATATATCATCACGCCTTCTACCCATTACTGGGTGTAGCACTCTGCCGCAGCAGATCTCGGTAAGTGATATATTTTTTGCGCGTGAAGTGCGGTTACCAGCCGTCAAATCACGGCCCCCAAAGATGTTAGTGGAGGGGGAGCCACAGAAGTAGTATTAATGTGATGAACATGTTTGTCGCCAGTGGGAATCGAACTAGGGTTCTCAGGATCCACAGGCCGACACGATAACCACTGTGCCACCTACTTCATACAGAATTTAGTAAATGTAAGATACCTGCGTTTTAGAGTAATTTAAATTTTTAACAAAAAAATTATTATGAGGTAATTCTGGACAAAATGAATAACATATCTGCGAGTGTATTAATTAATTGACAAAGAAACTTGGTAATATCGTCATCAA
This sequence comes from Pterostichus madidus, assembly GCA_911728475.2. Lineage (NCBI taxonomy): Eukaryota > Metazoa > Arthropoda > Insecta > Coleoptera > Carabidae > Pterostichus > Pterostichus madidus. Next base: position 40,649,114 of record OU452305.1, read on the forward strand.
CAATGAGAATATCTTACCTTCTGTCCTAAAAATGTTGCAATAAAATGGGTACATAATTTAATTCATCATATACGAGTATTTTATTTAAAGAGTGTTTTCATAATACAATTTAGACACTTTTAAAAGCTTTGTCAAGTGCTCGCTATATAAAACATAAATATCTCCACCATTTTGAAATAGAGAAAATAAATCCATGATCTTTGGTCTGCTTGTAAAGGGTTACAACTGCATCCATGGTCGGTAGTCTCCTTCTGCCGGCTGCTAATAAATAACGTTGTAATCATTCGACGAACACAATGCGTAGGACCGCGAACGATCGCTAGTCCGGGCTCCGTGGTCAACTGGATTTATTACCGGTTCCCGCCGGAAAGTAAATACTCTGAATTTCCGGTACACTGGCGCATGGAGAGTGCTATTTCGTCCACTGGGAGCCACACTGAATTGCCTACCAAGATTGCTGTTTCACCGCACTTTTCCAAATACTCGAACTGCAAAATTCGATAAATATTGTAATGAAGATTTTACCTACGTATTCAATGTTTATTTATTTTTTCGGTTTATCGTTCATTAATGAGTTTCATTAGTTTATACAAAAATCATACATTAACGACTCCTATTACAGCATGATTTTTTATTAATGAACGATTTTTTTGAATGCGTACATCATAGATAATATAGCATATATTGACTAACGCTAAGTTGTAGCAAAATGCTAAGCAGATTTAAAAGAAATTATTTTGATAATTCTCGATAAATATCATTTACGTAACATTCCTTTTAAATGAATATAAAAATAAAAACATTATTCTAAAAACGTAAAAAGCTGGTTAAGTGAACATTTGTAACAGGTACGTTCCTACATTTTATAAACGTTTCTAACCTAACAAATTTCGAATGGAATTTTCTCCAAATTAAAACGGTACAATCAACGGAAAATATTGTAACTAACTCATATATTAATCTGCCATTAATAATCTTAACAATTAACCGCCCGCTACGCTCTCGCGCTAAAATATCTCAATTATTAATCGCCCTCATTAACACACTTATTAAATAAGTAACTATTAATGATTTTAATACAATTTGAAAGTATTTTATCTGCTGTCGCTACATAATATTAAAATGATTAACTATTAATAAAACATTTTATTCAAATTTTTCTTTCCTATTGACTACATAAAATGATCTATTTTACATATAAAATGTATTTTAAATATACAAAAAAAAAAACAGTGTTTTCAAATATTTTTTATAGAAGTGTAGGTAATTTTTAACTGCTCTTTAAATTTGGTGGGTTATACTGCAATTAATCGATTGCGATATTTTTTTTATTTTCATGGTATTAAAACTTATTTATTTATTTATTCACTTATTGAAACTTATATTAAATTTTACGAAAAGGTGTAAGGAACCCTCTGTTTCGAATTAAAGTTAGTTGGTCATACGAAAATACCGAGTTTCACAGATTTTTAGACTCAAATTTCGTAACGGTTCCACAAAATTTCCGACAAAGCAAAGGAACATATAGGCTTGGCTGTTTGATCAGCAGAGCGGCTATCGATTCATCAGTGTCGGTTTGTTCTGATCCACGTTGAATTTTATTGTTGGGAAAGATAAAAGAGTGATGGTATTAAATTGGCCTGTTGATTTTTAAATCTGTTTTTTCGATGCGGCGACAGAACCAACACACAAAACTAACGGTGCACAAAACGGATTTGCAGCCCAAATAATACCTTGTAAAATTGATCAAAATATATCGCCATTTTCTTTGTTACACCGACATTTGTTTTAATTCGCGGGATAAGCTTGTTATGGGACTTTGGACTAGCTTTCAAAGTATTTATTTGAAGTTGTTACTAGCGAGGACATTCTAGGTATAAATGGATGAGCATGATTGAAGAGAGGAATAAATGCGGATAAAAGCGAAAGTGTTATGTTGGGATAGGAATGTTTGGTGAAGATTAATTGCAGGATGAATCTAATGAATATATATTTTAAGGGTTTATGTTTGTTAGGTATTTATTAGTGCTAACATTACTCACAATGAAAACCGTAATTTTGTAAAATTCAACTTTATATTTTGTCCAATAAATATAAAATATGTTTTCATTAGAATAATTAATAATGAAATGTAATTAAAATTATAATTCGCTGCATAATATATTATTTGTATATGGTTTATAGGTCCGTCAAATTTGTTATAAATAATTTAGTAGTTACACACAAATACTTTTTAAAAATTAATGCACACATCTATTGTTTTTCTTTTTTAATATACTGTCATGATATTAACCCCACATAAAATTATGAATAATTAATCTGCAATTGATTTATATTTTTATAATTCATAGCAGTAGTGTTAGATTTGTACATTGAACGAATATGAGAGGGGGTTAAATTTGAATAAAGCTTTCAAGCTCTGAGGATAGACTGCAACAACAATGGCGGCTGCTCGTAGTAGAAGCACAAGCACAAGGCGACACGACACCTCGACATGCATAAACAACAGGACGTCAGGGTGCTGACGTCACTCACTTGTTACCACCAGCAGAGATTGTTACAGCATTTTTACACCTTAATTAACATACGTCTAGTGAAATACCGTGTATTTTACTACATATACAAACGAAGATAGCTGTGTAGCACATGCAAGCAAATTGTTTATTTGAATTCGTAATTAAACTTGTGCAAAACCCTCATTAAGAGATGCTAGCAAGCTGACGTCACAATTGTGAGGCTGAGCTCACTTGTGCACTCCGCAATATTTGTTCACTTCAAATGTGCATTATGTGGCAGCTGGGGAGAAACTTTAGTGACGCGCTCAAAAATCACCACTACTTATTTAGAAACATATCTAAACAGAATTAGTTAATTAGTTAATTAGTTAATATAAGAATAAGTTTTGTATAACATGTTCATAATTTATAAATGTTTGACAGTCGACAGGAAACTTTAGCTACGCGCTTCAAAAATTATTATCACTTATTTCAAAATGAATATAAAAGGGTCAGATAAAATAAGAATTAATTTTGTATAACTTATTCTTAATTTATAAACGTTTGACTACCGATCAGAATCTTTAGCTACGCTCTCAAAAAAATCGCTACCAGTTCTTATTTAGAAACATACGAGTATCTACAATTTATAAACATTTTTTTATAATTATAAAATTTTGAAATATTATTGAGTAGATGGCTCAGTGGTATTGAGCCGGCCTATGGATTTGAGAACCTCTGTTTGATTTCCACAGTCGACAAACAATTTTCCGCACGTTATAATTACCCCTGTGGCTTCCCCTCCAATAACATCTTTGATTGCCGTGATTTAATGGGTAGTACCTGCACTTCACGCGCATAAATATATCATTTTCCACAGCAGATTGCCACAACCCAGACTGGGTAAAAGACGTGATGTTATATTTATTTATATATAAATAAATAAATAAATATATCATCACACCATTTACCCATTACTGGGTGAGGCACTCTGCAGAAGCAGATCTCGGTAAGTGATATATTTATGCGCGCGAAGTACGGTTACTAGCCATCAAATCACGGCCTCCAAAGATGTTAGTGGTGGGTAAACCACAGGGGTATTTTTTAATTTGGAGAAAATGTTTGTCGGCTGTGGAGATCGAACCAGGGTTCTCAGGATCCACAGGTCGACTCGATACCACTGAGTCATTACCCCATGTATATTTTATATGAATTATTGAAAAATTTTATCTAAATAATTCATAATTTTATAATTTCCATTGTTAAATGTTCCTAAATTAATTTAGGAAAAAAGTTTCGAATAAAAGATATGACTAACTAAATTATCTTTCAAACAGTTTAGAATCGTTTCTCTGCGAACAAAAACGATGGCAAAAATTGTATACGTATTTCAAAATTTATAATAACTTCTCTACCAAGTCTCTTCTAGTTCCAGTTTGTTGAGTTTTCTTTGTAGGTTGTGACCCTCGTCGAGAATTGGGGTACATATTATCGGGTGAATTATGAACCCTGTCTACGAACGAAGAGTGAGTAGGCAGACGGATGATATAAAACCGTAATTTTGTAATGTAAAGGGGCGCTAGATTTATTCACTGCTAGCGCGAAATTTGGAACTTTCCCACTAGTATTTATTGCCTGTTAGTGTAATCAGCTTTTATTGTTATTATAACTTGACATCTTTAGCGAAGAAGCTTCACGGTTAAGTTTTTAAAGCTGGATCAGTCGTCGGGTGGAATTAGGTCACCAGGTCGATTGTTCTGAGTGCAAAGGAAACGACTCTTCTTGAAATTTAATAAAGCACCATTTGTGAAACACTTACGTTTGCTTTGACGTGCAAGCGTACATACTCTCTTGATGCCTTCTAACGCTAAATACAACGTCGAATCTACATTTCATACAGGGAATGTTGAGAAAATAACTAACTTTTTAATCGAAACAGAGGTATAATAATAACAATAATAATAATATTTATTTATCAAAAACAAGATATACATAGTATACAAGCTTGATAGGTTGGATTTCAGCACAGGCTGGTTTTCAAATCCACCTTAGACATAAATTATAGCACTTAATTAAACTAATACAAATATGAAAAATTAAACAAAATACAAATTATTCATTTGAAGTTATTAAGTCATACACAATAGACAAGCCGAAATAATTATTTGAAATAAATACAATAATAATAACAATAAATACAATAATATTGTCAACGGCCATGGCTGCACTCGTTGGAACTGATCTAAGCGATAACGCGAGTTAAGTAACATTGCGCGCGGGTAGTACTTGGATGGGTGACCGTCCAGAGAAAACCCGCGTTGCTGTTGACCATAATACCTAAAACGCAGATCAGGGCGGAATGGCAGCATATGACCTAAGTAGTTGGTCCGCCAAAGAAGACACCAAAAAAAAAAAATAATAATAACAACACAATGACAACAAAAATAATAATAATTATTGTTTAAAATGGAGTTGCATAAACAATTTATAAGAATGTACCAGAGTTACAATCGTTAAAAAAGTCATCGAGATAGTAATATTCTGTTTGAATTAATGTAATTTTGAGCAAATTTGTACATTTAGTATTACTCATATGTTTTAAAGTTGACTTTGATAGCCATGTATTTGATACTTTTTTCATAGGCGATTGATTTGTGACGTAGTGTGTTAATTATAATATTTATTTGTCGAGTACAATAGTCATTCGAGATCATATCAAATCTATTCCGGTTATTAATAACATATTTAACTAATTCCAGTAGGTACTGTTAAAATGTTTAACCTTCTAAACCTTCCCCTGCAAGTGGTTCTAGGTCTAACGCCAAGTATTATTCGAATGGCACGTGGAAAAATGTGCGTTTAGTCCAATTAAATTAGGGTGAAAAATGGTATGTGAAATTTCACATATTCACAGAATGTCCTGGGGGTAATTCAATATAGCATGTCGTGTTGTTTTCGTATTATTACCAATTTCAGGGTCGTTATATCGCAGTTAGCCATGACTTGTGATATATGTGCGCACTAACGGGGTCGCAATGCCATGACATCACATTGTGTTTTGTTGAATTTCAAACGAAATGAATTTTGAAAATGCGGCTGGATGAATGGTAAAGGCCTTTGTATAGTACCTGAAATTGTCATTTCTAATTATGATTAGTTGCTATTAATTATTATGTGCTTCAAGTCACCAAATTCATTTTAATTAATGTGGCGGATTACGGAATATTCGTTTTTGTTTCGAGACAGCATTAATTATTAAAGTAGATTTGCTAAATTTCCACAAAATTGACTCAGCTGTATTAAATCAATTATTATTATTATTACTACCTTCCTCCCAGCCGTTTTTGTAAATTTCAATCTTTTTAAATAATTTTTCATTAATTTTTTTGAAAATACATTAAAACTACAATATTAAGTTTACAAAACACGTATAATACATAAAATAATTCAAGTCCAATTAAGTCTATAATTCATCTTAATTCCAATCCAAACAACTCAGACACTGTTGTATTTTTTACATAAGATGAACTAAGCAAATTCTTACTTGTATAAACTCTACCCTTATTTTTCAACCCTGTAGTTTTTTCTACCAAAACCCTTCAGGATAAAGTCTTCCGTTTATATTTAGTATCATGTGTTTTTGATACTTTCAAGAGGGGGACTTTATATTTTGAAACCCTCCGTTTTATGAAGAAATATTGTGTCACTTCCCCTAACTGCTAGGGGTTACAAGAGTCCTTCATTTAAGCATCACTATTGTTCAATCCCATTTAGATAGGTACAGCCTGTTAACTAATCGTTCGGCATTTATAACCACGACAAGACGATTAACTAGGTGACTAAATTGAACGTTCTTGATCTTCTTAATATTTTTTAAATAATTTTTTCTATATGTAAATGATTTTGAAATCTAACAACTTGAAAAAGATAATAAGAGAGGCGTATCCGTTCGTATCATACCTGAATCTGGTTCACGGTACTTATACCCGACTTCCTCTAAGACGGTCTTCGGTTTACTGTCGTGTGATCTACAACGAATTATATGTTATTATCTTTAAACTAATAAAGAATAGATGCGATAGATGTTTGTTTGGAAACGTGTTAAAAACTACCAAAGCAAACTAGTAATTTGGACACTATTTCTTGGTTTTGGATGTATTATTATATGTTATTATTTTTTGTATTTGTTTTCCTGTAAACTAGATAAATATAGCTTGTAAGTTTTTTGGAGGCTACACTAAAATGCAGCCTATAATTTATTGTTTATATTATAAAAACTAAAGATTGGCGAATACCACTCGCGAATACTCGAGTAACGCGAATACTGAAAGTTTGCCATACTCGAGATCTTCAAATATTTACACCAATAGCGAACATTTCAATATCTCAGACATCGCGCGATACGTCTTAAAATTAAAATAGCGCAGCCTTCGGCGCTTTGATGAACTCAGTTGACAGTTGTACAGTTTTGTTATAAGTACATGTTTACTTATTTATTTCATATATCATAATCATAACGATAATTTAATTGATTAATAAATATGCTCTTAATTATCCTAAACAGATTAATTAATCAGTAATATAATAATTACAATATCAGAATTACAATATCACTTATTTTGTTATTTTATTTTATTTGTATTATTATTATTTATTTATTATATAATTATATGCCGGCCTGTCGATCCTGAGAACCCTAGTTCGATCCCAACAGTCGACAAACATTTTCACCAAATTAAAATTACCCCTGTGGCTCCCCTACCACTAACATCTTTGGGGGCCGTGATTTGACGGCTGGTAACCATACTTCACACTCCTAAATATATATTACTTACCAAGATCTGCTTCGGCAGAGTGCCACACCCAGTAATGGGTAAAAAGGCGTGATGATATATTTATTTATTTATATAATTATATCTCATTTACATTTATGTATATTTTTATTTATTAATTAATTAATTATTATTTATAATTTAAATGTTTAAATGAGTAACTATTTGGAGTATTCGAATACGCGAGATATTTGAATAGTGAATATCTGATTTATATTCGAATTCGAGAAATTTGATATTCGTTCATTTCTAGATATGAACTTGAAAGCTGGTAGTTTTCTGCAAAACTATGAATATTCTCATGGCTACAAAATGTACACTATGACAAAATTGGTCTAGAAAAACCCATTTAGGTTATGTGAGTAAAACTGTGTAATTACAATGCAGGTTTTCGGCGAATGAAATATCTAATTACAATTTCATTTTATGCGGTTTCTTCCCCTGGAACGAGGAAACAATTCTTCAATTTTTTGACAAATGTGAATATGAGTAGTCCAAGTTTGTTTGTAACTTGTGTTCCTATAAATCTCTACTTGGTGTAACGGTGCCAATTGTCCGTGAGTTATTTTGAAATTGCATAGGTTCGGGCAATTACACCAGTTCTGAATGTATAAACTATTGTTTGTAACGATTGTAGGTTGATATAACTCCGAGAAACAAAGTTTGGAATTTGCTGAGAAGCATTTAGAATTTGCGGTTGCCTCGAGCACACTATCTCCCGGGTACTATAATAATGTCACTTTGGTTTCCGGTCTGGATTCACGCACCACGACTTCACACTCCGCACATTTCACCCATTTACCCTCTAGACTTCTTGCTTTACTGTCACGTACCTATCGCTTAACAATCTTACGATTCAAATGCCAACACAGAAATTAATACATTCTGATTAACCAACCAAAATCATTCCAACTTTCAGACATCTTTTCTATTTAAAAATATATCAAATAAAATAAATATATCGTGACGCCTTTTACCCATTGTTGGTTGTGGCATTCGGCCGAAGCAGATGATATATTCATACGCATGAATTGCGGTTGCTTACCATCCAGTTACGGCCTCCAAAGATGTTAGTGGACGGAGAGCCACAGGCAGAGCCGTCTTAAGCCATGCAGGGTCTTGGGCACGCAGAGTTTGATAAAAATAGGTGTATGTACACAAATCAAATATAAGTGAAGTGATTACTACTCGTATTTTGAGAATTGGATGTTAATGATGATAGTTTCTTTCGGGTTTTCTTCTATTATATCCTCAAAGTTCTTTTAAATATTTTAAAGTTATCTTAATATCAAGTCGGCCTGTGAATCCCAAGAATCCTGGTTCGATCCCCACAGCCGACAAAACATTTTCACCAATTTAAAATTACCCCTGTGTCTCCCCACCACCAACATCTTTGGGGGTCGTGATTTGATGGACACTTCACGCGCATAAATATATTACTTACCGAGATCTGCTTCGGCAGAGTGCCACACCCAGAATGGGTAATGTTAAGAAATAAAAGAATGTGGGTTAGGGAAACTACTATTTTTATTAATTTAAATTTTCAGATGTCACTTTCAACAACAGGAAATTAATATATGTATCAGTCGTACCAATTTCTAGTATTTTTTTTATTGTCAACTTTATTTCTGTACTAATATGTATGTAATCGTAATGATTCGGCGTCTTTTCATATTTATATTTAGCCGGATAATTCATTTGCCGGTTTTATATAAAATATGTCAGGACTGCGGTATTTCAATCAAGATTTAAAATGAAAAATGTGGCACGCGCTAAAACCGGTACATTATTCATTTTGAACCACGGCCCTTTGCTATCATATAATAAACTGTATTTATTGGAAGCACACAAAAAATCCAATAAGCTCAAAAATATTTGATGTTACATGTAATGCCTTGATAAAAATGAAATATTTATGAATACGTCAAAATATATGAAGATGAAAAAGAATATCTTTTATTACTCCGGTAATTCCGGGTTCTAAAAGCGCTGGAGTTCACGCAACCGTTTCCGTTATGCGTGTGCGTAAGAGCCGGAATCGCCGTGGATGCGAGGTGTCAAATTACTTCATCTTACGCGGACGTATATTGGTGTGGAACACACAACATTATCATATCTCGTAAATATTGTGATCATGACTAAAATGGCGGTGCGTGAACAAATTTATATAGGCACTTAACCGTTCAGAACCGTGAATTCTAACGATCGAACAAATAATCAAAATTGTATTCTGAAACTCTACAGAAAATATCCTATCCAAATTAAACAGTATATTTTTAAGTAAATAAAATAAAATATATAGAGAAGAATTAGAATATCGCCATGATTTGAACCTAGGACCTACGAACTCCGGTCTTATGCTCTAAACCAGTGGTTTTCATAGTGTGGGTCGCGGCCCCTCGGGGGTTCCGTTGACATTGAAGGGAGGTCATCAGATGCTATTTACAAATTTTAAATTTTAAAATACATGTTTCCAAAGATTCATACCGTTGCAAGCTTATATTTAGATTAAAAAAATTAGTGAAATGTAAAATATATTATGTACTATTTATTTAAATGCATATGTTTATATTCACGTTTGTTTCTGATTACGGTTAATTTAAAATAATATGAAACTAGAAATCGGGGGCTTCACCATTTAATTCCTCATAAATTTCTACACGCATTTTTTTATCCCCAATATATATTTTTTTAATCGCCGGAGTCATGTTCGCAAAAATATTTGAAAATTTAAATTTTTTGGTTGAACCAGTTTAAAACTATAATTTTTTTTTATATAGTTCTATATAAATCAGACTACGATAAATTGAATACCGTTGAGCGCATCTTTGTATCTTTTTTAGTTCTCGAGATACAGCGATTTTAGTCTTTTTTTAAATCTCAACTTTGAAGGTCCATATCTCGAAAACTAAAAGAGATATTGAAACGCGGTTTGAACGAGCGTATTTCCCGTGCTCTAGTTAACTTATACTGAAACTTTGAAAATTTTTAAAATTTTGAAATTTTTTCAAAATTTTATTTTCTCAATATTTCTAAAAATTCAATGGATAATGAAAATCTGTGACCACCAGTGAATTCCTCTCGTAAAAGTACATAGGTATGCAAAATTTCATGCAAAAATTCGCACAGATAAACTTTTTATTATAAAAAAACGAAAAATCACTGTTTTTTAATTATTTTTGAAGGGGTACCCCTTAAGATTTTTACGAATTTAAGCTATTTTTAGCTTTTTTGCTCTACAAATTGTATCCGTGGAGAAAAAATTCTGAAATTTTACATACGTATGTAGTTTTTTGCGAGGAATTCATTGGTGTTCACAGATTTTTATTATCTCGTCAAGTTTTTAAAATATGAGCAAAAGAAAATTTTTTAAAAAATGTAAAATTATCAAAATTTTCAAAATTTCTGTATAAGTTAAGTAGAGCACGAAAAATACACTCGTTCAAACCGTATTTCGATATCTCTTTTAGTTTTCGAGATATGGGCCTTCAAATTTAAGATTTAAAAAAAGTCAAAAATCACTCATCTCGAGAACTAAAAAATATATAAAAATACGCTCAACGGCATTCAATTTCTCGTGGTCTGATTTATATACAATTATATTTAAAAATTTTAAGATTTTTAAACTGGTTCAACCAAAAAAGTCGCATTTTCATTAACCTATTTTTTGCGATTATAACCCCGGAGATTAAAAAAATATATATTTTGAGGGTCAAAATATGCATATCTATGCAGAAATATATGTGAAATAAATACAATTTTTTGTTTAAGTTCTGTCATATTATGCTGTTCATCATATCCATCCATTTTTTCCCGTTCGCCTCCAAAATTCCACGTCTTCATTTCATTTCTTATAATTTCTTATTTAACAAAATAATTAACGAAAGGAAAACAGAGATTCCCCAGTTTATTACATTGACTACAAACAAACCTAGTTCTTTCTAATAAGGCTGTTATTATTTGCTTTGAAGTACTGTATCAAAGTAATAAACATTAATGATCATTCATTACGTCTTTTGACATAGCTCTACAATTTCGCTTTTACGTAGCAATAAACGATAAAATTGGCTCCGTGAAAACTTATGCTCTTGATGTTAAAATTTCGTCGTGCAATATGAACTCACTGGGAAATATTTACTAAGAAAAAATAATAATAAACTTTTTATTAACTTGGCTAAAATGACAAGTAACTCTGTTAAATTCGTGAAACAAAAAATAGTTAATATGGGCAAAGGAGCTTTTAGAAGAAGTAATGATTATTTTTTTCTGTGTAGAAAGTAGCAATTTTCCAGGCAGTAATATATTTGCCTGGTAGGATAAAGCTAATTGTAATAACGAGATAACTAAATTAATTTATGAGTATTTAAGGAAAATTTTCCAAGATAAGTAATAATAAAAGACATTAGTATTTTAAATACATATTTCAAGAGGTCTACTAAGTATAGTAAAACACAAGCAGCACTTATATTACAGCACACGTGACTGCTGCTATATTATACGTGTGCCTGATTACCGAGCTAATTACTCTTTGTAATAATTATATCCTTTAGTTACACCCAGCAATTAGTTATTGCGTGTAAACTGAATATAATATATTAATCACTTTTCAACGAAAATTTTCATAATATCCTCATCACTAAGCAGTGCTGTGTTGCCAATATCAGAAATATAATTAATATTGTACATAATTCATGATGAACTTACATATTTCATTTATTTTAATTTCTTACAGCGCAAATTCAAACTGAAGAAAATGAAAACTAAATTAAAACAACTAGCAGAAATGAATTATAATATTTATTTGCTCTCGTACAACACGAACTTAATCCTAATTACAGTACAGGGAGCCTACAGTGTATAGTGGAATCCGAATCATCCAAACACAATCGAATTTTTTAGTTCAAGTTCCGCCTTTTTTGTAAATTATGAATCGCAAATTTTACCTTCCTTTTATCCACTGAGCTACGATTGTCTGTATGTCAGGATAGAAAGAATAATTTATTTAGTTATTACTCTGCACAACAGGAATACAATCCCAATTACAATTCGGAGGGCCTACAGCTTAATAGTGGAATCCGCACTATCCAGAAATAATAGTATTTTTTTTAAGGTGAAGTCAGTGAGATATGAACGCCTTTTTTATTAACTGGGATACGATAGCCTGGTTTGCGTAATTTTGATGAATATTTTATTTGCGTGGATATTATATATTATGTATATGTGTATGTATTTTGTCCGCCATCTTGTGAGCACCACCATGATTTATGTAAAACCATTCTGAATTATTTTAGGGAACAATAATAGCAAATATTAAATGGCCTAGTTTGAGTTGTGAATAGCAGACAATATTCTGAAAATGATTGTGATAAATTAATCATGATGAATTATTTTGTAAAGTAATAACAACGGGGATGCGCGTTCCGTTGTTTTTATTAGCACACTGCTATTAATATGGATTTACTAATTTTAAAGTGAAGTTCGAACGGAAACTATGCCGCATACATAATAAAAGCTTCAATTGAATACTAAATGTACAGCAATTAAAATGGCCATTTATCATAGTTCCATGATTTATTATCATTAGTATGAATTCATTAACCATTTGAATGATTACGAAAAAGCACATTAATAAAGTCAATTTATGCATTTAATACGGAGATGTCACATTAAAATTATTGATTTTCATTATGACAAAATATTTCTTTTATGAGATTAAAATTTCTAATGAATTCCAAATATCCAATCGTGCTAATCTGATATTAATTTGCTTTGAATGGAAAACAATTGCCTTCTTTGGAAGATAAAAAATTAAACAAGTGAAAAAAGTTTCTCAACTTTATTAAGGTGAAACTTGATAGTCGCCTAGCGCGATTGATTTCAAGTCGAGATTTTTTACTATATAATATCAAAAGTAAACAGTACATAAAATTTGTTATAAAATTGTTACTGCCATTAAATTATATTACAATTTTTATTATTGTTTTTTAACTATGTTTAAATTAGCGTCATATTATAAAATGATTAATTACTCTAATTGTGTATACTTGATTGTATTGAAATCTATGACCGACTCAATACGAGTGAGCCACGTACCCTAGACAATCAAGTGCATACAATCAGAGTATGTAATAATTTTATATGAAAACTAATAATACACATTTTAAATGGCAATAACAGTTTTATATCAAATTTTACATATAGTTTATTATATTGTCTGAAGCTGATGTTGAGTTTTGTTTAAACTCGAATCGTTCATATTAATATATTTTATATTTTATTGGATTATTGAAGCCTCATTTTATTTTTAATGAGCTCCTATACCATAATCGAAATAATAAGAATGAAGGATAAAAACATAAAATATGTATTGAATAATAGCTCTTAGTGAAAAACTTAGTTAAAAATAATGTTTAACATGAGAGATATAACCGATTATAAATATAGTGGCATCATATGTCTGAAGATTCTCATTGGCCACAAGGATTTTCGCGCGGTAAATAAGAGATATATGCGGAGTATTACGTAACTAAATATGACATCTCAGCACTGGTTTTTCAAACTGTTCGCTGTTTGCTGGCATGTACGTGTTCAACATGTTGCATATTTATTACTACAGGGTGATCAAAAGGAATAGTTATAGTTGGCAATACAATTCCAGAGATCTTTTTATTCCACAGTTGGCACAACGTCAGATAAAGGTGGAAATGCTATTTGACATTTCTAATAAATACAAATAGGTTATGTTAGGAGTCTGACAGCTAATAGGATTTTGACTTTTTAAGTAATAGAAATACTTTAGAAATAAATGTAATAATAAATGTACTCAAATTTAAATTTTAAATGTCACTGTCAACAACAGGAAATGAATTTATGTATCAGGCTTACCAATTTCAAGTAGTTTTTTTTTATTGCCAACTATATCAATTCCTTTTGATCACTCTTTATAATTTAATTTTATGTTCTTGGGCTTGCAACTTCTATAAAATATGATTTTCAACATAGTAAGATTTCAAGAATTCAATCGAATATTATTTGCACTCTTTGAAAGAAACAAGTTAAGTACCACTGAACTGAACTTGGGACGTCACAACTCCAATACAAAACTTTAAAAAATCATATCTCTTGTAATATAGAGAATTTTCAACCCGCGTTTTCACTGATTGTCATAGTTTATCATGTAGTTTCATAAAATTGGTATAGGAGCTTATTATGACAGCCGAACAATAATGAAATATTACATTGACGTTTTCTTAAAGTTCGTGTCAAATGTAGTAGAACTGAAAACTGTGTTTCGTTAAGAGGTGAAAACAGCTTCAGTTAAAAATGAAACTCATTTTCGCATCCATGAATAATAAATTAATTTCTGCGCGGAGGCTGTGAAGGTCAGGTCTGGTACAGGGGGCAGTAGTCTAAGTGTAACTCGCTTATAAAGCGAAGGGGAGAGAGTAGCAGTATGAAATGCATGCGGGGACCGGCCGGATTGGACTTTTATACGTTCCAATCACGCTCGAAGCCGAGCGGGATTACCGGAGACTCGGCGTTCGGCAGCGGGGTTGAAGATCACCTCTTGCGTCGCGCTAGCCCGGATCAATTGTGTATGTTTCCTGCTTTATCGAGCCGATGGATTTTCCGGAACATCCGCTCGTTACTCAGGGTACGTGCAGGGATGGACTTGCACACAGAGAGATATCATATTTTTATTTACTCATTTGATATTCCGCCCTGCCCAAACAGCTACCATTACATATATATCTGTGTCATTCGCTTCAGCATTTTTATATCATACACAATACTATTAATAACTATGTTAATATGAACTCCGATTACGGGTGACTAATAATTTCTAAAATAAAATTGATGTAATGTATTATAATATCTTTAATTTGAAGCATATATCTATAAAATAGTTTGATAACATTATGAGGTAATGGCTAATGATCTGTGGATTATGAGAACCCTGGTTCGATCCCCACAGCCGACAAACATTTTCACGAATTTAAAATTACCCTTGTGGCTCCCTCGCCACTAGCATCTTTGGAGGCCGCGACCTGACGGCTAATACCCACACTTCACGTGCATAAATATATTACTTACCGAGATCTGCTTCGATAGAGTGCCAAACCCAGTAATGGGTAAAGACGTGACGATATATTTATTTATTTTATTTATTTATTTATCAATGAGCAATAAATAAAATAAATATAACTATGTCATCACGTCTTCTACCCATTACTGGTTGTAGCACTCTGCCGTAATTGATGTCGGCAAGTGATATATTTTGTGCGTGAAATGCGGTTATAAGCCGTCAAATCAGAACCCTCAAAGTCAATAGTGGTGGTAGTTGCGTATAAATTTTAGATGAAAATTTTTTTTAAATGTTCTATCTAACACAAGAGGAAAGCGTGTTTCCTACTCTCGTTCGAATACCTGATTCATTATGTCCGTTAGGTTAATTTCGAACTCGAGTAAAAAAAATATCGCTTTTCTCTCAATATTAACAATTAACTATTACCCGATTATTTTATTTGTACAGATTTTGTTTCCTCTAATGCAATAGTGTAGAAATTTGGTGGAGGCGCCTTAAGTAATAAATTATTTACATTATTTATTAGCTTGTTCTCTTCCAAATATTTTTGACGTATAAAAATCTACTCTTATGCTTCACTCTTTATCTTTCACACATATTTACTGAGATACTAAATTACATATCTTTCTGATACTCAAGAATGTAAAGAAACATGATAGGTACATTTATTTAAAGATTTATCTTTACATTTTTGTATACCAATTTCCAGTTTACATTCACTCAAACAAATCTGTACAAAATAAAATGATAAATGCGTAGATATAAAATCATGTTATTGTAAAATATTTAGATATTTACGTTTCAAATATTTAAAATCTTCGTTTCTTTACACTGAATATTATTTTGGTATCGAGTCGACATAAAGATTTGAGAAACTTAGTTCGATTTCTGCAGGCGACAAACAATTTTCACCATATTAAAATTACCCCCGGAGTTCCTCCTTTACTAACATCTTTGTTTGCCGTGATTTAACTCATTTCACGGGTACAAATATATCACTTAACGAGATCTGCTATGGCAGAGTGCCACACCAAATAATGGATAAAAGGCGTGATGATATATTCATTTATTTATATCTCCAAAGTAGCTAATATCAGTTTTAATTGTTTATTAACTAATAAATTTATTTTCACTCGCAGATAATTTTCCCTTTATTAAATTGGACTCGTTAAATACCTATACAATGATCAAAAGGTATGGTGTCAGTTAATAATTTGTACTGAAATATCTACAAAGTTCAGCTTACCAAATATCTTTGTCAGTGTAAAAGAGTATAATTTTTTCTGTTATAAATATTGGCCAAACGCTATCACAAGTCGAGTTTGTAGCCTGGTACAATTGATAAATAATTGCATGGGATCGACATGTGTCTATACGCTTGCAAAGCACGAAACAAACCTTGTTTGTTTCCGAGTAGCTTTGTTTTTTGCCCTTTAAAAATACACAAGTGATTTACAGTGGAGTTTAAAATGTACGTAGTCTAATTAAGTAACGTGTTTATTCGCAAACACGGAATGGGTAGGGACTCTCGCTATAAAAAGCGAAAAAACGAGCATTGTTTAAATTTGCACTTGTGTTTGTTTGATGCACGTAGCGGATTTATAACAATATCAATAATATAGTTGTTATATTGCGTTGGTGGCGCCATTACGCATGCGCATTCATTACAGTGGGACGCGATGATCACTTAATCCCGTATGAATATTTGAACGCGCTAAGCGCTTTCTAATTATGAATTCAGCGTGGGATACGGCGATATAGCAATCCTACCAAACATAAATTTGTTTCACTAGTGGGGACATTTCTCTACACTTTACGAACAATTGTGTCACCACTGTTGCGCTCTTGCGTCACAACTAGATCGAATGAATTGAACTATCGAATAATTAGTAATTGAAGGACCTATATATATATATATATATATATATATATATATATATATATATATATATATATATATATATATATATATATATATATATATATATATATATATATATATAAATAATCATGCCTTCTACCCATTACTGGGTGTGGCACTCTGCCAAAACAGATCTCGGTAAGTGATATATTTTTGCGCTTGAAGTGTGCTATTACCAGTCGTCAAATCACGGGCCCCAAAAATCTTAATGGAGGAGAAGGCGCAGGAGTAGTATTTAATATGGTGAAAATGTTTATCGGATGTGGAAATGGAACCAGGGTTCTCAGGATCCACAGGCCGACACGATACCACTATACCACCTACTCCATAAATTCATAAATTCGAATAAATTCATTCATTCTAATAATTTATTTTTAATAACTTGCCGTCAAACAATTTTCACAACAATAACTTTACTCCTGTGGCTCCTTCTCTACTAACATCTTGGGGGCCGTGATTTGACGGCTGATAATTGTACTTCACGCGCATAATATATCACTTACCGAGATCTACTACGGTACAGAACCACACTCATGAGTAAAAGACATGATGGTATATGTTTTTTGTTATTATGTTTATCTCACAAAATTTTAAAACTATTGACAGTTACGAAAAATAATATGATTTATATTTTGTTTTGTTGCTAGTTGAACATTTTTTTTTATACAGTAAATAAAATAAATATATCATCACACCTGTTACCCATTACTGGGCCAAAGCAGATCTTGGTAAGTGATATATTTATGCGCGTGAAATACGTCGTCAAATCACGGCCCCTAAAGTGGTGGAGGAACAACGGGGTAATTTTAATATGGTGAAAATTGTTTGTCGGCTGTGGGTATCGAACCTCTGGACACACAGGCCGACTCGATACCACTGAGCTATTACCCCATATATATGTATATATATATATATTTTTTAGATATACTAAATATTTTTATTGCCGGGCTTTCGAAGATCACCCTGCATTTCTTGCTTCCATGACGACTTCTTCAGTGAAAAGTTTCTTTCATACCTTTTTTCCTTCTATTTGAAATATTATAATTTTGAAACGATATGAAATGTATTGCTTTGAAAATCGACGATTCCACCAACGAAGTGTAGTCGCCTCACAACGCAATTATAAATTGTAATGAGTTGCATGAGTATCCAGTAATTGAACTATCAAACGATGTCTGGGAAGAAGTTCATCCACGTGTCAATTTCGTAAAGAAAACACGTTTGTGTATCAGAGTAAAAACATAATTAGTAAGTCTCGATTATTCTTCTTCTCGTCGGAGAAATGTCTCTTAAGCTGGCGTCAACTCGTTCCGCTGTTCGTTAACGAACTTATATTAATTCGCATTTAAATTGTAACGAAACGTCACGTTCGTAACGCTGTGCGTCGTGGCGCTGGTGTGCTTGTTCCTGCCGTTATAATTTAATTATCAAATTCATGGCATACAAGCCATATTGCGAGAATTATTTTCCTTTCCAATCTCAAATAAATGGAGACAGTTGTTCTCTACAAGATGCGATTAACGGAATTTGTGTGTAAACATATGTGTATATTTTCACATTGCAGTGTTTATTTGTTTAACAGAGAGGAGGTAATAACTAATTCTAAATGGAGTAAACACCATCCGGGGAATGCAAGTGTGGAAGTGAAAGCATGACATATAAAGACATGTGAGATTGAGACGAATTGGTATGTATCATTTGAGATTGTTCGGTCATGTGGATCGAAAGACTGGCGAAGCAAGTGAATGTTAACCCTTCGACAGTGTGCTGGAAAATAGTTACGTAAACAGTGGTAGTGGGGTATGACATTCTCCAGAATATACATATATATTATTAATGATCTGAACAAGAATTCTCATATATATATACTAAACAAATTTATTGCTTTATTATATAGAAACTGATATTAAACAAACGCTATATTTCTATAAATAATTGTATTATATTTAAAAGGATTATTTTTTAAGTTTCTCAAAACCAATAAAATGCTTCATTGTATGTCGCGTGTCTGCGTTTTAACCAATCCTGTTATTATTATACTGAGAATAAGCTCTTGTGATCATTCCCGGGAATTATCTCTGTAGATGCTTTTTTGTTTGTGACAAATGATAGGTAGTTGTCAAATAACTATTTAAAACTGTCAACGCGTCAAGTAAACTGTGTGCAAAAAATCTATTTAGTTGTATTTTAGATACAGAAATACACCAACAAATTTTGGAAACAACTTCTAAGAATACCTTAATAAGTAATCAATCGAAATGGACCCAGTTCAAAATCTTTTAAGTTGGATGAATCGACCTCAACGGCTAAGTCAAAAAATAATCTAATTAAATATAACTCGAGAGTTCGATAAATTAGAAAATAATTCTCCAGTATCTATCTCAAACTTGTTGCCATTTGGCAATAGCCACTAAAGCCCTACGGGCTTTCGTGACTATTGCCTGACAACAAGTTATCGAAAGATCTGTGAAATTATTTTCAATTTATTCTCACTCTCTTGTTTTATTATTACTGAAAATAAAACAAGTATTACAAAATTATTATTTAAAAAAAAACAGACTTGCTTATTATCACATAAAATAGAAAATAATTATTTTGTAGCAAGAAAAATAAGTTTAAATCTTCTAGAGACTATAAGAAAAATTAAATGTGAGAGTTTGCTTGGACGTTCCACAAATAAATTAAAGATTTATTGCATCATTAAAAAGTGGGAAAAATAAACGAGCTTGTATGAAAGGAGGTACGAATGTGAGTGGAGTGATAGTGATGTGTTAAGTTCGAAATATTTATAAAAAATGGTGTGTTTTTAAATTGAATCAGTGTACAAGTAATAATAACATTTGGTACTATTCACAAATATTGCACGTTATGTGGATGCTTTTGAAACAATTGAATGCTGCAAGCGGAACTCAAATCCAATTCGATAACAACACGCAGCATTTTATTTTGATATTGGAACTGGATTTTAGAAGGAAAAATAACCGTTAAAAATAAACAATGTTAAAACAACTATTAAACAATGAAACATGTAATAAAATAAGCGTGTAGAATCTGTTGCGTCTTTTTCAAACGCATCGCGTTAGCCGTGCCAACACCAGGCCGGACACCCGACCAGAATAAAAAGTAGAACACAGCGGCAATCACGAGACCGGGACAAATCAGGGGCGGCTGCTGCCGCTACTGCTTCGCCACCAACGCCCTTTCATTATTAGTCATAGGGTGTGTACACTTCCAAACAATCTTCCAGAAAAAATAACAGCAAAAAGTGGCCTTTATTAAAAACTTGCTTCGGCAAAAAGTTTTTAATAAAACAACAAAACGGTGTCACTTATTCGCCGGCGCTTGAATCTGCAGTTATTGTTTTCTCATCGTTCATTCTCGAGACGCCCGCTAACGTTTGTGAGCAACGCATCAATCAGGGCCTGTTACCGAACAAAAACTTCTCTGTCGCGCGATAATTAATACACATTTAAGAACACGAAAATCCTACGATTTCTAGTTCTTTGATTCTGTTCCATACTCTCCCTACAAAAACACTTCCCGACAAACTAAATTCTTATTAATGACTGCACTCATTCGATTATTAAATAAATATTTAGTCTATTGTCAGATTTTCGCAAGAAGAATAAATCCAGTATAGCAATTGCGATGACGACCTAAAGATAAATTGATGTATATTATTGTTTTCAACAGATGTTATTGTTATTTGATCTATTTTGTTAAAATGCGAAGAAGGGTATGTAAACAAAAAATGCGTATAAATTTTATAAATTTATTATTTAACAAATACAATTAAATAACTTAAACCCAAGTACGCTGCAAATCTCACTTTCGTTAAAACTCTAGATAATAATGCTAATTTTTGAAAGTGGCAAAGTATATTTTTAATTCTGTTCCATTTTCTAAGTGTTTTGACTTCCCAACTCTCTACGTAAACATTTTGTTTAAAGAGATACCAAAATCGTGCAATAGGCCTTAAAAAGAGAACATTAGGCCCATTTTCTGTACGAGGAATGCGTTTTGCCATGTCATACATCCTTACAATAAATTTTAGTAATATCTACATATATTCAGTGTCTTGTTTGCTAAAACTTTATTTATGCACAACTGAGCCAAAAAGCATGTGTTTTAGCTCTAAAAAGCGGGCTTAAACATTTCTTTTTGGCCCATGGATCAAAAAGAAATAATTCCTATGGCTACATAAATAAAATGAAAATTTTTGTTTATTGTGAATACTAGATTCTGCAAAATGTCTTTTTGCCATATAACCTATATACATATTTTAATCTTTTGAACATATAATTAAATGTTATTTTGTTGTGCATAAAATATTGTATGTACCACGGGTGAAATTAGTGTGTCTGACCCTGAGCATGTTATGAGCCCTCGGCGCTTTGCACCTCGTGCTAATAATCATTCCACGTACCAGAAATGCCTGTTTTCACCCTTTGTACATAAATAACTATTATCATAAATGGATACAAATGAATATTTCAAGAGTTTGTGCTATCTCTTTTGATGCAATCTGGCGTAATGTTATGCATTTATGTACATTTCATCTCACTACTTCGCTACAGTAGTAAATAATATATTTTGCTGCTAGAAGAATCGTCAAATAATGCCTTCCAAAGATCTAAATAATGGGAGACTTAAAGAGATAATATTTTTAAGCGGCAAAAATCTGAATCAAATTCTGTTTCCATTTCTCTTTACTTCGTAATATATTTCTACTGTAATAACTGTGTATTTTCGTAATCTAACGAATGTATAATAAAGATAAGCTACACTGGCAGAGAGTGTAAAGTACACAAACGTTGGAATTAATTGTCGTTAACAGTGTAGCAATATTTTTTATTGTTTAGCACTGCAACTAGTTAAGCTGGGCGGTATTAGGCAGTCGGGCAGTTTAATTTATGCGACCAGCGGCGAATGGGGTGAGTGGTTACCCCTCCCCACCACTCGTCCCTTCATCTTGCACTGAGATTGGCTTTAATCTCCAAGTTTTAAAGACACCTTGCATACTGGTGCCTGAGCCGCGAATGTTTTACTGCAACGTAATAAATCTCTCTAATCTTTCCCTTCTCTTCGCACATATTTCTTCTTATCGCCTCAACTTTTCCACCTTTTTATTCCTCGCTCTTGCCACTTACCGAGCTTTATTCCCCTTCCCACAATTATTAGACACCGATTGCCAAATTGTTTTCCCAAATACATTTGCTAATACACTATTTAAATTTATTTAAATAATTCGCTTTTTTTCTGTCAGCAACGTATTTCGTTTATTGTAGGGTTGTTATGGGGTTAGTGGCTTAGTGGTATCGAGTCGGTCTGTGGATTTGCGAACTTTGGTTCGGTTCCTACAGCAGACAAACAATTTTCACCGTAGTAAAACTACCCCTGTAACTTCCTCCTCACTAACAACTGTATGGGCCGTGATTTGACGGTTGGTAATCACTGTTTACGCTCGTAAATTATCTCTTACCGAAATCTACTACAGTAGAATTCTACAGGTCAAAAACTATTTGTAACGGATACTGGATAAAACGAACATCTGGGTTTCTATTAAAATAAAATTTAAAAAATATATAATCACGCCTTTTACTCATTACTGGGTGTAGCACTCTGCTGCAGCAGATTTCGATAAGTGATATATTTATGCGCGTAAAGTGCGATTCTCAGCTGCCAAATCACAACTCCCAAAGATGCTAGGGAAGAAGGATTCATAGGGTGAAAATTGTTTGTCGGCTGTGGGAATGAAATCCGGGTACTCAAACCCACAATCCGACTAGATAACACTGAGCCACGATTGAGAAAATTCAGATACCTGATACATTAAATTCCGAACATTCGTATATCCGAAATCCCTAGCCCTACCATTTATCAACTACGTAACTAACTGAAATGAACAAATTGATTCACCTAAGACGATAGATTACTTCAAGCTAATTTATAATAATTAGTAAATCTAATACCAATCAACTAGAAAGACAATTAAGTGATCTGTTTCTTTAAATGTAAGTTAGATCAGACCCAAATGGCAAATAGAAAACGCCTACAGAAAACCAATTCAATGACGTGCTCATACCACTACGAGTATATCCGTGTACTAATTTTAATTCTAAAAAAGCTTGATATAATTTTAATAGGCTATTATTTCACCTGGATTCTGCTGCAAGCATTTACATGTTACATATTTATTTAATAATTGATAATTAAACAAAACATAAATGTAAACCATTTTCCTAAATCCATTATGAAATGAAGTGTATTCAAAATAATTTTGGTTTTCAATCATCTATATACAACAATAATTTTAAAACAAGCATTAGTAGGAGTAATGATCCTATGCACTCTGTGCACAACATACAAGATGTAAAATAAGTAAGGAATATGTATATTATCTTCTGAAATAATTATTTAAATCAAATAATTTTAAAAAAAAGATTTGAAGATTTATGACTGCGGACATTTTGTAAAGATCAGATATATTTTATCGATAGTCATTCCCAATTTCTATTTAAGACATAATTAACTGCTATAGTTTCTAACGATTGCTTATTAATTGATTCAACTTTAATTTTAGTTAACTTTATGAGGTAGGTGGCTCAGTGGTATCGAGTCGGCCTGTGGATCCTGAGAACCCTGGTTCGATTCCTAAAGCCGACAAACATTTTCATCACATTAAAATTATCCCTGCGGCTATCCCTCCACTAGCATCTTTGGAGCCAGTGATTTGACGGCTGGTAACCGCGCATAAATATGTCACTACCGAAATCTGCTTCGGTGGAGTGCCACACTTAATAATGGGTAAAAGGCATGATGATATATTTATTTAATTTTAATTTGCTGTACCTTTTTGGGTATTGAGTTTTTGTCAAAAGTTTATTAAGGAAAAGACATTATTTTGGCTCCCCTAGGCTACACTTTTAATCTTTTTCGTACGTCATGCAGCACCCCGTATAATAACTTAGAATTGATGGCAAAGTGATACCTACACAAATGAAATGAAGAATAGAGTATCGAGTGACGCAAGTCACTTTGTCATCTGGAGCCCTTTGAATTACCAGCAGATCATAGGAGCGGCGAAGCGAGTTCTCCAAGCCCTTCGTCTCTTCACGAATACAACGTCTGTGCCAAGACGGAATTTTGTTTGCGTAATGGGCAATATTGCCTAGACGAGAACGCACCAAAGCACATGAAATAGGCAGCTGGGCTCCACAAAAGATGAACGTTGTTACTCACACTCCTCTTCCAAGCACAATCGTTTCGTTTTATAAAATTTAGAATTGTCGACTCGAGCAGAAAATTGGTAATTCGAGACGGAACCATTGAATGCGCTCCATTTTCACTCTTCTATTTTTGTTTTTGAATACTGGAAAATACATTTCGATATTTGCAAATATCACTACAACAGTTTATCGTTTTTCTTTCTATCTAAACTGTTGCAAATGCATTTTTTGATATTCTACACAATAGGAAATTAATCTGAAATTCGTATCACTCGAAAGCAGTTACATTTTTAGTTATAACTTATAACCAGCAAAATGGTAGACCACGTACTATTACTTGTGAAGCTACAGCGTTGCTATGGTGCTACAAACGCTAGTAACTTATTGTATCTTTCATCTTTTGCTTAGGAGACAATTGTTGCAACTATGGAGCTACAAGTTAGTTAAAACTGTGTCAATTATTTAATAGTTATTTAAGTACCAAGAGCGGTATTTGGTACAAGAGGCGCAGCCGGGTTCCTAATAAAACCTAAGACCCTTAAATTCACTTAACGTTCGTTATACATACATACATCGAAAAATAAAATTACAATAATAGTATATTATATAATAAGTCAGGAAAGTGATATTTTACTTGACGAAGCGGTTGTTTGAAATACAAGGCCGAAGACGCTGAGTCAAGTAAAAACACTTTCCTGACGTATCATGTGTACTGTTTTTTCTGAAACCGTTTAATTTGAACAATATTTAATCATAATGGGGTAGCTAGATAGCTCAGTGGTATCAAGTCGGCCTGTGGATCCTGAGAACCCTGGTTCGATTACCGCAGGCGACAAACAATTTTCACAATTAAAAAAAAACTACCCCTTTGGCTTCCTCACCACTTTGGGGGCCGTGATTTGATGGCTGGTAACCGCACTTTACGCGCAAAAATATATCATTTACCTAGATCTACTTCGGCAGAGTGCTACACCCAGTAATGGGTAGAAGGCCTGAAGATATATTAACTTATTTTTTAAATTTTTATTTTTAAACATAAATAATTCAAAATGTTTTAATTTTTTGATATGAATTGTATTAACAGCAGACTACGTATCCAAGGTTAGGACAAAAAATCTTTACCAGACTGTTTCGTACTTTACCAGACTGTTATTTTTGTTGTAGCCTTGGATACGTACTTTACTTGACTGTTTTTGTAAAAACCTACTTTCCATACTAAAATTGGTCAGGAAAATAAACACTATTTTGCTAGTTTCAGAAAAAAATTATTTATTATATGTCGAACAATTTGTGTTTTACGTTTAAAAACATTCATATATCATTTCTAATGGTCATACCAAATGTTAAATTTGATACTTAAATGAAATAAATAAATAAAATGGTATATTTGAGAGTTTAGTCATTTATGATTGTAGATAAGATATTAACCAAATCCTTTCTCTTTGTTCTAGTTCCAATGGAGCACGTCCAAGGTGTTCTGTCGAAGCAAACACGCTTTCCTTGCGATATTACACCACGTGACCGCGACGACGCCGTATCCATGGTGTTGTGGTTCAAGGAATCCGATGGGGAACCCCTCTATAGGTGAGAATCTATTTCATCCACTCTAGAATAGAATACTTTGTGGAACTGTACCAGTTCTGGAATGAATAGATACTTCGATAATAACAAAATGTTAAAGAAAAATTTGTGTCATTATTATTATTATTACATTGTCGATGAATGGCGGTATCATGGTGTATTCTAAATTTCTTGTACATCTTCTTGATAAAATTTACATAAGAAAGCAAAAGTTAATTTAAAGTCATAATGAACAAGATTGAATCAGATTTTTAGCTTGAGAAATCTTTAAAGTTTTGTAGAAATTTTCAACAAATTTGTTTACGTAAATTAAAAACATGCTTTACTTTGAAAACTTAATATTTAATTTTCTTCGTACTATATTTGAATCTTGATTTTAATTAACAAAATTAAATTATGAAAGGAAATGCATTTATCAACTTAAACAATTTTTCTCTTGATATTTTCTGTTTCTTCTTCATATCGATCGTTGCAAAATGAATACTTTAAATAATAAATACAGAAATATTTCGGGAAAAGTTGTCAAGTTCTGTTTTCTAATTGAATCCTCGCTGCCTGGATGATACATAATGCATTAGCAATTATTTTTACAATAAAACTGAATAAAAGCAAATTAAAAATTAATAGTTACTTAAACAGCGCACGGAATTCATTAGCAACACTCTCCGTGTGCTGTAGCAGCAAGGGTTGCTTGCTGTTCGTTCCCACGGTACTCAGAACACTCGAGCGACCGTTGATATTCACTGTTTCGAGCGAACATGCAAATTGTGGTCGTATTTATGAAGATGTTTGTCTCGATTCGAAGACCGAGCTCCAGAGCATTTGCATCGCGATTCACGCCGCGCCGCGTCGGCCTTTAAAACAATCCACGAAGAAATATTTAATTCAATGTGTCTATTAATGGAAACGTGTTTGGTTTTCGCGTTTTCGTTCCGCTGGAGTTAAATTGATGTAATTAAGCTGTTTCGTTTGCATGTTTGATGCGTATTACATGTTGAGATTTTTGCCGAGATATTATACTACATTTTGTACGTATTGTGGAGCTTTTATGTTTACTGAACGCAGCTATAATATTTAATTTATTTTATTTTCATTTGTTCATAAGTTTGCGCTCAAATAAAATTTGTATATTAGTAATACTCTAATTTAATCGACTGATACTCAAAATAATAGTATTTGTAAACTAAGGGTTGAAAGTAGTTGTATGCGTACCGAGGTTAGAGGTTGTAGCACCAGCATAGCGAAGGCTGTAACTAGTTGAAGTCTGAAAAGTTACTTTCAACCAGAGGTGCATAATAGCTATTTACAAAACAAGTGCACGAAGACATACTTTGCACATGAGCACAAATGATGTCTTTGTGCACAAGTTTTGTACAATGCTTTTTGTAACGAGCAAAAATTATATAATCGACAATGTGGAAATATATAAAACTTATAGCGTGAATTTATATTGACAGTTAAGTATGCCATGAATTGACATTTGTTATTTGAAAACAAATTGTTTATTTTTTCTCGTAAAGTTTATTAACATATGTCTGTTTGTTGGCTAATGTCTTTATTTATTTTATAAATTCCTTAAAATGTTTGTTTATACCATAAGTACAATTAGCGTTTTAATAGTTAAAATTTAGAATAATAAAAAATGGGTGTTTTTCAATAACTTAATTAAGCTTTCCATCGGTTTCCAAAGTAATGTGAACCTTATTTTAAATTATGTGAGCACAAAAAATATTTTTCTATGATCATAAATTAAGATTAATCGATATATAATTGCAATTAATAAAATTATAATGTAGGTAGCTTGGAAAACAATACAAACAAAATAAAAATATAAAAAAGTGACATCTTTAGTCTGCCAATGGTTCAGTTTCTAACAGTAAATGAAGCCTATATTTTTGTAATATTGAAATTAATATATATGCTTTTATCCATTACTGGATGTGGCGCTCTGCCGGAGCAGATCTCAATAAATGATATATTTATGCGCTTGAAGTGTGATTTCTAGCTGTCAAATCACGGTCCCCAAAGATGTCAATGGGGGAGAAGGGGGGGGGGCTCACAGCGTTATTTTTAATGTAGTATTAATAGTTTCTTGGCTGTGGGAATAGAATCCGTGTTCTCAAATCCATAATCCGACTCGATACCACTGAACCTGAGTCACCTGGCTCATAATATTAGATTAGTTTAAATACGTAATGTTAGGGTCAATCTGGAGTTTTCAGCGATGGTGGCAGTAGCTACCGCCCCCAGTTTTCGACTGTTTGAGTTTGTAAATTTTGCGTTAGACTCGAGTATTCCATCGTTAAGCAAACTTGAATTTCGCGTGTTTTGTATACATTTCGCAGCTAAATTAAAATTAACTGATTCTTGACACAAGCGCTACAAAATTTATAATTAGCCAGAAAAATAAACAAAACAAAATAAAATTATGTTTTACAAACAGAATCGTCCATATTTTCAAGGGAATTAATATTCTTTGTCCGGCAGGATTATTATTTGTTTTTACCAAAAGGAATTTTTTATTTTCGTAAACACTGAAATAATTTATACTATATAAACAGATATTTCTGTGTATTCATGAAAATTATTTTATTTGTGACTCACTTCATGGACTTTGAGTGCTCACTTACTTTGAGTTAGCATCACTTACAATTCCTATAAACCTCCAAAATTATTGTCAGACAATTTACAATAATTTCTCCCTTTTAATTAAACACACATATCAATATTAATTCAAAGAACACGATATTAAATATTACAATTATTTATATATCGTAAGATACTTAATCCCAATTACAGTACACGGTCCGGTCTGATCGATCCATAATATAGTGGTTTTGTTTTATTAGGAAACCTTTGTCCAGTGGATAAATTCGGTGATTTTATAAGTTGTAAGATCCCTGTACTGCAATTGAAATTAAGTTCCAATTATACACAATAATGTGGTAGATGGCTCAGTGATATCTAGTCGGACAAAGGATTTGAGAACCCTGGTTCGATTCCCACAGTTGATATTAAAATAACCCTTCCTCCACTAACATCTTTGAGAGCCGTAATTTGATGGTTGGTAACTTCTTATATTGTCCTTAAAAAGTGAATTTTGTGCAACTGTTTTTGCCAAGTTGTTGAGTAGTCTAGTTGTAAAAATGGCAAACATAAATCTATCACTTTAGTTGTCATTGCTTAGTTAATGTTAATTTAATGCAATTATTTTTTTTTCAGTGATAGCAAGTCGACCTGTGGATCCAAAGAACCCTGGTTCGATCCCCACAGCCGACAAAACATTTTCACCAATTTAAAATTACCCCTGTGGCTCCCCCACCACTAACATCTTTGGGGGCCGTGAATTGACGGCTGGTAACCGTACTTCACGCGCATAAATATATCACTTACCGAGATCTGCTACGGCAGAGTGGTACACCCAGTAATGGGTAAAAGCCGTGATAATATATTAATTTATTTATTTTATTTTACAAATATAAAATAAATAAATATATCATCACGCCTTCTACCCATTACTGGGTGTGGCACTCTGTTAAAGCAGATCTCGGTAAGTGATATATTTTGCGCGTGAAGTGCGGTTACCAGTCGTCAAATCACGGCCCCCAAACAAATAAATAAATAATAAATAATAAATCAACAATATAAAATATTGCTGATTTAATTGATAATTACTTACTTATTTTAATATTATTGATGTTTCTACATTTTTAAGGAATAATAATTAGGAAATGAAGCTTATATATTATCTTATCTTGTTCATATTATCGGGGTTAAATATTTTTAGCCGCAATTATTTCATTTAGAAGCATGTTAGTAATAAATTCTGGGTAGTTTTTCAAAACATATTGAAAATGTTGGAAATTTACAAGATTAAAGTTCCTGCTAATGCTGTCACATAATGCTTGAAGGAACTCCGGACTCAGTAAGTCGCACGTCGTTTAACTTGATTTAAGTGTTCTATTAAAATACCACCTCTAAAACACGCCCGGGCATCGCCAACATCCCCCTCCCACTGACGAAGGCAGCACACCCTCTTCGTGCCGGCCGAGCCACGCCAACTAGACTAGAGTAAATTTTCATTATTCATTAGATTCTCGTCTCATGTTCATTCTCAGTTAAAACAAATATTTAACATTGAAATTAAATTTCGAATCCCGCGATGTACTTGAATTATGGCCTGCGTAATTTTTTAAAACTGTGACACGAACAGAAAACGAAATTAAAATCTGAGAAACAGATTTCCTTCAAGTATTCGCGATGGGAATTATTACGAAATTCGTTTAGCGAAGAAACATTTTCAACCGAATATTTCACCCTAAAGGCATCAAAGTTTTATTAGTTTAGTTGCCTCTTACACTCATTTATTTAACTACAAAATATATTTTGAAAAGCTATGATGAAAGATAAACTTAATACAATAGCTTGCTTTGTCACATTCCCTTGAAACATTCATGCAAATTCTTTCTGCAATTAATCTTACCTAAATCATGGTCAACCTTCAGTCATATCCATCCATTTATTCCTAGGTTTACAATACAATCACTTACCGTTAATTTTACCAACATACACCTGTTTGGCCAATATTTCCATAATATATGTTTTAATTAATATTTCATCCCTTGAATAATGAATTATTTGTACACTAAGGGTTGAAAGTAGCTGTTTACAGTCCGAGGCTGGTGATTGTAGCTCAAGCGTAATTAGGGCTCAGGCTAATCGAGATCTGTAAAGATTTTTTAAACCAAAGGTGTACACAACATTTGACTGTAATCGGAAATAAAGATTAAATTGATTTTTAATTATAATTAATAAAAAATTAAAGTAAGATACTTTAAAAAACTTGAAACTAAACAGTATTTGCATTTATGATCGCAAAATACGTTTATAACGATGGAACAGGGAGTTGTCATTTCCAAAACTCAGTTGAGTACAGAAAGTTGATGTATAACATATCATTGTATCATCCATGGATACACAAAAATGGTCAACATTTTCAAGCGAATTTCAAAACTGAATAATTGTCAAAAAGATTGTAAATTATTTTTTAAGTGTTTCTAAATTATCAGTAATAATATAACAAGAGAGTGAGAATAAATTGAAAAAGGCAG
Source organism: Pterostichus madidus (assembly GCA_911728475.2). Lineage (NCBI taxonomy): Eukaryota > Metazoa > Arthropoda > Insecta > Coleoptera > Carabidae > Pterostichus > Pterostichus madidus. The sequence continues at coordinate 40,680,369 of OU452305.1, forward strand.
TAATGAACTGAGTCCATATCGATTGATTACTTATTAATGTATGCTTGGAAGTTGTTTCCAAAATTTGTTGGTGTATTTCTATATCTGAAATACAACTAAATCGATTTTTTCACATCTTTTACTTGACGCGTTGACAGTTTTAAATAATTATTTGACAACTACATATCATTTGTCACAAACAAAAAAGCATCTACAGAGATAATTCCCGGGAATAATCACAAGCGCTTAATTCTCAGTATAATAATGACAGGACATGTGACATAAAATGAAGCATTTCATTGGTTTTGAGAAACGTCAAAAAATAATCGTAGAAAAATTGTGTGCATCACGAACGAAAAGTATCCCTGCCGCCCTTGCTTAGTTGTTGCTCACAGCTATGCCTAGATCAACAATCTTCATGCGCGAACGGTAATAGACTACTTTCTGCTCTATGTACAGAAATAACTATTACATATCATAGTCGATAGTAACGGTCTGCACAGGGACTTGGTATGCAATTGTTCGCTAATGACGTTCGAAAATCTACTATTTTTATTTATCATAGAAAAAAGTTATTATTACTAATTATTGTTCAGCGTCTACTACTGACAATATAAAAATAAATACGTATGAACTTATGAAATACATTGATAGTCTTAGGACCAGTTTTTCAATCGCCGGTGTACTCTCGACTAGTATTAATCATGATTAACATTAATCGGTTATTAAAAAATTGGCCCTTAGAATACTTCTAAGACAGAATGCGTTTCAAAGACATCAAACAAATAAAAAAATTCTGAACTTCTGTAAGATCAATATTTCGTCAATATTTTTCTTTTAAGTCGAAGAATACCTTGTTTCTTGTTCCATTGATGTAGAGTTATAGTTGTTTGGTTAATTACTAAAAGCATCTTATTGTTATCGGTTTCAGTTTCGATCTGCGTGGACGGACGTACTTACAAGCCAAATTGTGGTCATCACCTCAGGCGTTCGGCACGCGGGCCTTCTTTCGAACATCGACCATCCCCGCCAGCCTCATGGTAGACGACGTGCAGCTCCACGACGAAGGGATTTACAGGTGCCGCGTGGATTTCCGCAACTCGCCCACACGGAATCTCAAGATCAATTTCACTGTTATCGGTAAGTTCCACAGACAGCGACCGGCGACCGGCGACCTGCTTACACGCTTACTGACGCGAGATTGCTATCGGAAAGACCTGATAGCGGATACAACTTTCGGGTTAGAGGTTTAGTCTTCTGGGGAGTTTCATACTTAACCCATTCATGTACCTTGTTAGCTCTCCCAAACAAAATTGTATAAATGTCACCATAATTCACGCAAATTCTACTATCACAATATTGCAAACTAGCCAAATTTAAATACGATCTTACCTTTATAGTATATCATATTTGTCACTATGTTTCATCAAATAGGATAGCATGAACCGCTTGGTATATTTTATTTTTTATTTTATTACTAATTAGTTAGAGAAAATTTTAACGAAATTTTATTTATTCATTTATTTTAATCTGTAGGACAGGACCTTAATCGCAATAATAGTACTGGTGTCCGGATTCACCATGCCGCAGTTTGGTAGTTTATATATTTTTAGTTTGAGTGGGATTCCTTTACGCTATCAACACTGCCGTTCTGCCGGACTTGAAATAGTTTCCATTATTTTTATTTACACATAAATTTTATGCTTTCAAATTTATTACAATACTTTAATTTCAATTTATGGTACAAAATTGAATTAACAAATGTCCAATAAACAAATACTATTGTAGCTGAGTGGTTCGTTTACCACTATAAGTTATAGACGTCCTGTACTGTAATTGAGATTAGTTTGCTGTTGAAAATAAATAAATAGAATAAATGAAGAGAATTTAATTTGTGTGATTAAATTAGATTACGAAAACAAAATAAGTGGAATAAGGGAATTGCAATTGGAAAACCGCTCGAGCGATAGTACGTGATTCCATCATCTTTAAAATCCGTGGGTCGGCGGTTTATGTCGGACACTGCCTTGAACCAACCCTCCAACTTGCCACCCCTACCCTTAGCTTTGCAATATTGATTAAATCAGAACAACTAGGTGTCTAAAGATAGAGGCTACCGGCACGCATACCTGTTTTATAATTTCTTCGTGATACACAGCGTATTAACCGCATAGTACTTCGTTAAGATCGTCTCCCGATAACTATCAGTCACGAATGTTGCCAGGGTATACTTATGCCAGAATGCATTAACTTCATGAAAATGGCTACGTTTTATGAGCCCTGTAAAGACGATTCGTATTCGTGTATTCCCCCTTTCGTTTTATTAGCTAAATAATTACACATTACCGCATCAGGATATCTGCAAGAGAACTAATTTAATAATTTTGCGTGTGGTAAATTTAATTACTTGCTATATTTATGTTGTTGTTTGCAGCTAAATATTTACTGAGGTACTTTATGCTCAACTTAGTTCAGAGTTATTTATTACTAATTAAAATATTTCACTGCCAGATAAGATGTAAAACAGTAGGTGCGTTTATACTAATTACTGTAATTGAATAATTACCACTCATGCCCATACTAATCATGTAAGTACCTATTAAATTAAGACAGTACAATAATCGCAATGATAGACGTGTATTTTTTCCTGTGACGCACGTATTTCTATTCCATATTGGAAAAGTTGTTAATTTAGAAAGTTATACTATAAGGTTCTTCCGAAACTTTTAGAATTACATATATATTTAACAAACTAAAATAAATTACTTGATTTCTTGAACTAACATTCCACATCATCAATGTCTGAGTGTACTTAGAAACCTACTACAAACAAATTGTTTTAAAGTAATTTAAAGTTTGTTTCTTCAAGTGTATTAAGTGTGGAATCAAATTATTTTAATTATAATAATGCCTCCTTTCTATATTTTAATTTACATTTACTTAAGAGTACAAAAACAATGCATTATTTCTAATAAGTTATACAAAAAATTGTTCTTGTTTAAGTAAAGTTCTATTTCTGTTTTTTTTTAATATTATTTTGTTTAAAGCTATTCGTCGAAACTAGCCAATAATTAACTATTTTTTTTTCAAACTACATGTTTATGTACTTACTTAGTACTTAAGACATTTAGGTATTTATTTTCCAAAGCTATATATGAAAAACTAAACGAAATATGTGCTAAACGGCATTGAATTTTTGTGCTTCACTTAAATTAAACTAATTTTTAGCAATTTTTATATTTAAAAAAATGTTTAGTAATATTATAAAAAGAGAGTGAGAATAAATTGAATATAATTTGACAGATCTTTCGAAAACTTGTTGCCAGGCAATAGTCACGATAGCTCAAAATTTGCTGAAAAATTGCTTGGAAGTCAATTTGAACACGAGAAATAATTCAATGCCGTTTCGCACATGGTCGCACATTGTTTTTAAAATTGAAATTTCTAAAAAAAAATCACAGATTTATTCAAATTAAAATGAAACAATCTGACAAATTTATTTACGTTTTTATGACAACTGAGTAAAAATGCTACATTTGGTCATTGGACTAAAAAAAGATTACGTATCCATTTCCTGAAATGGCGTTCTTTTACTATTGCAAAGTAGAAATAATTGTATCATATTCAAGTGGGTGGAAAAGAAACTTTTAAGCAGAATATAAAAAAATTCACCTAATTTGTTTTAAATATTTAACAGTTGAAGTTCACAGAATTATCCCATTAAAAATAATTACCAGTCTTCGAATACTTTGAACAGAATTTTCACTTGAGAAAATCTGCCTCCTTATCGCATTTTCCTGGGGGTAGTAAACAACTTCTTCAGTTTATTTATTATTAAAGCCGTAATAAACACCTCCAATGTTGGATAATTTCATCTCAGCGCCAGGATGTACGTTCTGCGATATTAAAAAGGAAAGTAAAAATTTATGAAGCCGCCTCTATTCTCCCTTAGCAGTCTGCCACCCCCTCTCGCCCCCTAGCCGTGTTATCGACTCGTTCAAGAAGAAGAAGTTTTAATATGAAATTCGATGCCTACGTTTCTTGTTAGTTTATTTTGTACAAATTTGATGACACACCTAATTTATCCAAGTCTTTAGAACGAATATATATTTTATAAAGGTTTAATCTATTTAGAAAACTTTTAATTTTCACCACATTAATATTACCTCTGTGGCTCTCCCTCCACTAACACCTTTGGAGGCCGTTATTTAACGGCTGGTAACCGCACTTCATGTGCATAAATATATCACTTATTGAGAACTGCTATGGCAGAGTGCCTCACATTTATTTTATTATTATTTAAAAATAGTAAATAACATATCTTTCAAGAAAAATTGCTGATATCTTGCTGGAATAATAATTTTATTTCACATTTGTAAATTTTGGTGGAGGCGGCGCAATGTATAAAATAATGAGTAAATGCATATCCGCTGCAGTTTCTGGATTACCAATTTCAAAATAATTAATAATATAGCAGAGCCGTCCAACAATAATTAATATTAAATATAATTAACTAAAACGCTGTACAGTCATTATACTCGAAAACCAAACCCGTAGATAAACTCATGCAGCGCTGACATCTAGTGTTCGACGGACAAAACCGGCTTTGGGATTATTTACCCACACGGGGTTTTACTAGGTACACAGTGCATGAAATGTGCATATGGACATGTGTACATTACAAGGACACGTTTAACAGATATATAACATAAGCAAATATACTGGCAAATGATGCCTGAGCGCTCGTACGCATTTCTCTCTGTAGATCAGACACAAATATATAGTTAGCTATTTTATTTCTGATAATGAATTCATTAGTGATTGCAGGAGATAAATGTAAATTTTGTTTAGTTGTAGGCTTATTAACGGTAGTTACATACATAAAAATTCAATTTATATAACTTTGTTTCATGCACGCATCTTTTTTCTACTTGTCTATTTTTCGAATTTATAGTATTTAAATTTTTTACGCCTGTTTTTTTATTATTATTTTAATGATTATTTATACAATCTTAGTACACCAAAATTATTTCGTGGACGTTTTTACAGGCCTGGCCCTGTGAGAATGTTAAACTGCATTTTGTACTCTCTAAAAAATTTTATTTGATTTAATCTTATTTGATATTTATTTTTAACAAATATTTAGTTAGTAATAACAGTTTTTGATTAGGTCATTTTAATAGCCTTTGGTTGCTATTGCCTACATCTTTGGACATAATTGTCGACGTAATTGTTAATTTCTTTGGACAATTCTATAAGAAAATATATTTTTATAAACAGATGGATAAAATATTATAAATAAATAAAAAATAAATATATCATCACGCATTCTATCCATTATTGGGTGTGGCACTCTACCAAGCAGATCGCGGTAAGTGATATATTTTGCGCGTGAAGTGCGGTTACCAGTCGTCAAATCACGGCCTCCAAAGATGTTAGTGGTGGAGGAGCACAGGGGTAGCTTTTTAAATTATGAAAATTGTTTGTCGCCTGTGGGAATCGAACCGGGGTTCTCAGGATCCACAGGTCGACTTCATACCACTGAGCTAGCCACCCCATAAAAAATTATGAGTAAATCAATTCTCTACTGTAAAGAGAGCATTAGTTTTTACAATTTTTATTTGAGAGTATAATCCATTCAGAATAATCTACATTTATAAATTACTCGTTATATATTTTCTTGAGGATCTAGGCAAACTATGTATTTAACTAAATAGGAACGCTTGTAATTTTTGATTAAAAAAAAACTTTGTATTTATTTAGTGGTTAGTGAAGTTGAGTGTGCATATTTGATGGTGAATGGAACGTAGGAATCCTGATAGCCAACTGTCAACTTCACGAACGGTCATTTGAGACAGCGGGTTCATTTACATTTTTCATAAGCGGAGCACACAAACACGTATCCAAGTCGGTGGTATTATGAAACCCCTCTTTATAAATTATGCCAAATACTCCGTACGTGATGGGTCCGCAACGTTTCACTGTACAACCGGGAAGTTAAATAGTCGCGGCTAAAAACGCGAAGACTCAGCGGACAAGCTGGAGTGGCCTCCATTAGCATATCTAATTTACATGATTACGTTTTCGTGTCGCCGAGATGATGTCGGGCCAAGTCGTGAATTCTGAAATGAGATGCAACCGAGGAACGCATAATTCGTAGAGTAATCAACGCATGTATAATATAATCAAAGTGGCACGCGAGAGACACGATACAAAGTGACGCCGACGCCGACGCCCACGCCAACGATGACGAGATGCACGATGCTGTTGTTGGAACTGATGCTACCTTGTTTACATTGGCATAGTTACATGGTTACTGCAATTAGGGATCGTACACATAACTAATTTCATTGCTGCACGTCACTGAATCATGTTTTTTTTCTACGACCACTACAATATTTGCTCATTGCATGCTTGTCGTTGCAACGGACATAATTATTTATTTGTTACTCTGAATGACAGGTACTTAATCCCAATTAGATAACAGGGGACCTATAGCTTATAGTGGAATCCGAACCACTCAGACGCAATCGTATTTTTAGGATATAAGTTAAAGTCAGTGAGATTTGAAACCACGACTTCTTGCTTGCTAATTAAGAAGTGCTAGTATTACCTCACTTTTATCCACTGAGCTGCGATTGTCTGTGAAAGTAGTACATTGTTCATGGTTACCATAGGTAACATGAGATAATAGTATCATATCTGACAGGTTATTACGTTGTTAGAACAATAGTTTAAAACGAAACAAACCTATTATTAAAATATACATTAATAGATCAACAATTTCGTAGTTGTAGAAAAAGCATAGCGTACAACTTGCACGGAATGTAAATTTCTCAAATATAAAAATAAAAAATTAATATATTATTATATCATTACTGGGTATGGCACTCTGCCGAAGCAGATCTCGGTATGTGATATATTTTGCGCGTGAAGTGCGGTTACCAGCCGTCAAATAACGGCCCCTAAAGATGTTAGTGGTGGGGGAGCTACAGAGATAGTTTTTTTAATGGTGAAAATTGTTTGTCGCCTCAGGGAATTGAACCAGGGTTCTCAGGATCCACAGGCCGACTTAATACCACTGAGCTAGCTATTTCTCACTCGTAAGAATTGCAGCATTCGCTTCCGTCTCATGCAACAAACTTTCATACTTGTGCGAAATGAGTACCATTACATGCCTGTTGTATAATATACTATTACTTTTATTTAATATGCTTTCCTACATTTAACGACACTGACTGATAATAAGAACTATATTCTTACCCTTTTTTAGCCTATACCGTGTAAAAATGTATTTTGTTAAATGATTGTAACGATGGAGAATTATTTTCAACATTAAGCGTATTCTATTTGCCATTTAAATCAGATCTAACTTACATTTACTAAAACAGATCACTTATTTATTTCGCAGGAATACTTCGCTGATTGTATTTTCAGTACTAGAATTACTGATCCTAATTTACTTTGAAGTAATTCACTCCAATAAGTGCATCAGTTTGCTTAGTTCAGTTATTTTGCCATATTATCTAATTTATCTGAACTGATTTAAGTGAACCAAGTGGAAAATGGAATATAGCTAATAGCCGTATTCCATTTGCCATTTGGATCAGATCTAACTTACATTTACTGAACTAGATCACATATTTATTTCTCAGTATTACTTCGCTGACTTTATTTCCAGTACTAGAATTACAGATTCTAATTTGCTTTGAAGTAATTCACGCCAATAAATGCATCAGTATGCTTAATTCATTTCATTTAGGCATGTGTCGAATGTATCTGAGCCGATTTAAGTGAACCAAGTGGCAAATGGAATACAACTAATGTTGAAAATAATTCTCCATGGTTACAATCATTTAACAAAATCTGTCAATAATTACGTATATAAATGGAATCTATAAATTAAGAAGGAATAATTAATGTATTATTATAAAAAATAACATATAACATTCGGGTAAATTTTCTGTAAGGAAAATTCAACACATTTGTATTTGTATAATTATGGACAATGCTATCTCATCAACATTTCCGTTAGTTTAGCTTAACCAAAATTGAAAAAGAGCAGCTATTAAATTTGAATTACATAATCTGTTTGTTGATAGTATATCAAATAAAGCACGAAAATTGTATTGGTGAACTCGGTATTTCAGTATCAATTTTAGTTTTCGAGTTGAAGCTTTTCGGAGTAATGCTGTTGTAAACACTTCAAATTTAAATCACAAATGTTGTGGTGGTAAATGCAGTTTAAAGGATAGTAAATTTTTCCGAGTTTAGTGTGCACTCCCGCCATAATTTTATTTCATATTCCCATTAGGCCATTTATCACATCCGAATGTATTTCACAGACACAGCGAACGTACTTCTACCAAGTATCTCTCCAACTGTAATCAAACAACATTTAACTGGTATTTTATCAAATGTTATTTAGTACCGAAACTTGCACAGAGCCATACGTTCCACGTTTTTGAATGCCGTTGAATTTGTAGCCGTGGAAATTTTCAAATAACCGAAAGGTTAATATTTTCCCAATTTAAAGTTGTTTAAATTTCATGTTGAGTTTCTCGCATGGTGTTACACTTTACTTTTCATTTTAAATAACTAATGAGTTTTTCTGTAACGTGGTTTTCCAAACTTGGCGCAATTAACGTACTTCTGACTCCTCTTAAATTAAATACACGAATGTTTTAGTATGCCTAACGCGCTGCTCTGAATTTTATGTTTAACTTCTTTCATACATTATAAATGTGTGAAAGAGACTTTGTCCGCATTCGTGAATTTTTAAATTCGAACTCTGTGAGGCCATTGCTAAACATAATTAATTAAGAAATACAAACACGGGACCATTACTTTTCATCCAGTCAAAGTTGACTAATGTATTTCTACCTTCTTATACACAGTATAAGCAAGTATTGGAATCGTGAAAACAATCGTTGACGAGATGAAGTCCACTAAATCCGTTTTGATCATGTTCTCAATGATGTCTTTGTGTGTGTGTATGGATGTATGGATTGATGGATGGATGGATGGATGTGTGTCCGAGTGTGCAATATCTCATGAACGAGATAAAATTTGTTAACGAAACTTGGTAATTATAAGTTTTATGAAAATACGATGAGCTGAGTTGATTTTGAATGAAATTGAAAAACCGGAAGAGGAAGTTTACTGGACGCACAAAACAATAAATTCCATTTATTTCAAAAATGGAATCAGTTACGAAAAAAGTTTCAAATAAAATATTAGCAAAAATATTTGGAACATAAAATGTTATTTGCAATTTTGAGAAAAACGAATTTATATATTTAATAATATATTTCAATAATCATAGTAGCAATATGCCAAATAATAATTGTCAAACGCAAGGAGCAAGTCATAAGTATTCAATTCAGCGTTTTTGATGCTATATCAATTTCACTGATCAAATATTAAGTAATTTTAAATCGACTAAAATTTTAATTTTCGCTTTATCTTGTTATCTATGTCTTTTTTCGAAAAAACAAATACATAATTAAAATAGTCAACTAATTTGGCAGCTTTGCCTCAATTTAATCGACTTCGTATCTCACGGTCCTTCAGATACCAATGGTTAGGCTCGAAAAACGGACATCCTATATATGCCTCATCTGTAAAGTTAGAAATAAAGTAGTCAACACTACTAAAAAAATTATATGTACACAAATTTGATATTTTATAAGTTTCAAACAGATAAATGCTGAATTACTGAAAAACTAAATTACATGTTTAATAATATTATATAACATATATATATATATATATTCTAAATATTAAATATGCTGTGTATTAGAAAGTCGTGGTGACCACAACAGATTTTTTAGTTATAATTTAATTTAAGAACAGTTACATTATGATAGCGCTGCTAACACAAGTGTGTTTATTTTTCCCATTTGGAATACATTAAGAATAATTTCGTGTTGTGCTTTTGTTTGAGTCTTTGTTCATTGGAAATAGATATCTGTGTAAAGTATTCTTGCATAATTCAGTATTTATAAAAGTTTGAATCAATATGTCTTGGGGAAATTTCCATTCCTAATCATTATGTTTATTCGATAGTATTTCTCTCATTTTCAATCTGAATCGCGAGCTAAGAAGTTCTATAATAGGATCAATTTACTTCTCGTCTCGATCAAGCAAAGTTTTTCCTTCGAATTAAACTTGAACTGCACTCAGAGGAACGAATTTAGATTTCCGTGAAAACATGCAACGACGAATTGACATAAGTTCTAGCTCTTATATAATCAGGCATCCTGCTATAATTGATAACGACTGCAACTCGTACGGAAATCCGTGGCGGGAGGGCGGAAGGGCACTACTCCGTAGTTACAAAGTAGGATAGTTCTTGCTGCAAAGGGATTCGCTTAGAATGATACTCCACCAGACCATCCACTAATTGCTTCAATTATCTTCTCATTTGTGGCACGGACAATGAATCAGTCTTGATGGGTTCCATTTCTTTTTTGCAGCTCTTTCGGAACAAAGCGCACATACAATTCATTCGGTTGCGGTTACCGTGACCCCAAGGTGGAAATGATTTATTCACAAAAATAATACATAAAAACATTGAGCTTGCATCTATCACCCTGCATGCAAAAAGAAACAATGAACACTTGGCGACGATATTAATTTCAACTAATTTTTACTTTTCGTCTAGTTTTGATAAAACGATTCCTTAATTACTCTTCCTTCATACAATTAATGCATTTACTAATTAATTACTTGATATTAGTTTAATTCGAGGGCTAAATCACAGCAACAATACTATCTTCGCCGAAACGTGCAATTTATATTTCCAGAGTTTTAGGAAAAGCATTTCAAACGTGTCAAACAAATCAAAGATCTTGAACCAAAAACTTTGATACTATTATTAAAAAGATTTTCAAGATGGTAAATTTCTTGATTCGTACCTGTGTTAATATTCAGAGATCCAAAAACATTTGTATGGGGTGGTTAGCTCAGTGGTATGAAGTCGGCCTGTGGATCCTAAAACCCTGGTTCGATTCCCACAGACGACAAACAATTTTCATAATTTCAAAAACTACTCCTGTAGCTCCCTCACCACTAACATATTTGGGGGCTGTGACGTGACGGCTAGCAACCACACTTCACGCGCAGAATATACCACTTACCGAGATCTGCTTCGGCAGAGTGCCACGCCCAGTAATGGGTAGAAGGCGTGATGATATATTTATTTATTTAGTTTATTTTCAAAAACATTTGTAACTTTATATTATATGCTAGTACAGGGGACAATTAAAATTTGCCTCAGTTTGTTGGAATCCTTATTACAACATTTACATTAACCGCCTCGAAAATATACAAACTAAATTCCTTTTTATTTGAATAGGATGTTTACTAACTTTAGTTTTAAATGTCTTAGTCTAGAAAAAAAGGCGGACATTATTTGACATGAGCTTTTTATATAAATTACTAAACAATTTAGTAGATTCTCCATTTTTACTTTCGCATTTATCTTTCCGAGTGTCAGTTCATGTAACTATCACGCCTTGTAAGTTCGACGTTCCAATGCATGGAACAAATTTTGCCGTAAATTCTTCTATCAATTTGTTTTTTTTTCTTATAAAAAATTAGATAATTTTGCTAATAAGTTCACAGTTTCATTACTTACATTTAAGCATCAATTTTCTATTTTGTAATAACTTTTCTCTTTGTACTTTAATATTTAATTAGTGGCTCAGTGGTATCGAGTCGGCCTATGGATCCCAAGAACCCTGGTTCGATCCCCACAGCCTGCAAACATTTTCACCAATTTAAAATTACTCCTGTCTCTACCACTAACATCGTTGGGGGCTGTAATTTAACGGCTGGTAACCGCACTTCACACGTATAAATATATCACTTACCCAGATCTGCTTCGGCAGAGTGCCACACCTAGTAATGGGTAAAAGGCATGATGATATATTTATATTTATTTAAGACAGTATCACAGTTCACTAGTCCCTAGATGGGCTACATGATCGCACCATACTGATGAGTCCCTAAAGGACGAAACGCGTCTATGGTTAAAGCTGAACTGACCAGCCGTTTGTTGATGACCTGATAAGTTGATTCAAACATGGTGTAAATTTTTTGTGGAATTTGTGACAAGTGATGGAAAATTAGTTTTGTTGAGTTTCTAAATAATAAATAAATAAATAAATAAAAATAATAGAAAATTTACTTGGTTGAAGCATCTTTCTCTAAAATAATTGGTAAGATAAAAGAGTAAAATATCGTGTATGTATGAATAACAAAATGTAGAAATCTAGTGGCGCAATGATAGGGAATATCGAATAAAAGAGTTAAGCTCGGCTGCAGTGGAATAAGCTAGAAGATATATCCGCCAAGAGAAAAGAAAGATTGTTCGGTTTGAATTCAATATCGGGTGATTATTTTTTGTCTGCAGACTTCGGTAAACTATGTTTGCTTTTACGAAGGCCCCTTGATATAGACGATATATTAGGTAAAGAAATGCGATTTGTTTGCTTTCGAAAAATATAATGGAAAACGGTCTCGGGTCTATCGAAAACGAATCACGTCTGATTTAATATTATATATGAAGGCAATTTCGTATATCGTTAAGAACATGTGTTCTATTCCACTGGGCGCTTCATTCCTTTCTTCGTTTTTTCTCACTCTTCTTTCTTCCCTTCAATCTGCTCTGAAATTTGTTTTTCACTAGCAAAGTAAACTAATTATACAAGCCACACACCGAGCTCGCCGAAGGATTTTTAATCGAATGTTTTAAAATCAATAATTTGGTTGGAAACATGACAGAATTACCATGACAACATACTGTGAATGAAAAAATAAACTACAGAATATTTTTCATGCAAATATAAGCAATACAGTTTCTACAAGAATCCAAAGCCTATCAAAAAAATTAATTTGTAATTATAATAATTATTCAGATTAGGAAAGTTTTTTCCGGCCTAGCCTTAATTCATGACGCTGCTGAAATTTCTTATCCCCTAAGATACGAAACTGACACAAAGTGGAACATTGATTAATTTAAAAACTTTTTGACGAAATCAAATTTCAAATTTACCATTTTAAAATATGGAATTTACATTCTTCTCTTACAACATTTTGCTTATCTATTTATTGGAGCCATACATAACATCCCTTACAAATAAATAAATAAATAAATATATCATCACGCCTTTTACTCATTACTGGGTGTGGCACGCTACCGAATCAAATCTCGGTAAGTGATATATTTATGCGCGTGAAGTGCGGTTACCAGTTGTCAAATCACGGCCCCCAAAGATGTTAATGATGGAGGAGCCACAGGGGTAATTTTCAATTGGTGAAAATGTTTTATCGGCTGTGGGGATCGAACCAGGGTTCTTTGGATCCACATGCCGACTTGCTACCACTGTGCCATTACCCCATTATAACATCCTTTATGTCCCCATTAAAGGAATAGCACGAACCCTTAAAACCTTCACTTCAATTCATCTTTATCAATAAACCTTCAATCATATCTTTCAATTTATTCCATTTTCACTTGCTAAAAATATTTGGAAATAGTTTAATAATAGTTAAACATAAACATAAAAAGTTTACACATTCCAACTTTCTACAAAATTCCATGATATATGAAACTTCAATCATTTGAAAGTTTTCTTGCGAAATACTCATATCTTAATAATATAAACAACGCTGGAAGTGATATAAAGAGATATCAATTCGTTCGAACTGAGTAACTTACAATAAAGTGTGAATCTTCTCGCGGAGTGTTTTGAAAATGTTTTTCATAAAAGTCGTTTATTCCCCAAACATTCCACAACGGTTAGGAATTCTTGATATATGGTACAACACGACGACGCATTATTTTGATGTCTTCGAAGCATATAATACTCACTTCCTTTCGCCTCTGGCAAGTTGAATTTATAAAATCGAAAAGCGCTCAAAGAAAGTTCTGAAGATGTACGAGTACATAGTAGAATGTTTTCAATCTTCTGCTCGCTGAACGATCTAGCCACAAGAATCATATCATTAGGAGACGCACAGGTAGATTGAAAAGAGAAGTTTCCAATATTTTAAAAACTATATGCACAGACAGTCGTTACCCAGTGGATATAAATCATGCAAAAATTCTCGAATTCTAATCTCTCTGATTTCAACTTATATCCAAATAGTTATTTTTCTACGACTATTTTAAAAAGTTGACAATTATGCTTTTATTTGTCAATGTAAAGTTGAAGTTTCCTGTGGAGCAATTATAAAAAAAATTATGAAACACATAGTTTCCAAACAGTTATGAGATATGTAAAATAGTAAAATCTCGGACCCAGGCGTAAAATAGCTATTTACGTAACAAGTGCACGAAGAGATACTTTGCACATGAGCGCGATTTTTAAGCACGAGCGAAACGAGTGCTTTTATTTGCGCGGATAGTGCAAATAACGTCTTCGTGCACGAGTTTTGTACAATTCTTTTTGTAACGAGCAAAAATTATTTTATCGATAATGAGGAAATTTATTAAATTTGAAGCGTAAAGTTATATTGACCATGAATTAACATTTGTTATTTGAAAACAAATTGTTTATTTTTTCTCGTAAAGCTTGTTGGAATATGTCTGATTGATGGCGTTATAAGCTAATTTCTCTATTTCTTTTATAAATTCCTTAAAATGTGTGTATATATCGTAAGTACAATTACCGTTTTAATAGTCAAAATTTAGAATAATAAAAAATGAGTGTTTTTTCAATTACTTTGCGCACTAGTGCGCAAAATCAAACTTTCCATCTGTTTCCAAGGTAATGTAAACCTTATTTTATAAATTCCTTAAAATTTGTATATATTAGCGTTTTAATAGTCAAAATTTAGAACCATAAAAATGAGTGTTTTTTTTTCAATTACTTGCGTACTAGTGTGCAAAATCAAACTTTCCATTGATTTCCAAAGTAATGTATATTTTATTATGAATAATAATTTTAATTATAAAAATCATTACAAAATGGAAACCTCCATATTTCGTTTGATAGCAGAAAATTTGTCATATTTTTAATTTTATAAAAACTATAATTAATTAAACATAAAAAGTTACTACCTCTGATTTGTTTGTAATAATATAATGGAATTTGATGTAAAATTCCACTGTTTCAATAAAATACTGTTAATTAATTAGCAAATATTTCCATGTATTGCATATTTGGCTTGTCTTGTATAAATAATGAATTGAACGCGAAATAATATAATTAATTACTCATATACTAAAGTTTGTTATTTTATTCTGTTATTTCTTTAATAAGTAAAATGAATTACATGTCAAAAACTAAATGGCTTCACGTTAGTAGTGGCAACAATACACATTTGTAAAGCTTAGAAGGAGTGATCTCGAAAGTTTTACAAAGGTTTGTCATTTGCTAAAACAAATAGCGTGAAATTTATTAGCAACGCACACAGTGCTGAATATAACTTTATCAGATGTTTAAATTATGAAAATTAATTTCAGAAATCAAACGAGAAGCACAGTTTCATATTTGTTTAATGTAAGCTAATTTATGTTTAACTAACTAAACTGATTTAACATCAGTTTCACGATGCCACCCTGCAAGAAATGCGATAAAACAAGAAGAGAGAAACTCTCTCTAAACACATTCAGTGTTTTCAGAAGATCTTGATGTTGGTATATTCCGCAAATGTTTTATAATATGCTGCAAGTTTTCTAGATTATAGTTAGGGTGATAGTTTAGTTGAGTTAAATTGCAGCACAAAAATGAAGACGTACTTTGTGTCCTTATATATTTTTGTTTTATTTAAACGGGTAGTAGCAATGTTGTTTCTACGCTATTTGTAAGTTATGACATTTAATATTCAGTTTCTAATACATGAATGAATTCCGTGGCCACAATATGATTGTGCATGTCAAGATAAATAGCTTGACAACATATATTTAGAAGCAGATATGTGTTGAAATGTCAGACTATGTATGAAAGGTAAATCCTCCAGTTACATGTTTCACCAAAGGTATTATTATTGTCCTAGAAGTCTAGAATATATATCACAATCCTTCAAATTCATATTTGTACTTGGATACATGTAACAGTATTCTATATATTTACATATATACAGTGGGTTTCGAAAAGTAGACATACTAGTTTTTTTTTATGGGGTGGCTAGCTCAGTGGTATGAAGTCGGCCTGTGAATCCTGAAAACCCTGGTTCGATTCCCACAGGCGACAAACAATTTTCATAATTTTAAAAGCTACCCTTGTGGCTCCTCCATCACTAACATATTTGGGGGCCGTGATTTGACGACTAGTAACCGCACTTCACTCGCAAAATGTATCACTTACCGAGTGCCACACCCAGTAATGGGTAGAAGGCGTGATGATATATATTTTTTTTTTACTAGTTTTTCTCAATTATTATGGCAGATACATATATTGATTATAGGACATTATTTAATAAGTTTTAAGTGGGAGAAAAATTTAATTAAAACGAAATAGGTACTTATGTACCAAGGCTGAAAACAGGCGTATCTGTTCTGTGACATGATTATTAGCACGAGGCGCAAAGCGCTTAAGGCAAATAACATGCTCAGGATCAGAAACGCTAATTTCATCCATGGTACATACAATATTTTATGCACAACAAATAACATTTAATTATATATTCAAAAGATTAAAATATGTAAATAGGTTATATGTGAAAATGACATTTTGCAGAATCAAGTATTCACACTAAACAAAAAGAAATGTTTAAGCCCGCTTTTTAGGGCTAAAACACTTACTTTTCGGCCCGGTTGTGCATAAACGATTTGTTTATAATTGTTTAATTACATTATTTATTCTCTTCTAGGCTTTAGGGTATAATAGCAAGAACCGCTCAATTATTCTTCGCCAAACATTCCTTGTAATTTCTTTCAATACAAACTCGTGTTTCTTTCTTGTCAATTTACAAACATTTAAGTACGTTGGAAAAGAAAATTGGTGGAGGTGCTGAAATATTTCTGTTGTAGATAGTTTAGTTCTCATCTAAAGCTTATAGGTTAATTGTCGCGTATAATGGTTGTGAATGTATGCGAGTGCGAATGGTTCATGTGGTTTTGAGGAAGGTAAATAAATAAAATATTCTCGGCAATGTTTAACTATTCAAAGTAAGCGTATCCCGCAACACTGGAAAGTCAAACACGGCAGTAGGCTGCGGTGTGTGGAAGAAGTTGAGTGTACGCTGACAAGCGAAGCGCGAACAGCAGTTTGGCTCTCGCCGACATCGGCGGAATTGCGTTCGGCTGCCCGGTAAAATACGGCTCTGCAATGGTACGAAATGAATTCCCATGAAACGTTGGGAAAAAGCGCTGTAACACCGGTGGAAAAATCGAATGATTGCGAAATGTTATATATTGTCTTGTTATTTATAACGTACGCTCTCGACAAAATGTCGGAAGGGCAAGAAAATATTACGTGGCGTGTATTCCCCGACGGTCCGATGTTTACAAAGAAACGCGTAAAAAGTGTAGCAGGCTGTACGAAGGAAGCAGTACGTTATAAATGCTCTGAAGTACCGTTCGTCTTGCCCTGATATCGGAACTTAACGAGAGAGCACGAATTTCACTCGGGAGTCTCGTTAAAATAGAGCGCTCTCAAACGCCTTGATTGGTTGTCGGTTTTTATAGTCTGATGAACTGTACCGCTGTTTCTTTTGACATATCGAACAACTGAACGACGACTCCTATTATCCTTCAGGACCTCACATTGACAAAGACTGCATTCCCAGAATCATTTATTTCAAGGTTGTTCCTTTTAAATCAATTCACAAATAAATATAACATATAGACAGATTTGACAGACAAGCATTCTCAAATTAACTTTCTTTAAGAGACTAGTACCTATTAGAAGGCTAAAAAAGGCAAAAAAAATTTGCAGCTCTTTATTTGATATTACCATACAACTTTTTTTTATAATGTTAGTCCTTTGAGAGTTAAATTTTTTTTTGTCTCTTTATCCAATTTATACAGGCGCCAAAGTTGAATCCTTTAAAAATCCTTGTCCCATGGCGGATAGTTAATCTCAAAATTGGCAAGTCAGAAACAAAATATTCAAAAAGCATTTTAAAGAGGAAGGTATTTCACACCATAATTCACCACCGTTAATAAAAAATTGGTAAAAAAAATCGACCCTTTTTGCACTCTTTTTTCTTGCGCCAAAATTTTATTTTTTGGCCAAATTGTAATGAATTATTGTGTAAAATAGTTTAGTAATGAAAACGCGCCAAGGTTTATTAAAATCAGTTCAGTAGTTCCGGAAATTAACTGTTCGCCGTTTAAAAAAAAGATATTTCGAGAAAATCGCGTTTAATGTTTTTTTCGTATTATTACACCAGCCAGCGCGCGAGCGCTTAAAGTTCTTCTATACTAATTTAACTTTCGAATTTCTCAAAAATATTTTAAGCGGTGACTTTGAAAGGTGTAAGGAGTTGAAAAATGTAAAAAAAGGTACTAGTTCCTTAATTAATAGATCACTTTTGTTTGAATTTTGTAAATGTAAGACATCTAAGAATAACTTAATTTATATATTACATTCAAACACAATCGTAGTTTTTTAATGTTGAAGATTTGGGTGCTTGTACTATATATTTATTTTCAGCATTACTTCCGGTTGTTTACGTAATTAATAAGATTATTAATATAACATAGAATTATCATATAAGTAGGATACAATATCTCGATAATTAATTAATTAATTAATTAATCTAGCTCAAAGTATCTGATTGTACAAATATAATTTAATAATAATGGCTCAAAACGGTTTAACTAAGTGGCCGACTACAGCGCCTTTGTGGTTGAATGTTGAACCTACGTCAGTTGCTCTTTCTGAACGTCGGCGTGTGTTCTGTGGATGTAGCATGGGTTATTTACGGCGGAGCGAGTGGTCATAAATTAATACACCTGTGCAGAGCTACACGAATTATGAATGAACTGGATGACTAGTTTACTAGTTCACCTGCAGCCACTAAACATCGAACTATCTGCACTCGACTGTACTAATGCCCTCTGCTCTACTGCAGATGTAATTAAACGAAATGGGGCATATTTTGTTTAAATTATTTTCAAATAATTAGTATTGTATTTTAATTAAAATTTAATTTGAATGTGATTCATTTTAATTATATATTCTCTCCAAAACATTTTGTATTTGTTTAATAAATACAATTATATATCAACATAAATTACTGTTAAATGTTACATTAAAATGAGGACCATATCAAATGCTTCTGAATTTTTCTCTGCAGCTAATTTTGTTTTATTCATATTTAATAATTATGTTTTTGAGGAAGATAAAATAAAGTTATTCTAAAAATAATACCTGTATTATGTGATGAATAAAAATTCGGGTACAAGTCTGGCGCCTCCGCCAAAATTCTCATCACTTACAAATAGTAACCACACTTCACGGTATACGAAATGGTCTTCAGCTTAACGACGTTTTATTTATTAATTTCCAGCGTTAGTAAAATAAAATATCAACTTCTTTCGTTATTCAAGTAAATATTATATTCTTCTTCATTTTGTGATCCGACGAGTGCTTTGAGAAAAGCGGATTCGCAATGACATAGTAACGAAGAGCCTGAAAAATACAGATAGTGTGTTTTCCTGTAAAGAATTCCATGAAATATTTCGGCAAAAATTTTTTTGCGTCATTCGTTCAACCGGTTTCAAATGCGTAAATAAAAGCTGTATGAATAAAAAATATAGCGAACCAAACAAAATAAAACATTTATATTCGAATATTGACGAATTCTTTCAATGTTTTGTTTTATAGATATTGTTCTTTGAACTTGAATACAAACAAGGCGGAGGACTCATCCAGAAATGATTTGTGCGAATAGAACAAAATTTTACTATTGTAGTTTGGAGAATTGCAGTGTAGACAAACAAGGAATAATTAGGTGTTATCATCATTATTAGTTATCTGCTTGACGTAGGTGCTATATGCCTTCTACAACTTATTCTATTCATAGCCAGCTTCTTTATTTCTACATAACTACTTCCTTCTTTTAGGTCGTCTTCCATCTTCCTCCTCCTTCTGCCACTTTTAACTTGTTCGTATACTGTCCCTTCTATTACATCCTCCATTAGAGGATCCCTTCTCAACGCATGTCCCAACCATATTCTATTCCTTTTTAAAATAGTCTCATTCAGTGTCATTTTAATCTCTTAGTCTTTCCAATACTTGTTCGTTGCTAACTCTATCAGATGTAATATATGATTGACATTTTGCTGCCTGAACGAAATGAAATTCTATGAAAGGAGATATGAATGAAGCTAAATAATTTTCTTTTTTTCAACGTTCTTGGTTACCCGTTGAAAATGGTGTGACAATTATAGACGTATTCCATTTGCTACTTGGATCAGATCTAATTTGCAGTTACTGAACTTCGTTCACTCTATTTCTAGTACTAGTTTTACTCATTTGGAATTAGTTTAAAATAAAACATCCCCAATATAAGTGCATCAGTTTGCTTAGTTCACTTCATTTAGTCGTATTGTCTAATTTATCTGAACTGATTTATGCTGGGTTGCATGAAAGTTTTATCGGTTCATTAGCAACTAACGGTTCAATAAATTTCAGAAAATCACTATTGATACTGTTGCTAGATAAACAATTCTTTAACTAAAGAGCTCTTTACTTTTTTCTTGCGACCCAGCATTATAGTGAACCAAATGGCAAATGGAATACAATTATTTATTTATTTATTTCTATTACTCTGTACAACAGGAATTGAATCCCAATTACAGTACAGGGTCCAGACTCACCGAGCCGCAGAGTGGTTGTAATTATAATTTCTAGCTTGATTGAGATTCGAACTTGGGATCTCCGGATTCGAATTCCGTAACGCTACCCACCCCACCGTACTTATGTTATCAAGTCAACTGGAAAAAACGTACTTTGTTATAGCCTTTGCCATTTTCAAAATATTCCCGTCTTGTTTTTGTTTGTGAGTAAAAATACAGTTGAAAAGTTCAAAAATTAATTAATAAAATTAGCTTCAAATTTGGAAAAAAACATGGAGAATAAATTATGAACAAATAAAGAGTTGAAAAAGTGGATGATGCATCGCTGGTGGAGATAACAAAGAAAACTGTTAGGTTAGGTTTACATTTGTTCATCGATACAGCGGGCAAAGAACAAAGAGGGTAAAAGAGTGCGAGGAAGAAGAGTTCCGCGCGTGCCTTTTAATTCTGTGGTATTTAATCACATCACAAGTCATTAATTTTGAGTGGTGCCGCCCAGAAGTGCGCGAACAACCGGCTATAAAACATCATGGTCCGCCCTTTTCATTCCCGGTCTGTGGAAAACAGCAATTGATTGTTATATACAAACAGAAAACCATAGCATCACCCGTTTTTCCTACTCGAATAAACCAACTATGTATGAATAATACATGTCCGCTGCTGCATTGTGTTGTTTCACACGCGCCCGCGCGCCGCCATTACACCGCAGGAATGGATGAAGTGAGTAAATGGCCTCGCAGGAACTTCATTGCTTGTAAATGCTCCTGCTGGATACGACCAAGCGCCACCATACGGATATATTTATTTATTATTTGTTGGGAAGGTGTCTGCTCTACTGTAATTATAATGTACTGAGACAATTTAACACCCTCATGTTATGGTAGCAGTTTTACTAGTACATCTGTACAAATAACTAGAATTTATAAACTTCAGACACAGATAAACAGGAGTAAGGTGATTTTATAACAACAACTTATTAAATATGGGGTAGTGGCTCAGTGGTATCCAGTCGGCATCAGTGGCGTACCTAGGGGGAGAGGGGGCGGTGGGTTCGGTACGCATCGCATATTTTGGGACGGCATTTTTTATATTTAGTTTTAGTTGTAAAAAACAACTTGTTCACTTCATAAGTTTACTATTCGATTTCTACGAATTATGAATTACTATATGATTTAGAATAATTTTCGTCATCGTTAAGTCAATGTAGGGTTGAAAATATTATCTCGAAAAATTCCTTTATTACTGCCTAATTTAAATAAGCCATGGTAAAAAAGTTCCCCACCTATAGTTTGTCTCAATTAAAATTATTTATTTATGTTTATTAATTTAATGGGGTAATGGCTCAGTAGTTTCGAGTTGGCCTACGGATCCTGAGGACCCCGGTTCGATTCCAACAGCCAACAAACAATTTTCACCAAATTAAAATTATCCCTGTGGCTCCCCACCACTAATATCTTTGGGGGCCGTGAACGAACAAAAATATATCACTTACCGAGATCTGCTTCGGCAGAGTGCCACACCCAGTAATGGGTAAAAGTCGTGATGATATATTTATTTTTTTAATTTATAAAAACCACCATTTGATTGTCTTAGAAAGGGCGGCAAATTGGAGACCGTCCTGGGCGGCAAAAGTTCTAGGTACGTCATTGATCAACATGTGGATCCTGAGAACCTCGGTTCAATTTCCACAACCAACAAACAATTTTCACCAAATTAAAATTACCTCTGTGGCTCTCGTACCACTAACATCTTTGGGGACCGTGATTTGAACGGCTAGTAACCGCATTTCACGCGCCTTAATATATCACTTACTGAGATCTGTTTTGGCAGAGTGCCACACCCAGTAATGGGTAAAAGGCGTGATGATACATTTATATTTATTTATTTACTAACCTAGAACTATTAAAATAGGCGAGTGATAAATGGCCTACTAAAATAATATTAGCAACTATTTATTCGCTTATTTTTAATATTAAAAGAATAAAAATATCAAGTACTTATCAATACGATACCTAAGCAAATATAGAAAGCACGAAGATTCAAATTTATAATACATAGAATCCAAATCACTTTCTGAGATTTGAACATATGAACTCTTGCTTTGCTCACTTATTTTACATTAAGTTTTGATAAAGCTAATTAAATTTATTTTTTGCTATTGGCAAGACTGAAGCGCCGGGTTACAACTGTCTGCGAAATATGAAAGTTTAATTTAAAACGTGCTATTTTATTTAGTAATAAATAATTCACCAAGCATTAGATGAAAACATAATGTAACAAAGTAGTTATTTCAAACGTAGAGCTAAACTTTGTTTTGCATCCATTAAGCACTTTAATGAAAACAAAATTCACAGCACACTCTGCAGCGCAAAAACTATGTACACTTTTTTCCATATGACAACACTTTCATACATTACAAAACGTTGCGTAAAACATTTTTCGTACACCCATTAAAAACAACTGAATGTTAACCGAAAAATATTCTTTTTTTGTGCAACCAATTACGTATTAACGCTCGGGATTCACCAAACATGGCCGTTCTTCATTCAGTATTAATTATTTTTTGCGGGGAAGGCAGGTCAGTACCACAGGGCCATTTGTTGCACTTACGATGCATGTTCAGCAGCTAGCACACTCATCAAATATGCAGGTCCATCTCTGCATGTGTGTTAGGATTGCCCTTTTGCTCTACCATGTCGCTAAAGGAGAATGCCGGATTTGCGAATGTAATGAGAGTATATAAGCGTATATTGGAGCTGTGTTCACTTAAAACGTAACGGAATATATTGCCTGTCTGTTGACAACGAAAAACTATTTTGTTTTTATTTTATTTTATTTTCTGCTCGTGCTTGTAACAACATATGCATGTATATAAACGTTTGTAGATATTTTCTGCGCTAAATGAATTTTACTATTTACACTGTATGCTCGTTTACTTTGTTTACAATATAAACTGTACTTACAGGTTTACAAATGTTTAACATAAAATTTGCAACAGCTAATGCTTACTGAATTAGATTTAAAACTACATCTCGTTTCTTTGTTTGAACACCATTCTGGAATACAGACAAAAGGTCTTCATTTATCGAGTTTCCATTTTATTTGTATTACGCAGAAAATACAACGGTCATTGTTACACTAATAATGTTGCAATACGTTATAAATACCAATACCCGGTGCAAACATTGTCAACTAAACACGTTGTTAACTACTCGAAAAAGTTGAAGTAGAACAAAATAACGAGTATAAGATATATCAAAATTTTAAATGGAATTAAATCACAAATCAAATAGTATATGAACCATGAACTGTAAGTGACAGTTTTTAGGTCAAGAATATAGTTTGGAAAATCGCGGCCCAAAGGGTCGAGATTTCCTAAACATTTGTGACCTAAAAAATCACTTGCAGTTCGAGGTTTGTAAGCTATTTTTTACAATACTTGCACAAATAGAAGGAAAAGAACAATAGGTTTCAAAATTGACAGCTATCAAATTGTTGTCAAAATAAATCGGACCTTGATATGTAATATTTACTTACAGTTCACGGTTGACAGTCAGTAAATATTAAAGTCCTGATATAACCATGGAAACCACTGTGCAATAAAAGTTACACTTGCTGTGTTTAAATTTTGTCATTAATAGGTAACTTACAGTACAAATATTGTAAACATAAATTTTAAATACATAAGCTCTAATTTATCGTTCATAAAATAATAACCGACATTGATTGATTTATTTATTTATTTATTTATTTTACTCTGCACAACAGAAAGTAAATCCCAATTACCGTACAGGAGGGCTACAGCTTATAGTGGAATCCGAACCACTCAGACACAATCGTATTTTTGGATATAAGTAGAAGTCAGTGAGATTTGAACGCACGACCTCTTGCTTGCTAATTAAGAAACGCAAGTTTTACCTCGCTTTTATCCACTGAGCTACGATTGCCTGTACATTAGCGCTGCAATACAGTCTCATCCAGAACTACAAATAAAAAACGTGGAGATATATTTTATTCACGAAATGAACATAAAATAAATGTGTTTAATTAAGTATTGTCTAGAAAAATAAAAGAATTAATTCAAACTAAGCTATCAAATTTGTTAAATAAAAACAAATTATTACCTTTTTTCTGCGCATACTCCTTGTTTTATTCAAATGTAGACTAGTTAAATGCTGTTATTAATTCTGTACATATTTTGTATCCACCATGTTCGATATTGTACCGGTGCACAGGTGTTTTAGCCAACTAAATAAATCATTTAAATAGAAAATGTGGTTGTATCGTTCGTGTAAGTAATAAATTAGAGTAATGAAAGCAAGTAGCAATTAATGGCGTGTAAAAGTGCAAAACACAGTTGGTATTTAGGATAATCCAGCCACCGCATTTAATTTTGAAAATTAGATTAAACCGAACCGACTAACATCATTAAAATAACTATCTACAGACATTTTAACGATCTTAGCAATTAATTCAATTACTGTCGCGCACGATAGAGTAAAGCACAAGCAACCACGCTAGTGTACGACATAAAAACCCAGATGTCACATCAGCAAGTGCGGCGCTGCGGAGTTTCCCGTCGGTCGTCGCTGCTAGCGCAAAAACCAAACTTAATTTCAATTCAAGCATGTAAAATACGGCTAGCCGTAAAGTAACCCGTGGAGTGGACCCTCGAATGGCTCGGCTTACGGCCCCATTATCCTTTTGTTGCGTTACGCCTCTGTTTACCGCATACTGGAATGTGCCGATGCACTTCCGAAATGAAGATGTTACACAACTGCTTCTTTCCGACTTCGTCTTTCTCCACACTGAATTAAATACTACTTCCAGACTATTAAGAATTATATTGTTAAAGATGCTCGATTTGGTTTTTATACTGGTGTGAATGAGGACGGAAAGAATGTTATTAGAAGAATGAACATGTATCAATTGAGGTTATTTTATTCTCTCGAATGAAATTCCATGGATTTTTCAAAATGAACGTTTTCTTTAATTATAATTGATTATTTCCTGAATGCATATTTCCAAAATTTCCGTTTTGCCGAATGCGTTTTTCCCGTATGCTTGTTTCTTTATAGCTATTTACATTACTAGTGCGCGAAGACATATTTTGCACATGAGCGCTTTAATTTGCGCAAATGGTGCAAATGGCGTCTTCGCGCACGAGTTTTGTACAATGCTTTTTGTAACGAGCAAAAATTATATGATGGACAGTGAGGAATTAAATTTGAAGCGTGAATTTATATTAACAGTCAAGTATGGCATGAATTGACATTTGTTATTTGAAAACAAATTGTTTACTTTTACTCGTAAAGTTTGTTAAAATAAGTCTGTTTGATGGCGCTATAAGCTAATGTCTCTACTACTTTTATAAATTCCTTAAAATATAAAAAAAAATAAATAAATATATTATCACGCCTTCTACCCATTACAGGATGTGGCACTCTGCCGAAGCAGAGTGATATATTTTGCTTGTGAAGTGCGGTTACCAGTCGTCAAATCACGGCCCCCAAGGATGTTAGTGGTGGAGGAGCGACAGGGGTAGCTTTTGAAATTATGAAAATTGTTTGTCGCCTGTGGGAATCGAAACAGGATTCTCAGGATCCACAGGCTGACTTCATACCACTGAGCTAGCCACCCATAAATGCCTTAAAATGTGTGTATATAAATAAGTATAAATAGCGTTTTAATAGTCAAAATTTAGAATCGTATAAAATGGGTTTTTGTGTCAATTACTTTGCGCACTAGTGCACAAAATCAAACTTTCCATCGGTTTTCAATGTTATGTAAACATTATTTTGAATGCTGCGAGTACAAAAAGTTATTTCCTGTATGATAATTTTGCATCTAAATAATTTCCCGTACGTAAATTTCTCGAATACATTGCAGAACATTTTCTTGATTTCTCGAATGACAATTTCACATCATATTAATTTCCAAAATATTATTTATCCTTACACAAATTTTATTCTCATTCGGGAAATTGTTCTTCTTTAAAATTTTATTTCGTTTAAATTTTCATTCAAGAAATTGTATTCGGTTAAATGGATAGTAACCGGTATGGTTTGGTTATGTGGAACGTATGTCAATTGAAAGATAAATGGATGGATATGATTGATGGTTTGTTGAGATGAGCTTGTATGAAAAAAGGATGGTGTTCCAAGATAGAAATGCTTTAAGGGTGAATGCAACTCCATTTAATGGGACTTAGCTTGTTGTAATATATTAATCTTATGCAAAATAAAAGCGCAGTGATGTGCCTTGGTGAGGTTGGAAGAATGTCTGCGTAAGTACAATCTAGAACTTTCACTGTTATTTTAACTTTTCGAATGTCGTAGCAACGTAAACCAAATACATGAGATCTCGTCTAAAACGGCGATCTACAATTCTAGGCTGTCGGATACGGATGGAAAAGTTCCGTAGTTCGTGCTTTATCTGCGCCTGATGGAAAGTTTCTGAATTATTTTTACGGTTTTATCACAATGATGCTTTTGTGATGATGTGTGACTGTTTATCATTCGCGACAATGGCTAAAGTTGCATTGTTTTCTCTCATAGTTGTGAGTGGGTCTCTGGCTGGCCATACACCGCAGACAGATGCTTTATCAACTACGGAATTATTTCTTTCAGACACTTTTATTCTACGAACGTGCAAAAAATACGTGCCCTTTCAGATACTTGACCTTCTACACTTAAATACAAAGCTAGTTTCGTTAAAAAATAGTATATTGTGTAACTAGCAGGAGACCAGCAATCATCAGGAGTCCGAGCAGACACATTTCCTATATGTTACACACACAATTTTTTTAATTGTTGTTGTTGATTTGTTTTCAATAGTTAGTTATTTTATATTTCATTTATAAACGTAAGGCAACCAAAAAAATATGTTTGATAATATAAAACAGTGGGTCGCGATCCCTCGGGGGCGTCGCGATGATATTGGAGAAGGTTCGTCGGATGCTATTTACAAATTTTAAAATACACGGTTCCAAAGATTCATCCCATTGTAAACTTTCATTTCAATTTTAAGGATTAATGAAATAAAAAATATAATATATACCTACTATTTATTTCGATGTTTATATTCACTTTTTTTTCTGTTTACGATTAATTTAAAAAATATATGATTTCCCCATTTAATTCCTCATATATTTTTCATAATTATGCATGTTTTGATCCTCAATATAATATTTTTTTTAATCACCGGAGTCGTGATTGCATTTTTTTGGTTGAACCAGTTTAAAAACCTAAAAATTTTAAAATATGGTTCTATATAATTCAGACTACGAGAAATTGATTGACGTTGAGCGTGTCTTCATATCTTTTTGAGTTTTTAATTTACAGCAATTTTTAACTTTTTTGAAAAGCTCAAATTTGAAGGCTCATATCTCGAAAACTAAAAGAAATATTGAAATGCGGTTTGAACGAGTGTATTTCTCGTTCTCCAGTTAACTTATACCGAAATTTGAAAATTTTGAAAATTTTACAATTTTTTTCGAAATTTTCATTTTTCAATATTTAAAACAATTGAAAAGGTAATGAAAATCTATGGTCACCAATGAATTCCTCTCGTAAAAGTACGTAGGTATGCAAAATTTCAGACAAAAATTCGCACAGATAAGGTTTTTATTACAAAAAATGAAAAATCACTGTTTTTTGATGATTTTTGAAGGGGTACCCCTTATGTTTTTTAAGAATTTTGGTCATTTGTTTTTTTGCTCCTAAAATTGTATCCGTGGAGCAAAAATTCTGAAATATTACATACATATGTACTTTTACGAGAGGAATCCACAGATTTTTACAGATTTTCATTATCTTGTCAAGTTTTTGATAAATTAGCAAAAGAAAATTTTGAAAAGTAAAATTTTCAAAATTTCAATATGAATTAATTAGAGCCCAAGAAATACACTCGTTAAAACCGCATTTCAATATCTCTTTTAGTTTTCGAGATATTAGCCTTCAAAGTTGAGACTTTTAAAAAATCAAAAAAAATCTGAAATCCTCGTTCTATGTTTATAATGTACATTATTAAATCAGCCTTTTACATACTGCAATTTTGATTACATAAAAAGAAAGGAGGTTGCGAAAGAATATATTTGTGATTTTTGCTTCCAACGAGGTCATGGCTCCGAAAAGTTTGAAAACCACTGGTATAAATTATTCTATTAAGTGATATTTATATAAAACGATTGGTTGCACAATTTTGTAAAATAAAAATAAATAAATAAATATATCATCACGCCTTCTACCCATCACTGGGTGTGGCACTCTGCTGAAGCAGATCTCGGTAATTGATATATTTTGCGCGTGAAGTGCGGTTACCAGTCGTCAAATCACGGCCTCCAAAGATGTTAGTGGTGGAGGAGCCACAGGGATAGCTTTTTCAAATTATGAAAATTTGTCGCCTGTGGGAATCGAACCAGGGACCTCAGGATCCACAGGCCGACTTCATACCACTGAGCTAGCCATCCCAATTTTGTATTTAGGAATATTTGAAATCTTGTTAACGAAGTGAGATTAACGATTTCTCATTAATATCTGCGAAGCCCGAATGCACATCTAACATATGTGAGGAACCGGTGTGCTATGCACTTAACGTCTTATGAAGGAGAGATATGTTCCTAAAGTGGATTTCAAACATAATCTTGTGAGAATTACTCTCAGTATCATTGTAATTTATCTCTGGGTAGAACGATGCTGAAAATTTAATTCGGATTATCTATGTAGTCTTGTGAAACTGGGATCTCTTTCTTCCGTGCTGGATCTCTTCTGAGCTCCTACTGGAATATATTATAATATGTAAATAGAATCCCCATAGCATATTACCGTCGTTTCTGCTATAGTTTATTTGCTATATTTTAAACGTTTACTTTGCCGCTGTTCCCATTTCAAATCAAATTTGGTTGACAAGAATTTCAACATACCGAGTGTCTACTTTTTTTGGCATATAGGAAACACAATGGTAAGATGTTAAATTTTTGATAGATTTTTAACTATTAATTTTATTTTGCATTGCACTCTATAAACAACTTAAAGATATACTTCATTCCCTGTACGAAAACTATTACGTCACATTCGGTATCCATGTGATTCAAGATTTTGTACTTAAAACATTTATATTGGTATTGGATTGACATAACCTAAAATTTAAATGTCAGATTAATATATTTATGACTTTATAAAATTTTATTAGTTTATAAATGAAACAAAATTCTGCATATATTAACAAAAACCAAATATAAATTAGTCTTTACGCACGGAAAATATTACATACATTGTTCAAATATGTAATTTTTTAAACTAAAATTCAAAGGAATATACATTTTATATGTATTATTATATATAAATAAATAATATATGAAAATACAAAATACAATGCACATTATCTCTTGTACTACAGTTAAGTTAATTAAAGATCCTCCATTCTCTAACTCCAGCGCAAAATAATCATGAAGATAACAAACGCATATCTGCATTTGACTACCCAAAATTTTTGTAGCCATTTTTTATTTCTCAGTCTGTATGTATCAAAAATGTCACAAACTTAGAAATAATAGGCGAGAAAATAACAAAATCATGACCATAGGTCTCTACTTTTATTTTATAAACAAAAGCGAACAAAGTAAATATAAATTTTCGTATTAATAAGAACTGTCATATGTTTTCATTAAAATAATAATAGTGATAGAACGTGAAAAAACATGAAACGTGTGTCTTTTCTTATTAAGACAAACGTTAATGCCATTCGCATAGATACGAATAATATTAATAAAAAAATATAGCTATATTTCATTGTATCTATGATAACCCCGTCCACATATAACGTAATCGTTTTCATAAAGGGAATGAAGTTTAGCAATTTTTATTTATGTCTATCTCGTGACAGGAACATACTATATTAATGAATTTGGAATCATTAAATGCAGTTTTTAATTCTGAACTTGTATATATACATTTTTTCTAAAATTCATTGGGAGAAATCTGTCGCTAATTAAAAAAATTATCATTGTATTTCATATATATAAAAAAAAAAAAACATGAAATCGTAACCCAGTGGATAAAACGGGGTAAAAATTGTTTTTCTTAATTAACAATCAAGAGGTCGTGCGTTAAGAGCTGACTGATTTCAACTAATATAAAAAAAAATACAATTGTATTTAGGTTGTTCAAATTCCACTATAAGCTGTAGGCCCCCTGTACTGTAATTGGGATTAAGTTCCTGTTGTGCAGAGTAACAAATAAATAAATAAATAACATTGCCCTGTATTCCATTTAATAAAGTAGTATGATGCCTTGAAACATTCACTAAACATTTATTCTCTAGATATTTAAATTCACCCTGAAATTAATGTTCCACATTCGCTTCATCCAAATTCATAATTCCTTTCAACAACATCGTCTCATCTTTTGTTCATGCAACAAACCTTCCATTTCTTTTATTTGACTAATATACCGAATCTATCTCAACTGGTACACGCCCACTCTTCTAATAACATTCTTCTCAATTGTACATGAATAATAGTAACACTCTGAAAAGTGTAGAACGGTGTAATGATCCATTAAAATATTGTTGTATCTTGTTAAAGATTTTAATCTGCATGATGAATGTCCTGCTTTTATTTCTTGGTCGTTTAGAACATTTTATATTATATAAATTCCTCTGGAAGACAATATAACTTGGCGCCTGCAGCTATCAGGAAAATAGCAACTAAAATATCCCTATAATATCCCCATATCTGCTATCATTACAAGCATCTCATCTCAGCAAGCGACGCTTTCTGAGCGCACGATCAGTTCTTGCACATTGATATAAAACTTGCACTCATAAAACTTTAAATGGGTTTTCTTGAAATGAGATATGTTGATTTACATATTATCCTCGCTCGAAGGAGATGTAAGTTTTCTCACTTAACTTACGGTTCGCGAGGCTTTGCATTAAGGGCCCTTGATCTTTTAGGGGCGCTTCACTGCCTCTTGAATTATGTCACAGATACTTACAGCACTCCAAAATAACATTTAATCATATCTTCATTTGTCAAAAATTTCCAAATTATTTTACAGAAAAATACTTTAACAAAACAGGTAGCGAATTTAATTTTACCTATTTTCACAAAGTAATATCAATATCTATATACTAAAAGCCGTAGGGAAATATCTATATATATATATTTGTAAAGATTCATCACGGTCAGTTGTCCAAGCCTTCTCGCTAGTAGTAATGAGTATGTTTATATTCTGTTTACGGTTAATCTAAAATAATATGTAACTAGATATGAAATATGAGATTTAACCATATAATTCCTCATATATTTCTACATAATTATACATATTTTAATCCTCAATAATTGCCTGAGTCATAATTGCAAAAATTTCGGTTAATGAAAATACAATTTTTTCTGGTTGAACCAGATTAAAAACGAAAAATTTTAAAATATGGTTCTATATAATTCAGGCTACGAAAAATGTAATGCCGTTGAGCGCATCATTATATCATTTTTAGTTTTCGCGTAACAGCGATTTTCGACTTTTTAAATATTTCAACTTTGAAGGCTCATATCTCGAGAACTAAAAGAGATATTGAAATGCGGTTTGAACGAGTGTATTTCTCGTGTTCCAATTAACTTATACTGACATTTTGAAAATTTTGAAAATTTTACAATTTTTTTCAAAATTTTCATTTCTCAATATTTCAAAAAATTTAAAAGATAATGAAAATCTGTAAACACCAGTGAATTCCTCTCGTAAAAGTACATAGGTATGTAAAATTTGAGGTAAAAATTCGCACAGATAAAGATTTTATTACAAAAAAACGAAAAATCACTGTTTTTTGAAGATTTTTGAAGGGGTACCCCTTAAGTTTTTTACGAATTTTGGCCATTTTTAGTTTTCTTGCTCTAAAAACTGTATCCGTGGAGCAAACATTCTGAAATTTTACATACCTATGTATTTTTACGAGAGGAATTCACTAATGTTTACAGTTTTTCATTACCTCTTCAATTTTTTAAATATTGTGAAATGAAAATTTTGAAAAAAATATAAAAATTTTCAAAATTTTTATAATTTCGGTTTAAGTTAATTAGAGCACGAGAAATACTCTCGTTCAAACCGCATTTCAATATCTCTTTTAGTTTTCGAGATATGGGCCTTCAAAGTTGAGACTTTTAAAAAGTCGAAAATCGCTGTAACTCAAAAACTAAAAAAGATATGAAAGTGCGCTCAACGGCATTCGATTTCTCGTAGTCTAAATTATATAGAACCATATTTTAAAATTTTTCGATTTTTAAACTGGTTCAACAAAAAAATTCGCATTTTCATTTCGCCACCTCTACAGTCTACACTGTGTTATAATATGATACATTATAATACTTATAGCGTAAATAACAATTCTCTAACTTTCATTTGAATCATTTGCCCTTAATATAATTTGCGAATATTTGATAATAGAAAATATACAATTGTCGAATGTGTTAATACCATGGCTATTTCTGAAGTTTAAATTAATTGTGTCCAGTATAATAATAGTATATATATGCAGAATATAGAATATGGAATTTGAGTAATACAGTGTATATTTGCTTTATTATTATTTGTATCGAATATACTCTATAAAAGCATTTTGATTATAATTTCAATACATATTATTAATTATGCTCCACAATATTATAAAATATATGATATAATAATGCATATTTACATTTTCACAAATTAACAGAAATATTTGTAAATAATGTACTTGTGAATATAAATTATCAAACAAAACATAGATAAATAATTATTGGTGTAATATCATTCCAAATATTTAAAATTATAATTCATAATTAATATTAGTAAAGATTAAAATGTATTTGGACAATTCTGAATATCGCAGCAGTCCTGCTTTTGTTGGAAATGAATGGGTTATTTTTAGTCCTTGGTCGTAAAGTCCAAGGAAAAGTAGTAAATTTAAAATAGTTTTCAAATAGTCCACAGAACAATATGTGAACTATCAAAGTAATAAAAATATTTGTTCTAAAACTTTGCCGGATTTTTGTCCCAATGTGATAATTTTCTGTTGGACTTGCACAGCTCCCGTGATCCGTATAAAAGCTTTTTATTGACCACCACATGCAATTTCAAATTTTCTTCCGTATATTTTCGCACGTTCTGCTCGAATACAAATGGTTAATATATGTAAAATTTTGGCATGTAATACCTACTCGCTGAAACGCTGACTACAGTAAATTGTGAACATGGCTTTACCGTGTCGTATATATAGGTTTCCTCTGCATTTCTTCTCGTTCTTTTTCCAACGAATTCGTTCGTTTACCCATCCCTTCAATATTCTGTTGGTACCACAATTCACTGACGTAACTGTCAAACCTCGGAACGGTATAAGTAATGAAAT
Source organism: Pterostichus madidus (assembly GCA_911728475.2). Classification (NCBI taxonomy): domain Eukaryota; kingdom Metazoa; phylum Arthropoda; class Insecta; order Coleoptera; family Carabidae; genus Pterostichus; species Pterostichus madidus. The sequence continues at coordinate 40,714,492 of OU452305.1, forward strand.
TTATATATACTTTGCATCACATTATATCTCATCAAATGAAGAAGAATTCGTTAAGTACAATTAATCTTTGCTTAATATTTAAATTATGTCGTATTAAACTTCATCCAAATTCACCATTACATACAACCTTCAGCCCAGTGCTGGATTATAACATGAGTTTATTAAGCTATAGCTTAGGGCCCCGACACATTGGGGGCCCCGCGGAAATTGCAAAAAAATTCAAATTAAAAAACTAATAATGAAAATGTAGAAAAGGACTATTCTAAGACATGTAGATATAAGGGAATCATTCAGCGCTTCCTTTTTTATCTTTTTGTTTCATTTTCAGTTACTGCATTGTGCGGATTTTTCTTTCATATACAAGTGCAGGCTATCGCTTTCATCTTTTCTAATCTCTGTAGATTCGTGGTTAGATTCGTTATTAGATTCGTTGTTAGGAGTAAGCGTTAGATGTTTCACGCAAATATTATGTACGTCGAAGAAAGAAGATGAATGATAAGTGAATGGGAGTGATTGGATAGATGTGATTGAAGGTTTATTGTATGATAAATGATTTAGAGTGTAACAAATAAATGAGTTTATATGGAGTGATCTATGATTGTGGTTAAAGTGAGGGTGGTGTGTTTGGATGAGAATGTTTGACGAGGACTGATTATTTGATGAATGTAAGAATGACTGAATATTTTATGAATGATATTAGGTTTGATGGGATATATCGTTATTATATGTATGTACTAATAGTGTCAATATTCATTTACTTATTTTCCTGGCAATAACCTTCTTTTCTCTTTTCAATTGTACCGTTTAAAAATAATGGTACATACAATTATAAATGATTTATAAACGAGATTACTTTATTCTATGAATAAAGACAAGTTTTCTTGACACGGTGGGGGGGGGGGGGGGGGGGGCAAAATATGTTGTGCTTAGGGCCTCTCATAGTGTTAATCCGGTTCTGCTTCAATCAAATCCTTTAATTTATTCTTAGATTGTCTACACTATCTGTCGTTCCCAATTTCACCAGAATGTACCTATTCTATCAATCCTTCATTTGACAAACCATTCAAAAAAATATAAGAGATAACTAAACAACTAAACTAAAATCAAGAATTCTGCACTTGTCTTAAATCATCAGATTCATACCGAAATTAATCTTTGCCAAATGTTCCATTTTCACTTCAACCACATTCATAATACCTACTTTTTAATCGCATTTTCGTCATAAAAATATATCTACTATGTGAAAAAATATAAATTGAAAGACACGTACGCAAATGTGGGATCCATCCACATACGGTCTCTGACGGCCAGCAGACGACATGGAGAAGGTGATGACAGTAGAAATTGTAGGATAAAGGATCCAACCCGGAGTTCCCGGGTAACACAAACTCCAGCCTCCCGGATAAACAGCGCATAACCGCAGATGAACGAGCGACATATACGCAGAGTGAGAATATTCTTTTACATACCGCAAGCGTTGACGGAGGGTAGTGTTGATTGAGGATTGACTTTTCCAATATTGAATTGGAATTTTGAAATGCGCTACATACTAAGCAAACACTAATTTATATTGGAATTGTTCTCATATTTTGCGGTTTAAATTTTGCAGCGAAATAACAGATGGAGTCAGTTTGGTTTGTGGTTGACATCCTGCTATAAAAATTTAATTATTACTTTAATTAACAAATGCAACAAATTATTGTACGATTATTTTTGTTTGTGGTTCTCTGTTACATATTTGTTACAAAGAATTTATATGATTAATTTCACACGTTTTGGTTTTTGTTTACCGCAAAATTCTCTTACCCCTTTTAAATTACTGCAATATCAGATTTACCTACTATAAATTAGAAATATTATTAATTAAGCCGATGATATAGTTCTACTAGAGCAGTGTTTTTTAAACTTTTCGGAGCCATGTCCTCCTTCGAAGTAAAAATCACAAATAAGTTCTTTCGCAGCCCCCTTACTTTTTAGGTGATCAAAATTGCAGTTTGTAAAAGTCTGATTTAATCATGTGCGTTACATCAATAGAATCACGATTTTAGAAATTAGTAAAGGAAAAACTTCTCATTAAATCTTCAGTATACTTTCTTAAGAATAGTTATTTATTATACAATTGTTTTATATACTAATAAAACACAAATGTAATTCAAAATTTTATCCACAACTCATCATTATAGATACCGAAGAAGATGAATCGTAACTTTTAACGTTGATTCAGTTATATATAGTTTCTCAAAGTACAGTAGATCATGAAACGGTTGCTAAGTAACAAGTTGTTTACAGTATTTTATGGAATATAAAACACTAGTGTTTTTTAAGGCATATAATATAACTGAAATCAGTATAATTATGGCTTTATAATATTTGAGTTGTGGATAAAATAATTAATAATATTTTTTTTTGTTTGTGATACGGCTTCAACTGCTTTGGTTACTAGCCGGTATGAAGATGGAAGCGTCTGCGCTGTAGTCAGCTACAGACGCTGATTGATGCCAGCCCTGACCGGGAATCGAACCAGGGACCTCTGGGTCAGTAGCTTAGTAGTCTAAACCACTGAGCCACAGAGGTCGGCAATAATATTTTGTTATAAAAATGCCAATGAATGCTTTAATGGCCAGCTATATTGCTATTAATAAAATTTTAAGTTTTCTTTAAATGAACAAGATCTTATAGAAATGAACTATTCAATGAGTAATTTAACTTTGCTGTCAAACATTTGATTTGATATTTAACATTTAATTATTCCTAAAAATTTAAGTGAACGCAGTGCAACTGAATGAATCATTGAATACTTTTTTTTTACAAGTTCTAAATAGCATCCGGCAACTCCTATCAAATATTTTCGCGACTGTAGAATAAGTTAAACGTCATATTTCATACTCTAGTGGAACTATAACAAAATCTGTACTATTTACCTTGACATTAATAATTGAAAATGTGACTGTATTTCACTATAGACTACGGGTTTGAAAGCAATTAATTATTATCAGCTAGAACTTGACGTTAAGGAGCCAAACTAAAAAGAGTAAAATAAAAAGTTTTGCAACAATTACGTTTTGAAGGTAAAGATATTTCTGTGTTCTGTGAAAATGTAGCAGCATATTCCCACGTTGTTAAACTCGCAAACTTCCGTGAATTGCCTCCATATTGAAAGAAAGAATGATCATAAAGATTTTTCGGAAAAGAGAAAAAGCACGGATGGAAAATTATCGCAGTTCGAATAAATTGAGAAGGCGTACTGGAACGCGGCATTACTTGAGATGTGCGCTTGGTTCGTTCGTTCAGATCCAAATCCGAACCACGCGAACCGAGCTTTAGATTCTCTGCTTTCCCTTCTATCTTCTTTAGTGTTTGCACGGTGTACACTCGTGAAAAGAAACGCCGCGAGTAAATAACGCCGAGACGATTTATTTTTCATCATTTTGTCATGGAAAATTGGTGAAGGCGCCACACTTTACCATCAGTGTTATTTATACCCTGTGTATACACATTCTCTATACGTGGATGAAACACAATTTACTATTACAATAGCACAATATTTTCTAGCTATTATTCCCCGCATATTATCTCACCACACTTTTCAAAATACTGGTATTAGTGCTTTATATTTAATTCACCAAACATGAACACTATCCAAAGATTTCCCGTTTATTTGTTACTCTACACAACAGTAACTTCATTATATTCACTAGGTATTTCAGTATATGAGAAGTTTAATTTTAAAACACAATTATTCCACTTATTAACAAAAATGAGCAATGGGTCACGACCAATCGAATGGTGTAATAATAAAAATAAATAAATAAATAAATATATCATCACGCCTTCTACCCTTACGGAGTGTGACACTCTGCCGAAGCAGATCTCGGTAAGTGATATATTTGAAGTCACGGCCTCCATAGATGTTAGTGGTGGGGAAGCCACAGGGGTAGTTTTTAAAATGGTGAAAATTGTTTGTCGACTGTGGGAATCGAACTTGGGTTCTCAGAATCCACTTGATAATAATATTGTACAAAATATTAGTTTTTACAAAATTTAAACACCGTAAGTGCAACTTTTGTTGCATATTGGTTTCCATGGTTATGTCAGGACTTTAATATTTACTTACTGTCCACCGTGAAAAGTAAGCAAATATTACATATCAAGGTCCTGTTTATCTTGACTACAATTTGACAACTATCAATTTCGAAACCTAGTTTTCTTCTGTGCAAATATTGTAAAAAATAGCTTACTAACCTTGAACTGTAAGTGTTTTTTTTTAGGTCGCGAATGTTTAGGAAATCTGGACCCTTACCTTCGGGCCTCGATTTCCCAAACTACATTCTTGACCTAAAAACTGTCACTTACAGTTCATGATACGTAATATACTATTTCTCATAGAAATAAACGTTGAAATGATTATATTTAAAAAAAATAACGCAATTATGAAAATCAAACGTAACTATTTTACTAAAGCTGTCAAGCTTTACAATAATGAAAATCATTTAAATTCATGTTTTATAATAGAATAACGAAAAAGATAAGAGTTAAGTTGTTTTTGCTATTGAAAGTGAGAATCAAGAATATGTACTTTATGAATGTAAAGAAACTAATTTTTGAATACGTACATTCAAAAGTCAATTATATCTGATTTATTGTATCAAAATTGATAAAAAAACAATTGATTTAATTTAAAGCTAAAATAAACAATACCAATTGTAAAAAAAAACATTATTCAACATAGTTCTTCAAATATACATATTGTGTTAGTGCTACAGTTTTTAACTAATAAAATAAAATGTTTTAAATTGGCATAATTGCGTTTAGATATTAAGCTCATCAAATATCTATTCAATATAACATATTATTTAACAAAAAATAAATATCATATTCGAAATGTTTATACAGACAACACACAATAGTTATCACAAATCCGCAAATATGACTTTATGTTGCATTGCCTCCACCATATATCGTTTTGAATATCGTGTTCGTTAATGTAATTACATTATGTTCATTGGATGAAATCAGTGATGCTCAATCTGAATTATGCGTCTTCAAATAGGATACCACGAACCCTTTAATTTATTTATTTGATTCATCTCGCCACTCCATTTCTTTCGTACAAGCTTTTTTCATCTTTCGTTCACGCATCATACCTTCAGTCAAACCCATCTATTTATTCCTAGATCAAATACTCAATCTCTCATCCTCAATTTCATCAACTTACACTTGTGTTACCAATCTTTCTTTTAACACACTTCTAACGACAAATTTATCACTCCCACTAATATATATCATTAATAAAGTTATGGTCAGTTTGAGAAACGCTGGCTTAAACAAAACAGATAGGATTTTGTATTGTCATATTAATTTCAGTCAGGTAATATTGATTTAGTACTTGTAGTTTATATTACATTATTTCACTCTATTGTAATATTATAATAATTGTTATTAATTTTCGCATGAACTTAATTATCTCAATTTCCTCATTGATTGCAAACCTTTCTGCTGTTACCCGTATGCAGTTCATGAATATTAATCTTTTGTTTTAAATAGAACTCTACACGCTTTGAAATTCAACAGAATATGTGGAGTTATTCTGTTTGATTTTCAAAAAAAATAAGATGACCTTGTAATATAATAATTATTAAATAAAATAAATGTAACTATATCATCACGCCTTTTACCCATTACTGGGCGTGGCACTCTGCCAAAGCAGATCTCGGTAAGTGATATGTTTTTGCACGTGAAGTGTGGTTACCAGCCATCAAATCACGGCCCCCAAAGATGTTAGAGATGGTGGAGCCACAGGGGTAATTTTAATTTGGTGATAATGTTTGCCGGCTGTGGGAATCGAGCCAGGGTTCTCAGGATTCACAGGCAGATTCGATACCACTGAGATAATAATGATTAATTCTGGATAATCTAATGTATCGCGGTATCGTATTTGATAACACTATAGCAATTAATATAAAAACTGGAAGTAGTTAATCGTGATGCGCAATGCAGAGATGTTATTTCAGGAGAAAGGGCAATACGTGAAAAGACTGAAAACCAGTGAAATCCAATAGCAGCAAAACTTATTTGAAAATCCGATTAAATCCAAACGATGGCTATTGCAGCTCTAGCAAGGAGCGTCATGCTTATATACCTTTTTAAAATATAGAATCGATGTAAAAAGAAAAGAAATCCGATGTCGGTATAAAAATAAAGCCGCAGTGTTCACCCGAGGCGGCTCAAGGAGAATAAATTCAAACTTTAATTCAAATTTTAACAGGTTGTGAATATATATTTTTTGTGGTTCTGTTCCAGTCCCTCCAGAGAGGCCTGTTATATACGATGGCAAGCGAAGGGATCGCTCCAATCTCCAGGAGTCATACAACGAAGGCACCGACGTTAATCTCATATGCGAGGTCGTCGGAGGTGAGTGTTTTGATTTTCAACGAGATACGACCCACTTTTTATACACTTTTATCATTACAATACATACATACACATACACAATATCACATGATATCCTAGCAAATGAGGTAACACAAAACATAAGATTTATCCTGATATTCCAACACTTTCAATTCAGTCTTGCTTTCAATTCGTTTAATATATATTAATTTATTTCTTTTACTCAAAATCTTTTTTCTGAAACCGGTAAAAAAGTACCTACTTTCCTGAGCAATTTTAGAATGGAAAGTAGGTTTTTACTAAAACAGTCAAGTAAAATACGTATCCAAGGCTACAACAAAAATAACAGTCTGGTAAGGATTTTACCTGACTGCTATTTTTGTTATAACCTTGGACACGTAGTCTGCTGTCAATACAATTCATATCAAAAAATTTAAACATTTTGATTTATTTGTAATTAAATATTGATTAAATTAAACGGTTTCAGAAAAAATAGTATAGATGGTACGTCAAGATTGTGTTTTTACTTGACTCAACGGATTAAAATAATCGGCCTTCGGCCTCATATTTCAAACAACTGTTTCGTCAGTAAAATATCATTTTCCTGACTTATTATGTAATATACTATTATTTACATAATAATAATAATAATAAAATTATGTATTTAATAATCTAGAAAATATTAACATGTGTTGAGTGAAAAATACTTCCCAATAAGCCCCATTGCCAATAGCAATTCAGCCTACGATCTCGTATTTCAAACAACCGCGTCAAGTAAAATATCACTTTCCTGACTTATTATGTAATATACTATTATTTACATAATAATAAAAATAATTAAATTACATTAAAACACACTACCAATTACATATGTATTTAATAATGTTAAAAATATTGACATTTGTTGTCTGAAATATACGTTGCAAAAAGCCCCGGTCTGCAATTGTTCAATTTCTATAACTAAATGACGTTCAAAAAGCATATTTTCTTAATTAAACTGTCTCAACTAGCACACGCTCATTTTTTTAAATATTTTTCTTCCTCATATTGATTACAAATAATTACAAATGAAACAAAAGATTATAATTTTCTTGTATCGTGAAAATAAAGATATGTTTCTAGTTTTCTTTGTAAATTATATTATAAAATAAACTTGCTGTTCCAAGGGATGTTTTCTATATGCTAAAGCATCACAAGAACGGGTGGTTGGCTAAGAGAATATACCTTGTTTGTTGTTACCAAGAAACATTTGTTAACATAACTACAACACGTAACAGTATTTCACTATTTCATCAGCCTTAGTTGTACCTCTGTAGAAGGTAGTAGTTCCCCATGCAAAATTAATTAATAACAGTGGAAAGTCAGGTTTAACATCAGTATACGTACATTCCTCTGTCTACACAACGCGTTCGTCCCGCATTATCCATAAATGATAAACTTACACAACACCAGAGTCCCTTGCAACTCGAAGCTAACTCCCGCCTCGCATAATTAATGCCCTGGGCGGTGTGTGCAGGGAGACCCCGACCGAAGGTCACGTGGTACCTGGAGAACACCGTGATCGACGACTCGTTCGAGGCGCGGTCCGATGGCGTCGTGGTCAACCATCTCACCTTCCCCAACGTCGGCAGACAGCATCTCAACGCCAGGCTCATCTGCCAGGCGGCGAACACTAACCTGGCGCCGCCCGCCTCCAAGGTGGTCATCTTGGACATTAACCGTGAGTAGAGTTTGGACTAATTGAACCCGGGACCAGGTGTTGACAACGCCTGCGATTGAACTCTCATTAGAGGGAGATGGCGATACGGATGCTAAGTAGTTTGGACTGTGTCCATTTGGATCCAGAGGCGGACTGAGTTTGAACAAAGTTGTCTATTATTGTATAGCTGACTCAATAGTTATTTGTACAACTAGTAATGAAAGCCATACTTTTCTAATGAATTTGAAGTTTGATGCACGATGGTGAAGACAAAAGAATTATTTCTAAACAATTACAATTTTAACAATTTTGGTTGAACCAGTACAAAAATCGAAAAATTTAAAAATATGGTTCTGTATAAATCTGAGAACGACTAATCAAATGCAGTTGAGCGCATCTTCATATCTGTTTTAGTTGTAGAATGAAACCGTTTTTTGACATTTTTAAAATCTCAAATTTGGGCTCATATCTCGTAAACTAAAAAAGATATTGAAATGTGGTTTGAACTATTGTACCAATGTATTTTCGGTACTCCAATTAACTTTTACTTAAATTATGAAAATTTTTCCAATTTTTTTTAAATGTTCCTTTATCATTATTTCAAAAATATTAAAAGATAATTAAATTCTATAAACACCAGTGGATTCCTCGCGTGTTAGTACATAGGTATGCAAATTTTCAGTTAAAAATTCGCACAGATAAAAATTTTATTACAAAAAAACGAAATATACTGTTTTTTGAAGATTTTTTAAGGCATTTACCTTAAGATTTTTATAGATTTGGCCATTTTAAGATTTTTTGCTCTAAAAATTTTATTCGTGGAGCAAATATTCTGAAAATATACATACTTACGTATTTTTACACGAGGAATTCACTGGTGGTCACAGATTTTAATTATCTTTTCATCTTTTTGTCATAACGACGCAAAAAAAAATTCTAAAAATATTGTAAAATTTTCACAATGTTAAAAATTTAGGTAAAAGTTAATTGGAGGACGAGAAATACACTGGTTCAAACCGCATTTCAATATTTGTTTTACTTTTTGATATATGATCCTTTAAACTTAAGTTTTAGAAAATTTCAAGAATCGATGTAATTTGAAAATTAAATTAATTAAAGATGCGCTCAACAGCATGAGATTTGTCGTGATCTAAATGATATAGAACTATAATATCAAAAATTTTGATTTTTTAATCGATTCAACTCAAAATTAACATTCACATGATGACATGTACCTCATAAACCTACATAATCGTTTCTGGTTTTCTGGCATTAGTTTATCAAGTATCTACAAGTAATTTTATTGGAATTAAGTATGGGATGGCTAGCTCAGTGGTATGATGTCGGCCTGTGGATCCTGAGGTCCCTGATTCGATTCCTACAGGTGACAAATTTTCATAATTTGAAAAAGCTATCCCTGTGGCTCCTCCACCACTAACATGTTTGGGGGCCGTGATTTGACGACTGGTAACCGCACTTCACGCGCAAAATATATCACTTACCGAGATCTGCTTCAGCAGAGTGCCACACCCAGTAATGGGTAGAAGGCGTGATGATATATTTATTTATTTTATTTAAGTTCTTGTAAAATAAGTACCTAAATAATAAAATTCATGAATCTTAGTTGTTGTTGCTTTTACATTAAATATTTATTTCAATCTGGATCATTTTGGTAAGAAATACGTTAGGTCATTAGTTAACCTGAATATTATGGACAATTTTATTAAGATTTATTTTCGTGTCAGTAATGATAATTACAGTATAAATGAGTATAATCACAATTACTTTTGATTGCCTTTTTTTAAGAAAGCTGAATTTATTTCTCTGTAAACATATGCATTTTGAAAGCTTGTTCGTGACTTAGAACATTTCAGATATAAATATTATATGTAGTATCTACTTCAGTCCATATACGATACATGTAGAATATATCGTAGTAAAGCAGCAAATATAGACAAAATAGTTGATAAGACTTCAAAACATAGTTTACTCTGCAAAGAAAATATGAATTTTAACATCTCTTGGTAAATATGTAACATATACTTTATACTAGCATATAAATATAATTTTTTTAAAGCTAGTTTACATTTAGAAATATATTCTTCAGCGTAGATATTCCAGTATTAGAATTATGATTTTTAATTTTCAATCTACATGGAATAGCAATATGATTTTGAATATATATATTTGTTATCTGCGTTTGTGTTTGAATGCAAACATACGAGGAAGCCATACTCGTATCTATGTTTCATTTGATACGATGAATAAATATTAAAAGGAATCATCAGTCAGCTAAAATAGATATATACCTTCCGTCCGGGGATATATATGTCTGGTTGTGGCACCCGATAAAATAAAACTGGTCCATTTTAATGTCCATAAATTCCACAGTAATTGATTACAGGATAATAAAATCAAAGGATACCTCTATGCATAATAAATTAACCATGTATAAACAGTGAAATGACATCAGGCTGGGCATAAAATAAAAGCACAAAGCTCATGAAACGGGTCATCCCACCCCGTTATTTATAGCTATAATCGAAAACCATAAAATTTATGACCTGTGTGTTTAAGAGGAAAACTGTTATCGGCCGGCGAATATTCCGCGGCCCGCGGTTTATGAAACAGAAAATAACCCAAGTCACTCACTGGACGAAAGGACGCACGCTCTACTAATTTTCTTCCATAAATAATAAGTCAACACACTTCTACAATGTTTTGAATAAGTTATTTCGTTGGACAACACGCGTAGACAAGAATATATACAAATATTTGCCGAGGGAATTATCAGAAATTCTACTTCAACACCATTATAATAAATTGTTTTTTTCGAGAATATTTTCGTCTGAATATTTGAGCACATTGAACCTGCAACGCAATCAACGAGAAGTGAAGCCTGGAAAATATGTAAACTAAAGTGTAACTTCTACAAATTGATGTCAAATTTGACCATAGGTAACATAAATTGTATAGAAACAGAAAAATGCTAACAGATTTACTGTCACTTAAATTGTGATAACATCTTCTATTTCTTTTAAATCAGTTTTAAACAGAAACGTAATTAATTATTAACTCTTAAATAGTTTCTTAATATTTGTTTATTTGTGTTACTTTGTACAACAGGAACTTAATCCCAATTACAGTACAGGGTTCGGCATCACCGAGCCGCAGTATGATAGTTTATATATTTTAACTTGAATTGGATTTGAACTCGTGATCCCCAGATTCGATTATATAAGTCATCTCTTAGGGATTTTCTTAGATTTGTTTATTTTGCGAATAAAGTAGAACTAAAATTAGTACGATGATAACAAAAGGCTGAATACAAAAACAGTGACTATGTTAAGATCTGTGTATGGTGCTTAGTGAATAAATGTTTTAAGGTGTCTTTCTGTTTTTTTGAGGTTAAAAAAGGAGCTTTTAAATTATTTTTTATATTTAAATCAAAACCAATTAAATAGCAATTTTTTATAGACATTAATATATATATATATATATATATATATATATATATATATATATATATATATATATAATCTATTTAAATCTCTTTGTACCCTTCCGGGTGTCGAGAATAGACATTAATACATACTTTAAGTAATAAAAAAAAAATGTCTCCTTGTGCGTGTGCACAAAAATAATCCAAAAGAAAAAAAGCGCTCTACTGTGCCCACGATTACTCCCCTTGAACAAAACAACCAAATGGCATTTTAAAATCTATACTTATATCTTCGACGTCTTCTACGGAAAAGTAAAAATTAAAAAAATCACTGTCGTAGGAATAATGTGTTTAAAATCCCCCTATTTATTTTCTTTAATTCAAGATCAGCACACATTTTTCGAACAACTCTAATTTCTAAAATTTTTGCTTTCATAACTTGTCCATAGAAGACGATTAAGATATAAGTATATATTTTCAATTGCCGTTTGGTTTTTTCGTTTAAGGTGAACCAACGAGGAGTAATCGTGGGCACCGCAGAGAGATTTTTTTTTCTTTTGGAACATTTTTGTGCACGCGCATAGGGCCTAATATCAAAGGAAATTATGGAGAATATTTTTTTATATATTCCTTTAAGTACATATTAATGTCTATAAAAAATTGCTATTTAATAAATGGTTTTAATTTAAATATAAAAAATTATTTAAAAGTTCTTTTTTTAACCCCAAAAATCCAGAAAGACCCCTTAAGGCTTCATGCTACTGCTTATGATGGATCATAGCGTCATTACATTTGTTTTATTTCTTTCTGGAAAATGTGGCACAATTTTGGTTGTTCCGTGAAAAGTTCTTTCGTCTAGTTAATCATATTTTCGTGGTGTTCAAATTTGTACAAACCTATATTTTTTAATTTTAGCTTTTCATCATGACATCGAAATACGTACTTCTACCCAAAAAAATGACTCGTACACTTGATTTATCTAGTAAGCTGTGGAATCCCCACCGCAATTCCCGGCCGCGCTGCTGAACATTCCGACACCGGCGCCATAAATAAAGTGCGGTTTTTCATGTATTGATTTCTGCCGGCCGACACTTTTATCTTTTGTTTAAACAGCGGCTTCTTTATTGGTCGTCCGCTGAAAACCGACTCAACGTAAGAATTACTGTTTACCTTTAAGAATTGCTTTTATCAGTTTACTCTCCTGCAATAAAAACGAGGCGTTTTTGAAGTACGTTTTTTGAAAATGATTAAGTAGCGTTTGGATAGCTGATATTTATTAAAAAAGACTCGAGGTTGCTTTGATTTCACGATCAAATTTATTAATAATTAATTATCGTAGATTTTATACTTAATTAATTTTATTAACTGTATGCAGAGGTAAAATATTTCAAAGAAAATTTTCTTCAAGAATTTTCATTGTGTTTCATATCATAACAGGCAATCGTAGCTCAGCGGATAAAAGCGAGGTAAAACTTGCGTTTCTTAATTAGCAAGCAAGAGGTCGTGCGTTCAAATCTTACTGACTTCTACTTATATCAAAAAAATACGATTGTGTCTGAATGGTTCTGATTCCACTATAGCTGTAGGATTCATGTTCTGTAATTGGGATTTACTTCCTGTTGTGCAGAGTAACAAATAAATAAATAAATAATCAATTTTATTTCATGCTAATTTTATTTTACACAATATTTGCTAACGTAGGTCTGAAGGATATCAGAAAATATATTTACTCGTTATAAAAATATATTTGTTACAATGTTATTTACACAAAAGTTCCACACAAAACTTTTATAAAAACATGAATTCATAATGACTGAAACTTATATTCTATTCTTCCAATTGGATTTTCTAAACATCAACATACGCTACATGACTTTCTGTTTAAAAACAACATTTTGAAATGCACAGAAACTCATTATTTACATTTGAATACAAAATTTATTCGTTTTAACTCTGATATAACATGTATCCAGAGCCGGATCCAGAGTGTGCTGAAAATATTATTTATTTATGCTTTTTACAAAAGGAATTTATTCCCAGTAACAGTACAGGGTCTATACTCACTGAGCCGCAGCGTGGTAATTTATATATTTTTACCTTGCGTGGGATTCAAACTCGGGATCGTTAATAGCTAATTACATTACAAGTGCGCGAATGGTGCAAATGACGTCTTCGTGCTCGAGTTTTATACAATGCTTTTTGTAACGAGCAAAAATTATATAATCGACAGTGAGGGAATTTATTAAATTTGAAGCGTGAATTTATATTGACAGTTTAGTATGTCCATGAATTGACATTTATTATTTGAAAACATATTGTTTATTTCTTCTCGTAAAGTTTGTTAAAATATGTCTGATTGATGGAGTTATAAGCTAATGTCTCTACTTCTTTTATACATTCCTTAAAATGTGTGTATCTAAGTACAATTAGCGTTTTAATAGCAAAAATTTAGAACCATAAAAATGGGTGTTTTTTCAATTACTTTGCGTACTAGTGCTCAAAATCAAACTTTCCATCGGTTTCCAAGGTAATGTAAACCTGATTTTGAATTATAGCTGTATTCCATTTGCCACTTGGTTCACTTAAAACAGTTCAAATAAATTCGACACATGACTAAATGAAATGAATTAAGTAAACTGATGCATTTATTGGGGTGAATTACTTCAAAGTAAATTAGAATCTGTAATTCTAGTACTGTAAAAATATTCAGCGATGTAATGCAGCAAAATAAATAAATGATCTGGTTCAGCAAATGTAAGATAGATCTGATCCAAATGGCAAATGGAATACGACTAAAGTGAGTACAAAAAAATATATACCATTACGTCCATTACTGGGTAGGATACTTTACCGTAGCAGATACAATATATAGTAATATATTTATGCGCGTTAACTGTAATTACTAACCGTCAAATCAAGGCCTCCAAAGATATTAGTGAAAAGGGAGTCACAAGGGTGAAGATTTCGGTAAATTAAAACTTTTCATCGGTTTTCTAGGTAAAGTAAACTTTATTTTGAATGATGTGAGTACAAAAACTATTTATAATAACGCACTAGTTTTTATTTTGTATTTAAAAATATTTAAATATAAACATTCATAGGACCCAAAGCTTAAAATAAATAAATATATCATCACGCCTTCTACCCATTACTGGGTGTGGCACTCTGCTAAAGCAGATCTCGGTAAGTGATATATTTTGCGCGTGAAGTGCGGTTACCAGTCGTCAAATCACGGCCCTCAAACATGTTAGTGGTGGAGGAGCCACAGGGATAGCTTTTTCAAATTATGAAAATTTGTCGCCTGTGGGAATCGAACCAGGGACCTCAGGATCCACAGACCGACTTCATACCACTGTGCTAGCCATCCCATAAAATGAAAAAATATGATTGTGTGGTTTGCATTCCACCATAAACTACTGTAATTGAGATTAAATCCCTGCTATGCACAATAACAAATGAGTAACTAAAATAGAACGAATGTGCTCCTTAGATTGTGCGCGTTTCTCGCTTCGCCCTTAGCACGGTTCTGTATGAAACATACGCGAGCACGATGGAAAAAGTATCTCGCGCATTCTAGTTAATTTCACGTATACATTTGAAATATGATCCGCATCGTAAGAGCGTTGCTTGCTCCCTAGTTTCGCACCAGTTACTTATTCATTACGTATAAATATCCGCGTAGGAATACATTATCTTGAGAGGGAGGAATTATCGCGCCTTATTAAAGAGCGCGCTTGCTAATCACACAGTTACATGTAACTATTAGTTCTGTTATTACTATTATTCATGCCATCAAAATAATGGATTGTGCTATATATCTTTGCCGTGAGTTCAGCACATGTGCACGTTTCACCGCACATATACATATACAAATTCCTGCTGCTGGATGTGTGTATATAAACACTCACACTGAGAAATAGTTCGCGAAACTAATGGTACAATTATCAACTCGTAATAGCAATGGCGGACGCAGTTAGCAGACCATGAATATGCACTTGCACATGAACCCAAAGAAATTACCACCACAAATTTGTTACTCTTGCATGAATTATTTACTAAACAATTTTCACAAACTTTTCACTAGTTTTTGAAATTTTCAAAGTATTCTTTATTTTTTACATACACCCATCACGATATCTTTCTTCAAATGGGTGGCAAGAACCCTTGAGACATTCATTAGATTATTAAGTAATCATCGCCAAATTTTACTACTTCTATTTTATCAGGCAAAAGTTTGTGCATTCAAATCTCGCTGACTTCAAACTATATAAGTGTCTTTATCATTAGTTAGATAAATATTTTGTGCAATAATAGTTATTTATGTACCAAAAGTGAAAACAGGCGTTTCTGTCCTGTGGCTAATAACATGCTCAGGGTCAGAAACGCTAATTTCACCTGTGGTAGATACAATATTTTATGCACAACAAAATAACATTTAATTATATGTTCAAAAGATTCAAATATGTAAATAGGTTCTATGTCAAAATGACATTTTGCAGAATCAAGTATTCACAATAAACAAAAATTGTCATTTTATTTATATATCAATAGGAATTATTTCTTTATGGCCCATGGGCCAAAAACTAATGTTTAAGCCCGCTTTTAAGGACTAAACCAGATGCTTTTCGGCTCGGTTGTGCATAAAAGTTATGAAAAATAAAATATTGTACTACATTTAACGGAAGGACATGTATGTATCTTTCCTGCTGTTAGAGTAAAATGTTTCATTTATTTGAAACAATTTTCATTTAAAATAATTACTAATGAGCATAAGTATCTCTAGTAATACGCATCGTGGAAATAAGCTCTGTTCCTTGCCATTTCCGGCGTATTTGGTCTCTTTTTGGAGGGATGTCTACGTGCCCGCTGCAAGTTTCCTGCGAGCACGTCTAGGCGATGGCTGCTGCATGGTACGGACACGAGCACGGAACTAGACGTCGATGTCGTGGTACCAAGCAATTATAACTTGTTGTCGGCAGTCACCGGATCTAGACGGCGTCGTACTGATAATTGAAATCGGTCTTGACATTTCCACGAATTTATTACATTTCGATTACTAGATCACTTGATTAATGTCATGTCATCATTTGTTGAAAATTGATTATCATTTCTAAGACTTTGAGGGAACTATGGCTTGAATCCACCATAAACGTTTTGGTTATTTTGTTAGTTTTAGTTCTTCATTGACATGAATTGAGTTTTAAAATCATACTCATAAATTTGACGAAATTTTATCTTTTATAGATCTAATTATGATATATACTATTTAAACATGATATATTAAACAATATTTCAGGAAAAAAATTGTAGGTATACTTAACTTAAAAAAAAATCATTCCTGCTGAAACATTTAATGAGCAATATCTTTGAAACTACAAAAGATATTTAAATTTCGTTTACAGTATTGAATTTGATACATTGTGCTTATACTAACAAAATAAAAATGAGTATAAAATGTCTAGCCAAACGGCAGTAAACTTGATTTGAAAAATTCCTGCCGAATAATTTTGATGAGCTATATCTCTAAAACTATAACAGATATTACAATACTCTTTACATAGTTGGATTTATTACTACTAGCCTTATATTTGACTGATATTTCATGGAATTTTATGTATTAAATTCGATTTTAATTACATTAAAATATAGATGCTTGTTATAATTTGATTAACCTTGAAATTCTATCAAATTCATTCATTTATTTGCAACTCTGCATAACAGGAACCTAATTCGAATTACAGTAGCTTATATAATAAAATTAATATTATTTACCGGTTGTATGTAAAAATATTGATATCTACCTATTAAAGATTATTTTATGCAAGCTATAACTTTAATATTTATTTATTTATGCTATTTTGTACAGCAGGAACTTAATCCCAATTACAGTATAGGGTCTAGACCCATCGATCTGCAGTCTGATAGTTCATATATTATTAGCTAGAGTGGGATTCGAACTCGGAATCTTCACCACCGTACTGCCAAACAATATTGTTATTTAGTTATTTTTAAGTAGTTTAAATATAACAATTCTTTTTTAATTCCTTGATGAGATTTAATACCGCAGGTTCTCCGCTTAATATATAACAAATAAAACAAACCTCATTTTTAATTAAAACCATACCTCGTAAAATATGACTGAGACAGCATTTGTTCAAACTCAGAAACAGGTTGAGAATGTTGCAGAAACACTTTTAAATTTTCATACAATCTGTATCCACAAAAAAAGCAGTAATATTTTTTGCGTGAACATTCGAAGGGGAAATATAGTACAGGATGTGTTTTTGCTATGTCCACAGTGAAGCCAACGTCCGTGACGATCCTCACCAAGGAGAAGCAAGTGTCGGCAGACAAGCGGTACGAGGTGGAGTGTCGAACAGCGGGCTCGCGCCCGGAGGCCGTGATCACGTGGTGGAAGGGCAGCAGGCCCATTAAACGCATAGCCAAGAACGTAAGTAGATCAGATTAGTTCTGGCCATTAAATGCTTTACTAAATTATCCTTAGCACGCCTGCACGCCACTTTATTTATCGGCAATGTTGCTTGCTGGAAACTGGAAATGGAAAAACAAACGCAGCAACTAAACAAATGGTAGTGGACCGTCATTGTTAGGCTTTATTTCTTCTGCCAGGAAATTTCAGAATTAAGGAGGACGAGCATTTCTTTTCAGGAAGAATAATTGTTATTAAAGCCTTGAATTTGTTGCCTTCTACAGAAAAGTTTGCTCCACTTTCTTCGCTATTTAAACTAACTGTAATTTTTTATTTACAAATTATTTTCTCCATTTTACAATGTCGTTTGTTTTTGCCAGACAACTATATCTCCAGGAACATGATACATTTATTCTAAATTACAATTTTGTACAGATATAGTGTTGACAATTACGTCAGAGCATACATAAATAAATAAATATATCATTACGCCATGTAGCTATAACTGGGTGTGGCGCTCTGCCGTAGCAGGTCTCACTAATTTATATATTTATTCGCATGAAGTGCGGTTATCAGCCGTCGAATTTAATGGAGAGGAAACTACAGGAGTAAGTTAAATGTGGTTATTAGTATAATGGCTGCAGGAATCGAACTCAGGTTCACACATCCTCAGTTTAACATGTTACCATTGACCTATCTACTGATATCGAACGTGTGATATCATCGTATATTTATCAATGTTAAACATTTCTAAATTACTTTCAAAAAAGTGCTACAAATCATAATTATTTTGATCACTTTTTAAAACAAATTGAAATAACTATATCATCACGCATTTTACCGATTACAGGGTGCGGTAATCTGCCGTAGCAGACTCGTATTTATGCGTGTGAAATGCGGTTACCTGCCGTCAAGGCATGGTCCCCAAAAAGGTAGTTTAAATGTGGTGAAAATTGTTAATCGGCTGTGGGTTTGCAAATCCACAGACCGACTCGATACCACTGAGCTATCTACCTCATAAACACTTTTAATATTTCAAAAATGATTTCATTATAGCGCCTTCAGAGCCGCTTAGGTTTGGGGCCATATAAAAAAAAGTTTAAAAAAAAATGTGACTGAAAACATCAGTATAAACTTTTATTTAGTGACTTTATTGGTTATTATGGTTAGTTTTATACAAAGCAGATATAAATGAAGTGATTACTACTCGTATTTTGAGAATTGGATTTACGTTAATGATAATAGTTTCTTCCAGGATGTCTGTTGTGCAAAATCTTCTATTATGTCCACAAAGTTCTTTGAAATATTTTAAAGTTATTTTCATATTTGTATAAATTTTATAGGATTAATGAAATGATTTTAAGTTCCGTATTTTTTTTAGATTTAGTAAAATTATGTTCATTGGTTAAAAATTATTTAGAAATCTCATCTGGCTTTCGATTGAAATTTACATACATATCTTCACTCTATATCCCAACAATTGGGGTAGCACGAACCCTAAAATCACTCATAAAACATTCACATTGAATAAAATTAAAAACAATTCTTAGCAAAATTGCATTAAAACGCTCCTCTATTTTCCTAAACGACGTCCTCGGCATTTTGAGGCCTCTATCAAGCCGGGGGCCCTGGGCTCGTGCCATGGTAAAAACGGCACTGAGCGCCTGATAACATAAAATTAGTGTACCTTTATTTATTTGTAAGCTTCAGAAGCTGGCGTGTGACCCACAAGAGAATAAATCAAGATGGGAGTAAAAATCTAAACCATAATCATATTTTGGTTCTTTTGAGGCGAGTGTTGTATCTTGTCTGTCATAATATTCTGAACAATATGATTTTTATTTAAGGACTGGCCTCACATAAATTTCCTCAACTGTGAAATTCCCAAACTAAAAAGCACAATATAAATAACGAACTCTCATAACACAAAAAAGCAAAAAGAAGAGACGGAGAACATACAAAGTGCGCACGCAACTTTTGTTGCAGAATATAATGCGAATTTAACAAAGTGAATTGACGTGCGTGCGCCAAGCCTCATATATTACAGGCGTTACTTAACAAGGAGTAGGAGAGCCAGGAACTTGGACACACGTCCTTCTTCAAGGACCGGCTTAGGGAAATTATTTATTAGCTTGCCAAAATTGACCAACTTTATTTCTCACTGACAAACGTTCCTAAATTATTTTTGAGATCAAATACTGCGCATTCGCTGTTTCCATTTCCATAACAACTCATAATATCAAAATATTATTGGCAATTGTTATATTTGATATGAAAATAATAATTAAATCAAAAAACAAATTAATAGTTATTTCTTATACAAGTGTTTTTTATACCAATAAAACACAAGTGTAATAAAAAAATTTATCCACAACTCATAATTATAGGTATGGAAGAAGATTGGTCGTAACGTTTAACGTTGATTCAGTTATTTAGTTTCTCAAAATACGGTTTATCATGAAGTGGTTGCTTAGTAATAAGTTGCTTATAGTGTTTTATGGAATATAAAACACTAGTGTTCTATGAACCATATAATTCAACTGAAATCAGTGTAATTATGTCTTTATAATATACGAGTTGTGGATAAAATATTTTAATATTTTAAAATTCAAGTATATCTGTTAAGTATTTCTTTGTGATGGTCAAATTTTTCTTTACCGTCTAAGGGCGATAAATAACTCAATACATCTTTGAAAATAGAGATATAATGGTATACCTATTTAATGTGCTGAGGGTTAAAAACATCATTTACTTTTCACAGCACACTATTCTGTTAACAAGATATATTTTTCTTAGTCCGAGGTTCTGAAAAATACTTCAAATAAAAATGCAGAGAGTATTATAAAAATATATACCATCACGCCTTTTACCTATTACTGGGTGCGGCACTCTACTGTAGCAGATCTCGATAAGTAATATATTTATGCGCGTGCGATTGCTAGTCATCAAATCAAGACCTCTAATGATGTTAGTAGAAGAGGAACCGTAGGAGTAATTTTAATGTGCTATAAACCCAGGTTTTAAATCCTCAAGCCAATTAGATACCACTGAGCCACCTACCCCTTTTGAATTATTTATCCCTAAAATTATTTAGACACATTTAGCAGTACAATAAAGTTAGTTAGCTAGTAGTTAGTGGAACTAATGTTTAAATTGAATCTTGTGTCGTACTCCTAATGCCGGGCCTGGCTTCCTGCCCTCGCTCTAATCATCCGCCACCTTGGCGTGCCCTCTGTCGTGCGAGATAAAGGGCTGCCATTGCTGCCATTGAAATACGAATAAAGAATCGTATTGTACTGAGAATGGAAAGCTGGGATCAGCTGAAGAATCAATGGCAATCGATGAAAGAGTGCTGTGCATCTGATAAATGATATTATTTTTCGTAATTACATTATCTGGTCGGATTCCTCTTCAGAAATTAATGGTCTGAAAAATTGTTATTTTTGTTGACGGAATATTGATTTCCTGAGCCTCTAAATTAAACTGATTAGTGACTTTGTTTTCTGCTCTTCTTCTTCTACCACATTTATTTCCATTTAATTAATATAATTTGATATGCCAAATATTTCATTGAAGAATATAAACCCTTAATCAGATTCTGAAAGCGATAGCTCCGATTACCAATTACAGATTTATTTCAAAAGACTCTTCATGAATTTTTATACACTGTGTTTTTAAAAAATGGGGCTGAATAAATGTGCCACAAAATTTAGTTTTTTCTGAAACCAGCAAAAAGGGGCTTACTTTCCTGACCAATTTTAGTATGGAAAGTAGGTTTTTACAAAAACAGTCAAGTAAAGTACGTATCCAAGGCTACAACAAAAATAACAGTCTGGTAATGTACAAAACAGTCTGGTAAAGATTTTACCTGACTGTTATTTTTGTGGTAACCTTGGATACATAGTCTGCTGTGAATATAATTCATATCAAGAAATTTAAATATTTTGAGTTATTTATGATTAATTATTGATTAAACTAAACGGTTTCAGAAAATATAGTCTACATAAAACGTCAGGAAAGTGTTTTTACTTGACTCAGCAGATTAAAATACTCGGCCTGCGGCCTCGTACTTCAACCAATCGCTTCGTCAAGTAAAATATCACTTTCCTGACTTATAATGTAATATACTATTACGTTAAACATTTTCTCTCAAGAAATGTGGTATCATGTTAGTCTGTGGATTTAAGAACTCGGGTTCGATTCCTACAGCCTACAAACAATTTTCACCACATTCATACTACCCCTGTGACGCCCCCTCCACGAGCAACTAGGTGGCTCAGTTATATCGCGCTTCTCCTCCGGGGACTGTGATTTGACGGCTGGTAACTACACTTCACGCGTAAAATATATCGATTATCGAGATCTGTTACAGCAGAGTGCAACACTCAGTAATGGGTAGAAGGCGTGATGATATAGTTATTTATTTTTATTTATTTTATTTAGGGCCAGTTTTTGAATCATCGATTTACTCTCGATTAATGTTAATCATGATTAAATAATAATGGTAACCATAGTTTCCATTATTATTTAATCATGATTAACATTAATCGGAGATTGAAAAACTGGCCCTTAAAAAATAAAAGTTAACATTAACGTATCGAACATTAACAGATAATGATTCATTTACAGAATAGGGATTATCATTTTAAATGTTGACACGGCGACTTTTTCAACACGATCGTTGAAAAAACATACAAACATATTTGATGACATCATTGTCAATTTCTTATAAAATAGGGCTGAAGTTTCTGATATATTATTAGAGTTACAAAGCTCATATTTCATTTGATTTAAATGATTTGAGTAGGAACTAAAAACGATATTTATCGCTTCACATATCATATTATCAGCTTTAAATTGAACTGCAAAGCTTCCATTTTAAAACTACGTACATATTGTGTTACAGATATTGAATATCAGGCACATAGTAAATATTGACCGTTTTGCTACGCCGGTGTGCAATTGAAAAATATATCAGTTGTTATACATTAAATTTATTGACAAATTTTTATTAATTTTTTCAATGAGACTAGTACTTATTTTATAGGTCAATTTATTGAAAAATATTTGAGTTTGTATTTGAATAATTAAAATATTTAGTATAGCTTGTCAACTGTACATTGTTGTTATAAATTGGTTCGTCCTAAATATATCATGCTTGTAATTTAAACTGTAGGTATATCTTTGTGGTGTGATAAATTTGTGTGGAGGAGATATTTAACAGTTTTATTGATTTTTTATTAAAATACACTCAGTTATATTATTAAAATGCTGCGCGAACAGGTTTCAATTCGCGAAGTCCACTGGCACGCTCGTTCGGATGTCAGTGAAAGTTGTGTGTGTGTATTGTGTCGTAGTGCAAAATTTTATGTTTAAAATTTATTATATTTTTATTCAAGGTATGTTAAAGAAATACTTTTTTATATATTTAAAATAATTATTTAGGTTCAAGTATGGTATATTATTTAAGTTTAAATATTTTGGTAACGGTTAATTTATTATCAAGCAATGTTTGTATATTTTGTTAGGTTATTGGAATATATATATTTTGAATTTTTATAATACCATCTTTATAAGAACTGCAATTTTATGTTAGCGTGTAATATTTACTATGGGTAACGTACTACGTAAACTGTTACGATAACGAAAATGATTTGTTTCTCATACTGATTTTAATCAGTAAAAGTTAACATTGATAGTAAAATTAAATTAAATCTATTTATACGCTTTATAAATTTGAATTTACGTTACTTTTTTCTGTAATAGTAATTTGAGATTTGCATATTGACTTGACAATGACATTGTTAAATAAATGTGTATCTTTCCTGCTGTCAAATGTTACTAAATTATTGTAGAGTAAACAAGACTCGAAATCAAACTTTTTTACAAATTATGTTCTTTCTTAAAGTATTTGTTTTAACAAAAAAAGTTATTTAAAATAAATGTGCAAGACAAAAGGGTTGATTGCTTACTTATGATATTTTTCTAAATGGTAACCTATAATTTTTTTCTCCCATTAAATAGAGATTTTTTTCTGAAACTCAATTCAATTAGAGGAAAAAAATCTATATTACCAGTGGCGTACCTAGAACTTTTGCCGCCCGGGCGGTCTCCAATTTGCCGCCCTTTCTGTCAATCAAATGGTGGTTTTTATAAATTAAAAAAAATATATATAAAATAAATTTCCAGCCATCAAATCACGCCTTCCCAAGATGTTAGTGTTGGGGGAGCCACAGGGGTAATTTTAATTTGGTGAAAATTGTTTGTCGGCTGTGGGAATCGAGCCGAGGTCCTCAGAATCCACAGGCCAACTCGAAACCACTGAGCCATTACCCCATTAAATTAATAAACATAAAGAAATAATTGTAATTGAGACAAACTATAGGTGAGGAACTTTTTTATCATTGGATGGCATATTTAAATTAGGCAGTAATAAAGGAATTTTTCGAGATAATATTTTCAACTCTATATTGACTTGACGATGAAGAAAAATATTCGAAATCATGTAGTAATTCATAATTCATAGAAATAAACTTATCAAGGAACAAGTTGTTTTTTACAACTAAAACTAAATATTTAAAATACATGCATACATACATATCTTCACGCTATATCCCATCTAATGGGGTAGCACGAATCCTAAAAATAAAAACTGTCGCCCCAAAATATGTGCCGTCCGGTGCGGACCGCCCTCTCACCCCTTGGGTACGCCACTATATATTACCACTTTGTGTGTGTGCTGAGGACAACCAATTTAATAAATTAATTTTATACGTAAAGCAGTGAGCCCTTTGTGCTGAACATTTCAACCAATAGTTCAGGAATAAATCAAAGAGTTCCATTTCGATGAAACAGGTTGTATTGTATGGTAACCTAGACATAATATATTAAGCAAATCCGTGTGTTTTGTTTGTTTACAGTTCTCAGAGGCCAACAACCAGAGCCTGAGCATCTTAACATTCGTGCCGGTGATCGATGACGACGGCAAGTACTTGACCTGCCGGGCCGAGAACCCTTGGATCCCGGACAGCGCCCTCGAGGACAAATGGCGCCTCAACGTACAATGTGAGTACACGCTATTTACACATCCATGATGAACACGAGCAGAGCTCAGACTCTGTTCTCCGTTGCGGTAGCGGCAGCGGACTTGGTGCGGTTGCCGGAGCCCAAAAACTTAACCCGCACTTGACCTGGGGGAACCCACAGCCACTGGTCTGCACAGTTACTTGTTCCGAGTAGTTTGTGTGGAATTAGGATCTAGGAACGGGTTTATGAATTGATGCTATCGATGCTTCCCAATTTGATATTGATAGCTTATGTAATTTACTTGTAAATGTTGTATTACACTGGTTCACCTAACATTTTCTGCTATAATACTTACTTATAAATTCCGAATTATCTTTTACTATGGTCAGTGCCGCATTAGCCCGATAGAAAAATCTAATTTATCTGTTTTGGTATTTCGTTAAATTCGCTTCTCTCACTATTTTTACATTCAAAATTTTATCAATTGAATTGAACACGCTTCTTTAACTAGAGTTAAAGCGAGACTCAACACCAATCTCAGTTTCATCGGAAAAGACAAATTTGTTTAATGTCATATATTAATTTTTAAATACTTTTAGTCTTTTTGTCATTTCTTTCTTTTATATTTTAATATATATTATATTCTTCTTCTTCTTCTTTACTGGCGCTACAGACCGAGTCGGGCCTGAGCCTACCGGGCACACCGAGCCGCAGTTTTTACGTTGCCGTACTGCCGGTTTTCTGAGTCAATGTTACTTACTTTTAAGGCATATGTATAAGTGAGTAGCTTATAGCGCCCGAGTATGATTAATACAAGTAACTGTATTTTTTATTTTAACGACAAATCATACTTTGTCGACAAGCGGTTTCGAACTATATTTTATATTCTACTACACTAATGCTGGGTTGCAAGAAAAAAATAAAGAGCTCTTTAGTTAAAGAATTGTTTATCTAGCAACAGTATCAATAGCGATTTTCTGAAATTTATTGACCCGTTAGTTGCTAATGAACCGATAAATCTTTCATGCAACCCAGCATGAAACTAATTTATTTATGACACTGTGTACTGTCTATAAAATAGCACTTTATTGGACTAATATGATAAAATAGAAAAATTGGACTCCTATCAATGTAAAACAAATATAAGTTAAAATAATTATTATACCAAATGGTGTTCTTCTAAGTTTTGGGACATTATGAATATTTTTCACTTACCTACTATTTGACAAACAAAACAAAACATTGTTAAACAAAGGCAATAACAAAGCTCAGTTTGAAATGCAACTAAGTTTTTCACAGTAACATATTTTAAGAACATAAATCTCTATTTGTCGTACTTAATCGGACATTATAGGACTTTCATATTTATTAGTCTAGCCTTGCTGTATATATTATGGCTCGTCCAAAAAATCCTGCATTATGTACTTATTACATAAATAGCTATTATATTACACGAAACATTGTCGTTCATTTATTAATTTGATTCTCCAATATCTAAAGTTCAGGTTACATAGCAGAATAGCTAATGAGTTTGTTTTGCTTTCGGCCAATTTTTTAAGTCGATACTCTCTTCGAGGCTAGCTCAAAACCGAGACGAGACTTAAAATTCAGTCTTGTGGCAACACTCTCTAACTAAATATAAGTACCGCCTAATCATCAAGTAATGAACAAACCAAATACGTGATGTGTTTAATAATAATGATTCACGCTGTAAACCTTTTACTAAGATCATTACTTAAAATTTATGAGGGAGATAAAGAGAAAATTATAGTTATATACATTTTTAATTTATGTTATTAATATAAAATTGTAAAATCAATTTAATTTGCTTTATTTAACAAGGCTCGGTCGCTCTACTTAGATACGTAGTTAAAATAAAATAATTCCGTTCGTATGATAAATGTCGGTTGCTGTTCGGGAATATAAATCAGTCCGGATGAAAATCTATGATAATAAAGTCAATTAAGCGCCATCTGTGTAAAATAGGAATTTTTACCGGTGACCGATTCGAAGATAAATTGCTTACAAAATTGAAAACTGCAAATGAAAACTTTGTAGCAAGCAATTATATGGCATGCTGCTGCTGTAAATCCTGGGCAGATCGGATCTGCGCGCGTCCACCGGGAGTTGGAAACATAAACGACACGAAACTAAAGTATTTCAGTGGAGAAGTCAACTTCTTTGTGTCAAGAATGCTCTGTAAAGTGTCGAAAAACGAAAAATGTAAAAGTAAAAAAGAGATCAGACGCGAAAAACAAAAGCGGATTCAATAAATGAAAGTCGGAAGTTACCGAGCGAAAAACTGCATCGCGGAGCGAGAATGGAGTATTGAGGTTATCTTTATGGCTGGTTTTTACGTTTATTTGCAGACATGCCGGTCGTCACGCTGAAGATGGGCTCCAGTCTCAACCCCGAGGACATCAAGGAAGGGGATGACGTCTACTTCGAATGCAACATTCGAGCCAATCCCAAAGCTTACAAGCTCGCCTGGTTCCACAATGTAAGTCATACGACAACTTTAAGCTTTTCTTACTATTGTTATCTTCAATTGCGATGTATGATGTGATTGCATAATCTGTAACTAGCAGGTAGTGACATATTTACAAATTATGGTGGCAGCGCCACATCCAACAACCATACGAGCTCAGATAATTTACTTGTCTTAATAAATTAATTATTTTATTCTCCATTTATAAATTTTAGATATAGGGCCGGTATTATCAACTATATAATTCTTAAATGTAGTTTAATAAAAACAGCTACGAATCACTTGTGGCAAATTAACCTTGCTGTCAAAATTTAAACTGTAGTTAAATGCGCGTTTAAAAGTTTGATAATTCCACTCATTCATCATTTGTTTCTGTCACTAGACAACAAAAAATAACAGTATGGAAAAATATGTACGAACATGACAGAAAGTAGGCTTTTTTGCATTTGGACAACTGAAAATTGCCGCTTATTCGTGTAGAAAGTAAAACTTTCTGCACACGTGCAGAATGTGGCTTTTTCTAATCAAGTTCTAATTCATGTTACAACACCTAAACGTGGTAGTTTACTTTACTTTACTAGGCGATACTTGCAGTCATTAATCATTTATTCCTATTGCTAGAACAATTAAAAAAGTAGAAAATTTTATACAACGATAACAGAAAGTAGTCTTTTCTGCATTTGTTACATGTATGGGCAACTGATATTTGCCGCATATTCGTGTAGAAAGTAAAACTTTCCGTACACGTGCAGAATGTGGGTTTTTCTAATCGAGTTTTTATTCATGTAACAACACCTAAACGTGTTACTTTACTTTGCTTTACTGGGCGATAATTTCGGTCATTAATCATCTATTCCTATTGCTGGAACAATAAAAAAAGTAGAAAATTTTATACAACGATGGCAGAAAGTAGGCTTTTCTGCATTTGTTACGTGTATGGACAATTGATATTTGCTGCTTATTCGTGTAGAAAGTAAAATGTCCCGCGCATGTACAGAATGTGGGTTTTTCTAATCGTGTTCTAATTCATGTTACAACACCTAAACGTGTTACTTTACTTTGCTTTACTAGGCGATAATTTCGGTCATTAATAATTTATTCCTATTTCTAGAACAATAAAAAAGTAGAAAATTTATACAACGATGACAGAAAGTAGTCTTTTCTGCATTTGATACATGTATGGACAACTGATATTTACCGCTTATTCGTGTAGAAAGTAACACTTTCCACACACGTACAGAATGGGAATTTTTCTTATCGAGTACTAATTTTTGTAACAATACCTACACATAATAATTTACTAGATGAGCAAGCATATTCTAAAATGAGGTATAGACCAGCTTTAGAAGCCTATTAGTTTGCAAAATAAATATCCTGATCATTATGGAATCATTAATATTCTGATCTCTTTTATCAATTTATGAATCGGGAAGTTATACCGATTCCTTTGGACATATTTTCCTATCTAGTTTAATAAAGACGAACTTTTCAGTCTAAAAATTACTTAAGGAATATTTTTTTAATTCCTTTTCAAGCCTTTCTAAATGATCCTATGAAAATAATGAATGCACCACGAGCTGCCCTTAAAAGGTTGTTGATTCATACGCGAGCAGAAATAGATTACTTTACGGTTTAGATATACAACAAACTATGAACTTAGACCGTATTGTTATTTCCTATTCATGTCTTAATCACATATTTCTTTGAAGAAGTATTAAAATTATTAAATGAAAGTGCGTGTTAAATTGACCATGAATATGAATACGATACTCAATTTCAAAGGAAAAGTTCATTTGTTAGTTATGAACAGTTGTATAACAATCATTAGACGTATATTCAAGCAATATTGAATTTCTAAATAAGTATTAAAAAACCATTAATTATTTCCATTGTGTGGAGGCGTTATCGCAAGCTTATCTATAGCGGACTTTCTTCACGTTCGCATTGTGTCGATGCGTTTACTTAGGTTTCTTTATGCAGAGCTGATAGCGATCGCGCTTGCGCGGAGCTTACAAAGCTAGAAAGCTGCGAGTGCGACGCCATTATTTATGTACACATCTTTAATGATGCTTGACTGACGAACTGCACACGACATGCCATTATGTATCATTCATAACGCTGGAAAAACTTTAGTACGCTTGAAAACGAGAAACGTAAAAAGCCAAGAAATCTTTATTTCCAAGGAGAAAACTTAATATGAAGAGCGGAAAAATTGCTCGGGAAAGTTTCGGGTGCGGCTAAAACTGCGTTCTTTTTACCACATGTTCTGTGATTCTTTAGACACGAGATGTTGTCGCCTTTAATGCAACAAGAAAAACTTTTCAGACGAAATACACTCTTTTATGCCATATACTCATTAATATTATTTCTAATTATTTTCAGTACATGAAAAATTATTAAAAATGCACACGTATTGCACTGTGATCTCTTTTAAACTATAATAACGTTTTCATTTTAACAAAAATTTAATAGGAAGGTCAAAAAAAATATTGTCAAACGTTCTTATATTATTTATTCTACGATCAGCTAAAAAGTAGGATTTTCAATCGTTATTAGGTGACAGAAAGTAATGGGGTTTTTTGCGTACCGTTGCTACTAGATCAAGACTCTTGGCGGACCGTTGCTGTTGGCATTTTTTTTTTCGTATTGCTTTTCTAATTACCTTACCTACATTCAAAATTTTTATTAATCATAATTAAATATCAATTAATCTTAATTTTTGATCGTAAAAACAAAATGTTGTGTACACCTATGGTTGAAAGACTTCGACTGTTTGCAGCCCTTGATCCGCAAGCATCTACTTTCAACCCTTAATATACAAAAATAACTATTTTATACAACTGTCAAAAAAGTTAACATTTATGTACACAATTCTGTCCATGAAGTTCATTATTTTGTACAATACTATATTATTTTATGTTGCTATTGGCGACGGTCGTTAAAACGGTTGCTGCTATTGGCAACGTTCGCTAACTGCTAAAGTGCAAAATAAATATTTTGTACTACCAATGTCAAAACATGTCATTTTAAAATAATTTCTAGTATCAAAAGGACGTTATTTTTATATTAAATAGTTACGTACAAAATAAATATTTTGGACGTTTGAAATGTCGTTAGTTAGATTCGCATAATTACAAAAAAACTCGATCGTAGAAAAAATTATGTATACTCATGCAATAAAGTGACATTTTTAACACTAATTGCATAAATAATTATTAAACAAGGTTACTGTTTCCTAAGTTACAGAATCATATTTATAGATATAAAACTGTTATTAAATTTCAATTTTTAATAAAGTTAGCAGTTTTTTCTTCTTTGTTTTTTTTTTTAACTTTTGACATTTTAGGTAACATCATTGTCAAAATCTTCTAAAAAATTTCTAGCTGATAGGTACTCGTAAATATTGAGAATATCAATTTCTAATTTTAATTTATCTGTTAATTAGTAATAATTTTATTAATTCCTCTGTCGTAAGATTTGCGAATAGTTGCAATGTGTCTTTCGTAAACCAAGGCAAGCTCCTGTACATGGTCTAATTCCTTTCAGGGCGTGGAGATCCACCACAATGTGAGCGCGGGTGTGATCCTGAGCGACCACAGCCTCGTTCTGCAGACCGTGAGCCGAGCCACGGCGGGGAACTTCACGTGCCTGGCCGCCAACACCGAGGGCAAGGGCACCAGCAATCCCGTCACGCTGCACGTCAGGTGTAAGTACCTTTACTTGTTCACTACACACATGGCCACCCTAGGACCGCACCTGGAATTAATGACGCCTTCGTGACGCATCTAAGGCTGGGGTAATATAGCTACCCGGAGCCCGGACTGTGGATTTCGGAGCGGGAGCGGTGATTATGCTATGGATATTTTGTTGATTTTGTGGCGCAGGACACTAGCTTAGTTTCAGCTTTAGACAAGCAGAACTTACTACTATTTATTACGAAATTAATATGACAAAATAAATATTGCATTAAGCCTATTTTTCAATTTAAAATTTCTGCCATTAAGATATTGGATCTATTTTAGTTAGGCGGATTTTTAAACTGAGGGCTTTTAATATTCGAAAAGTTTTTCATTCTGATATCCGGTTTAACATTTATTCGGTATTCAGATAACAAACCGGTTTCCGGAGAATCCGGTATCCGCGAAACCGGAACCCGGCGAGCGGAATATTTACAATCCTTGTCCGTACATAAAATAATCGGCTTCTGGATAATTTAATATTTGTAGAAGTTGGATTCTGAATACTCCAATATTTAGACTAGATACTAAATGATTCTTTGATTATTAATTATTATTTTCTAAGTAAATATTTAGTAATTGATCAAATTAAATTATAAAAAGACACATTGGAACCAGTGGCGTAGCTATGAGATGGGGAGGGGGGGGGGGGTTGAGTGCGTTCCACACCGGGCGGCACATTTTTTGGGCAGCATTTTTTATATTTAGTTATAGTTGTAAAAAACAACTTGTTCACCTTATAAGTTTACTATTCGATTTCTACGAATTATGAATTACTATATGATTTCGAATATTTTTCTTGATCGTCAAGTCAATGTAGGGTTGAAAATATTATCTCAAAAAATTCTTTTATTACTGCCTAATTTAAATATGCCATCCAATGGTAAAAAAGTTCCCCTCCTATAGTTTGTCTCAATTATAATTATTTATTTATGTTTATTAATTTAATGGGGTAATGGCTCAGTGATTCGAGTTGGCCTGTGGATCCTGTGGCCCCCGGTTCGATTCCCACAGCTGACAAACAATTTTCTCCAAATTAAAATTACCCCTGTGGCTACCCTACCACTAACATCTTTGGGGGCCGTAATTTGACGGCTGGTAACCGCACTTCACGAACATAAATATATCACTTACCGAGATCTGCTTCGACAGACTGCCACACCCAGTAATGGGTAAAAGTGATGATATATTTATTTTTTTAATTTATAAAAACCACCATTTGATTGACTTAGAAAAACTTCTAGGTACGCCACTGACTGCAACACCGCCAGGATTGAATATAGGATTTTAAAAACTTCAGTTATATGCTTTACCTATTTAAGCTACAGTGGCCCTGAGATTCAAATCCGATTTTATTAAATTTTTTATCTCATAACAGTTATAGTTATAGCTTTAAATATCTTATTAGGGTACATTTTGGTCAACCTATTACTTGATACCTTAATTGTCAATTATTTTATTAATCAAAAATGAAGTTGTAATTGGAACTAAAACTTCAGTTTCAGTAAAAATATGAGTGGAGATGTATGTAAAAGAAATCGTAGCTTGTTGTAGTTAGCTAGCGTATTATAAAAATTGTGAAAATAAATTCAGCGTAAACAAATAGAAACATATCAGCATACAAATGTTATTCAAAACAATCATAAATTGGCAAATTCAAATCAAGTTTTTTGCAGTGCGAATGTTTCACTAGATGAAACAATAAAACAAAACAAAAAAATATATTCCAGCAGCGCAGTAGCAGCAACATAGCGGCAACAGCACCGGCTAGGTATATTATTTACATGAATTATTTGAAACAATAGTTGGCGCGTTTGCCGCGCTCACAGCGGCGCTGGCGTCGTTGACGAATGTGTTACCCCGGCTGACGGCCAGCGACATGCGAAATGGCGTAGCGAGAACTTTGTCATTTAACTTTTTGTTTTCATTTATATTTCACGATTTCGGATTGGAAACCTGTCAGGTGTAGTTTGTGTTAGAGATTAGATATTTTTTGTCCACCGCGCTTCCCGGAAGAATTACTTTTATTTATTTTGTTCTAAACTCTAAAATGTTCGTGCGCATTTCCTGCTTTCAAATAAAAGAGATTTACTGCGCAGAACAAACTAAATTGTTTGAATAGAATTGTAAGTCTGGATGAAATGAATGTTTGGCAAAGATTAATTAATCATGGAGTAAATATTCATTTAATATTTGAAGGGTTTGTGCTACTTCATTTGTTAATTCCTGGGAATGGTAATGGAGAGGAAACTACAGGCAATCGGAACTCTCAAGCAAGAAATCGTTCGTTTTAACCTCACTAACTTACAAAATAGGATTACTTTACTAATTTAACCAACCTTGTAGCTCTTATAGTTCTCGATGTAGCAATGGTGGCAAATTTAA
This sequence comes from Pterostichus madidus, assembly GCA_911728475.2. Taxonomy (NCBI): domain Eukaryota; kingdom Metazoa; phylum Arthropoda; class Insecta; order Coleoptera; family Carabidae; genus Pterostichus; species Pterostichus madidus. The sequence continues at coordinate 40,748,089 of OU452305.1, forward strand.
AGTAGTTCTAGCGTGAAAACATTTTTACAGATCTGAATGAAACTCGACGCACGTAAACATCGGATAGTCATACGCATTCTGTTAAAATATGAAACACATTCACCGTCTGTGAACAAAAATATTCGGTTGTAAAGTTGAGTTCTTATACACGAGGCTTATGGCGATCGTCATTCAGAATCGCACATATTAGATTCGTGTACCTCTAAAAATTTGCAGATTCATTTGAAAAACTAATATGATGTTCTAGAACTATCCACGTATATTGTGTCAGAAGGAGAAAGTTTTTTACCGTTGAGTAAAGGATATGTAGTCCTAAAAAGTCTTGTTTTAATGAAAAATTAAGGATCCCAATTTGTAATGGTAACACCATACGATGGTACGGTATTTGAAAATTCACTGGACCAACAACCTATTAACAATTCATGATATTCAAATCGTAATAGCTATAAAACACTTATTTTATTCTTTCTTGTTCTTTCTCCGAGCGTCAGTTTTGCCACTCGACGATCAATGCCGCCACCGCCACACTAAAACTACCTTAAGTTGAACAACCTGTATTCAAAAATCAATTCTGCCTGAAAATCTCGAATACCATCATAAGCTAATTTAATAGAGTTCAAGCTCCCGTTGTGCAGAGTAACAAATAATAATAAAAATAAAAACGACAAGAAATTAAAAAAATGTTATATGTAGTTAGTGTGAGCGCTTCCACCAAATTTCGCCAGTTTTACATAAGAAATCAGGATAAACTCAACAAATGTAGATTATAATAAATATAAGATTTAAGATGTCATTTCTCTATTATACTCATTTTTGAAATATTTTACCTTAAATTGTAAGTATTGTAATTGTATGGGATAGTGGCTAAGTGGTATCAAATCGGCCTGTGGATCCTGAAAACCTTGGTTCGATCTCCACAGCCGACAAACATTTTCACCAATTTAAAATTACCCCTGTGACTCCTCCACCACTAACATCTTTGAGGGCCGTGATTTGACGACTGGTAACCGCACTTCATGCGCATAAATATATCACTTACCGAGATCTGCTCCGGCAGAGTGCAACACCCAGTCATGGGTAAAAGGCGTGATGATATATTTTATTTAAATTGTAGGTATAATAAAGTAATAATTTATAACCATCCTGGTTAAAATATTTGGAGCAATGGCTGTTTAATTTTTTTGTGCTTAATATAAATACGTAATGTCTTGTTCTTGAATTAATTTTCTGGTTCAAGATTAGAATTTCGGTCGCGTCCATATTTGCCTAATGTAATTATGATCCACTAGAAGAAAGTGTCGATTTCTTCGTCATAATTATTTTGCTGCAATTTCATTATAAGACAGAAAGACGAGTCCATTTTCTGTGAAGGTACTTCGTTAAACTTAATTGGATATTTTGATAACGGGACCCTTTTCTTATAATTTATTACAGTACAACGCAGTTTACAATTAGGAGTGTTATAATGCAAAATCAAATATTGAGAACGAAACGGGGACCATATTCCCATGAGGCAGATAGGACTAAATTAATATTTTGTTTTCTGTAAACATTATTTTGTTTGCTGGATAATATTTTCCTGAAGCTTTTCCTCCACTTCTTGGATCACGAACAATGGCGAGGCTTTCCAGTTTTTTATGGAAATTATGTTTGATCGCAGGAAATATTCCGATTTTATGTTGTTTAATAATTCCAAAAAAAACAGTAACTTTTTAACCCTGCTGTTCTGTTCGAAATTAATTTTAATTCTATTGTATGAGTGTAAACTTGAAAAGAATGAAAACTTTATTTTTTTCAAATTCTAGGAATACGAGGACCTCAATGCCGTTGAGTGCATTTTCATATATTGTTTCACGACACTCCTTTCCTTTCTTATCTTTTAATTCGTTTTCAGTTCTTACGTAAAGTGTTTAACTGCAATTGTGTGGAATTCACTTCCAAAAAAAAGCACAGAGCGACACTCCCTTCCTTTCTTATGTTTTTGTTTCATTTTTAGTTACTGCATTGTGTGGACTTTTCTTTCATATACAATTACAGGCTATCACTTTCATCTTTTCTAATCTTTGTAGATTCGTTGTTAGATTCGTTATTAGATTCGTTGTTAGGAGTAACCGCGGGTAATTTGAGATGTTTTATGTATGTGTTATATACGTTGAAGAAAGAAGATGAATGATAAGTGAATATGAGTGATTGGATGGATGTGATTAAGGGTTTGTTATGTAAGAATGATTTCGAATGTGATAAATAAATGAGTATGGAGGGATCTATGAATGTGGTTGAAGTGAGGGTGGTGTGTTTGGATGATAATGTTTGACGGAGGCTGATTATTTGATGAATGTTATGAGTGAATGTTTTATAAGCGATTTTAGGGTTCGTACTACCCCAGTTGATGGGATATAACGTGAAGATATGTATGTATGTGTGTATGTTTCATTTTTAAGTGGCTGCTTCCGGAAAAGTTAAATTTTTCAAAAATCATCATATTTTTGACTTTTTCGTGGCTATATTTCTAAAACTAAACAAGATATGAAGATGTGCTCAAAGGCATTGAATTTCTCGTGACTTATAAACAAATTTTCAGTATTTTATATTTTTCAAAAAGTTTTCACTAAATATATAATGTTACGAGTTAATTTCAAGATAAATGTAATGAAGAAAAATACTGTTGCTGTATATTTGTCTAGCTGTCTTTTAGAAAATAATAACTCAAACGAGTTGACAGAAAGAAAAGTCCTCCCATTTGGTGTTAAAAACATGTGATTTCTTAGGTCGTAAATTGCGTATATTTACATAGCAAGTAGGTGGCAAATGTCGGTCTATATTTAAAGATACATTTCAGATAACCTTAGCGTTCACACCTAACAACATACTACGTACGTACGTATGTACGAGAATACATAGTATGCATATTAAAACTAGACGTATTTTAACAAAGAGTATTGTTAAGTTAAAACGTTCAACGTGTCGTAAACATTGCAACTAGGTGTAGAGTGTAGCAACGCTAGAGTGTATCAATATTCAATTAGCAAAGTTCATACGATATTTCCGGTTTTGCAACGTTAATATCTGGTATGTTGTGCTCGTAGTCTGGTGGCTGGTGTTCGAGCACGTGGACTGAAATTAAATGCATTCCGTTTATGAGAATACCGGTGGGACAAGGACGGAGAAAATGCAGGCGATACAAAATAACCAGTGTGCATATTTACATTTTATACTATACTTTTTATGTTCGCTGGACTATTTACTTTTTATATATGTGACATATTAGAGGAGTATTAAAGTAAGAACGCATCAAATTACACGGTGGTAAATTACGGAGTGGTAGCATTTTCTTATTCTTAAATATACTAGCTACATATCTTTCGATTGGGAAACTTACATTTGAAATATTTTGAACATTTGGCTAAATAGAAATAAAAGTGACTGAAAATGTAACTCTTCATATTTTTTAGTTGAAGCATTATTCTCTAAAATATTTTAGAATTGAAAATAATTTATTGTAACATTAGTTTTGCAATGACCGTTTCCACACGATATTTGACATGTGTCATTTACTGTTATATTTGAAGTTAAAAAAAAATTGTTCAACAATGGTTGTCTTTGAAACAATATCATAAATCAAATCATACCGTACTGCGAAAAGATACTTTCAACACGCATTTTGATTGTAGCTATATAGATTTTCTACACGATCGTCGAAAAATTAAATTATGCAATAGTTACGAGTATATGTATATCAAGGGAAGAGAGACATTTTTTCCTTAACGTGCCCTTTCATTTCTTTATGCTACTCTATACAATAGGAACTTAATTCCAATAACAGTACAGGATCCGGACTCACCGAATTGTAATGTGGTAGTTCTTTTATTTTTAGCTTGAAACGGATTAGAACTCAGTATCTTTGAATATTAAATACCTGAGGACAAAATGACATTTTTTTTGCAACATAACCTATAATGTTTTTAACTACCTTATCAGAAAATAAACGTTTCAGAAATAAAATAGAAATTTAAATAAGATTTATTATTCTTTTAACAGATGTCACTAGCAGTAACATTCATTTAACATTTATTTATATTATAAACATATTATAAACTCAGTGGTATGAAGTCGGCCTATGGATTCTGACAACCCTGGTTCGATTCCCACAGGCGACAAACAATTTTCATAATTTCAAAATCTACCCCTGTGGTTCCTCCACCTCTAACATCTTTGGAGGCCGTGATTTTACGACTGGTAACCGCACTTCACGCGCAAAATATATCACTTACCGAGATCTGCCTCGGCAGAGTGCCACACCCAGTAATGGGTAGAAGGCGTGATGATATATTTATTTATTTATTTATTTTATAAACATTCTTATTTTGTTACACTACTTTCAATTCATAATTCTTTTAATTTCTCCTTTCAATTATATCCATATATTGATCTCTCAGTCGTTTATCTTTGTCTCTCAATATTTATTCAGCAAGATTTTAATTATCTTTAATTCTTGATAATTAAATTTACAACAACAAAAAAATCAATCATATTCGCAGTAGATCTTCTGCGCTAAAATTCTCTAATTTTCTGCTGTATAACGTAGGAAATAACCAAGCAATGCTTGTAAAAAAATCTGTCAAAATCCGTTCCAAATAATTACACCTCCTCTTCTCTTATTCCAATCACGCTCACGTGAGATCCCGGAACTTAACACGGAGTCCGGAGTCGGCGTGTCCACTGCATAACATTACAGGCAGCGCGGTTCAGACAAGCGCTGCTGAGCTTTGCTTGGCTCATTCGCGCGCAGAATGCAGAGTTTAAATGCGCTCCTAAACTTCCTGTCATAAAGACGCCGCTGGAACACAATACTCCCCCAGTCTAATACCGCCAGGTACATATTTGTTTCATATTGGACGTCTTATGGAAGATTGTAGCCGAACTTTACTATTATGTAGAGTCATGGATATAATATAGTTATTGTTTCATTATAAATTGATGATATAGACATAATTGGAATGTAATATCTGATTTAATGGTTGCAATTTTAAAATCAAATGATGTGGAAATTAAATCAAATCTAATAATTTATAGGAAATAATCACTATGTTGTGGCTTCGTAATTGCTCGTTAATGGGATTTTGAAAAAGGATTTATTTCAGATTTGTAAATTAATAACAATTAATTATATTTACATAGATAATCATTAAAATAATTTGTTTTGTGGTCCATTGTACAAATAAATATCACCACGCTGTTTCATACAACTCTGGATGTTACAGTTCTGTGAGCAGGGCCGGATTAACACTATGAGGGGCCCTTATCTTTATTCATAGATTAAAGAAACCTCGTTTGTAAATCATTTATAATTTTATGTACCATTGTTTTTAAACGATACATTGAAAAGAGAAGAGAAGGTTATTGCCAGGAAAATAAGTATCTTCAGAATATAGCGTATATAATATATTTTATGACATATATAAAATGAAATGTATATACTTTGGTTTGTTCGGAATCAATTTTGTGAGTATGGCACTGACGTATAACCTCCTATGTCGAGCGCGCTAAATTTGCCTGAATGGAAAGGATACGCTGTCGCCGATAGAGGGATCACTTATGGGATACTAGCCACTGCACTACACTTCGAAGATGAAGTGTTATAATCGCAAATTTTTCGCCTTTAATACAAAATCAACTAATTCTTGACGACCTTTAGAAATGATCAACAGATAGTCATAATTTATATTTAAAGTAGTTTCTTCACTTCGTAATTTTTTGCCCAGAAAAATTGTATTATTAGTTTTAATAAATAAGAAAAAATAGCAAAAAACAAATTTTCCATCACTAGTCACAAATTCCACAAAAACTTATAGCACGTTTGAATCAACTTATCAGGTCATCAAAAAACGGCTGGTCTGTTCAGCTTGAACCATAGACGCGTTTCGTCCTTTAGGGACTCATCAGTATGGTGCGATCAACTATCCAACTAGACCAACTAGGAACTAGTCTTAGCTGAATTGACTGATGTTAAACTATGTAAGCGGTTAACATGACATGAGAGCTAAGGAGCAACCCGTGGTGCTATCTATCGACAAAAATCGCAAACTGCTTGACAGCGATTGAAATAATACAAAGACAAAATATTGTCTTTGTATTATTATTAGATTTTTAATTTTCTAGTTTTTTAGTCAGCTTAGTCAGCTTATGCTATAATTCAGCACTGACTAGCAGGTATAGTAATTTATAATAGTAGCATGGTAAAACAGTTTTTACTGGCGAAAGGAGGATTGACTGGCGAGCCTGTCTTTCCTTTCCTGTCCTAAGGCATTTTCAACTTAATAATGTACGTTTATCCATGGTAGTATAAACAATAATGAACTAGATAAACATAAAACACCTAAAAGCATAAAATATATTACATTATTGAAAAATTCTGAAAGATAACTTATTTTGGCTATATAAAATCCATTTAATTTTTAGATAGTACCTACATAAGATTAGAACATAAGAATAAAATTTACAAATATAAATTAAGTAGGATCATGTAATATAATTTTTTAGTATGGTTGATATTTTTGCAAACAGATAACAAAACGTAAAATAGTCGTGGGATGTTTTTAGGATTTTCATAGTGAAATTATAATCCCAATGTGAATTTAATTTCGGGTTTAATTTGAGTAAACACGAGACAAAAAGTAGATTTGAGTTTCATTATCCTTTTTTTATCTCAAAATTGAAAATGGGATATTTTTATACACGTAGCATGGAATGATATTTGCACCTCTGCGTGTCGTAATCCCAAAGATGGAAGCAAAAAAGTAACAAATTTCATATACAAATGAAATCGGCGTCGACGTTCGTTCACAAACAAGAGTGTTGGTGGAACGAGGGCAAACGAAACAGAACGACGGCGTACGATGCGGCGCCCACAGTCAAATTAAAAAGCTGCCACGCTTATAAAACGACGCTAACCGGGCTAACGATACGCGCAGGGAACATCGCAACGCTTTGACAGCCGCTCGGTCGTCGCAGGCGGACCAAAACGGTCTAATTTAATACGGCAGTTTCGATATGACCGTACAAAGTGACGCTTCAGATTCTATTATGCCTTTGCGTGCTCTCGGCAACGGCGGACGCTTTGTAAAACGGTGCGAACCTTGCTTCGGACGTTTATCTGTTTGTGTATTCTTGAAACTACGCACAAAGGTTATGTGCAGCGCTCACTTCACCTGATGTCGTTAAACATATCACTGAAGAACTCCTTTATGTTACTGAATAACAACTCTCAAATATTTTTACATAAAGATTCTGTCCCATCAAATGGGGTAACACGAACCCTTGAAACATTCATCTGATACATCCTGCAAGAAAACTTCACCAAACATTCCTATCCACGAATCTTAATATTTAATAGTTATTTGTATATCAAGGGAAAAAAATGATACATTTTTTTCCGAAAGTGTCATTCAAATATAAAACACCTGAAGGAATGACAACATCAGGATGTCACTAATGTCTCGTCCTTTGCTAAGAAAATTCACTTCTCTCTCTTGGTATATAATATAGTGTTATTTTTTCCTAGGGATGAAAAGTATACTTACGGAAGAAATTATAACATTTTGACAGAGTCCTGAAAATAATATATTATATTCCAAAAGACTAAAAGTCGCAGGTGCGGAAAACATCACCTGAGGAATTAAATGCATTTTAGTCCTGTGGTATATACACTATATTTCGCTCTTCCAGCCATACATTTTGAATTAACGATTAATTTTGATACTAACTTGAATTATAATTCACAATGACAGCATTATAAAAATTTGTAGGTTTTGAAATTTAATCCCTCCGGAAATAAAAATGATCCTACAGTGCTTGAAAACAAAAAATGAAGTAGATCATTTACGCCCGGCCGAGCAAAAAAATTATTTTTCCTCATGTCCTGCTATTTTATTTAAATTAATATTATTAAAAAAATTTTAATAACAAATAAATAAATCGAAATTCTAAACAAGTAACAACAAGAAAAATAACTAGTCAAAGAGTAACTAAGGCAACCGTTGATAAAAAAATTATAATGGCTTGTTTATTTCGTTACTTTTTACTTAGTTTTATCTCAGCGCACCTAACATGGCTTATGTCTAACAATAATTTAGTCTGAGAAATATAAAGACAATTTTTCTTTTATAAAGCTTAACGGTTCTTCAAAGCTTAAAAATAAATATGAATTATAAAACTAGTACAACTTTTAAAGTCTCGTAGTTTATTCGTAATTAAAACTTGTTTCAGTTAAAAAAGATATTATCATATAATTAATTTTGTAGCAAAAAAATCCTCTCTCTCTCTCTCTCTCTCTCTCTCTCTCTTGACAGTTTGCTTGAAGAAAATCTTACAGCGCGAGTAGACATTGATTATTACCAAATAAATTTTCCTTTTGAAACAAATAAAAGCCAAAATCGGAAATAATTCTCCATTCTCTGTTGACAAACACACCAGTACAATTTTGCTTTTGACAGCCCTCGCACGATTTCAATTTGGTTCGTAGATATGGTAACACTGAACGCTGTAAAGTAATGAATTGTTTTGTAACGTCAGGCTCACGTTTCAAAACTAACACCGTCGCGGAACTTTAATCAAAACACGTGTAACGTAATAATCCGTAACTGAGTGAACTAAGAAACGTTACATACAATGAGACGAATACCGAACGCTCCAGCAACAGTAAATAGCGTCGTAGGCGTTGGGAGCGTTGGTGGCTTCACGACGCCTCGCCAGACGCATGCCGTTGTATTGATAATTATGACTGAAAATAGAATTTGCTGCATTGGAACTGACGTATTATAATATTGCAAGAAAAATACTGAAACCTGCAAGAAAAAGTCTACTGTCCTGACCAATTTTAGAATGGAAAGTAGGTTTTTACAAAAACAGTCAAGTAAAGTACGTATCCAAGGCTACAACAAAAATAACAGTCTGGTAAAATATAAAACAGCCTGGTAAATGTTTTACCTGACTGTTATTTTTATTGTAACCATGGATACGTAGTCTGCTGTCAGTACAATTCATATCAAAAAATTTAAACATTTTAAATTATTTATAATTAAGTTAGGAAAGTGTTTTTACTTCACTCAGCGGATAAAAATACTCGGCTTGCTTCAAACAACCGCTTCGTCAAGTAACATATCACTTTCCTAACTTATTAATAATATACTATTTTTCTGAAACCGGCAAGACAGTGTCTACTTTCTTGACCAATTTTAGTATGGAAAGCAGACTTTTACCAAAACAGTCAAGTAAAATATGTATCGAAGTTTACAACAAAAATAACAGTCTGGTAAAGTACAAAACAAACTGTTATGTATGTTACCTGACTGTTTTTTGTTGTTGTAATCTTGGCTACGTAGTCTGCTGTCAATACAATTCATATAAAAAAATAAACATTTTGAATTATTTGTAATTAATTATTGATTAAATTAAACGGTTTCAGAAAAAATTGTATACATAATACATCAGGAAAATGTTTTATTTGACTCAGTGAATTAAAATACTCGACCTGCGGCCTCGTATTTCAAACGACTGCTTCATCAAATAAAATATCACTTTCCTGATTTATTATGAATTACACTATTACGTTATACATTGTACAAGTCGACAATATACGAATATTTTTGATAGATTAGTTACAGATATTATTTGCTGCAGGTAAACATTTCTAAATTATTTTAGAAAAAAAGTCTTTAATTTCCTTTCCGGGTAGTGTTCCAAATCGCACAGTCTGTTCTCGTTGCAAGTATGGAAAGCATCGTTTCAACACTTCACGAACAAGACGCGGAGTGTGTATATTTTAGTTGTAGGAATCTGTAATTACAAGTAAAACGAGCTGAAGCACCTCCACCACCGACGAAGAAGATTTATTGGCTCGTGCAGGTGACAGAACAGACAAACGCTTTCGATTCAGTACTTTTTATACAAGCCAAGTGAGAAAGAATCGCACGCTTCGCAAGATGTATTTTCGTTCCATGCCGCGATAAGAAAACTTTTTATACTTTGTCACATCTTGGCGAAATGCAAACTTAGCGATATAACTGACTCTAGACAGAATATCTCTAACTTTAATCTCAACTAACATTTGAAGACAATGATAATAAGATCTTCACACATTTGACACTTTGGTTTTGCATGACAAATACAAATGTTATATTCTACCAAAACTTTTTTGTAAGCTAGATCGACTCGATTTAGCCTGTGGATTTGGGAACCTGGCTTCGATTCCCAAATCCGACAAACAATTTTCACCACATTAAAATTACCACTTTGGCTCCCCCTCCACTATCATCTTTGGGGAGAGGGGCGTGATTTTAAGTCTGGTAACCGCACTTCACGCACATAAATATATCACTTACCGAGATCTGCCACGGCAGAGTGCCATATCCAGAAAGGGTAAATGGCGTGATGTTCTAAATAATGTAGAAACGTATGACACTGGAATATATTTAATTAAAATTATTCAAAATATATTTTCTGCTGTCAAGATTTCCAATAATCTTAGAGAAAATATAAATACCAAATATACAAAATATATTTCCTGCTGTCAAAAGTATCTGAATTATTTCAGTTAAAATGGTAAGAAATTCAGTTCTCGGTGTTTTTTACGAAGTATTTTCATCTAAAATAATTTGGAAATGGGAATATATTTAATGCTAAATGTGTCAAAATTCTGCATATTGTTCGTATTACTTTTATACTTTCTGAAATGTCGATAATGTTCTCGTTGAATAAGCCAGTAAATTTTGTAGCGACCCATTGGCATCAAAAATGATATTACATTTATAAAAATTAAATTGAAACGTTTTCAATTACGAATACTAAAAAAGAAATTTCTTGTGTATACTGTATTTGCATTTAATTTTTCGCTTCGAGAGAGATGAATGGCATAAGTTTTCAGTTTTAATAAATTTCTTTCACAAGAAATGAGATTTCTTAAGTTTCGTTTCTCTACGATGAAAAAGTTGTCAACCATTATTCAAATGTTTATATTTTTACCAAACAATCAGCTTTTCCTTCAGTATCGTTTTCTAGTTCTACCTTTACAGTATTTATGCAATAAAATCGATAGGAAATTTAATATTCTTTTGCAGTGTTTGTGCTCATACACGGACATTGTTCAGATAATATGTGTTCAGAGTTACAGTACAGTTCAATTGTGATGGAACAGTAATGTTTGCAGGCAAATAGCCTCATTTTGTTTGCTTTATTGAATTTCTCATGAACAGGAATAATTCATGTCACCTCGAAATAGCAACTAGTAGTCGGTAAACGTCCATAAACAACTTTGAGACTGAAACATAGGTATTCACTAATGACCTTGTAACATTTCAACGATTCTCGAGTGAAGACAATGATCAAATTACCTCTGAGTCGAGCTTCGCTTCGAATTGAAATTTCAGAGTATGCTGCATAGTTCTGTGACAGTAAAATGCGACGAAGATTGCTCAGGCTACAGCGGATACAAAACTTCTCGTATTTCTGTCAGCGAACTTACACATACATAGATTCGCGAAAATTACTTTCAACATTCTAGGGAATGAAGGAAATTTAGGGGAATTTTCAAATACACGCTTACAATCCTTATAGCCTACTACATTATGAGATGACTTGATGCAAATTCGATTCTTGCATACAGCACCAATAAAAATTATATTTAAAATTCACTACTCAATGTGTCTTAATCTTTTAAACATAAAATATCATTTTTATCATATAAGAAATAGATTCTTGTATTCAAAAATTCATAGGTCTATAATAATTCTTTTATTTTTATTAATCTAAATATGATTTGTATTTACTTAAAAATGGATTAATCGATCACAATATAAATGTACAATAGGTATAGTATACAAATAAGGCAAGCTAAGCATGACAAATTTTCAGCCAAATTGAATACAGAACTTTTCAGAAAAAATAAAATATGCTAAAATATCCTGAAAACTTTTTTCTCTCAAAAGTTTTGTATTCAATTTGACTGGAAATTTTATCAGTAATATATTTACATAGAGATTCAATGTTTTAATAGTTATTTATCTATTATGGGCATAATCCAAAGATTATAGCACTTATAGTATGAACATACTTATGCATTTAATATGTTTTTCATTACAATCAAGTGTGTAGTGGCTCAGTGGTATTGAGTCGGCCTGTGCATTCTAAGAACCGTTGTTTAATTCCTACAGCCGACAGACATTTTAATCAAATTAAAAATTGCCACTGTGGCTTCCCCACCACTAAAATCTTTGGAGGCCGTGATTTGACGACTGGTTACCGCACTTCACTCCATATATATATATATCACTTACCGAGATCTTCTTCGCCAGAGTGCCAAACCTAGTAATGGAAACGAGGTGTGGCTATTAAATAACGAGACTGACGCTGCTGCAGACGAAGTACGCATGCGCCAAACACCAGCGACCGTCAGATTATTAGCGTGAAGCATTCTTTTTCGAATGCAGTACCTCTCGCTTCTGTAAACAAATCTGTATAACTATAGGATTCGTTCTAATTAGAGTTATTTTTTGTTTCGCCGAAAAAATGTTAAATGCAACATTAGAGCAACGAATGTTTGTGAAATTTTACATGAAACTTGGCAAAACTGCTACTGAAACTTATAATTTATTGAAAAAATTATCCGAATTGTAGAAGGACAAATTATAGTTTTTTCATCAAAACAATGCGCTGGCTCATTTCGCATTGTCTCTCAAAAGATTTCTAGCCAAGTCCAGTATCCCAGTGTTGGACCATCCGCCTTATTCGCCAGATCTTGCACCGTGCGACTTCTATCTGTTTCCTAAGGTGAAATTTGCTTTAATAGCAACAAGACTTGAGTTTTGAAAGATAAATCGGCACGCGTTCTGTAGGAGCTGACAGAAGAGGATTTCTAGCACTGTTTCGATCAATGGAAGATTCATATGGAGCATTGTAGGGATAGAGGAGGGGTGTATATTGAAAGTGATAATAAGTAAATAGGTATGGAATCAAAATAACATGTTAAAACAGCATCAGTCTTGATATTTAAGAGCCGCACCTCGTAAAAGGCGTGATGATATATTTATTTAATTACTTACAATCAAGTGCGTGCAATTAGGGTAATTAATAATTTTTTAATATGACGCTAATTTAAACATATTAAATGAAAACCAATAATAAATATTGTAAATGCAGTAACAATTTTCTAACAAATTTTATGTATAGTTTTCTTAAATATTATATAGTAACGTAAAAATTTAGACTTGAAATCAATTGCAGCTAGTACTGCGTACGACAACTATCACCATAAAATTATTATTCTCTTTTCAATTTCTTTCAAATTCAGAGAGACAATTGTGTGTAAAGTGCGGTCTTCTATTAAACCACAAAGGTGGAAGTGTTCTCCAAACTCATATCAACATCTTAGTAATAAGTTATAAGGGTTCATAGTCGCAAGTTTAAATCCCAGACCTAATTAATAAATTCTGTAAAGTAGATCCATAGTCACTTTCACCTTCAGTTCACTTTCTACTCTTCCATCCCTTGGCACCGAGGTAATTTTATCTCATAACAATGGCTTCAAAGACTGTTGAACTAGGTTGAAGGATAAAGTTTTAATAGAAAATAATTGCTTATAGTGTTAGAAAGAATGATGAGTTTATCAAGTGTATTTAAAGTGAGCATTGAGAGTAGGGGTGTGATTCCAGGACATTAACAACTCATTTAGCAGCACGTTTAGCGTTCGGAATAAGTAATTACATAACCACAGCAGCGAATGTTTGGCGTAAAAGGCGTTCGTTCGAATGCTGCGGTCGCTACCGGCCGAGCAGTAGTGTACTGCTGTTGCTGTACTGCGACGCGCCAAGCCCCAAGATTAATGCCTCGCTCTTGTGTAATTACTCAAGCTCTTCCCTGATATTGTATTGTTTTTTTTCTTCTTCTTTGCATAATTTCACCTGAGATGGTTTTCTACACGCGCACGCTTTGCTTCTTTAACGAATAATACATCCGCTTGAACGTAGCGCTTTTTTTTAGCGCTTTTATTTTCCTTCTTTCTTTCCGTTCTTTTTTTTCTACAAGTCCTCTCTGCTCTCATTACATTAATTTAATTTGGAACACAAACGCACATTTATTATTCCTTATTCTCTGCATTTATAACGCTGTTCTTCCCTTGCATTATACTATTTATTTCACTTTCTGCTCAGCACTCTCGCGGTTTCCAAACGCAACTACAATTTTTTACAAAACTCATTGTTTCCAAGATTTTAATGTTTCCTCATCTCTGAGAATCCAAAGCAGGCAGTTAAAAAAATATCATTTCGTACTGTTACATTTGTCTTGGCGTCTACGAAACGAGAAAAAGTTAAAAGTCTAATTCAGTTTCTCAGACAGGCGGGCTGCGTGCGAAGAAATTATATTTTAATTTAATAACGACTCGGATAACGGGGCCCTCAGACAGGTAACTAACCTGATTACCGTCCGCGTTGATACTGCGTTTGCAATTACGTCGCCCTCTAATTACTTAAGCTTAATTGTATCACACTCGAGGGGTGTACAAACACGAAATTATAAATCTGCAAACCGAACGCCGCGTTAGATTTACACACTGGGAACTTTTTAAACGATAAAATACCGCCAGCGTTTAAATTGCTTCGATAACGATCACGGCTCGGCTTGACAAAGCAACGATGCGAAAGCTGCTTCCTCCGTCGTCGTCGCCTTCCTCGTCGCCCTGCTGCTCAAGTGTTTGAACTTCTCCCGAACGAGATGTGCCACATAAACGTTGCAGCTGTTTGATTTCTTCACAGAAACTTGATCTTACCATCGGCTAAATTATACACCCGATCTCTAAATTAAATACTACACAATGCGGACTATTTTTCCCAACCCTGACTCTTCAAATGTTACGAAACTTCAACGTCATTTATCACTGTCACTAGTTTCACCACAAACTAAGCAAATACTTAATTATGAATGTGGATGAAGCGACATTGATAAATATTGAATAAAGTTCTGTACTAATTAATTCATAACAAAATACAGAATTTACAAATATCAAAGCATTGTTTTTAAAAGCAGTCTATTTGAATTTATATGAAACAGGTACCGTTATATGTTTCCATAATCAAATAAAGCCTCAGTCTTCTACGTAGAGAGCAACATCCGAACATTAGACAAGGCCATGATAATTATAACGCAAGGATATCTACGTAATAATTGTTAACATTATCAAAACTTTCAAATACAGACAGACGTATGTACGAATGTATTTACTCTCGCTGATACAAATAAACGTACTAACATCAAAGCGATCGTATCAGTCGGAAATTTCGAAATTTGAACACGCCGCGTAATCACTAACAAGCATATGAAGTTCCTTTATGTGTACGACATGAAGACTAAAGTCCATGTGACCTAGTATTATCCGCTTTCCTTTTAATGTTTTGCGATGGCAACGTTGTCATTAATTAGTCACGAATGCTTATATAACTGTATTGTCCACAAGCGCGCTTCTAAGTTACAAAGAGATAACATGATGTTTTTGTCATCTCACAAGTAACGTACAAATAAAATCAATACAAAGATTTTTATTAATAAATATTTTCTGTTTCAGATGCTCCTGTGTGCCGAGACGACCGTGAAGAGCTCTACGGCGCTCTGAAACAAGAAACCGTCGCGTTACGTTGTGAAGTCGACGCCAATCCTGCACCGGTGACGTTCCACTGGACTTTCAACAACTCGGGTGACCTGACCGAGGTACCGGCGGGTCGCTTCACCAACGAGGTCACCACCTCCAGGTTGAATTACACCCCCGTGTCTGACATGGACTACGGCACCCTTGCGTGTTGGGGTGTCAATGAAGTTGGACACCAGAAAACGCCCTGCGTCTTCCAAGTTGTCGCTGCAGGTAAGAAGATTTTATTTTCGTATTTTTTAAATTTTTATTTGACTTATGCTGGGTTGCAAGAAAAAAATAAAGAGCTCTTTAGTTAAAGAATTGTTTATCTAGCAACAGTATCAATAGTGATTTTCTTAAATTTATTCATCCGTTAGTTGCTAATGAATCAATAAAACTTTCATGCAACCCAACATTAGTGGTGTAGAAGCCGCTATAAATGGTAGGTCCCTTGTATGATGTTAACATCCTCATAATATATGAGAAAAATGTCCAAATCTGCAGATTACTCTTAATTAAGTTTACTTTCACTTCTGTTTGATTTATTTAAATTATGGAGTAGGTGGCACAGTGGTATCGTGTCGGTCTATGGATCCTGAGAACCATGGTTCGATTCCCATTGTCGACAAAACATTTTCACCACATTAATACTACTCCTGTGGCTCCCTCTCCACTAACATCTTTGGGGCCGTGATTTAACGGCTGGTGACCGCATTTTACGCGCAGAAATATATCACTTACCAAAATTTGCATCGGCAGAATGCCACACCCAGTAGTGGGTAGATATATTTATTTATTTATATTTAAAATGCAATCATAAGAATATTAGTTAACAGATAATTAATTAAATAATGGCAATCGTAACGAAAATTAGCAAAATACTATTGTATCTCTATATTCCACTATATCCTGTAGACCTATTATACCATAATTTGGATTGAATTCCTGTTGTACAACGTAGCAAATAAATAAAAAAGTCATGAGTTATAGACAGGGGTTAAAGTAGATTTATTTTCAAAACCGGTACGCTACTTTGAAAGAGATAAGGAGGGTGGGAGGCTAAGAGGAAAAAGAAGTTATGTATTATTATTATTATTATTATTATAAGTTTCGTTTAAAATAAACTTATTTGTAAAATTTTCTAGGTACTCCGTGTCGGCTCTATTTCTCTTACCGGTACGTTGTACCAAACCGTACCTAGTTGAAAATTTAAAATTATTTTTTTTTGACCAAGTAAAAAGTAGATATTTTCTACTATCAATTAAGTGCAGGAATTTGACGTTTGTTGCTCGCCGAGCGAAAAGAAAATTGTGACGTGAGAGTGTATCATCGTATCTATGGATATAATAAAAAAAAAAAATCTGCAGTCCTAAACTAATTGAATTATAAAGAGAAAAATTGGAATACCGCCGGGATTTGAACCCATATAATTTATAATTCAATTTAATTTCATCAATAATTAAGCATTTACCTAAAATATTAATGAAATCCTCAGGCATAATTGAAATTTCCAAATTATTTTTCAGGATTCAATTTGTACGGCTTTTGTTTGAATAATTAAAAAAAAACAATAATTTACACATATTTGACACGGAAAAAATAAATTAGGTACATAAAAAATTGGTTTTTGGCCGAGTGGTTCAGATTCTATGAAAAACTGTAGATCATCAATATTGTAATTGGGATTAATTTCCTGTTTTGCAAAGTAACAATTATATAATATATCTTCAATTTAAATCAAATTTAGAAAGATATACTTTTATGAATTTGAAATGCGACCTAATGAAAGTAATATCCAGTGAAAAACATAAAATCTTGGCAGACAATAAAACGTGACTAACCCCTCACAAAAAAATTGGACACAGTTTCTGTTCTCATTATTCACACCGAACCGAAGTTCGAACAGCTGAACGGCGCCGGAAGTGAAGGTGGGGAAACGGGAAAGCAAGGGTATCGACATCGACATCCACGAAGCTGTGGAAAAGAAAGCCGCGTTCAATTTAAGAATCGGTCCTTTCAGCTGGCAAGTTTCATCCAGTCAATGGCTCCGATGCCTCTTAATCCAAGGGCATTGGTGTGGTAAATTCCTGCACTGAAAGGATAAGCACCGGCCTATTAAAATAACAATCGCGCTAAATTTACTCGCCTGTCGCAAGGAGAGAACCTACTTATTTTTATGGTAATGTTATTTCAAAAGTATTATTACCTTTTCAATTAAATGTAGAATTACGAATTACATCGCTGTTGACGACTATTGCATCACTATCTCCTTGCAAACACACAAAACATAAACAGAAACAGGAATATTTATTAAAATAAAAGAAACTCACTTTTCCTTCATTTTAAGGCGGGTTTTTTTCATCTCCGGATGTAGTTCTCAATAACTATCAGCGGGATAAATAAAAAAATATCGTATCGAAAACAAAGCACTAATTGTAGTACTCGTAATTATATTGAATTTCATTTATCGTGCAGGTAAATAGTTACCTGAAACTTTATCCCGAGATGGAAAAATTGGACCCAAATCAAACAGTTTTGAAGTTTGTATTTAAATATTTCATTATAGCATGTTGCAAAACATTGCGTGAACACAAAAGGATTAACATGATTGATCCTTTTTGTTCAAAAGCAAGTTAACATATCTGAAACTAAAGATTACATGAAGTTGCTTTTGATACGTCGTTTAGAATTAAAGCATTCATGCATTTTTATTAAGTTTTTACATAATCGGATTACATGAAAAGCAACATAATCAATAACTTTAAAGCTAACATTAAGATTAAATTATAAATAGGAAAATTGGAACATCGTCAGGATTTGAAACCAGAGAGAACATGGTTAGAGTATATGGATTCTGAGACCCCAGGTTCGATTCCCACAGGCGACAAACAATTTTCATTATTTTAAAACTACCCCTGTGGCTCCCCCACTACCAACATCTGTGGGGACCGTGATTAAACGACTGGTAGTCGCAATTCACGCGCAAAATATATCACTTACCGAGATCTGTTTCGGCAGAGTGCCACACCCAGTAATGAGTAGAAGGCGTGATGATGTATTTATTTATATATATATATATATTTTAATTACTAAGTATTTACTTAGAAAATTATAATTAGACTAGTCTAATTATTATTTTCTATGCTAATGCTAGCATTAAGAATTACATTTCTGTTGTGCAGAGTAGCAATAAATTTTAATTTCGTGCTGCATGTCGTGTAAATCGTTTTTCTCTTTTGGTGTATTTTGAGAAAAACCAAATCTCCTTGCAAACCGCAGGCACATCTGTGAATCATCCCTTAATCGACATTTTGTTGTCATATGAAGGAAAGTTTTGTAGTATCCCCACGCGAAAACATCGAGCTGATATTTTTTCGACAAGATGAAAAGTGATTGCTTATCTGTTTCAAGAACAGAACTAAGTGTCTGCTGATGTCATCTCTGTTTCAGAACTTTAGTTATAAAGATTTTATAGTTAATGCACTACTTTGTTTTCAATGAACAGTCTTTTGGAAAACTTTTATCGGTACAACAGAATTTATAAAAAAGAAAAATCACCTAAAGTTTGAATTCTTTCTTCGTGTATTTTTACCACAGTTGCCAAATGTTCTGGAGAGATATAAATGGTTCAGGTAGTTGAAAATACCTACTTATTAAATTTCTTTTTGACGTTTCAATCAATACGAAACTTTTAGAACTATTGTATTTTTATATTGTAGTAGCATGTTGCTTATCTTGCGCTGGTCGTTAATGGTAGATAAACATTAGGTTCAGTTAACAATAATCATTCGAAAAACCTACCATTTTTCTTTGTCAGCAGATAGTATCCGACACTACATCAAAAGATGGAAATAGGAATGCTAGAGTTTAATGCTGGTTTGAGTTATTCATAAATCATGAATTCGTATAGCTGCCGCTCCGAACTGACCTAGATATTGTCTTCGAATCAGCGAAATATTCTATATAAATAAATAATATATCAGCTCACCGTTTTACCCATTCTTAAGGACATCTGAGCCTTCGAAGATTTAAATCCGAGAAAAATTATTTATTAAAATACTAAATTATTTAACTGTTTCAGTAGATCTTAAATTTATGAGAAAATAAATTTTGAGTATTTTAACTTTTTCTTGTAATATTCCAGTAGTTGATACACTATTTTTCTCACTTCCACTCATATATTTTATAAACTTTAAAAATATGTTTCTATATAATTCAGATAACGAGAAATTGATTCCCGTCGAGCGAATCTTCATATCTTTATTAGTTTTTAAGTTATAGCGATTTTTGACTTTTAGAAGAGATAAAAATTTGAAGGCCCATATCTCGAAAACTATAAGAGATATTGAAATGCGGTCTGAACGAGTATATTTCTCGTGCTCCAATTAACTTATACCAAAATTTAGAAAATTTAGAAAATTTTATAATTTTTTTGAAAATTTTCATTTCTCAATATTTCAAAAAATCGAAAAGGTAATGAAAATCTGTGAACACTAGTGAATTTCTCTCGTAAAAATACATAGGTATGCAAAACTTCAGGCAAGAATTCGCACAGATAAAGTTTTTATTACAAAAAAACGAAAAATCACTGTTTTTTGACGATTTTTGAAGGGGTACCCCTTAAGAATTTTACGAATTTAGGCCATTTTTAGTTTTTTTCCTCTAAAAATTGTATTCGTAGAGCAAAAATTTTGAAATTTTACATACTTATGTAGTTTTTTGCGAGGAATCTACTGGTGTTTACAGATTTTCATTATCTCGTCAAGTTTTTGAAATATGGGCAAAGAAAATTTTGAAAAAATATAAAATTTTCAAAATTTTTGTAATTTTAGTATAAGTTAATTAGAGCACGGGAAATACTCTTATTTAAACCGCATTTCAGTATCACTTTTAGTTTTCGAAATATGGGTCTTCAAATTTGAGATTTAAAAAAAATCAAAAATCGCTGTTACTCAAAAACTAAAAAAGATATGAAGATGCACTCAACGGCATTCGATTTCTCGTAGTCTAAATGATATAGAACTATATTTTATTATTTTTTATTTTTTATTCTTTAAAAAAAAATCGCAGTTTCATTAAACGAATTTTTTGAGATCATGACTCCGGCGATTACAACAGTGACTCTTCTGTCCTCAAAAAGGAAGACTAAAGTAAGTCATTTCCTTCCGGAAGTGCGAAAATATATTTTTGAATCCAAGCAAGAGCTCTTTTATTATAATTGGTATTAATTTCCCGTTGTACAGGATAGTAAATAAATAAATAAATAAATAACTCGTAATATGAACCAAATTTGGAATAAGTGTGGTTGTATAATTTGAAATGCATTTTGCTATTGCACACAGTGAAATAAGTAGAGTTTGACTCGTAAAGTTGCAGCAGACGTTTATATTACGAAAGGGAAATAAAAGTTAGCTATAAACCGACAGGAAGTGGAAGCACGCCATATAAAATATTGAATTAATCAGGTTGTTAAAAATTTGCCAACAGGTAAGAAACAAGAATAGCGGTAGCCTTGCTTGCATTATCATAAATTTCAAGTGTTGAATGTGCGATAAGTCGGTTGTATTTTGAGAGCAATAAAATTCAAACAAATTTCCGATGGTATCTAGGCGATTGGCCGCATTTTATACCTCTTACAGAGTACTCAATATTCATCACGTGAGCATTCACGGTTTTATTGCAGTGTAAAGAGAACGTGTTCGCGCTTATGTATTCGTTTTTCACTTCTGATTCAGGCCACGAGCTGGGCTCGCGGCTCGCGGAAACCGCCCGCGCATGACAAAGATTTGTGTTTCGCGATTTGTAACGACGGCGCGTTTAATTGTGATCGATTAGTTCATTTGCGCCGCCGACAACGCCACGCCGCCATGCTGCCTTCTTCGCTGTCTTCCCATTGGCGTCGCTAGGACTTTTTCAAATGCCCTAAGCGGCATTCGATTTGTCTTAGACTGAATGATATACAACCATATATTAAAAAATTATATTTCTGTACTGGTTCAACCAAAAATTCACATTCTCATAATGATAGAGGCCCCAAAAACACGACCACTTCAAGTCTCCAAATATGTAAACTGCAACTACCTAATTTATTTACTGATTTGCTTTACTAAAAACTTTTTAAAGATCGACTGACGTCATAAAACTTAATAAAATCATAAAAAAACTGGTGTAATATTTAAATGACAATTAAAAAAAAATGGCATTAAAATAAAATAAATAAAATAAATATATCATCACGCCTTCTATCCATTACTTGGTGTGACACTCTGCCGAAGCAGATTTCGGTAAGTGATATATTTTGCGCGTGAAGTGCGGTTACCAGTTGTCAAATCACGGCCTCCAAAGTTGTTAGTGGTGGAGGAGCCACAGGGGTAGTTTTTGAAATTATGAAAATTGTTTGTCGCCTGTGGGAATTTAACCAGGGTTCTCAGGATCCACACGCCGACTTCATACCACTGAGCTAGCCACCCCATAAAATAAAAATATTATATAAGAATATTAAATAATAGCTATATTTACTATCGATTCATCTTTTGATAATAATTCTGTTTCATTTATAATAATTATTTTATATTATGCACGTTCACAAGACACACAATTTATGTCTGTATCGAGTTGTCAGTGATCTGTCAGATTCATTATCTATTATTTTAAATATCAAAATATCTGTTTAAGGACATTGACTTTGACCTATAGTAGTTCTTAAAAGCTATTTTATAGCAATGCCGAGAGAAAGAAATTTGTCAAAGGATTGTGAATTGCTGATACTTCATTTAATAATTTATTTTCAACAAGAATATGCAAATAATGGGCCGCACTTACCCTTAAGTGCTGTACGAGAGGTATACATGTCATTAATTTTCATTATTAATTTAAAATTTATTAGAGAATACCGGACGCAGTACAAGTTAGTAGATCCAATGTCTCTAATATGTCTGCGAAGTCATAGAAAAATTAAATCTTGTTATCGCCAAAAAAGCAACACGCAATAAAACCGTTTACATGTAAACATAGCAATACCCAATGTCATTCATCTAGTTACTTTTTTTTATGTCGTTAGTCGTTCTTTATAACGTTTTTAGTATTCCTACAGTTTACAGTGGAATTTAAACTATTTAAACAGTACTGTAATTGCGGCATTCGAATCCGATGATCCCAAGTTCAATTCACGCTCAAACTAAAAATAAATAAATAAATAAATATTATTGTTTGAAAATTGTTAAAAAGTAACAAGATGATTGTAAATGTCAACATCTTTAAAGTTAGAATAACTGCAAAATATTGTCGCATAAAAATAATGATCAATCTGTTTCTTCTTGTAAATCCATCTTCCGTTTTGGGATTGACTGAGCAAACTTCCATTTTGTTTGTAGTAATTTGAATTAAAATATAATGTGGAATGTAACTGACGGCGCTTATGTTTCGTTCGCTGGTGACTCCTGCGCGGCACGGAATAAAATCGCGCGACGAATACCAAAATGCTAAGTCCGCTTTGTTTCCGACGCGACACGGCACCCGCGGGATTCACGCAATAATGCCCGGATTTACAATATTTGAAACAACATCCCGTACAGGACCGCGGACGATTTAGCCGCATTCCGTCGCCTCCCCACACTTCGTCTCACGCAAAGCCGGAACTCTGAATTATTGCCAGCAAAGTTCTTCGATCTTTTTAACAGCGGATGAAATTTATTACTATCCTAACTTACATGTTATATAATTAACTTTTGTTTAGAAGATCACAAGATAAATGTTTGTTTGAATGTTTATTGAAATAAAAGTTTTATTGTTTTCGATTTATTGGAAATAATTCTGCGCTTTCATCAACTTTATCTTATAACTATTTTATTTATTTATTTACTACTCTAACTTATTTAATATATTTTATTTTGTGATCAATTTATAGATTGGCGGCGCCTCCACCAAAACGTAATTTAATAAACTATATTTTTATTTTATATTGTGCCATATTTTCATATTTACACTAATGATTCTAGTCCGGAAATTCAGACTTATAGTACTAGTTACTATGATAGTTATTTATATTATAAGTCTGGTAAATGAGTTTTTACAGTACGAGTAATATGTTTCCGGACGATACGACAAACGGACTGAATCTAAAATTACGTAACGAGTAGCGTAAAAGCCCAATAACGGACGTATGACGTACAATGTTTTATTTTATACTGTATCATATTAAATAATTAAACATTATTTTCATATCCTAACATTGAAAATGACATCTTAAAATAATTATAGTTCAATGTCAGAAACAGCTTTTAAAAATAATAGTTATTTATTATACAAGTGTTTTATTAGGTATATAAAACACGCAAGAAAATATTTTTTTATGGGGTAATGGCTCAGTGGTAAGTCGGCCTGTGGATCCTAAGAACCCTGGTTCGACAATATTTTCAACAATTTAAAATTTACCCCTGTGGCTTTCCCGCCACTAGCATCTTTGACTTAACGCGCAAAATATATCACTTATCAAGATCTGCTTCGGCAGAGTGCCACACCCAATAATGGGTAAAAGGCGTGATGATATATTTATTTATTTTTTTATTTTTATAAATGACTTTTAAATTCTTTTTACGAGATTTAAACAAGTCGCACATTGACTATTTCGTTCTGTAATATTTCCAATTAATTTGGGGAGGAAAATATATCAAATACAAGTGGTAGAAAATATAGTTATTCGTATCTTGTTTGAAAAATCTTAAAGATAATTTAGAAATAATTGACAGTGCAAAATATAGAACACCTTATAATACTTTATGATTCTCAAGATCATTTTTATGTTTTTAAAACAATAAATATTTTATTTGCAACGTAATGAGTAATTAACATTAGTACAGTTAAGGCATTAACAACGGCTATTATAGTCAATTTAACTGCAGCTATATTAAGAATTCATTACGAATCCAAGTAAAAACAAAGCAAATATGCAAATTTCGCCATAAAATAAAAAATCTTCATTTGCGTGCGAGGCCTGTGTTCATTTGAGATATTCTAAAATAACATCGTGAAAGACTGAAGACATATTTTATATCCATGCAATTTTGAAACTCATTTTACCGTTTTTAATACGGAATATTCCCCGATCTTTATTCTACATTCCATTTTAACTTTTGTGATATAAAGTAGCACTTTGTGACTTACATTGAAGCGGAAATTAAAAATCTTTTCGAACTGAACGTAACGTATAATATACACTCAGTTTTTCTAGAAGCGGAAGTAATAAAAAAACTGATTATACCTTCAGATGCGTTTTGTGATATAGTTGCCTCGCTAAGATGCTATCGATATCAGACAATTTTGCAATTTATTATTATTGCCTTTGCTTCAATTTTTAAATCGTCTTTTTATAATCTTCATGCTTCCTTTAACCAAAGATTCTATTTCTTTATGACACAAGATATTATGCGCAACTCATCTTGCATCTGCCATTTACTCAATATGTCCTAAAAAAAAGAAGTAGTATGGGGTAGTGGCTCAGTGGTATCAAATCGGCTTATGGATCCTAAGAACCCTGGTTCGATCCCCATAACCGACAAACATTTTCACCAATTGAAAATTACCCCTGTGGCTCCCTCACCACTAACATCTTTGGGGGCTGTGATTTGACTGCTGGTAACCGCACTTCACGCGCATAAATATATCACTTACTGAGATCTGCTTCGGCAGAGTGCCCCACCCAGTAATGGATAAAAAGCGTGATGATATATTTATTTTATTTATGTTTTTTAAATTGGAGTAGCTAGCTGAGTGGTATGAAGTCGGCCTGTAGATCCTGAGAACCTTGGTTCGATTCCCACAGGCGACGAACAATTTTCATAATTTCAAAAGCCCAGTGGCTCCTCCACCACTAACATCTTTGGGGGCTGTGATTTGACTGCTGGTAACCGCACTTCACGCGCATAAATATATCACTTACCGAGATCTGCTTTGGCAGAGTGCCACACCCAGTAATGTGTAGAAAGCGTGATGATATATTTTATTTATTTATCAATTTCACCTTATCGATTCTATGTTTATGTGGTGGCTACAGAGATTTGATCCTGCCTTTCTTTTCTTTTCATCTGTTGTCACAACCATTTGACAACTTGTCATTTTTCAAACCTTTGAAACATCTATTCATTAGTTTCAATCTGAAATTAATCTTCGTCATATATACAGGATGTTCAATATTAATGGCGCATCATTGTTATCTCGAGAAGTACAGCAGTTAAATTTGTTAATAATTTATATTTTCTACTTTATTGAGCGAAACTCATTTCGTAGCTCCAATATACTTCACGAGATAGCAATGGTGCGCAACTTAAAATGAACATCTTGTATATATATAATTTATATTTCATGAGTAAATGAGTTTGTATGAAGGGAACTATGAAAGTGCTTGAAGCGGGAATGATGAGAATGGTTGACGAGGACTAATTATTTGATGAGTTTGATGAGTGAATCTTGTATGAATGATTCTAGGGTTCGTACTACCTCATTTGGTGGGATATAGCGTGATTTTTTTAATTCCATCTACATTCATAATTCCTTTTATACAAGCTCGTTTATTCCTTCCATCTTCAGTCATTTTCTCCCACGCAATCTTTCATCCTCAAATTCCTCATCATACATCTGGTTTATTCAATACATGTTCTATATTATTTCGTAATAAAACAGCAACATATTTCGATTTAAATTGTTTTTAATATTGGTTTAGTTTAGTACAAATTTGGAGCATGTATGTAAAAATTCGTATTTAAATTGCTAATCAAAACTACAATACAGTTTGAAAACATGTACGTTGTTCGTTTGTCCTGTTTCATGCGAAGCCTGCTACATGCTACAAAGATTAATGTTTCTGCAAACAGGAAGTTATTTGAAAACTCAGTAGAACACCGTCGAATATTCGAACATAACCTAAATCGTAAAACGTCAGTCAGCAATTGCAGAATAAAGAGGGGACTTCTATTCTCACACAGTGGTCACTCTGCGTGAATTCCACACAACGCAATTACAATAACAGACACATAGGCGATGAGTGCGATCAGTGAGAGCTTTGCTATCAGTCCTTTCCGCGCAGTCACAGTTCAATTCCCGAAACGCCGGCAGTCGAATGGTCGCCATTAACCTCGGAGCCAATCAGCTAAGTGTATCGGTTCGATCTGGTGCCTCGCGGCTGATCTCTCAGTTCGGTTAATATTATCGGTATTTTATTCAACCATCCCACTCCCATTTACATGCTGTTAGGGAAGTAGTTAGTAATCTGAATTTCAACTCTCTTACAAGAGATCGTGACGGAAGAAAATTTTGGCGGAGGTGCCTAATGACTTTCTACTTTATTTAACTTGTATTTATTTCCCACATTTTTACATTTTATTTGGCTACGAGTTTAGTCCAGTCGGTGAAATAATACAGGCTGGTTGTATAGGATTTCTCCCTATATTGCAGGTGGGATTAATTTTTGAAATATTTTGATGGATGTAAAAAATTTTGATAGCTTGTTCTTAAATTTTAAGTAATCTTGATTAAAATATATAAATATATACGCCCTTCTACCCATTATTAGATGTGGTGCTCTGTTGAAGCAAATCTCGGTATATTTTTGCTTGTGAAGTGCGGTTACCAGTCGTCAAATCAGGGCCCCTAAAGATGTTAGTGGTGGGAGAGCCACAATGGTACTTTAGAAATGGTGAAAATTGTTTGTCGCCTGTGAGAATCGAACCAGGGTTCTCAGGATTCACAGGCCGATTTGATATATGACATATTTATTTATTTATATATTTATTTAAAACTACCCCTCTCCAGTAACATTCTTGGGGACCGTAATTTAACAGCCGGCAACTGAACTTAACGTTTAGCAGCGGTAAAAATTGTTAGTCAACTACTGTTTAATCATCTTGTGTCTACATTTGAAAAGTGCGTATTACCTGAATGTCTTATCAATACGGTGGAGAAAGTGTTTTATGGAATATAAAACACTAGCGTTTTATGAGCCATATAATACAACTGAAATCAGTGTAATTATGTCTTTATAATATATGAGTTGTTTTAGGTCGGCCCTTCCCTCTGCTCAACTGCTCCGTGGTGAACCAAACCTCCGACTCCCTACAAGTAGAATGCACAGAGAGCTTCGACGGAGGTCTTCCCCAGAGCTTCATGATGGAAATCCTAGAGTTGCCAACACACAGAACCATCATGAACATCACCACCATCAAAGCCCCACCCATCTTCACGGCTGAAGGTCTCGAAGCCGGCTCCAGCTATCGAGTTCACCTCTACGCTGTTAATGCCAAGGGAAGAAGTGATCCCACTATCATTGACTCTGTTACCTTCAAGGGCGTCGCCAAGTACACCGGTAAGAAAGAAAGTAATTACATTTTCTTAACATATTTTAATCTTTATTCACCAATATTAACAATATTTTTATTATCACATTCACACAATAGGCTATTCCAAAAGTACGGCGTTTAACTAAATATTTAACGCATATCAATATTAATTGTAAATTTGGTACAATACAGCTGAAAAAAAAATTATCAGAAGTAACGTATTAATATCTAAAATATTTAATTAAAAAGTGAATGATTCAAAATGATCGCCATTGATGTTCTTGTGACGTAGGTAGCTCAATTAAACTGCAACTTCACACTGAGAGACAATGCGCATGTGCACCGAAATTATAATTAGGCACAAAACAATATTTGATTAAACAATCATTAAAATAATAAAGGTTAGGAGAGCACAGTAATCTAGAATATCAAATTCTTCCATTTTAATTGAACATAAAAAATGTACATAATTGTTTTCTTCTTAAATTTGAAGAATAATAATTATTTTTATTATTACCTCAATATTAACAGTTTGAACGTGATTAATATAAAATAGTTCTTCACAAATTTCGTACAATATAAGTAAAAACTGGCAAAAACAATTGTTGACAAGCTCGAACTTAGTTCCGTGAGATGTTTCGCGCTCTTGTCAAAGTATACCTATCTCTCTCAAAAAAGAAAGCCTTCTTTTTCATTATTATTCATTCCCACTTAATATGAATGCTATCGTTGTTACAAAGAACTACCTACGTCACGATTAATTAATAAATCTTCTTTTCTCCCTTAGTAGGAACTTTACGACAAAATTTAAAAAGAAAGCAGGGAAAATTATTTTTGTACGTAGATTAACATATAAAATAATAAATTTTTAGGGGAATAGCCTATTGTAGGCAGTATGAAAGTCGATGTTTTATTTGATTCATGAATTATTAATATAGTAGACGACGGCAGTAGCTTGTAGGTCCGCGTGTAGCAAGAACTAACGTAACAAAACGATCATTTGTCGTTCACGAGATGACAGCGCGTCACGATAACACGTAAATGTTTGTAGCGAATGTTCCGCATTCAGTGTATCGCGACAAAAAGGAAACGGAGTCAACCCAACAACGGATTCGCGCCCGTTTACTTTTTCATATTCGGTGAAAGAAGCCGTAATCAAGGGAAAATGGCAATGGTCGCGCACTGGAAATTTGAATAGTGATGAAGATTGAAGCGTTTTCAGAATTGCTGTTACATCTGTGCTAAATGTTCCGAAATATCTTGTTTACGCCCTTAAACAAATAGATCGTTAATGTTGAACAGATTCCTTTATTTTTATAATTATTTAATCGGGTGTAAACGATGTTTTCGTTTTGTGCTTCGGTTTCAAAGAAAGGATAATGAAAGGAATGGGAGGGTTCACTAGTCATCAATTTAAATGCGATTATTTTCTAATTTACTTACTTCATTACAACAAAAAAAAAATTAAATCATTAATAACTATATGGGATGGATAGCTTAGTGGTATGAAGTCGGCCTGTGGATCCTGAGAACCCTGATTCGATTCCCACAGGCGACAATCAATTTTCATAATTTCAAAAACTACCCCTGTGGCTCCTCTACCACTAACATATTTGGGGGCCGTGATTTGACGACTGGTAACCGCACTTCACGCACTTACCGAGATCTGCTTCGGCAGAGTGCCACACCCAGTAATGGGTAGAAGGCGTGATGATATAACATATTTATTTATTTATTTATATTAATAACTATTTTCTTCACTTTCCTACGTACTCGGTAAAAATATAACTCGGACTCCGGAATTATATATATTTTATGCATGTGTAATGGAAGCAATACTTTTTTATGAATTTGAAGTTTATTGCACGATGGCGAAGCCGAAGTATATCAATCAAATGAGATAAAAAAATATGTTTTCATTATGTGTTGTACTGGTAACTTTTTTGTTTGTTTTTTGATATTAAATTTATTATGCGGAGATTAGAAATCATTTTGACACATGTCAAAATTTCGACAGCATGTTATTACATTTTTAATGATTTTCACGAAGATAAATAAATAAAAATAGTAATAAAAGTATAATAAAATCAATGAGAAAGAAGTATTAACATTTGTTCATGGTTTTTCAAATAGTTGCATAATGTGTCAGTTTCAATATGAATTTTCTAGTCAATGTGCAAAAAATATTATTTAACTTGAAAATTCTGTAGAGATTTATACTAAACTACTTTTAATAGCTGAACGTAAATTATTGTAAAATATTCCTGTAAGTTTTTTTACAAATAATATTTGTAATCGTTTGCGGACATCTCTTGCACTTTGAGAAACAATATGCAGCTATAGCACGTTGTATCGACGTGGCCACAATCCCCGGCGATTCATTCTCCTCGCGCGAATTGCGAAGAAAAGGCACCGCAAAACCAAAGACGACGACAAAAATGAATTATACATGAGTCTGAATAAAATATGGAAATGAAGAACGACACTGGAGAGACGCTGCCGCCGCCACCGCCGTCTCCGCGCCGACACAGGATAACGCAGAAATGAGAATAAAGTGGGATACCAGGGGACGTGCCCGACGTGTGGAGCCCCACTGCGTGCCGGGACTGACCACCGCACCCGCACCTCCCTCACGCGGAAATCCGAGAATTACAAGGCTTAGATGTTTTACATTTTTTACAATTTTACTGCGCCAATCACGCTACGGAATTTTAAACGTTACTTTTATCTCCTTGCCGTAAACACTGCCACAATCGGACTTATGTTTTTGCTAATATACTTTTTAATTTGTCACTTAAATATTGCAATATTTGGTTATCGTTTTATTTAGTATTTTTTCACGATAAGTTATCTATTTTTATACAGTTTAGCCGTGCGCCTTGCTTCCCAAATTATTTTAAATAATTATGCTTCAAATAAAAGTTAAAATTCTATAATCCATAAATTAAATTAATTTTCTATGTTTCGTAACGGCAGAAATTAAATATGAAATTTAACAAAATTACAATCGAGTAGGTGGCTCAATGGTATCGAGTCGGCCAGTGGATTTGAGAACCCAGGTTCGATTCCCACAGTCGACAAATAATTTTCACCACATTAACAATACTCCTGTGGCTCCTTCACCGCTAACATCTTTGGGGGTCGTAATTTGACGGCTAGTAAACGCACTTCGCGCGCATAAATATATCACTTACCGAGATCTGCTTCGGCAGAGTAATGGGTAAATGGCGTGATAATATATACATAAAAAAATATATATATATCATCACGCCTTCTACCCATTACTGGGTGTAGCACTCTGCCGAAGCAGGTCTCGGTAAGTGATATATTTATGCAAGTGAAATTCCGTCAAATCACGTCCCCCAAAGATGTTAGTGGTGGGGAAGCCACAAGGGTACTTTAGAAAT
Organism: Pterostichus madidus; assembly: GCA_911728475.2. Classification (NCBI taxonomy): domain Eukaryota; kingdom Metazoa; phylum Arthropoda; class Insecta; order Coleoptera; family Carabidae; genus Pterostichus; species Pterostichus madidus. Next base: position 40,779,498 of record OU452305.1, read on the forward strand.
GGTGAATATTGTTTGTCGCCTGTGGGAATCGAACCAGGGTTCTCAGGATCCACAGGCCGATTTGATATATGATATATTTATTTATTTATTTATATATTTATTTAAAACTGCCCCTCTCCAATCTTGGGGACCGTAATTTGACAGCCGGCAACTGAACTTAACGTTTACCAGCAGTAAAAATAGTTAGTCAACTGCTGTTGAATCATCTTCAGACGGATTCATAAAGCAGATTAGCGCTAACACCATTTTTTATTTCGTTTTTAACTCTCTTTCCAATGTGAGAAACAAGTTTATTTTAATTTGAGTTCAACACACTATTAATTAGCATCAAATTTAATCAAATTCTAGAATCTGTTTTAATCTGAAACATAGTTACAAATAATATTAAAAATGGTGTTAGCGTTAATCCGTTTTATGAATCTGCCTGCTTGTGTCTAAATTTGAAAAGTGCGTATTTCCTGAACGTCTTATGAATGCGGTGGAGAAAGTAAACGATTTCTGGTTTAATTAAATGGTATTGTGGTGAAATGATTCGTTCAGGAAATGTAGCAAATTTGATTGTGTAAAATTGTAAGTAATGCAAATAGAATTGAAATAAACATGGTCCATGAATAAATCAAGTCGAATGATAATTCGTATAATAAAGCAAGATGAATGAAACAGTTGATCACCCTTTGCCAGATGGGAGATGGCACGCTGGCAAAGTCACCGAGTCCCGGCGCACTGCTGTGCTCCTGGTAATGAATGATGATTAATATAAGCCTGAGGAGGCGTGACGTGCGATGCAGAGCACAGCACACAGCACAGTTAATCCTATTTTTCTGGTTTTTGCTTTGTTTGCGGTCGGCGACGGCGGCATCTGCCGGAATTAAAATTTATGTTCCGATGCTGTTGTTTCGTTCTGCATAAAATGGAACTTAATAAAAGCCGACAGTGCACTTTTAAAAGTTCCTGGTCGTGTTGTTTCGCTTGGAGACCAGCCACACTGCCACCAGTCTGCCGCAAGGAATAAAAACAAAACTGATGCGGATTTGTTTGTGCTTGTTACAGGCACTTCTACTGCCATGGCTGTTAGTCCTTTGCTTCTGGGGCTCATCGCCACAGCTGGACTGCTGGCCGCCATTGTCTGTCTCGTCCTTGCTGCACTCTACAGGTATTGCTTTCTAGATTTTTTATAACCACACATATTTAAATAACATAAAACTTACTTTTTTTAACTAGTTATTGTACGAAATCAATTTGTATACGTTTCAAGATTTTTGAAAGTTATTTATTAAAAAATATTTCTGCTACCCTTGTTACAAGCTGATTCATTTAAAGGCATCTAGTAAATAATCAACACGAAAAATCTTTCTATTTTGGCATAATTTCTCTTCATTCACGTTCATAACTCCTTTCATACAAGCTCTTCCTATATTTCATTCACCCAACAAACCTTCATTTATATCCATCCAGTTATTCCTCGGTCGTTCATACAATTTTTCACCCTCATTTTTCATTCGATATACTTTTATTTGGTTGTTTCTTACGCTTAAAATTAAATTGCAATTCATTGGATTCTTCGTTTCAGACATTTTTATATCTACTCTTTCGATGTAAAATAATTAGAAAAGCAACTTGTCGAACCTAATTAAACGTAATTTAATCTAAAAACAATCAACTTATTATCGTATTTTTAATTATATTCCTTCTTTCTTTTCTTTCCCTTCGGTCGCCTAGGCGTCACTACTCGCGCCCATGTGGGCCACGAACAGAAGGTCGCACAAAGCACGTCCCACTAGAAGTGGGTCTGCATTCTTCTGACGATGGTCTCGCGGCAGCAGATGGTGCTCTACTGGGCGCCGTGGCTAGCGTGCGGCATCACCACGTGCACCACCACCCAGGGCTGGGCTCTGTGGCCGTCACCACCGCTGCTCACGCTGCTGATACGCAGTGCCGTTCTCCCAACTCCGCGCCCACAGAAGATACGGATCCAGACATCATCCGGAATCAATATGGTGAGCAGAACATTTACATTCATTTTATTTTAAAGATATAATCAGATTCAAATTAGTCCTGTTGGTATTATTTATTTATTTTATATACCATATTTGCTCGCGGAATAAACCGTCAACCATAATTTATTTTCAATTGTAAACCTTCAAATAAATTAACCCCTTTGTTGTTCCAAAACATCGTCATTTAATAAAATTTCAATAACTTTATTTTCTCTTCCGACTTTTAAATTATTTTCATTATCGATAAAGTAGGTTAATTGTTCGAATAATCCGATATATGAGTATAGAAAGAAATATCATAATTTGACAGAAAAAAACAACGTAAATCGTTGAAGAAAACGCGAATTTTTTAGTTGAACCAGTATAAAAATTGTAAAATTTCAAAATATATTTCTATATAATTCAGGCTACGAGAAATCGACTGCCGTAGAGCGCATCGTCATATCTTTTTTAGTTTTCGAGTAACAGCGATTTTTGTCTTTAAAAAAATCTCAACTTTGAAGATCCATGCTTCGAAAACTAAAAGAGATATTGAAATGCAGTTTGAACGAGTGTATTTCTCGTGCACTATTTTACTTATATTGAAATTTTTAAAATTTGACTATTTGTTTTTCAATTTTTTTTCCAATATTTCAAAAACTTGAAGAGATAATAATAATTTGTGAACACCAGTGAATTCCTCTCGTAAAAGTACATAGGTATGCAAATTTTCAACCAAATATTCGTACAGATTAAGTTTATATTACAAAAAACGAAAAAATCACTGTTTTTTAAATATTTTTGAAGGGGTACCTCTTAAGATTTTTACGAGTTTTGGCCATTTTTAGTTATTTTGCACTAAAAATAATTTGACAGAAAAAAACAACGTAAATCATGACCATAATGATCGCTGTAAAATTTGTTTGAAAAGCACTGATATTTAATTAGTAACTAATTAGAAGAGAAGGTCGTGTACTATTTTTCATGTCGTAGTTTCCACGTGTTTATAAATAATAAAGTGGGTGTTCCTCGTGTAGATATGAATAGTAGTGAACAAGAACTATAAACACTAATACCAGGGTAGCATAAAAGCTCTCGTGAAAGCTGTACAAGCCGGCAACTAACTCATAAGACATTCACAATACGGCTTTGTGTAGGCCGGACATAACCTCTCTAAACGCCGTCAACGTCCAACATTACATGCTCCCGTTCTCATTCTACGCACGTAGCGCATCCCTAATATAATAAACGACAATCGGAATCACTAATTGCAGAGCGGCGGCCGGTGCACGGCTTCATGAAGGTGTACGAACCAACGAAACAGCGCCTCGTGGAGGACGAGGAAGAGGACGACTTGGGGCTGCCACATCCCCACGCCATCGACGGATATGACTTTAGACTTGTTGCCAAAGATAGTCATCCCAACCACACTACCGTAAGTACACCTCTATTCATTTCAAAAATCATTTTATCTTTTATTGGCAGTTTCAGAAAATTGATTAGCTAATGATAACATTTTTAATTCCAATTGTATCTCCGTTTCTAATTTACAAACATAAGTGATAATTATGGCACCAACAAAAGTGCCACCTAATATGACTTACGAAGCACTAACTATAACTGCAAATTGTTAAAAAAATTTACAAACTCCAATCATTTCAATTCAAAATAAAGCTAAAAGTAATCTCGTTTAAGAATCTGCAAGAATTTTGGCAAAAAATTACCTAACAAAAATTACTAAATGTGGTTATTTGTTTCATGTAAAATAATCAATAATTAGTCAATCAAATTTATTGATATTTTGTCAAAATATATTGTTGTTAATAATAAATTTAATGTCGAAAACAGAATTGAAATATCTGTCTTATCTTCTGGGATAAAGCTTGTCAAAAATTTTAAGCAGGAATTTTTCAAATTGACTTTATTCTCGTTTAGTTTACAAATTTTGACTCAATTTTATTTTGTTAGTATGGCCAAATTATGCCAAATTTTATAGTGCAAACATAATTAAAATATCTTTAATAGTTTTGAAAATATGGCTCATCAAAACTTTCAGCAGGAATGAACAACATATTTTATTTGACCTATTTCGTTTCTCTTAAATATTGTTTTTATATATATATATGATATTTTAGCAGAATATGTCAAAATTGAATTATTATTCTTTAAATATTTCAAGTTTTGCTATACAGGTATTTTACCAAATATTTCAATATAGAAAACCTTAACCTTAAAAATTAAATTATGAACTTCAAGCCGTTGGTATATAACAGTGATTTTTAAAGTATGGGTCGCGACGCCTCGAGGGGTTGCGAAGACATTAAAAGGAGGACGTCGGATGTAATTTATGAATTTTCAAATACATGTTTCCAAAGATTCATCCCATTGTAAGGCTTTTTATCACATAAAAAGTAAGGAGTTCGTGAAAGAATATATTTGTAATTTTTGCCTCCAAGGGTGCGGTCACGTCTCCGAAAAGTTTGAAAACCACTGGTACATAATATACTATTAATCTTTTGTATCTATCTTTTAACGATCCATTTCTCTATTAACATTTTTTGATACGATTGATCCTAACAGAGCTCCTAATGAATATCATTTAAAGTTTGATAATTTTTGTTTGACAAATAAATTTGTTAGATGTTAATAATGTGTTTGCAATTATCTAAATTCGAACCCCAATACTGAAATGGTCCCACTATTACGTGTGAGTTATATGCTGCGATAACACCAGCTCGGTCCTGCAGGTGTACCACAGCCTGCAGCGGCAGCGGGCGCCGAAACTGGTGTCCCCGGTGACGGGCGCAGGGCCCCTCGCACTAGGGCTCCCGCCGGCCACGCTGCCGCACAAGCACCGGCCCGAGGTCGTCACCACGTCCAACCGGATACAGGAGAGCTGCATATAAGTGTTACGTTCATGTGTACAATTCTTGTTTTTATGATGTAAATTAATATATGTATTGACTTAAGATATGATTAATAAATTGAGCTCGGGTTCCGAGCTACAAGACTTTATGGGGGTTTGTGTGTGTGATGATTTTTTACAGAGGTGCAGGTGCAGATTTCAACAGGAGTTACATGTTTTAACACTTTATTGCTTTTATGATTTTTTTGCAGATTTATATATTTATTTAACATTTCTAATTACAATTCATGGCATAATTAAATATCTCTAATCATTGATGAAATAAGTTTATTTTAATCCTCAGTAAATATTTCTTTTACATGAATTGAAATTAGAAATGCTGAAACATTTAGCGCATCATATATTTTTGTGCTGTACTTTTAATTAGAATGATATATCACATTTTTTCTACGATCAAAGATTAACACTGGTATGCATAGTCGTTCGCCCAGCGACGCGCTGAGGAAGCGCCCATAAGCGATACACTTGGCGAAACGCTGGCGAACTGCTTGCGAACGACTATGAATACTAGTGTAAGATTTATCAATTTTTAAGTCTATTTGATAAAATTTTTGAGTGAAGGTAAAACAATACAAACAAAACGAAAAAATAAAAAATGCCATTTGTGATCGGCAAAGGTTATTTGTATACCGAGAGCAGAAAATAGTCTATTGTCGTTCGCGCATACAGAGTGGCAAAGACACTTTCTGCTCGTAATGCACACATTGTTTTGTTTATAACTATTTTGAAACATAGGAATTTAAAAATGATCTATGACAATTTTACAGTTTTTAAATTCACTTAAAAATGTAGACAGTTTTTATGGGTACTTTTGCTACGAGTTACACATTAGATTTTTTTATACTGCCGTTTAAAATCTATGAAAACAAAATTAAAAACAGTTTTTAACAATTTGTTTGTTTTGAAATTTGTTTAAAACTGTTATAACTTTCATATAACCATGGATACGATGACATAGCCCTTTTGACATATAATTTATTTACATTTCTGCACTAGTGCGGAAAATTCAACTTTACCTAATTCTTATGAATATTGACTTCCAAAGCATTTTCAAATGGCAGCAGAGAAAAATATTTTACAAACCGTTCCCAATATTAATAGTCTACAAAGAGCTCTGTTGCCAATAGCATCGGTTTATAAAGAACTCTGCAATTGTTCACTTTCTGTTACCCATCTAATGATGTTCAAAAAGCCTACTTTTCTACTGATCGTAGAAACAAATATTATTTGACAGCAAAAAATATATGATGCAAAATGTAAAAAATGTATGCATGTTTTTAATTTATTAATTGCTTTAAATAGTTTGCTTTATATATTTCTTTTTCTTTAATTACAGATTAAACCCAAATAACATATCACACATACTAACAGCTTTGCTTGCTTCATGCTTAACCAATCAAAACTGAACCCTAGTACACTCAGAAACATAAATGTAGATTGGCGGATATCAACAACAATGGTGAGTACTTTTTTAATTGTTTCATTATTTATTCTCAAACAATTTCCTATCGAAATATGTACTCGAAATTTAGTTACACATGAACCACGGAGTAAAAAGTAATAAAATAAAACCATAAATACATGAAAGTTACAATCCCTTAGCCGGCTTCAAATTACCGATTACTTGAAAATTCTTGTAGCGTTCAATAGCGGGGCCGAGCGTATGTTGGGCTCTCCGTCAACATCGCCGCCGCGTATAAAGTGGGCCTCCGAGGGCTGAAATAATACCGAGAGATACTTTGTGTTTTTATGTTATCATTTCATCGCACACCGTTAGAGTTTTCTTGTTTTACGGCGTCGTTTTATGCCGACGGCGCACCGACAGCCGGCGGTACCTACGTATTTTATAAAACCTATAATTTCAGCACTGCTAGTGTCCGTTGCAGATGGAACTTACCGATGTCGTACCTCTTGCACATTCATTTTTTAGAATTTCGATTCGCGAATAAATTCTTTATTGGAACGAAACCAGTTAGGTTCGATAATTATTATGGAGAAGAATGTTAGAAAAATAGGATGGAATGGTTTGGGTATGTGAAATTGAGGATGGAAGATAAGAAATAAATTGATTGGGCGGGCCCTAGACAAAATTTAGGTCATTTGCGAATTCAAACAATAGAAAAATATATTTATAACTTTTCATTAATAAATATATAAATATAATAATCACAAACTATATCCCATCAAATGGGGTAGTATGAATCCTTCAACTGTTCACAGAAATCCACTCATTAAATTCAACAAATAATCAATCTTCGTTAAATATTCTCATCCAAACACATCATTCTAGCTTCAATCACGTTAATTGTTTCCTCCATACAAGTTCATTTATTTCTCACACTTGGAATCTTTCATCATTCAAAAAACCTTCAATCACATCCATCCATTCACTCCTCTACACTTGTTTAATTAATCTTTCATTCAACGTACGTTCTATATTATTTCAACTTACTTACGCCTACTCATCTAACAACGAATCTAAAAAGATAATACTAGTACGGTGATCTCGAGATCGAACTCTACTCAAGCTAGATATATATGAACCACTATACTACGGCTCGGTGAGTTCGCACCCTGCACTGTAATTGGGGTTAAATTCCTGTTATACAGACTAGAATAAATAAAAGAGTCGTCGAGAGCTTGTTTTTGAAAGTAAATATCACAAAATTGCAGTTACACACTCTATTGTAAGAACAGAAAATTAATCCGAAAAGATAAGAAAAGAAGGAAGTTATTTAATAAAAAGTTTTATCAGTCAATTTTAATCTTTTACAGAATCGAATCAGGACAATTTAACTTACGAGTTCTAGACTTTTTGACTTTTTTGTTTATTGGTTAATCTGGCCCTGGGTATGATTAAAGATATGTTACGTGAAGTGACAAAAATAAACGAGGTTATTTAAATAAAAGGAATTGTGAATATGGATGAAGCGAATGTGGTATGTCAAAAAAAGAGTGATGAAAAATAATTGCAGAATGAATCTAATGAATAAATGTTTAGTAAATGTTTCAATTTAGTGCCAATAGATGTAACATGATGTTATTATACATAAATTTGTTGCCTAATGTCATTATTTTCATATATTGTGCAATACATATGATATTTAAAATATTGGTCGAAACAATTGATGATGTATAAAAGTCATAAATGTTAGTTAATCGAGACGTATTTATATTATGTTGTGCAATGCTGATGCTATTAATTTAATTACCAATAGTGTTCTTGTGAGAGATAATTAGTTGTTGTTTGTACGCCACGTTGTAAAGAAGTATGGAAGTGTGCATTAAAGGTGGTTTATTTATATTATTATGAATGTGGATGAGTAAATATGACGTACCAGGACAAAAGTGTCCGGAGAAGATTAATTTTAGGATGAATCTAATGAATAAGTGATTAGTGAGTGTTTCAAGAATTTGCGGTAACTACAGCATTTCAAGGGACTTGAACTGATATTATGTATGTATAAAATAGTTATTTATTTATCGTACATCTCGATCAATAGTCATGCAAGGGCTGCAAGGACACTTTCTGCTCAAAGATGCACACAATATTTTTTCTAAAATCATGTAGAAATGCTTAAAACAGAATTTAAAATAATGTTTGACAGTTTTTGTTTGGAAATTCTGGCGACAGTTTTCACGTATCCATAGATACAATAATACGCTCTTACATTGCCGGTCGGCGAGTTGCAATATTTTATTGCCTCTTGGTAAGCGGCAAATGTCAACTTTCTGCTTTCAACTGACAGTTGGCAAAGTTTAGTTTATAGTTAAAATAGCAATCACTATCTTTGCCATGTGTTTAAACTAGAAAGCGATAATTGTTCTTGAATGTTTTGAATGAGAGGTTTGTGTTTTGCAGCGGTCGTGACTATATATGAACATAAATATGTTTGACAAAGGGTGCGTGTAGTGTCTGGAAGACATTCGCTTGTTTTACGATTGACTTGAAGCGTACATCTAGAATTCGAACGATCAATGTTAAACAAAAGAATCCAAATAGCTCGGTTGTTTGCCTTAACTTTTGTCTCGCCTTAGGCCATCCACTTCGCTCCAGTTTTGTATAAATATGCGTGTCTCCACCGCAGCTCGCTACATCGTTCCCAGTCCCATTTCGTCCACGCCGACCTCTTTCGCGATATTTGAACAAACATCCATATTTCATGACGTGTATCCATTTCCGAATCGTTTTTAGTACGAAATGAGACAGAAAGTTACCCGTGAAACAAAAGACTTTTACCTTTTATCTCACTCGCACTGTATTTCTTGTTCTGTTTGTCGCAGTCGCCGCAGGGAGTTTTTGCCAACCGGAATTTAATTAAAATTAAAGAAATTGCGTACATGAATTTTAAGCTTGCGGTATGGATTGTACAAGATGAAAGGCTTTGTATTAATTAATATTTTGAACACAAAATAATAACACATAATCCGCAGAAAATATTAATTTTTAACGCAAAACACGAAAAGCAATTTCGAGCTTCAAAAATTGTTTCAATCTACCCTGCTAATAAAACATTCAACACCCCTAAATAGTTATGCACGCGGGGCGAAACCAGACAAGAATTAGAAAATATCTCTTGCATAAAATTTACAGTATCTCGCCTTATTCTCGCGCGAGAGTCTCACGAGAGTCTCGGTTAAATTTAAATTGAACGTGTCAAAAATGACATATAAACAAATAAAATTTGAGAAAACACTATTTTCCGGAGGCAATATCTCAAAAACTAACTAAAACATAAAATCGCAGTCAATGGCATTAAATTTACCATGTTTAAAATAACACCTAAGCAAATTTTAATTAATAATTAATCATAATTAATGTTTAGAACATTATTTGAAGAATACCCCTCGATCTTTTCAATTTTAGGCCGATTTCAGACTGTTTCTCTTTTAAATTCATTCTCGTTATATTGTTATAAAAATTGATGTATTCTAGTTTTTGTGAACACATCTAGTAATAAGTAAAATGCGTGTTGGTATATTTATTTAATTTGTTCTTTCTGATATGAAACATTCTTGAATTATTTAGTAGTGAACAAATTTGATTTTTCAGAGACAAAGAGTGAAAAATGATTACCAAGAGATATGAACATTAATCGTATATCATGTGGGGTTTCTTTTTGACAATTTTTCTTTCATGTTGATAACGTACTTTTAATCAAGTATAAGCTGACCAGCCCAATAGAAATTGCAGGCTCCAATCCCTGGATTTCCGTTATCAAGGGTTCGCACGCTGGACCCTTCAAATCGACCGTTCTATCCGCAGCGACCCGTATCATTGCTGCACATATTCATGTATACCAACCTACCTTCCGCACTTCCGCTTCCGGTGATCCTGATATTCTGGATCGCGGGTTCTGACACTTTGTTGCAAAATTTAAATTAACTTACTCAAATTTTCTACAAAGCAGACAACACTGTTTTGGTAAAGCACCTAAATTGATTTTTTCTAATTAACCTCAATTTTTATATGTTACCAATAGAGTATAAAATTTAGGCAATGTACAAAATTACAATTGCAAAAATTGTATTATTTACAAAAAAAAAAACATGAAACAAAAATATATCTTATTATATATTAATTTGTTTGTTCTGAAAAAGTTATATTGAATACGGCTCGCGTCATATATACATCTACACTACTGGCCCTTTGCCGCATTTAAGTTTGCGACCCCTGGTGTAGGGGATATATCGTATGTCTATGTTATTCACTCCTTCATTGAGCGCCTCATTTGTTTTTTGTCCCTCAAACTCCTACTGCAGTTTTGAACCTAGTTGAGCCAACTTTTTTTGTAGTCAATATAGATCTGTACATGACCGAGTACTGTGGCTCTTGCATAATTGTTGCTCTCGGCTATACTTCGACCAATAATCTCCATGCGCGAGCGGCAATAGACTACTTTTTGTTATAAAACAAAAAACAAAATGTCTATTGCGAAGTGGAATTGAGTCTTAATAAATAAGAAAAATAGGGAAAAAATTTCCATCACTTGTCTCATAATTCCACAGAGGTTTTTACAGCACGTTTGCATCAACTTCTCAGGTCATCAACAAACGGCTGGTCAGTTCAGCTTTAACCATAGACGCGTTTCGTCCTTCCGGACTCATCAGTATGGTGCGATCATTTATCCAACTAGATCAACTAGGAAATAGTGGATTGTGATACCGACTTAGCTGAACTGACTGATGTTAACCTATCTACAACGGTAACATGACATGAGAGCTATGAAGCCACTCGTGGTGCCATCTACCGACAAAATCGCAAACTGCTTGACAGCTATTGAAATAAAACAAAAGACAAAATGACATTTTTTAATTATGAGACAAGTGATGGAAAATTGTTTCCTATTTTACTACTTTTTGCTCTACGTACACAAATAACTATTTTGCAGTATGCAAAATTTTATACTTAGTTAATTTACGAGCTTAAGATGAATTCTTTCATCACTTTTGAAGGATTCGCGTGCAAAATTAAAACAAATTAATTGCCAATTGTTATAGGAATGTTAATCCAATTTCAGCGTGAAGATCAGTGAAGCTGATATGAGTACTGGTTTTTAATAGTACGCATTTTTGACAAAGTTTGCTTTGCTCGAATTTCTAACAAATAGTTTTTTTTGCCTTAAGTTTCTATTTCGTCGGTAACATCCAAATAAATACGAATGTATGTGAGAGGTTTAGTTTTCGCTGTAGGCTATCGTAATTGGGATAGAGTCATATTACTTTGCATAAAATAGCTGTGGTATTTGTTTATTTTCATTTCGTTTAAATTTCCACGTATTAGAGTGGGGCTGATGGTGATTAAAGTTTAACAGGAATAGTGTTAGTCTTGTAGGTAACTAGAAACTAAAGTGGTACTGAATTGTTGATAAATCTAAATACTTTATCTACAGACAGCTATTTGCAGTATAAAAGGTTAAAGAGAGAAAAGAGTGGAATAAGACAAGAAAAAAGAAAGACTAGAAATGTCCAGCACCGGCAACCAATACGTATCAGTCGCATTTGTCGGACAAGCTGGCTCTTTCTTTCATCAGCGGCGGCGTTGCGTCTTCGCTAGACAGGTTAATCTCTGCGTTACGAGTTCATCCTTTAATCATCAACCATCAAATAGAGCTTTAGTTTTTTTTCCACTCTGTGCTGGCACTCGAATTAATATACTTTTTTTTCTCGTAATTAATTTTTCTTGACTGACGGCCCCGAAATAGTATTCGCCCAAAACGAACATCTGCCGCTTTCCTTGTAATGCTTTTTTATTTAATGCGAGTTTTAGTGAAATTGAATTGTTTCCTTCTTTTCTTTTCCCCAAAGGATTTACTGCCCAATTTCTCTGTTAGATACAACACAAAATATCCTATTTATACTTTTTGGAAAACATTAAAGACATTATAATTACATCAAATACAAGTTTAGTGGAACAGGTGTATGTTGATGAAATTAAGATAGCTAATATACGAATTTGTACGAAAGAAATTATGCATATGGATGAAATGGTGTCGCCTAAGTGGCCAAGCGTGTTTGGGCAGCGCCCAGTAGCGCTCGAGCGATCTTCATCGCTCGCCATTGAGATCGTGGGTTCTATTCCCACCTGGGGCTTGGATGTTTGTGTGTGTTATCAGTTGTACAAAAATTTAATGTAACAATATGTATATATTATTTGATATGTTTAATAAATACAAATAGGTTATGTCAAGAGTCTGACAGCTAATAGGATTTTGAGTTTTTGAGTAATAGAAATACTTTAGATTATGTTAAATGATAAAAGGAAAGGTGAGGGCAACAACTATTTTATTTACGGATATATAAGAAAAATATAACTAAAAACGAATCGGAACTAAATGTACTCAAATTTAATTTTAAATTTTCATATGTCACTGTCAACAACAGAAAATGAATTTATGTATCAGGCTCACCAACTTCAAGTAGATGTTTCTTATTGCCAACTGAAATAAATCCTTTCGATCACCCTGTATTATCAATAATATCTAGATTGTCTATAAAAGAGTGGTATTTCCTATTTCGCCAGTATATATTTATAGTCCCTTTGCATGATATATGGAGCACAGTTGGCAGATGTTGAAACTATGATGTGCAGTAGATAAATCTCATAAACGCTGCGTTCTCTGTCAGCGAATGTCCTTTTGTGTCGTGTGAACGAGTTGCTCTTACCCCCTGCGAATAATTCCCTAACTCTTTTATTTCTGAGGGATTATAAAACTCGTTTAAGCTCAGACAATGTAATCTCCTTTAGAAGACCAATCGATATGGGTAATGAAATTCTGCAGACAACTGTTTCTCTCTCATATTCTTTACGTATTGTGTTACTTTTACCCAGATTCACAGAAAATAAAACATTATAGATACTTGTTTGTAGTTTAAATAAAGTAAATAAATATATCATCACGCCTTCTACCCATTACTGAAAGTGGTACTCTGCCGTAGCAGATCTCGATAAGTGATATATTTTGCGCGTTACTAGACGTCAAATCACAGCCCCCGAAGATGTTTGTAGTTCAATAATAAGATATTGTCGCTGACTGCAACTGTTCTGTACTGAGATTATTTTTTAGTTGTGCAAAATAGCAAGTAAATAATATCAAGGTATGTCCCATCAAATATGGTAGCACGAACCTTTAAAGTAGGGTTGTCAACAACTTATACTCATCCAAAGATAAGTCGATAAAAAGGAAATTACAACGTGAATTTTATATTAATTTATGTTAGAAAATTTTGCTGATTTTTCTTTCCGTTGAGAAATGGGCAATAAAGATATTATTTTTTACTTCCCTATAATTAAATCTAGTAGCTGTATCGGTTATTAAAATAAAATATAAATATATCATCACGCCTTTTATTTTGACTGGCTCTAAAATCCTATTTAACGAATTTTATATTAATAACATTTTGACATGAATACTTGTTAATATCTGTAAAAACAGAACCGGCAGAAATGAAATTCTATTGTTTTTAACATTGTTCTTATTATTTGATGTCTTATTCTGGATGCTTCATCGTCACCTTCATAATTCCTTTCTTACAAGCTCTTCTTACATTTCGTTTATGAAACAAACCTTCAATCATATCTATTTATTTTTTTCTCGGTCGTCCACAAAATCTCTTATCCTCGCTTTCACCGACTTACGCTTTTTTAAATAAATAAAGAATAAAAGTTATCGCGCGAATAAAACCATGATGAAAAAATATTTGGCCTCTGGCATATTTCCATTCTCATCCCGAGTAAAACAAGCGAGAGTTAAATTTCAGATCACGCAAAAATTCAGGTTGAATCTCCGATAAACAATCATCAAGTTGCGTGACAATCAATGAACTTTTCTAACGAGAATTTCATCTCGGGAGATCTGCACGGCTGATCAAGTTATCCGGGGCTCCGCAAAGACGCCGTGGCGCTGTAGTCGCGAGTGCAGGGTGACGGGTTGAGGGCAGGGGCGGGAAAACCCTTCTTATCCACGCCGGCGTACCCCATTAGTACTCAAGGTATTCATCTAACCAAGATTGAGCTTATCTGTTGGGAAAGCGTATAATCAAATTGAATTCCCGAGTCTTTGGCGTTCGGCGATGGCATGCTAGCGAGGGGTCTATTAGGTTATCACCTCTCTAATATATTTTGTATTTTCTTTTATTACTGCCAGGAAGAGATTTATTTTTCTTTAAAGTTTGAGGAACACTATTAATCTTGAATAATACAACGCTAGCCCGAAGTACTTTCTGATTTTAAGTTACTGTAACTAATAAAAATAAGTAAAAATACAAAATTTATAACTTGTCAAATGGCTTGACAATAATGTCATTGAATTTCTTTGCATAATTTATCGTGTTTCTGTTTGATATTTTTATTATTTCTCAAGTAAACAATGACGCCATCTCGAAGTATTTAAATATATTTATAAAGCTGCGTTCACAGCTATCCAATTAATTATTACAATTAATAGTTACTGTTTAATTAAGACATTAATTGTAAGTACTAAGTGAAATGCTTGCAAACTTCAGTTATAATTATTGTGATAAATACATATTTCTTTTATCGTTTAAAATAGTTATTTATGCACAACCGGGCCGAAATTAATGTGTTTTAGTCCTAAAAAGCGGGCTTAAACACTTCTTTTTGGCCCTAGGGCTATAAAAACATAATTCCTATGGATACATGAATAAAATGACAATTTTTGTTTATCGTGAATAGTTGATTTTACAAAATGTCATTTTGACATATAACCTATTTAAATATTTTAATCTTTTGAACATATAATTAAATATTATTTTCTTGTATAAAATATTGTATGTACCACGGGTAAAATTAGCGTTTCTGACCCTGAGCATGTTATTAGCCCTCGGTGCTTTGCGCCTCGTGCTAATAATCATGCCACGGGCCAGAAACGCCTATTTCCACCCTTGGTACATAAATAACTATTATGTATCAAAGGTGAATACAGGCGTTTTTTGGACTTGTGGCATGATTATTAGCACGAGGCGCAAAGCACCGAGGGCTAATAACATGCCCAGTGTCAAAAACGCTAATTTAGATTAAAACAAATACATTTATATGTCAAATTAACATTTCTAAAGAATGCATTAAACAAAAATTACCATTTTGTATCATAGGAAATGATTTATTGCGGCTCTAGGACCAAAAACAAGTTTTTATTTATTTTTGCCCCAGCCAGTTCTTAGTTTAAACAAAATTGTATAAAATTTTCTTCTTTAACACATGTGTAAAGTAAATTATTGTTACTAATGCTGGAAACGATAAAAGAGAAATAAAAGAAATGGAATTAAACTGGCCCTAAAACTGTAACAGCATACCAGCGCCTCCGCCAATTTGTTTTTATGTGTTTAGTGATATAATACAAGCGCGTTTGTAAACCAAATACGCGAGTGGTGTAGAATTGTCGCCTTGAAGGGAAACAGCATTCGTATTAAAGTGATTTATACCCTAATTCGTCTTAAATATTCATTCGGTGGACAGGCAGCAGAAACTGTGTTTTGATACACTTACAAAAAAAAAACAGTAGGCTGGTCTTTTAACGAAACATTTCCGGATTGTTATCCTTGAGAATAAATGAAGCTCGTTATCACATTTTGTTTTTTCTCGTTCTTTATTACCTAACATATTTATACGCCAGATTTATGTACAGTGTTCTTGCACATAATCTCATGCATTTAAGAAAATAATGGTTCTAATTATTCTCGCATTTTTCTATCCTACTAGCAAGAACTACTTTAAGTTACACATACTTTTGCATAATTACTACTCTCATTAAAATCATCTTTCTTGTAAAGTTCTTTAATCTTTTTCATATTTTATGATCGTTAATACTTCTTTTAAGATTTTGCTATATTACGTGTATTGTACGTATTCAAAAAATCGTTCATTAATAGGGGACATTAATGTATGCTTTTGTTCACATTAATGAAACCCATAAGTGAACGATCAACGTAAAATAAATAAATAAATATATCATTACGGCTTGTACCTATTACTGGGTGTAGCACTCTGCCGAAGCAGATCTCGGTAAGTGATATATTTTGCGCGAGAAAGTGCAGTTACCAGCTGTCAAATCACGGTCCCTATATATATATTAGTGGTGGAGGAGTCACAGGGGTTTAAAAATGGTTAAAATTGTTTGTCGCCTGTGGGAATTGACCAGGGTGTTTAGGATCCACAGGCCGACTTGATACCACTGAGCTAGCAACCCCATAAAAGGTTTTATAATAGCAGATTTATAATTTAAACATGAATACACCTTTACATAATAACTATTAATATTTCATGTAAGTTTCTCTAATCTATTTTCGTAAATAGTTTATTAACATTAAAGCTAAGATGATAAAAAAGTAAATATGTAAATGGTGCATATTAAGCTCTCTTTAAAAGTTCTGCAACATTGTATAATGTATATGTCGAAACATTCACTATAAAAGAGCACTTTTATAGTTTCGATAAACGCTAGAAGATTACCAAAGTTTTAAGGTTTCTGTTAAGCACGTCATTACATTTCTTTTTTTAATTAACCAGAATTGTATACTTAACATTTTATATCCATTATTTTTTACAACTTCTAAAGCTCATTATTTTTATATTTCCAAATTAAAAAATATATGTAATACTTTTAGTTACTATTAATAAACCTTCCATTTGGCAGAGTTATCGCGCAGAATAAATAGCCTGATTAAAATAAAAACCAGCAATTGCTTTAATTATTTAAGTCAGGTTGAACAGTAAATAATCATTACTCGCCTCGAAGCACGACAATGATGTACACATACTCATCTGCAAACATAATTATACCAGCAATAAAAACATTTAAACACTCATATTTATTTGAGTATGTCATAATTATGAGTAATAGCTGAGAATTATCCGGTGATAAAACATCCGACACAACGGAATCCGCAGTAAACTCAAACACATGAGAGAAAAAACTCTAACTAAGAATCAGGCAATTATATTTTCCACTGCCAAACGTTTACTAATTATTATTTTTCTATATTGATGTTCTTATAAGTTTATAAACGCACTGTGAACAAGTCGTTAAGGAGATTTGTAAACGCACTGGTTTTAGCGCTTTTTATTTTGTAGGAATGGTATCAATGCTTTTAAATTTGACAATTAAATGACATATAACTTCAAAATTGTGAATTATCAGTGTCGAAATATTACTAAAAGGAAATGCTATAATCAGGCAAAATTCACTACATTCACAATGTAGAAAAATATATTGATTAATTTGAAATTTTAATTGTTTGCGTTATGGCAAGCGTTACCAATACATCTTATATTTTTGACAAGTCAGAGCAAGTTTCTTAAGACCTGTTATTGCACGAGTCCAAATTTGGAAAACGAGCCACTCTGCGGCGAGTTTTAGAAAGAACGAGTGCGATAATAGATTGCCTTATGCAATTAATTCTTTAATATACTATTACAAGAAAATGCTTCAAAAGAGATAAAGAATTTAGTTCTTAATAATATAGAGTCGGCCTGTGGATTTGAGAACCTGGGTTCGATTATCTATAGCTGGCAAATAATTGTCACCATATTAAAACTACCCCTATGGCTCCCCCTCCACTAACATCTTTGAGGGACGTGATTTGACAACTTGTAATCGCACTATACGCACATAAATATATCACTTACCGAGATCTGCTGCGGCAGAATGCCACACCCAGTAATGGGTAGAATGCGTAATATTTATTATTCATAATTTATAAAAGTGGAAAACATATGCTGGGTTGCATGAAAGTTTTATCGGTTCATTAGCAACTAACGGTTCAATAAATTTCAGAAAATCGCTATTGATACTGTTGCTAGATAAACAATTCTTTAACTAAATAGCTCTTTATTTTTGTCTTGCAACCCAGCATTAGTATGGCAAATGTGTATGATTCTTTTAAATTCGTTGAAAATAGTTGTAATAATATTGAGATAGCAATTAAGCTATCACAAATTGAATTTGTCAGATATTATACATCGATTCTAACGTGACCCGAGCGCAAATACTAATACCGACTCAGTTAATTAATCAAATTACAGTGGATTAGTTCGTATGCACAGAACTCCTGTAAACTATAAATATTAATGCTGATTCTGAGACCAAGGACTTATTATCCATTTGTATAACTAAATACATTAAACTTTATAATCTCATCACTTCTTTATGTCAAACTTGTACTAGTTTACTTTAATCTGATGTTTTGTAGCGCATTTATCGTGATAGAAATCATTTTCATTCATTAGAAACTAGCTCAGTGGTATATATGAAGTCGGCCTGTGGATCCTGAGAACCCTGGTTCGATTCCCACAGGCGACAAACAATGTTTATAATTTCAAAAGCTACCCTTGTGGCTCCTCCACCACTAACATCTTTGGCGGCCGTGATTTGACGTGTAGTAACCGCACTTCACGCGCAAAATATATCACTTACCAAGATCTGCTTCGGCAGTGTGCCACACTCAGTAATGGGTAGAAGGCGTGATGATATATTTTTATTTATTTTAGAAACTCTTACTTAAAAAAGAGAAATCATTTCAGGATCGATTTTTTCAACTATATTAAAAAAATATCGCATCAGAAAATGACATTCAAAATAATTATTACCATCTATGCTACAATTTCGATGCGATACATTTTTATTTATTTACTTGCCCTTAGGGATTCTTTGTTTTTGAAATGAGACATGGTTTATTTCATTCAATGTTAGGTTAAGTTTGTTGTAATGAGGTATTAGTGGAACTGTAGACAACAGATCAGGATAATTTCCAATAGTTGTAAAGCTATAACGCACGAGCAAGGATGTATTTACCCTTGACCGATGATTGATCAAATGCAGCTGATGTTTAATGTCTGCAACAGACCAAGGCATCACTTACAACCGACTATGTGACACAATTTGATAATTAATTAATTACTATCATATCATAGCGTAATTAGTATCAATTAAAAATTAGCTACAAATCTCTTCAATAATTATTAACCGACTTCGGTAATAATTTTACAAATGTAAGTATTTAATTCATGATGGTATGTACAACGGAGCCGATATTCATGAGTTTTACTTATGAAAAGCATTTGTTCTTTTGCCCTAGGGCCATAATAAAATTGTTTCCTATGGGTGTATGAACAAAATAACAATTTTTGTTTATTTTGAATACTTGACTTTGCAAAATTTCATTTTGACATAAAAATTTACCTGTTGTAATCTTTTGAATATAAAATTAATTATTTTGTTGTGCATAAAATATTGTATGTAATGTACTGGAGAGCCAATTTCCCATTTTTCGCATTTTTGTGCATTATGTCTGAGTGGTACAGATTATATTATAAGCTATTATAATTAAGATTCAGTTCCTGTTGTGAAGAATAATAAATAAATAAGTTTTAATCTTTTGGCATCAATTTTTAGCCAAATATTCCAATTAAAATTTAAATGAACAGAAGATTTCACTAGAGCTTTTCTATAGCTCACAATCTCATAGAACTTATCAATAAATATCGTACTAAAATTTTACAGAACAATATTTTGAAATAAATTTCAAATAGGTTGGTTATTTCCAATTATAGTACAATTTCTGAGATGGTACCAAAATTACAAAATTAAAATATCACATTGATCCTTTAGGCGTAAAATGAGTTAAACCGCACGTCAAAGGTAATTAAAAGACGTAATTAAACGTCGAAAGGTTCCCAGTGTCAACGTCCGTGGAGCTTAATCCAGCGTCGTTGCAACGTTGCCCTCTAACCGTCTCTTGGCAAATGCCACGTAGACATTCGGACGCTCGGCGTCGGATCCACGGTTAGTTTTATTTATACGAGATTTAATACGTTGCGCATATAGCTGCCGTATACCATTCCAGTACCAAATAAACCTGACAATAAAAAGGGATTATAAAAGTGGAATGCGAACACGAGGAAACCTCTGGCTGCTGAAGTTAAAAGCTACTTCAGCTGAATGTGTGAATACGCACAAAGAGAAGAATTGAAACGACTAAGTATATCGCATTATATTCTACTGTTTTTGGGGGTTTTACTAGCCTGCGTGAAACACACTCGTTACGTTTTCAAGATTATGTTTTGTTGTGTTATGTTTACACGTACTTTTCTCTTTGTCCAAGAAAACCTTACATTCTAATGCTTCTAAATCTGCAGCTAAATTAATTACTATTGAGATTCAACGCGCTATTGTTAATCTGAGTAAAGGTAAAACTCCAGGATACCCTCTTGCCTTATTTTGATATTTTGCTAAATTATAGCACTGTATAGGAGAAGTTCATGTTTCCAGTAATTTTAAACCAATGTTTTGTCATTACTTTTCTTGCGGTTTATTATTCCGATTTTAACTTGCGTTAATCCTAACCGAACCTAACCTAACCATCCGATTTATTCTCCATCGTAATATGTATAACGATCCACCTGTCAACTATAGGACTACGACTATTTAGTTTTAAAACCTGATCTTATCATGTAAAATTTCTAATCTAGCTCATGTGTCAAACTGCTGTCAGTCGACAAGAGAGTATACCCTGAGTAAACATAACAAAAGCATTTAACACATGTTTAACTGAAAATAGAAATGTTACATATCCCTACATTTTAAATTATCCATTAGTAATTTGTTTCAATCACGCAACTAATTTTCGAATGAAAAGTTTGTGCTGACGTACTTCAGGTCACTAAATATATTGTATTTTATTGGGCAGTCAGCGACGCATTTCACAAAATTCTACGTTTGGTAATGAGAATTGTCACGGTAAACATGAAATGGGTAGGTTCACGTCCGCACGTTTTGTATAGCGTATTTACTGTACATATTCTTGATAAACTATTATTTTTATATTTGCTACTCTTTACTATATTAATCAGAAATTACAGTATAAGAGATCTATAATATTCGTGCTAATTCTGTTTTTAGTAATTCAAATTTTTATATATTCAGAAATTCCATTTGGTTTTCGATTTATATTTAAATTTAAAAATCTTAACGCCTATTCTTAGCAAAATTGCACTAAAAATTGAGCTTCTCTATTTTTCGTATAAATGATGACCTTAACATTTTGAGGCCCTCATCAAGCCGAGCGCCCTGGGCTCATGCCCTATGTACCCTTATGGAAAAGACGGAACTGCTTGATTTACAAATAAATACAACTCCGGTTCAATTCGCATAGACAACAAACAAATTTCTCTACTTTAAAATTATCCCTGTGACTCCTTCTCCAATAAAACCTTTAGGGGCAGTGATTTGTTACGACAAAGTACGTCATCCAATTTTCTGCTGTCAAATGTTTGAAAATTATCACCACTTTCAAAGATCTTTCAATATGTTGCTGTTTCCTACGCTATCTCGGTTACTGATTATCATTGATCAATTTTTATGGGATGGCTAGCTCAGTGGTATGAAGTCGGCCTGTGGATTCTGTGGTCCCTGGTTCGATTCCCACAGGCGACAAATTTTCATAATTTGGAAAAAGCTATCCGTGTGGCTCCTCCACCACTAACATGTTTGGGGGCCGTGATTTGACGACTGGTAACCGCACTTCACGCGCAAAATATATCACTTACCGAGATCTGCTTCAGCAGAGTGCCACACCCAGTAATGGGTAGAAGGCGTGATGATATATTTATTTATTTATTTATTTATTGATCAATTTCGATATAAATTTAGTATACTTGCAGGCAAATTTTTCACTCTAGTTCAGATATTTTCCGGGCAGAACTTTGAGTGAATATAATCTTTGGAGGTGCAGTAGAAAATATAATCTCGAATTTTAGGACTTCCCTCTCGGATGACGTAGCCTAGCAACAATAACGCGCACCTAATCGAGAACTGGATTAAAATCACGCACGCGATGTAAAATTGCGCTCGTGCTCCATTTAGCTCTTTCCCCTATCAGCTTCTTTATTTCTGTTACACATATAATATGATCAGTCACGCATGCTATCAATGCAGCTATATCAACCCTCCCCGCTCGTTTGCGTGAGGGGGTAATCAAATTTTAGTTACAGTCTTGTTTTATGTTTAAATGTGTTAAATGTCCTGAGAGGGATTTAAGACGAACTTGTGGTTTGTTTTACAGGTGCGTAAATTTTTTACTGGGGTTTTATTTGGATACTTTTGGACAAATTTTTATTTTTGATGAGATAATATTACGGTGATAAAATTTGGTTTAGTGTGCAGTACACTCAAAATATTTTACTTCTTTCGCAAATTTTATTATTGTTTATTTACTGTTAAGACTAATACATTATTTCCGTAACATTCACTATAATTGTAATTCGTAACTAAAAGACTGGTTTACAATGATAAATTCTTACAGGCAAATTTATAAAGCGGATTAGCGCTAACATCATTTTTTATTTCGTTTTTAAATCTTTTTTCAATGTAGCTACGAAACAAGTTTATTTTAACTTGAGTTAAAAAGAGAGTTAATTAGCATCAAATTTAGTTCATTTCTTTAATCTGTTTTAATTTGAAACACAGCGCATTAATATATCACTTACCGAGATCTGCTTCGGCAGAGTGCCACACCCAGTAATGGCTAAAAGGCGTGATGATATATTTATTTATATTATTATTTCGCTTATTTGACAGCAAAAATATATATTTTCCTTTTTGGAAAATCGTCAATCGGAATCGTTCGTGTATTATCGGCAAAATTCGACTGTTGTAAGATTTGTACATTATCGATTTTAATGATAAATAAAAATATCTTTACATTGCCGATCAAGTTACGACAACTTTAAGCAATTAGTTTTCGTTGCGCAAGGTTTTTCGAGTCAGTAGTTTGCTGGCTGTTGTAGTGACCGAAGTGTTTTGTGAGTGTTTTATTAAATATTTACTGATATTTTACTGTGTAAATTAGTTTAAATTGCGTGTTATTGTACGTAGTAATGTGTGGTATAAGAGCAACGTGGCAGTGCAGTAAAATATACGGTACGGACCTCATAGGATCCACGACTATGCTGATTTGATTGTGGACAACCTCGGACGTGCTGGTAGCTGGTTTCTGCTCAAAGTATGCAATATTATTATTAACTTTGTCGAAATTCATAGTTATAGAAAATGATAAATTTACGCTCCACAATCTTTAATTAATTAATTCGATTTTAGTAAAACTTAATTTTAAATACAGAGGGTACTAAATACTTTAAGAACAATTTAAATGGCAGATACTACATGAAATATTGATCTCCAATAGAAATATTTAAAAAATAATAATTAATTCAACATTCTTAATGGCACCAGGTTTGAGAACTGTTTATAATATATTAATAATTCAATTAGTTATTTCTTTGATCATAATTTTAAACGCAACAATTGTCAGTTTATTCATTATACAACATCTGTTAAATGTTTATTTGTAGTGTAATAATAAAATAGTCGACAGTACGGTGCTATAGGTAACGTTGCGGCATTCGAATCAGGAGATCCCGAGTTCAAATCTCACTCAAGCAAAAAATATATTTAGTTCTATACTGCGGCTCGGTGAGACCGCACCTTTTACTATAATTGGGATTAAGGTCCTGTTATACAGAGGAGTATAAATAAATGAATATAATTTAATTATAATATAAGAGAATTAACTATTAAACCAGTGGCATTAAATATGTGTAGGTATGTACTTCATGTGAAGGGAAAATAATTTTGCGAATTTAAAAAAAATCCCTTTTGATCCCCAAGATCATTTCTTATCTGCCGTTTAATATTTCTCCTACGTATTGAAACAATCTGTATAAATATATAAAAAGGTCTTTTATAGTCACTGGTTTTCAACTATGTATTGTAGTAGCGAGTAATGTAGTCAAACCGATATTATATACACATAAATAAATATATCATCACTCCTTCTACCCATTACTGGGTGTGGCACTCTTCTGTAGTAAATCTCGATAAGTGATATTTTTACTAGTCATCAAATTATGGCCCTTAAGGATGTTAATAAAGGGAGAAACACAGGGGTAGTTTTAATGTGGTTGTCGGCTGTGGGAATCGAACCCGGGTTTCTACCACTGAGCCTGCTATCTCACGAAATAAACTAAAGATACACCAAATAATATAACTATTATTTAGTAGATTCACAACAGAAATAGGTTCTTTGTATTAAATTTCTGAATAGTAATAATAGTAATAATAAGTTTAAATGTGTATAATGGGGTGCGTCATTTCCGCATTGTGAAAGTTGCATTTGTCGAAAGATAAACCGGAGTTTATAATGGAGTCCACGTCGTAATATACAGAGTTTAGTTATCGCAACAGCTTTCTGTGATATTTTGCGAGATCGTCGTCTCATTTCCAGTGTCATAATTAATTTCCCGAACCGCAGTGCGACACTTGCCGCGGTGCGTCCTCGTCGCAGCAGGCTCTGTCTGCTCGCGCTATCTGTAATAGATGATCAAACAATCATCTTTATAAACTTGCTCATAATCCACGCTGACGTGAGACGATCCATAAGAGCGCGCCGATTTAAATGAGTTGAGATTTTTCACGAGTCCGCGCCATCTTTATATTCCACTTTGTCAGTTTCTCAAAGGCGCCGATAAGGAAAGCCATCTAAAGTGGCGGCGGCGGCGGCGCTGGCGTCGCGATCCCAAAGCGAACTCCTTGTGGATATCACGCAGAAAGCTAACAGAAATCTTTTTTGATGTTTGAACCCATATTTTCACACGAGAAATTATTATACAAATTATTTTTACGCTATGAACACAAAAGTTCTTTTCTTTAATAAAAATTCGTTTAAAAAGTATTAAATTTTTTAACTATTTTACAAATTAAGAACAAACAGCAAATACCACTTTTATAAATATACCATCACGCCTTCTATTCATTACTGGGTGTGGTATTCTGCAGTAGCAGATCTCGGTACATCATATATTTTGAGCCACAGGGGTAGTTTTAATGTGGTGAAAATAATTTGTCGACTATGATAATCGAACTCGGGTTTTCTAACACACAGTCCGACTCGATACCATTGAACCACCTACCATATACAACTTTTTAAATGGTTTAATTTTACTTTTTCCACCCCTTAAAGATCATTCAAAATTTAATTTAATCGGCATTTTGTCATCTGTCAAAATAATTTTTAATTTTGATCTCCATAAAATCAATCTAATATCAATATGCAAAAGAATACGTGTACAACACTCAATAAAAGCATCTTTTTTTTAACTCATTTAACTGATATACTTCGGTCCCGCCATTGTGCATCAAATTAAAAATTCATGAGAAAACTTATTACTTTCATTACTGGTTATATAAATAACTACAGGGTGTTAAAAGGGTAAAATTTGTTGATATATACATTTTTATCAAAAAGAATTTTTCAAATGGACTGTGTTTTTGACATGAACATTTGCTGTGCCACTGGTCAACACGAATATTGTAATAAAAATTATAATGAATTATTTAAGCACATAACCACTGTTGAGTAACAAAATAATAAGAAATGAATTAATTTTGTACTATGTAAATTAAAAATAAATATATCATCACGTCTTCTACCATTACTGGGTGTGTCTACCGTAGCAAATCTCTATAAGTGATATATTTTTCAAATGGAAAGTGTTATTGAAATGAACATTTTCTGTGCCACTGGTCAACAAGAATGGTATAATAAAAATTATAATTAATTATTTATTCATGTAACCGCTGTCGAATAATAAAATAATAAGTAATCAATTAATTTTGTACTATGTAAATCAAAAATAAATATATCATCATGTCTTCGACCATTACTGGGTGTTTTTTGTTTGCCGTAGCAGATTTCAGTAAGTGATATATTTTGCGCGTAAAATACGGTTACTAGCCGTCAAATTATGGCCCCAAAGATGTTAGTATAGGAGAAGCCACAGGAGTAATTTTAATATATTGAAAATGCTAATTAATATATTTATTATTAGTTTATGTTGTTTGATTAAATGTAACTATGAAAAACACCAGTAACAATGTAGATCATTTAGTAAATTCCAAATGAAAATAGAACTAATGAAAGTCTGCAAGAAAACGTACCACCCCGCGTTTAGTTATTCTTTTTAATTCCATTAGAGCGCAAAGCAAAAAACAACTAAACAGATATTGTCAACTATTCTAGTACTTCGGCAATAACCATTTAAGCGCTACACGTGCCAAATTGTTACCTCTGTCGACACAATACGAAGCTCTCGAATGAGCTGCCTCCGCGTCCACGCTCACAAAAGCTCCCTGCGACTATTTGCGCATGAGATTTCACATTAAAAATCACTGGTACACGCGACGAGCACACAGGTACAAAGAAATGTCGAGGGGTATTGTTGCAAAAGCGCCCTAGTTACAGGGCCTGATTCAGATAGAAAGCTCACATTCCAAACAAATAAGCAATTATCTAGATTCCACTTTATAAATATTGCCTTCATTTTAACCAGGTAATCATTAATTAAACCACTTTTTCACGATGATATCAGAAAGTAAAGTTTTCGTCCATAAATTGAAACAAGAAAGTTATACTTCTGTAGGAAAGAAAGTTATTATTTCTGAAACCAGAGTGAAAGTACTATTTTTGCACCTGAAATGCGCAGTGAAACTTATATTTTCCTGTCTAGTCATTTACAAATTCTAAACTGAAATTAATTGGTTTCTGTTCATTTACTTAACTTTTCCTGTCACTTTAGAACGGAGAGAAGTGCTTTACTTGGTACTTATAGAAAACCAGATTTAATTATTAAATTTCAAGTTAAGTTTTATAATAAACAAAAGTTTTAAAAAACAATTAGTACACAACTCGCTGGCAAAATATCTGTATTTGACTCTGAGCCTAGCAAATCTTGGTAAATGATATATTTTGCTCGTGAATTGGGATTACCATCCGTTATATCACGGCCTTCAAAGATATAACCACAGGGTTACTTTTAATGTGGTGGTCAGCTGTAAGAATCGAACCTGGGTTTTCAAATCCACAGACAAATTCTTCCACATGTCCAAACCATTTCATCTGAGTCAGTTCAGCTAAGACGGTATCACAATTCACTAGTCCCTAGGTCTAGTTGGATAGTTGATCGCACCATACTGATGAGTCCCTAAAGGACGAAACGCATCTATGGTTAAAGCTGAACTGAGCAGCCGTTTGTTGATGACCTGATAAGTTGATGCAAACGTGCTGTAAAACTTTTGTGGAATTTTGAGACAAGTGATGGAAAATTTGTTTTTTTTCCTTTTTTTTCTTATTTTTAAGACTCAATTCCACATCACAATAGACATTTTGTCTTTTGTATGATGTTAATAACAATTTAAGTATAGAAAATGGAGTGAATTTTATGTAAAAGTCCGGCCCCGCCTCTGTACACTTTCCTTAAAATATTGCGAATAATAAGCTCCTTTTATACACAATACTCAGTTTCGATTGTATTGTCATGTACATGCTATTTATTTTTATATTTGCGTACTGTACTAGTTCACTTCTTCAATTTAAAAGCGATCTCGTTAAAATAATGGTACAGAAACCTTGTTAAATTGTTAATAAACATCTTCCAAAAACCATTTTATTGTAAACATGAGTTCACGACAATGAAACCTTAGTCTGCGTGCTTACATATGTATACTGAATTCTGTATAAGCATTACTAACTTTACGACAGTTTGTGACTTGATCACTTGAAGTTATACGTAAGTTTCAACCTAGCTGAAGTTTTAGCGAAGCTTAAGGGTTAGATTGTGTTTCACAAACTAATAAACATTCTTATGCACTAGAATCCATAAAGAGTACTTGTACACAC
The DNA here is from genome assembly GCA_911728475.2 of Pterostichus madidus. Taxonomy (NCBI): domain Eukaryota; kingdom Metazoa; phylum Arthropoda; class Insecta; order Coleoptera; family Carabidae; genus Pterostichus; species Pterostichus madidus. The sequence continues at coordinate 40,807,650 of OU452305.1, forward strand.
TTTATTAATATTACCTCAAGTAGGTTCAGAAGCGCACAATTCATAATTTGAGAAGATTAACATTATTTTCTATCTTAAACGTTACTTCTATCAAGGGAAAGACGTGCACATTTTCTTCCTTAAAGGACTAGTAGTAATTTTGAAGAAATCTATTTTTTCTTACATTTTTCAACTCTTTACACCTTCTAAAGTCACCTACTAAAATATTTTTGAGAAATTCAAAAGTTAAATTAGTATAGAAGAATTTTAGGCGCGATTTTCTCGAAATGACATTTTTTCAAATGACGTATAGATAATCACCGGATGTACTGAACCGATTTTAATAAATCTTGGCGTGTTTTGTTTATTAAACTATTCTACACAATAATACACTACAATTTGACCAAAAAATAAATAAATTAAATTTTGGAGCAAGAAAACAGGATGAAAAAAGTGTCGATTTTTCACACTTTGTTTTAAAAGTCCACCATTTCTTGTTTTATACCAATTTTTCATTAACGGTGGTGAATATTGTGGGATCGTCGTCTCATATTATGCTTTTGAAGGATTTTTAAAGGACTCAACTTTGGCGCCATCTATAAATTGGATAAAAAGTCAAAAATATTTATTTTTGTACTCTCGAAGGACTCACTTACATTATAAAAATATAAAGAAGCCGCGAAAAAAATTCTTGAAAATTTGCTTCTTTTAGTCATCTAATATGTAGTAGTTCCTTAATGACATCCAGGTGTCATCTGTCAAGAAAATAATTAATCTTAACTAAATATATAAAACTGTCTTGATATTAAAGGAGTAGGTGGCACAGTGGTATCGTGTCGGCCTGTGGATCCTGAGAACCCTGGTTCGATTTTCACTGCTGACAAACATGTTCACCACATTAATACTAGTCCTGTGGCTCCCCCTCCTCTAACATCTTTGGGGAGCGCGATTTAACGACTGGTAACCGCACTTCACGCGCAAAAATATATCACTTACCGAGATCTGTTTCGGCAGAGTGCCACATCCAGTAATGGGTAGAAGGCGTGATGATATATTTATTTATTTATAATTTTAATATCTTTGATGAAGTTATGATAGTAATGTGATTGTTTGAGATGTTAATTACGTCATAATTGAAATGATTTGGCGGTATGAAAACGTACATGTCTAATTCCAGCGATTAAACGTAGCCTCCACGTACGTTCTTTGGGTGGAATTTCTAGTACAAGTTGTTTACATGCAAATTGAATATATCGTCGGAAAATCGAGTTGGCAGCTACGACGCAGGCGGCAAGCATGTATGCCAGCCTAATAAATGATATTATCACTGCGACTGAGGAACATCTAATGGCTTTTAGACCTGCAACAGCTCTGTCGACTGTCGCATAGCAAGTCATATTTCCTAACTTTGTCAAATCTATAAATGTTGAACTGTTCATTTTGAACATTTATTCATTCACAATAATCCCATAAAAAGCACGTCTTAGGGAAAAAAAGTTAATATTTCTACCAAATATGTCACATTTAAACAATGATAATTAGTAACATAGGTAATGTAGGATACAGCAAAATGTTGACAGATTTTGTTTCAGTTTTAACTCTGAAATAGTTATATGTATATCAAGGGAAAAGTGAGACATTTCTTTCCAAACGTGCCGTTTAATTTTCCGATAAATTAACCTTTTTTAAAAGAAGTATACATATGATCTGTGTTTACTATATTAGAAAGTAAAATTTCAAATTTAAATTAGAAATGTAGATAGAATTTATTATTCTCTTGAGAGACGCCAATATTGTCATATCAATTAGATTTTTCCAGTCACCGTGGATATATTATTTATTTAGTTTTTTATTCAACTCTGTACAACAGGAATTTAATCCCAATTATAGTGCAGGGGATGGACTCACCAAGCCGTAATGTGATAATTCATATATATTTTGTTTTTGTGGGATTTGAACTCGGGATTGCTGAATTCCAATGCCGTAACGCTATCTACACTGCCGGGAAATGTATGGTTTCGCTTTTCTTTTCTTGGTAAGAAAAGTATCAGTTTGCTCTGTCAATTGCATAATAGCATATTATACGACGCTATAATAAATGCTATTATTCCCTTAGTCGCTCATGTTTTAATCATCGAAAGGAATAATAGCCATTATAGCCATAGTACTTGTTGGTACGTCATTACATACAAGATTTTTTATAATTTTGTTTCATAATAATGAAAAACTAAATAAAATTATGTTAACATTGTAATATTTTGTGATGTTATAATTGTGATAAAGAAATGTCAAATTTTTTAATATTTATTTTTGTTTATTTGGTTTTTCATAGTTACCTACCATTCTTTATACTCTATTTATTTACACAGAGAAATTGATTCAGGAATAATTTTCTAATTGATACAGAAGAGGGAGTAGTAACTATTTTTCCCCCTCAGATTTATACATGGCATTATGTAGCAAAAATCACACAATTAATATGCATACAATACATTAGTGGTAGATAAAGAAAATTTTACTTCCTGACAAGTTGTTAGTTGTTGCTATAAATATATTTTGAGTTATTTCTTATATTAATTCATTTTGCGCTATATATTCATATTATGGCTTGAGTTTTATTTATAGAATTTGTAACTATCAAGTGTGGCATGATATAAACTTTTTACACAAAATGTTATATTCAATCAATTTGGTGTTTAGAACGCAGGAGGGATATTTTATGGTTTGCGATATCAAATTCCATCACATCACATTATCTGCGAATACTTATAGAGATTCTCTCCTTATTTCGTCAGTACCTGAGGCTAAAAAATCCAATTTAATCGCGCATAAACTGAGATTGGAATCAAATAAGGGCTTATCGAACATTTCGCATAAACAAAACTTCCTCTTCTTCCTTATTTCCGCTTCGTGTCGCCATTCTCCCTCCGATAAGAAATTTCTTTGTCTTAACAATCAAAACACTAAAATTACATTATTTACACAATAAAAGTTATTCTAAAATTACTTTTAATTTTTGGAAGTCGCACTTCACAATGATACATTTATTTAAAAAACGCGAGATGTAATTTTATAAAGATGAAAGTATTCCAGGTGGATAATGTGAAACAGATAGCAACAAAAGTATTTTTCGTAGCGTGGAAAATTCTTATATCGAGAAAAGCGTAATATTGAATACAATACAGGAAGAAAATTCAGAATTCTTTTCTGGTAATACCAAATCCTGAATACAGTATTGTGTTTCTCAGTTCAACAACCTAAAGATATATTATATTTTTGTAATATGATTTTGGTAACACCCTTATTCGTATATTTCAATTATTGGTTACTGTTTTCGTTTACTTTTTCCTCGTATTTACCAACTAGGTCAGCACAATTTGCTCAAAAACCCCGTTGATACACTGTTATATTCGTTATCCGTTTTGTTTGTTTTTCTATAAAACATCTAATATACAGCTGGCTCTAAATTGCTAATTCGAATTCGTCTACAAATCAACTTTAAGATTGGATTTGTTCTACTATATTGTTCGTGTCTTTCTTGCTGCCAAACGTACCTGAACTATTATTAAAAAATACGTCTCTAAATATAGCTCATGACATTTGTTTCATCCACATTCATAATTTCTTTCTGAAGATTAATTATTGTGTTAGTAAAATTGCGAACTAATTGAATAATTAAAACAATTTTTGTTTAAGTTCTGTAATAGTTATTTACAATATAAGTATTGTAATGTATCATATTACAATACAAGCTAGAAAAAATTCCGAAACAGAAAGTTGTTTTAAAATTGTCTTAAAAATTACTTCCCACAGCCGAAAAATAATTTTTACAACATTAAAACTACTCCTGTGGCTTCTCCTCCACTAACATCCTTGGGGGCCGTAATTTGACGTCTGGTAACTGCACTTTACGTGCAAAAATATATCACTTAGCGAGACCTGCTAAGACAGAATGCCATAACCAGTATTGGGTAGAAGGCATGATGATATATTTATTTATTTAATTTTATTATTACTTATAAATTTTACTAATGGAAAATTATAAAAAGCTTTCATTTCATTGGTTAATTTTCAAAGAAATTCGTGATTTTATTAGTTCTCACATATACCTGGTAAATTCTCAATAAAATCTAAGTTTCATTGCTTGTTTATAAGAAACTGTCATTTTACATTCAAAATCATTACAGCACTTAAGTCGTGATAGAACTCATTATGATATGCTTTTTAGTATTGTAATATTGATATTACGTTATGAAATTAGATAAAATATTTATTTAATTTTATATTTCGGTACAGGAAACGTGTCTTCAAAAACTCGCTACGCTCGCGTTTTAACTGTGTAATGCTCGTGATTTAAAAATTAGCTTAAGTATCAATGTAGAATTTAAACCAAAAATTGTTTAGAGTTCTGGAAACTATTTCCATAGGTGAGAACTAAACGCGAGCTTGTATAAATGAAATTAAGAAAGTGGATGAAATAAAATAATGTGCGGATGAATATATTCTATGAATAGAATAGAAAATGATGTGTGTGGCATGTGCGATATTTGCCGCAGAAAAGTATAAAAGACATTAGAATGGGCGTGTATACGTTAGTGTCTTTGTGGTTGGTACTTTATTCCTTCTGTCAAGCGACGTTATTCTTAGTGGCGAATTTTTCATTCTGGAAAATGTGTCACGTCAAACACAATGCGTCTATGATGTATTAAAGTCGAGAGAAAAACTAAAGTGAAACGGCAACACAGCCACACAAACCAATAATATGATCGAATTTTCCGCGCGATAAAAATTCATATTACGCGATTTTTCCCAGCATTTATCATCATGGGCATGGCACAGCGCAACGTAGATTGAGCAGCGTTATAAATCACTCCGCGGTTAATAGACGCGATGGCTGCAAACCACGCGAAATTCTGTAATTCCCTGAGTGAGCCGACACCGACCCATCAGCCGTCGTAAAATGTTTCTTTCATCGTCTCTGAGACCATCCATTTTGCGGACAGAATCCCTCGTTCTGTTATATTGTCGTAATAATGTCTCCATCTCCGGGGTGCAACTACTGATGTTCGATGTTTTCCACGGTCAACGTTCGTCTGTTCTTCTTCCTCTCCCCCCTTTCTCTTGTTTGTTCACAGTGTCACAGATTTGTTGGTACGTCATTTTTATCCGACAGATTTTACAGTAAGCAACCCCAAACACTAATGGTCAATATGGTCACACGTCACACAATTTCTCATCAAATTCACAAGCATTACTCCTTCTAACATTCAATCAGATTTGCGACAAAGATCCCATATTCTACCACATCATTTGCATTCATAATTTCACAAACTCATTATTTATTCCTTCAACTTAGAGTCTTTAGTTGACGTCGATAACTGTATGGCATTAAAAGAGGTCCCGAGGACACCGAAGTAGGATTCAAATATTCAACTATCAATTAAAATCGAGGCAAAACTTGCGTTAATTAATTAAAAAACAAAAGGTTGTGCGTTCAAATTTCACTGACTTTAACTTACATTCATAAATACGATTGTGTCTGAGTGGTTTGTATTCCATTATAAGCTACTGTAAATGAAATTAAGTTCCTGTTGTGCAGAGTAACAAAGACATAAATAAAAAAATATTTTTTCTATCATCCACGCGAGTCCTTTAAAAGACTTTTAACATGATGAGTTTCGAAGTACCTTTTACTAAAACAAATATAAAAGAAAAAACACTTTTCTGGAGTCAAACACTAATAATTAAGTAAGCAACGGAGATGAGAACTTGACCTCTGATCTTATCAGTTTGTTTATTTTCATTTATTTAAATTATAGGGTAAATTTATTATTGTATTCAATATAAAACAGTGTAAAAAATTGAGAACAATATAGAATTGTGAAATCAACGTTTGCTGTGGTCGTTCGTAGATGGCAGAAGTGAACGGCGCAGGAATTAAATTTCATGAAAATAATGGAAAATACAATTTGATTGTGTTTTTATAAAGTACAGTTGTTTACATCTGAGCAAATTGCTAAATTAATTAATAACAACAATAGTTGTTAACAAATAAAAAGGCATTTATTATTTTTTCTATTGGAAAACTTTGAAGTGTAATATCTGGAGAATACATTCTGAGTTGCCTTTCTACTTTTAGCCAACCTTTTTCTACTACATAGCAAAGTTTCAAGAGCCTGGCGCCCTCATTATTTCACTCTTTAATATACACTAACAACTTGGGGAAAATAAATTATTTCCGAGACTATATCTCAAAAATTAAATAAGTTACAAAGATGTAGACTTCACCTTTGAATTTAGAAAAACTTTCGTAATTAATATAAATATTTAAAAAAATAAATAAATATATCATCACGCCATTTATCATTTACTGGGTGTGGCACTCTGCCGTAGCAGATGTCAGTAAATGATATATTTATGCGCGTGAAATGCGGTTACCAATCGTCAAATCACGGCCTCCAAAGATATTAGTGGAGGGAAGCTATAGGGGTAGTTTTAGTGTGGGGAAAATTATTAGTTGACTATGGAAATGAAACCCGGGTTTTCAAATCTATAGGTCGACTCGAAACCACTGAGCCACCTGTAAAATAGTCATTCGGAAAAATGGTTATTCCGGAAATTTGTCATTCGTGAAAATACAATCTTGTAATCTGCGTTCGTGAAATTTTGTTTCAGTAAAATTCTCAATCGAAAAATTGGTTTTCTTTAAAATTGTTAATCGTTGAAATTGTCATTCAGGAAATTGTGCTAGTATGGATGGTATTCTAACATTTTGGACTAGTGTCCTACATTAATATTTAATGCAAACATAAAATCAACTAGCAAATAATTTCCGAATATGGTTCAGTTTCAGTTAAATAAAACTGAACATACACATCGTACAAATATAAAGTTTATGTAGGGGGGGGCTTATAGTGCGTTACGCTGCGTTGCTCAGGCGTTGGTCCTCGGCCGCGACAGGAAAGGTCGTCCGGAAGGGAACAGAAGGTGCACAGCGAATCGTGCCACCGGATGCTTAGTTAATTAGCGTTATTACACAATAGTGTTTACACGATTAACCCTGTGGGTGAGGGTCGTAACACACACAGACAATTCGTCGGTGAATCAATACCCGTTACCCCTTCGGGCCACGCAGACTGATGTTCAGTGGCCCAGGACCGGTTTGTTTAGGATTTCACCGAACAGCAAGACTAACTTGCCTTTTGCAACTGACCTATTTTGTTTCTGGTTTATTATTATTTTATTTTATATTGTACGGTACAAATTTGCTGAACCCACATATTCTACTTGTATACCTACTCATTTATCCCACATTGAAATTATCCCTTTGACTCTCGCTCCTCTAACATCTTTAGGGGCTGTAATTTGACGACTGGGTGGTATGTCAGAATAGGAATAATTACAGGAATGATTCTAATAAATATTTATGTTCTTAAAAGTTGATAGTTTAAATTTAGATGGTTATATTACGGCATTTGTTTTGGATCATCTTCAGATGAAATTTCTTGATGATGAGTGATGAAATGCCTAATAAATAATTGTTCAATAAATGTTTCAAGGGTTAGTGATACTATGAATATGGATGAAGCGAGAGTGATATGCCAAAATAGGAATGTTATGCAAAGATTATTTACAGGACGAAACTAATGAGTAAATGTTGAATGACAGTTTCAAGGGTTCGTAAAATTATGAATCTAGATAAAGTGAAAAATTTTGTGCCAGGATAGGAATGTTTGACGAAGGTTAATTGTAGGAGAAAAGTAATGAATAATTAGTAAATGAATGTTTTAATAATTTTTTGAAATTATGATTGTAGATAAAGCAAAAATGTTGTGAAAGGAAAAGAATGTAAGCGAAGATTAATTGTAGGCTAAAACTAATGAATAAATGTGCAATGAATGTTTCAAGGATTCGTGAAATAATGAATGTAGATGGTGCAAAAATTTAGTGGCGGAATAATAATGTTTGGGAAAATTAAATTGCATGATTTAACTAATAAGAAAATGTTCAGTGAATGAATCAATATTTTGTGAAATTATAAATGTGAATGAAAAGAAAAGGGGTCTGAAAGATTCAGAATGTTTAACAAAGTTTAATTATAGGATGAAACTAATTGATAAATGTTCAATGTTTCATAAAATTATGAATGTAGATGAAGCGAAAATGTTTGGCGAAAAATAATTGCCGAATGAAACTAATGAATAAAAGTTCAGTAAATGTTTCTAAGTTTCATGAAATTATGAATATGATTGAAGAAGAAAGTGGTATGTCAGGATAAGAATGTTAGGCAAATATTAATTGCTGGAAAAAAATATTGAATAAATGTTCAATGAACGTTTTAGTGATACGTGAAATTATGAATGTGGATGAAGCGAAAATCAGGATAGTGTAATATTTAATAAAGATTAAATGAAAATAATTGTGTGTAACATCTGAAAGTAACTTGAATCGAACCTAAATCTATGTAAACACACTCCACAATCAGTTACAATACATGTTAAATGAATAATCTTGTAGCATTTGACTAATATTTAAATTTTTTTACAGATTAGTTGTCCAGATCTTTGTTTTTCAACAATGAGGGTTGAAGGTCCATATCTCGCAAGAAGGAATCCATTACTTTACCAGCTAGAAATACACACTATTACTTCAAAAATTAAAAAGAAAGAAATGTAAGTAACTCAAATATAATTATTATTATTTTAAAAAAGTTGGCATGAACATATACGTTTAAAAGTAGTAGAAAATTGAGTTTAATTCCAAGCAATTTTCTCTATTATAATTCAGGTACTTTTGACAATAAAAAAGTTGCGAATATTAGAAGTTAATAGTGGCTACCTTACTGAATATGTTGTCAGTTAAAAGATGAAACATCCCTTATAAACTGAATGAAAATAGTTGTGTTTGTTTTAGGAGACGGTCCTGCGCTCGTGGTTGCCAGCGACTACCCGGCCGGACACAGACGCGAATTGCGAATTAGCTACGGTGACGCGACTAGAACAACAGTATTAACGAACATGCTATGAAATCTTGTACTGGAATTATTACACAAGGTAATTTCATTAAGGAAGTTATTGTATTGTTTACTAATAAATCAAATCATCAACTTTCCTGTCTAATGGCGAGAATTGTCATTAAAAGTATTAGCTTACGGGTAGATAATACAAAATTTCATTATTTATGTCAATCAAATATCATGATATATTTACAGATTCATTCTAATAAATTAATCGCCGCTAGGACTCGAAATGTACCGGAGTTACCCGGAACGATCTTCCGGTTTGTGAAATTATATTAAATATTGTTCCGGATCACGAAGTTATTCTTTTTTATTGTTTAGAATCTTCTGTTTTTTACCGATCTCTAGATTTTTGTTTGTTTATTTATTGTTTCTGTTTGATCGAATATAAATTAATTTCGTTTTTTCATCTCCCGAAATATGACTTTATTATTTTAACTTTTTCATTACTAAAAGAATGCTTTTTCGGGATTGGTTACGTTACCATGAGTACTTCATCGTTTTTTGAGAATAAAAATATTTCGAATCTCGTAATATTGCCAGACTATACTACATCTAGTACGTCATCCGGCAACCTTTCTTACTCGACCCGAAAACTTGTATTTTTAGTCCTAATGAAACAAATAACTAAGAGTATATAAGAATTTTTAAAACATGTTCCTGATCATGTTGTTTTTTTTTGTAGACGCAGAATAATTTGTAATTTGTGAAATCTTCTATTTCGAGCTCTGATCTTCACCAAACATTCCTATCTTGATACATCACTTTCGCCTTATCCACATTCATAATTCGTTTTATACAAACTCGTTTATTCTTCACATCTTCAATCATATTCATCCATTTATTCCTAAGCCGTTCACGCAATATCTTTCATTCAACATTTATTCTACGTTCTTAAACTATCTTTTACATTTTTCATTACTTACCCATTTATAAAAGATAGTATACCGTACTATAATTACAAATGAATGACATATTTTGTAGCTAAAATTGTAACGCATAATAAAGTTCATTATTGTCACCGCAGATTATTGTCGAAAATTCGCAATTTCATTAATGAATTTTACGACTTCTAAATTAACTGATAATTGCTAAAATTTGAGTCTGTATTACTTTGCACCTTTTTATGAAGCATAAAAATGAACACGTGAATATTTATCGCAGTTTTATTCATTTTTATAGAGCTTGCAAATGTACCTGATAACTTTTTTAATAATCTTCCAATGCTCAAAATCATTTAAAACTAATAATGACATCTTTAGAATTCAGTAACTTTGTTGGTTTATTAAATGAATAAATTACCATTAATAAAATTACAATGTTAACATCTTTTAATTTGAAAATTTCATTTTCGCGCTTCTTTCAACAAACTTCATCTACTTTTCAACCCCAAGGTAATGGGCTGATAATAAAAGTTTGACTCTACCCAAATTATATTTTCTTTTAGAAAAATTACCACCAAATACTAATTAATAAAATATATCAGTAATTAAATAATTTACAGAATTATTTATAGTTTTTGACTAACTAAAATAAATTGTTAAATTATTTTTATCTGTAAAATTATTGAGAAAGAATAAACCAAAAATTATTGTATTTAATCTTGTTATATTTTACTTATATTTTAAATGTTTGTTTCAGGACTACGGCCGCCATCTCAGGACGAAAAGCTACCCTTCCAGTTTCAAACAAACCTACCCACTTGTTGAGCTCTACGCGACCGAAATATTGATCAGATTCGCAGTAGCAACGCACAGAATTCAGGGTTCTGTTCCAAGAATGAAAACAGCAAGTTCAACAGGACATAGAGGGCGCCAGGAGTTCGAAATTCGTTGAATATTCCTTCTACTTCAACAGCACTACAGTTATCTGTTAATACTAGTTAAAATTTTGTAATAAATTCAGTAAAATAATTAAGAACTGTCGAATGAAAGATTGGGTAAATCTGTGAACGAACGGGAAATAAATGAATAAGTGAATATGTTTAAAAGATTGTTGCTTGATTGAAAGATTCCGATTAGAAAGAATAAACTCTGATTAACCATGAAAATAAAAAGCAAATTAAACATAATCACAGCTCACTCAAGAATTCCTTACTTAATTGAGCTGAACTGCCAGAATGAGATTTTGATTTATTTGTTTTGTTATATTCATGGTTTTCTGATTTTTGATAAAAATGTCATATTTTATTTTTCAAATATCTAGTACTCCATACATGGTAATACAACAAATTTAAACTTTTAAAACGTAAAATTTAATTTTAAACAATATTTTATTCTTCCACTTTTGCTCTAAAATGTACAGGAAAGCCAATTTCCACACATTTAAAAAATCCTGTGTTAACTCATTTCTAGCACATCCCAAAATGCCAAAATTTATTTTTTTCATATTAAAATTACTATCAAATATGAATTAATAAAATCTGTCAGAGTAATTAAATTATTTGCAGAATTATTTGTAGCTAAATTAAATTGTTAAATTATTTTTTGTTGTAAACTCATTGTACTTATAAAGAATGAACCCCTAAATTTTTATTATTATTATTTGTCAAACTATTGTAACAATAAATTCATTTAAATAATGAAGAATGTTGAATAAAAGATTTAGAAGACTACAAAAAAATATTTTCTTCATAGTAAAATTACTATCAAATACTAATTCATAAAATCTGCCAATAGTTAAATTACTTACAGAATTATTTTTATATTTGGTCTTACAAAATTGAATTATTAAATGATATATTGTTGTAAACCCATTTTACGTAGAGAGACTGAACCCCAAATTATTATTATTATTTGTCAAACTGTTGTAAGAATAAATTCAGTTAAATAATGAAGAATGCCGAATGAAAGATTGAATAAATTTAGAGTGTAAGATTTTGTAGACTCGTGAACGAGTGAGAAATCGATGGATATATTCAAAAGTTTATTGTTCGAACGAATAAAATATAAATAAATAAATATATCATCACGCCTTCTACCTATTACTGGGTGTGGCACTCTGCCGAAGCAGATCTCGGAAAGTGATATATTTTGCACGGGAAGTGCGGTTACAAGCCGTCAAATCACGGTCCCTAAAGATGTTAGTGGTGAGGGAGACAATAAAAGAATTTATATAAAAGGAATTATGAATGTGGATGAAGCGAAAGGAATGTGATATAAATATTTTATGTCAAACGTTTTTAAATTAGTTTAGAGAAAGATTCGTCATATAAAAGTTTTAGAAAATTGAGTTGTCTGTTTCTTTTATGTAAAAAATATCTTTCTAAATTAATTAATGAACATTTGACAGTTAAAAAATGCTTTGAAATAAATTATTTAAGAAAATATACAATTTGCAAGTCCTGGTCACCGTCGACCCGAAATCGCGGAGACGATTTCTGTTGTAAAATTAACTTCCGGACACAGGAACTTGAGTAAATTAATTGTATATTGATTATAAGTTTAAAGAATGGCCCTTTTTTTTTGTGATACGGCTTCAATTTCTTGGTTACTAGCCGGTATAATGATGGAAGCGTCTGCGCTGTAGTCAGCTACAGACGCTAATTGATGCCAGCCCTGACCGGGAATCGAACCCGGGACCTCTGGGTCAGTAGCCTAGTCAGTCTAAACCACTGAGCCACAGAGGTCGGCTTAACCCTTTTAAAACAGTAATTGTTTGAAAATAAAATCTTAGAATAATTTATGTCATCCATTACCACTTAGGAAAAAAAAAAAACACGGGTTGATTCTAATAAATATATTTATTTTTTATTATAATAGAGTAACAAATACATATGTAGTTATAAGAAAATGTGTTTTAATAAACTATTTAGGAAAATATATAGTCTGCAATCGTCATTTGTTGACCTGGTGCACTAAACTGTTCTTGAAACCGTCAACCAGGTCACCAAGGCAGTTATCAGCATCCAACAACATAACCGAAGCCCTGATCAGCTTCAACAGAGTTCCCGGAGATGATTCCAGCTGCAAAATCTACCCCTGATAACTAAATGTGAGTAAATTAATTTTATTTTGTTAGTAATAATTGCAAATTTTAATCTAATACTTTGTTTTTATGTTTATAAAGCCTCCATGGACTTGGATTCGTCATTGCAGCCCACCTGGTGCACGGGAATCGTCTTGGAGACGCTGGTATCTTCAACAGTGTCAATGGAGTCGTCGCCATCTTCTATAGAGTCCCCAACATCAGCTGTAAAGTCACGTAAATTAAACTAACCCCCATATATGAAATAATTACTTCAAATAATATTGTCACACATCATGTATTATATTAAATTGTACTTGTAAATAATTATTCATATAAATATGATTGTCTTTTAATACAGAATATTATATTGAAATATATATTGTACTTGTAATATAAATGATAATGTCTTTTGTATACAGTTTAAAAATGTCAATAAATAAAATTAAAATAACTTATATTATTTTATTTATTCCTACTGTTGTCAACCTGCAACACTTCAAGAATGAAATGATAGGCGGTAAAAAGAAATCCAAGATGGCCTGATGTGTTCAAAAAATGACTGGATTTTTACTCCGTAAATTCAGCATAAGATTGGCGCCAAAAAGTATTAGGCTGGGTAACCTCCTCAATATTCTGCTGCCCGGATACAAACCTGAAAATACGCTATTTTAAGGAGGGGCCGTGTCGGTGTGTGTTGTCCATGTGTTGGTGAAAATTTGTCTATGTGTTGGTGTGTATAATTTAGCGGCGCTTAGACTGTGAGGCGTATTAGGAATCGTCCAAAAAGTTCATAAGGTGAGGGAGTTGTAGCACACCAATTAATTAGTGTGTCTGTGTGAATTTGTTAATGTATTAGTGTGTATCTGTGAAATGTCAATGTATTGGTGACTATCTGTGTAATGTCAATGTATTGGTGACTATCTGTGTGAATTTGTCAATGTTTTAGTGACTATCTGTGTACTGTCAATGTATTGGTGACTATCTGTGTGAATTTGTCAATGTATTGGTGACTTAAAATGAAATTACGTAAGGACGAATTTTCGGAATAAAAATTCAGTTATATTTTGAACAGCACATCAGGCCATCTTGGATTTCTTTTTACAATCATTTTATTCATGAAGTATTGACATTATAAATAAGAGAATACAAGTTATTTTAGATTCATTTATTGTCATTTTAAAACTGTACATTTATATTACAAGTATAATAATATTACAATATAAAATGAGTAACAATATTCTATGTTCAAAAGACAAACATATTTATATTATAAATATTTACAAGTACAATTTAATACAACACATGATAGGTGACAATATTATTTGGGACATTTATTAAATTTTTGGGGGTTCTTCTGACTAATAAATGTGACATTACATCTGATGTCGGTTCCGGAGATTCTGTTAGAAGTTTTCAAGATGATACTGACTCTGATGACTCTGTACAAGTTGGTGACGACTCCGGTGACTATTTAGAAGATGGCGACGACTCCGGTGTCTCCGTTGAAGATTCCAGAGTCTCCGAGACGAGTTCCGAGCACCAGGTGGGCTGGAAGGACAATTCCAAGTTCGTAGAGACCTTATAAACATAAAAACAAAGTATTAACAGTCAGAAACAATTTAAAAATTTGATTTTTGTGACAATTCTCACGGCTAACACATTATTATATTATTATATATTAATAAACAAATTTCGTTAAAATTAGACGTTATTTTATGTAATGTTTCAAACAAAATTTGTTTATTTTCTATTTATTTCTTCATCTATCGCCAAAATTTGTAAATTTTGGTAAAGATAAAAGTTGCCATGACAGTACAAATACTTTGCAAACAATGTGAACCACGTAGTAATGTAAATCGTCATGGAGTTTATTTATTTATTAATATTTCCTGTTTGGTATAGTTACACTGTTATATACATAAATTAAGCCGGTTGTATAAACAACAACAATGTCGATGCATCTTGTTATTTTCAATTTCAATTTGACTAAAACATACATACAAATGTTAGATAATACGTCACTTTTCCACAAAGTTAGTCACTGTTTCACTCACATCTTCAGAAGCACATTTTCAATATAAAATATCAATGTTTCTAGTGTTACGTTGTACCTTATGAAGGTAATCTTTGTCTTTGTCCAGGGAAGTCTCTAACAGTACAAAAATATTACATTAAAGTATCCTAGTTACATACGGAAAACAATATACTTCATACACTGCTCAATCAATCATTGAACATGTTACAAACTCAAAATTACTCAAAGCAGCAGTTTCAACAAAAATGTATGCAACTTTTATACCAAATTATGAACAAACATTTTTATACTGCCAAAAAATAATTATCAAGTATTGTTTCAAAGTAGAAATCATCTAAACGGTTACTATTTTTGAATGTAAAACATGTCATTAAGTAATAATGAATATATGAATGTCTAGGATTAGTTTAAATTCCGGAAACCTGTCAGATTACTTTTAAATTTTAAAGTTACCTTAGAACTATCCGCAAGGCCATTTATAAAATCTTACATACTTAGACAAATAAGTATTTTAATTATACATATAATTAAATAGTCAGTAGTAGTGTCCATTAGTTTTTGAAACAATTAAAATAAAGATTCAGCAGATCTTTCAGTGAAACATGTTTCGAAATTTAGATAAGTATAAAACAGATGTATGTCTTATTTGGACCACGGGCTTTTGATTATTTATAGTCAGAGGTATAAAAAGAGGCTGTGGTGTGTATTTTAATGACATGCTCATTTACAATGCGCTAGTAAATATTTTTCACATATTTTCATCATATATTATTGCCTGTCAAATGTTCTAAATTTTTTAGGGAGAAATACTTAAAACAAAATTTACGATTAACTAAATATTCTACCATATTATTTTGAAGTATTTTTTGCGACAATTTAGAATCGTTTCTCAGCGGATTAGTTGTCAAACTTTCCAAATTATTTTATGAGATATACTACTAAATTTTCTATTTTAATTTGAAGTAATTTATAATAAATAGTTTAATTGGATGAAGGAAACTGGTGTATATAAGTTACTGATTCTTTGATGAATATGTGGATGTTCTGTAAATGTTTTACGAGTTTGTGTAATTAAATAATGAATCAATTTTCTGCTGTTAAATGTATCCAAATTATTTAAGATAAAATATTTGGAATAAAAATTACGGTCACCAAAATTTGTTGTCATTTGTACTTTAAATATTTTTAATGTTAGCTATATTCCACTTGCCATTTGGTGCATTTAAATCAGTTCAGAAAAATTAGACATGACTAAATGAACTGAATTAAGCAAACTGATGCACTTATGGGATGAATTACTTCAAAGTAAATTAGAATAAGTAATTCTAGTACTGAAAATAAAGTTAGCTAAATAATCCAGCGAAATAAATAAATGATCTGGATTAGTAAATGTAAGTTAGATCTGATCCAAATGGCAAATGGAGTATGTCTAATAATATATATCAAAGGAACATTATTTTTATTTCAAATGATTGTTGCTTAGTAATATTTCAAGTGATATGAACAAAATTCCTCGCTTGCGTCTCGTGATTTTGACATTCATTTTGTCGAGAAATATATATAAACAGCAATCTTGAGTAAAATTTTTTCCTGCCAAATAATAGAAACAAGATACATTTTATTAGACTATTTCCCAAATAAACAGGTATAATAAACAACAATTTTCTTTATTATTTCAAAAAATTAAACTAATTTCTTTGCGTTTAGCAACTTTAGCATTTCTAGTATTCCTAAAAATTATGACCGAAAAAGGATTAAATATTATATAAAAATTTTTTAAATCAAATTTCGCAGTATTCCATATACTTTCTTCGTAGTCTTCTCCATTACATTTTTGTAAGTGTACTAAACTGTGTTCTTTGGAACATAGTTTAGTAAACACTTTTTGTATGGGGTAATGGCTCAGTGGTATCAAGTCTGTGGGTCCAAAGAACCCTGGTTCGATCCCAACATCCGACAAAACATTTTCACTAATTTAAAATTATCCCTGTGGCTCCCCCACCACTAACATCTTTGGAAGCCGTGATTTGACAGCTGGTAACCGCACTTCACGCGCATAAATATATCACTTACCAAGATCTGCTTCGACAGAGTGCCACACCCAGTTATTGGTAAAAGGCGTGATGATATATTTTTATTTATTTATTTATTTACAAAACTGTGTGTGCCAATTTTCTAAAATTGTTCCAAATTAAGTTTTTTGACAAATAGTATTTTTTGCGTTATCTATAAAATATATTTTTTTATTTGGGCGCATTCCAAAATGTCAATCAAAATTAGGAAAGAAACATTTTGTAATGGATTAGGTCACAGAAAATGTATCACTTAATTTTATCAATTTTGTTACTTTAGGGCATTGTTTCAACTTTGCCGGTGTACTAAGTACAATTTAACCGAATAAATATGTGAAAAATAGTCTTAAAAATAATTTAGGTGCCTTTAAGAGTGGAAAATATATGATAAAAAATAATAGTGCGTTGGAAATAAGCATGTCGGTCCGCAGCACTGTCACTAATACACTGAACAGCTCGTAATACGTATACCCTGAACACATGTTATGTACAAACACTTGAACACTAATTCCAAACATAAAACTGCCAAATCCAAGTGCCTGCACGTAGGACCCTGAACACATACAATGAATATTTAAGTCCAGCGACAACCGACTTGAGCTCAAGCACAAGAGGAGGCGATTACAAAGCTTGAAAGGGGGAATACATGTGTAGTTAAATATTTAGACGTGTTCAGGTCACTTCGATTAAAGGAACTCATGAATATGGCAGATATTGTTAACTTCAGACAGCCGGTAAATAGGCCCGAGGACGTTGACTCTCCTCTTCTGACGACAAGTAAACATTGATGAGTTATGTACAGGTGACGCCGTGTGATTAGACGCAACTCTCTGGACCGGGGATGGCGTCGGACAGGATGTGGTCCCTGCGTAACGTGCCCAGGTGTGAGAATGGAGCGTCGCGGTGCCTGGAGCGTGGACCCGACGCTCGGCCCAGCGTCGCTGTGCCAAGAGGCGTTATTGCGTCCGGCGACCCGCTGATCTCCGGCATCTGCTGCAAAAACAATTTCTATTTTTATATTTCAATGTTTATCAAAGAACAACGTCTCCTCAGTAAACTTCTAAAGTTTTGCACGTTACTAAATATTTTTTTAAATAATTTCTTTGACTCCCTCCCTCCTCTAACAACTTTAGGGGCCATGATTTGACGGCTGTTAACAGCACATCACGCTCAAAATGTATTATTTGCCGAGATCTACTACGGCAGAGTGCCACACTCAGTAATTTTATTATTTTAAAAATTATTTCTTATTATTTCAATAAATAAAATACATGTTTACTATATTCATATTTTTGCCTAAATTAATAACTTTGTTTTAGAAACTAATCACTTTTTCAAAAAAAATATGCTATTTATCACAACATGTAGTTATTGTAATAATTTATTATTTTTATTACTTATAAAAGTAAATATTTCAAAAATTTGTCAGTATTAGTATCTAAATAAATAAATATATCATATTTATTGACCTATTTTAGTTCATACTTCTTAAATATGATATATAGAACAATATTTAAGAACAAAAAATACAGGTTATGTACAACTAAAATTATTCTCATTCCTGCTGAAAAGTTTGATAAGTTATATCTTTAAAACTAGAAAAGATATTTAAATTCTGTTTCCACCATTAAATTTGCAATAACTTACTTATTCTAACAAAATGAAATTGAATAATTTATTTTGCGTCAGACGGCAGTAACATAAATTTTAAAAATTCCTGCTAGAGAGCTGTATCTCCAGAACTATAACAGATATTTCAAATCGGTTTTCAATGTTGGATTTATCGCTATTAACATTATATTTCAGTAAAATATTATTAAATTTGTTAAACAAAAAACCACCTAATTTGAGTAAAGTTGTTCAAGCCATGCTTTTTGTAACAACTGTACAAGAAAGCTTTAATAATGTTATCAATAATTCCAAACATTAAAATTAGTTAGGGACTTGGCCGTATAAATGTTATATAAATCAAAGTTGGGAAGTTGTAATGAGAACTGGTCTCGGAGGTCGCGAGGGACTGCAAGTGCAGCAACTTACGAAATTCGTAAAGGAGACAGGTCCGTGGGGCTGCCGGGGCCGCTCCGGCAACGGGAACAAGGCGTCTGGACGCTGCACCATCGCACACGGCGCCGTCAGTGGCGGAGGACCTGGGGGAGCCCCATCCGGCCCAGCTGCAACAAAATAAAAACACATATTAAAAACATGAAATTCAAATATAAACTAAAAAAATTGTTCCTATTTCCCGATCATTTCCCCGAATGTTTCTTTCAGAAATGACAGTTTTCTTTAATTATAATTATGATTATTTCCTAACATAACTAACATCTTTGGGGGCCGTGATTTGACGACTGGTAACCGCACTTCACGCGCAAAATATATCAATTACCGAGATCTGCTTCGTCAGAGTGCCACACCCAGTAATGGGTAGAAAGCGTGATGATATATTTATTTATTTTATTTATGATTCTTTCCTGAATACCTTTTTCCAGAATCTCATTCTTCTGAATAATAGTTTTACGAATTCCTTTTTCCCGTACGCAAATTTCATGTATTTCTTCATTGACAATTTTTCCGAATGACAATTTTGCATCTGAATAATTTCGTGAATTGTTGTTTAATTTTCTTTTGGCATAATGGTCTTTCGGGAAATTATTTTTCTTTTAAACTTACATTTTATTCGAAAAAATGGACGGTAATAACTTATCTACATTTGGTTTTCCTTGAAATAATTATAAACATTTGATTGTGCAAATAAAGTCATTGAACGATTTAACTACTAATTAAAGAGATTCAACGTCTGTAAAAACGACTAACAATGTCACCGGCAGAGAGAGAATTCCCGATTCAGCAAATATGTTTGAATCAACTTCAGAGAGAATATGTATTTATAAATTACCCATATCTGTCAAACTGTTCGGTCTCTTTGTGAATAAACTAAAGGATTAAAGGATCTGGTATGTAAATATAGTTGGAGATTCCAAATGTTATGCGAACTATTCAAGATGCAAATTATGCCGACAATAATATGCTCTAAACGCGTTTGTGTTTATATGCACGTGAATTAAATAGCGTTTATAATTTAATGAACCTCGTATTACTAACACTCTGACGTTAATATTTGATGCGAAACGTTAATGCCTCTCTCGCCCTACACGGTTTACTTCAATTATCACATTATTACCTATTCAAATAAAAATCCTATCAATTCACTTTCGAAATTGCATAATTGAAAAGTAAATATATATATATATATATATATATATATATATAATCACTAGTGACGTAACTAGATATATTTATTGGGACCCTTCATGGGCGCACGCAGACTTTTTTCCAAGGTGAGTCGAAATAGCTAAATTACATACTGTATATAGAAAAATATTTGTAGTATTCTGAAATATATTTTTTAATATAATATAATAATTGTAGAAAAAATAAATTGTCAAACAAGAACAATAGAAGTGTGTAAAATAAAACACAAAATAAAAGAAATTTTACCTATTGTATATGTATATAAAAAGTTTTAATTATAGGCACAGATAAAATAATAGCAAAATGCACAGTATTCAAAAAAATAAAAAAAATTCAATATTATTTCACTAAAAATGAGATAAAATATAAATAAATTCTAGTTATTAAAGGGGAGGGGCTCTCTCTGAGGGCGGCTATAGACCCTTCTAATTTATAACGCTTTAAAAAAAAATTAAAATAAATAAAATAAATATATCATCACGCCTGCTACCCATTACTGGATGTGGCACTCTGCCGAAGCAGATCTAGGTAAGTGATATATTTTTGCGCGTGAAGTGCGGTTACCAGTCGTTAAATCACGGCCCCCAAAGATGTTAGTGGTGGAGGAGCCACAGGGATAGCTTTTGAAATTATGAAAATTGTTTGTCGCCTGTGGGAATCGAACCCGGGTTCTTAGGATCCACAGGCCGACTTCATACTACTGAGCTAGCCACCCCATAAAAAAAAAATTCAAAGTAAAAAATCAAGAGTCCCAATAAACAACTTTTATAATAATAATAAATTTTGGTGTTCGACTACCTATTAATTAATATAAATAAATAAATGTATCACCCACGAAAGATGTTAGTAGAGAGGGAGCCACAGTTTACAAAGATCTCGTCTCTTACCTCTGGGTGTGTTTAGGATGTCCGGCTGATGATCCGCAGGCCCCACTTGAATTGGACTACCTCCTGGCATATTCCCACACTCAGAAACCGGTTTCAGAGTATACGCCACCACGTATCGGTGATCACCGGTGTTGATCTCCAACATGGAGTTAGGCCGCGAAGGTTGCGGCGACATCTTCTGCTGTTTGACAGAGTCTAGCTCTAGCTGATGCGCGCAGTGTCGCCCCATGTTTTCAGCGCAGTGCGGCAGGTCGCGACGACGACGTATCGCTAGGACTACGATGAGGAGGACTGCGATACCCAGAGTGAGGATCACCCCGGTGAGGAGGGCGGCCAATGGAACAATGTTCATGCCTGTACTG
This sequence comes from Pterostichus madidus, assembly GCA_911728475.2. Classification (NCBI taxonomy): domain Eukaryota; kingdom Metazoa; phylum Arthropoda; class Insecta; order Coleoptera; family Carabidae; genus Pterostichus; species Pterostichus madidus. Next base: position 40,829,225 of record OU452305.1, read on the forward strand.
CCATCTGGAAGGGAAATTTGAAATAGTTGAAGTAAAACAATGATATTTTGTCATAGTTATGAAACTAAATTTATGTACATTCAGTAAACAAATATAAAAATACAGATCCTTGTGCTACATTTAAAACTGTACCTATTTCCGCTAAAACCGGAAATGGTACAAAATTCTTACTAAGATCATCTTATGATCCTCTTTGTTTAGATTAACTTTTCTTATTAACTTTTTTTTTGTATATTCCAAAATAAAGGAAACATTATTATAGCCGGACTTCCGACGATCATCTTCAAGTGTCGAAGAGCGCGTAAATATTATTAGAATGTATTTTGGGGGGCGCAGTACACAACAAATATCTAAGTACATCACAGGAATGAATGCCGAATAGTTTCCATCGTCAAAACTGGTAGATATATTAAAATATTCATGATGACAATAACAGATTAAGATATTTAAAACATATTGGAAGCACTTACGTCAGTAACAATAAAATAGTGGGCGAAAAATTATAAATTATTTTCTACAGTACTGTGAGATACGTATTAATTACAAAATTTAAACACAGTTATTGCAACTTTTATTGCACAGTGGTTTCCATGGTTATATCAGGACTTTAATATTTACTTACTGTCCACCGTGAACAGGAAGTAAATATTACATATCAAGGTCCTGTTTATTTTGGCAACAATTTGACAGCTGCCAATTTTGAAACCTATTTTTCTGTTCCTTCTATGTGCGCAAGTATTGTAAAAAATAGCTTATTAACCTCGAACTGTAAGTGATTTTTTAAGTCGCGAATGTTTAAGAAATCTCGACCTTTCGGGCCTCGACTTCCCAAACTACATTCTTGATCTAAAAACTGTCACTTACAGTTCATGGTACGTAGTATACTACAGGATGATCAAAAGGAATTGTTTTAGTTGTCAATACAATTCCAGAGATCTTTTTATTTCACAGTTGGCACAACGTCAGATAAAGGCGGAAATGCTATTTGACATTTCTAATAAATACAAGTAGGTTATGTCAGGAGTCTGACAGCTAATAGAATTTTGACTTTTTAAGTAATATAAATACTTTAGAAATAAATGTAATAATAAATGTACTCAAATTTAAATTTTAAATGTCACTGTTACCAACAGGACATGAATTTATGTATCAGGCTTACCAATTTCAAGTAGTTTTTTTCATTGCCAACTGTAACAATTCCTTTTGATCACTTTGTATTATTAATTTCATTAAATTACGCCATCCAAATGAAATAATCCGTATTAAATAAGATGTAGGGATATTAGTAGTATGGTGACATAAAAATAGGTCTCATAATTTTTTGCAGGCCATTTTTTATTTACAAAAAAACTAATTTTACATGTTAACTGCCTACGCCAATATTTACGTGAGACGTACGTAATTTATGCGCATGGTTTTGAACTAATAATTTTAAATTTCCAATTTTTTATTGGGCGAGCAACGCATACCTCGCTACTAGAAACGCGATTGTTGTATTCTGTCTGAAACATAATTGTCATTCAGTAGATGTGTACCCATAATGTTCAATAACTGTGCGTCTGTGAGACCGGCCGATAATATCATCCTTTATCGATGACATAACATAACACAAATTGCTACCGGTTGACAATCCGCAGCGTAAGCATAACGGAAACGCGTCTTTGTGGCAACAGAGAACACTTCTACCGGTTGTAAATCCATCATTATCAGAATTCGGCGTTGGTAACTTCATTATCGACCGCGACGCCGAGATAGAATAGTTGCGAGAAGCGAACTCAGGAAAACACGATCGAATGCCTAATGGGTTGGTTGGCCCTTTTTACACCCCGTAGGCTACGCACATGCCGAGAGAGGGAATGCATGATGTTGAAGACGCCACAGGCGATGTTCACGTTACTCTGATATCTACAGGATGTCTCAATTTCGAGAGGATAACTTTTAAACTATAAATGAGTTATTAATTTGGCGTTAAATGGCACTTTATATGCACATTTTGGGGAAGTGAGTTATTAAAAATCTAAATTTAGCTAATAATAATAATAATAATAATAATATATCATCACGCTTTTTACACATTCTGGGTGTGGCACTCTGCCGGAGCAGATCTCGTTAAGTCATGCGCGTTAAGTGCGGTTATCAACTGTCAAATCATGACCCCAAAGATGTTTGTGGAGGAGGAGCCACAGGGGTAATTTTAGTATGATGAAAAGTGTTTGTCGGCTGTGGAAATCGAACTGAGGTTCTCAGGATCCACAAGCCGACTCGATACCATTGAGCTAATCTATCTCGTTTTAATTAATTAATTTTAGCTCATAATAATAATATATCATCACGCCTTTTACCCATCCTGGGTGTGGCACTCTGCTGAGGCAGATAAGCGTCTAGTGCGGTTACCAGCTGTCAAATCATGTCCCTACAAATATGTTTGTGGAGGGGTAGCTACAGGGGTAATTTTAATTCTGATGAAAAGTATGAGAATCGAACTAAGGTTCTCAAATTCACAGGCCAACTACCTACTTAAAAGCATGTCGTAATGAGTTCTATTATGATACAAGTGCTGTAATGCATTTTGACAGTAAAATGACAGTCTGATACTGAAAACCCTATTTTAGTCTCGTGAAAAATTCAAAAATATATAATATAAAAAAAATAATAAATGTAGTTAAAGCGAAAACGTGATTATTCTCAAAATACTATAATATGAAAATTATTTTAGTAGTGTTTGAAAAATGGTTTATTGTCGTTCATGCATTTAATAATAATTTAATTTATAGTGTCGTGGTTACGATATTTTTGATTTATGATATTTATTATGCGAGTAGTTTAAAAATTTTGCGGTACAAAAATAGGAATAAAAAATGGCATTCTTGCATGTGCAAGCATGTAGTGCTTTATCAGTTCCAAAAAGTAATTTGCCTATCGTTGCTTATAATTTACAGTTTTGCTTCATGAAACTTCATATATTTAACTTAACATTCAGCTCTGTAATAAAGCAAATAAGTAAGTATTAAAAAATGTAATAATATACAAAAACGGAAACGAATGAAAAGAGATAAAATAAATGTGGTTGAATGTGTGTTGCGCGTTACATTATTTAATATTTCATGAAGTAGAAACTTGACTATTTGAGTTGGAAACGCGAATTGCACACTTTGGTACATATTGGAATAGTGCCATTAATTGCAGTTGTTTCATAATTTCGAGAGATAATCTGTAAAATTTTAATTATAATCCATTTTAATGAGTACAACTCGCGTAGTTCTGTAAAAAGACAATCTACGTGGAACTATTATACAGTTTTTGCTTGTTGTTGTCGTTTTAGTTTTTGTCTAAAACGGTAGTTTAGAAGTTTCATGTGGACTGCATTCATTTTGCGCAAGTTCGGTGGAAAGTAGCGACGTCAATATGTTTCTTAATGTAGCAGTGGCACCGGCAACTTTACAAACTTATTTATTTCAGATACAAAGGCTAATATAAATTTAAAATGTTTTTCGACGAGTTACTGCTTTGTATTCTGTAGGGAGTTTTAGTCATGTAACAATGTTGCTTTTAAATTTCATCTCTTTTGTTAAGGAACTTGTTCTTTTTGCTTCAAATGTCATTCACTATCTCCAATACAAACGTTTTCATATCTCTTAAACACAATAAGAAATCTAAACGTAAAAATAAACATAAAACATACGTATGTTGAATGAAAGATTGGCGAAATTGAGGACGAGATATTACGTGGACGACTTAGGAATAAATGGATGAATATTATTGCAAGTTTGTTGCGTTCAAGAAAGACTAGACGAGATTTTATAAAATGAATTATTACTTTCAGAATGGATCTAATGAATACATGTGCAGAGAATAAAAGGTTGGGTATGAAACTTCAATGAAAGGAATTATGAATAAGGTGAATATGTACATATGCCATTTTATACTTTTCGCTGTCAAACGATTCTAATTTATTTTAGAACGAAATATTTAAAAGATAAATTGGCACAAATACATAAAATTATTTACTTCATTAATTTCTGGAGTAAATGACTTAGTGGTATCAAGGCGATCTGTGTATTTGAGAACTTCGGTTCGATTCCCTCAGTTGATAAACAATTTTCCCAATATTAAAATTATTATTAGGGGTAATGGCTCAGTAGTATCAAAATGGCCTGTGGATCCAATGAACCCTGGTTCGATCCCCACAGCCGACAAAAAAATGTCACCAATTTAAAATTATCCCTGTGGTTTCCCCGCCACTAACATTTTTGGGGGGCCGTGATTTGGTAGAGTGCCACTCCCAGTAATAGGTGAAAGGCGTAATGATATATTTATATTTTATCTCGTATTTATTTAAAATATGGGGTGCCTAGCTCAGTGGTATGAAGTCGGCCTGTGGATCCTGAGAACCCTGGTTCGATTCCCACAGGCGACAAACAATTTTCATAATTTCAAAAACTACCCCTGTGGCTCCTCCATCACTAACATCTTTGGGGGGCGTAATTTGACGACTGGTAACCGCACTTCACGCGCAGAATATATCACTTACCGAGATCTACTTCGGCAGAGTGCCACACCCAGTTATGGGTAGAAGGCGTGATGATATATTTATTTATTTAAAATGATCCCTGTGGATCGCTCTCCACTAACATCTTTGGAAGCAGTGATTTGACGGCTAGTAACCACACTAGTGGGTAAAGGCATGATGATATATTTATTTATTTATTATATTTCTGCAAATATTAAATAAAAATGTATCATTAACTCCTTTTACTGAACAGCGTGATTATTAAAAGGTGTTGAATTTAGTATATCAGTTTCAAGTTTGGATGAGAACACCACACGTTGGTGTCAGTTCAGATCTCACCTGTGATGTGGTTTGGCATTGCTTATCGATTCAGCTTTAATATGGAGACCGTTTCGCAGCGACGGTCGATTAGAAATATGGCCGCTCGAGCTCGAACTCGAACTCTTGGTGAGGACACCGCCACCGCAACGAACATTCCAAGCAACGTCGTCACCCACAGCGCAAATGGGCTTCGGCACACGGATATAATCTTTCCGAGTTCGTTCGCCTTGGAAATAGAAGCTCTTTGCTGGAGTCCGGTATGGTCTTTCACTAGAATTTAAGTGCTGTGCAATTCGGTCTTTGCCGGGAATTCAGAGTATATTGTTGCTTTTGTGAATTCAACGATAACGATTTCTGCACTGTTAAATGTGTTCTAACGCCTTTGCTATTTTACTGATATTCGATATATAGTTTATGGGTGATAACGGCAATGAATACATACTTTACTATAGCTATTCAAACAAATTATTTTGTATTGCAAAATTCAATTTTCACTTCGAGATTGTTCACTTTTAGTAACCTAGTTTTGTAATATGCTCTCGTCTTTTCAGACCAAGTATTGCAATTCTGCAATCAATATTACTAAATAGGGTTGATAGCCCAGCGCGTTACATGATGGCCAAAAGATTTAAACATTTTGAATTATTTATAATTAAATTAAACGCATTCAGAAAAAATAGTATACATAATACGTCAAGAAAGTGTTTTTACTTTCTTGATTTATTATTTAATAAACTAATATTGTGTAAAATGTTAAATAGGGTAAAATTTTGAAAAATCTACTCTTCCAGAGATTATATTTAAAAAATTAAGCAAAATATGAAGATGCGCACAACGGCATTGGATTCCTTGTGTCCAACTTGACATATACAAATATTTTCAGCAATTTTTTTAATTTTTGATATTTTGACCAAAATTTCCGATATACACAAATTTCTAAGGCCAATATCTTCAAAATTAAAAGAGATACGAACTCAGCGATTTCACCATAGAATTCTGCGTATCGAGATATGTACGTATGTAAATTTTTAGCGAAATATTCTGATGAGGACGATGTTTAGAGCAATAAGTCTGAAAATGGCTTAAAAATAAAAAATTCTTAAGGGGTACCCCTTAAGAAATTTTCAAAAAATCCATATCGCTGAAAATATATTTATAAGTCAATTCAAACACGAGAAATTCAATGCCGTTGAGCGCAATTTCGTATCTTGTTTAGTTTTTGAGATATAGCCTCCGGAAAAGTTAAATTTTTCTCAAAATTCATTTCGTTTTGGCCATTTTCCGATAACTGCTCTATATGGCAAAAACTAGCCTAGATACGGGCTTGGAAAGTACAACATTGCATTCCTCATAACTTTCTGCATAAATATACATATTTTTATTTATTTTTCAAATAATTGCGTAATAATACACTAGGTGCGCTACTGGATCATTCTAGGCTCTCTAGATACTCTATAGATTCAACATTTTTACAAAATTAAATATAACTGAATTACATAAACTAACACTCGTAAAGGATAAAAGAGATGTAAATGAAGAAGAAGAATAAAGATAAAAAAAACTTGGGATACTATGGTAGCTGTCCAAGAATGCTGTCAAAACAATTTATATCAAAAAATTTAAATATTTTGAATTATACCAATTATAAAAAAAAGGCAATACAGATTATATTGGAATTCGAACCACTCGAACGCAATAAATATGATTGTTATGACAAGAGAATAATTTCGCGGAAATTTCATAAAAATCTGTATAGATTTTCACGTTCCAGGAGTGAGAATTTATAAACCCGAACAGAAATACATTCTCAACAGCAACAGTGCAAAACATCGTAAGTCCTGCGAGAGTAAGTGCATCGTCCATTTCCCAACGGGCCAGTCCGTCACTGCCACATCGACAGAGAGCGATATCGGCGTGCACTAGGCACTGAGGGCCGACCAATGCCGGTGTCCGCACTTTCCCTACTTTCGTTCGCTTATAAGTTCCAATTTGGAAAGAAAGCCCAAGTCTGCAACGCGTGTCAGGAACCATAGTTTCTAATATTGTAGACTTGCTCACCCATACATCGTTTCATACGATCGAAAGCCCGTTGTAAATCTGATCGAGCTTAAATATATCGGGGGCACAGGCCCTGAGAAAGCTCTGCAGAGCACAGCGCAGCACTCAAACAAAACTTGCTGAGTTATTTATTTTTATTCAGAGCTCTTCCACGTGGCAGAATTTGAAATTATTATTTATTTTATATTTAAATAAAACCATCGCGTTTACCAGACGTTAGTAGGTAATTAAATAAATTTTAAATACAGTTTTATTACACATTCTAGGTAGAAAAATCCTTCAAGAGATATAAAGGTGATTTTATTAAGGACAAAATTAATTTACTTCCATAGTAAATGTATTTAAATTGACAAATTGGAATCAATTTTATTTTTTCAATACTTGTACTGTACGTTATCTATTAATAGGCGTATTTCATTTTCCATTTGGATCAGATCTAACTTACATTTACTGAACCAGATCAATTATTTATTTCACTGGTTTACTTTGCTGACTTTATTTCCAGTTCTAGAATTACAGATTCTAATTTATTTTGAAGTAATTCACTCCAATAAGTGCATCAGTTTGCTTAATTGAATTCATTTAGTCATGTATCGAATTTATCTGAACTGATTTAAGTGAACAAAGTGGCAAATGGAATTACATTTATTAACAAAATTTTAACATAGTAAGTGCAACTTTTATAGTATAGCGGTTTCCATGGTTATATCAGGACTTTAATATTTATTTACTGTCCACCGTGAACAGTAAGTAAATATTACATATCAAGGTCCTGTTTATTTTGAAAACAATTTGACAGCTGTCTATTTTTCTTTTCCTTCTATTTGTGCAAGTATTGTAAAAAAATAGCTTACTAATCTCGAACTATAAGTGATTTTTTTTAGGACGCGAATGTTTAGGAAATCTCGACTCTTCGGGCCTCGATTTACCAAACTACATTCTTGGCCTAAAAACTGTCACTTACAGTTTATGGTACGTAATATACTATTATTTTATTTGATGGTGTACATGGCTCAGTGTAATCGAGTCGGTCTATAGATTTGTGAATCTGGGTTCCATTTCCACAGCAGATAAACATTTTTTTTAATGGGGTAGCTAGCACAGTGGTATCAAGTCAGCCTGTGGTTCCTGAGAACCCTAGTTCGATTCCCACAGGCGATAAACAATTTTCACCATTTTAAAACTACCCCTGTGGCTTCCCCACCACTAACATCTTTGGGGGTTGTGATTTGACGGCTAGTAACCGCACTTCACGCGCAAAATATATCACTTACCGAGATCTGCTTCAGAGTGCCACCCCCAGTAATGGGTAGAAGGCGTGTTGATATATTTATATTTTATATAAACAATTTTCCCAACATTAATAGTACCCGTGCTGCTCTCCCAGCTATCTTTGGGAGCTGTGATTTGACGACTGGTAACAGCACTTCACACATCTAAATATACCACTTACTGAGATCTGCTTCAGAGTGCCACACCCAGTAATGGGTAAAAGACCTGATGATATACTTATATTTATTTTATGTTTCAAGAGTTTAAGCTATCCCAAAGAAATCAATAATTTTTCCCGTAAAATATGAATATTAGAACATAGTTCTCTGACGTGAAGAATATTCGGTTAAAAGCGTTAATTTAATCAAGGAATAAGTGCCTCGTTAGAGCTATATGAAAAGTAATGCGAAGGCAAAGCTCTCTTTATTCATTATGTCCGTGTTTTTATGTTTTCATCAGCGAAAAACAAAATATTGATTATCTGTTACAGACACAGAAACATATCGAACCATTAAGCACTTTATTGCACTAGAGATAATACCTGCAAATGTATTACAAGAAAATCAATAATGTGATTAAATGACGCGCTCTTCCTGCGACGTGCAGCCGTTCACGTGGAAAGAACGTAACGTAGCAGTGACCGTAATCTATCCGTTGTTCACTTTACGTTACTTGGCATAACCTTTTCGTTCCTCCTGACGCCACGCAAAAATGAAAAACGGCCTGAATTAAATTTTAAGTTACTGCAATTATTTCACTCCACGTTTCGTTCGCTGAGCAAAACGACAATGGCAATATATTGGTCTAATGAAATCATTTTAGATTCGCTTATTCGGAAAAATTTTTAATCTGTTTTCAAGAGAAAATCTATCATTGGTACGAATAGTTTGGTGCTGGGGATAATTTAATTTTTCCTCTTCAAAAATTGTGCTTTAATTTCAATATGTTCTGTTCTGTTTCAGCAGGAATTAAAACTTTACCCGCTGTTTCATTTATTCTGCACACATTTATCATGAAATTTCCATGCATACTTTTTCCAATTTCATTTTATAGTTTGGATAGCTTAATCAGAATTGATCTGGACTTTATGTTTATACAAATAAACTTACGATTATGCTTTTATTTTAATTAAAAATATTGGCTGCTAGTACGAAAAACCGACTAGGGATATTTAAGTTATAATTGATGTTGGTACTCTATTTTCCATCTGTCAAATGTTCTTAAAATAATATTAAAACTACAAATAACTAAGTTTGACAGTTCGTAATAGATAATATATTTTTCAACGATCCGTAAAAAAGTAAACTTTTTACCTCATTTAGTGACAACATAAACAGTAACTACAGACCAAGGTTCGATGCATATTGATCTAGAAAGAAGTCTTTTTTAAACAAAAACTTGTTTCGTAAAATTTTGATATCTATCAAAACTATTTTTAATTTTCATCTTTGTAAAATCAGTTATCTATTTTCACAAAAATTAGGAGTACAATATGAAAGCATCTTTCTTTTACTCATTTGAATAATAATAATGACAAATTGTTTTGCTGAAATATTAAAATGAAAACTATTTTATAAATTAAATACGGTTTCTATCATAGTAATAAAAGATACCTTACGTTCCACAAAGTATATTAATAAAGTCATGATCAATTTTAAATTAAAAAATAATAAAATCCTACCGGTTCGCTTCTCAGCATCATTGAGCGCAATATCCTCCAAGATAGTAACATCACTCCTCCCCTTGGCGTTCTGCGCATACACCGCTATCCTCAGCGTGGGTGGCGGAGCCCCAGGTGCAGGTTCATCACCAGGGAGACCCCCCAGGCCTAGCCCAGCCCCTACAGTGGGCAGGAGATCAGCCAGTTCAAGTCGAAAGACTGGTGAATCTGTGTAGGGGCTTGTTAGGTTCAAACGCATGTGCATGGTGTTTGATTCGTAGGCCTCCAGGATAAATCGTTGGGGAAGACCTCCATCGTACCCGGCACGGCATTCCACTTCCAGAGCGTCAACGGAGTTGTTGGTTGCTGGGCGGAGCGTGCAGTTGCTTGGAGCATTAGGTTTTGCTGAACAGAAAGAAAGTGTTGATAAGAATAAGAATGATATCAAACGTTCTTAAATTTTGAAAAACGTGTTTAGTTTTTGCGCATCTTTTATTTGAAGCATTTTGATCAAATAGTAGTTTATAGAACAAGGGAGTAAAGTTCGTCATTATTTTTCCAGAGCAAAGATTGTATCCCGAGGGCATAGTCCGAGGGATGCAATCGCTGGAAGCGAATAATGACACTTTACTCACGTGTTATATACGATATTTTATACACAAATGAAAAAGATCATTACATAACAAAAGAGACTGTTAACAGTATGTAAAACTAGTATGATTGAAGCACATGCCTATAAACAAAAAATGTTATTAACAAACATTACAAATATAACAAGAGATATGATAATCATGATATTTTAGAGTGGTATCTAGCTGCAGATTTAATGGGTCCAAAGAACTTTTAGTAAATAATGAAGCACATTAGATAAGGATTTTGATAAGAATACAGTTAACATTATTTACCGGTTCTATATAAAATAATTTAGATATTAATGCCCTGTTTCACCAACAAAAGTTTAATTTTAAACTTGGTTTAAATAAATAAAAGTAAATTGTATGTATGGCAGCAATGTCAAGTAATCCATTTGACCCTATTTTAATTAGTTTTTATTAATTTAAACAGAGTTTAAAATTTATCTTTTGTTTGTGTAACCAACCAATAGATATTTTTTAACTGATAAGTTAACTGTCATATTATTATAGAACTGATTAACGTGCCCTTAAACTAAATAAGTTATAGTTTGGTTAATCTAAAAATGTATACACAGTCTTATACAAATTAATGTTGTTAACGTGTCTTTGTGTGCAGTGAATACAAAATAAGTGATTACACTTTGAAGAAATATCGACATTTAATCAGTTTATTGACCTACCTATTAGATGGAAATAGAATAAATTCTAGTTAATGATATATTGGTATGAAACAACAACGTCATGTATATTTGTCAATCGATGATATACTGAATCAAACATAGAAATCGATATAATTATATGTTACGTGTTTTTAAATAAACTTAATCGAAAATAAAACTAATAGAACGAAGTCGAGTGTCAATACTCGTACATAATCGGAGTTAGGTAATCATTAATTACGTTCAGTTTGAATAACAGATTTTATGTAATATTGTTAGGCTGTATATATTTAGAAATAATGATGTAGATAAAGATAAAAAAAATAAAAATAAATATATCATCACGCCTTCTACCCATTACTGGGTGTGGCACTCTGCAGAAGCAGATCTGGGTAAGTGATATATTTTGCGCGTGAAGTGCGGTTACCAGTCGTCAAATAACGGCCCCCAAACATGTTAGTGGTGGAGGAGCCACAGGGATAGCTTTTTCGACCTCAGGATCCACAGGCCGACTTCATACCACTGAGCTAGCCAACCCATAAAGATATTACATAATAAAAAAAATTATAAATATAGGTATTAAATACAATGTATATTATTGTTTTCTTGGGATATATTGAAAATGTTAATGACAATAACAAATACCATGTAACATAAAAAAATTCAATAAACCTGAAGTAGTGGGGTAAGGAGATTGACCCACATAACTATATTTTTGTTTACGTTTTTCTAGCAATTGGTACAATATTTTAAATGCAGTTTAAATCTTGCACTATTTACTTATAATATAAAAATATTTTTAACCATTTTACGATTTATATGACAAAATATGAATACATATTTTAATATTATTAAATAAGCAAAGCGTTAGAAATTGCCATTTATTATTATTAATTAATAATAGTCCCGTAAAATTTAAAAAAAAGTACATAATACAGTCGTATTTCAGCAACAGTTCTTTTTAGTGTAATTGGCTACTCTGATATTAGGGAAATATATGACAGTAACATTGAGGAAGCCCATAGTTTGTAGTAGAATCCGATCCACTTAGACATAAATTTATTTTTGCAAATTTTTTCCGGAAAGCCATGAAAAGTAAGTTAAGATTTTTATAATTTTTTGGGCGAGTATTTCAATAAACTATGTATTTTTATTGCTCGCATCCAACAACAATATTAACAAGAGGTAAAAATTTAAATCAAAGTATTATTTCTCCCAATTGGGGTCCCTGGAGCCGAGAGCTTGGAGTTTAAAAGTTTCAAAACACATAAAACACGAGAGATATAATCCTGATGTATATAACTGGCGCGGCTGAAATGTTAGCACCGTGAGCTGCACACGTAATGGGACACAGGGGGTTCCATAAAAGTGCTCTGTCCGGGAATTAACCGGAACAGCTGATAGATGTAACTGCCACGCAACTACAGCGAAACAATAGCGGCCAAGTTGGTAGACATGCTATTTTATATGGACATAATGACACTCGTTACGGCTGGCGACCACACATACTAGGAAATTAGCACCACTCTACCCCCGACAAAAAGCGCGAGAATTAACACGTTACTGTGAGAAATTTCGATGATTTCAATAAAAATAAAATCTCCAAGCTGTTTTTCATTGAGTTTAGTGAGCAATAGTTTTAAAGGAAAAATAAAACTACTACTGGATTCGTTCTAATGGCCGGGGGATTTTTTCTCTGTTGCACTTTAATTAATCTACTACGGCAAATAGTTTTTGTTCCCAGTTCTGATAAAATCGTTTCGTATATGCACGTTAATTAATGTTGAATAAATTTGCATTCACTGAAAATCTGTTATACACTTTGTTATCTGCTTAGTGTTGTTAAATACTCAATTGCATTTCATTATTTCCAGTTTGTTTCAATTAGTCTAATTGCACACCTTTTTAGACTAATTTCACGCCTAATTATTATTATTTCCAGACATTACTTCACAAGGAAATTTATATGTCATTACTATTGTATAAAACATTAATGGTCTTCATAAAAAAATGATATTAATTTGTTTATAATTTTGTAACTAAAAATACAATTCAAACTAAGTTAGACAACTCTCCATCACTTTGCAATATGTTATTCTACTATTTACGAGTGAATTCAATATTCAGTATTGAACATAGTAAATGTTGCGTATTTAAGAGACAAGCGATATTCTATATTTCTGTATCTTTTTATTTTTATGTCAAGTAGAAAAAAATACTTCAAATGAAAGTTTATTCTAATATAATTTAGCAACAGTAAACTTGCTTGGAATTGGGATTTAAGAAAAGTTAATATAACAACAAAAAATTCTCTCTTACCAGCGGGTACGACTTGGAAGACACACGGCTCCACCTGGCGCCCGATGGAGTTCTGCCCCCAGCAGGTAAGGGTGCCATAGTCCCTCTGGGAGGCAGGTCGGTACTTGAGTTCACTAGTGTTACCACTAGTGGTTTCGAAGCGCGCAGGTGACACGTCAAAACTCTCGCCGCTGTTGTTGAACTGCCAAACGAACGTGACGTCAGTGGGGTCAGCTGTCACGTGACACCGCACCCGGAGAGTCTCGTCTAAGGAGGCGCCGATTACTGCGATGTCTGGGTCAGCGCATACTGGAGCAACTGCAACAAAAGGAGAGATGTGTTAAGAAGGCTTGGCTCCTCCACCAAAAAGCTTATTTAATTTACGACTAGTCTTTTTATCAACAAATAAAGTTCCCGTTAAGTACCGGCGAGATAAATTTTAAAATACCACATCAATATATGACACTCAATACAGTTTTGCTATTTATGCGATATTATTTAGTTTATTCTGCTGATAGATATCGGGAACTTTATTCGAAGGTGAAAAGACCAATCTTTACAGAGCAAATTTCTTGGCCCACCGATGGTTTTCATATACATTTATATTTTAATGGAACATTTTAATAATAACAATTCTGAAATAATTAGGTCTGTAATTGCAGACCTAAGTAGCTATTGTGGAAAGTGCAATAAAAATATACATACATAGGTGATTTAAAAAAGTATAAGTGACTACATTTAGTTGTGAAGTTAAGTTATTTTAAAAGTAAGGAACAAACGAACTTCTTTAAAAGGAATTATGAATGTAGATGAAGATAAAGTAGTGTATCAGGATAGGAATGTTTGGAAAAGTTTAATTAAATTAAAGAGACTAATAAATGAGAGGTTAATGCAACCACATTTGATAGGACATATCGTGATGGTAAGTATGCTATAAAAATGATGGAAAAATGTTTGAATATGTGTGCATGAGTGTAATGCACATCTTACATAAATGATATTCATGAATGGAGGAAGTCAAATGTGTCTATTCAAGTATAAACAGTTGCAAACAACTTCGCTAAGAAAAACAATACGTAAACAAAAGAGTTCCTAGAACAAATGAAAAATCTACCTGCTCTTTTAAAAACAAAGCTCTTTTATATATTAAAAGAAGAGAGACAGGTCGCAATAGACGGGGACAGTAGTAGAAAGAGACGTCCTCATTCACGGGCGTGAAACGCGTTAACGTGAATTACATTTTGTCGACGCGGAATACAAACTAACTTGAACGCGAAATTTAACCATAATTAAAAGTGACACACGAGTTTTAAAAGTTGAAGTAAATTTAATCAGGAATTTCCGAGGTAAGTAAGTGCATTAGCCCGAGCTCAGGCGATTTAGTGCTCCATCACTAACGAAATACGGAAAGAAGAAAAACGAAATCGGAAAGGAAAGTTTTGCGACCGACGATAAAAACTTAACGAACGCGCGACGACAGCTACCCGTTTAATACCGCGCAGGAAACGAAAAGGAACGCAACGACTTACACTGCAACCGTCTTTATACTCACCTTAATTTATTTACATGGACACCCACCTACTACCTACTTCTTTCTTTGTTTCTTTCCTCTCAAGCAAATCTCTTTATAATTATTACCAAGATTTACTATCTTCTTACTACTTACAGTAACCCTACAAGGAGCCAATTGCTTCCAGTCTACATTCTCCCTAGAAAATACACTATATAAACTTCACTACATTACACGCTTACATGCTAACAAGACATACTTGATTGACAATTTACTATAATTTGTAAATGTTTAGTAAAAATACAACACATCAATATTTGTAAGGTAAAACATATTTCATAGTGTAGTACAAATTTCGTTGCGATTTACAGATTTACAGATCTTCAAAACTTATAGATTTACACAGAATTCCACCATTAATTGTAGGATAAATGGAAAGAATACTACTTGACGAATAAATTAATACCTTTTAAAATAAATAAGTAAATATATCATCACGCCTTCTACCCATTACTGGGTGTGGCACTTTTCTGAAGCAGATCTCGGTAAGTGATATATTTTGCGCGTGAAGTGCGGTTACCAGTCGTCAAATCACGGCCCCCAAACATGTTAGTGGTGGAGGAGCCACAGGGATAGCTTTTTCAAATTATGAAAATTTGTCGCCTGTGGGAATCGAACCAGGGACCTCAGGATCCACAGGCCGACTTAATACCATCCCATACCTTTTGATTAAAGGTATTAGGTACCTATTAGAATTTTCAAAAAATCGATTTTTCTTTTTTACATTTTTCAACTCCTTACACCTTCTAAAGTCACTTACTAAAATATTTTTGAGAAATTCGAAAGTTAAATTAGTATAGAACGACTTTAAGCGCGCGCGCGCTGTTCGTGCTGCTGTCGGTTGCATGGCGTCCATGTGGATCGCTTCTACAAAATACCGGATTCTTTTATACAATATTGTAGTGCCCAATTGGTCGTTTAAGAAAGTTTACTATTTATATGGTCCAGGAATAGCGGATATGAGTGATGAAACCCAATTTTTTAATTAAATATTTAACGAATAATAATGAATAAAACTTTAAACGCGATTTTCTTGAAATGGCATTTTTTAAATGGCGGACAGTTAGTTCTCTCCGGTCTACTGAACCGATTTTAATAAAACTTAGTGCGTTTTGTTTATTGAACTATTATACATAATAATTCACCACAATTTATCAAAAAAAAAAGAAATTTTGGCGCAAGAAAAAAGGATGAAAAAAGGGTCGATTTTTCATGCTTTGTTTTAAAAGTCCGCTATTTTTTTTACCGGTTTTTCATTAACGGTGGTGAATTATTGTGTGAGACACCTTCCTCTTTAAAATGCTGAATATTTTGTTTCTGACTTGCCAATTCTGAAATTAATGAGCCGCCATGAGGAAGGATTTTTAAAGGACTCAACGTTGGCGCCATGTATAAATTGGATAAAAAGTCAAAAGTCAAATCTCGAAGGACTCACATTATAGAAAAAGGTATATGGTTATATTATATAAAGAAGCTGCAAAAAAAATTATTGAACATTTGCTTTTCTTAACCTTCTAATAGGTACTAGCACCTTAACTGCCAAAACGGACAAAATCTTGGGTCCGATACAGATTTCTGTCTACTGTTTAGAACTCAACTGTACCTAGCAATATGCCATTATTCTATTAAATATTGAATAGAGTTAGTTTCTCTTAGCATTTCTTGCGATGTATATTTTTGCATAGACATAGTCGTAGTATGATTACGCGTTGTATAATAACGTATTATCAGACAAAACAGTTTGGTGCATATTGGCGAAACTGTTTCTAAATTCTTAGTAATTCTGTAATATATACTGCATATATATTGCAATTTGAGCTGATTACCCGAGTTCAATTTCGAGTACAAAGTATGGCGTTCGCCGGCCGAGTCTGCATATATTGTAAGAGTGTTTAAGTATGGAAATGCAGCGGTTCACGTGTACGAAGTGTTATTATTTCACGCCGGGGTTTTGGTATAAAAGTTGGCGTCCGCGTCCAGAACCGTGAAGCGGCAACTGGCCGGGCTGGGCTGGGCTATGCTGTGTGCTATGTTCTCTCTTCTTCTGTATCCAGATCGAAATGGAAATTATCTTTGATGTATGTATTTATGCAAGATGCGAACCAGCTCGCTTGCTATTTTCCATTAAAAACTTAATTTCCGCGCTAGATCATTCTTAAATGGAATTTAATAAATTTCAGAGAATGTTTCATTCCGTCTTGAATGCATACAAAAAAGACCTGTCGAGAAAATATTTTCAAGAGTTGTTAGAATTTTTAAATCCGGAACAGCGTATTGAAGAAGAAGACGCTACGAACTTATTTACGACTTTTTATTCACACAAACATTATTATAAATGAATAAAAATATCAAATATAAGATTTGCAGAAAAATAAATTACCTTCAAACAACTTAGTTAAGATTATAAAGTTTTCGAAACGATTCAATAATCTTGTATTCATAATCTAAATTTAAAAAGATTCAAATCATTCTACATTTTCTCTTAACATTTAATATTGTTACATTTGCTACTTGGCTTACTGTATAATGGAATTAGACAATCATATAGTTTTGGATCGTCCCCGATTATTTACCCGAATGCAATTTGCTGAATGATTTGTCCATAATTATAATTTTGTCAAACAATTAATTCCAGAATTTCAGTTTTCCCGAATAATAATTTTTCTCCATAGGTCCCTGGTTCGATTCCCACAGGCGACAAATTTTCATAATTTGAATAAGCTATCCCTGTGGCTCCTCCACCACTAACATGTTTGGGGGCCGTGATTTGACGACTGGTAACCGCACTTCACGCGCAAAATATATCACTTACCGAGATCTGCTTTAGCAGAGTGCCACACCCAGTGATGGGTAGAAGGCGTGATGATATATTTATTTATTTTATTTTATTTTACTTGTAGAATTGATAATTTTCCCAAATGATTATTAGTTTGACAATTTTAACAAAAATAACCCAGATATTTGCCATCAATATGAAAAATCTTGTATACATTGTATATTTTCTGAATTAGTTTTTTTCAAATCGACAGTTTGTTTCATTTGATTTTTAATTAACATAGTCGTTTGTCAAATTTACATACTGGAAAATGCGTAGTAATTTTTATTTGAATTAATGATTATTCTGTAAATTGTCATACAGGAAAATTTCATAGGTGTAATGAGCATGCGGGAACATTGTTATTTTATTAAATGATAATTTAGAAAATTTTAATTCTAGTTATTTGGAAAAAAGGATATTTTGGAAATTTACATTCGGGAAATTATATTCTGGAAAATGGTTATTTAGGAAATATGCCATTCGTGAAAATTAATTCTTGTAATCTGCGTTTATTAAATTTTTCTTTAAAATTGGTATTCGTTGAGAATGTCATTCAGAAAATTGTCTTTGCGTAAATGGACATTAATCATTTTGGATATAAATTGAAGATATGAACGCACGACTTATTGCGTGAGACGCAAGTTATATTTCGGTTTTATACAGTGGGTTATGACTGCCCGAATAAATGATCATAATTCTCTAGGATAGTGAATTTCTTCAAGTTGAACCTCAGTCAGTAAAAGTAGTAGAACGGAAAACGATCTTTTTCAGTAAAATGAAGTTGAATTTGATTTAAATATCAAATAGAATGGGGCTGTTTACTATTGTTAACATTAAAATTTGTGTAAAATCGGTTTACGTCAAAAAGTGACCAATTAAGAGTTTGAATATAAACAGAAACCCGACGATAATTGTTTCAAGTAATTCATTTAGAAAATTCAGAGCTTTACAAAATACAAAACTCGACAAAAGTTACCTTAATATTTACCAAATAAATTACATTAATTTTATGTAGTAAGTACGAACTCATAATTAAATTTAAAACTAGGAAATTCACAAAACAATAGCAAAACTTTTTGACAGATAATATCATTAGTCCTGTTAGCATATTATGCTTCTTTGATGGGACTAACCTAATTTAAACTGTATATGTTTCACAAAACGTACAACTGAAAGTTATAACGATTTTCTATGCTAATAGTGTAGCTATTTTGTTAAACGTATAAAAGTTTCAGGTACAAAAAAGCGAAAAATATAATGAAACAAATCTTCTTTGGAAGAAGATACGAAACATGCATGCAAAACAATGTCGCATACAATCCACCAAGAAATGGAAAGATTCTTCTTAAATTGGAAATATAGCTTTTGATAAAAAAACACGTAGGAACAAATCACATAAATATATACGTTGGAAAGTTTTTCGTTTAAAAACGTCGCCGGCGTGGAACTTTTATACGACATTTGGTCCGCATCGGAGAGGGAGGGGGTCATGCCCAGGCCGAGAAACGACAATCCAAAGGCGTACACCAACTATTTTCCCGGGAAATTAATACAATATTTATGTCCTACTTATATTAATCTACCCAATAGGAACTTAATTCCAACTACAGTTTTGATTCGACAGCAACCTCACTGTAAGAGAAAGAAATAAATAAATAATGTCCACTATAAACTAAAACTAAAATGTGTAAACCATCGAAAAGGATTATTTCCTGCTGAGGCATAAAATAAATTATGGGGTAGTGGCTCAGTGGTATCAAGTCGGACTGTGGATCCTAAGAATCCTTGTTCGATCCCTACAGCCGACAAACATTTTCACCAATTTAAAATTACCCATGTGGCTCTCCCGCCACTAACATCTTTGAGGGCCGTGATTTGACGGCTGATAACCGCACTTCACGCGCATAAATATATCACTGCTTCGGCAGAGTGCCACCCCCAGTAATGGGTACGAGGAGTGATATATTTATATTTCATTATAAATTACGGGTTAATTAAAAAGTAGCAGGAATACGAAAGGACTATATAAACGTAATATGATTATGACAAAAAGGACATATTTACTTTTATTTCTTGATTCTGAAAGTAATGTCGTGAACATCACCATATTTGAAATGCTTTTTAACTTTTCAATTTAGACAAGTTGCGCTGAAATGAGGGTTCATTGCTCCGAGGTAAATGACTTGTAAAAATGTGGAAAAAAGTAGCTGAAATGCAAGTCATCTAAAAGCATGTATCCAACAGAGACTCATTCTACAAATACAAAGAAAATCTAATTGAAATCGCGGCACGTGAGATGGGATTTTAACATACTTTAATACTTTATATCAGGGTTGTTTAATATCGTAGAGCTAAAGAAATTTTATAACAGCAAGAAAGCTAAACTATGTTTTTAAACTTTTAATTTATTTTTGGAAAATTGATTTATAAAAAGTTTGAAAGTATAAGTGAGTTAATATTCAGATTTACTTAAATAAAATTATTGTAAAAAAATTTACAAAGTTTTTCTGGTCTAAAAAATAAATATAATTAGTAATGGTACGAAATCGTATGATCAGATATTGGACCACTTTTATTTATCTTATTATTAAGTTTGCGGTTATCCGTTGTTTGTTAAAATGTAAATATGTGAATTTTGATTAAAATATAAAGAAAAATTTGGCGACCGGAATACCAGCGATCCGGTCTATTAAGACGCTGGAATTTCGGGCTCCGGTAATCCGGTTTACAAAATACCCATGCCATTACTAGTTTACATAGGAGTAGTAAGTAAAATTGCGCTGTCATCACACCTCGTACCCATTACTGGGTATGGCACTCTGCCTAAACAGATCTCGGTAAGTGATATATTTTGCGCGAGAAATACGGTTACCAGCCATCAAATTACGGCTCCCAAAGATGTTAGTGGAGTGGGAGCCACAGGTATAGTTTGAATAAAAATTTATGTCGACTGTGGGAATCGAACCCAGGTTTTCAAATGCATAGGCTGATGCGATACCATTGAGCCATCTACTCCATTAATTTGTAATGTTTAAAATTGTGAAATATATTTTTTATGGCAGAAGAAGTTATCAGCGACGCCTATGGAGTAAAGCAAAGGTAACATAGCGACGTCAGATCAGGCACGTGGACGGAATAGAGAATCCGGCGTCCGAGTAAGTAGCTAGCGAGGCTTAGCACTGCGGACCCAAGTTGTAATCCTCCCCCGGCGTCGCGACGCTGCCTTCGCGTCACACAGATTGACATGTGAATCCCGTCAGTGACCACCACCACTATCCCCACTTCAATGTGAACCCCTTTAACGGCGACTTGTATGCATTGTACGTGGCCAACCGGCAAAAAAGCATCATTAAAAATTCTATTTGTTCCTGAACTGCTCGCGCTTGCTTCTACATTCAGATGGTCTTTTCGCTCGGCGAGCGAGGTTAATAAGTTCCTGTGAGACAATTGCGCGTCGTTTAGTTTTTTAGTGGTTTTGTTAAGTGAATCTAATGAATTCTAAATAGATGCATTAATATGTAAACGTGTGTAATTACTGTAATTGTTGCCGTTAAATGAATTATTTTGTACGAGATTTTATGCTTACTTGCAGAGATATAGTTGGCGGTTAAATTTTATTTTATGAATTAATACTGACGACATTATCGCACAAGAGATCTATGTTTCATTTCATTCACATTTAGTTAGATCCGCACATACAGAGTTATTAAATTATAAAATTAGAAAATGACATCACTGATACATTTATATAACCTAGTGAATATAACTTGCATCTAACAAAGCAATAGATTGCGCTTTTAAATATCCTTGTCTTCAATTTGTATAAAAAATATAATTGTGTCTAAGTGGTTTGAACTCTATTATACGCTATTGTATTTAAGATTAAGGTCCTAATATGCAAAGTAACAAAAAAAAACAGAAGTACATAAAAGTGAGAGAAGAAAATGAACTTCTCATCTTTAGGAGATAAATTAAATTTAGTGCAAAACATTATATGTACATCATGTAAAGAAAGTATCATTCTTTCCTCAGGTACTTTATATCCCTTGTCTTCGGTTCAGTGGTATCAAGTCGGCATGTGGATCCAAAGAACCCTGGTTCGATCCCCATAGCCGACAAAACATTTTTACCAATGTAAAATTACACCAGTAATCAGTATATATAGTAATGGGACTATAGTAATGGGACTAAGAAAGGTAGCCAAATAAAGTGAAAAGACAAATGGTATTAATATACTTCAGTAAATGGAACACTTCTAATGTTGCAGAAAAGAACCACGATACGTATCAATATTAATTGAAAATTTATTCATGCTAAATATTGATGGAATCACATATAGGTAATTTCCATAATCGCGTTATATAGTTTCCGAACATCAAATTCCCCTAGAATTTATTCCTCAGATATCACGGAAACTCGATCCTTTTTTCCTTATAAATATTGACGATATGCGAAACAAGTGCCGAGGCGGCCTAGCGAAGTCTCACGTAACTACAGCAGCGCACCACGAGTCGGGGGCGGCCGTGAAGGCGGCCAGGCCCCCAGCACGTATAGCGTGCAGAGCGACATGGGGCGCGCCACTCCCGACCAAGCCGTCGATGCAGGAGGTCATAGTAGGCCGTGGAGAACACACGACGAGATTACGTTCAAGAAACCGTTAAGTTACGCGATGCTTAACCAAGCACAACACGGAGGTAACACTTCTAACTCTACCTCCATACAGCGCAAGAACAAATACAAACACATCGAATTGATTACAGACCTTGTTTAGCAAAGAGACGTATTCCAGTTGCCATTTGGATCAGATCTAATTTACTTTTACTGAACCAGATCACGTATTTATTTCGCTGTATTACTTCGCTCATTTTATTCCAGTACTAGATTTACTAATTCGTATTTAACTTGAAGTAGTTCACCCCCAATAAGTGCAACAATTTGCTTAGTTCCCTTCAATTAGTCATATCATCTAATTTCTCTAAATTCATTTGAGAGAATCAATTTACAAATTATGCAAATGTGAAATCCATTTTCAAAAACAAGCGGTGTCCATATTTCCTTTCTTTCTTATCTTTTTGATTCGTTTATATAGATATTAAAAAACGTGCTGAACAACGCTTCATTACTTTCTTATCTTATAAAATTCGTTATTAGAAGAATAAGCTTGATTAATTTAAGATGATTGTAGTACGTAGAGCGTATGCAGAATGAAAGATTAATTAAACAGTTATATAAGAGTGAAGTATGGATGTAATTGAAGGTTTTTTTACATGATGAAAGATTTTAAATTTAAAGAATTAATGAGCTTTTGTGGAGGAAATGTGAATGTGGTTGAAATGAGGATGAGAATGTTGAACGAAGACTGATTCTTTGATGAATTTGATGAGTAGATATTCAGTGAATGTTTTAGGGGCACGTGCTATCCCATTTATGGGATATAGCGTGATGTTAAGTATATTGTGCTAAATTGAATACAGCTAATGCAGGTATAAAGTAACAGTTAGCTCATCTGATAGATTGTCAATATCATTGATGTTATTCTTCAATAATAAACGAATCCTAAATAGCTAAAAGTAAACAGCAGATATACATGGATGAATATGGTATAAATAATAATGAAAATATCTAGAAACTCTTCGTTAATTTAACTAGTTAAGGTTGGTATGAACGCCACCAGGCTTAGCTTGGCGTTTGGTACATAAAGAAGAGCTGCCATGGGACGTATGAATTTCCCTGCGCGACGTCGCACATGAGGGAGGCGTAGACGTCGTTTAAAACAGCGCCGCCGTCTTTACCCCACATCACTTCTCCGCGTGCTATGCTTGACCTTCAGTTATGATATATTGCTACATGCGGATATTAAGAAAAAGAAGCAGAAAAGGTAATCCGTATTTGGTCGTAATTTATTTTTTCCTTACTTTTTTCTACAAACGTGCAGGTGATATGAAAAAGAAGTGATGTCGTTTATTATTTCATTACGCACAGTTTTGCGCAGTGTGTATGTGACTTTGTTTTTCATATATTCTCACATATAATTCATAACATTAAACTACGCCAGTATATATAAAACTTAAATACATATATAACGTCATGCTTTTGTTCCATTATATAAGGTAGTACCAACTCTTGGAACATTCATTAGATTCGTTCTGAAAATAACCTTCAATCTACATCACTTCCACAATGCAATTTCTTAACTTTTGTTTTTTTCGGAATGACCGTTTTCCTTAATTATAATTTTCCCGCATAATAATTTTCTGAATACATATATCCAGAATTTATAATTGTTATTCGTTGAAATTGTTATTTAGGAAACTCGTGTAAATGGATGGTCAAATCCATCCATTTATTCCTTGACTGTCCACTCCATCTCTAACCTTAAATTTCACTAACATATATTTAAATATATAATGGGGTAATGGCTCAGTGGTATCGAGTCGGCCTGTGAATCCTGAGAACCCTGATTCGATCCCACAGCCGACAAACATTTTCACCAATTTAAAATTACTCCTGTGGCTCCCCCACCACTAACATCTCTGCCGGCTGATAAATATATCACTTACCGATTATCTGCTTCGGCAGAGTGCCATACCCAGTAATGGGTAAAAGGCGTGATAATATATTTATTTATTTTATATATTTAAATGAATTTGAAAATGTCAAGTAAAGTAATAATTAAAATTATATATTTTTGATGGAAAAGTAGAAAGCTCCGAGAATTTGATTCATAATTAAATGTTTAGAATTATTCGCAGGAGAGAAAAGAGTAAATGAATGAAAAAACAAGCTTTTACATAATTTAATTAATTTCACAAAATGATATTAATTAAAAACAAAATATTAATTAGTAAGCGAGTCTAAAATATCGAAAGCCAATATTGAGTTTGAAGCTAGAACAAATTCACATTACACAGAAACAGAAACAGAACGATACAACGAATGCAAAATTAAATTTCTTTGCTTGAACGCGAATCACTGCTCACAGAGAGGAAATGCAAACAAATTTACTCGCTTAATTTTCCGCATTTTTCCGTTTACTTGCACATTTTCAAGCTGGAGTATTTGTGATCTAGTTATAATAAGTTTCCCCAGGGCTTTTCCTAAGCTGTCAAATAATCACGACATCAAACGATCATGTGTAACAGACGACTTGATGAGCTAACGTCCCTGTCAACTGGCGCTGGCGGCTTCGAGCTTCACAGAGAAATTTAACGCCAGCAAATAAAATGTACCTTAGGAAATTAAGCTCACCTGCCAAATCTCTACTAATGGTCTTTATATTACATCATTAAACAGATTGCCAATGAGATACTTTTGAAAAATTTATACGAGTGTTTACAACTGGGATTAGCAGAAGCTTTTCCTAACATTACCTCATCGATTAATCTCTTACAAAAAGTATCCTTCATTTTGACAAACATTTTCTCATTTTACGTAATACCAAGCTATGTCTCATTAACTAGAGTAGCATGAATCTTTGAATCATTTATTCAATAGAATCATCCTGCTATTAATCTTCGTCAAATATTCTAATTCTGATATATTACTTTAACTCTATTTACATAGCTACATTTTGTATTTGTATATCTAGAGCATGTAGTATAATTGCAACTCGCGCATGTAGATTATTATCGAGAGAAGAATGAAAAGATCATTTGTGATACTCATTCCATGGATACGATGATCTACTTGATTTAGGTAGCAAATGTCAAGTTTCCGTACTTCAAGATAATGTGGAAAACCTATTTTCCGCTAAAGTTCCTTTCATACATGTTTTAGCAAATGGAATAACACGAAACTTGAAAAATCTTTTCATTAGAGTAATACTACAATTTATCTTCGATAAACATCTTGATTTTGGCACACTACTTTTGTTTTATGGAGTAAGTGGCTTAGGGGTATCGAGTAGGTCCGTGAGAATCCACGTTCGATTCTCACAGTCGACAAACAATTTTCGCCACACTAAAATTACTTCTGTGGCT
This sequence comes from Pterostichus madidus, assembly GCA_911728475.2. Classification (NCBI taxonomy): domain Eukaryota; kingdom Metazoa; phylum Arthropoda; class Insecta; order Coleoptera; family Carabidae; genus Pterostichus; species Pterostichus madidus. Next base: position 40,855,005 of record OU452305.1, read on the forward strand.
TCCCTTCTACTAAGATCGTTGATACTTAACAACAATATTTCAACCATTTATTCATTAGATTTATCCTGTAATTAAACTTCGTCAAACATTCCTATCCAAGTACAAAACTATTGTTTCATCCACATTTATAATTACTTTTGTTCAAAAAACCTTCTTTTATGCCATCCATATATTTCCAAGTTATCCATTCCATCCCTCACCCTCAATTTACGCGATATTAAAACATAAATATCGAGATATTATCGTTATAAGGGGTACGGAAATATTTTCCAGCATCTGTTGAACCACAGTTGTGGAAATCAAGGTTTGCGATCTCATAAAAATCTTAGTAAATCCGCGTGAAGCCATAGAGAGACACATGACATACGTCACACAAAGCGATGACCAGGGGCTAGCGTTATGTAATCCGCCGCCACCGCTGCCGCCTTTGCTTCTGCCGCCTCCGCAGTTGCACACAAGTGTGTGCGGATTTAAAGTTCCCTCAGGACATCTGCATAAGTCGAAGGGCGGCTGCTCGTTTGCAGATATATAGATATTTCAAAATAATTTGACACATCGCTCATTTGCCATAAAATTTACACAACAAAAAATTTGGTAATTTGGGATAAAGAAATAAAAGACTAAAAATGATCTTCAGGAATAAGGTTACATCCATAGACATAAATACAAAATTATTGCAAATCTCACAGTCATTAGTTATTTATGTACCAAGGGTGAAAACAGGCGTTTCTGGCCCGTGGCATGATTATTAGCACGAGGCGCAAAGCTCCGAGGACAAATAACATGCCCAAAATTAGGAATACTAATTACGCCCGTGGCATATACAATACTTTATGCACAAAAAAAGAACATGTAATTTTATATTCAAAAGATTTAAACACGTACATTTATATGTCAAAATGACATTTTGCAAAATCGATATACAAAATAAACATAAATAGCTGCATTCCATTTGCCACTTGGTTCACTTAAATCAGTTCAGATAAATTAGACATGACTAAATAAACTGAATTAAACAAACTGATAGACTTATTGGGATGAATTGCTTCAAAGTAAATAAAATAAATATAGCACCACGCCTTCTACCCATTACTGAGTGTGGCACTCTGCCGAAGCAGATCTCGGTAAGACATATATTTTCCGCGTGAAGTGCGGTTACCAGTCGTCAAATTACGGCCCCCAAATATGTTAGTTGTGGAGGAGCCACAAGGGTAGCTTTTGAAATGATGAAAATTGTAAAAAGTAAATTAGAATAAGTAATTCTAGTACTGGAAATAAAGGCAGCGAAGTAATCCAGCGAAATAAATAAGTGATCTGGTTCAGTAAATGTAACTTAGATGTGATCCAACTGGCAAATGGAATACGCCACATGTTTCAAATAAAAATTGATGTATTCACTGTTTCCTAAAATTATTTAGAAACATTTGACAACGAAAAATATATAGTGACATCAAGTTCAAGCTGATAATTTTCGTAGTATATTAACTAATCTCTAGTAAAGCAATCGCAGCAATAATTGGGTATCATTTTCGGCCGGTTTTGCTGTATATTTAATATTGAATTTCTAGTTGTTTTGTATTCGAGCCGGGCCTGATAAAATCAATATTGTTTACCATCATTTTGGGCAGGAACTCAGGACAATTTTAATCCTGCTAAAAGTCTGCTCATCATTAATATAATAACACGTTCTGTGAAGCCGTCGCGTCGTCAAAACGTAACTTCAAGTTTGGTTAACGTTCAATTACCGGGTCGCGTGATGCCTGCACAAAAGAACGAATGACCTATTTCTAACATCATGATGTTTGCACCATGTAGCTGTTTACTTCACGGTAAAAATGGAACAAATATTCGCCAATACCTCCATTGCATGTGACAGTACAACTGAAAATTTTTAATCGGATCCAGCATGCCGAGTTATTCACGTATGTGCCATGTTTATATTTTATGGCGACGACTGCCATTTTTTTATTGCTTTAGATGTTTTCAAAGTGTTTATTTTTGTATATGTTTATTATGGAAAATGTTTATTTGTTTACTTTTCATTTGATTTTATCAACAAGATATTTAGTTCTAAGTAAACATTAAATAATAAAGTTGTTTATTTTCTCTATTAAATATTTAACTTATATTAATCAAATATAAATAGGAGAAACAGTTTAAAACTTGAAACACGACATATCATCATTAGACTATAAGAGGGAAGTATTTAATAGATCATTTAATGTTAAAACAATTTTATATTTTGTTTAAAATTAGAATATCTAGAAATAAATATAATTACAAGTGTAATTACCCCTATGATTCCCCCTTAACCAACATCTTTGGAGGCCGTGATTTGACGGCTGATGACTGCACTTCATGCGCATAAATATATCACTTACCGAGATCTGCTACGGCAGAGTGCCACACCCAGTAATAGATTGAAGGGGTGATGATATATTTATTTATTTATTTTATTTAAGGCATTTAATATGTTCTGGTAAAGGCGCGGTGGCTGAGCGTGTTAATGCACATCTCTTAACATACTGTAACGTCACCCGAACCAAGGTTCGTCAGTTCGAATCCGCCTGTCGACAAAGTATGATTTGTCGTTAAATAAAAACTACAGTTACTTGTATTAATACGTATACTAGGGCGCTATAAGCTAGTCACTTATACATATGCCTTAAAAAGTAACATCGACTACGGAAACCGGCAGTACGGCAGCGTAAAAACTGCGGCTCGGTGTGCCCGGTAGACCAGGCCCGATTAGTGCTGTAGCGCCATAGAAAAAGAAGAAGAAGAATATGTTCTGATAATATATTAAGCAATGAAGATATATTTTTTATTTTATTTAGTCCAAATCGGAGTTTTCTCAATAAATTGGCATGTATTTTGTCATAACTATAAAAAATGACTATTCAAACTATAAGACATAACCTTTCTTAAAACAAAGACGCTTTCATATATTGTTATTATGGCCATTTTGTTTCGATATTAAGTAATAAATAATAAATTATGTAAATACAGCCTTGAAAAATTTAGAGAGAGCTTCATGAACGGAAAATCCGGCCATGGATTTCATAATGTTTCAATGAAAATTTTGTTAAAGTTTTAATATAATTAAAGGTTAGTGACTTGGAAATTACGGCATAGATTTTCCTCGGATTTTTCACAAGATGATGAACATGTTTAGTACTTTTTTTTAAAGTCACATTTTCCAATAAATAACATAATAAACATGTATCTCACTTACAAAGTTTCTGGATCTAAATATTTGAGAGCCGATGAAGAATTAAGAAGCAAAACTTCTTGGTAATAATAATCGTTATAAATGTATAAAGAATTCCAAGTAATATGATGAAAATCACGAAGATAGAAAATTGCTTTTCCGGGAAATGTTATATATTACGCTATCTATTATTATCGTCTAAATTAAGAATATCTTACGGATGAGACGTAGTCAGCTTGTATTTTTATGTAGACTCATTTTTCGCAAGACAGGAAGTGAATCCTCAGGGGCTTTGATCGAATAAAGTTTACTTTTTGTACATACTTTATTCATATACCTATAACTATATCTGACGTTTTCTCAATTGAAATGATAGCTATTAAAAACAAAATCTGTTAATAATTTATTGATTTCAATGATATCTAAGTTACAATACCGACAAATTTTATATATTTATTACACTTTAGCGTCATTTAAAAAGAAAGATATTTCATCGTACGATAAAAAAATCACACGGTAAGTATAAATGTATAAAATACAGTATATGTCACAGCGACAGTGCGGTAAAATTATGGTACGATAGAATATCGTCCGATAAAATATCGGCCGTGTAACACGGTCAATAGTTTACATATTTTCCGAATTTTATTTCACGTCGGTTGTACTGTACATCGGAAAAACACTGAAATAATGTATTTTATAGCAAGCGATTTTAATATCAACTCAAAATATCATCATGTGATATATTTCTGCGCATGAATTGCTGTTAGCTACCATTAAATAACGACTCCTATAAATGTTAGCGAAGTGGGAGCCACAGGGGGTAATTTTAATGTAGTGAAAATCAGAGTCAACATTGGGAATCGAACACTGGTTCTAGTTGCCACAAGTAAATAAAAAAAATAGTTGAAATCAACTCTAACATAATAATCATGTTACAATTTGGCTTTCGGAAAGTAAAATATAAATAAATATATCATCACGCCTTTTACTCATTACTGCGTGTGGCACTCTGCCGAAGCAAATCTCGGTAAGTGATATATTTTGCGCGTGAAGTGTGGTTACTAGTCGTCAAATCACGGCCCCCAAAGATGTTAGTGGTGGAGGAGCCACAGGAGTAGTTTTTGAAATTATGAAAATTGTTTGTCGCCTTTGGGAATCGAACCAGGGTTGTCAGGATCCACAGGCCGACTACATACCACTGAGCTAGCCACCCCATAAGTGATATAGATTAACTACTTAAAATCGGATAAGAATAAGATGGTTTAATCCAAAATGCAGAATTAAAACGTTTTTGCGAATCCGGCTGATAATAACAAACATACAATCATGTCTATTCTGTTTATTCCTGGACAGGGTGAGTTTGGTAGGATTTTTGGTAGCTAGGGTAAAATATAATTACATGTAAAAAGAAGAACGGTATAATTAATAAGCAGCCAATTAAAAGTTAGTAAAGTTCGCACATGACTAACTATTGTCCGTACGAAGCGAGCAACTCAATTGCAGTAGCTTCCCACACAAAGCCATACTCCATACAGGGCCGTGTCCATGAATAGTAAAATAAACAGTTTAATCAATCAGACAGTGATTAAGTTAAATTTATAGTGTGGCACGTTGCACGCTAATGATCCCGAAATCCTGCGGCGTTGCGGCGGAAAACATGTATGAAATATTGATTTCACGTCTATAACATTCTGCCGGGCTCAACAAAGTTTCACCCAGGGGAGGTAAGTTTATGACGGCGGCGGCACCGGCGTCGCTTTCTAAATGGTGACATTGCACCCATGTTGACACACATTCACCCAGAAATGTGTCTCAACTTTTGTGGCCGAACTTGCACCTTTATTTATTATTTAAACTAAACTTAATGAAAATGATACTGTCAGTTTTTTGACATTTTCGTTTGACAGCAGTGGTTCACAAAATCTCTTATTTATTTACTACCCTCCACAACCAGAACTAAATTCTAGTGATAATACAAAAAGCCTAGACTTTGTTTGTCTGTTTGATACTGCAATAATGTAACAGTTAACTCATTTGTTAAAATATGGGGCATTTTCATATTTTGGAGAAAAAAAAAAGGACGTACTGATATAAGAACTAAATAGTTATTTATGTAGTAAGGGCATGATCAAAAGATTATAGAACTGAAACGTGTCGAGCTTTAAATATGATACGTACAATGTTTTATTTTTTTTCCACGAAATTAAAGGATTCAGTCAGTAGGTATTCGTTATCGTATTGTTGGTGTTTTTAATTTCAGGTATGCTATAGTTTCTATGCATGTACATAGATGTTTCACATTTTACAGGTATTAAAGGACACTTTCTGCTTGAGGTGAACACAATATTATTTCTACGACTAGCTTGAAATAGTTATTTGTGTACTTGGAGCAGAAAGTAGTCTATTGCCGCTCATGCATGGAGATTGTTGATCGAGGTGTAGCCAAGTGCAACAACAATGCAAGAACGGCAAGGACACTTTCTGCTCGAGGTGCACACAATATTATTTCTACGATCAGCTTGACATAGTTATTTATGTACCTAGTGCAGAAAGTAGTGTATTACCGCTCGCGCATGGAGATTGTTGATCGAGGTGTAGCCAAGTGCAACAACAATGCAAGAACGGCAAGGACACTTTCTGCTCGAGGTGCACAAAATATTATTTCTACGACCAGCTTGACATAGTTATTTATGTACCTAGTGCAGAAAGTAGTGTATTACCGCTCGCGCATGGAGATTGTTGATCGAAGTGTAGACAAGAGCAACAACCAAGCAAGAGCGACAAAGACACTTTTTGCTCGAGGTATACACAATATTTTTTCTACTATCATTTAGAAAACGCTTGAAAAAGAATATAAAATCATTCAGACAGTTTTTCTGTTTGTATATTCGGGCGACAGTTTTCATGTATCCATGGGTAAGATGATACACTCTTACATTGCCGCTTGGCAAGTGGCAATATCTTATTGAAAAAGACTATATTCTGCTTAGTCATAGAAAAAAATAAGTTGACGCTCATTACAAATATAACAAAACATCTGCGTTATTAATTGTTTTCATAGCTTAGCATGTATGTAGTGGTCTTCGGGTCCATGGCCATCTCAATCCAATCCATTAGGAAAATGAAGCCCTTCGCTGCCACCACAAGTTGTGCAACTATTCCGCACTCTCGCATCGCATGTGTGCAGCACATGTGAGCGCAAACACACACGGCAAACACGCGCCCACATCACACTCATCCGCCTTGCTGAGGACTAGGAAAACACTGCTGTTGTAAGCGCCAGATTAGTGCATTTGCAAACATCACTATGTGCATTATTTGTTGCTTGAAGTTTCACCGTACACATTACTCAACACTGCTGCAATCACTTTTCAAATGGTCGAAATTATAACTAGTACTAACTCTTAAATCGAGTGTGATAAGAAAATGAGCTTATGTAGTGGGAACTATGAATCTGGGTTATTTATTTTATTACTCTGCACAACAGGAAGTTAATCCCAATTACAGTACAGGGGGCCTACAGCTTATACTGGAATCCGAACCACTCAGACACAACTGTATTTTTTTGATAAAAGTAGAAGTCAGTGAGATTTGAACGCACGACCTCTTGCTTGCTAAGTAAGAAACACAAGTTTTATCTCGCTTTTATCCATTGGGCTACGATTGCCTGGTTGAAGTGAGAGTGGTGAGTTAAGAATGTTTGACGAGCAGTGGCGTCCGAACCGGGCGGCACATATTTTGGGGCGGCATTTTTTATATATAGTTCTAGTTGTAAAAAACAACTTGTTCACTTCATAAGTTTACTATTCGATTTCTATGAATTGTGAATTACTATACGATTTCGAATACTTTTCTTCATCGTCAAGTCAATGTAGGGTTGAAAATATTATCTCGAAAAATTCCTGCCTAATTTAAATATGCCATCCAATGGTAAAAAACTTCCCCACCTATAGTTTGTCTCAATTACAATTATTTATTTATGTTTATTAATTTAATGGGGTAATGGCTCAGTAGTTTTGAGTTGGCCTATGGATCCTGAGGACCCCGGTTCGATTCCCACAGCCGACAAACAATTTCCACCAAATTAAAATTACCCCTGTGGCTCCCCACCACTAACATTTTTGGGAGCCGTAATTTGACGGCTGGTAACCGCACTTCACGTACATAAATTTCTCACTTACCGAGATCTGCTTCGGCAGAGTGCCACACCCAGTAATAGGTAAAAGTCGTGATGATATATTTATTTTTTTAATTTATAAAAACCACCATTTGATTGACTTAGAAAGGGCGGCAAATTATAGACCGCTCTGGGCGGCAAAAGTTGACGAGGACTGATTATTTGATTAATCTTATGAGATAATGTTTTGTGAATGATTCTGAGGTTCGTGCTACCCCATTTGATGAGATATAGCGTGATGTTATGTAGGTTCTAACTCTTAAGATATCCGTAAGAAGAAAATTCCAGCCATTCAATCGCGTGAAATATTAATCTTAAAATTCGAGGTTAAAAATAATAATGCCAATCAATAATTATGTTATAATATCATAATGAGTTTCTAAATTATGAAGAAAAAAATCTGCTTTTGATATTAAAGTTATAAATGTAGAAAAATGCTTATTAATTAAATCCATTTCCAAGAAAAACCACCTGAATAATTAATTCAGCACAGCATTAAAATTCAATAGTCATTATTAATAAATTTACATGAATTATTCCTTCATCAATATGCTAATTCATTACAATTATTACCTGCTATTTGGTTGCAGCAGTAAAAAATATTCAATATTATTTATTCACCACCCGATATAAGTATTCTTTAAATTTGATTTCCGAAGAAGAAAAACACTTGTATATTTGCCGTTTATAAGGAAAACTATTATATAATTCATTCAATTTTACTAACCTCAAAATAGTAACTTTACCGAAACGTCAAATAAACAGTTAACAATTTTCAGCGTAGAACAAACATTCAAAAAGAAATTTTCGTTTGCCGCGGTAGCATTTTGACAGGATGTATGAACAGGGGAGCAGGCTGTCAAAACACCGGCTGGTTTAACTGTCATTGTGCGCCTTAACAGCGTTACAAGTTTTAATATGTGACGTTAGAATTAGGCAATCAGTGCCCGCCAGACTGCTAAATTGTTATCGCACGTGGTTACGCCAACAAGAGACCTTAGGTTAAACATCACTGTTATTGCTATTATCAATTTGATGGTAAAGAGGATTTTGTCATCCTTTAAATTCCCTTTCATGCTCCTCTTAAGCCATCGCGAAATCGTTTTATTATGCCGAGCGTGGAATTTTTGGAAATTATGACGATGAAATGGGTCGTTCGCTTCCAGCACCTCGCGTCATTTGCGAACATGTTATTATCTTGTTTCGTATTCTACGACAGATTTCCGCTACTAATCAGATTTTGTTTAATACCTAAGTGCGAGCTTTGAATGTGCTTTAGAAGATGCTTAGTGTGCTGTATGGACCATTTCCCGTATACCTGAAACGGTTCACGCTGTTGGAATAAGTTAATTTATTTACTTGATTGTAAATCAGTTGTCCCTTGAGACCGACAAATGGATAAATGCTGAGCTACTTGTTAAATACTGACAATTTAATACTAATTTACTAGCAAAGCGTTAATTGTGAAATACGCAAATTAAATGTATCCCTAAATATTATTCTACAGGATTTGAATACTACATACAGAAACAAAATTAATTTTTTGTACTCGCTTCTTTCAAAATAAGATTTACATTACCATGGAAACCGATGGAAAGTTTAAATTTGCGCACTAGTGCGCAAAGTAATTGAAAAGACACCCATTTTTTATGGTTCTAAATTTTGACTATTAAAACGCTAATTGTACTTATATACACACATTTTAAGGAATTTATAAAAGAAATAGAGACATTAGCTTATAACGCCATCAATATATTTTAATAAAGTTAACGAGAAAATATAAGCAATTTGTATTCAAATAACAAATGTCAATTCATGGAATACGTAACTGTCAATATAAATTCACGCTTTAAATTTAATAAACTTCCTCATGGTCGATTATATATTTCTTGCTCGTTACAAAAAGCATTGTACAAACACTCGTGCGCAAAGACGTCATTTGCACCATTCACGTAAATTAGAGCACTCGCTTCGCTGGTGCTTTAAAATTACGCTCAAGTGCAAAGTATATCTTCGCGCACTTGTTATGTAAATAGCTATTATTCACAATCAATTAGAAATTTGTGCGTTTCTAACCAACAAAACTGTTGGGAAGCGAGTTATTGTTTATTTCACTTTTCCAGCTAGCTGGCAACTTTTTTTCCGACTAACTAATGTCACTTTTCAACTGGCAAAATAAGTGGTATTGACTCGGTCGGTGAATTTGATAGTGGAGGAGGAGCTACATGGTTAGTTTTAATGCTGTGAAAATTGTTTGTCGGGTGTGGGAATTGAACCCAGTTTCTCCAAAGGCCGACTCGATGGCACTGAGCGACATACTCCACATTTAATATTTATTATCCTTACAAATTAATTATACGAGACGATCCTGTAAATAATTACTAATAGATTCCTTCAAGATGTACCAAACTAACGTCCAAGTGTTTTCCCCTACGTAAAAACCGCGTCGGCGCTGGGCTGGAGTAGATACATAATTAATTCGCGGACATTGAGGTCGACGCTCCTTGCATTTGACTTATACGACACATGAATCTCAGAGTTTCAATTCAAGAGGCTCCTGCGTCGCTGGAAGTGACGGCCAAGGGCTAAGAGGAACCCCCGCCTCGCTTGAAGGGGAGCCGTCGCTCCTGCAGGGCGCTTGATCCTTACCGTGCGTGAAATAACGACGTCGAACCCGGCGCGCGTAATCCGGAAAATTGCGTAGCGTACATTAGAAAACGTAATTAAAATACTTATATTGCCTTACATAATGGCCTATTATTATTACTCACATTACACTTTGCTGTAATTGGAGAAAATGCTTTTCTTTTGTACTTTGCTTTTACTAGCTTGCCAGAAGCACTCTTTGATTACCACAAAATTTCCACCCCATGCGTAAACAGTTTCAAAAATCACGAATTATAGGCTCAAATAATCTGTCAAATTTTTTATTTTTTTTTTTAAATAGTATTTATTTTTATATCAAGAGAAGAATGTAAAACATTTCTTCCTAAAGATGACGCTTTATTTCCTTAGCTAAAGTTAAGTGCTATAAAACACTTGAGAAAATAATTTCATTTTCTTCTCGAGGTATACATTTAATTTTTTTACTACTCTATCGAAAAGTAAAATTTGCCGAAATAATTTGGAAATTGATTTGTTTTTCAGTGGCCATGGATATGGTTTTACTTTACGTTCCTAGAGATGAAAAGTATCAATTTTGTTCTCTCAATTTTAAATGAAAAAAATTGTACTTGAACAGAATCATCCCATTAAATAGGGAGCACGAACCCTTAAAACAATCACTACATATTTACTTATCAAACTAATCTCGCAATTAATCTTTATCGAACAAGTCTATCCTGACGCACCACTTTCACTTCATCTACATTTAAAATTCCTTTCATATAAGCTCATAACGAACTAGATGGTTCATTGGTGCCGAGTCGGCCTATGGATTTGATAACTTTAGTTCGATTCTTACAGCTCACAAATAGTTTTCACTACATTAAACACACCCCTGTAGCTTCCGCTCCACTAACATTTTTAGAGGCCATGATTTGTTGAATGGTGACAGACTTCACGCGTATAAATATATCATTTACCGCGATCTGCTACGGCAGAATGTCAAATCCAGTGATGGGTAAAAGACGTAATGATATATTTATTTAATTTATTTATAAGCTTCTTTATTCCTCACACGTGGAAACTTTCGTTCACGTAACATAGCTCTAATCATACTCATCCATTTAATTCCAGATTGACCATGAAATCTTTCATCCTCAATTTTACCAGTCTTTCATTCGACATACGCACTATACTGGCGTGTTTATTCCCTCTCCCGATTGTCATTCATAATTCCATCGTCACTAAATATTTTAAAAGCTCGTGGCATTCAAGTCGGGCACATCTGCTTCAATATAAACAGCGTGTATAATGGTTGAGTGCGTTTCATTTGAGGTAGGAGAGACGTGACTCGGTATCTCTTACGACGTGGCGTAATGATCCCTCTCGACACTCGTAGCAGGTCGACCAGACTACAACCTGGCTATTTTTAACGCGGATATTGCATGAATTATTCACCTAAATGCTTTACGACAGTAAATGTTCTTTACGCAGTGTGAACACACGTTAAACCTCAATAGAACAGAACGTACGACGAAATTTGCCCTGCTTGGGAGCCAATGGAGTCGTTACCACTTATAAACAACTTGGCTTTTACAACTACTAAGATATCTGTTTATTAATGTATGTTACTTAATCCCAATTACACTACAGGGACCGGAATTACCGAATCGTATTGTGGTAGTTCATATATTTTTAGATTAAGTGAGATTCGAAATCGGAATCTCAGAATTGGATTTCGCTGGATTACTTTGCTGACTTTATTATCAGTACTAGAATTACTGATTCTAATTTATTTGCTTACTTTAGTTCATTTAGTCATGTGTCGATTTTATCTGAACTGATTTAAGTGAACCAAGTGGAAAATGGAATACAGCTATTGTACACTTGTCGGTGCTATGGAAATATAGTATTATATTACTTCACTCACATTAGCTGTATTCCATTTGCAACTTGGTTCACTTAAATCAGTTCAAATGAATTAGACAACATAACAAAATAACTGAACTAAGCAAACTGATGCACTTATTGAAGTGAATTACTTCAAAGTAAATTAGGATCAGTAATTCTAGTACTGAAAACAAAGTCAGCGAAATAATACAGGGAAATATATGTCAACTGGATCAGTAAAGTTAGATCTGATCCAAATGGAAAATGAAATACCCCTTTTATTTCCGGCATTAAATTTACAGAGTCGGATTTAGCTCAAAATAATTCACCCCAATAAGTGCATCAGTTGGATTAGTTCAGAGCATTTAGTCATGTTATCTAATTTATCTAAACCGATTTATGTGAACCAAGAAGAAAATGGAATACAGCTATATACACATTTTTATATCTCACGGTTACCATCGACAACATGAAATAATAGCTGTACATATTCCATTGTTCACTTGGTTCACTTAAATCACTTTAAATAAATTAGACCGCATGACTAACTGAACTGACCAAAATAAACTGATGCACTTATTGGAGTGAATTTCTTTAACCTTTATCCGATATGAAAAAAGAAGTACTAAATAGAAAGTGAGCGAAATAAGCTAATCCAATAAATAATTGATCTAGTTTACCACTTGTAAGAGTTAATTAGATCTGATCCAACTAACAAATGGTATACTTTCAGAAATGGATAAAAGGTATAACGATATATTTATTTGTTTTATTTAGCAGTTATTTCTTTGATAATTAGTATATTGGAAATAACCTTCTTTGACAATTTCCGGTTCTTAGAGCAATAGCTTCGTTTGAACAATACAAAACGAATAAGCTCGAAGCAATTTTCGACCGTGTTCGTATCTGTATGGGTTTCCAAACTCAATATCACTGTACCTTATTGTTGGAAAATCGGTTCTCCATTTCCGTCATTACTGTTGTTAAAGTTTTGTCTTATTTCCGGTTATCGTTTGAAGTGCACTCACTGAGAAAAAACCGGTTCCTAACTGCACGCTCCGTCAGTATCTAATATAAGATATTTTATTTGTTCCAGAAAGATATACATTCTGCTGTCTTCGTGACTATTTACTCATTTTCCACTGACAAATGTATCTAAATTATTAACCCTCTAAATATGAGAAAAATATAGTAGATGCTTTAATTTAGTGAGCAAAGTAAAGCAAGGGACAAAATTTAAATAAAAATAATATACCTCGCATGAAATATATCCAAGGAAGTAATATATTCTAAAATCCCCACATATCAGAGTCACCGTCTCTACAAGACATAATATAACTTACATACACAGGACACCAGGACTGTATTCAGTAAAAACATTGAAAAGAAGTAAAACATCGTATGTACGTAGAACTAAGTCTACGTTAGAAGAGATGCGCAATATCGCAGCTAGCGCGACCAGAAACAACTGTGATTCACATTAGGTGAAATCGCGTAAAATACGTTCGGCAAAACGAAAAATCACACCAGGAAAGAGATGAAACACGACAGCGACGCTCCTGATTCTCTTAAGTCGAGATGGCGTCGAGGAGACGCCTCTTGCGTCGGTTTACGACGACGACGCAAAGTCTGAGCAACAATACCTCAGAAATTGTTTTCGGAAGTCGCAGCTTCAGCAGGATATCCCGCCAGGTTGTGGCGGTGATGGAATTCCTCCGTGAGGGAATCAACTCATGCAGAAGAGGAAGTTAGATCAAGATTTTATTGGAACAAGAAAACACTTTATCAATTTTTTTTATCCTGGGATGTTATTGTTGCCGTTAGGAAATAAAAACATACTTGCAAGGAACACTCTACTCTACCTCGGTTAAATATTTATATTCTGAACAAAATATTTTAGACGATCTTTTAGCTAAAGATGAATGCGTAATTAGACCCATATTATTTTAATGAGTAAATGACCTTAGAGCAATTTTCTGAAGTATAAATTATTAATACGTTTATAAAAGAATTGTTGTAGTCGCATTATTTAAAACAAGATTGCCATTACCTTGAAAACCGATCGAGCAAAGTAATTGAAAAACACCCATTTTTTATTATTCTAAATTTTTACTATTAAAACGCTAATTATACTTATACAAGATATAGACATTTTAAGGAATTTATAAAAGAAATAGAGACATTAGCTTATAACGCCATCAAACAGACATATTTTAACTAACTGTACGAGAAAAATAAACAATTTGTTCTCACATAACAAATGTCAATTCATGGCATTCTTAACTGTCAATTTCCTAAAAAAAATATATCATCACGCTTTCTACCCATTACTGGGTGTGGCACTCTGCCGAAGCAGATCTCGGCAAGTGATATATTTTGTGCGTGAAGTGCGGTTACCAGTCGTCAAATCACGGCCCCCAAAGATGTTAGTGGTGGAGGAGCTACAGGGGTAGTTTTTGTAATTATGAAGACTGGGATCTCAGGATCCGCAGTCGTCATTTGCATCATTCGCGCAAATTAAAGCACTCGATTCGCTCGCGCTATAAAATTACGCTCATGTGCAAAGTATGTTTTTGCGCACTTATTATGTATATAGCTATAAAATTGTATAACATCTACGCTTTCGTGGCAGTATTATCACGAAGAGATAGAAGAAAGTGTGTAACTTGTATGAAGAGCCACAGGAGAACATGGCCGATGAATTATATATTACCGGAAGAGTGGTTTACACTTATTGATCCGTAAACGCTACCGACTGGAGAAATAAAGGCAAATTTGTGGTAACTGTTTTTTCCTTCTGTTATATATTCGTACCGATTTTCTTTCTCTGTATTCAATTCAAAGGATTTTGTTTAGAATAGATATTTATGATAATGAAATGCTTCTTTTATGGCACAATGAATGTCAACTTATCAAATAATTAATTAAATTATTTAACATTTTATATAATCAGTATTATTGTTGTCAAATGTTGTTGAATTGAATACTACTAACAATTTATTGCTTTGGGTTTCATGTATTCTAAATGAAGACGAAATAATTATTGATGCAATATTATAAAATGCTTTTGTAAAATAATAGTATACTATGACCATGAAGGTGAAGTTCATTTCGCAAGCCGCGGACTAGGGAAATAATAAACTGAGGGATTAAATGCACTTTAGTTCTGTGGTATGAACATTATTTTTCAAAGAAAGTTTGTAAGAATTACTTTAGTATTGAATAATTGAGCTTTTGAGCACAAGAATTTGTTTGAAGGATAAACACATTTTAAAGATTTTTGAGGTGGATTTTCCATAAAGTATCCAATATCTATCCTCAGAATAATTAAAAATATCGCATCAGAAAATGGCATTTACTATCATGATTACTCATTTGCGACGTGAAATTATTTTATGCACAACCAGGCCGAAAAGCATGTGTTTTAAACCTAAAAGCGGGATTGAACACTTGTTTTTGGTCCATGGACCAAAAAGAAATAATTCCTATGGATATATAAATAAAATGATAATTTTTGTTTACTGTGAATACTTGATTTTACAAAATATCATTTTGACATATAACCTATTTACATATTTTAATCTTTTGAATATATATTTAAATGTTATTTTGTCGTGCATAAAATATTGTATGTACCACGGGTGAAATTAGCGTTTCTGACCCTGAGTATGTTTAAGCCCTCGGCGCTTTGCGTTACTGGCCAGAAACCCTTGGTACATGAATAAATATTATTTATTCTGCTGAATTTTATCCGAAGATGGCAAAGTCGGCTCTCAAAGACAACACATTGACAGTCAAATTCGATAATAATATACAAATACCATGAAGGATTCAATTAAACCAAAAGAAATCAGAATTTAAGTTTATTATTTGCTGAAAACATGAAAGTTTTATGAAAACATTGAGTGATATCGTGACTTCAATCTTCGCAATAGTCAAAGTTACCATGTATGTGTTTATCGAACAACAAATAAAGTATTGAGGTGGAAGTTTATTTCCGAAAGTGTAGAGAAAGCAGGGAATGCTCTCCACGATACACATGCAAACAAACCGTTCTTACCAGCATCGTCCGATCGTAAACAATATTACAACTTTAATTTAGTTCCATTTCTTTGAACAAGGTATTTTGTTATCAGCAGACAGGGAGATAAACGTTATTGTCTGGTTTTCAAGAATATATAATATGACTTTGAAGCGCGGACAAAGAACATACAAGACAATGTCCTTCCTTCTTTCTTGCGCCTTTGTGGCGGGCGATATTGCAACCGCGACAACAGCTCCGAATAAATTGTGTGGCTTGCGCTAAAAATGGCCTACTCGATGGGAAATAATGCTTTTACTTCTTTTGTTTGAGTTTCGAAATAAAAAGGAGCATTACTTATAACGTCTTTTTATTCAAACCGTAATTATTACTTCGTTGCCGCACTAATTAGAAATGTGCTTTTTCTTCTCGCGAAATTAGCATTAATAAAACTGCATTGCACAGATAATTAAAACCTATCCTCCAGGGAGCGGATCTGCACACTATCATTAGCAGCTACACTAACTATAAAAAAGATGACGCTATTTATTTGTTACTCTGCACAACAGGAACTTAATCAGAAGCGTGTGGTGAATTATCCATTTGAGTGTACTTTTTTTTAAAGGGAATTTTAATAATAAGTCCTTATCAATAATAAATAATGAAAATAAATATATCATCACGCCTTTTGCCAATTACAAGGTGTGGGCACTCTGCCGAAGCAGATCTCGGTGCGTCATATATTTATGTGCGTGAAGTGCGGTTACCATCCGTCAAAAGACAATCTACTAAACCTTTCTTGACTTATTGTATTATGAAATTACAAGCATATTTTCTAAATAAATGTAAATAAATATATCATCACGCCTTCTATCCATTACTGGGTGTGGCATTCTGCCGAAGCAGATCGCGATAAGTGATATATTATGCGCGTGAAGTGCGGGGACCAGTCGTCAAATCACGGCCTCCAAAGATGTTAATGATGGGGGAGCCACAGGGATAGTTTTTAAAATGGTTAAAATTATTTGTCGCCTGTGGGAATCGAACCAGAGTTCTCAGGATCCACAGGCTGACTTGATACCACTGAGTTAGCTACCCCATAAGAGCATAATTTCTAATCTTTTTTAATGCAGAAAATGATATTTCAATAAAAGCTATATATCTTCACGCCTTTTACTCATTACTGGATGTGGTACTCTGCCGAAGCAGATCTCGGTTAGTGATATATTTTACGCGTGAAGTGAATCAATTGTCAAATCACGGCCCCCCAAAGTTGTTAGTGGTGGAGTCACAGAGATAGTATTAATGTGGTGAAAATTATTTGTCAACTATGAGAATCGAACCTGGGTTCTCAAATCCACAGACCGTCTCAATACCACTGAATCACCTAAACCCAAATTAGATTAGTTAATGCAAAATTTTGCTAGAAATTTTTGAGAATTCAGCTCGTAATTTCTGAAATATTTCTGTACATCTTCCACATATGTACTGCACGCCACTGCACTTAATCCTAATTGCAGTGCTTATAGTGGAATCCAAGTCATTCAAACACGGTCGCCTACCCTTGCTATTTAACTATTTTAACTATTTATTTACTTGAACCAAACTCTACTTTATTTTAGAGTTACAGACTCTCCAGCGTTCATCGAACTATAGCTAGTTCAGAAGTTATATTACTTAGTGCAGACTGCAGACGTCTGCGCGTGCTTAGAGAACATTAAAATGTCGAAGGAAACTTAATGGTGATGAAAGAATTACCAGTAAAAAATTAAATAAAAACAAACTAGCGGTATCAAGTTAGCAGCCAGCGATTAAAGCTGACGTGTAAAAAGTCTACAAAGTTTACAGGTGAGCAATAATCGCATGAAAGGTTCCTGGACATGATGCTAAAGTGAGTCATCAAATTAATTCCCTAATAAATTCTGTCGATCTTGAATCCACGCACGCGACGTCAATTTGCCGATATTACCGCGCAGTAACAATAAAGTAGATTGCATACAACATACATGAACATGAGGTACCTATCAACATTTATGCTTCTAATTTTAGAACCCAAATAATATAGTTTTACTTGCAGAGGAAATAATAGTGCATAATACACTTCAATAATAATGCTCTGTTTTATAATACTCATTTAAATTAAGTGCCTAAAAATTATTGCATTTAGTTTATGCTCAATTTGCATTAATTAGCAAATTTGTGGATCCATTATACTTGCAAAATCGTAGTTCAATTATAGGTAAATTTAATTAGCTGTTATCTAGAATATATGTAATGATTCTGAACATTAATTTTGTTTTTGTAGAATTTTCATAAGAATTAGGCAAAGATGACTCCCTTCAAACTTAAAATAAATTGTTTCTTGAATTTCAAACATTATTCTAAAATTATTTAAGAACTTTTGATAGCAGGAAAGTTAATCATTTTTTGAGGACAAAGTTCTTAAAAAAAATAGATCATGACTGGTCCAATCATCAGTATGATATGGATTTTTTTTTAATGGGGTGGCTAGCTCAGTTGTATGAAGTCGGCCTGTGGATCCTGAGAACCCTGGTTCGATTCCCACAGGCGACAAACAATTTTCATAATTTCAAAAACTACCCCGCTGTGGCTCCTCCCCCACTAACATCTTTGGGAGCCGTGATTTGACGACTGGTAACTGCACTTCACACGCAAAATATATCACTTACCGAGATCTGCTTCGGTAGAGTGCCACACCCAGTAATGGGTAGAAGGCGTGATGATATTTTTTATTTACGACAACCTGTAAGCAGATCCGAACAGTAGCGAAACCGTAATCGAAAAATGCACCTATAATATAACTTTTTATGAAATTGTAACCGAAAAGAAAAACCCATAGTTCTATCTTGAAATATGGAAACCAAAAAGCAATAAGAAAATTAATTTGATTGTGTAATCTAAATCTTTACCAAACCGGTATTATTTTGGCTTTACAACCGCAGAATTTGTCTATTTGTTTGATCTTTAATTAATTTTGAGTCAAACATATATTACGTATTCATTAATTTTTTATTTTATTCCATTTTTTTAATGTTCAAAAATTTTAACTATATTATTATTATTTGTATAATTAATATTAACATCCGTTATTAAATAAAATTTTATAAAAATTATAATCATTTTATACTATAATACCCTAAATACAGAACCACAATCTAATTAGAATAGAAAATAGAAAATTGTTGTTCGTAAATAATAAGAAAAAGAAAAATAACTTAATCATATAAACGGATGTTACTGGGATTGTGTGTCAGAGAGATGTTACCATTTACGGGTTAAATCGGTATAAATAACGTACTGACGAAGAAGAATATAATTTGACGACTACCAAACCAACATAAATTTTATTAGTTTTTTATTTTCATAAAGTTTTTTTTTTTGTGTTACCCCGCAATACCATTAAAAATATAAATGAATAGGAAGGTACTAGCTAACATAACATAGACTAATTCAATATCATAATTGCTTCTCGCTTAGTGGAAAATTCTCCCTTTTAATTTCTCATCGACTGCACCCTCCAATCAATTACAATGACTCATTTCCCACCCCTAAATAAAACACAAACAAAATAAACTATAAAAACATCCACTTACATCTGACCCGAAGCAACACCGGCTTGCTGAGCGTCTCCCCTCGGGCATTGACAGCCAAGCAGGTGTAGTTGCCGCTTTGGTAGCGCGTCACCTTCTGCAGGACGAGGCTGTGGGTGCTGATGATCACCCCCGATGACATGTTCTGACTCACCAGCGCACCCTGCAACAACAAGAAGCCGTGAGTGCCAATTGGCCGTGGCATTGTAGATGATGGGGATGGAACATGATATCAGCGGGGGTGGTGCGTGTTTATGACTTTGTAATAGTGGGTGGTATACAGCGGTGGACTTAGGAAATTGTGGAGATGGTCAGACAATACTGAAATATAAATAATAGAACAGTTTTGATATATTTATACATTTGTTACTCTGCAAACACAATCGTATTTTTTTGATAAATTAGCAAAGTTTTGATACCCCATCTATTGCTTGTTAATTCAAAAATGCTAATTTTTATCTCGGTTTGAAATGATCAAACTGATTGATCTAGGAAGATTAATTACATACTTTAAACTAAGTCATAAACAGTAAATTTTGTAGAAATAAGAGTTGTTTCAGTAAGTATAAGAATGGCAAACAAATTAAAATAAATATATCTTGTTATTCATGTTTCTGAATATAACAACTTTGTAAATCATTATTTTTATTATTAAGCAACTAATCACCAAACATCAAACAGAGATGATGGGGAAGAAAAATATAAATAGTAAAGGCGCCTCCACCATTTTTTCGATAGTTTTATTAAATAAATTTAATTAAATCCGATTGTCTAAAGTTTCAATTCATCATATTACACGCAAGACTATCACATTGGGTCTCCCTTAGGGCCAATTTATCAATCAAGAGTGGGATTCGAACTCGGGGTCTCCAGATTCGAATTCCGTATTAGTATTTGTGTAGAATAGTTTAATAAATAAAACACGCCAAGATTAAATAAAATCGGTACAGTAGATCCGGAGATTAGCTGTTCGCAGTTTGAAAAAATGTAATTTCGAGAAAATCGCGTTTAAAGATATTTTCGTATTATTACACTAGCGAGCGCGCGAGCGCTTGAAGTTCTTCTATACTAATTTAACTTTCGAATTTCTCAAAAATATTTTAGTAGGTGACTTTAGAAGATGTAAAGAGTTAAAAAATGTGAAAAAACAACGTTTTTTTGAAAATTCTAATAGGTACTAGTCCCTAAACTGGTATAACCCAGCAAGATTTCACCTTACAATACAAAAATATAATTGTGTGTGAGTGGTTCAGTTTCTATTACAAGTCACTATCATTGCAATTAAGTTCCTGTTGTATAAAAAAGCAAATATAATAATAAAAAAAAATTCGAATACGGTTCTGCGTAATCTATAGCATGCGTAGTGTACGTAATGCTGGTAGCACGTATCACGCAGACGAAGCTATGTGTGAGTCAATAATGAAATGTGTGCTTCCAATTTAGTCATATTGTTCATGTCAGAGAAGAATTAATAATTTTGGTTGCACGGAATGGAACTCATAGCATATGTAACATTGTTACTTCCATGAAAATCATTGCATTAGTGTAGTGTATAATCATGTTACTCGTCCCCAGCGTGTTACACACCATATTTCATTCTATATTTCTTGTTTTTTAGACATTAGAATATTGCTATTGACACCCGTCAGCCATTATAGATATGAATATCTATTTGAAAATAGTAAATTGCTTTGTACAAACTTAACATATCATGAAAATGCGAACTTAAGCGCAATTCTTACGAGCGGAAACTAATTTTCATCCCTAATATCTTCAACCCTTTAGTTTCCTAAAGTTGAACCACATAGTAACGATATTTATAGTAGTGTCTTTATAAGTTTAGTTTTATGTTCATTTGTATTAACAGGCAGATTCATAAAGCGGATTAGCGCTAACACCATTTTTTATTTCGTTTTTAACTCTCTTTTCAATGCATGAAACAAGTTTATTTTAACTTGAGTTAAAGAGAGTGTTAATTAGCATCAAATTTAATTCATTTCTTAAATCTGTCTTAATTTTAAACAGAGTTATAGATAATATTAAAAACGGTGTTAGCGCTAATCCGTTTTATGAATCTGCCTGTAAATGTAGATCAGCAAAAATCTTTTGTTATTGTATTATTTATTTTGCAACTTAGTTATATAATTATCTATATGTGTTATTATATTTTAGTTTTACATCATGTCGGTAAGTGATAATTTCATTTTGAAAAATTATAATTATGTACATTCGTTTTCTGTCATATTTTTCTGTGAACCGTCATTTTATAAATACATTTTTTTTCGCAAATACTGACGTTTTATAAATTCATCCAATAACGAAACAATAGAAAAAATATATTAAAAAAATAAATTAATCCGGACTTAAAAGTTTAAGTAATGCTGTATAATAATCGTAAATCATTGCGACACTGGAAAAAAAATGCTGATATATTTTCATTTTGATACAAAACATGCGATGCTATAATTTTATCATTTATATTTGAACTAGAATAATGTGAATGTTTTTGACAAGGTAAATAACATTTAATTTCATATCTAAAAACTTTATTCCATAATTACAAATATGTAGCGAGTAATAATGAAAATTCTAATTAAAATATATTTGTTCAACATCGAACTGATACATTTTTAATTAATATATGTCGGTGACATTTGACGATAATGAATATTGATAATGAGCAGCATTTTTTTTATATGAGATAATGGTTCAGTGATTTCGAGTCGGCCTGTGGATTCTGAGAACTCCGGTTCAATTTCCACAGTCGACAAACAATTTTCACCAAATTAAAATTACCCCTGTGGCTCCCTTCCACTAACATCTTTGAAGGCCGTGATTTGACGACTGGTAACTGAACTTCACGCCCATAAATATAAGTTATCGAGATCTGCTTCGGCAAAGTGCCATACTTAGTAATGGGTAAAAGGCGGGATGATATATTTATTTATTTTTTGTGATGGATATGTCTGTAGATGTTGATACAAATCATCTATTTGAACAATGTCTATTTTGAGGCAATTAACTAGTCTGTTATCTTTCAGTTAATTAGTTGCTACATACCGTATACATTGTATACCCATAAGGGTCCGTGTTAAATCATAGCTATTAAATACAGTTCGGGCAACTAAACAATTCAATAAATGTATTATCATCAGAGACAGTGAATCCCCATCGTCCGAAATATCTGTAGACATCATGTATGACATCACAACAACCGAAACAAAACTATAGAAACATCATCACTTTCAGATGATCCAGCAACAAGATGCATAAAAAACTCGCTAGATGAAAAAAATCCACACGATTTATCAACGTCAGGGGCGCGTCGGGCCATTTCGGCGAGCCCTGCGTTATTTTTTATGAACACTTTAGTTCCAGGGTCCGCCGACGGCTGTGCTGCTGTCGCTGCTGCCCAGATGTCTTCTCTGCTCGGCTCCCCATTACCAACGAAAATGTAGATTACGCTGGCGATATTTTGCACATACGACGCGACGTATATGTCAGACCACACGTTTCATAAAACAGCCACGTGGAATTAAACTCACGCTATCATCATTCACAAACTTACAAATTTTATACTTCCATGCAACCATATTCTTCAATAAGCAACAATGTTATTACTTTCAATTTAACAGTACCTTTAATTTGGAAAACGTTTGCAAATTATTTTTGAGAAAAAGTTTCAAATAAAATAATTTTTTTACCAGTTTTATTTCAATTTTAATTTAGAAACAATTGAGAGCGAAAATAAGTGATAATAATTTAATTGATTTGGACGAAAATACAAATTGGTGGCAGTTGAAATAAAATTATTTAGAAAATTAACCACGTAAATGTGAAAACCAATAAAAATCACGAATTTGTTTGAAAATGAATCAATGAAATGAAAATTTAGGGTTGTGACACCACCATCAGGACTCATGCGTTTTGAATTATTCAATGGTTTAATGAATTTAAAGTTACAATTTTTAACATGTATTTGTTACAAATTTTCGTAACAATTTTTAATTTGTTTAATGTTTTATTTGACTAGAAAATGGGGCCAACTCTAAGTCCAGAAATCAAGGGCGAATCTAGAAAATTTTCAAGGGATGAGCCATTTTGAATTTTTTTAAGGAAAACATATAATACTGACAAGCAATCCTGCAATTTTTGTGTGGAATATATATTTGTATGTATTTTGTATTTTGTTCTTAGTTTTTAAATTTTAAACAATCTGAAAAACTCGAAAATGTCTGACAATCCAAATTTGGAGAGCTCTTTCAGCGATTTTATTTTTATAAGGGTTATCAAACTCGAATAATAATAACACTTATAAAAAACTATAAAAAAGCCCAAACGGGGATATGGTCCCCATAGCCCCCTCCGTGGATCCGCTCTTGCCAAAAATGTCGTATTTTAAAATTAATTAAACGACAAAAAATTGTTCAGAAAGCTTAGAAATGGTATGGTAATAAATAATATTCCTGAAATAGCGTTTTTTTACTATTGAAAAGGCTGAAATAATTGTGTCATATTAAAATGGGTGAAGAAATTGTTATATTTGTTTTTTCTGTAAAATAATTGTGAAATGTTTGACAGCAGAAAATAAAGGATACAAAATGTTAAATTACAAAATACTTTGTTATCGATTTAAAATTAAAAGTAAAAGATACGTTTCCAAGTATTTATTCGATGTTGAGTACAATTTGCCGCAAAACCCTTAACTTTATTCTGCGTATTTAGGTCCGAAAGAACGTCGTGCAGTTACTTTATAGGGTTACTCATTACATATTCATCCGTCAGGGCGAAAAGGGCCAACCTGGTAAATCTCCACGATTAAACATAAACATGTGCAAACAGCCAGACAGGTAACTAATTACATTCTCATTAGCAAGGTGTAAAGTCAGTGCTCGGTACTCGTGCTGCCACCCTACACGAGAAATTCATACTAAAACCTTGCATTCTACAAATAAATAAGTATATTATTTTAGGAAACTTTCACAAATTATAATTTTAACCGTCAAAGTAGAAAGTTGTTTTTATTAACTTGCATGTAAATTTAACTTGACGTTTTGTTAGTAATTAATTTAATTACATATTTATTTGTTACTCTCCGCAACAAGAACTTAATATTAATTAATGTAGCTTATAGTGAAATCCGAATCACTTTTGTAATATGAGTTGAAGTTAGGAAGAACTTTTTCCTGAAACGGGCAAAAAAGTGCCTATTTTCCTAATAAATTTTGGTATAGAAAGTAGATTTTTATCAAAACAGTCAGTTAAAGTACGAATCTGAAGTTACAATAAAAAAGTGATATATTTTTGCGCGTGATGTGCGATTACCAGTCATCAAAAACATGGCTCCCAAAGATGTCAGTACACGAGAAGCCACAGGGGTAATTTTAATGTGGTGAAAATTGTTTTTTGGTTTTGGGAATTGAACCCAGATTCTCAAGCCACCTACTCCATGAAATGTAGTACGCCCAATGTAACATATTTTTCCTAAAATCAGCAAGAAAGTGCTTACTTTCATTAGCGATTTTATTATGGAAAGTAGGTTTTTACCAAAACCGTCAGGTAAAGTACGTATCCAAGGTCACAAAAAAATAGTCAGGTAATGTACAAAACAGTCTGGTAAATTCTTTACCAGACTGTTTTGTAGTCTACCTTACTGTTTTTTGTAGTTGTAACTTTAAATACATAGTCTGCTGTCCATATTATTCTTATAAAAAGAATTAAACATTTTGAATTATTTATGCATAATCAATGATTAAACGACACCTCTCCAATGTCTTCGCTATTTCCCGGGAGGGCCGTGACCCACATTTTGAAACCCATTGGTTTAGACAACGTGATCTGTGTTACACAATAATAATAATTGGGTAACATCTTTAAATAGTAATTGTAGTAGTTACATCATTTTAATTTGTATTAGAAAGATAAACACTGTAATAGGAGAATTCTTATGAAATTAGCTATGCGATATACAAACAAACAAATTGCCTTGAACATCTAAAAATAAACTTGTAACATCTCCACGCAAATGTTTCTCAAGTTTAATAACGCGAATTCTATTCCATCCGGCCAATAAAAACGTGTAAACAAACAGAGGCAGGTGCTAATTAGTATCTCATTAGCAGTGGAGGAATCAACGAGAGTGTCGAGCCTCTGTCCTCCACAGAGGCGGCCGTGGCCAGGAGACATGGAGGAGGCTTATCGTATATCGTAAAACTGGAAGAAAAGATTGTAAATGTCGCAAGAGAGCGTAACTTTTACGCCCTCATCAAACTGTCGCTGTTTATATCGCCGTAACAATAACGTGGAACGTATTGCAAGGCTTGTCTCGTTACGGCGACTGTGTTTCAGATAAAAAGTGTGAAGCTTTTTGAACTTGCCGGCGAGTGGCGAATGGCGGGGCAATCGCTATCGCTGTACAAAGTGCGAAGTGCTAATTCAACGGCGACGCCCGCTTTTAACGCCTTTGTTTATGTCGCGACCGTGTTTCTTCAAGGCACTTCGATCATATCGTCCATGGAATATTATATAATTACATCGTAAATAACGACCCTACTGCCTAGATATACTCTCCTTATAGTACACACCATTCTAATAAATTTTTAGCGCGCTGAAATTTTTTCAGTGCAAAAACATTCATTCACCTAATAACTTCCACATTTTGAACATATGTTTGTAAAATTGAGCGTGAGTGATTGCGTGGACGATCTAGTAATACAAGAATTAATGTCATTGAAGATTTATTGTGCGAACGGAAGATGAAATAGGTTTGAATGAATGGAATTAATTATAAATATTTGTGAAACAAAATGGCGAAGAGTTGAAGCTATGAATATATATCTAAATATTAATAAAATAATAGTTCGTGCTACATTACGCTATATACCATCAAATGGGGTAGCACGAACCCCAGAATCATATATAAAACATTCACTCATCAGATTAATCAAATAATCAGTCCTCGTCAAACATTCTCATCTTAACACATCACCCTCGTTTCAACCACATAACCTCATTTACTTAACTAAGAATAAATTAAACCCCTAAGCCTTATAAATATAAAGATAAATCTAAATACGTATTTCGAGAACTAAGTTCTCATCATCAGTAGACGAAACAAGGAAAAAAATCAAGATTACACGACTTGTGAACCAAGCTAGTGGTCAAGGTTTGAATCCTCATTTACTTATCAAACACGGAATAATTCTTCACACAACAAACCTTCAATCACATCCATCCAATCACAACTATATACTTTTCATTAATATTTCTTCGACGAACGTTCATATGCTCAAGACATCTCAAATTACTTACACTTACTCCTGTAACAACAAATCTAAGAACGAATCTACAAAGTTAGAAAAAGAGAGCGATAGAATGCGCTAGTATTCGAGAGAAAATTCCACACAATTGCAGTTAGTCTAATGTAAGACTTGAAATGAAACAAAAAGATAAGAAAGGAAGTGACCATCTGCACTTGTTTTTGAAAATGAATTCCCCAGAATTGTAGATAGACACTCTATGTAATAACTGAAAACGAATCAAACAGATAATACAGGAAGCCTGATATATTTCGGTGGTTCAGAAATGGTCCGGCCATAAATAGTCATGCGATAATGTATTCAAATTTCAATACTTACGCAGATTATAATTGTAAATTATTGAATCTAATGAAACATAAAACAATTATTGTGCTTATATTAAATCTAAAGCTTAAGGCAATAATTCATAACTAATTGTGGATATTATAGTAGAAGATACAATATTATTACAGGTTATCTTTGAATTTATTATGAAAGCTCACGCAATCAGCGTTTGTAATAAATAATATTACAATAACAACAATGTTAATATTACCTTTCATTTATATCATTAATTCCAGCAATAAATTGACCTTCCTTAGAATGTAGTTACAAAACAAATATGTATTTAAAACATAATTAAATTCTCGTTAAAGAAGCAATAAATTATTTTTAAATCAAGCCAAGGTAAAGAAGAATATATTATTGAAAAGTAAATTAACTGTTTTAACTTATTATTATAAAAAACACAACTGTATTCTAGCTGTTAATTAGAACACTGTAAGTTGAAATAAATTCTCTTCCATGTGTTAACCACAGAATTAAAACAAAATAACAAACAAATGCGTTATGTTTTCCTATCAAATTTACGCCTGAATAATTCCAATATATTATTTCTAATTTTTCTTCTATTATCCGTTTTTAATTTTAATGAAATAATATCAAATTTACAGACAGATTAAAAACTTACTTTTAAACAATGCAAATCTCAAAGTGTCAAAATGTTTGATAGAAATAAATAACGGATTTGTTTGTCATTTTGTTTTAATATTATTAAATTGTATTTATGGGGTGGCTAGCTTAGTGGTATGATGTCGGCCTGTGGATCCTCAGAATCCTGGTTCGATTCCCACAGGCAACAAACAATTTTCATAATTTCAAAAGCTACCCCTGTGGCTCCTCCATCACTAACATCTTTGGGGGTCGTGATTTGACGACTGGTAACCGCACTTTACGCGCAAAATATACTTACCGAGATCTGCTTCGGCAGAGTGCCACACCCAGTAATGGGTAGAAGGCGTGATGATATATTTATTTATTTTAAATTGTATTTATGGGGTAGGTGGCTCAGTGGCATGGAGTCGGTTTGTGGATTTGATAACCCAGGGATTCAATTCCTACAGCCGATATATAATTTTCACCACATTAAAACTATCGCTGCGGCTCCCCCACCAATAACATATTTGGAGGCCGAGATGAAAGCGTGATGATATTTTTATATTTAATTTAAATTGTATTTTGTAAATTTTCATATTTAATTTCTGATTTTTCAATGTAATTCTATGCAGAATTGATTTATTTGAAGCATTCTTGGCTAAAATAATTTGGAAAGCAATTCGTCCGGAAAAACTGTTTTCCCATGTTAAACGCCTATGGCCCGCTTTTCGTATTACACCCGGAATTTTCCTACAGTGAAAATTAAGAAATTGTTCGTGTTGAACTTGAGAATTTTGTTCAAAGACGAAATTCAATAAAACCTACAAAAAAGCCCTGAATTCGTAAACACAAAACTTTCCTTCGCATCTTGAAATGTTCCACGCGAAAAAAGATCAATGATGCATAATTTCTGAATGTATCATTTTTTGCTGATCGAAGTGGAAAATCTGAAACTTGTGATCCGTGCCCAGTCGGCGAATTCCTTCTACCGCAGTAAAGTGCACGCGCCCATGCTCCGTGTGCCGTGCGGTCGCTATCAAACTGATTTACGGCAGTTTAATGTACAAAAGAGTGACCCGACAATGATCTGTAAGATATACCCCTTCGGGGACGCATTACCAAAACCGAGCGACCCGGTAAACTCTAGCCAGAGCCCACTGGATTCAGGCAAGCTTCGCACCTTCGAACCGGCAACAGGACAACCATTCAGGGTCGGTGTTTAAAATGTTTATTTTATGGTAGGTTTCCCTAGCATGTTACTGGCGAGGGAAATACGGAAATGCCATCAAATAGTCAGTAACCACTAAATGCACAATAGTGTGAATTATTTAATCGTCTCTTTACTAGTTAAACAAATAATTTATAAAGATAAATAAATTCTTTTTTTCCCCAAAAGGTGATACCTATATATTTTAAGTTTTATATTGGTATACCTGAATGTCAAATTAAAATATATCAAATAATACATAATTGTAATTTGATTACTTGTCATTGTACAATTTAATTTCACCTTTATTTATGTCAAATCAAGTATGTCAAATAAAATAACGAGTGTTTAATAAGTCTTGGCGTCCTGGGTGGCTATGGGCTGTAAATATATGTCTGTACTTTATTCATACAAATTAACTTTAAATAAAATGTCAAACATCATTCAAAATGAGGAAAGTGCAATTTCGTTTTATTTCGCTGACTATTGTGAAAATAAATAAATAAATAAATAAATATGTCATCACGCCTTCTACCCATTACTGGGTGTGAGACTCTGCCGAAGCAGACCTCGCTAAGTGTTATATTTTTGCGCGTGAAGTGCGGTTATCAGTCGTCAAATCACGGTCCCCAAAGATGTTAGTGGAGGGGGAGCCACAGGAGTAGTATTAATGTGAAAATAGGACTTACTATAAACGTTTTTTAGGTCCTGAGTAAACATTTTACTCTAAAACAGTTCAAAAATTAATTATTGTTTTACTTTCATTTATGTCAAATAAATTATGACGTTTAAGGTTAAATTTTATTAATAAAGTATAGACATGCGTTTCACAGTCCATAGCCACCCAGGACACCAAGACATTGAACATCCATTATATTAGTAATTAAATAACCTGTCAACTTTATTCCACATTTAATTATAAAAATGGTTATTTACAACAATAACAAAATGAGAAAAGTCTAACGTAAAAAATAATCAAGAGATGTTATGTTTTATTTATTTATTTGTTCTAGTCTGTATAACAGGAACTTAATCCCAATTACAATATACGGTCCAAACTCACCGAGCCGCTGTGTGGTAGTTCTCATATATTTATCTTAACTGGGATTCGAACTCGAGATATCCGGATTCGAATGCCGTAACGCTACCCACACCATCGTTCTGCCGGACATGTTATACCAACTAAACAGGGTAGGCAACTCAATTAGATTAATTATAGTTACCCGGTACTTGTGCTATGGTCAATTGTTAGATAAAATGAAGAAAGCTTATGAGTCCGGTTCTGCATGTAAACAACCACAAACACACGCACATAAACATAGAATCCAGAGCAAATTACCCTCATCTACGTGGGTAAATCCGATGTACCCGCGTGGTCGGCATGCGACCGGAACCTTCGCATAAACTTTACCACCTCGGAGTAGCGAACTATCGTAATTCCTCGGGTAACGTAAGTGCCCCGTATCAAGTTTTCTTACAAGTTTTAGCCTCCCATTTCCCTCCTGACACCCCCGCTAGCGACGCCACTGGCTGGTGACGTCGTCCTTCACCTGAGGCCGGAACGCAGTTCGATGAAGTTCGTGGCGATAAAATACAAAGTGTAGCTAACGCCAAACAAATCCGCAAGGGTTTAACGCATTTCCTGTTCCGGTGCGCCGTTATGGGATGCTGGACAGTTCATTGAAATCAGGTTAGGTGGCGCTTTATGGGATTTTTATGTGCATACGCACGATTCTTTTCTTACGAGATACATTTTTGTTACAGTTGCGTCGAAATAAACACCACAACAGCAATAGTATTTTACTCTAATTCATCACGGCACCTCCACCAAATTTTACCTCAACTGTATCTGAGTGATTTGAATTTCACTCTAAGCTATTGTAATTATAATTAATATTAGGTTATGTTGATTTAGTGCATTCAGAGCTGAGTAATATTTAAGAACTTTTTTCTACATTTTTATTTTAACTCGTCAGATTTTTTCTTTTCCGATATTATATCATCAAAACAAAACGGCATTGACTTTGTCCTATTTTAGTTAAGTTTGCAGTAATATATATTTTAAAAAAAAATTCACGAACATTTTTTTATGCAGTTTTTAAACATTATCTCAAAAACTAGAAGAGATATGTCCATTTTAATAATGGATTCAGCGGATGAAGGTACACATGTATGTAATTTTTTGTTAAAATTTTAGAACAAACAGTATCCCTCAAGGAATTATCAAAAAATTAAATTGCTCAAAATTTACTAAAAAAATTAGTAATAAGTCAAATCTAGATTTGAGGAATTCAATGCCGTTGAGGGCATTTTCATATCCTGTTTAGTTTTTAAAATACTTATTACTTAAATACAAGTACTTACTGTTAGTGCTTCTACCTAATACTTAAGTACTTTTACACTGTTACTTGCTTAGCTTTAAAAGTATTAAATAAATAAATTCACGCTCAGCTTACGACAAATGATTTAGTTACTTAGAATTAAATACAATCTAGTAAAATAAGAATTTAATTGTACGACCAAATAAAATAAAAATAGAGTGTCGAGGTATGGTAGTTTTGGTAGCAGTGAGCGAAAGCAATAACAAAGGTACACAGCGAAACCAGAGTCATTCATCAGCTGGCCACTATAATTTCATTACTTCCCATCTAGTTCCGTCGTAATTAAATAAGGCGAAGTAGAGAGAAATATTTTCGGCGTGTAGCCAAAAAGTGTTTCACTGCTATCACGGAGCAGCAATAATATTAGCATTCGAACATAATTCGCCGGACGGCCACGGATAGGCGCTGTACACGTTTTTCCATTGCATGTTTACATGGTATTAATGTTTCGTAATTAGAAATATGTTGATGTGTGGCAGAGTTAAGATTATTGCATTTACGGCACGTACTGTGAATAATCCTTTATCTGTTACGTCCAATCGGCGGTCGGCTATATGTACACGGGGCTACTGCTAGTGTTAGTTGTGTTCCCACATTTCAATGCTGAATGCAAATGGGAACTCTTTCCGGAATTAATAAACGCGAAATGCCGTTTCCTTCGTCGGCCCGGACGCCAGTTTTTATGGCGCTATATTGCTAATTAATTTATTGCTATTTTCGGCTTAAGATATTACCACACAAATTCACACAAACTAAGGACCTGACATGCCAAAGGATATATTCCAATTTTACTGTTCATAAGAAATTCGTTTTAGAAATCGTTTCATTTACAGTTATAAATAATGAAATATAAAGTCCATGTAGATCTTATGGAGTAGGTGACTCATTGGTATCGAGTCAGCCTGTGGATTTGAGAATCTCTGTTCGATTCCCACAGCCGACAAACAATTTTTATCAAATAAAAATTATCCCTGTGGTTCTCCTGCCACTAACATCTTTCGGGGCTGTGATTTGCGGCTGGTAACCGCACTTCACGCGCATAAATATATCACTTATCGAGATCTGTTACGATAGAGTGCCACACTCAGTAATGGGTAAAGGGTTAGAGAGGCAAAATTTATTTTCCTCACTATTTCGTGAGAAGAAATTTGAGTTTCCTACTCATGTCAGGAAAAATTTCTTTTATGCACAATCGGCCCAAAAAGCATTTGTTTTGGCTCTAAAAAGCGGGCTTAAACCCTTCTTTTTGGCCCATGGACCAAAAAGGAATAATCCCTATGGATACATAAATAAAATGACAATTTTTGTCTGTTGTGAATACTTGATTTTACAAAATGTTATTTTGACACATAACCTATATACATATTTTAATCTTTTGAACATACAATTAAATGTTATTTTGTTGTGCATAAAATATTGTAATTGTATTGAAAATTCAACTATTCCGAATCATGTCGTGTTTGGTATCATATGAAAGGGCATTAAAAGACCTTTTAAATGCAATATGAAAAAAATTCAAATTTACGATAGGCAATTGTTTGAAAATTCAACTATTCCGAATCACATCGTGTTTGGTATCATATGAAAGGGCATTAAAAGCCCTTTTACATGCAATATGAAAAAATTGAAAATTTACGATAGGCAATTGTTGCTAATAATCATGGCACGGGCCAGAAACGTCTGTTTTTACCCTTGGTACATAAATAACTATATCATGTCAGGTAGATATATTTTCGATCACAACGGTCGCGAATAATTTCAGTGTCTTAAAACTGAGATTGCGTGTCGTCCTCGATGTAAGATGTCAAGTATATAAAAATGATTAATGATGCTAAAATGAGTTTGTATGAAGCGTAGAATGAAATCAAGCAGTAGTATATTACATGCAGAACAAGGCGTTGAGATCAGATTCGGATGCAGGGTACGAAGAGTAAAGGGATATCTACAATAACGAGAAGTAATATTCTTCCGACGTTGCCGTACGAAGCCGGGACACAATATCTTCCTTGTCACCTTTGTGCTCAGCTAAAGACGTACGTAAAGCAATTCTAAACTAATATAGATAAGAAGTTACGATACAGAGCACGGCTGAGCGACATCCATGTGTCGACAGGTAATATCCTCAAATTTCGTTGACGTTGATGTCAAGTAGCGATACAATCTACACTCGTCTCAGCGCAGCACAAAGTGAAATTAGTGCGCACGCAGACGCAGCGACCGGAGCCGCCGGAGCCGCCGGAGCGACGGGAGCGCCGACAGCGGGCAGACTGTAATTACGGCATTTCCACACAGTTTTAAGCAACGAACTTTGTATGACGGAAAGCTATTCTGTGTACTTCGTAATGCACAAATGTGTGAAACATGGGATCAACATAAGATAGATCTCATGCAGAGAATCGCGGAATTATCTACTCTGTTTAACCAACACATTCGAAATTATCCTCGAGATTATCTCTTCAGAGTAAATTATAACTACAGACAAATCAAAAGGAATTTTTACAGTTGGCAATAAAAAAACCTACTTGAAATTGGTGAGCCTGATACATAAATTCATTTCCTGTTGTTGACAGTGACATTTGAAAATTTCAAATTAAATTTGAGTACATTTAATTCTTATTCGTTTTTGGTTGTATTTTTCTTAAATATCCATAAATAAAATTGTTGTTTCTCTCACCCTTCCTTTTATTACTTAACATAGCAATAATTCAAAGTATTTCTATTACTCAAAAAGTCAAAAATCTATTAGCTGTCAGCCTCCTGACATAACCTATTTGTATTTATTAGAAATGTCAAATAGTATTTCCGCCATTACCTAGCGTTGTGCCAACTGTGGAATAAAAAGATCTCCGGAATTGTATTGCCAACTGAAACAATTCCTTTTAGTCACTCTGTAGTATATGTTATACATAGAATTAAACAATTTACGTCATCATCGTACAGAGAAATTTTAGTTTCTCTTCACTACCCTAAAAATATAATTTTATTGTTAATATACATTTGAAACCATCAACATAATTAATCATATTTGGAAATACGGGATGACTATAATTTATTGACAAAGAATTTTAAGTTGGCTACTCTGTTTAGTTGGCAAGCCCATCAATTCGATAAAAAATATCTGATCTTGCTAAAATATTCATAATCATAAATTCTCGAAACGATTTTTTATTATTATTTAGATTAATAGTATATTACGTACCATGAACTGTAAGTGTCAGTTTTTAAATTAAGAATGTAGTTTGGAAAATCGAGGCTCGAAGGATCAAGATTTCCTAAACATGCGCGTCCTAAAAAAGTCACTTACAGTTCGAGGTTAGTAAGCTATTTTTTTACAATACTTGCACAAACAGAAGGAAAAGAAAAATAGGTTTCAAAATTGACAGTTGTCAAATTGTCAAGATAATCAGGACCTTGATATGTAATATTTACTTACAGTTCACAGTGGACAATAAGTAAATATTAAAGTCCTGATATAACCATTGACACCACTGTGCAATAAAAGTTGCACTTACAGTATTTAAATTTTGTCATAAATAGGTAACTTACAGTACAAGAATTGCTCAAATGATTAATTCAGTAAATAATATTAATATTCCTTACTTATTGTACACCTTGTAGGATGATATTGTTTTTAGTGACATTGTATTTACAACGAGAATTGTCTGATTGGATGGGTACACTATACACATATTTATTACAAGCCCTGCAATTAATCCTCAGCAAATATTTCTACATCCATCCACATTAATCCCCTATATTATGTAACATGATCATTCCCCCTTATTCTGTAACTTGATCATTATCTATTACCCATCGATAAATTAATGACAACCCTTATTTTTTTACTATTCTATAGATTACTGCAATTTTATCATTCTGTGACTAAAATAATTTATTTAGCTATTTCTATTTTACTTGTATGCATTCTGCTCTCGTACAAAGCTGCCAGTATAAAAAATATTTTTTCCTATACCGCGTTTGCAAAGACAATTTTGTACTACGGTTTTTGTCAAAGACAGTACTACAAAATACAATTTTGTTCTACAGTTTTTAGGAATTTTTCTTGTGTAGTTGTTAAGTAATCTAGTTCTAAAAATGTCGTCTTTAGCTCATCTCATGTAAAAATATTGCAATTTATTTTTTAATTATTAAAAATTAGAGGTATTTAGTTTCATAACATATATATTTGACGACTGGTAACCGCACTTCACGCGCAAAATATATCACTTACCGAGATCTGCTTTAGCAGAGTGCCACACCCAGTAATGGGTAGAAGGCGTGATGATATATTTATTTTATTTTATTTAAATAAAAAAAAATATGTCATCACGGCGTCTACCTAATACTGAGTGTGGCACTCTGCCGTAGCAGATCGCGGTAAGTGATATATTCTTGCGCGTAAAGTGCGGTACCAGATAATTATGAATTTGAACTAATCTACCTAATGAATGTCAAAATAAATTAAATTTCAAATGTTTATTGAATATGTCAGTAATACCACCTTCAAATGTATTGTCAATTTAAAAAAAATATATTTATCAAACATTTTTACGAGTTTAGTTATACATAATAAACAGTTTAATGTTTGTATTTTTACTTTGTTGAATGAGGAATTATAAGTAGAGTTTCCTCCTCTTCTGGCGCTGTCGACTAAACGATGTTTGCCATGTTGTTCACAAGAAACTTGAGCATATGTCACCTGTGCGATAAGTACTTACAAACTTTACGTCATTCCGGTATCAATTTGCACACGCGCCAGCGATACGTAAATAACTGCAGATTATCAGAGTTCACGACGTATGTATAAGATGTTCTCATGCTTACGCGAGCGCGATAACTATTTAGCGCTGTGCACCGGCTCTGCATGCACTAAATTGGTTTTTTGCTTGTTATACTATATTATTAAATGCAAGTATATGCTTCCATGTTTAAAGTACGCTATTTGAATATACATTATTTATTTTTTATACAACTGGTATAAATTGGCACAAGGTGAATCATGTGACTAACATAATTGGGAATCAAAATGGAACCGGAACAGTGATTTTTGAAAAAACATATTATAAATACATATATACATACATACCTAACATCACACTATATACCATCAAATTGGTTAGCATGAACCCCAGAATCAGTCATACAAACATTCACTCATCAAATTGATCAATAATCATTCTTATCCTAACATATTATCCTTGCTTCAATCACATTCAAAATAATTAATCACACAACAAACCTTCAATCACATCCATCCAATTTATCCAATACACTTTTTATTAACCTTTCTTCAACATACGTTTCATATGTCCAAAACATCTGAAATTACTCAAACTCACTCCTCTAACAACGAATCTATAAACATTAGAAAAAAAGAAAGCGCGTATTTAAAAGAAAATTTCATACAATGGTAGTTAGGCACTCTATTCTAAGAATTGAAAATGAAACAAAAAGATAAGAAAAGAAAAAAATGTCGCACTGCGTTTGTTTTGGAAAGTGAATTCCACACAATTGCAATTAAAGAATTAAGATCAGAAACCAAATCAAAAAGATAAGAAAGGAAGGGAGTGTTATTCTATGCTTTCGTTTGTTACGTAAACAAAATATTCTGGAGCAATAAAGAAGTTTCTATGAAAGGAATTATAAAAGTGGTATCAAGTCGGCCCGAGGATCCTGAGAACCCCGGTTCGATTCCCACAGCCGACGAACAATTTTCACCAAATTAAAATTATCTCTATGTCTCCCCCCCCCCCCAATAACATCTTTGGAGGCCGTGATTTGACGGCTGATAACCGCACTTCACGCGCATAAATATATTACTTACCGAGATCTGCTTCGGCAGAGTGCCACACCCAGTAATTGGTAAAAGGCGTGATGATATATTTATTTATTTATTTTATTATAAGTATAATGTTTGGCAAAGATTAATTGCGAAATGAATTTAATAAAGAAATGGTTATTGAATGTTTCAAGGGTTTGTGCTACCCCATTAGATAGAACTTGGTGTATTTTCCGCCATCAAAATTTCCATTTTTTTAAAATAATTATTTAATTGCCTCAAATAATTCGATACTAGGAATTTAATTTATTAAATAAAATAAATATATCATCACGCCTTCTACCCATTACTGGGTGTGGCACTCTGCTGAAGCAGATCTCGGTAAGTGATATATATTGCGCGTGATGTGCGGTTACCAGTCGACAAATCACGGCCCCCAAACATGTTAATTTATTAAAAGAAGATTATTCATTTTAAGAGTTTAACTTATTTTCTGCAAACAGTTACCCTTCTGTTTTGCATGTTTACATGTTTATCCGAAAGTTTTAGCAAAATTGCCAGTAAAATGAAACTTTATGCATTTTGTCAAGAAGAGCCGTTAAAATACTTTCGTAAAGTTTCGCAGACTAAATCGAAAAATCTCTGTAACTTCAAAAGAAATACTATCTTCGGTATTCACTATTAGCTATTTTCTTACTAGAAAACTTTGTGAGTTTTTATTTGGGGCTGTTACGACAAATGTACTTTTCGAACGGTTAGGAAACGACGAACGTACAAGAAATCCTGACGTTCGGGAACAGCGAACCGCACTGGTTCGAACGTTTGAAGCAACTAACAATGAAGTTTGTAGTCTTACTTAGTTACCAACTAAACGGCAAACTCTATTTGTTACTTGTATTACATTGTTTAGCAAAATTTATATAAATTTCCGATCCTGTTATACCTTAGAGACACAGTGTTCACAACCGAGCATTGGAGAGTTCACCAACGAGAAGGCAATATTGTACCGGATGTAATTAATAAAATAAACTTACGTTGTGGAACCATTGGATTTTGTGTTGCTTTGGGTTGGCTCTAATGTTGCATTCGAAGTAGACGTCGTCACCTTCTTTGATGTCTTCTGGATTGAGCGTGCTACCCAAGTGCAATATCACTTGCGGAGGATCTGCAACAAGAATAATATAATCATTTTGAGCTAAATAATTTTAGATTGTTTGACAAAACGAAATACATGTACGAGACTTATTAACATTTATTTGTTTTCTTAAATTGGCAAGAAAGTGCCTACTCTCCTGATCAGTTTTAGTATGGAAAGTAGATTTTTTTTATCAAAACAGTCAGATAAAGTAAAAAATTGTCAGGTAAAATACAAAACAATCAGGTAAAGTAAAAAAAAGTCAGATAAAGTGCTTTTTTTTAAAGCGCCAAGAAAGTGCCTATATTTTCTAACCAATTTTAGTATGGAAAGTACGTATCCAAGGTTACAACAAAAATAACAGTCTGGTGAAGTACAAAACAGTTTGGTGAAGATTGTACCTGACTGTTCTGTATTTTACCTAACTGTTTTTTTGAATATGTAGCCTGCTGTCAATACAATTCATATCAAACAATTTCATCATTTTGAATTATTTATGATTAATTATTGATTAAATTAAAGAGTTTCAGAAAAACCTGTATACCTAATACCTTAGGAAAGGGTTTTTACTTTCCTAACTTATCATGTAATATACTAATATAGTGTAAAATGTGAAATGGCGTAAAATTTGGAAAAATCTACTCTACCAAAGGTTATATCTAAAAAATTAAGCAAAATATGAAGATAAACTTAACGGCATTGAATTCCTCGTGTCCGAATTGACTTATACACATATTTTCAGCAATTTTGTTATTTTTGATATTTTGACCAAAATTTTCGATATACACAAATTTCTAAGGCCAATATCTTCAAAACTAAAAGAGATACGAACTCAAAGATTTCACCATTGGATTCTGCGCGTCGAGATACATAAGTATGTAAATTTTTAGTAAAATATTCTAATGAGGAAAATTTTTAGAGCAATAAGTCTGAAAAAGGCTTAAAAATCAAAAATTCTTAAGGGGTACCCCTTAAGAAATTTTCAAAAAATAAAAATAGCTGAAAATATGTTTATAAGTCAATTCGAACACGAGAAATTCAATGCCGTTGAGCGAAATTTTGTATATTGTTTAGTTTTTGAGATATAGGCTTCGGAAAAGTAAAATATAGCTTAAAATTCATCTCATTTTGGCCATTTTCTGCTAACTGCCCTATATACCAAAAACTAGCCTAGATGCGGGCCTGGAAAATGCACCATTGTATTCCTTATAATTCTCTGCATGAGTATACATATTTTTGTTGATATAAATTGAGAGATAAATTTTTATTGCAATGTACAACATGGACAAATTATCAAGATTTATGATTTTTCAAATAATTGCCCAACAATACACTAGGTGCGCTACTGCATCATTCCAGCCTCTCAAGATACTCTATAGACTCAACATATTTACAAAATTAAATATAACTGAATTACAGAAAATGACACTCGTAAAGGGTAAAGAAGATGTAAATGAAGAAGATGAATTACAGAAAACAAAAACTTGCGATACTACGATAGCTGTCCAAGGCTAACTACTTATAAAGCTTAGCTACAACTACTGTTTTTTTTATTTTATTATTGTAACCTTGGATACGTGGAATGCTGTCAAAACAATTCATATACAAAAATTTTAACATTTTGAATTATTTATGAATAATTATTGATTAAATTAAACGGTTTCAGAAACAAATAGAATACATAAAACATCATAAGACCAAAGAAATGTTGACGTGTTCATGATAACGTAAACACTCATGAAATAGCATTCTTTTGCTATAGAAAAAGTTGAAATAATAGTGTCATATTCAATGAGTCAAAAAGAAGTATATTTTTGTCTCATCGCTAATAATATTTCACTCCCGTTGCTATGGAAAGAAAAACGAAATATTTATTTCAAATTGTTATATTGATTATAAAAATATGTATTCGTTTTAAATATTGAAGTCCTGGAAAAGATAGAATATAAACATTATGAGAGAAGTGTTTTTTCTCTCGATTTTGCCTTTTGCTTCAACTTGGCGTTTAATATACTATTTTATTTATTTATTGTAACAAGAACTAAATACCAATTACTGTAGCTTAGAATCCAAATCACTCAGACGCAATCGTAACTTTTTATATAACTTGAAGTTAGCGAAATTAGAATGCGCAAACTCTAGCTTGATGTTATTAGCATGACGATGTTTTGGAAATGGGCAAATTTGCATGTAGTGTTATTTGCTCATTTTGGCAATTTATTATAATAGTGCTACATAATACATCATGCAGGTAATGATACTAATTTGGCAAAATGAATTCAAGCTGCATGTACAAATTTGAAATTCAAGTATGCACTCATTCCTTTCAGACGGAACGGACAAGAACGTAGTTCACGACCGAGATGTTGTACAAGTGTACGTAGTTTTAACCGTGGTGGCATTACCTGGCGTGTTCTGTTAAGCAGGGATGTAATTATTTCATTTAGCATATTCCCCTGTGATGCACTGTTTGCTGGCACGAACTGCAGTGACGCTGTTCACACACACACACACACATACGCCAATACTCCTGCAATATTTAATTACACATATGCACATATGGCCCAAGTATCCTTGACCCTGCAAAGGTTTGTTACTGTTTTTAGATTCAGACTAAATATACTAATTATACGAAAATTAAACATAATAAATAGTTATTACTGTTCTGTCTTCAATTTAATTGCCGAAGTAATTAGCCTATTATCTAACAGTTACTAATCTTTATTTTTTAATTGTTAGATGTTCAAGAACTATTTTATAAGATGTACTTTAAACAAATACACAAAGAATTAAATTATTTGCATATAAATTTAAAATTAAAACATTTTTTTAATTTAAACAAAAAGTGTGCAAGTAAATCGTACTGATTATAAGTGAGTGCAATATTTTTATTAGACCACTTTA
This sequence comes from Pterostichus madidus, assembly GCA_911728475.2. NCBI lineage: Eukaryota > Metazoa > Arthropoda > Insecta > Coleoptera > Carabidae > Pterostichus > Pterostichus madidus. The sequence continues at coordinate 40,896,162 of OU452305.1, forward strand.
TAAAAAGTTCATATTCCTTGCAATACCGAGTAACGATTTTTTCGGCAATAAATTATTAATAATATTCTTGGCAACTTCTTTAATATGTACAGGAGAAGACATAAAATTTCAACTTACGAATTTCACAATTTTTTTTAAAGAAAACAAATACATTGTTTATTTTTATTTAACTCTCGTATCCTTGTTTACAGATATATTTATGTTGTCAACAAAAAAGTCCAAGTATTTAATATTTGACAAATAAATATATAATTTCATTCTCAAAAGAATCTTGTGTATCAAAGGTTCAGAAAATGTTTTGCCTGTATTCGCAATTTAAAAGTCTTGCCTTCAGCTCGGCCTATCTAAATATACGCACACACGTAAAAGTACAATTTCAGGCCTAGTAATACAAATAACTATTTTTATATTGGCCGCTTCGCACGAGAAAAAATTGTATAAAAGAAAAATATAGAAATACAAAACAAATTATTTAGATTACAGAATTTAAGGGGTCGCTAGCTCAGTGGTATCAAATTGGTCTGTGGATCCTGAGAACCCTGGTTCGATTCCCAAAGGCAACAAACAATTTTCACCATTAAAAAAAAAACTACCCTTGTGGCTTCCTTACCACTAACATCTTTGAGGGCCGTGATTTGACGGCTGGTAACCGCACTTCACGCGCAAAATGTATCACTTACCGAGATCTGCTTCGGCAGAGTGCCACACCCAGTAATGGGTAAAAGGCGTGATGATATATTTATTTATTAACAGAATTGTGGTAATCTATAAGTACATGAATAAAATAAATAAATTATCACGATTTTTACCCATTACTGGGTGTGGCACACTGCCGAAGCAAATCTTGGTAAGTGATATATTTATGTGCGTGAAGTACGGTTACCAGCCTTCAAATCAAGACCCCAAAGATGTTAGTGGAGGAGGAGCCGCAGGAGTAATGTTAATGTGGTGAAAATCTACAAAGTAATTATAAAAAAAATAAGGGTTGTCATTAACTTCTCGACTTTCAAAAAGATGAGTGTTCAGATGCCAACATCAAATCCAATAAGCTGCAGAAAAATATACATTTATTGTTTTGCATGTTCATCTAAAGAAAAGAGAACGAAATGTCCTAAATATAATTATAAAACAATTTTCTGGTAAAGAATTTAATAATGCAGTCCTCAAATGAGAAAAATATTGGCAATCTAACTTAGTTATCAACTAATTTCCATTTTTAAAAGTTGCTTGAATACAGTAACCTGCCTTTGTTATATACAAAAGTTTATGCTTGCACACATACAGACAGATAATGTTGCTGAACAAAGGTAGAATGTTAGTTGTTGTGAAATGTTTTAGAGACTAGATGCAGTTACGTTTAATGTCCACGTATATCTCCAGTCATACGCTCTATGCAACGGTATAGTTCCTTTCATTCATTAAGTATAATTACACTGTTTATTTCTGTTTTATTTCACCTTACTTAAAAACTATTTTTACTTTATTACCTGGAATATTTAATTGACTGTTTACTACCCGGAATATAACTAAACAGCTCTGTTTTATTAATATAACAATAGATAATTTAGATAAATTAAACGTGGGCGAAAATTTAAAAGGGCGAAATTATCGCGTAATATAACAACTATTTAATTTGTTCTGAAGTTGCTATAAAGTTTACTTTAATTTAACAGACAATAAAACTGAGGTACAACGTGTTTATTAATTAATAATCAAGAGGGCGTGAGTTCAAATCTCACTGACTTCAACATAAAAAAATACAATTATATCTAAGTAGTTCAGATTCCATTATAAGCTACTGTAATAGAGATTAAGTTCCTGTTGTGCAGAGTAAAAAACAAATACATATTCGTTATTGTTTTCTTTATGAAATATTTTGACGGAGGAGCCAGTACTGAGGAAAATTAAATTTATTTTCCATAACTATGAATTCTGAACAATAATAATATTAAATGTGGAGTAGGTGACACAGTGGTTATCGTGTCAGCCTGTGGATCCTGAGAACCCTGGTTCGATTCTCACTGCCGACAAACATTTTCACCACATTAATACTACTTCTGTGGCTCTCCCTCCACTAACATCTTTGGGGGCCGTGATTTGACGGCTGGTAACCGCACTTCACGCGCAAAAATATATCACTTACCGAGATCAACTTCGACAGAGTTCCACACCTAGTAATGGGTAGAAGGCGTGATGATATATATATATATATATTTATTTATTTTATAATATTAAATTTAAAGTTTATGACAGAAATATTCGGGACCGAGGACCTTCAGCTTGCCGGGCTGATGCTTTAACCACTAAGCCACGGCTCCCCTGAACGAGATAGGCGTCAACGGAATTTATCTGTCATAGTGTCTAACACAGCATCGATCCCAAGACTCCTACGACTCATAGGAATTGACAACGGGTTTCGTCTGTAGCGACACAGTCTGATTTTTAAAACTTCAAAGTCATTCATATGACTTAAACTCTTAAAATTTAATAATAATATTGTTGCATACTTTGAGCAGCATGTCCCATGTTGACCACAATGAAATCAGCATGGCCTTGGCTCTTATGAGGTCCATACAGTCTCTTCCACAGTACTACCACTCACATATTAATATTGCTCTTATACACCACGCACTAATACGCACAATAACACGCAATTGAAGCCAATTTACGCATTAAAATATCACTAAATGATCAGTAAAACACTCACAGAACAATCACTAAACACTTCGATCACTACAACAGCCCGCACTCTACTGACTCGAAGAAACCTTGTACAACGTAAACTAATTGGTAAGATATGCTGTAACTTGTTCGGCTATGTTAATATATTTTTATTTATCATTAAAATCGATAATGTAGCAATCTTATAGTATTCGGATGTTTGCCGATAATAAACGAACAAATCCGAATGATAATTTTCAAAATTTTTGGCGCAGCAATTCATGTACTCGTGATTTGAAGGATGGTGACCGCACTTCACGAGCAAAATATATGTAGTAATGAGTTGAAGGCGTGATGATATATTTATTAATTTATTTACATGTAATTTTTATTTGCTTTTATTTATTTAAACTGAGTTTAAAATTTAGCTTTTGTTAGTCAAACCAACTATTAGAATTTTTAATTAAAAAAATTAATAAACATATCATCACGCCTTTTACCCATGACTGAGTGTGGCACTCTACCGGAGCAAATCTCGGTAAATGATATATTTATGCGCGTGAAATGCGGTTACCAGCCGTCAAATCACAGCCCCCAAAGATGTTAGTGAGGGGGAGCCACAGGGGGTAACTTGAATGTGGTTAGAATTATTTGTCGGTGGTGGGAATCGAACCGAGGTTCTCAGGATCCACAGGCCGACTTGATACCACTGAGCCTTCAACCTTATTATATATTATATATTATCTTTATTTACTAGATTTACCGTGTATATTTAAAGTTCGAATAAACCATTTTGAAGCTTGTCGTGAAATAATAATGTGTCTAAAATGAAAGAAAAGAGCTTTTTTCGCTCACGTTTAAATGCGTCAAGATCATAACGAGTGAGACAAACTTCAAGTAATAAAAATAATCGCTTTCCTCTCCAGTTTGACAAATAATAATTATTGAGTATTTTCAGCACATCCGATTAAACACACTTGTAATGCTCTTGTGAAGAAAATATTTTTTGTAATAAAAATAAGGCAACAAACCCGGTGCAAGCTATTGGACTATTCTCATTTCCACAGTTCGATATATAAAATATCTTATACCATATCTTTACGTGCGCGTTAGCAATTTGGTCTCCTCTAAAATATATGGCAAAACTTGTGCGCAATTCCGGCAGCAATAATCAAAATTACCAATCGACTCTATTCATCCAACCACAGAACAAATAACAAAACACGTCGCAAGCTTGTGCTTTAAATCAGTGGTTTTCAAACTGTAATCCCCGGAGGGATCGCAAAGACATTGGTGGGGGTTGTTGGATGCTATAAAAATATCAAAGCGAATATTTGACAGTAATGTTAAATAATTCAATCTTGTTAATAATATAAGGAAAACTTATTATAAAAATTGAAGTAACGGCAGTATAACTGGCCATCAAAGAGTTCATTACAAGCTTGACTGTAAAATACATTTAATTCTTGAAATAATACCAACATACCAAAGTTCCTAAGACACTATACCACACTTCGTAATTATAATTTTTTTTTTTACTATCAGCCTTTTACAAACTGCTATTTTATAAGTAAGGGGGTTAGGAAATAATTTATTTGTGATTTTTGCCTCTAAGGACGTCATGGCCTCGAAAAGTTTGAAAACCACTGTTAGAAATGAACAAAACACGAAACTTGTAGCAATGCAATTCCAGAGTTGCAGACCAGCATCGGGTCCTGCGCAAGCGACTCTGCCGTCAAATCCCTCGTGTTATCTGTGGTAGATACGAGGTGAGCCTTCCACAGAGGAGAATATCCTTGTTGTGTGCGTGCTGATATATTATTCTCATCTTCCTGATGATTGTTAATAATGTTTGATATCAAAACAGTCAGAATTAATTGCTGCAATAACTTGAAGTTGTTTATATTTCATTACGTTGTTTTGAGGAACTTGCGAGGAAGAGATACGAGGAGAAAGAGAATACGAACCTTGCTATTTGAATTTGTACATAATATGCCTTATTTTACCAATGATAATAGGCGTATTCCATTTGCCATTTGACTCAGATCTAACTTACATTTACTGAACCTGATCACTTATTCGTTTCGCTGGATTACTTCACTGATTTTAATTCCAGTACTACGATTAGTGATTATAATTTACTATGAAGTAATTCGTCTCAATAAGTACATCAGTTAGCTTTGTTCAGTTCATGTAGTCATGTTGTCTAATTTATCTGAACTGATTTAAGTGAACCAAGTGGCAAATAGAATACAAATTATGAGTAATCTTAGTAGAGTGGAAACAGCAAAATGATGTTAGATTTTGTTTTTAGCTGTATTTCATTTGCCACTTGGTTCACTTAAATTAGTTCAGATAAATTAGTCAACATGACTAAATAAACCGAATTAAGCAAACTGATACACTTATTGGGGTGAATTACTTCAAAGTAAATTGGAATTAGTAATTCTAGTACTAGAAATAAGATCGGAGAAGCAATCTAGCTAAATAAATAAGTGATCTGGTTCAGTAAATGTAAGCTAGATCTGATTCAAATGGCAAATGGTATGCACCTTTTATGAACTATCTTATTGAATGTGAAAACATGTGCCTTCTATTGATTTTAAACAAAAAATTAACAAGCAAATTATATGTTATACAGTTCCTTAATATTAGATATCTTTTAAATGTTCAGTGGTATAAAATTGGACTATGGATTTGAGGAGCCGGGTGCGATTCTCATAAGCGACAAACAATTTTTATCACATTAAAATTACCCCTGTGGCTCCACTTTCACTAACATCTTTAGAAGCCCTGATTTGACAGCTGGTAACCGCACTATGCGTATAAACATATTTCTCTTACCGAGATCTGTACGGCAGAGTGCCACACACTCAAAAATGGGCAAAAGGCGAGATGACATATTTATTTGATTATTTTAAAGGTTTAAATTTGTGAATCGATAAATTGGGTATATGACTCAGGGCTATCGAGTCGGCCTGTGATTCTATTTCCACACCCCACAAACAATTTTACTGTTAATTAATTAAATTACCGCTTCCCCTATAAAGATTGTCTTACAAAAATAATATATATAAAAGGGATTAACAAATACTATGTGCCTAATAAATATTGTAGTAGAGACTTTTGTTTAAAGGTTGATATGGATATAAGTAAAAAAAATATCATGAAAAAATATTTGATATTCAAATGGCTATAATGTATTTATCATACGAAAATTTTATTCCAGAGAAAAACAATTTTAAGAAAATAGAAGCCTTGGAGAAATTTCATCTTTTGTTTTCTTTATAACGTGACGTCAGGAGAGATTATTTGAACTGTCACTTTTTTATATCCATTAGTTTTCCGTGCAGTGACATCCCTCGTCACGTAGTATTTGTACGCATATCAGGCGGCCGCTTCGTAAAAGGATCATGATTTGTTACGGAGATCCTCACACCGCGACGTACGAGATAGTCGAGCTACTTACAGAAACAGCTTCTTGAATAAAAACATGAAATATGGCCAGTAAAACTGCTTACTTCTGCACTGCGCATATAGTAAATAAAATTTGTTGGAAACGTCCTTTTGAAATATTGGCCTTCCAACACGTTCCAGATAGCGACAGAGACAGAGCTAGCAGCCTTGAATCGTTTACGGGTTTTACCTTTATTATTATTGTTAGTGTAATAAATCCAATATTAAGGTCGTGATCCCATTTATTGCACACCTGAGTCCCGTGGAAAACTATATGGGAATGCGATAAATTTACGGGTTGTATAGTTCTCGACACAGAGGGTTAATTGATGGTACGGGTAAGATGATAGGCTAGAATATATGCTACGTTAGTTTAGATAGGTCAGAGCATAGGTCGTGCATTCATTACTGTCTGATGGATTACTATGTACAATATAATGAAGCCTGCATTATATCATACTACCACGTCGAGAGTTTATGTTATAAATATAAAATTACACCAGAAAAAGATTTCAGCATTACTTGATTTGCAGAGATTCATAGTATATTACATAATACGTTAGGAAAGTGTTATTTTACTTGATGTAGCGCTGAGTCAAGTAAAAACACTTTCCTTACGTATTATGTATACTATTTTTCTGGAACGGTTTAATTTTATCAATGTTTTATATCATAAATAATTAAAAACGTTTAAATTTTCTGATATGAATTGTACTGGCAGCGGACTACGTGTATCCAAGGTTACAACAAAAATAACAGTCAGGTAAAATCTTTACCAGACTATTTTGTAATTTACCAGATATGTACTTTACTTGACTGTTTTTGTAAAAACCTACTTTCCATACTAAAATTGGTCAGGACAGTAGGCATTTTCTTGTTGATTTCAGAAAAAATAATGTCGGTTTCTTTATAAAATAAAAATATATATTATCACGCCTTTTACAATTTACTGGGTGTGGCACTATGTCGAACCAGATCTCGGTAAGTGATACATTTATGCGCGTGAAGTGCGGTTATCAGACGTCAAATTACAGCACCCAAAGTTGTTAGTGGTGGAGGAACCACAGGGGTAATTTTAATTTGGTGAAAATGTGTCTCGGCTGTGGGAATCAAACCAGGATACTCAGGATCCACAGGCCGACTCGATACTACTAAGCTATCTATTTGTCTCTTTGTATAGTAGTTTTATTTTTATAGGTGGCTCAGTGGTATCGAGTCAGCCTGTGGATTTGAGAACTCGGGTTCGACTATTTTCACCACATCAAAATTACCGTTATCGTTTCCCCGCCACTAACATCTTTAGGAGCCATGCCTTGACGACTGGTAACTGCATTTCACGAACAAAAATATATCATTTGCCGAGATCTGCTATGGCATGATTCCACACCCAGTAGTGGGTAAAAGACGAGAAATTTTCATAATTTGAAAAAGCTATCCCTGTGGCTCCTCCACCACTAACATGTTTGGGGGCCGTGATTTGACGACTGGTAACCGCACTTCACGCGCAAAATATATCACTTACCGAGATCTGCTTCAGCAGAGTGCCACACCCAGTAATGGGTAGAAGGCGTGATGATATATTTATTTATTTATTTATATATATATTTATTTGTTTACTTCATAAATAAACTGTGAGCTCAATGTATGTGACATTCCTACCTAGTTTATATGTAAATTAAATTCTGGAAATAAATATTTATTCGTTGAATGAAGGTTAGTTCATTAGGTATATTTCAATACCTAAGAATATTTCTTGAAGTGCAATTTTTCCTGGATGCTGAACATCAAAAATTGAAAACATTAGGAAATGAACTAGAAATAACATAATATGCAGAATATACTCTCGTATAGAGACATCTCGGTAGAAGTACAGTGCAGCAGATACAAGATCATACTTCAACTATATTCGTTTTGTAAAGTAATGCTGCACTTAAATATTACATTTGCTTCATATGTAATATTCTAGAAAGTCCTTGTAAAACTAGATACGAGAAAAATTACCATACTTCAGCACGAACAAGAGCAATAACTCAAAACATCTTCGTAGTATCTGAGTCAAGTAACAACATTTCATTACGTTAATCGTTTATTTTGCAAGACAAACAAAACATAAAGATAGCGGAGCCGCGATACCACGTTATTGTCTTTTTCTATGTTGAGCACCGCGTCGCGACGCCAAGAAGCAACAACCGCGAAGAGGCGACGAGAGGCCGAATATAAAGAACGACGCTCGACCGATAACGACGCCGGTCTAGTTAATATGCAAAATTGTATCTAGATAGCGCGCGTATTACAACATTACGTTGACATATTATGCACTGTCGTGTCGTGTCGTGTCGTGTTCTGGCACGGCGATGTCCTATGAGAAATAGTTCCGTGCAGAATCAGAACGGCGGATTTCCGCAAGATGATTTTATAGCGGCGTTTTAGGCACGTCGTAAAATGCGGTGCATACGTGCAGACTGGCGGAATGCACAGAGTGCACTCGTGCAACACGACATGCAACGTGAGACCGTGACGGAATGTGTTCAACTACGATTCACTAATTGGAATTGTGCGGAGTAATGAAATTAAAATGGAACATAAACTTTCTTACTTCAGTCCCACATTGTATAGTATTTTCAAATTTTCATTTGACATCATAATCTTCCTGTCAAACAGCTCCAAGTTTTGTTTGAGAATAGGTACAAAGATAAACAGACAGAAATTATGAATGTAAATGAAGCGTTCGTAAAAACTAATTGAAGGATGGTGTAATGAATAAATGTTAAGTGGTCTCTATATAATTAAATACCAATGAAAAAGTTTAACTACCAAGATAAATAGTTTATTTGTGGTCGCCGAGAAAACTTTTTCTCGCTGATCACTTATTAAACTGAAAAATCCGTCTTTAGAGAAAGTTTCGATAATTATTGTTACCTTCGTGATAAGTTTTTTATAATTTTGCGCAAATATTTTTTTCTACGGTCGTATTAAACAGTCAACACAATACTCAAAATGAGTGCAGAAAGTATATTTTAGTAATACAATCTTTTCTTTTTATATTAATGTGAAATATAACAGTAATTGACAGATGTCAAGTATCGATTTTAAGAAATAAAAGTTCACGACCGTAAATAAATAGTAAGTAACATAAAATTAACATTTACTTCATATTTTTTTCCTGATCTAGATAAAGGAAAATGATGAATTGGAATACCATTAGATCCAGAATTCTTTTGTCGACAAAAATTATTTAGCGGCTGAAAATCATTTAGGGCAGCGAATAATTGAATATTTCAAAATTAACAAAGAAATCCCTATGGTGCGTGTCTTGACGCACCACCCTGTATAGATAAGATAAAGTGTTCTGTCATAGTTATGACAATTTAATAATTCCCAGTTAGTATCAAACTTATCCAAATTTATTTGTCAGCTGCGACAATAGTGGCATAATGATCATTTTTCTTGATAATAGGTTATAAATCCATTTCTAAACGTCGACAGTTGAATGCGAATTCTTCCCAGAACATTGGAACGACGCCGAGGAAAACCGCTATTTTAGTTCTGGCGTAGGACGAGCGGTAGGGCGGTGCTGCCAGCGCTCAGCACCGCCAAATAAATATAGGTTAGAATGCAGCGCACAGCTGGCATGGGGAGCTTCGAACCTGCCGCTGCTGAGAGAAATGTGGCGTAAGAATTGCCTAATGAAGAAATAACACAACGAACTGAAGGAAATGTATCAGATTTTACTAAGAGGATGAAGAAAAAACGTGCCACGCACCAAGAAGTTTGGAAATTAAATTAAGCACAGTCATAATTTCATATTTATAACATCTGTGGATCGTTCGTGGTGATGCTGTCGTGCTGAATATTATTTCAACTTTAGTCATGTTTTTGTGACTAAGAGGACTGCTACTAATTAACAAGATGGCGTCCGTCTAGACTCTGCTAGTATAATATGCCGTTTAAGACAATTTTCCTTTGTTCATTTCTTGTTGTTCGGTTTTGCCAGTTGACACATTTGCGCTGAGGATTCTTTTTGTTTTCGTTGCATTGTTCCAAGTTAATTAATTATCGTAAAACTGACGATGTCATTTAAATATTTTAAAGTTATAAATTACTGCAAGAAATAATTGTTTCCATAATTACCAAAAACGCAAATTCACAAATATGTTCATTAGTATGGAGTAGGTGGCACAGTGGTATCGTGTCGGCTTGTGGATTCTGAGAACCCTGGTTCGATTCTCATTGCCGACAAACATTTTCACACATTAATACTATTCTTGTGGCTCCACTAACATATTTGGGGGCTGTAATTGTTGGTAACCGCATTTAACGCGCAAAAAAAAAATCACTTACTGAGATCCACACCCAATAATGGGTAGAAGGCGTGATGATATATTTAATATATTTATATTTAGTTACAATGAACACTTCCACGGAGATCTTTGACCAGAATTTTCAAATAGTTACTGCAGCACTACAACTAAAAGTAGCATTTTTTATAAAATAATAATATGGGGTAATGGCACAGTCGGCCTATGGATCCTAAGAACCCTGGTTCGATCCCCACAGCCGACAAAAACATTTTCACTAATTTAAAAAAATATTATCATACATCATTATTTACTTGTTTGTGGAGATAGTAAGAAAAATAAAAACAGAACAGTGAGAACGAACCGTTTCTACAAATATAGCAATTATCTCACATTAATGTAACATTCAAGTTGCAAGTTAAACAGAAAGAAAATCCCTCATTAAAATTGAAACGTGAAACATTCAGCTACAATTTAATATCTAGCTGTTACACATAAGGTAGTTTTGAAGTTTTCCCGGTTTGAGCCGGAACATGAAATGGGTAGAAATTTGACGGAAGAGAAAGAGACGACAGCAGCGCTTGCAGGATTTGTTCTGCTGCTGGAACGAAGTTTCCACGCTTTGTTGCCTCACGTGCATAGCTACACGTTTATTATAATAGACGAATGCAACAAGCACACGCCAGCAATTATTATCCTGTTGACTTGAGAACTTACATAACTCCTTATCGAATGTTGTTAGGACCTTCATTATTTTGTTTTGTTTGCTGTTTAACACGAAGATGAAAGGACAATTGCCATGATACAAAGAAAATACGTTTTTCCAACTGACAGAGTACTATTATTCGCAATTATGTTGTATTGCATCATTTGGACTCAAAATCATAACAGTATTCATAACTAGGCAATTAATAAACTATATAATGCAAAAACAATCATAATTTATCAATTAAATTTAATGATATTTTAATAAAATATAAAGTTAATAGTAACTAATCCAATGTTGAAAAGATAATTCAGATACCTCGCAAAGTTTTGGAATAACAGCTTTAGGGCATTGAATTTACTGCTGTTTGGATCATAATATTTTTCTCAATTATATTTTGTAAGTATAAGCAAATTATGGCAAATTTAACGATGTTAACAAAAATATAATATCTTATGTTGTTTTGGAGATATGGCGTATCAAAGATTTCAGCAGGAATGAAAATATATTTTTTCTTAAATATTGTTCTTTAGATCATATTTAAGATGTATTGGGCAAAAATTTATCTTTGAACTATTTATTTTCTATAAATTTTAGACCCACATTATTTTTCTCATAATTCAATTCCAATCATAGACTTAAATGATTTATTTTTCAACCACTTGAATACAACACAATATTACTTCGTTTTTAATAGTAAAAGAACGCTACTTCCGGAATGTTTATGATACCATGAATACGTAATTGTTGTTCGGTCTCAGGACCAAAAAACTGCATTTTTATTATAATCATCATTGGGATAAAAATAATATTGTTACTTTGTTTCATTTTAATTTGAATAATGCTGGGTTGCATGAAAGTTTTATCGGTTCATTAGCAACTAACGGTTCAATAAATTTCAGAAAATCGCTATTGATACTGTTGCTAGATAAACAATTCTTTAACTAAAGAGCTCTTTATTTTTTTCTTGCAACCCAGCATGAATCTGTAAAATTTCCTAAGCAGCTAAAGAAAAAAATAATCTGTTTCAATCGGAATAAAAATGTTATTTCGAATCCTGCAATATTTCTGCATTTCGATGCGCGTCATCCGAAAACCTTTATTACACGACCTGAAAACTTGTATTTCTAGTTGTAATGAAACAAATAACTATTTCCAACTGAAAAACTAATTATTATTACAAACAATTATATTATTTTACAGGACAGACGATTTTGCATCATTTTTACTCATAATTATAGCAGCGTTCATAGTTAGGCTATTATTAAACTATATAATACAAAAATAATCATAATTAACCAATTACATACAATGCTATTATACTAAAATATAAAGTTAATAGTAACAAATCCAACGCTGAAAACAGAATTCAAATACCTGTCATTGTTTTGGAGATACAGTTAAAGAGCAGGAATTATTTGAATTTAATTTACGGCCGTTTGGATCAAATTTTGTTACTCAATTATATGTTGTAAGTATAAGAAAATTGTAGTAAATCTAATAATGTGAACAAAAATTAAATATCTTTAGTAGTTTTGAAGGTATAGCGTATCAAAGATTTCAGCAGGAATGAAAAAAATTAGCTATATATATAAACTACAATTTTTTTCCTTAAATATTGTTCTTTAGATCATTATTGAAAAGTATAGACCAAAAATTGTTTTATGAACTACTTATTTTCTACAAATTTTAAACCCACATTATTTTGTTATACCTACATAAAGTTAAACGAAAATAGACTATATGGTATACTGGTGATAAAATAGTACTAACGTTCATTTCTCTAAACTAAATATTTGTGATTGGGTTAAGCAGAACCTCTAGTTCTAGTTATTATCCACAGATAGTTAAAACTTTACGACAGTTTAAAAGCGAGAAATTTTTATGATTTACAAATTTATTCCTTGTGTAAAACGCACAGGTTTGTTTTCGTGGTGATACATAAACCCGGTTTATAGGATCATGAAATCTTTCCTTTATTTAAGATTTTTACTCGCTGTAAGAAGTAAACAAGGGAATTATACTCCTTGGATTTCAAATTCATAAAACGTAATTTCACTCATATGTAAATATAAATCTTTCTCGCAAAGATATAGCTCTTTAAGGACCAACAACTACCGAAGAAAAATCACCTCTGTGGACTGTGTCTTAACCCTCAACTAAAATTTATAGTATTTTCAAAATATTCGGCAAATGTTGTCAAACATTTCCGAAATATTTTAGAGAGCATTTACCTCATATATGTGAGAACCAATAAAATAACGAATTTGTTTGAAAATAAACCAATGAAATAAAAGCTTATTTTGATAAATTTCCACTAGTGAAATTATAAATGATAATTCTTCACTGGAATTAAATCTCCTTGTTACTATTAAAATAAATTACATTTTTCATAAATGTCAATTGAAAATAATTTATATAAATGTCAAATTCTCGATTGGAATTTGCTTCTACAGAAGAATTTTTTATTAAAATTGAAGAGCACGATAAAAAAAAAAGATTATGCTTGTTAAATTCTCAGTAATAAGAGAGTGAGAATAAATTGAAAATAATTTCACAGATCTTTCGTAAACTTGTTGCCAGGCCATTTGGCAATAGCCACTCAAGCCCTACGGACTTTCGTGATTATTGCCTGACAACAAGTTTGAGAAAGATACTGAAGAATTATTTTCTAATTTATCAAATTCTCAAGTTATATTTAACTAGATTATTTTTTGACTTAGCTGTTGAGGTTCATTCAACTTAAAAGATTTTAAACTGACTCCATATCGATTGATTATTTATTAATGTATTCTTGGAAGTTGTTTCCAAAATTTGTTGGTGTTTGTCTGTATCTGAAATGGAACTAAATCGATTTTCTTCACACATTTTACTAGACGCGTTGACAGTTTTAAATAATTATTTGAAAACTACCTATCATTTGTCACAAACAAAAAAGGACCTACAGATATTATTCCCGGGAATAATCACGAGAGCTTTATTCTCAGTATAATAATGACAGGATTGGTTAAAACGCAGATACTTGACATACAATCAAGTATTTCATTGGTTTTGAGAAACGTTAAAAAATAATCTTTTAAATTAATTTAGGTTTATTTGTATAAATACATATATGTGTAAGTTGGCTGATTTAAAGTTTATGCAGTTTTCCTGTATTGGAAATGAGAATGACAATAATATTTGTAATTTAATTTTTCCGTTATAAATGTAGAATGTGTAAAATATAATTTTTTCATAGAAACCAAATAAAAAATATGCATTTTACCGGTTTCATATATCGCATTGTCCGTCCGTTCGTGTTATTGCACGGAATAAAATACAACTGGGCCAATATTTTCATAACATGAAAATCGTTGCTACTGTGTAACTAAATTTAATGAAAAAGCCGCTGCACGGGCTTTATGTAAATCGCGGGGTTCGCGCGAACAGAAAGGAAATTTCGACGCCGTAAATAAGCATGGGGCACTCTAATATTTCCCTGCATAATATCACGTTGGCGTCGACCGCAGGTTACGGGCGTGGTCGTCGCGGCGCTGCAGGAACCCAGGTGCGAATGCAGCTTTTACGATGTCGGGTATATCCACAACGTTCACTCATTATGTTACAATATTTCATGATCACCAATATTGTATACTGTTTTCACAGGAACTTCACAATTACGTCATCAAAAATATTCACTTTATTTTAAAATATTTTTATTGCATATTTTCTTCTAAAGTTATTACGAGCAATTTAAACAATTTGGGAACGTTTAACTACCGGAAATATATACCGGGGGCAAAAGCGGACCATAGACGTTTAACATGGAACAAAAATGCTTCAAATCAAAATTGTATTTCCTATGTTTAAAACAAAATAAAAAAAATAAATAAATAAATGTTTCATCACGTCTTTTACCCATTACTGTGTGTGGCACTCTGCCGAAGCAGATCTCGGTAAGTGATATATTTATGTGTGTGAAGTGCGGTTACCAGCCGTAAAATCACGGCCCCCAAAGTTGTTAGTGGTGGAGGAGCCACAGGAGTAATTTTAATGTAGTGAAAATGTTTTGTCGGCTATGGGGATCGAACCAGAATTCTTAGGATCCACAGTTTTTTCCCTGAATAAGGCCATTTAATTACTAGTAATAGTGAGTAGTGGCTCAGTAGTATCAAGTCGGCCTACGGATTCTAAGAACCCTGGTTCGATCCCCACAGCTGACAAACATTTTCACCAATTTAAAATTACCCCTGTGGCTCTCCCACCCCTAACATCTTTGGGGGTCGTGATTTAACGACTAGTAACCGCACTTCACACTCATAAATATATCACTTACCGAGATCTGCTTCGGCAGACAAGACTTCAATGTGTCAAAATATTTGACAGAATGAAGTCGCGTTTTGTTTGTTATTTTGGTTTAATTCCGTGGTTAAAAATTAGAAAATAAATGAAACTAATATTTAACCTACAACTAACGGTAATACAGAACTATAGTATTTAGAAATTTAAAGAAGAAAAAACACTACTAGCATAAATGTAAAATAAAAGAAAAAACAAAGAAATACAAGTGACGCCTTTTTCTCAAGTTTAACATATTATCATCAGCACCATCTCTTATTAATTAAATAACCCAATTATGACTATAAAATGTTTCCTACATAATTCTATAAGCGTGAAATTAATTTTTCGTTCTAATTATACTTGCTTGTTATACATCGACGCATTGTGAAAACATTATAATCATAATAATAATCCTTTCAAGGAATATTTAATTAAATTAGGAGTATTAATTAAATAGCGGGGCTCTTCAATGAAACCAATTTAATTATTTAAGCTATTTTTATACGTATTATACCAGGTATCGTGATCACGTCTGCGTCATTTTTCAACGAAAACAAAAGTATATATTCTTTGAATGGAACGGGTCAGGTTTCTGCGAACAATTTTAACTCCTACACTTTCACAGAATTACCTGCGACACAAAGGAACTGTTTTACTACAATGACAATATTAATTATTGAAATTATAAGTAACTCCCACGTCTTCATTCATTGTAATTCAACAACGTCAACTACAAAGTATTCATTACTATGCTAATTACTTATACTTAATGATATACATGAACTACCAAGAAAAAGCTGACATGAACTTTTTTATTCAATTTGCGGAGGAGGCAATTGAAAAAATGTATGGAACATTATAGTATTCAAAAATTTTGTATAGATTTGCTATGCTCATTGAGATATCTAGAGTTACATTGCATAGATTAAATACGTTCGGCTAATTACCTCATTAATTAGTTAGTTAACTAGGAGTCTCATATTACTATCAACATGGTTTGGTTATCATTATACTCGGATCTTTACATTAGCACGTATAATACTTCCTAGTATGACACATTATGTGATGCATTTAAAAATAAATTTTCCTGTTGACCGAAATATGTTTGAATTCAATCTTTTTACTTCTGTGCGCAACAGGACACTAATCTCAATAAAAGAATAGGGGACCTTTAGTTTATAAAGGAATAATAATAATAAAGGAAAGGATGGGGTGGCTAGCTCAGTGGTATGAAGTTGGCCTGTGGATCCTGAGAACCCTGGTTCGATTCCCACAGGCGATAAACAATTTTCATAATTTCAAGAGCTACCTCTGTGGCTCCTCCACCACTAACATCTTTGACGGCCGTGATTTGACGACTGGTAACCGCACTTCACGCGCAAAAATATATCACTTACCGAGATCTGCTTCGGCAGAGTGCCACACCCAGTAATGGGTAGAAGGCATGATGATATATTTATATTTTTATAATTCACTCAAACTCAGGTAATATTTGGAAGTTTAGTATTATAGTGAAACCAATCCAAAAATGAACAAAAAAGGAAATATAGGTATCTACAAAGTCCCATCTTTGATTTCTATTATATAAATAGCAATATATGAAAATTAGAAGTCTGGTAAGATACAAAACAGTCTGGTAAAGGATTATCAAACTGTTTTTATTTCACCTGACTGTTTTTTTGTAACCTTGGATACGTAGTCTGCTGTCAATACAATTCATATCAAAAAAAATAAATATTTTGAATTATTTATGATTAATTATTGATTAAATTAGATGGTTTCAGAAAAAATAGTATACACAATACGTTAAGAAAGTTTATTTGACTCAATGGATTAAAATACTCGGCCTTTTTTTGGAAGTATAAAAGCAGTATAACTGTCACATATATATTTTAAACATGATTTTAACAGTAACTAAATAAGTAAAATAAAATATCTGAACAGTCCCAGATTTCTTTTCGAATTTTATGTAATTTTTTTCCTGTAAAATATTGAACCAGTGGTAGCCAAAATTTAAATCGCATGTTGCGTATCATCAAAGTAAAATTAAAAATACAAAAACTACAATTTACAAAATATGAAAATCAACTCACAGACAATGTTGAGCAGGAAAGAGTCTTCGAGTCCAGTCCCTGGCAGGTTGGGGTTGTCACCTTGACACTTCAACATGGTGTTGTCGTCTTCTGGGACCGGCGCGAATGTCACTGAGCTCGTCACCACCGTTTCGTTGCCACCTTCCGCGACCTGCCAACAAATACACACAGCTGAGCAGAAATCGCCGACAAGGGACTTTAGAAATCGCGTTATGGAGAGATGCGTCGTGATCGTGAGTCGGGGCCATACGAAATGCGAATGAAATGGGAAAAGGGTCACGCACGTGCGTGTGGATGGGGAGATAGTATTGTGGGGTTATTTTTGAGGCACTGGAATTATTGTTAACAATGTTGTTGTCTTGAATATTTATTAAGAGATCTACATTTTAAATAGATAATCTTATTCACAATATTACATTGAGTATACAATACTTAAGAAAATTAGTCACTCAGCAAGTTTTAAATTGCTCTACTAAGTGATAATGGACATATTATATTTCCCTTTTGTTTTACATCTAACTTTCTACACTAGATCTCTTATTCATTTTATTGGATTACTTCGCTCGCTTTATTTCCAGTACCTACTAGAATTACGAATTAGGATTGGGCTTCAATAATGGTCAATTAAATTTTTTAAAAGTCGTGAGTCACTTGAAAATATCAAATTGGTAATTTAGTGACCCGCGGGTTATAGGTTGTCAACGCCTGATCTAAATATTAGAGGGATCATTTAATTTCCAAAATTGGTAGAATTCCAGTATACCCTCTTGCCTTATTTTGATATTTTGCCAAAAGATAGCACTGTATAGGAGAAGTTCATGTTTCCAGTGACTCAAAAACAATGATTTACCATTACCTTTCTTGTGGTTTATTGTTCCGATTTTAAATTAGCTCGCATCGCTCGCGTTAAACCCTAACCGAACCTGACCTACCATAAACTGACTATCTGATTTACTCTCCATTGTAGAACTATCCACTGCTTTAGAACCGATCGTATGTAAAATTTCTAATCTAGCACATGCGTCAAAGCGATTGCTTCAAACTACTGCCAGTCGACAAGAGGGTATACTGAAGTTTAACCCCAAAATTATATTGATGGTTTAAACTTGAACTTCAGCATCAATACAGAGATAAAATGACAGATAATTTGACAGGAAATTAATCCCAATTACAGTACAGAAAAACCAGCAGCTTACAGTGGAATCCGATTCATTGTATTTTGTTTTGTTATATTCAACAAGTACACACTATTTACTAAAATGGCAAAAAGATAATCTTTGTGTCTGTTATTCTTTTAATAATTTTATAAACTCACAAATAACTGTATAATATTAAAATTTTAGGTTAAACTAAATGTACGATGTTTCGCCGCACACGTCTATTTTGTTAGTTGTTCCCTTTGCCCCGCGCTTAAAGTGAACAACAAGTAAAAAAAAGTAAGATTCAAACATTTAATTTTGCCTGATCTAAAGTTCTTGATTCAGATCATTGCAAAAATGATCTACTCTCATATAGTAGGTAGTAAATAACGATTTTATTTAATCTTGACGATTAGCCCTGCATTTATGAAAACAGTAATTAGTGCAAATTGTGCGATATGATATTAATAATAATTGATATACTACTGTATTTCATTTTAAACTAGGTAAATATTGGAATTTTCATTCTATAATTCAATATTGGTATTGTGATATAAATATATGATAATACCTGCATGATATTATGTGCATTAGTACAATATATTGCCTTGGATCAATTTCCAACGGTCAGTCTATATTACAGTCATGAATGTAAATATACAGATTTAATACATCAAATAGGGATGCATCTCAATTATGATTTATAATATATGCGATAAACGATAAATGTAGAAGCATTAGGATTAATACATATGGTAGATGGCTCAGTGGTATTGAGTCGGCCTGTGGTTCGATTCCCACGGCCGACAAACAATTTCCACCACGTTAAAAACTACTCCTGTGGCTCCCCGTCCACTAACATCCTTGGGGGCCATGATTAGAGATGTGGTAACTAAATTTCACACGCACAAAATATCATTTATCGAGATCTACTACAGTAAAGTGTCACACTCAATAATGAGTAGAAGAGGTATATATTTATTTATTTATTTAACTGTCTCAATGGTATCGAGTCTGGCTGTGGACTAAAAACCCGGGTTCAATTCTCACAGCCGACAAATAATTAAACCTACCCATGTGACTCCCCTTCACTAACATCCTTGGAGGCCGTGACTTGACGGCGGATAATCGTATTTCACGTGAATATTATCGCGATTTACTACATTAGAGTGCCACACCCAGTAATGGGTAGAAGGTGTGATGATATATTTATTTTTGTTATTTTACATTTGAAATTAATTACCATCCAAAAGAAATAATTAAATTTATTCAATATTAGTTTAAAATGTATTTTTTATAAATACGAATTCTAAACAATAATAATAATGTTGCATACTTTAAGCAGGGACCCGCTCCCAGCTCGTCCCACGTTGTCCGCAATCAAAGCTTGTTCTTTTGAGGTCCATATCGTCTGTTCCGTAGCACTACCACTCACATATTAATATTGCTCTTATACACCACGCACTAATACGCACAATAACACGCAATTGAAGTCAATTTACGCATTAAAATATCACTAAAACACTCACAATACAATCACTAAACACTCCGATCACTACGACAGCCCGCACTCTACTGACGCGAACAAGCCTTGTACAACGTAAACTAATTGGTAAGATATGCTGTAACTTGTTCGGCAATATTAATATATTTTTATTTATCATTAAAATCGATAATGTAGAAATCTTGCAGCTGTCGGATTTTTTCAGATAATAAACGAACGAAACCGAATGACGATTTTTAAAAATTTTGGCGCATATACATCTATATTTTCTACCGACAAAATTAAGTGTGTAAAGGAAGACAAATGCAATATTTTTATTTTTTGCAATTGGGAACATTATTAATATAAATACTCATATATCATTACGTCATTTACCCATTACTGGGTATGGTACTCTTCCGTAGCAGATCTCATTAAGTAGTATTATTTATGCCCGTGAAGTGCGGTTATCAGCCTATTATACAAGTATTGAAACACCATACATTTATTACAGTTTGGACCACATATTTATTCCCAAAAACGCAATTACTATTTGTATTACATGGGAGGATCCTCCGACGAATAATCTTTAATAGCTGAGGGTTTTTATCACACAAGGGAGGAAATGACATTTTACTCCAGAGGTACAAATAAGATTTTTTCTACGACCATTCTTTCATATCATTTATATAAAAATTTAAAATTTATGTACCAAGGATGAAAACAGGCGTTTCTGGCCCGAGAGCTAATAACATGCTCAGGGTCAGAAACGCTAATTTCACCCGTGGTACATACAATATTTTATGCACAACATTTAATTATATGTTCAAAAGATTAAAATATGTACTTACTACATAGATTATATATCAAAATGACATTTTGTAGAATCAATTATTTACAATAAAAAAATTGTCTTTTTATTTATGTAAGCATAGAAATTATTTCTTTTTGTCCCATGGGCCAATAAGAAGTGTTTAAGCAGGCTTTTCAGGGCTAAAACACATACTTTTCGGCCCGGTTGTGCATAAATACTATTTTAGACCTACATTTTAGATCAGTACTTAGCAGTTGTTCAATTCTATATACAATATTTCTTTAATGTGTTTAGGACAAGTAAAATAAAATTAAGGATAATATAAAAACAAGTATTCCTTTCTTAAGGTACAGTTTTCCGAAACTGTAGCGCAACTGAACATTAGTGATTTTACTTCTTGAACGAATCTAAGAATATGTTCTATAGGAATAAGAATTTCATTTGCAGTTGTGTTTCGTAACAGAAAAAGAATCTTGTTCCATTGCTAGTTTTTCAAATAACAAAATATCAAAAGTATTTAAGAAACATTTCGCTTTATGTTCGCGAATCGAGTTGAGCGAACACGAACGCGAATAACACGAAAGAAACTAAACAGATCGACATTTACTTGGAAGTTTTCGCGGGAACCAAACATAAAAACAGCGCAGTACGGTTCCAAGTGTTCCCAGCAGTTCGGAACAAATAGAGCGAGGTTCAACTCCACCGCCGCCGGGCCTCGGGGGCGGACGCTTGCCGCACTCAAACTCAACTCGCTAACTTCGCGTGCTATATGGAGTGTGCGCGATATTCGCGACGGATTCATGTGTATCTGTATCTAGAGTGTGGAGCACTACCACGGCTTATCTTGGACTTCCGCTACGATTTTATTGTGAATGTAAATCATGTATATAGTGCGCGAATTGTATCATTGTGTTTTGTACTTTGATGGCTACGTATCAGACACATTAGTAAAATGGAATGCTATTTCAAATTCCGGGAAACTTGTAGGGTTTAATGGCTTCGCGATGCTCGTAAACACACCTACCTACTCTATACCAGTGGTCTTCAAACTATGGGGCGCGAAACTATTTTCAGAGGGTCCCGAAACTCCTGAATACTTCTATAGCTATTTTCCTTTTTGTTTAAAATATAAATATAAAAATTAAGTGACTGGGAAAATGTGATGTATTTTCAAATTACGCAAGACTATCTTTATTATTATTATTATTAATAAAGATAGTTAATGACTGAACTCCTGCGTAATTGGAAAATACATAAATATAAACAATATTAAAAATTTAAAAACGAAAATTGAAAAAAAGTTTATACCTCCAAGCTAGAGATGGGCATTCTAAATCATTTGAGTGAACTAGTTTATTCGTTCTCGTTCACCAAAAAGATTAGTTTATTGAACTAGTTCATTAGTTCACTTTCGTTCACGAAATTTTTAAGACTATGATGAACGGAAATCGTATTGTATTGTGATTCACGAGCGAGAACAAGTGAACTTTTAGGATCTGGTTCTAGTATAATTTGACAGCAGACAGCAGAAGCAGAGCGGTGATCATAGCAATGACCACGAACGAATGAAGTATGAGTCTCGTCCACTCGTTCACTTGTTCTCCGTTCTCCGCTCTCCGCTTTCGATTCACCTCATCGGACGTGCCGCCGTAGTGGTGAATCATATCCGAATAGTTTGCAGTGAACTAGTCTTTAATAAACTCACGAATTTCCCATTAAATATTATAGGCACAGTGCCTAAGAGCCTGCGAAACTTTAGGGCCTACTAGAGCCTACAAATGAGAAAAATTGGGTCGCAATACATATTCTTCTGAAATATGGGTCGTATATTTAAAAAGTTTGAAGACCACTGGTCCATACTACATAGAACGAGAAACGAAAACGCCGTTCAACAATCTAGAGCTCTACGTTATGGAGAACCTTTATCGTTCAAATAAAACATACAAATATTTTAAGACTAAAAATCTCTTTCATCCTCCTACGTTTATACCGACATATAATATATATTTATATTTAGCGTTGTACATCATTTTAATTTGCGTAACTTTCTGTGAGATGAAAAGCATTTTACATTTAAATTACGCACATTCATAATCATCATAATTAATTCAAAAGGCCTTTAGCTCATTATGCTTTAGCAGTTTTAATTTTAAAATAACAATATTATTTTAATAACGAAATGAAAAAATATATACTGCAAAAATACAGTTTGCAGTTAATTTAATTCTTTGCTTGTATTTAAATTTTGCAGGTATTTTTATAAAATAAATAAATATATCATCAGGCCTTCTACCCATTACTGGGTGTGGCACTTTGCCGTAGCAGATCTCGGTAAGTGATATATTTTGCACGTGAAGTGCGGTTACCAGCCGTCAAATCATGCCCCGCAAATGTATTAGTAGAGGAAGAGCCACAAGCGTAGTTTTAATGTGGTGAAAATTGATTGTTAGCTGTGGAAATCGAACCAGGGTTCTCAACTCCATAACCCGACTTGAAACCACTGTGCCATCTACCTCATAATGTAGTAAAAGCAGGTTATCATTTAAATTATGAGATTCTTTGATTTAAGCAAAGTTTGGATAAGAAATTTTCTTACAAAAAAATATGGGCAAACAAAATATTTCTGCTTCTATATCTTATGTGTAATAGTTACTTGTGTACCTAGAACAGAAAGTAATCTTATTGTCGCTCGGCCATAATCATCTGTCAAATGATAGTTGAAAATGTCTACTTTCTGCTCAGTAGCAGAAAAAAGTTATTCTAAGGGCGGTTATTACCAATCTGATCACTATGGATTTATATTTATCTTGAAGACTATTTTGTTATAGCGTCAAAAAGAATTAATTATACATTTAATTTTGAATTATTGTTTACTAAAATTCTTACACATATGAGATAGAGAAGGCGTGGTGTAAATGTTATGCAAGATGTAGGTTACCTGTCCCCGACGGAATTGGCGGTTGTCGCGAAACCAGGACACGACGGCACGTGGCCGCGAACCCGCCGCCTCACACGTCACCACGTACTCCTTCTCCGCCTCCAGCTGCCGCGGTTTGTGAAGTATCCGCACACTTAGTGGTCGTACTGTAACACACATTACAACTCACATGAGACGAGCTTTCGAGGATCATCACTTCTGTTCATAAAACCAAGATACATTTAATTTTCTACAACCATTAAATAATGCATTCATTATATGTGTATTTCCTGATAGATAATACAGTTCATTACTCACAGCCATGAGTCATATTTTATTACTCAGGGGTTCTACTCAATCACTTTTAAGTAGTTATGACAACGCAACGGTGGCTGTAACAATTATTTTTCTACAACTAATAAGTATCACAGTCATTATATATGTGTTTCTTGATATATAATGCAGTACATAACTTACGGCCGTGAGTAATAACTTATTATAAAGTGGTCGCATCCAATCACTTTTAAGTTTCTATGACAAAGTAATGGTGGCTGGTACATTTATTTTTCTACAAACATTAAGTAATGCATTCATTATATGCTTGTTTCTTGATATACAATGCAGTTCAGTACTCACATTCGTGAGTAATAATTTATTGATCATGGGTTTTATTCAATTTAAGTTTGACACTCATGTCATAAAACCTCTAATAATTAATATTTTCATTAAATTTATTTAGGTCTAAAAGTACAATTTTCAGTTAAGTAGTTATAGAAAAAGTATAGTATATTTAACTTGCTTGTAATGGCTATTACTCATATGAATAAATTTTGCCACTTGCCTACGGCACGTGTCTCAAACCTTATGTTCATGAGTAATTGCTCTCATTGCATGTTCGTTGAATAATATATTATTATTAGACTAGCAGTCTGTACACAATCGTATTTTTTATGTAAGTAGAAGCCAGCGCAATTTGAATGCGATGACTCATGCTTGATAAAATATCTCTATCAGAAATACATATAATGTCATAATGATATGTTTATTTTGAGTTACATTTTTATGTCTGTCGTCCTAAATTTATAATACGACATACATAATTTATATATAATAGAGTGAATTTAATAATAAATACCTGACGTACGTTGCATTATAAATATGACGAAGTAAAATAATTTATTTATATAGGAAAAAAACTACATGTTATTTAATATTGCATGCGCTCATTTAAATGTACTTACATAGTAACTCAAGGCGGACCATCTTCTCCGCAGGCATGATAAGCTTCGTGTTGCTTGCTTGACACTTGTACGTGGAGTTGAGATGCTGGCGGCGGACACGGGGCACTTCGAGCTTGTTCACCATGACGTGATGCTTGAAGGAGAGTTGTCCTTCCACCAGGCGATCGTTCACGAACCAGGATACCGTTGGAACTGGACGACCTGAAACACAAAAAGGAAATTCATGTTACAATTTAAAAATATTTAATATATGAATAGCATTTTTATTTAGTTTTGATGTTTTAACTGCGCTATATAGATCGATGCATTTTTTTGTGGATGCGCCATAATATTTTATTTATCTAAGAAAAAAAATATATCTTCTCTGCTTCTACATATTACTGGGCGTGGCACTCTGCCATAGCAGATATTGGTGAAGTGTAATTACCAGTCGCCAAATCACGGCCCCCGTAGATGGCAATGGAGAGGGAGCCATAGGGATAATTTTTTTTTAATGTATTATTTTTATATTAAATGTAGTGTGTTACTACTTAATGCTATGTATTATTTACGCACGGAATTAATAGTCATTATTCCCTCTTCTGCACCAATCAAATAATTATTATGCTTGAATAAATTTGCACCCTCGCACGTTATCTTACACTTTCGATGCTTGTTATGTAATATACTATTGTTTATCTAGAGAAAAAAGTAGTCTGTTGCGGAAAAGACACTTTCTGCACGAGGGGCATATAATTTTTTACTGTTTTTCTGTTTGAAAATTCAGGCGACAGTTTTCATGTATCCATGGATACGACGATATACTCTTACATTGCCGCTCAGCAACTGGTAAATGTCAACTTTCAGCCTTCAATTGACAGTTGGAAAAGTCTATTTTCTGCTCGGTCGTAGAAAATAAAATTTTAAGCGTCTTCGATAAAATGACATATCTAGCAAAACTAATGGTAAATTGAGAGGTTGGACCGCCATATTGCTGATAATAATTGACTGTGATTTATGTTATATACAGTTGTCTGTCATTTTATCCTAATATTTATAGCGAGTCTTTAGGTTAAAAAAAGGTCACGTAAGCATAGATTGTAAGTGTCCCTCAATGATGAATGATAATGGCGAAGGGTTGAGGGTGCTTTCGTTTCCGTCTCCATCTCTTTCGTTTTTCTACAACAATATAAAGTAGAAAATAGATGGGCCCTGCGGCAATGATGTAGTTTGTTGGTGTGTATAAGCGAGGCGAATAATGGCGGAGGCGAACGTGCCGTCGTCAACGCAAGAATTTCTTCATATCGCTATTCGAGTGACGTAGTGAGTCCAACTTGTCATTGTTTTCTCATTTCTGTTCATAACGCACTTAGTCATCTGCGTCGCACGTGCTCGGCATTTCGTGCATTATGCGCGACCGCGCGCAACCGAGCAAGACCGAACCCTTTGCCAGAAGAACCGTCTGCATTCGCTGCTATCGCGCAGCCCTTTTTGTTTCATATACTAAATTACAATTCTTCATCGTTTTGGAATCGCTTTTGTACACTCGTTTTGATGTTTTTCTTATGATGTTTATTCTGACAGCCATTTTGTACCTGCATTATCGCCATTTAACTTTGCAGAGGCCTTTCTCAGATATTTTGACAAGTGATTATAATTATTCAACACTAATAATTGAGAAATTTTGTCCAATATCAAAGGACTGTAAATTGAATAAAACTATGTAGCGCTGTGCTTGTTTGCGCAAAAAATTGATGAGGTTAAATTTGGAAAATTAACTCACAAGCAAGTTTTCAGCAATTTTTGAGACATTGTTTTTTATTTAACTTTTTGTCAAGTACATACAGTACTTGAAATTTAAGTATTTTAATTTTCAAATGTCTTAAGTACCTACTAGGAGTGTACTAAAAAATATACTTAATGGCATTTTTATTGACAGACATTTTTGAGATCACGACTCCGGCGATTAAAATATGACCCCCTTTCATAACTTCGCGACAACCCCAGTGGTAGCGACCCACTCTTTGAATACCACTGCTGTAGAAGAAAGTATAAAAAATGTATGAAGAAATAATAGCATCCAGCATTTGATTCCTTTCCTGGTTTAATCTACCAAATGATCATCTGATTAATAAGGAGAAAGGAAATTAAATAAATCATTTCGCTAAATATTTAATCTTAATGCGCGGTCGGGTTCCAGGAATAACTGATGAAAGGGACAGGAAGAGAGTAGTGGTTGGTGTAGCGCACGAACGCCACTGGTGAGAAGTTCCACCAAGCGCCGACCGTCAATCCCATCAGTCTAAACGCATTACGCCGCGTTGCAATTTCTACATCTGGGTCCTGACCCCAGCTCGGGGCCCTACGCTCGTCAGACGAACTGACGAGCCCATTTTACAAAGATACGCCTTGTCCATATCCACGCACGCAGATTATACCAGGGAAGACAGAGAGCTTACTTTAACATGGGGATAATGCGAAACATACACGCTCTGAATCCCATTTGACTTTTGCTAAATAAACTATAACAGACAAAGCTGCTACTTCCCAAATTATTTCAAACAAGAATAACTGAAATATAAGTGGTTGAATATTTAGTTGTATATATAATTTTTAAAAAGCATAATGATTTATTTATTTATTATTTATTTGAAAGACAAAAATGAGAGACGGGAGTGAGAATGATATTAGAATACAAAATTCGAGACGAATGCAATAAAACAAAATATGTAAAAGTGAGAATCTCATGTGGTATCTCGCGAGAGTTTCACATTTTTTTATGGGATATTATACAATGCTAACTATGAAAAATAATTATCTTGTATTTTTAAAATATAGTAATTCAGTTGTATATAAAAAAAATTATATGCACCTGATACATAAAATGTGTTTAGCGCCTTTAAGAAGCTCGGAAAAATATAAAATTTAATGAGGTAAAATTTGGGAGAAATTCTACTTTTCCGGAGGCTGTATCTGAAAACCTATATGATTTATGGAAATGAGCTCATTGGCATTGAATTTCTAGTGCTTCAATTAACGGGTCTACAAATTTTCAGCAAATTTTAAATTCCAAAAAATATTCACTAAAATTTGCTCATAAAACCGTGTTTGAACAATATCTCAAAAACTAGAAGATATATGCATTTGGGGACTTTACCATTGGATGCAGCAGGTCCAAATACATATCTATGTAAATTTTCGTTAAAATATTAATACGAGGAATAATTTTAAAGGAAACAATCTGAAATTGGCCTGAACTCGAAAAAACTGAAGGGGTACCCCTTAAGAAATTTTCAAAAAAGTAAATAGCTACAAATTTGCATAATAATCAATTCGGACACGAGGAATTCAATGCCGTTGAGCACATCTTTATATCTTGTTTAGTTTTTAAGATATAGACTGCGGAAAAGTTGATTTTTTCTCGAATTACGTATTTTGTACTTTTCCAGAGCTGTATCTCAAAAATTAAAGGAGATATGAAAATGAACTCAACGGCATTGAATTCCTCGTGCTTCAATTAACTTGTACATAAATTTTCAACAATTTTTGTATTTCAGAAAACTTGTTAAATGCCAATTTGCAAGATTCATTTTACCTTAAAACCAACCAAGTTCAAATAAAGGCAATTAAAATTTAGACTGTGGAAAACTGCACTTCGACTGAAGTATTTTATTGTAATAGTCACCGTCTCTAAGATAATAAAGAAGAAGTTCTTTTGTCTGTTTATCAGATATCAAATAGAACTATGACGAATTTATACAATGTTAGAAGTCCTAATCTTTGTACAAATGAAAACAACACAATCTGAATAACTATGTCGAGTTAAAATGTATCAAACTTGACCGACAATACCTCTACAACCTTATCTGACCTGTTCAGGGATCAATAGTAAGATTCACGCACAACGCACTCACGCAGCACACACTTAGCGCACGCAGGTAACGTAGGGATCGGATGCATCAGCGATGCTATCTCCTCGTAGTGTAGACACGCTGCAATGAATCACTAGGCCGTTTGTGTTGGAGATTATTGTTAAGATCGGGGGCGGCTAAGTAAAACAAATGTCGGCACTTCCTGCAATTACCAGATAGCGCACCCCACCTTTACCAACAACCCTGGGAACTACGGTGAAGCAGGAGAATGTCTTCGACAGCAGGAATTTGTTACGAATGAAGAAGATGTAAGTAGAGATGGATGAGACTTGTAGTTAGCAGAATGTACATAATATATACAAGAGAACTTGATAGTGACGTCATTAAAAAATATATTACGATGTCCAAGTTGTTCGCATTCTATGACTGCAAGGTATTTGTATTAAAATTTATATTAATTTCCTATTGTGTGCTTCTCAAAATTTCCGGGTCTCATAAAATAAAAATATACTAAAACTGATCCGGTTCTGAGTTAAGCAAAACTAGTGTTTATGGATGGAGACGCGAAATAGTATATTACGTACCATAAACTGTAAGTGACAGTTTTTAGGTCAAAAATGTAGTTTGGAATAATCGAGACCCGAAGGGTCGAGATTTCCTAAACATTCGCGACCAAAAAAAATTACTTACAGTTTGAGGTTAGTTAGTTATTTTTTACAATACTTACACAAATAGAAGGAAAAGAAAAATAGGTTTCAAAATTGACCGCTGTGGTCAAGTTGTCAAGATAAACAGGACCTTGATATGTAATATTTATTTACAGTTCACGGAGGACAATAAGTAAATATTAAAGTCCTGATATAACCATGGGAACTACTGTCCAATAAAAGTTGCACTTACAGTGTATAAATTTTGTCATTAATAGGTAACATACAGTACAAGTATTGTAAAAACAATGTTTTCGCACTTCCGGGAGAAATGATCTACTGTATTCTTACTTTTCGAGGATTGAAGTATCAGTTTTAATCCCGGAGGGATTAAATTACCAGGTAAACAAGCATTCCTGTAGCAACAAGCAACAACCTCAAAATATTTCGTTTGTGTCACATAAAATACTTAAAAATTTGTATAATGCAGTCATTATGAATTATATGTCAACTCAATATCAAAATTAATCATTAAAACATTTAATCCTTCAGATGATCATTTAATCTTCACTTTCAGGTTTAAATTATCCGCTTTGGACCCTTGGTTTATAATATACTATTATATCAACAGCTGGTTATAATCCATTCCTCTAGATAAAAACAAAAACAGTGACTATGTTAAGAGTTGAATTTGAGTCTTAAAATAACACAAACTTATTTTCATTATTTCCTGGCCTCCCTAAATAAAAACTGAGAGGCCTTAAGGGGGCCGCAGCTTACAGTTTGATATGCGCTGGTGTAGATGAATCAAATAAATATATAAATAAATGTAGGCAGCAGGAAGATATGAAAATATTTACTGTGTAATCTCCTGCAAAAATAATACCCGGAGTTCATAATTATTATTTATTAATAGTACTAAACCCTTAACAAATTATTTATCAGAGTAACAAAAACTATCTTGCGCTAAGCCTCGAGGGTCTATATCTACTAATCCGGATCTGAAGCTCTGTCGGGCGGCAAGGGTCGCGGGGTCGCGGGGCGCAGGACGCAGCAGGAAAAGCAGGGACGTTTGCACAACCCGCACATGAAACTGAACAAGGGGAGCTTTTTAATTGTATAAACACGGTCAGCGACCGCCGGGGGTGGGCAGAGTGGTGGCGGCAGTGGCGGAAACCACGAGGGCTGACCCGCACATTATCTGCCGCGTCGTGTGAGCCGCAGGCCACGCTGTCCAAAATATAGGGCTCTAATCATATTCCAATGCGAGGTTTTTTATCCAATTTCACACTTACGCATATATTATTTCATCGAGTTAACGGTTTTATTCGTTTTGTACACTGGAACAATCGATAACAATTGTGTTACTATTAAGCGGAAGTAATTTTTATTGGGTACATCGCATTTTTATTCTCTTTCAAATTTTGTACCATACTAGTTATCTGTTTAACAATGACCGAGCTAAAGGAGAGGGATATAAGGCACCTGAAGCACTTTCTTTATGAGATATACACGTAATATTTTTCACTTGCCTATGAGATTAAAAGTCCTCGAAAAGGAAGAATGTATTAGTTATTTACTCCCGGGAGTGCGACAAATATGTTTATATGAAAAACAAAGTTATATCTCAAAATGAGTTATGTTGTTGCTTTTGTTTAACAATGTTATCTAAAATTGCAAAACTATCAAATTAGTCAAAAAAAATGTGTTAATATTACCTGTATTCCATTTGCCACTTGGTTCACTTAAATCCGTTCAGATAAATTAGACAATATGACGAAATGAACTGAACTAAACAAATTTATGTACTTATTGGAGTGTATTACATCAAAGTAAATTAGAATTAGCAATTATAGTACTGGAAGTAAAGTCAGTAAAGTAATCAGCGAAATAAATACATGATCCGGTTCAGAAAATGTAAGTTAGATCTGATCCAAATCACAAATGGAATAATAATAATAATATTTTTTTTATGGGGTTGCTAGCTCAGTGGTATGAAGTTGGCCTGTGGATCCTGAGAACCCTGATTCGATTCCCACAGGCGACAAACAATTTTCATAATTTCAAAAACTACCCCTGTGGCTCCTTCACCACTAACATCTTTGGAGGCCGTGATTTGACGACTAGTAACCGCACTTCACGCGCAAAATATATCAATTACCGAGATCTGCTTCGGCAGACTGCCACACTCAGTAATGGGTAGAAGGCGTGATGATATATTTATTTATTTATTTTATCTCTAATGTGGCTTTTGAAAAACAGGATAAATATAAAAATGAATAAAATCTATTGTCCTGTAGTCTATTTAAATTCCACTGGTGTTGAATTACATCCAAATTAAATAATACAATTGTCAATAAATCATTAGACATATTCTATATTTATTTAAGCAATAGGACGGTGAGTACGGAATAATATAAACTACTAATGAAAAATGATAAAATATGAATCACTCCATTTGTATTTCATAAATAAATGACTGTCTGTCCGCCCGTAATTTAAGTGTCACCAAACAACAAATTCAATTTAAAACCTCATAAAAAATGCAGTTCCCCAAAGACGAATACAATGTAGGGTCGGCCAATATAAACGTAGTAAGTTTAAAGAACATTATAACAGCAAGAAGTTGCGAGCTCTCATACATCTTCACTAAGCGTGAACGAGTAAAAAATGCACAATTAAAATATGAATGGCCGGTGTGAAAGTTTAATGAAAAGTTATAACGCATTCCGGCGGGCAGAGAGGCGGGAGCTATAGCTACCGTAGTCCTTCCCTGCCTGAAGAATGAGTATAAACGAGCCCTTGGGGACGAGATTAAGGTGAAAAGAAGCAGGCTGACTAACGACTCCCGTTGGGGATATTAAGCGGTGCTGGCGCGGGCGAGTCAAGTGACTCCTGCCGCTCTTATATCGTATTAATTATTCCGTGACGGGCGACTGACCGCAACCAAGACGCGATGACTCAAAATGACAGTCACAGATTCGAGGGGCTGCTGATGTCTTAAACTTTGCTGCGATTGCTGTTTTAGACTGATGCGAGGATGTGATATTTATTCAAGGGCTGCGAACGCTTCTAAAATGCTTATATCGTCTGTTTTCTACTCTACACAAATTAGAAGAGTTTATACGTGTTAGTAGAGATGGGCTTGTCGAATGAAAGATTAATGAAATTGAGGGTGAGGAAATAATTGGATGGAAATGATTGAAAGCTTGTTGCGTGAACGAAAGACGAGACAAAATTATATATTTTGATAATAAGGCACACATTAATTGAAAAGCTGGGCAAATATTAGTAAAAGTACCTAATTATTAAGTACAAATAGCCAAGTACTTGTACTAAAGTATCAGTTAATTTGAAAGTACTAAATGTTTAGTACAGGTTCATATAAAAAATAATGACTAATTTTAAAGTATTAAAAATTTGTCTTAAGTTAATTGAAACACGAGAGTTTCAATACCGTTTTGACGTATCTTTATATCTTGTTTAGATTTTAAGATATAAACTCGGAAAAGTACAAAATCTGATGAAGTAATTTTGGAAATAAATGTTTCCGGGCTCTATATCTTAAAAACTAAACAAAATATGAAAATGCGCTCAACGACATTGAATTCCTCGTATCCAAATTGACTAGTATGCGAGTTTGTAGCAAATTTGGAGTAATTTAATTTTTTGAAAATTTCTTAAGGGGTACCCCTAAAATTTTTATCGATTTTAGGCCAATTTCAAACTATTTGCTCTAAAATTCATTCTCGAACGAATATTATAATGAAAATTTACATACATATGTATTTTGATGAGCTGAATCCAGTGGTAAAGTTGCCAAGTACATAGGTCTTCTGGTTTTTGCATCTTCATATCTCGTTTAGTTTTTGAGATATAGCCTCGGAAAAATACAAAATTTTATGAGACAAGTTTTTTTGAAAACATCGAATTTTCCAGAGAGTATATCTGAAATACTATACAAGATATGAAGATATGCTCAACGGCATTGAATTACTCGTGTCTAAATTAACGAATAAGCAATTTTTTTAATATTAGAAAAAGAATTTTAAAATGTACAAAAGTATTGAAGTATGATCCAGCTCTGATGAATCTTATGAATAAAGGCACAGTGAATATTTCAATAATTTGAAGTAATAAACAAACAGATTTGGATTACTTTCGACAGCTATAAACTAAAATTAAATTTGCACCAAAAAGAAATTCAATATCATCTATTTTAATACAGGTTTTTAAACTGATTATATTCTCTGATGGATATTTGTAATAAATTAAAAATAAATATGGTATATTTTTACAATACTATAAACTTTTAAAATAATATATCTAAATTAAACAAAATACCAATAAAATTATTATATAATATTTCATAAAAGCATTGTCTAGGCGAATATATAATTGTTTTATTATTATTTTTTTAACTGTATTGTAAAAAAAAAAACAATATACTCAAATAAAATTAATAAACAATTTATTTTAAATAATTGCAAATGTTTCCAATTAAATGAATATCACTGCAAAATCTAAAAAAAATGTAGGTACATTTTCATGAAATAATTTTTTTCAAGTTTTTCATTTCTTTTTAAGTACAAATTATTCGATGACCTAAATTCATATTTATTTAATACTTGGGACAACAAGAAATTAATTGCATATTTAAAGTATTCAGTCATAGCTGTATTCTTGGATATAAGTTGAATTCAGTGAGGCTTTAGCGCGCTATTGTTCTATCCGTGGAGCCACGACTGTTTATATTGATTATGTAGTGTAAATAAAAGAAGAGTGTTAATCAATTGTTTCAAGTTGACAAAGAAATAGAGAAAGAAACTGAGCGACAATAACAAAAGTTAAAACCGTCCCAGAGTAAAAAATTATATTAATCTTCGACGAAGCAAAAGGCCCGAGTTATTTTTTAACACAAATAAAGTGGGTGAATTTGTCACTGAAGGTACACAAACACACATAGAGGAATATTTCAACAATATGGGTGAGATCCGCTGCAAATTACGCCGAGTTAAAGTTTCAAGGAAGCGATTTATAAAATTGCTTTTCCACGTTCTGATAAATGTGCGCAAGAACTGTAATTTAGAATACAATGTCTCACAGACACAGCGCAAAGAAAACGCGAACTGCAGATATTTAAAATTCCGGATAGTCTCTCGTTCTCTTGTTTGTTTGACAAGGTCGCCGAGGAAAACTGAACTTTTACCGACGTCAACTTTTCCTGCTTCTGCCTACCAACCACTTACTAATGCGATATCGCTCGACCCAGGACCGTATCAGATGGAAACTTACACAAACGATCAAATTTGTCTCAATTACTCAATCTGTAATAATTAGAGATTACTCTACTCTTAACTAAGTGGAACTCTCAGGCTTTTTCATCTTAAAACCGGTGCTTTCTTTACAAAAATTCGGCCTGAAGTAACACTGAATTTTTTACACAATATCAGTGCAATTCTCGAAAGAGTTTTAGCTAAGCCTCAATTTTGAATTAGTCAAATTAAACCACATTCTCAATAAAGTTTAAATAAACACAAATATAATATGTTTTCATTTGGTTTCCGGAAAAAGATTTGGATTAAATTATCCAACATTTAGGATTAGCTAAAAAAAAATTGAGAACCGGATATATTATTATTATGTTATTATTTTAATGTCCTGTTTTATAATGGACTAAATAAATTTATTTCCATAGTAAATGTATTTAAATAAACAGATTGGAATCAATTTATTTATTTTATGGCATGTATAAAATTACTGTCAAAAGTTCGACGGTCATTTGATTGATAAATTTTATTTACTTTAGAAGTAAATGAATTTGTCGTTTATAAAACCGGCCATAAATGGAACAAATTATCGATATTAAAATTCGTTTGAAGTTATAGATTGAAAGTATAGCAATAAATTTGAAAATATTAAATTTATTTGCAAATATTAATGCAAAATTATTTGAAATAGTTGATTTTATTTTTTTATTACTCAAAAGTTTTGGATTTCGGTTACGATTAGAGGTATTACGGTTGTTTACCGGTTACGGTTTAAACAAATATTAGGTAGGTTTAAAATAATAAATTTTGGTTCCATTTCGTTAATTTTCATGGTTTATACTGAGAGAAGATATCAATTATTATTCGAAAGAAATATTGGATGAATTAGAGTCCGCACAGGGAAAAGTAAAAGATGATCAAAAGGAATTGTTATAGTTGGCAATACAATTCCAGAGATCTTTTTATTCCACAGTTGGCACAACGTCAGATAAAGGCGGAAATGCTATTTGACATTTCTAATAAATACAAATAGGTTATGTCAGGAGTCTCAAAGCTAATAGAATTTTGACTTTTTAAGTAATAGAAATACTTTAGAAATAAATGTAATAATAAATGTACTCAAATTTAAATTTTAATTGTCACTGTCAACGACAGGAAATGAATTTATATATCAGGCTTACCAATTTCAAGTAGTTTTTTTTTATTGCCAACTGTAACAATTCCTTTTGATCATCCTGTAGTACCACAGAATTGAAAAGAACTTTACGGGAAACAAAATTATAATTTATCGAATTTATTGTGTTGTCTAACATTTGTCTATAAAATACGATTTGATTTGTTTGAATAGCTGTTGCTAGGCAATTTTATACGCCCTGGGGCGATAAAACTCAAATTATGCTCGCTTTTGAGGGTCAATAAATAATGTACCTAATATCCGTAATATATAAATATATAATCACGTCTTAAACCCATTACTGGGCGTGGCACTCTGCCGTAGCAAATTTCGGTAAGTGTTATATTTATGAGCGTGAAGTACGGTTACCAGTCATCAAATCACAGCCCCTGAAGATGTTAGTGAAGGGAGAGTCATAGGAGTAATTTTAATGTGGTAAAAATTGTTTGTCTTTTGTGAGAATCGAACCCGAGTTCCAAAATCCACAGTCCGACTCGATACCACTGAGCCACCTACCCCATGCAAAATATCTACTTAAAATTTGGATAGTGTAGAAGAAAATTAGGTTTTTTCTTTTTGTTGAACGTAAAATGAGAAAATGCAAACTAGTGGCATAAAAATATCGCAAACTAGCAAAAATAAATCCTTTGATTCAAATACAGCAAACAGCAGCGCAAAACACACCGTGAGCTTTTTCAAGTTTATTCGACTGGTTTTTATCACGTCGACAGCTGAAGCTCGCCTCGTGATTCGTCGCTAGTGAAAATGATTTTTTAATACGACCCAGAGGCTTAATTATCACGCTAGCCTGCTCAGATGGCCGCCTGCCCTATTTCACTAATTACATTTGACGTGGATCTGCTAACTTCATTTTAATCAAGTAATATATGTTACATGTGCAAGTACATACATATGTTCGGTTGCTGTGCTTGCGCTCTAGCTGTCTTGCTCTTGCTCATCAAGTCTGGAAGGGCTCAACGAAGCGCTGTATCGCGGACTATATTAGAACTGAATTACGGACATGGTATATGTACTCACGTTATGAATTATAAACTGTGTTGGCTTTTTGCGTAATGAACATATGAGTGTGATATGCTCCGATAATTAATTATTTAAATATGCATAAATTAAAAAGCCAAAAACTGATGCAATAATACACATCAATTTACAAACTGATTTACCTAGGAAATTATGTCATTATATAAACTTTGACAAAGCAACAAGAGGTGCATAGTTTTCTTAAATACATATAAGTTACATAATTTTGGAAGCAATGTCCACGGATAAACAGTTTCCCATGTTAAACTAGTTTTTCGTGATACACTCGGTATATTAACAAATATTCTATCTATTTATCTATTTTTATATTTGATTTTTCACGCCTTTTATCCGTTATTGAGTGCGGCAGTCTGCCTTAGTAGATCTGAAGTGAAGTGCGGTGACCAGCCATCAAATTATGGCCTCGAAAGATGTGAGTAGATAGGAAGTCACAAGGGCAATTTTAATGTGGTGAAAATTGTTTGTCGGCTGTGAAATCAGAACCTATATGGTTTATACTATAAAGAAATTCAAGTTATTTAGAACAAAATTAAATAGTTTATAGACTCATTTTCGACTTGACCTGTTATATATGACAAATAGAATAATATTTCAAGGAAAAAAATATAGGTCGTATATAATTTAAAAAAAAATCATTCCTGCTGAAATCTTTGATGAGCCACATCTCTAAATCTACAAAAGATATTTTAATTAAGTTTACACCATTAAATTTGTCACGATTTAGTTGTACTAACAAAATATAATTGAGTAAAATATTTTAGGTCGAACGCCAGAAAAGTGAGTTTGAAAAATTCCTGCTCTAAATCTATATCTCGGAAACTATAGAAAATATTTCAATTTTCTTTTAAGATTTGGGTATATCGCGATTAACTTTATATTTGAGTAAAGTTTTAATAAATTTGAGTGTATTTTATGACAATAAATACAACAATAAAGATATAGTTAATTAAGCTATTTCAAAAGCAATTAACTTACAAACAGTAATGAATCCAGGTACAACAAAACAAAATTAAATCTTTTCCTTTTTTCTAACAGTATTTCCCTTGATATTACGACACAAATACAAATGTAAACCAGTACATACACAACAAACAATTCGAGTTAAATAATATTTTTAATTAACATCGCGAAGATAATAAATAAAACAAGTACAGCCTGCACAGCATGCAGCCTAGGCATATCAGGCACCAAGAAGAGAAGCACAAACACAAAGTTCTCCATCACTGTTGCAACCAGGAAGCCACAATATTCTGTGCGCATCCTCGCTTATTGCGGTGGAAGAAAAATTCGCACCCTGCCGTTTTGACCGAGATTTCAACGCATTTAAATGCATTTTGTACTCGTTTCCACAAACCGTAGAAATAACTTACGTTCTTATTTGTTATTTATATAACTAGTTCAATTATTAAATTGGTTTAAATAAATGGAAATCGAATACTGAACAGCAATATAAACTATTCAATATGACACATAACTTAAATTATAAGATTCGATCTAATGATGGCATCATTGGATTTTGTTTAGGATTCATTTTAATAAATGGTTAATACTATTTATTTGTGACTTATGGCCAATTACACAGCCAAAAGTTAAGTTCAAAACTAGGTTTAAATTAATAAAAGTGAAGTGCAATTGCTTGTCCAATGGTAATATAGAAATACTTCACCCGACCAGCAAAAGATTAAGATTGAATCTTTTAGAAAATTTAGAAATAAAGAAAGCTATTAAGTCTAAGAAAAATATTGTAAACGAACAATTAGATATTACAAACTCACCCTTCCTTAATACATTTTTAACTATAAGTAAATTTAACTCTTTTTATATGAATATTGTTTGATGATGTCCGAGAGGACAAAACGACCGTTGCATTAAAGTAAAATGAGATCTGTGGAAAAATCAAGTACGTTGTGTTCATTTATTAAATATATTGCTGTCAAATATTCAATATGCTTTTATCTATAAAATAAATAAGCTAATAGTTTGAGTAATTTAATTATTACTGTCAAATAGAAGAGGTAGAAAATGTAGTTGTATCTTCGAAACTATCAGAATTATGTACTTTTCGAAAAGTTCTTATTTGTGTTCCAAAACAGCAGAGGTTAAAATATATCTCGTAGCTTATTGCGCCCTCATGGCAATGTCTCCGCCACTAAACCGGAAGGAAGTACAGAGCGCCCTCTGTACGGAATTTGACCGCACTACTAGCGTAACCACGTATTTTTACGACGCGACCTCTGCGATATATGGTTAATACTTGCGACTACAAATTAAGAAAATGTTACATTCCTCGGCAAACTAAATAGTGAATGTAGAGTTTTTCTTATTGCAGATGTAAGACAATATAACTTTAAAGAAGAAGAAGAAGAAAAAGACTTACCGCCTCTGGATTCGCATATGAGAACCAAGTCGGTGCCTTCTTCTAGGGGACCAACGATGCCGGAAACTTCGCGACCGGAGTTGTCGTAGACTATCAGCTGATGAGGTGGCACTAAAAAAAAAGAAAAAGTATTTTATTTTACACCCACAATGTTATTATATATTATACAGGCTGTTTTGAAGTATATTTACAATAACAAATAAAAATCATAAAACAAAAAAAAAAAATTTTAAATTAAAAAAAATAATGATATTTTTAGTGCCACTTATTGACACTGCAAACAATCATTTATTTGATGTTGTATAGTAAATAAAATGAATATTATAGTATTTATAATTATAATTTAATTATTAATATATTATATTATTATATGGGGTAGTAGCTCAGTGGTATCTAGTCGGCCTGTGAATTTGAGAATTCCGCAGCTGACAAACAATTTTCACCACATTATCCCTCTGACTCTACCTCCACAAACAACTTTGAGGGTCACGATTTGACGGCTAGTAACAATACTTCACGCCCGTAATATATCACTTACCAAGATGTGCTACGACAGAGTGCCACACTCAGTAATGGCTAAAAGGCGTAATGATATATTTATTTATTTCTATTAATATTAGAAATCAATGATACTGATAATCTTTACTTGAGGTTAATCATAATTTTTTTGCGAATTTAAAAAAATACATATTTGTTCTATGGTGTGTACGTCATACAAAATATACCCTTCCATTTTTTCCCAAAGTGTAATAACTCCCTGTACAGCACAACCCTCAAAACATATACAGGCAGATTCATAAAGCGGATTAGCGCTAACACCATTTTTTATTTCATTTTTAACTCTATTTTCAATGTACGAATCAAGTTTATTTTAACTTGAGTTTAAAAGAGAGTTAATTGGCATCAAATTTAGTTCATTTCTTTAATCTGTTTTAATTTGAAACAGAGTTATAGATAATATTAAAAACGGTGTTAGCGCTAATCCGTTTTGTTACTCTGCCTGTAAATGAATATTATTCATTAAAATAATTCTGTAATTAATCTTAAATATTCATATCCTGACATAGAATTTTTGTTTCATCCATATTCATAATTCCTTTCATATAAGCTTATCTCATCTTTCGTACATACAACAAACCTTGAATATTTATACCTATCCTATAATTGTAGATGAATTTGATGGTGAAAAATTATGTGGACGATCAAGGAATAAATGGATGGATATAATTGCAACGAGTTTGCATGAAAGGAATTTTTGGCAAAGATTAATCGTAGGATGTTTCTAATTGTTTGTTACCAGGGTTCGTGCAACCTCATTTAATCGGACATAGCGTGATATTAGGTATGTGACGTTCGCTTTTATTCTGTTTATTATTACCATATCTGCGATTTTGAATTGTACTATCGTTTTACGAGAATAATAAAACAGATTTAATATGGAAAATAATGGAAAATTATTTAAAAATATTAAAAGTTTCCATTTTATTTCTAACTCTAAACGGCACATTAAAATGAGATATTAACCTAACCTACTTTCTAATTCAAGGCAAGTGACTCCAAGAGCACACTATTACGATTAAATTTACAATATCTTATAGAATATATTGGCCATAAAAGGAAGGATAACGACGCTATTTAAAATCCTACTGCATTTGTTCTTCATCCCTATATAGGTTTGCAATCGCATCATTCGCATTCCCATGATTATTAACCACCATCGTGAGAATAATGATGTGTTTGTAGACGCCGTTAATGGTTTTGTTCGGGTTGCACAGCGTTCATGTTGCACGAGTTGTTTACACTGTGATACACGGCGCATAAATTTAGCTAACTTACGTTACGCTGCGTCGTTACGTTGCATTCACGTCGCGGTGGTGCGGAGCTGCGAAGCGTTCAACATTGCACATCCCTATTTACGCGAATTTTCGATTTGTTTGTTCGCTTTTAGAACGTTGCGTGTGTAACATGCATGTTTATATTGCATAAATATTTATGGATGGGGGTCTATGTTTTAAATGTTTGTTCGAGATGGAATGATGGTAATAATAGTTCGGAAATACGGAATACGGTTTAATACGAAGCCACAAAAAGATGATACTACAAGCTTTTTATTTCATATTTTGTTTTACCTACATTACGACCCAACATAGTAAATATTTGCAAGTAAACATCTTTCCATTATTCTAGATTTATAGAATTTCCTTTTTTTTGACAATTTCTATACATACATATTTATATTACCTTAGGAACAATTTGCAGAATTCATAATTATTAGCATTGTCACTGTTTCTGTTCTTGTCTTTGTCTAGTTGAATTGGAATATACCCTGATGTTGACAATCATTGCTTTTATTTTAAGTTTGTTCACATGCCTTTATTCTAAATTATATTAAATACATTTTAAAAACATATGGTGGAATTTTATATAAATTTATACATATATACATACATATCATCACGATATATCCCATCAAATGGGGTAGCACGAATCCTACAATCACTCATTACATTAATCAAATAATCAGTCCTCGTCAAACATTCTCATCTAAACACACCACCCTCACTTTAACCCCATTCATAGATCACTCCATATAAACTCATTTATTTATTACACTCGAAATCTTTCATCATAAACCTTCAGTCACACCTATCCAATCACTCCTATTCACTTATCATTCATCTTCTTCCTTCGACGTACATAACGTATGTTTAAAACATCTCAAATTACTCACGCTTACTCCCAACAATGAATTTAATAACGAATCTAACAACGAATCTACAAAGATTTGAAAAGATGAAAGCGATTGCCTGCACTTGTATATGAAAGAAAAGTCTACACAATGCAGTAAATCTGTAACTATTGAACAAATTGCAACGAAACTTATGACATTAAGGTATATTTTCTACTTATCAAATCATAGAATTATCACAGAATTCCACTATTAAAATTTTAGTATGCAGTAGTAATTGATTTGTAAAGTTTGCTTCTATTTTTACAAAGATAAAAGAAAGAAGTTTATATACTTTTATGTTTATGCGCGTGAAGTGTGATTACCAGCCGTTAAATCACGACCTCCAAAGATATTAGTGGAGGAAGAGCCACAGGAGTAATTTTAATGTAGTGAAAATTGTTTGTCGGCTGTAGAAATCGAACTCGGGTTTTTAAATTCACAGGCCGATTCGATACCACTGAGCCACTTCATCCATAAATTATTTCAAAAAATACGATTGTGTCAAGTTTGGAATCCATTATAAGCTACTATAATTGGAATTAAGTTTCCGTTATGCAGATTAATAAATATAATAAAAAAAAATTAAAAGTATAATTTATGTGTAAATAAAAAAAGAAAAATTATGTCCTTAATAGTATATCATCTGTTGAATTTGCATTTTTGGAATGTTTCTTCGCAAGACTATGAGCGCAGCAAAAGTTTATAAAGATATTTCTTGGCAAAATATCGTAGAAATGTGTCGTTAGCAAGTAGAACGTGAGATAACAAAGATGGGCAAAGAGCGCATCACGTAGATTTAATACTTTCAGTTATAGATGGAAAGAGAGTTCTCGAGTTCCAGTTGGCGTATTAAGATTTGATTAATGATAACGGTAATTTGTACCTTAAATCATTTCTCGGGGGAAATTAAATTCACCAAAATGTGCGGTTGATTAAAATCTGGAACAATATTAAAGTTGAAGATAGGGCTTGGCTGCAACGCCAGAGTTAGGTTGGTGGTGGTGGTGGCGTTCCTGCTGCTCCTGCTGTTCCGTGTTGGGGGACTCATATATCCTGCTGACATATTTCAGATATCAACTGTTAATTTTTAAACCGAGGATAATTTCCTGTTTGGTGCCAACGCCAACTTTCTTCGATTTACGATATTTCTCTGATTAACTTTGTTCCCGTTTTACGCTGATTGTAAAAGGCTGATTTATTTTATCTAATTGCTGAAACTTTGAAATACTATTAAACGTGTATTTATTCTTTTTTCTCTACCAACTTTTTGTTGCTGAAGTTTGGAAGTAAAACGAAACATAACTTGTCGATTGGTTTTCGTTTTTCAGATGATGATTGAATTATTACTGTCTTGTTTAACTTTCGTTTCAAGCGGAAAATATTTTACAAACTTTTTGACTTAACTATGCTTCATAAAGTTCTTATTCCATTATTAAAAATCTAGATGCTATTGATTTTAACTTCAATAAATTTTAATAATGCTAAGCGACAGTTTTTGCTATCAAACTTCGATGAGTTTAGTTCATAACCAAAAATATAACTGCTGCAAATTAATTCGGGTTTCCCTATTAGAAGACTGAGCAGTTTTAGAACAATAACAGCGCTTCTATTTCTTCTATAAGCTGTAGTTCTTTTCATGGTGAATAATTTCCTATTGTTTAATGAAATAATAATTAAATTTTAAGTTATAAAAATCTAGATAAATTGTTTATAATTATAGTAAAAATAATTGCTATGATATTGATTTTTCTTCAGTTGTTTGAAATTAATTAAATTATTTAATGTATGGGCACGAGATAATGTATATAGTTTAAAACAAAAGAACATTTTGACAAATGATTGGATTACAGATATTATGGCGTATTAACAAAGCGTTATTTAATTAAATTTAACATAACTAAAATCAGTACATGATACTGAATAGAATCACATGCTCATCGGGTATTTGTATGAAGTGGTATTATTTTTATTGCGGGTTTATCATTT
This sequence comes from Pterostichus madidus, assembly GCA_911728475.2. NCBI lineage: Eukaryota > Metazoa > Arthropoda > Insecta > Coleoptera > Carabidae > Pterostichus > Pterostichus madidus. Next base: position 40,940,385 of record OU452305.1, read on the forward strand.
ATAAATAATCATTTGAATTATAAAATAATTTCGCAACATTTGCAAATGAATTTTAGTAAATTGTGTTAGATTTATAATTATGATATTTGGTTTTCATTCAATTCCCTGAATACAAAAGTGTGATTTACTAATTACATCGCTTTAATATGTTACACAAAATAAACAAATTTAAACTAAATCGCAACCTAATTACTGTACAGGAAAACTGCAACATATAGTGGAATCCGAACCATTCAGACACAATATATATTTGTTTATATAAGTTGCAGTCATAATAAAACTTGAAAAATAGGAAAAAATTGTTTTTCCAAACACTTGTCTAAGTTCCACAAAAATACAGCACATCTGGGGGGCACTAGCCCCTAGTTGGTCTAGCTGAATAGTTGGTCGCACTGTACTGATGAGCTCCAAAAGAGCGAAACGCGTCTATGTTTAAGAACTGAACTGACCAGCCACTGATGATGACTTAACAGTTGATTCAGATGTGCTGTATTATTGAGGAACTGAAACAAGTGTTTGGAAAAACAATTTTTGTCCTATTTTTCTCATTTTATTAAGACTCAGTTCCACATCGCAATTGACATTTTGTCTTTGTAATTAAGTTGCAGTCAGCAAGATTTGAATGCCCGACCTCTTACTTGAGTGGGTTGTGACTGACTGTGGATTACATTCATTTTCGTGCCACCGGTAACGTAAGTATAACTTCCATAACAACAAGCGTCGTAAGTGACACAAAACATTTATTATTTACTTACCATCGTCACCAGATTGTTATTATATCACCATTCTGCCGGACGATGTTGGAAAATATTTTAATAAGTGAGGTAATAAGTGAGAATAAATGAAGCACCAGCAACTATTCAAGTGTGTGAAGGTAATAATGTATTTTTTAAGGTGGTGCAGTTCATCGTATTATTTTCTTAATTTATAAATAGAGTATAAGGTAATTAAGTGACTAAATAAAAGTTCGACTCGAGGAAGTATTTAAGCAGGTTAAGTTCGTTAGAAGCTCGCGAAGCAACAACGGTTCAATATCCACGTGGAAGAAGAAAGTACTTTGAGAAGTTGAAGAATGCGCACGTGGATATATCAGCTTACGAAAGCGGCAGGAGTCGCAGGAGAAAGCAGAAGCAAATCACTTTAAATGGAGGGGCAGTTACTAGCTAGAAAACTTAAGGCTTTGTTTATTTTGGTTAAAGTTAATTTTGTTGAAGCGTCTTAAAGCTCGCGGAAAGTTTGCAAGCACACTCGAGAGAGAGCGGCGGCGGCCACACCGACTGTCGGCAATGAAGCGACCGCCGTTGCCTCCACTGCCGCCGGCCCTTTGTGCGCCACTATCAGCACCCCGCCCCCGACACACTGCCTCCCTACCGTCTCCTCACCAATGATCCCCATGAGCTCTCGTTTCAGATGCTCTACTCAAGGGGAACATAGGAATTTTGTACATGGCGAAATTTTTCGCGAGATTAGAGCAGATGAAACAAAAGCCCGTATCACGAAAACTGTGGGCGTTTAGAACGGAATGGGAACGTAAATGCATCAGGGACATACCGGCAAATTTTATTAAAAAGACTAAACTCATTTAAAAAATCACGCGGATGAAATTCATTTAAGGGATTTCGCTTGTTGCTTGCTACATTGTTTTACATTATTTATTTGTAAACGTAATTTGTTCTAACTCTTTATTCACTAAGGAAATGAACCTTTACATGCTACTAACTTGTAAAATTTTAACAGTTGCATTGTAAATTTTTCAAGTTAGTAAACAAATACGTTACCACAGTAACACAACTTATGAGAGCGAAGAAAATGAGTGTGAGGAGAGGTTTTTATGTACTTCACCTGAAATCCTAACTGTGGCAGTAGAGACTTACTACCGAAGAAATGATCTACTTTCCATATTAAAATAGGTCAGGAAAATAGACACTTTCTTGCCGGTTTCAGGAAATACCTATTAACATACTTTTCGCTTCGCTCGAGCTTTAATTTGCGCGAATGGTGTAAATGACGTCTTCATGCACGAGTTTTGTACAATGCTTTTTGTAACGAGCAAAAATTATATAATCGACAATGACGAAAATTTGTTATTTGAAAACAAATTGTTTATTTTTTCCCATAAATTTTGGTAAAATATATCTAATTGATGGCGTTATAAGCTAATGTCTCTACTTCTTTTATAAATTCCTTAAAATGTATGTATATAAGTACTATTAGCGTTTTAATAGTCAAAATTTAGAACCATAAAAAAGAGTGTTTTTTCAATTACTTTGCGCAATAGTGCCCAAAATTAAACTTTCCATCGGTTTCAAAGGTAATGTAAACCTTATTTTGAGTGATGCGAGTACAAAAAACAATTTTCGACACAGCAGTTGTAACTGACAGGATTTAATTATAAATTTTAATTTTGTATACAAATGAATAACAAATAAAATGTTGAACAATATACACAAGATAACTGTTTTACTGCCTTAAGGAGAAGACAGGCTCGTCTGTTCAGTTCCTCAGTCAATTTCTCCTCTCGGCAGTAAAAACTGTTTTACCGTGCTAATAATATAAAACACTATTATTTTCCTTTCATAAACATTTTGTGTCCTACGAATTGATCAAAATATGTATATTAAGAAAATTCGCAAATAATTAATGAGAAATTAAGGAAATACGAGTAAATGTACTTGCGAGGTTTGGTTTAAATGATTGTTAGGATTTCATGGATAACGAAGGAGCGTTTTTATAATCACAAATTATGTTTTTAAGCCATTAAACGTAGTTATTAGATTAATGCATAAATTAAAATATAAAGAGCACGCGAAAACAAAATTCGTATATTGTTATCTCGCATTTCGTGGATTATTTAATTAGTTAAAAAATAAAACAAGAACAAAATTTACATTGATTGATAAGGATAAATGTTTCAAACCATTTCCGTATAACTCACATGTCAAGCAAATGTCACACAGCGCTTTGAAAATTAAGAGAAGTTGATGAATTCGTAGCACGTTACAAATAAATTTTGTATATGAAATACTTGAGTTTCTATTTCTAAACACGACAAGGTGTTGCTAAAGAGATCACAGGCAGGTGTCTCTGACAAGATTTAATAATAAAAAGAAGAATTTTCATGGCGTTATCGAAGTTTTTTGTAACATCCCGCGTCGTGGAAAATAAGAGGCTTTACCGTGAAATCATATTTCCGAGCGTATTTGTATTTTTAGCTCGGCACTTCACATGGAGGAAGGATTTATGTATTATCTGACACTGCTGGTTGTTATTTTTTCTAAATCGGAAAGTATAATCCGGAAACCCACCGACGACCGGGGAGGAACACTATGCGATTATAGAACGCCGCACACAAAGATGGAATTTTATTTTATTATATTATAATAATACCGTAAATACCTTTTTGTACAACCGGGCCAAAATTCATCTGTTTTTGTCAAGAAAAGCGGGCTCAAACACTTGTTTTTGGCCCTAGGGTCATAATAAAATAATGTATTTGTTACTCTCTTGTATACATCATTTATTCAAACTGTTTAACTATAAAAATGAATTTAACCATTAATAACTTTCAAAAAGACGCGCAGGACGACACTCCCTTCATTTCTTATCTTTTATTTCATTTTCAGTTACTGCATTGTGTGAACTTTTCCTTCATATACAAGTGCAGGCTATCGCTTTCATATTTTCTAATCTTTGTAGAGTCATTGTTAGATTCGTTATTAGATTCGTCTTTAGGAGTACGCGTGAGTAATTGAGATGGTTTACGCATATGTTATGTACGTCGAAGAAAGAAGATGAATGAGAAGTAAATAGGACTGATTGGATAGATGTGATTGAAGGTTTGTTGTGTGATAAATGATTTTGAGTGTAATACATAAATGAGATTATATGGAGTGATCTATGAATGTGGTTAAAATGAGGGTGGTGTGTTTGGATGAGAATGTTTGACGAGGACTGATTATTTGATGAATGTAATGAATGAATATTTTATGAATGATTTTAGGGTTCGTGCTACCCTATTTGATGGAATATAGCGTGACGATATGTATGTAATAACTTGTAAAATTATTTTTCTCTGAAACCTGCAAAAAAGTCCCTACTTTCTTCACCAATTTTAGTATGGAAAGTGGATTTTTACCAAAACAGTAAAGTAGAGTACGTAACTAAAGTTACAATAAAAATAACAGTCTGGTAAAATACAAAATAGTCTGGTAAAGACTTAACGCTTTGCGCTTCGTGGTAATAATCATGCCACAGGCCAGAAACGCTTGTTTTCATCTTTGATCCATATATAACTAATATGGATGCATAACATGAGTTTGATTTCCATTAGTTTCTCTCTGCACAAAAATAAACATCTAACTGATGAGTGTAAAATCCTGATGACATATTTGCTAATTTTATTACAATTCTACAAACTCATATAATGAATGTAATTCCCGTTGAGCATGCATGCATGTTTCACGGTAGTTAATAGTGCAGATAAAAGAAGCAAAGTGAAACTAGGTAGGTACGAAGAAACACTTTAAGTTGTAAGTCTAATTAGGCGCGGCAACAAAGCACGGGCTTGTTAGAAGTATTGCGTGCCTCATGATGTTTCCCTGGACAGTTTGCACACGACAGGATTGCCAACTGCTCTGACAACTGTGAGACTTCACGCTTGCAACACTCCAACACCATTCTTATTATAGAAATCTTTCATTCCACAAGAGAGATGAAATTGAGACATTTATTTAATTCAAGACAGAATATCATTTCATAACTACCATATAAAATATTACATAAATAAATATAAATATATCATCATACCTTTTACCGAAGCAGATCTCGGTAAGTGATATATTTATGCGGGTGAAGTGCGGTTACCAGCTGTAAAATCAAGGAACTTAAAGATGTAAGTGGTGGAGGAGCCACAGGGGTAATTTTAAATGTTTGTCGGCTGTGGGAGCGCACCAGGATTCTTATGATCTACAGGCCGTCTAGATTCCAGTGAGATATTAAATATTCAACTGTATAAAAGTTGTTCGAAGCCATAGTAATGTTCATAATCTTGTTTGGTCATTTGTTACGAAACTAACTTTAACTACATTCAAATTTTAACCTGCTTTTTATTATTGGCACTAAAAGGACAGTGACTAAACAACTTGCAGTTTTTTAACTATACAGAAAATAAATAAATAAATATATCTGCATGCCTTTAACACATTACTGGATGTGGCACTCTCCCGTAACAGAACCCACAATGGAGGGGGAGACACAGCGGTAATTTTAATGTGGTGAAAATTGTTTGTCGGATGTGAGAATTGAACCTGGGTTTTCAAATCATAAGCAGACCCGATACCACTGAGCCACCTGTCACATATTGAATGTATTTGCTGATTTCGAAATGTTCTAAATTATTTTGCAGAAATATTTTATAAACTTTATTTATAGCATTTTTGTCACTAATAATTTAAGAACTAATTTGCTCCAAACATTTCTATTTCTGCACACCACTTTCATTTTATTCTCATCAATAATTCCTTTCATACAAACTGGTCTCATCTTTCGTCCATTCAACAAACCTTCATTAATATTTATACATTTATTCCTAGAGCGTCAATGTAATCTCAGATCCTCAATTTCATCAGTAAACCATGATTTTTTAAATTATTTAACACTTTGCACAAAAGAAACAGTTTAGTAGAGGAGAAGCCACAGGAGTTATTTTTATATGGTGAAAGTTGTTTGTCACCTATGGAAATCGGACTCGAGTTTTCAAATCTACAGACCGACTCGATATCACTAAGCCACCTACCCCATTAAACATATATAAATGAATAAAAGCAAAGTGAATGTATGACAACTATAGCTGTATTTCATTTGTCACTTGGTTCACTTAAATTAGTTCAAATAAATAAGACAACATGACTAAATGAACTGAATTAAGCAAACTGATGCATTTATAAGGGTGTATTACTTCAAGGTAAATTAGAATCAGTCATTATAGTACTGAAAATAAAGTCAGAGAAGTAATCCAGCGAAATAAATAAACGATCTGGATCAATAAATGTAAGTTAGATCGGATCCAAATGGCAAATGAAATACACCTAATGTCAATTATTCCATTTGATAAGTAATTGAGATTAGCATTTATTTAATTAATCCAATTTAATTTTTGTTGTTGAAACCGACCATCAGTGTTTTTACGATTTTGTTTTGTATACCTTATCTACACATTAATCTAATTATTGTATTCTGACAGTAATAGAGGGCCTTTATCGACATAAGCTTTTAGATAATAACGTCTAAACCCGAAGCACTTAGCAGTTGGGTACAAACAGATATATTGTAGGCAATTTGTCGTTGGGCACAAAATCATTTCCTCTGTTAATGCAGTGACGTTGAAGGACACGTCGTCTTGGATTACCTGAGGCATCCCGTTAATTTGTCTCTGGCGTCACAAACGGGTGCCATGGTTAAACGCACAACACAGCACAACACAGCACAAGAGAGCACAACAGAGCACAACAGAGTAAAGCGCAGCAAGAACAAAGTTAGGCCGGTGAGAAGGTACCTAGCGTTACGAAGCCGCTGCTAGAGCGTATACATATTCGAAGGAGTTCCCGGCCGAGCCAGCCATAGGTGGCCACTTCATTTCCTGCTGGCAGAGCTTTCGCGAACCACAATTTCCGGTAAGCTAAGCACACGACGTAACGAAGGTCCTTTGACGCGAGCACAGCCGGATACCTGCCCAATATAAAGGAGGTACGTAGTCGCTCGATGGCTTCCAAGACATTATTATATGCTCTTTTATACTAACAATTTGTAACTGAATGTTTACACACACTTTTAGAGTTTGCCAAATGTACCCAAATTTAAATACATTTATTTTATAGCTACAAGCTTTAACGCAAGCACACGAACTGTAAGTTTATTCTTGAAATTATTTCACATCCAAAACCACTCAAATTAAACCTCAGTTTGTGACTAATAGATGTGAGTTTAGCTATAATTACTATTATGTTAAGTTTGTAGTATTAGATCAGTAGTTTCCAAAGTGTGGATCGGGAAGATATTGGAGGAGGATCGTCGGATGTTATTTACAAATTATAAAATACATGTTTCTAAAGATTAATTCTGTTGCAAGCTTTTATTTAAATTTTAAGGATTAAAGAAATGAAAAATATGATATAATATTTAGATGTTTATAATCACGTTTGTTTCTGTTTACGGTTGATTTTTAAAAATATGAAACTAAATATGAAATTTCTGATTTCACTATTTAATTCCTCATATATTTTTACATAATTATGCATATTTTGATTCTGAATATATTTCTGTTAATGAAAATGCCAATTTTTTTGTTGAACCAGTTTGAAAATTGAAAATATTTAAAATATAGTTCTATATAATTCAGACTACGAAAAATTGAACGCCGTTGAGCACATCTACATATCTCTTTTAGTTTTTAAGTTACAGCGATTTTTGACTTTTATAAAAGCTCAACTTTGAAGGCTCATATCTCGAAAACTAAAAGAGATATTGAAATGCGGATTGAACGAGTGTATTACTCGTGCTTTAGTTAATTTATACAGAAATTTTGAAAATTTAGAAAATTTTAAATTTTTTATAAAATTTTGTATTTCTTAATATTTCAAAAAATTTAAAAGATAATAAAAATCTGTGCACACCAATGAATTCCTCTCGTAAAAGTACATAGATATGCAAAATTTCAGGCAAAAATTCGCACAGATAAAGTCTTTATTACAAAAAAACGAAAAATCACTGTTTTTTGAAGATTTTTGAAGGGGTACCCCTTAAGATTTTAACGAATATTGGCCATTTTTAGTTTTTTTGCTCTAAAAATTTTATCCGTGGAGCAAAAGTTCTGAAATTTTACATACCTATGTATTTTTACGAGGGAAATTCACTGGTGTTCACAGATTTTCATTATTTTTTCAATTTTTTTAAATATGGACAAAATAAAATTTTGAAAAAAATTGTAAAATTTTCAAAATTTTCAAAATCTCAGTATAGGTTAATTAAATCACGCGAAATACACTCGTTCAAACCGCATTTCAATATCTCTTTTAGTTTTCGAGATATGGGCCTTCAAAGTTGAGATTTTTTAAAAGTCAAAAATCGCTGTATCTCTAAAATAAAAAAAAGATATGAAGATGCGCCCACCGACATTCGATTTCACGTAGTCTGAATGATATAGAACCATATTTAAAAAAATCGGTTTTTCAACTGGTTGAACAAAAAAATTAGCATTATCATTAAACAAATTTATTGCGACCATAATTACGGCGACTACAATTTTTTTTCTATTGTTAATTATTACTATTACCTCTATTCTGCTTTAAATTTATATGTTGTCTATTTTAAATATAGATAATGAATTGCACAAATAAATGCAAATATAAGAATGTTTCGCTCTCAAAATAGAAAAACGAATGTCGCAAAATATCTATTTATTAAGTAAAATTTACATTTTAAATGTCACACAGGTACAATTTCTCATAAATATTTTATGTGACACGCTATAAATTTCCGTAATTTAAACCTTTTTATTCATTACAGCGGCCCTAGGCAATTTTAGAGCAACCGCACGCGGCGTATGAAGAAGAGTGATAATATTTACGGCGCCAAGAGGGGTAGGAGAAACAACACACCACGGGGCGCGCTTTATTTTTTAATTTAAACCGTCTGCGTAGATGGCAGCACCGCAACTGATCCATTTAAATCACTTAGAAGGATTTCGACGGTAAATAAAGCGTCGTTTGTTGAAAAAAAGAAAAGGAACGAGAAAAACAGATAAGAAACAATTACTGTTATCGTGGCGTGCGCCAAATAAATATTATAACTTCTTAATGCTAATTTACATTTAGGTATAATATGCATTTATCAACATAGCTATGAAATATACACTTTTCTTTAGGGATGATATTCTAGAAAAGTCGAGAAGATTAACTTCTAGAAATGAATAAAATTTTACTGCCGAGATAAGGTTAATTTAAATTTCCTGGTAATTAGTTATCACCTTATTATGACTGGATAATCTTTTGCATAAAGCATTCACCAGGAAGTTATACTATTTACAAAATAACTTCACAATAGCGTCATCAAAGATACGAACATTTTTGAAAACGTTTATTGATCAAACTTTTATCATACCGAACTGAGCGGCAACGTAAAGGCTTATCATCGTATCTATAGATATATCAAAACAGAAAACTATCAAAAATGAATTTAATTCTTTTTCAAGCGTTTCTAAATGACCTTAGAGAAAATATTGTGTGCATCTCTAGCAGAATGTATCCCTCATCAATAGATTACTTTCTGCTCTAGGTACACAAATAACTTTTTATGGAAAGTAGGTTTTTACAAAAACAGTCAAGTTAAGTATATATCCAAGGCTACAACATAAATAACAGTCTGGTAAAATACAAGACAGTCTGGTAAATATTTTACCTGACTGCTAGTCTTGTTATAGCCTTGAATACGTAGTCTTTTGTCAGTACAATTCATATCAAAAAATTGAAATACTTTGAATTATTTATGATTAATTATTGACTAATTAAACGGTTATAGAAAAAATAGTATACATAACACCTCAGGAAAGTGTTTTTACTTGACTCAGCACATTAAAATACTCGGTCTGCGGCTTCGTACTTCAAACAGCCGCTACGTCAAGTAAAATATCACTTTTCTGACTTCTTCTTCTTCAATGGCTCTACAGCCCAAATCGGGCCTGGGCCTACCGGGCATATCGAGCCGCAGTTTTTACGCTGCCGTACTGCCGGTTTTCATAGTCGATGTTACTTTAAGGCATATGTATAAGTGACTAGCTTATAGCGCCCGAGTATGATTAATACAAGTAACTGTATTTTTTATTTTAACGACAAATCATACTTTGTTGACAGGCGGATTCGAACTGACGAACCTTGGTCCGGGTGACGTCACAGTATGTTAAGAGATGTGCATTAACACGCTCGACAACCGCACCTGTAAGAGTTTTAGCTAATCCTAATATAATAGGGTAATGGCTCTGTGGTATCAAGTCGGTCTGTGGATGTAAAGAACCCTGGTTCGATCCCCACTACCGACAAAACATTTTCACCAATTTAATAATTACCTCCGTGGTTCCCCCATCACTAACATCTTTGGGGGCTGTAATTTTACGACTGGTAACCGCAATTCATGCGCATAATTATATCACTTATCGAGATCTGACTTATTATGTAATATACTATTGTGTCTAACGTATATTTAACATTAAATTTAGTTAAAAGTGATGAAAATTATTGAATGTAGTAAGATATCTGCATTTTTAATATTATTTGAATCGTTAACGAAAAAAGAATTATGGGTCAAATCGTAGTTCTATCTCTGCCCTAAATGTTACCAAGCTTTCATTCTATATGCTCTGATTAGTTACATATTCATGATTCATAACATAGCAATGTATGTATGTATCTTTTGAATTTGAATATCTATTTTCGTATTTCGCAGAAATGTTATTATTTGTGCAATCACAATAATCTAAAATTGATTGATATGTATTTCGAAATGAAGCGATAATATGCACTTATTGATGTGATAAGGATTGTAAATTGCGAATGCTTACATTGCAGTTGAAATTCATAATAAACTAATCTACAATAACTGCACCATCAGCCGTATTCCAGTAGCAGGTATGTGTATGTCCTATTTCTATGCACGAAACTCTGGCTTTGCATTGAAATACTCTAAAATTGGAAATATCGGGAGTGTCACCAATCGAACCTATTAATTTATTCTACAGATTGGTAAATCATATAATGGCAATAAATTATTTGCTGATTTCAATTTATTATGTGATTTAGAATTAATCATGCTATTATAGTTTCAATCTCTTTGCTGTTGTATTGTCATTAATAATTCAAACTTACAAATATAGTATTAGCTCACCATATAGGTAATAATCAATATTTATTACATCTGCTAATATTTTAATTTTAAAATATCGAATAATGTTTCATTTGGCTGAAAACTTTATACAGCATTTTACCTCAAGTTTATATACATTAAATCACGTTATGTCTCATCAAATGGAGTAGCTTGAACCCTTTAAACATGTATTTACTTAAATTTGCCCTGCAATCAAATTCCATACAAAAATTTCTGTACGAGAACATCGTTTTCGCTTCATTTACATTCATAATTGCTTTCATATAAACTGGTTTCATTTTTCATGTCAGTAACAAACCTTCAATCATATCCATCCAATTATTAATAAATTGTTCGTGTAATTTCTCGTCGATAATTTCACCAACATAAGGGTGTGTAAACAAAAAATCCGTACAAACTTTATAACTTTATTATTTAACTTTCAAAAAGCAACAAATTAAAACAACTTTACCATTATACAAAATACAATTAAATAACATAATCTGCACCAAAGTAGACCACTAATCTCACTTTAATTAAAATTTTAGCTAATAATGCCGCAAAATTCACTTTTATTAAAGTGGTTTATTTTTAATTCTGTTACAATTCCTGGGTAGTTTTGACTTCCCAACCCTCTACGTAAATCTTTTTATTTAAGGCGATATAAAAATTGTTCGATGAGCCTTTATTACATTGGGAACATTTTTTGTACTCGCATAATTCAAAATAAGGTTTACATTACCTTGGAAACCGATGGAAAGTAATTGAAAATACACCCATTTTTTCTTGTTCTAAATTTTGACTATTAAAACGCTAATTGTACATATAGTACTAACATTTTAAGGAATTTATAAAAGAAGTAGAGACATTATAACGCCAACAGACATATTTTAACAAGCTTTACGAGAAAAATAAACAATTTGTTTTTAAATAACAAATGTGAATTCAGGGCATAGTTAACGTCAATTTAAATTCACGCTTCAAATTTAATCATTTTCCTCATTGTCGATTATATAATTTTTGCTCGTTACAAAAAGCATTGTTCAAAACTCGTGCACGAAGACACCATTTGCACCATTCGCGCAAATTATAGCACGAGCGAAGCGAGTGCTTTAAAATTGCGCTCATGTACAAAGTATGTCTTCGCGCACAATAGGACGTAGATATATCTGGCTAGAAGATGTATCGACCATCACCATGATATTTTCTCTATTTATTATCTATATATCGATTCCCACAAGCGACAACAATTTTCATAATTTCAAAAGCTACCCCTGTGGCTCCTCCACCACTAACATCTTTGGGGACCGTGATTTGATGACTGGTAACCGCAACGCGCAAAATATATCACTTACCGAGATCTGCTTCGGCAGAGTGCCACACCCAGTAATGGATAGAAGGCGTGATGATGTATTTATTTTATTTTATACATATGAAATTTTAATTTTTTTAATTAATTTTCTTAAGGTTGTCCAACTTTCCCAACAGATATCAGAAGCTTTCTTTTCGTGTGTTCATAAATATTTTTGGCTTCTACATTAATCTTTCATTCGACTTGCGTTTCAAATGCGCAAATCATTTCAACTACTCTTCTTACAACACTCTTTTAAAAGTATAGGTTCCTGTATTGCAAACGATTATAATGAGTAATAAATTTGAAGTATAAATCAAAATGCAATATGTCATAGAAAGGAAGGCAGTTCACAATGAAAGTAGCAAACAGTTAATCGGAATGCTTTGTAGTTACTTTGCAGTAACACAAAGCAAACAAACATAGCAAAGTGCAATATATCAAGTGTATTGCTTTAACATTTACTCCCGATTATTTATTGATTTAATCCCAGAAACTTACACACTGTTATTAATCTATCGTTTCCTTCGCTTTCTTTCTTTTCTGTTCATTATTATCGCCCTACAGCTTTAATCTGTGCAGTCTATTCTTTGGGGAGCTGTTAATGCTGTGTTATGATTAAAAGTTTCTCTTTGTGTTTCTAATACGTTCACGTGAAAAACTGCCGTGGTTCGCGCGCGCTCTAAAATTAATTAATCACAATTCATGGCCGAGAAGCGGCTTACTGCATATTGTGTCCTGATATAATATTTCTTGTTTTTTTCTTTTTTTTTGTTTCTTTGCTCGTCTCTGTTAATTTTTGCCGTTGCGGTCTTTTGTGTGTTCGACAATATTTTATGAAAGTTGTAGGGGAGGCGCTTACATCGCTTGGAATCTGTTTTAAATTCATTTTAATTTTATATAGAAGGTTAAGACCCTATGAAAAATTTCTGCGGTTTTGAGAAAAACTAATACAAAGAGTTTTTGGAGATTCATTTTAGCTTAGACAATTTTTCTAGTCATCTGGCAAATCATGTATCCAATATTGTTATTTAGATAAATCATTTTGATAAAAAAGCTTTACCTAATTTTCTTAAGTAATACATTCATACATACATACATACATAACATCACGCTATATCCCATCAAATGGGGTAGCATGAACCCTAAAATCATTCATAAAACATTCACTCATTAAATTCACCAAATAATCATCGTCCATCATTCTCATTCATTCATAGATCACTCCATATAAACTCATTTATTTATTGCACTAAAAATCATTTATCACAGAACAAATCTTCATCGTAGAAAAGAATCTACTAAAAAGCGTACCGTAATGAGTTCTATTACGATACAAATGCTGTAATGAATTTTGACAATAAAATGACAGTCTGATTATTGAAACCAAACAACAAAATAATAATTAGGGAACTGTCTACCGGAAGGGAACTGTTATGAACCAAAACAGGTTTGTTTTGCATTGTTTCCATGACAACAACAGTTAGTGCGATAAATTGAACTTTCCATAACAAATAACATTGTAGGAAACAAGCTTAAATAAGTTGGTAGCGCAAAAATATAATTTATCTTAATCAGTTTCACAATTTTTATCTAGATGATTTCTTTTAGAATTTAATAATAACCAATATTAATTTTCCTTTGTAAAACTTTAAGCGCCATTTTAGATTAATCAAAAACAAAAAAGCCATCAACTATAATATTTTATTGGCTGCAGACTGAGTTGCTAACTATTTTGATATTGTGAGCGTTAATACTGGTAATGTGTAACTTTCTAGCAGTTAGTTACATCCGAACGAACTTGTATAAAAAATGGTTGAAAGCCTTTGAGTAACGAACGTAAGATGTAAAAGTGTCCTTTAGGTAAAGTTACACAAAGACTTGTGTTGCATTAATAATTTGAAGCAATATCACGTGCAGAATATAATCTACATAGTAACATATTATTCAGCGGAAATTTTAATCTGCTTAAGTTTGCGTAGATTCTTTTCTACGATGAAATATATTTCCCGGGGGAAAAGCGGCAACGTAGCGTGAATTCTTCAACCCTTTTTAAACGACTCCACGTCCCGCTCGAATACTTCAAGTTCCCTGAACGTAACATAAGGACCTATTAGAAAGGGAAACCCAGTGAGCAATCTGCTATATCTTAATTAATCTTTCTATTCAGAAAATTATCCATTCTGGTCTCCGGCATGCAACCGCAGCGCGAGTGAAAGACCCGCGTCGCCGTTCGGTTCGCTTCTCGATTCTTCTTCCACAGCAATTAGGGCTTCGTAATTAAAATGTCTAGCTTCAATTTACGGGCTGTTTCTCTCGGAGGGCGCAAGCAGCGCCACCGGCCGACACAATAACATTGCTGTTAGCGTCGGTCCCATTCACAGCAAGTGAGTAACTCTTTAGAGCCGTTGACTCGCCGATTAGCAACTGTTACTACTCTGTCACCTGCCTAAGCCACCTATTGTAACGCTCGGAAGATTTTCTTTTGAATTTCTTCGCTTTAATGGAGTTTACTTCTTTTTTGATTATGAAAATATAATTTAAACTTAAATGAGTCATTAGAAAGGAAAATGTCCAGCAAATTTTCTCCTGTTTTTCAACATTAATTTATACCGGGGTGCAAACTTATCTAAAGTGTTTTCAAAACAACTTGAACGTTCCGCTCCGGAAAAGTTAAATTTTTCCCGAATTATAGTCATTCCAGATGTTGTACTTTTCTGAGGCTATATCTCAAAAACTAAACGAGATATGAAGAAGCACTCAATGACATTGAATTTCTCGTGCTCCAATTAACGTTTGACAATATTTTCAGCAATTTTTAAATTTCAAACAAATTGCACTAAAACAGTTCTTGAACAATATCTCAAAAACTAGCACACATATGTGCTTACAGATTTGACCATTGGATTCAGCGGTTCAAAAATATATATTTATGTAAATTTTCGTTACAATATTCGTACGAGAAAGAATTGTGGAATAATCATAAATTGATCTAAAACCTTAAGAATTTTTCCAAAAAATTTTTGCTCAAAATTCGCTAAAAATTTGCTAATAAGTTAATTCGAACACGAGAAATTCAATGCTGTTAAGCGCATCTTCATATCATGTTCAGTTTTTTAAATATAGCCCCCAGAAAAGTTTATTTTTCCAAAATTTTACCTCATCAGATTTTGCATTTTCCTAAGGTTATATCTCAAAAACTAAACAAGATATGAAGACGCGCTCAATGGCATTGCATTTCTCATGCTTGAGTTAACCTATAAACAAATATTTAGCAATATTCAAATTTCAAAAAAAATTCACCAAATTTTTTTTATAAAACAGTTTTTGAACAATATCTCAAAAACTAGAAGACATATGTATTTGGAGATTGGATCATTAGATTCAGCAGGTCGAAATACATATATATGTAAATTTTCGTTACAATATTCGTACGAGAAAGAATTTTAGATTAAGTAATCTTAAATTGGCCCAAAACAAAAAAAAAACAAAAGGAATACCTCTTAAGAAATTTTCAAAAAATTTAATCCAAATTTGCTACAAATTTGCATATAAGTCAATTCAAACACGGGGAATTCAATGCCGTTGAGCGCATCTTCATATCATGTTCAGTTTTTGAGATACAGCCTTCGGAAAAGTATTTTCAAAATTTTACCTCATCAGATTTTTGCACTCTTCTAAGCCTATATCTCAAAAACTAAACGAGGTATGAAAAGCGCTCAACGACATTGCATTTCTAGTGTAGCAATTAATTTATGAATTGTATACAACTTGTATTTGAAATTTTTTATTGCAAGTAAGCAGGAAACACTTCTCATATTATTCGCTTATGGTGCAGTTTTCGTGGAAGATGCTTAATTCATCTTCATCCTAATTGTGACTTATATAATCGAAGTTAATCAGCATTAGTAAATAATTTTAGTGATTAAATACGATCTGCTGGAATTACAAATAAATGTATAGTAATCGCGAATAATGTAAAATGATTTATGGAATAGCTTCATGACATGTAACGCAAACAACATATTAAAATAGTCAGTAATTCACGTGCGTCTGTTTGGTAGAAATATCAATATATTTAATAATTCGGATATACAGTAATTGCGTTTTGATTAACACGCCTAGCTTTGCTCCGCACGCCTGTAATCACATCTCTATACTTACGTGTAATAATTTATGACGTAACATAAACACCATTACGACGCGACGTCCCGAGCGTCATTACGCCGACGCAGGCGCATGCAGTGCAGGTATAACAGCTCCACCTACGTGTACATAATGACAATGTGCAAATAAAACAGCATTGATTAGTGATGTTTATTCAGTAACAATCCAGGAAAATCAAGTTACAATCAATGTGTATACAATTTAAATAATGGAATCTCAGCAGCTAATATTTAATTACAAGTGCGATGCACAGGGGGTATACACAATTATAATGAAAAACTTTGTTAGTGCCCTGCTCGAAATTTAACGAACAAACTTTTGACTACGTTTTAAAAGCTACGTAAAGATGACACTTTCCTCTTCTCGCTTTTGTTATTCCTTCTTCTTTCGCCATTTTCAGTTCGGCGCGTCGTTGCCGCTCAGCCAGCACCACGTGTACTTTATATTAGGGAAGACAAAGAATTAACAAAGCAATTAAGACGGTGAAACGAAAGTTTCAAATTAAAACTGTTCCGAGGGAATCGTATTATTTTCAGGTGTTCATAACAGTTTTCGTAGCGCATTGTTGGCGATTATTTTGATTTCATTTGCGAAATTAAATTCGCACTTGCGTTCTCGTTTTATTGTTCCCCAGATGAATTCATTTTATCAAAGATATATTTAATTTGCCTTTCCGAATCTTCAGCGCATTATGTGCAAAATCCATTTAACACTTCCACACTAATATGCAGATAGTTAAAATGAAGAGTAACAGCGAGGATGGATATCAGATTGAAGGAAAGATCTTCGGAATTCCACTTTACATACTTTCCACAAAACCAAACATTCTCAACTTAATTAGAACAAATCTTAATTACTTAATCAGTCCAATGAAGACTGCAAAACAACTATTCATAAAATATAAAATGCATAAATTTTATTTTAACCTAACAGGAAAATGCATCCAACAACATTTTTTATCTCAGCTGTCGAATATAATTAAAGGAATTATGTTTCTTAATTCCAATTACAGTACAGGGTCTGAACTCACCGAACTGCAGTGTGCTTGTTCAATTATTTTTTTTTGCTTGAGTGGGATTCAAACTTTGGATCTCCTTATTCGAATGCCGTAACGCTAACCATACCACCGTTCTGCCAGAAAAATACGAGCAATTCATGTCATATTTGTGTGTTGGAATCGGTTCTATTTTGGTATTCTAATATTTTTTGCATTAGAAAATTATCTAGTTAGGTCTCATCCTCTAAAAATTTCGTACGATATTTTAAAAGAAAATTGGGGAGGAAATTAAAAAAAAATTAGTTATTCAAAAATAAACTCAATATCACCAACTGTTTTCAAGTTATGAGCAAAATTAGAAAGAAAATAGGGCAGAAAATTGTTTCTTTTGTCCATTTCTTGGTTGTTTTATTTTTCATTATAAACTTCCTATTTCCCGTTATTTCTCGAGCGAAAATTGTTGTACCAAATAATATTTATATTAATAATAAAGCTAACATTTAAAATTTATTAGAAGATTTGAAAATGTCAATTAAGTATTTCAAATATAATAACTTTCTTTTGATGTATTTTTAGTCGGAAAGTAATAATAGAAGATTAAATTTTACTTTAAAAAGCAAATATTTTGGGAGTCGTTTGTCTCATTTTTAATATTAACAACTAAGATAAACGATGAAAATTCAGTTTATTGGAAAAAGATTCAGAAAATAGATTAGCTGCAAATACTATTTTTAGTTCCTTTTTAACTCCGTCTGGAAAAATATGTGATAAATATGATATCCAAAATAACCGACAAAAATATAATTAAATATGACGTTTGAAGTACTAACTATTACAATATTACTGATTATTTTAGACGTTTCTCAAAACTGATGAAATGATTCATTGAATGTCATGTGTCTGCGTTTTAACCAATCCTGTCATTATTATGCTGAGAATAAAGCTCTAAGGTTTATTCCCGGGAATAATCTCTGTAGGTGCTATTGTTTGTGACAAATGAAAGATAGTTGTCAAATAATTATTTAAAACAGTCAACCCGTCAAGTAAAATGTGTGAGAAAATCGATTTTGTTCCATATTAGATAGAGAAATACACCAAAAAATTTTGGAAACAACTTCCAAGAATACATTAATAAGTAATCAATCGATATGGACCCAGTTAAAAATCTTTTAAGGTTGATGAAGCGACCTCAATAGCTAAGTCAAAAAATAATCTAATTAAATATAACTCGAGAGTTGGATGAATTAGAAAATAATTCTCCAGTATCTTTCTCAAACTTGTTGTCATTTGGCAATAGCCACTCAAACCCTACGGACTTTCGTGACTATTACTCGACAACAAGTTTTAGAAAGATCTGTCAAATTATTTTCAATTCATTCTTACTCTCTTGTTATATTATTACTGAAAAAAACATTGAAAGACTAAATATAAAAATAACTGAATATAAAACAATACATCAGGTGTATCACAAAAAGCGGGTTATATTCGTTCAACATGGGAAAACAGTTTTTCCGTGTGAATTGCTTGCCAAATTATATTAGATAAAAATAGCTTTAATATTGATCATTTCAATCTCAAATAAAAAAATAATTTAGTAAACCCAATTCGAATATATATATATATATATATATATATATACGTCCAAAATTAAAAAATTATGCATAAACTTAAATCTTATTAAAGGACAAATAGTTGCGATAAAACAATGTTATTATAAAAATGCTTCACTTACCAATGACGGTGAGATTGATCTGAAAGTTCCTGGTCGGCGTATTCCTAAAGTCAACTCTACACCGATAGATGCCTTCATCATCCAACTGCACTCCATCCAGTGTTAAAGCAGCTGGTCTTGAGACCGTAACAAAGTAGGCCCTGGGTCCAAAGATATTCGCATCAGACCAATGCAGCGCTTTCTGAAACGCGCGCCCTCGTACGTCGAAACTGAAAATAAGAACAAAGTGTTACTCCCCTGAAAATTGAAACTCGCGAAGTAAATATAAACAACAAGTAATTTCCGAGTAAACAGGAAAGGGTAAACCTTAACAAGTAATCAAAATCTGTTTAGAATCTAACATGAAAGTTCAAATGTTTAGGGAAACAATTGTGCAGCTTATAACTAAACACAAATATTTATCAGTAACGCTGAAACCGTCAACATACATTTAATTATGCATAGCGTAAATATTAACTACATTATTTTATGAAATTCAAATAACTGTAAACAAATCAATGATGCTAAATCTGTACACAGATAATTTGACAGCAATTAGCGTCATCGCCAAACGTACAACGTAAACGACATAATTTTAATAAAATTACTTACAACAATTTGACGTCTATCTGTTTAAATAAATAAATATAAATATATCATCACGTTTTTTTACCCATAACTGGATATTGGACTCTGCCGAAGCAGATCTCAGTAAGTGATATATTTATGCGCGTGAAAAGCGATCACCAACCGTCAAATATGTTTGTGGTGGGTGAGCCACAGGGGTAGTTTTAAAATGGTGAAAATTGTTTGTCGCCTGTGTGAATCGAACCAGGATTCTTAGGATTCACAGGCCGACTTGATACCACTGAGCTAGCTACCTCATTGAAAAGTGAAAAGGATGAATTAAAGCATTCGAAATCCTGTGCTTGTTTCGTGTCATTGCAGCAATAAAAACTACAGTAACATAACGAGTCTCATTACGTCTAGTGCTTCTAGTGTATGTAGATTTCCTCGATTACTGTAATTATAGTTTAAATAATGATTTATGTACCTAGTTATAATTAGCCGTAGCTATCATCGGCTGGTCACGCAACTCGCGATGGGAAAATTATAGATATTTTGAAGCGACTGAGACTGCGAATGCGCTGCACACAAACACTCGAAATTGGCTGTTGCACGCGTCCCACACTAATATGTCATTTAGCGGTGATTTCACAGGTAACAGACATGTCACGAAACCCTATCATAGCCTGTTGCCATGGAGATGCCGGACATCAAGTAAATACACGCGGCTAAATGTCAAATGGAGTGACGTTGCTTGTATTAACCAAATGCTACTGCCAGAAATTAGGCCGAATTACTTACTTGTAATACTGCTGCACTAACTAACAGATTATAAATTCACAGCTTGATATATAGGGTGTTAAAAAACTAACTTTAAGGGTATGCACATTTTGATGTGCTAAATCTCAAAAAGATTTTTTCAAAATTCGTGCAATTAAGCACATGGTTCTTAATGTGCATATTTTCAATGCCACTGACCGATATGATGTTTTTAAATAAAATAAAATAAATATATCGTCACACATTTTACCCGTTACTGGTTGTGGCCCTCTGCCGAAGCAGATTTCAGTAAGTGATGTATGTATGCACACGAAGTGCGATTACTAGTCCTCATAAATATACACACAATTTTTACCCTTTATTTTAAAAAATGAATTTGCAGGCTCTAAAATAATTTATGTATAAAATTGAGGCAAAACTTGAACTTACTAATTAACAAGCAAGAGGTCGTGCGTTCAAATCTTGCTGACTTCATTTATATCTAAAACATACGAATGTGTCCTAGTAGTTTAGATTCCACTGTAATTGCGATTATGTTCCTGTTGTGCAGAGGAACAAAATAAATAAACTATGGAATGCAAAATGTTCCAGTTTTGTATATAAATTGTAGTAACGATTAATAAATGAAAATATTAATTTGAAACAATACTAAACTACCTAGTATTAAAGCGAGTATAAATATAAATAATAGAAGCATTAATTACGGTTTTACTATTAACATAATAACTCTTTCAAAATATTTCATTGCAGCTGAATAAATTACTAAAAATCAATTAATCCAACATTATTAAAACATCACATGAATCGAAATAAATAGCAACATAAATTCAGCAAATGAATACAGAAATTGTAATAATAAAGCTTATTTGATTAACGCTCATAGCATCGATTAAAGCTGGACATATTTTGTAAAGTATAATCTCTTCCAAAACGTAAAGAACTCTATTTTAATACTGATTATAAATCACTAATTTTATTTTGATCCTAAATTGTTTTAACGAAATAAAAGTACAAGAATATTTTTGTTCTCTGCATTTTTATTGAAAGTATTTTTTGTCGAAATTAATTTAAGAACGTTTAACAGTAGGAAATAATGTTAGTAAATTATTAGATAACTTTAATTGGTTATTCATATCAACAACTTTATCCGTAACTGCCACCAATTTTCGTTCTCTTCAAATAACGGCTATTGCTTAATGATTTTTAAATGACCTAGTAATAATAAAAATAATTTTAAAATTCGAAAATTATTGCGAACTTTTAAACAATTGCATAAATATCAAAAACAGTTACCAACCACAACATTTCATATACAAATTTCCCTAAATTGACTAGATGTAAAACAACGCAGATTAAAAACAAAAAAAAAATAATAAAAATATTACAAATAAGTTATTTTTTTCTACAACCGAACAGAAAGTAGACATTTCCATTTGCCATTTGAATGCAGAAAGTTGACGTTAGCCACTCGCCGGGCGCCAATAAGATTTTGCCACTAGGTGGGCGGTAAAGTAAAGGTTTAACTGTTAATATTTTCAAGCGTATTTCAAAATAGAAAAACTGTCAGAAATGATTTTAAATTATTTTTCAAAAGTTTCTTAATTGACACAGAAAAAATATTGTGATCACCACAAGCAAAAAGTTGCATAGTTTTTACTTTCGGCTGTGCCTCAATCAACACTTTGCATGTGCGAGCGGCAATATACTACTTTCTACTCTAGCTACACAATTAACTATTATAAGACTTTTTATCATGCATGTCCTTCAGAAAATTCACCTTGGACGCGTGCAAAAAAATATATTTTATACAACTCAGTTTTAATATACTATTAGAAAACAATGTGTCAAATAAAAGTGATAGATAATTTAGTTCTTACTTACTTAATTTAGAGACGAAAGCAGGAAATAAACGATGTCACATACTTAAATTAAACGGAATTATTTCCTATTTATTTCCTAATTAGTGTAACATTCTCATGTAACTGAACAACCTGTACTTTGCGGTAGATCCACAGGCGATGTTTTAAAACTCCCATTTTATAAACTGAGATTAACGAGGTCCGATTAACGCGTGTGTCTGTTATTCGAGAGTTAATTTCCAGCATCGTCTAGCGGCCGCAACCTCCACGTCCAAATCATTTATCTGCCGTAGTAAAAATGTGCACGAATTTATCAGCCGCGGAATAATGTTACGTTGCCCGCTGAAGGACCTCTGTAATATTACAACATTCATTTTGTCTTAATGCGTTTAATTGTAATTAATATTAGACGGACGAGTCTGTAACAATTTGTGAATGACACTCACTTTTTTTGAGCTGAAGAGGAACAAGGAAGGGTTGTTTTATTTTTTCATTAAGCCTAAGAGTCAAGGGTTTAAATATTTAACAAGTTTCTATTTTTGTAACAAGTCAAAGTCAGCATATTCTTATTGACAACGATTGAGTACATTAGGTTATGTTCTAATGTGGTTAGGTATTCAAAATAATAATGTTTGACGTAGGTAGTTAACTTTTTGCTGACTTAGTACTTTTGTAATTAGATATATAGTAGCATTAGGTCAGTACAGTAGACAGTAGACATTTATAAAGTTCAGTAAGTCGACAAACATCAGCTATGTAGTAAGTTTAAGAGAGAATGAAAAGAGATAAGTCGGTGGCAGAGCAAGAGAAAGATCTGTATTAGAATAATGGCCAGTTTTTCAATCACTCGATTAACATTAATCGAGAGTAAACCGGTGATTGAAAAACTGGCCCTGAGCGTGACAATAAATAAATCATTGTTATTGTTACCAAAATTGTAAGTACATATTTATCACAACAATCCTAGTTGTCCTCCGGTTTGACAAGAACTCATTAAAATATTTGTTAATTATCCTTTGAATAAGGGAGGATTACATTTTTACTTGTAATGGGGGTTGTTAATTAGGCGAGAAACAAATATATAATTTACAAACTAAATAAAGTAGTCGACAATTGCATTGAACTAAAATTGTAAACACGACCGGATTCCCGCCAACCACTAATAATGAAAATGTAATCACACTGCTATATTTAAACTATATTTGCAAACAATTTGCAGCCATGTTTGTTCAGAGCCTGCCTCAATAGTTTGTAATCATAGCGCTTGTGCTACGCATTCAACGGAATTGCTTTCTATCTCGTTCTCGTATTGCATCTGGTTACGCGGTTCTCTCGCCAATTTTCACAGTTACCAAATATTGTAGAAATGTGGGGAATTCAGAAAATAAAAAACAACACACAATCGTTTAAATTTAGCAAAGGTATAAAAATTATCTCTTTGACTCTGTAAATATAGAGCCACCACACGCGGGATTTATTTACAATTTGTTTGATAGTCTACAGTATGTCCCAAGAAAATGTGGGAATAAGGAAATTATATGGGAAATAAGTTTTTCGTAATTATAGCCAGTGGTGGCAGGTTACTCAAAAAAAATAGCGAAGCTATAGTTACCTCTACTCTTTAAAAATGTAGCACTACTCAAAAAAAACAACGTTTTAAAAAGGTACTGTACTGTTATTGGGATTACGTTCCTGTTGTGCAGAGTACCATAAATAAATAAATAAATAAAAAGTGGCACTAAAGAACAAAATGTAAATTTATTATTATTTAAAAGTAATTTTTGAGAGTTCAATATTTTTGGAGATTGTATCTCAAAAACTAAACGAGATATGAAGTTGTGCTCAAGGGCATTGAATTTCTCGTGTTCGAATTGACTAATTAGCAAAATTTGATCTCATTTGAAGCGAGTTAAGTTTTTTTAAAATTTTTAATTATTTTTCCAAGGGGTGTACCCCTTAGATTTTTTACGACTTTCAAACATTTGCTCTAAAACTCATTCTTGTATGATTATTGTAACGAAAATTTACATACATATGTATTTTGTTCCGCTGAATCCAACGGTCAAATCCGCAAGTGCGTACGTCTTTTAGTTTTTAAGAAATAGTCGAGAAACAGTTTTAGAAAAAAAAAATTGCAAATATTTGAAAATTTTAAAAATTGCTGAAAACTTGTTTACAAGTTCATTGAAACACGGGAAATTCAATGTCGTTGAGTGCATCTTCATATCTCGTTTAGTTTTTGAGATATGGCCTCTGAAAAGTCAAAAAACTGAGGTGTTGAAATTTTTTGAAAGTTCAACACTTCCGGAGACTCTACATCAAAAACTAAACGTGATACGAAGTTGCGCTTAACGGCATTGAATTCCCCATGTTCGAATTCACTTGTTAGCAAAATTTTAGCTCATTTGAAGCGATTTAAATTTTTTGAAATTTTTAATTATTTTTCCTCCGGTTTTTTACGATTTTCAAATAAGTTGATCTAAAATTCTTTCTCTTACGATTATTGTAACAAAAATTTACATACATATGTATTTTGACCCGCTGAATACAATGGTCATATCCACAAGTGCGTACGCCTTCTAGTTTTTAAGATATTATCCAAAAATTGTTTTAGAAAAAAAAATTATTGTACATATTTGAAAATTTTAAAAATCGCTGAAAACCTATACACGTTGATTGAAACACGAGAAATTCAATACCGTTAAGTGCATCTTCATATCTCGTTTAGTTTTTGAGATATGGCCTTGGGAAATTCGAAAAACTGAGGTGTTGAAATTTGTGAAAGTTCATGTTGTACAGAATAACTAAATAAATAGATGGCAACTGTCGCACAAAAATTATTTGGTGTTTTGTAAAAATATTTTGTTTAATTTATTGATTTATTTGCAACTTTGTAGAACATGAAATGAATTGTGTTTGCAGTACACGGGACTAATAGTTTATTGGGAATCATCAAATAAACTGAATAGTTTGTTTTACTCTCGCTGTTATTTATTTTTGTAATGTTGCTGTGAAGAAATATCAATTACAGATGAAACAACGGTAGAGGAAAAAACACATCAGTCAATTTCGCATCGCCAACCTTGTCCAGTTGGCGCAGTGTATATTTCTAATTTTACAAATGTTACTCGGTTCGTTGGATTCGCTGGTCTGCACAAAATTTATCGAACATGTATCGATTTGGAAGAGTTAATTTTCTCGCAACGGTTCATATTTGCGACCACGAGTTTTAATAAAATTGTCGCACGTTCGATTCCCTGCAGCGAACACCGGGCGACGGAAGAGGAAATGTGTAGTGTTTGCAGGCAGCCAGTTTCTGCATGGCCAGTGATAAAACCCAACAGCGGTCATAAATCCAATTAAAATGTTGGCGCCTCATTTCAGGACATATTAGTATACAAAACGCAGTCACTGCATACTGCACATGCACATGCACCCCGCTACCAAATCTGCAACATATGTATACCAAACTGCGATCGTTCTTTATATTGACCGGATTCGTTCTCTGATCGCTTTACTTCACAACAATCATATTACGTCGTATTTATAAAGAATAATTCTAAAGTAAAATAAATATTTCATCACGCCTTTTACCCATTACTGGGTGTGACACTCTGCCGTGGCAGATCTCGGTAGGTGATATATTTAGTGCGGTTACCAGTCGTCAAATTACGGCCCAAAAAGATGTGATTGAATATTAATCAGATGAACAAACAATATAATTCATAATTCTTTCATTTGAAAATTAATCAAAATGATGCTACATGACTTAAAATAACTAATTTAAAATAAATTTATTCTAAACTAATGTCATATATAAAATAAAATATAAATATAAATACATTATCACGCCTTTCACTCATTATTGGGCGCAGCATTCTACCAAAGTAGATCTCGGTAAGTGATATATTTATGCGCGTGAAGTGCGGTTACCAGCCGTTAAATCACGGTCTCCAAAGATGGTAGTGGTGGGAGAGCCACAGGGATAATTTTAATTTGGTGAAAATTGTTTGTCGGCTGTGGGAATCGAACCGAAGTTCTTAGGATCCATAGGTCGATTCGATGCCACTGAGCCGCTATCCTATATAATAATAGTAATAATAATAATAATAATAATAATGTCATTTATGAAGTGATTAATTTATTTTCTAAATAATTTATTCTTGAAGAGTCTAGACTTCAGTCGACACTTAAGACCGACACGAGACTAATGCTGGATTGCATGAAAGTTTTATCGGTTCATTAGTAACTAACGGTTCAATAAGTTTCAGAAAATCGCGAATGATACTATTGCTAGATAAACAATTCTTTAACTAAAGAGCTCTTTATTTTTTGTGCAACCCAGCATTAGATTGTCAAGACAAGCCCACACCTGAGTCAATACCATGATATTCGAAACAGAGCCGAAAGTGATTCCATGTTCCAATAATCAAATGAGATAACGTAAACCCTTGAAACATAACGTGTGAATAAATTTTGTTCTACAATTAAAGCTTATTTATTTATTCCATTCATATAACAACTCTTCAATGACATCCATTAATTTATTCCTTCAACAACTTTCTTTATCATCCCTTTCCAGGAATTGTTAGCTTAACTAGATATTGGTTTTCGATACTAATTAATTAATATTCTTTGAATTAATGATTGGGGTAGTTTTTGCTTCAAACCAAATATTCGAATTGTGAAAATCCACGTTAAACATACAATTCTTCGTCCCAAAAGGATTGTTCCAGTTCCATTCCAACTATAAGATTCCGAACAAAACTTTGAGTACAGGGGAAGTTCGTTAGCACCTTCTGAATGAAACATTTGGCTGATCGCCACACAGAGCAAGCTACCCTCACGCTGCTAGCTACCCTTACCCTTTCAGGGTGAGTTCCATGTTCCATCTACTCTTCGTTGCTTCTGCGTTACTTGTCCCCCGTGAATTGAGCTTCCTGACATCTTGACAAAAGCTTCGCGCAGTAACTAGCCAGACCAACTTTGAATTAATTTCATTATAAATGAGGTCACTCGCTAGAAATCTAAATCAATGTGACCTGAATTCGATGTGTTCTAAAAGTACCTAAATAAATTTTATAATTATTTAATAGCTGCTGTTTTTAATTATTAATAGTAGAGGAAGTTAAATGTTTTATCTGTTGCTAGAAATCTGCAGCAAATTTACGAAACATAAAAATAATAAAAATAAATATATTATCACGCCTTTTACCCCACAGGTTGTGGCACTCTGCCATAGATGATTTCGCTAAATGATTTATTTATACGCATAAAGTGCGGTTACCAGCCGTCATATTACAACTCTTAAAGATATTAGTAGAGGTAGAACCTAAGAGATAATTTTAATGTGATGAAAATTGCTTGTATTGGCTAGTGGCTCAATGGTATCGAGTTGGTCTGTGGATCCTGAGAACTCTGGTTCGATTCCCACAGCCGACAAACAATTTTCACCAAATTTAAATTACCCCTGTGGCTCCCCCACCACTAACATCTTTGGAAGCCGTGCTTTGATGGCTGGTAGCCGCACTTCACGCGCATAAATATATCACTTGCCGAGATCTGCTTCGGCAGAATGCCACATCCAGTAATGGGTAAAAGGCATGATTATATATTTATTTTATTTATTTTAAAATTGATTGTCGCCTGGGGGTATAGAACCTGGGTTTTAAAATCCACTATCCGACTGGATACCACTGAGCCACTTACCTTATAAAATTTGAAACATGGAGAGTGGAATGGAATTAAAGAGATTATTTTTAGTAAACGTGAATATTAATTATTCATTGTATGTTCAGCTTTAAGAAATGTATGGCCTTGAAGGAAATCAATATTAATAAAAGTAGGATTGTTTGTAGCAATAAAATATTAATTCATTTATGTAGGTTTGAGTAAAAAACTGGCTAAATTTAGCAGATATGTTTAATTTAATTTCTTGTCTAAATGTATGGAATTCACTTTTAAAAATAAGCGCAGAGTGACACTCCTTCTTTTCTTATCTTTTTGTTTCATTTTCAGTTATTGCATTGTGTGGAATTACCTTTCAAGTACAAGTGCAGGTTATCGCTTTCATTTTTTCTAATCTTTGAATATTCGTTGTTAGATTCGTTACTAGATTCGTTGTTAGAGGAGAAAGCGTGAGTAATTTGAGATGTTTTGCGCATATGTAACGTACGTTGATAAAGATAAATGAAAAGTGAATAGGAGTGATTGGATAGATGTGATTGAAGGTTTGTTGTGTGACGAATGATTTCGAGTGTGATAAGTAAATGCGCTTATATGGAGGGATCTATGAACGTTGTTGAAGCGAGGATCAGAATGTTTGACAAGGACTGATTATTTGATGAATGTAATGATTAAATGTTTTATGAATGATTTTAGGGATCGAGGTTCCCCGTTTGATGGGATACAGCGTGATGTTATATATGTTTAATTAGCAACAATTGATATCCGAAAGTATAGAATTTGAGGATTGAAATTTCATCAATAAACTTGAGTTGTTTAAATTAGATTTAAAACGTAAACAGGTATCGGAGCGAAACTAGAGATTTTCTAACGTGTTGAAGAGTCTTCTTTGATTACAGATATTACTGGAAGTAATTGCTAACAGTTAGAGTAGATAATCTACAATATATCTATAATGGCGGTAGAGTAATAATAACAAGGTTTATTGTTAAACACATTACAGATAATAAAGTTGACATTAATTGTTTTAATCACCAATTGCATACAATATAACAGCAGTAGTATGTATCTAAATAGTTGCAACTTCGATGTGGTAACCATAAAGTGAAGCATGAGAAATGCACCAATCGCCTTGCAGATATTTGCATTAGTAGGACATGGTTTGATGCGGGGATCTTAACAGAACAAGAAGAATAAGTACGACAATACGAACGTCGTTGGCGTCGCCATCACAGCAACGAAGAAGGGTTAGGTAATAAAATAGGAGAAAGCAGGAAGAGCCAACGCGATGTGGGCCTCGCCTTTCCAAAAACATGACATAATTGAAATATTCTTAAGAAAATATTTGCCCTTTGTTTCGTAAGCGAAGCGAACGTTTTTATCTCTCAAGATTCTCATCTCTTTGGATGTTATTTCTAAAGATAACAATCCTGCTGAGAGATAGATAACATCTACTTGTTCGTAGTGGTGTCTTCGCGAAATGTAATAAGGCAGATGGTTTTACTAAACTTTGTTTTCCTAATTTTTGCCCTGATATTGTGTATTCAGTTAATGACAATTATTATTTTTATTCATTGAGGAATAAATGAACAATTTTAATGAGAAAATTCTTGGAAAAATTATTTGGGTTCTGCCTCCAACAGAAAAATAATAATTATAAACTTTTATTGAAGGTACAAGATTGATTAATTCTCCAGTTCAGTGGTTTCCAAAGATTTATCCCGTTGCAAAGTTTTATTTAAATTTTTAGGATTGATGCAATGAAAAATATAATATATACTATTTATTTTGAGCCTCAATATATATTTTTCTTTAATCGCCGGAGTTGTGATCGCAAAAATGTTTGTTAATTAAAATTACAATTTTTTGGTTGAACCAGTTTAAAACACGAAAAATTTTAAAATATGGTTCTATATAATTCAGTTGAATTCCATTGAGTGCATCTTCATATCTTTTTAGTTTTTAAGTTACAGCGATTTTTGACTGTTTGAAAAGCTCAACTTTGAAGGCTCATATCTCAAAAACTATAAGAGATATTAAAATTCGGGTTGAACAATTGTATTTCTTGTGATCTGATTAATTTAAAACAAAAATTTTAAAAATTTGAAAATTTTGAAAATTCAACAATTTTTTCAAAATTTTCATTTCTCAATATTTCAAAAATTTGAAAAGATAATGAAAATCTGTGAACACCAGTGAATTCCTCTCGTTAAAGTACATAGGTATGCGAAATTTAAGGCAAAAATTCGCACAGGTAAAGTTTTTATTACAAAAAATCTAAAAATCACTGTTTTTTGAAGATTTTTGAAGGGTACCCCTTAAGATTTTTACGAATTTTGGCCATTTATAGTTTTTCTGCTCTAAAAATTGTATTTGTGGTGCAAACATTCTGAAATTTTACATACATCTGTATTTTTTTACAAGAAATCTACTGGTGTTTGCAGATTTTCGTTATCTCGTCAAGTTTTTGAAATATGGGCAAAAAAAAATTTTGAAAACACAAGTAAAATTTTCAAAACTTTAAAAATTTCGGTAGAAGTTAAATGGAGCACGAGAAATACACTCATTCAAACCGCATTTCAATATCTCTTTTAGTTTTCGAGATATGGGTCTTCAAATTTGAGATTTAAAAAAAATCCAAAATCGCTGTAACTCAAAAAGCCGCAATCGTAAACCCTCGAAAGGTTTTTTAAAATTATTTAGATTAAATGATTATTCTGGAAGATAATATCAATATTCCTCACTTATTTTACATCCAGTATATAAAACTTTAAATCGCGAATTCTATAATCCCGTCTCTAGCACCAGTTGGTGAATTTCCAAAGTTTAATCGTAAATTCAAGCGAGAATCCATCTCGCAGTATAAACAACTCTCACCAGACAAATACCCCGTCATATAAAAGTGTCAACTATAGTTGCATATGTAAAACTTTCTGTCGCTTCTATCCTTCGGGTACACGCTCGATGACATATATGCACATAAGTTCAAACTGGAAGAAGAAATAAAATCAAAGTATCAATAGTTTCACGTAAGTTGTGAACGCCAACACCGAACGCCCTGCATGGTACACTTCCCATGCTTCAGCTGTTTGACGTTATAGGAATTCTGGATTCGGTGTAGACTCCGGGGATTGCACCGGACTTATTGGCGTCGTTCATAGATATTCCCCGGACAAATTTGAATCGACTCGAAGCTCTGTTTGCTATGAATGCTACTACTTTCCTACATAACCGCCACAGATTTTTTTCTCTACCATTTTCATACATTTTAATTTAAATACATTATTGAACTAATAAACTAGTTAACATTTACTTAGCAAATATATTATTAAAATAAATAAATATATCATTACGCCTTCTACCCATTACTGGGTGTGGCACTCCGCCGAAGCAGATCTCAGTAAGTGATATATTTTGCGCGTGAAGTGCGGCCCCCAAAGATGTTAGTAGTGGGGCAGCCACAGGGATAGTTTTCTGAAATGGTGAAAATTGTTTGTCGCCTGTGGGAATCGAACCAGTGTTCTCAGGATCCACAGGCCGACTTGATACCACTGAGCTAGCTACCCCATAAATATATTATTAAAGTAATGAATAAAAGTTTGGTAAATGTTTTAAAGCAGTGTATCCTATTTTTATATTTATTCATTTGTTACTCTGCACAACAGGAATTTAATCCCAATTACAGCTGCTTATAGTGGAATCCGAACCATTTTGACATAAACCTATTTTTTTTATATAAGTTGAAGTCAAAGGAATTTTTTTCTTAATTAATAAAGGCTAATTTTATCAACTGGGATACAATTGCCTGTGTCAATATTTTTGATGGAGCACAAAATATAAATTTACTTTATTTTCACAAACCTGTTTATTGGTCCTCAAAAGCGAGTGTAATTTTGCAATTATAGCCCTAGGGCGTAAAAAGTTGAAGAGCAACAGCTATTCAAACAAATCAAAATCAATATTTATGGACAACATAATAAATTTGTATTGTTTTTTGTAAAAGTCTTTTGACTTCTACGGTACTCATTTTCCTTGTGTAGACCCTAATACATCCAGTATTTCTTTGAAATTGTTATTGATATCTTCCATTTTAATTTGACAAAAAATAATTAAAAATTTTGTTCGCAAACAAACAATATAGCAATACCAACAATCAAAAAACGCATAGAAACAACCGCATACCTATAATTAACAACGCCAGCAAAACGATAACGAATACCTACTGATTGAATCCTTTAATTTCTAGGACGAAAATAAAATAAAACGCTGTATGAACTACGGGCATAATAAAAATCAAAGAATTCGAAAAATTTAAAGGTTTAAACATTTCCTCAGTACCATAATCTTTTGATTATATCCGTATTACATACAAAATTATTAAAAATGTAATGTATATTTAATTCCCGGTCTAATTTTACATTTGTTTTGCCTTCGAAATGAAGAATCCTTCTGATGCTAAACTAGCATAACCAATTAAACAAGTTAATTCAATTTCCATCATGAAATGAAATCCACTTTCCGAAACTCTTAAGTTTTTTAATGAAACAGAAGTCGGAAATCAGGAAGTTATATTTTATAGTTTGAAACAAGCTCCGCTCTTTAATTATAACTTGAAAGAATGATCAAGCCGCCCATGAGATTTTCAACTGTCGCCGCTCATGACTCACTTGTCCTAGGTTCAGGTTTCTGTGAGTGTGTGTGTGTGTATGTGTACTGGTGCAGAGCTGCTGAACGCGTCATGCATATTGCATTTCCGGTTCCAGAGCACGGAGAACACTGCGTGCATGCTATGCTATGTATGTATATACGTTGTTACGTTTCGAACTGCAATCTCTAAGACGAAGGCATGCATGAATTCAGGACCGGATGTTTGTTCTAACTTTCATTCTAATGAACCCAGACCTTTTTCAAATACATACATTTCTGTAATAGGCGTAGTCCATTTGATCTAACCTACATTTACAGACATAGATAATTTATTTGTTATTTCTTTTGATTCCCTTATTTGATTTACTTTACCCCTATCCAAACGAAGCGTATTGGATTTCACCCTCCTCATTCAATCAGTTTATTTTTTCAATTCGATGCGCAGATAGATTCTTCACGAGTATTTAATTTAAAGTTAACTAACTCGAAATGAAGATGATATTAAAACTAATTATGCTGAGTTGCATGAAAGTTTTATCGGTTCATTAGCAACTAACGGTTGAATAAATTTCACAAAATCACCATTGATACCGTTGCCAGATAAACAAATATTAAACAAAAGAGCTCTTATATTTTTCTTGCAATCCAGCATTAGTTTATTTGCGAAATGATAGTAACCTATAGAATAATCATAAAAATAAGGGTTGTCATTAACATATCGATGAATAAGACATAATTATTGTGTTATAGAATAGGACAGAATATCTGGTAAATCTTTCTGATCCAGCTCTGATCGCGGCAGCAGCAACATCTCCTTCCGCATGTATCGTAGTGAGTCCTGGAAGATTGAAACAAGGACTCGCATGTAATTCTGCATGGAAACATTCATTTCTGGCGCACGTGAAATATCGTAAGCGACACAGCCGCCTGCGATTGCAGTGCCGGAAGTAAAATGCACGCGATGTAGCATGCTTCACTGCCGCACGGAGAATTTGATTTTCTACGTTTGAGGAATACTTACTACTCTATGTTCAGCTTCAAATTTAAATAGCTATTCACATGATTTCCCAGCAATACAATCGAAATTTAATTACTATTATTATATTGTTTAAATACTTCATTTAGCTTAATTTTACTGGACACGAACGCAGGAGAATCCTGAAAATCTTTCTTAAAACTAATTTTAATTTCGTTTCGTTTATCAACTCTTCAAAATAAATGTATAATATTTAGCCGCATGTCATTGACTCCTATTGTTCCTATTTCTTCAAAAAGCTACTATGGTATATCGAGTTAGATGTAAATAACGGGTGTTCAATAAGTCTTGACGTCCTGGGTGGCTATAGGCTGTGAAATGCATGTCTGTACTTTATTCATATAATTTAACCTTAAACGTCATAATTTATTTGACATAAATTAAAGTAAAACATTTATTTTTGAACTGTTTTAGAGTAAAATGTTTACTTAGGAACAAACAAGTTTATAATGGAGTCTCATTTTCACAATAGT
Source organism: Pterostichus madidus (assembly GCA_911728475.2). NCBI lineage: Eukaryota > Metazoa > Arthropoda > Insecta > Coleoptera > Carabidae > Pterostichus > Pterostichus madidus. Next base: position 40,974,569 of record OU452305.1, read on the forward strand.
CAGCGAAATTAAACGGAATTGCACTTTCCTCATTTTGAATGACGTTTGACATTTTATTTAAGGTTAAATTGTATGAATAAAGGACAGACATATGTTTTACAGCCCATAGCCACCCAGGACGCCAAGATATATGCCCCGTCATGAAAATTCTGTGATTTTGAGGCATATTCCATTTGCCATTTGGATCAGATCTAACTTATATTTACTGAACCAGATCACTTATTTATTTCGCTTGATTACTTCGCTGGCTTTATTTCCAGTACTAGAATTGCAGATTCTAATTTACTTTGAAATAATTCACCCCAATAAGTGCATTAGTTTGCTTAATCCAAGTCATTTGGTCATGTTGTCTAATTTAGCTAAACTGATTTAAGTGAACCAAGTGGCAAATGGAATTCAGCTATGATTGGTTCTTACTAAGGTGAGTGAAACATTCGTTTCTAAATATTTCAAGATGAATATTTCTGGTTCATTAAGCAATTCTACAAAGGAAGCAAACTAGAAGTTTTCTTGAAATATTTGTGTGGAAAATAAAAGTGTAAAATGTTTAATTTTAATTAAAATTCCAAAAACTAAATTAAATATTCGTGAAAGGGTTAATTATTGCTTGGTAAACCAAAAGATAAACAAAATTGAAAACACTTTGAAAAAGCCTGTTAATTTCGCGAACAAAAACCAGGATTTTATTATCCGTTTAATTTATTTTTATAAATACATTAACGCAATTGCAGGAAATCCCGAGAAGGGTCTAACTTCGTTATTCTCGCGGAGAAATACGAATATCTGATGGCAAGTTGCGAACACCTATTTGCTTTCATAAAACGGTATATTTCACATTTCGCAAACAGAATGAAAAACCATTACGTTACACAGAGGACCCTTTATAAGTAGATTTATTACAAGTAAATTTAATTTCAGAACAGAATGAGCAGGAAAGTTTGACTTTACGACGCCGGATGCTGTTCGCTTTACGACAGAAATAAACTTTGTTTTGTGCACTACGTATATTTTAAAAATACTCGCTACATATTATAAATTTCTCTTCTACTCTACGACAATTTCGGAAGCTGAATATCAGTTTAACATCTCTCAGCGCATCCATTATAAAATATATAATTGGCTTCTAACTAGACCAGACTACATATCAGATTAATGGAAGTTATTAAACAGAAATGCAATACAAATTAACCTTTCTGTTAATAATTACATTAATTAAAACAAATTAATTAAATTTAACTGTTTCTGTATTTATAATCAAAAAGGAAAATGCACGTGGCAGGATATCTGATATATGTTGTTACTAAATTGACTTACAAAGTTTACAATGTTGGTATGAAGTTTGACATGTAAGGTCAGTGTGAAACGATAACTTAATTAGATTATTTTATGAATTTCGCCGAACGTACATCAAATTTCATTGCATGTGGGCAATTATAAATGTCCTTCTAATGTCAAAATAGTAACCGGAACTTTAACCAATGAAACATGCAGTAATAGTTAATAATGTATTAAGGGCATAACCAAAAGTTTATAACACTGAGGAAATGTTTAAAGATCAACATGGAATGGAGAGCTTTAAATTTCCTGAGTGCTGAGTTCTTGATTATGCCCGTGGAACATACAACGTTTTAACTAAGAATAAATTAAACCCCTAAGCCTTAATAAATATAAAGATAAATCTAAATACGTATTTCGAGAACTAAGTTTTCATCATCAGTAGATGAAGCAAAGGGAAAAAACCAAGATTACATGACATGTGAACCAAGCTAGGGATTAAGGATTCAACCTTGACCACTAGCTTGCTTCACAAGTCGTGTAATCTTGGTTTTTTTCCTTTGCTTCATCTACTGATGATGAAAACTTAGTTCTCGAAATACGTATTTAGATTTATCTTTATATTTATTAAGGCTTAGGGGTTTAATTTATTCTTAGTTATATCTAAGCCTTAGATTTTTACTTTTTACTATACAACGTTTTATTTTATTTTGGTGTTCAAATTTAAAGGATTGAGTTAGCAGGTATTCGTTATAGTTTTGCCAGACTGTTTTGTACTTTACCAGACTGTTATTTTTGTTGTAGCTTTGGATACGTACTTCACTTGACAGTTTTTGTAAAAGCCTACTTTCCATACAAAAATTAGTCAGGAAACTAGGCACTTTCTTGCCGGTTTAAAAAAAATACTATGGTTATATCGTATTTAGAAATAAAACAATATGATGGGTGTCGAATTGAGAATATCAGAGTTTATCAGTTGAGAACTTAAGCCGAATGAAATGTTAGTGAAATTAAGACTGAGGAATTACGTAGACAACTTAGGAATAAATGGTTAAACATGATTGAAAATATGCTGCGTGAACTAATAATGAGACAAGTTTGTATGAAAGGAATTCTGAATATCATGATACATCGTCATTTACTATCATTTACTTTATCCCATTGATAAACGTGCCCATAGTGTTACAGAAAAAAGACCTAGAAAGCGATAGGAATATTTTTCCCTGTAAAGTTTTTAATTATGCATGAAACATCGCTTCGTGCATCTTTTTAAACACGTATTCAATTTCAAGAGTACGATCTTTCGTCGTAAGATGAAGAGTAACATTATTGAAATTTTCTTTCAAGCAAACGTGACATTGTCAAATCAGGAGCGATATGTTATTTCGGTACGAATATTTTCGAACATTATTGAAGATCGGCGATAACGTCTCCATCAGGAAATAAATTTTCATCTCGCGTTAGATTCGAGAATGTGTATAATTTAGAAAATTTGCATCGGGAATATGTGCGACGTTGCACACGCTACAAATAATCACTCAGATTCACACGTTTCAATGCGACTGATTCCGTTGCTATGCCAACGTGGCGAAATGAAAATTTTCACCGATTCATCACGTAGTTTAAATATATTATTACGAAGCAAGTATCGATTCGATATTTTTAATATTTTGTCAAGGATGGCGAACGTTTTTAGGAACCGGGATTTTTAAATTATTTATTTATTACTCTGCACAACAGGAATTTAATCGCAATCATATTAAAAAAGACCTACAGCTTTTAGTAAAATTTAATACTTATTAAGGACATACTATCTCAACCGAGCTATTTATCATGCCTCAATTAAATTATATTTACATTTTAAAATTTTTAATATTTTTTTCAAAATTTTCCTTTATAAATATTTTTAAAAATTGATGAGATAATAAACATCTGTGAACACCAATAAATTCCTCGCTTGAAAATATATAAGTATGTAAATTTTCCAAATTTTTGCCTAACGGATAAAATTTATGGAGCAGAAAATCTTAAAATGGCTTAAATTCATAAAAATCAAAAGGCTTTAAAATATCTGTAGTAAAAAAAAAAATTGTGCGAATTTTTGATTGCAAATATGCACGTATATATATTTTCAGTCGAAGAATTCATTGCTGTTCACAGATTTTCAATAACGTTTTGAAATATTGATGCAGAAAAATTTCTTATTTATCAAACGAACCATAAAGGATGATTTTTAGTTGTCTAGAGATTCTAAATTTATATTTTATATTTGGCAGTACTGCGTCAGTCGTGAAAGTAATGTATGATTTTTATTTTAAATACGTCTTTTAACCATTACTAGGTGTGGCACTCTGATCTCGATAAGTAATATATTTATGTGCGTGAAGCCGTCAAATTAAGGCTCCCAAAGATTTTAGTGGAAAAGGTAGTTTAAATGTTGTAAATATTGTTTATCGACTGTGGGAATCGAACCCGGGTTCTCTAATCCGCAGGCCGACTTGATTCCAATTAGCCACCTATCCCGTTATTTGATATAAAATAAATTTTATCCACAACTCATATATTATGAAGACATAGTTACACTGATTTCAGTTGAATTATTTGGCTCACAAAACACTAGTGTTTTATATTCCATAAAACACTATAAACAACTTGTTACTTAGCAACCACTTCATGATCAACCGTATTTTGAAAAACTATATAACTGAATCAACGTTAAACGTTACGACCAATCTTCTTCGATACCTATAATGATGAGTTGTGAAAAAAAATTTGTATTACACATGTGTTTTATTGATATAAAAAATACTTAAGAAAAATTAAACACTTCGGTCTCGTTTCTAAACTTTTCTTGCGTGTTTTATGTACTTAATAAAACACTTGTATAATAAATAACTATTATTTAACTATGCAAAATTATCAAACTTTCAACAAATTAACATAGATATATATTTACTAAAGCATTGTTAGTAACCTATACAAATTTTCATAATTATAAAAACTTTTGATTAATATGAACATTAATTTGAGCTATGATCGGTATTTGAACGTATTTCACAATTCAATACGGATTCCAGTAATGGCATAAACTTAAATGATATTCATGCATGCTTGGAAATAGTTGCGTGGGCTCCCGAGGGCTTTCCCGCGAGGTAAGAGGAAGTAAAAGGGAGGCAGAAGGGAGAGAAACACGGAGAAATACAGCGAAACACCCGAACAAGAATAGTGCGAAGTTAGTTGTGATAAGATGAATTCCGAAATTGCGCTGGGCGCGACGATGCTCGCGTTCCGAAAACGGTATAGATGGAATTCTCAAAATACCTCCAGTCGCATTCGCATCCTAACACGGTTCTTTTGGTCCTCGCTGCGTCGGCCGCACATTAGGTGAAGGAATTTAACAATAAATGTGCTATATTGTACGTATACAGCCGCTTCACTGCCGAACATTGTACGACATTTTTTATTGCTTGCTCAGACATTCATGAATGGAATTCGACTAAGAATTCATTATACTGCTACGTTCACAAGAGGAAACTTTATGTTTTTATTTATTTATAATTAACAAATACTGCGCAAAATATCTACACAATAACTCAAATATAATTAATGATAATGACTTAGATATGACAGGAAACAGCAAAATATTGGCACATTTTATTTCTACGGTCTGTCATTTTATTAATATTTAATTCATCAAATATTAGAGACAATCGTTGCGCAGTGGATAAAAGAGAGGTAAAACTTGCGTTTCTTAAATAATAAGCAAAAGGTCGCATGTTCAAATCTCACTGACTTCAAATTATATTTAAAAAAAATACGATTGTGTTTGAGTGGATCGGATTTCACTAAAAGCTTGTAGGCTCCCTGTACTTTAATTGGGATTAAGTTCCTGTTATGCAGAGTAACAAATAAATAAAATTATAAAATAAATAAATAAATATATCATCACGCCTTTTACCCATTACTGGGTGTGGCACTCTGCCGAAGCAGATCTCGGTAAGTGATACATTTTGTGCGTGAAGTGCGATTACCAGTCGTCAAATCACGGCCCCCAAAGATGTTAGTGGTGGAAGAGCCACAGGGGTAATTTTTGAAATTATGAAAATTGTCGCCTGTGGGAATCGAACCAGGGTTCTCAGGATCCACTTCATACCACTGAGCTAGCCACCCCATAAAAATAAATAAATAAAATTATAAGATAAATAAATAAATATATCATCACGGCTTTTACCCATTACTGGCTGTGGTACTCTGTCGAAGCAGATCTCGGTATAAATATATTATTTTTAAATCCATAAAACTTGTGTTTGATGTATTTTGCATTTTGAATTTGTTTTCAGGATAAAAAAGATGGTGAAAGCCATCCTGAAACCGAAGTGTCTTTACAAATAATCCTGGAGCATTAGAAGGAGAACTTAATTTTCACCGCTATTACCAACATCTTTCAATTTTCCGCTTAATTGTGAACTGAACTGTTAATCAAAATTTCATTAATCAATCCATTACGTCTGAAATACATTCTAAAAGGTAATTAATTCAAACAGATCAACAGTTTAAAAACACTTCAAGCGTAAATGTAGCGAACGTTCTGCCCCATATTAAATTTAATAATGTATTTCATTTGTCGGAAAAAAGAGAATAAAGAGAAATGAATTCATAATTAAAATCAGCTACAATATTACATTATTGAATTGTCAGCGGTGGATAACAACGACGGCGACGGCTGTTTAATTTAACAACGTGTACGCGTGACGCCAGGCGCCACCACATGACGGGAAGTGACGTCGTGAAGATGCTGATGACAGAGATGATTAAGAAAATTAACTAGAAATGCACTGTCTTCATTTCTATTATTTCTTCAACTGTGGAATATCTCAAGGCTACGATAGAAGCAGTTGTTACAAGACTTGTAATAGATAATAATAATTTTCTTCTAGATTTGTTATATTTTTATGTACATGAAATAATAGAAAACAATTAATTTAACGGCTAGTAGTCGCACTTCATACGCATGAAAAATACACAATATAGTCGCAAATATAATAAAATTAAGTTAACAATAGGCGCATTCCATTTGCCATTTGGATTAGATCTAACTTACATATACTGAACCAAATCACTTATTTATTTCGCAGGATTACTTCACTGACTTTATTTCCAGTACTAAAAATGCAGATTCTAATTTACTTTGAAGTAATTCACCCCAATAAGTGCATCAGTTTGCTTAATTCAATTTATTTATCATGTTGTCTAATTTAACTGAACTGATTTAAGCGAACCAAGTGGCAAATGGAATACAGCTATTGTAATATTTTGTGATGTAATTATGGTGATAGAGAAATGTCATTTTGAAGTGTCAAAATTGCGTATTTATTTATGTTTATGTTTTAACACAGTTACCTACCAGTCTCTATACATTTTTAACAGAGAAAATAATTCAGGGATAACGATTTTCTGATTAGTGGCGAAGAGGGAATAATGACTATTATTGCCTTGTTATAATTTCTTGTGGAATTTATATATGTAGGATTATGTCGTAAAACCAAATTTCATATTCACTTCATACGTTAGTCGTAGATAAACTGTATTAAGTTCGTGTTTTTGTGACAGTTCTTTGTTTCTCCAAATAATGTCTGAAAACTTTGCCAATAGCTATAAAAATTTCATTTATAACTAATACTTTTTTGTCAGGTTGAGTGCAGATTTTCTTGTCATAATTTTAAGCTCATTACTAACTCGTTATAAACTATATTGTTAGATTAATTAGGTTGAAATTAACGATCATAAACGTGAGTTAATCAGCCACTAAAAATAGTTTTGCATAAAAATGTAGAAGCAGCGTTCGAAAAATTCTTAACTTAGTTAACATCGGCAGCGTCCATACTGGTTTTTCACGTGTTTTCCTCGCTTAATCGTCATTAATATGTAAAGCACGCACGAGTTTACTGCTATCCAGAGATTTATTTAGCAGATTCTTTAGCCGCTGTTTACACTAAAACTAGCAACACTTAACCAAAGCAAAAGAAACGCATTGAAATGCACAGTTGCATCAAGTTGCATCGCTGTCCCTAATGAAGGATTCATTAAAATTATGAATAGAAAAAAGTTTTATTTATTTGCAGATTTAATTACGCTTTACCATAACAAAGAATATATTAAAAGTTTTGAAAGATAGATTTGAAGAAATAAAATATTTTATTTTTACCAAACTGGAAAATGAAATCGTGCTATGCACTTCAGTGGATTGTTCAAATGCAAGTTAAATTACTTTAATTAATAGATTAGAATCTCGCACGCCATTAGTTCAATACACGGATTCCACTTTAAGTTTATTACAGAGATTACAAAGATATCATAGTTACTTGCAAACTACATTGAACTGAAATAATTGAAAAATGAAATTACTGCTGTAATGATTTGCAAACTAATAGTATTCCAATTGTTCCTTTTTGTGATTAGTAGATAACTTCATTCTGGATAATTATGTATTTATTTATTTACTCACATTTTTTTTCTAATTTTGGTAGGTGGCTCAGTAGTTTTGACTCAGCCTGTGGATTTGGGAACCCAGGTTCGATTCCAACAGCTGACAATTTTCCCCACATTAAAATTACACCTAAGACTTCCTCTTTACTAACATCTTTGAACGCCAAAATAGTTATTTATATACCAAGGGTGAAAACAGGCGTTTCTGGCCCGCGACATGATAATTAGCACAAGGCGCAAAGCGCTGGGGCTAATAACATGCTCAGGGTCAGAAACGCTAATTTCATCCTTGGTACATACAATATTTTAAGCATAACAAAATAATATTTATTTAAAAAGATTACAATATGTACATAGGTTATATGTCAAAATGGTATTTTGTAAAATCAAGTATTCACAATAAACAAAAATTGTCATTTTATTAATGTATCCATAGGAATTATTTCTTTTTGGCCCATGGGCTAAAAAGATGTGTATAAGCCTGCTTTTTAAGGCTAAAACACATGTTTTTTCGGCCCGTTTGTGCATAAAAGATTAATGGAGAAGCCAAGCAAATATATGAACACAAGAAAAGCAAGCTTCTGACACTGTTGAGAAAGTTGGACGACCTTTAAGAAAATTAACTCCCAATTTTAAATTTCATATGTATATAAATAAAGAAAATATCATGATGATGGCCGATACATCTTCTGGTCAGATATGTCAACATTCCATTATGGTGCAGTCGCAATTAACGTGTTTGACGAGCAAAACATAAAATATATTCCTCATCATTTTATTTATGTATCCATGGGAATTATTTCTTTTTGGCCCATAGGCCAAAAAGAAGTGTTTAAGCCCGCTTTTTAGGTCTAAAGCACATGTTTTTCGGCCCGGTTGTGCATAGTTATTTTCTAATAAAAAATCGTAGATAATTGATAACACTAATTTGAAGCATATTTGTCCTAAAATAATTAACACATTTTTGAGATTAGGAAGGATATGTTTAATGATGCTTTCTTAATATTGTGTACGTAATATGAAATGTTGAATGTAAATTTTGCGCGAGAAAAAAAACTGGCGTGAAACACATGTTGAAATGTTGCGCCATGTATCACAACAACATTTATTTTTGATTGAATTACCAAAATATCGACATGTTTTTCACAGATAGCGATTACTAAATCATAAATTTGGACCAGCAATCAGTATTTTCAACGCCAACCTGCTGATATATGACAGTTAGTTTTAAATACAAATTTATTGCAACCGTAGATTATCAGTTTTCGATAGTATTTGTTCATTCAAAATTTAACAATAAGCTTATTTTTAAAAAGAATAAAACCGTTTTAAAATGCGGTTAGAATAAAATGATTCATTCTTAGTATTTAAAATAAAAAAGCAATCTTTTATGCTAAGTTTTTTTTGTGGTATTGTGGTATAAAATGGAGGTACATGAAGCGTTTCAAAACTACACATTTGAAAATGTGGAAGGAAAAAACCGCAGTTATACGAAACGTTCAAATGCGTTATTGCAGTGAGCGTTGAAAATGTTTTAACATAATTAAAAAATAAAATGAAACGAGTATAACTGCATGTTCGATGAACGTAAAAGCGGCGATGGTGGTGTTTTCGTGCGCCGACTATTGATACGCCTGAGGAATATTTGAAACCTACATTGTTTTTTTATTGGCTTTGAGATGACTTCATACTATCAGTTTATATATTCACTCATGCTGCTCCCTTAACAGACTTTGTGGAATGTTATGTATCGTAAGAATATCAATAAATATAAATTAATGAACATTTTTGCATGCACCCAATAGTATCATTTTTAGAAAGGCATTTTCGATAGAATAGACATTTTTATTAAAGCAATTTATTACTTTTGACTGAAGGTATTTGATGTTTCTTCAACTTAGCTACTCGTCTAATGTACATGGGTGGATATCATGCTAGAAGCAATTTGAAAACTTTCGTGATGAATATCATTAGGACAAAACGAAATTTTCTTAGCGCATATAAAATGTTACCATTGATTTTTCTGAAGGTCGTGCTCTTAAGAATAGCCATAGTAAAATATGTTTTATTACTGTTTTATAGGTGACCGAAAAAACTCACAAATACGACAAACGAATACAATTTTTCATTCTTAATATCCTACAGATTTATTCTATATGGGGTAAGTGGCTCAGTGGTATTAAGTCGGTCTGTGGAATTGAGAACCTGGGTTCGTTTCCTACAGCCGATAAACAACTTTCACTACATACTACGTAGCTCTCCTACAACTAATATTTTTGGGAGCGTGATTTGACGGCTGGTAAACGTACTTCACTCACAAAATATATTACTTAACGTTATCTACTACGGTAAAGTGCTACACCCAGTAATGAGTAGAAGGAGTGACGATATATTGATTAACTTATATTTTACTTCATACCATGTCTTTTTAAATGGAGTAGCACGAACCCTTGAAGCTATCAAAAAATAGTTTTTATACGACCGAGCAGAAAATAGATACATGAAAACTGTCGCCCAAATTTCCAAACAGAAAAACCTGGAGCAGAAAGTATCCTTACCGCTCTTGCATAGTTATTGCTCTCGGCTACGTCTCGATCAACAATATCCATGCACGAGCGGTAATACATTTCTTTCTGTTCTAGCTACATAAATAACTATATTCGTTAAAATCATCTCACAATCAAACTTTGGAAAACATTCCTTACATTTATACAAACTCGTTTATTCTTCCCACTAGGAATCTATCCATTATAACGATAAGAATTCGAAGTAAACCTACAGCAAATAAACAAGAATAACGATTGTCATTACCGTCATAAAATTTTAATAATTCACAGAGAAAAATATTATTGATAAGTCATTATTTTTTCATTACTTCAGTTAATGTTTAACTATCTTAATTACAGTTCAAGGAACTTACAGCTTATTACTTGATTGCAATTTTATTTTTAGACTTTAAGTTTGAAGTCAGCGAACTCTAATAAAACTGTGTTTTACTCTGCAACCTAGCTTATTCCCAATTAGAGTAGCTTATATTGGAATTTAAACCAATTAGAGACAATCGTATTTCTTGGATATAAGTTGAAATCAGTAAGATTTGAAAGCACGTTTTTTTTTGCTTGTGAATTAATAAACGTAAGTTTTACCTCGATTTGATCTACTGAGCTACGACTAGCTGTGGTATAGTTCCACTAGAGTAAAAAGTTGGCGTTTAATAGTATATTACGTACCATGAAGTGACAGTTTTAAGGTCAAGAATGTAGTTTGGGAAATCGAGCCCAAAGGGTAGAGATTTCCTAATCATTCGCCACCTAAAAAATTACTTACAGTTCGAAGTTAGTAAGCTATTTTTTCAATACTTGCACAAATAGAAGGAAAAGAAAAATAGGTTCCAAAATTGACAGCTGTCAAATTGGTGTCAAAATAAACAGGACCTTGATATGTAATACTGACTTACTGTCCACGGTGGATAGTAATAACATAATAAAGTCCTGATATAACCATGAAAACCACTGTGCAATAAAAGTTCCACTTACTATGTTTAAATTTTGTCAATAATAGGTAACTTACAGTACAAGTATTGTAAAAAATATTATATGGTGGTGTTTTTTTTTTCATAGGAACTAAGGGTTGCTATTTTGATATTTCGCAGGTACAGACATTACTTAGTCTAGTTCTTTCAACCTTTTTTCGTACGCAAACCTATTAAAAAAACCACAACCAAATAATGATTCAAACTTCAACTTCTATACTCTAGTGGGACTGTAATAGTGTGAGGGGGTGTGGTGAGAAATTTAATTTACGAAGAGAATATCAATAAATCAAGTCGAGTAAATATAAAGTAAATTTTTGAACGTCAATTACTGTCAACGTTATCCTCAAAGAGTGATTCAATGTGACGTCAATCCCAGAGCGCTATTCAGTGCGGTGTTATTACAGGGCAGGGGTGAGACGCAGGAAGACGACGAAGAAGGGTGAACCACCCAACCAAGTTAGTAAACAGAGGAGAGGGTCGCCGCAATCTGCACGCTGTGCCAACAGCCAAGACTCGGCGTAATTGTTATGTCGCCGTTATGGTTAGCAATGCAGGGAAAACTTAACAATGCACTTGAAATTTACACCCCCTGTACCGGAGAGCTATCAGTGTGTCCGCTATTAAATATTGTATGAATTGAACGTGTTAACCTCGTGAATAAGTTAATGTGCAAGATTATTGGCTCGAGTTGGATTAAACTTGTAGTTCTAAATAGTCTTCCTTCCTACGACGATGCTCCGCCTTGTTTGTTTATCTAGCCGCCTTGAGACGATGACGATAATGATGTGGTCTCGTAACTTTACGTGTATTTTGCGGATACGCTGTGGGATTGATAGTTTCCAGCTACTAAACATGATAGAATACAAAATGAAAACCAACTTTGATGTAAACTTACGACTTACCTAACTTTCAAGATAAATGCTCTAATCAAATCTGGTTTTAATTTATAGGTAATACCACAACTATGCAACTATTCACAACTAATACGAAACCAACAACCAAAGTTTCTGCAGACAAGCATAATCAAAGTAGGCATCACAAAACCAAAGTAGTTCAACTGTTCCTCTTAGAATTCATTAAAATGCAGTTAACAAGATAAAATTTCTGAGCTGTTTTGAAAAGCTTCGGATTGCTTTTAGAAATAGAGTATTAGGACAATTTACAGTTGGTATAATTAATTATAATTTCATCGAATTTCTTTCGGTGATGAATTACCTGAAGTTCAGCCAATTTCTTTAGTTACAAACGGAAAAATACCTGCTATTGGATTGACTACTATACTGAAAATGTTATAAGGATAGACTGACGTCATACATCCTGATAAAACTTAATAAAACCATAAAAAAAACTAGTGCAATATTTAAATGACAGTTAAAAAAAAAATCTTGTGATCACTAAAGAAGCAACACGCAATATAATTTAAGACCAGTTACGTGTATATTATGCACAGATAGCAGCACCCTATGTCATTCATCTAATTATATTTTTTCATGACGTTAGTCAATCGTTATAACGTTTTCAGTATATTAATAAAATTTCACATGATAATCGAAGAATCAAGATGTCTATTCCAATTCATAGTTATGATTTTTCGTGACAGCTATACGCAATTAAAACTTTAAACATCGAATGACAGTAAGTGTGGCTACGACCATAGCGGGACCTATCCAGCTCCCACTATAAATTTGCGATGTGGCTAAATAATGACGTCATACAAACTTTTTTATTTATACCGTCAGGTGGATCTTTCTTGTTTAGCGATGTGACTACCGTTGCCACAGTGGCTATGTCAATTAGAATAGACTCCCTGGAAAGATTGTCATTTCAAACCTCGTAAATTAACTCATGCTCAAAAACAACTTTTTGTGAATAGTACCAGATAGCAATAAAAGTTTACAATGAAGGTATAGTCCATATGTTGTATTCTATGCTTTCTTCGTCTTTACTATATTACCGTATAAAATCCGTAAGAAGCTACAAAAGACTGGGAGTGAGTAAATTGAGATGATACAATATGATCCGTACAATGTAACCATCGTCTTCAATTCGCTTTCGAGTAGTAGTATGTGTGCTAAACAGGAATGGTCCTAGTCTCGTGCTGTTTGATGATTGCACCGCTCGCAATATATCCTTGCAGTGTACTATTCCTATTCCTATTTAGCTCACAGCAGGCCGGTATGTGAGCAATAGCACCGCCGCCGGCTGTCGGCCTTTCGTCCTGGCGACCTGGGTCGTTGCCAGACTCTCACGCCCCGACAACTGATTCGGGTACGTAAATTAAATTACACCGTTTAATACCGTGAGCTCCGGACTTGATGAGATGCGTTCAGGATGTTAGGATGTGGCGAAATCATTCCCATTGCAAGAATATTTGTAATTGCGGTACGAGAACTTCTCCTTCCTTCCACGGTATTGTAATGGAATCGTGCGGTTAGTTACCCAATAACATTACTAACGACAGAATTGTTATAATAACAACATTCTTACAAGTGAATAGTAAATAGATTTAAAAGAACAAATTCATGTTACAAATGAATACTTTTTGTAATCGTTAAAGAATCATCTTATCTCGATTAAAATGTAATTATACTTTGTCTTCTAAGAGATAAGAATATATCGATGATTTGACCTGAAGATACAATCAATCGTAGGTCAGTGAATAAAGCCAGGTAAAACTTGCGTTTTTTAATTTTACAAGCAAGAGGTCGTGCGTTCATATCTCACTGATTTCTACTTATATCCAAAAAATACAATTGTGTCTGAGTGCTTTGAATTTCACTATAAGCTGTAGACTTCCTTTACTGTAACTGGAGGCGTATTCCATTTGCCATTTGAATCAGATCGAACTTACACTTACTGAACTAGATCATTTATTTATTTCACTATATTAGTTCGCTGACTTTATTCACTGTACTAGATTTACTGATTCAAATTCGTTTAAAATAATATACCACAATAAGTGCATCAGTTTGTTTAGTTCAGTTATTTAGTCAGGTTGTTTAATTTATCTGAACTGATTTAAATGAACCAAGTGGCAAATGGAATACAGCTTGGGATTAAGTTTCTATTATGCGGAGTAACAAATAAATAAATAAATAAATAAATAATAGATCTTACAAATAAATTTTTAAAAAAAACTAAGTAACGCTTACAACAGCCAAATACAAAAGCCACAACAATTTATAGTTTAGACAATAGTTAGTTGCCAATGTAAATAATAAGAACTTAATTTCTATTACAGTACAAAGGGGTTATAACAAAATTAAAGCCACTCAGATATAGTCGTATTTTTTTGATATAAGTTGAAATCAATGATATTTGAACAGAAGACTCTAAGTAAAACGCAAGAACAGAAGAAATTATTACAAATATATGAACAAAAGTGAATTCTGAATTGCTATACTTTGTTTCAGTATTAAAACATATTTTATCTTTTAAACAGATAATATAAATTGAATTTGATATTCCCTTGTGTATTTACTTCTTTCTTGTGCGAAAGGAGCAAAAAGTAAAAGAGAAAAATAGAAAAGTCTTTAAGAAGAATACACGCATTATTGTTTCTGTAGAGAATGTAAAATTTCAAAATATTTCAATGTACAAACAAACTGTCTCTACGGAATAGTAAAGTTAGGCTGCGAATGCGAATATTTTATTTCCATCTCCTTGACAACAGAAGAATTCAGATGTAAAATAAATAGCAAATATTTATACAGTTCGTTCCAGGAAGCTAAATCAATATTAAACAGGAACAGGAATTTATTTTTCTATAAGTCACAGTTGAAATAACATAATAAAGTTTTCAACAACGAAATTTCATTGATTTAGTTCCGTTCCCAAACTAGAAAATTTTAAAATGTTTATTTAGAAAATACAAAAAGAACTAGGTGAGTTAAGGGTGAACGCTCTGCTAGCTTGCTGTAATCTGAATTTTAGATTAGAGGGTTAATTTTTTCCAGCGAGGGTAATGATGATAATTTAATTTAAATAACATTTTTCAGGATGAAAACACTAACATGAAGTTTGTTTAATTATAATAATGGAATAATATATTTCGAGTAGAATTCTAATAACAGTAATAAAGGAGTATGCGAGCGACTGAACACTTTTATCGCTCGGCTTCTGTAGCGACCGTTTTCAGCTAATCTTTTATCACGAAACTTTTAAATCAAGAAAGTCAAACTCGTTAGGCGCCGCCCGCTGCACGCGAAAATCCCGATTATTTTATTTCGTTTACGGTTTTTATCTTTTCTCTCCCCGTGCGTTTCAGTGACATTTACACTCATTTGTCTAGCTATCACATTACACAATAAGCCTGATCGCTAACCCGTTTCCTAACAACCATTTTATATTCGAACACAACCTTACATGTAAAAAAGAGACTTTTCTACGACCATGCTGAAAATAGATAGATCCAACTGTCAGTTGGAAGCAGAAAGTTAACGTTTGTCGTTTTATTACCATACAGAGCGTAACATAAGTAATAAATATTTATATTATAAAATAAATAAATATAAATATATCATCTTGCCTTTTACCCACTACTGGGTATGGCACTCTGCCGAAGCAGATCTCGGTAAGTGATATATCTATGCGCGTGAAGTACGGTTATCAGCTGTCAAATCACGACCCCCAAAGATGTTAGTGGTGGGGGAGCCACAGGGGTAATTTTAAATTGGTGAAAATGTTTGTCGCTTGTGGGAATCTTAGAATCCACAGGCTGACTTGATACCACTGAGCCATTACCCCATAATTTATATTATCTCCTGAAATAATCATTTAATATAATTAATTAAAAAAAAATATATGTTCCGAGGGTTTTGGATTGTGGATATTTTGGAAAGATCAGATAGTTTTTCACAGTAAAAAAGATAGCATTTTCCAGAATGATTTAGAGAAAATTTTTTATCCGTTTCCGGTAAAAAAATCAGTAAAATTTCATTTATTCAACACAAAAAAATATAAATATATCATCACGCCTTCTACCTATTACAGGGTGTGGCACTCTGCAGAAGCAGATTTCGGTAAGTGATATATTTTTGCGCGTGAAGTGTGGTTACCAGTCGTCCAATCACGGCCCCCAAAGATGTTAGTGCAGGGGGAGCCACAGGAGTACTATTTAAAGTGGTGAAAATGTTTGTCGGCAGTGGGAATCAAACCAGGGTGCTCAGGATCCACAGGCCGACACGATACCATTGTGCAACCTACTCTATATTAATTCAAGATGATTTTTCTTACTTTTTTCTAATAAAGTATTATTATTTTTTGATATGTTCATATAGAGAAATAATTACACTTTCCAATAGGACAACAAATTTAAAGCATGCCACTTAAAAAAAAATGCTATCACCTTCACTGTGGAAGAAAAATATCTGATATTGCTCAAACTTCCGCTGTGATAAACCCTGGAAACGTTATTAAGTTATTTAGATTAATGATTATTTCAGGAGATAATGTAAAAATTCCTTTATTTATTTACACACTGTATACTCAATAATTTTTGAGAAAATTAAATCAAAATTCCGAAATCATTTTAGAAAGACTTGTACTTGTATGAATATAAAATAGAGATTTCTTTGTAAGATAGTAAATGAGTCCCTCTTAGATTTTCCCAGCGCGCCATATTTTAGTGCGAACACGACTATAACCGTCAGTGGTGGAATCAGCCATTCGTTTAAGGGCGTCGGCCGGGAGTAACGAAAACGTGGCGCCGGCGTCGCACACAGCAAAGATACCGGCGCAATTAGTCAGAGCCCATTAGCGTTATTGTCAGACCGCGCGCCAACTGTCCACCAGAGCAGTAACAATTATTTAAATTACGTTGAGATGCGTTGATGGCGCTGTCACACGCCGTGCGCTCTCTAATTCATGATTTTGTTACTACAGCAATTCTTCTATTATTGAAATCATTGACGACAATATTAGACAAATGCTAATCAAACTAATGTTCCATGAAGAAAAGTAATTAACATAAACTAGAAATGATGAAAGACTTTCAGAGTGGAAATGTCAATAGAGAAATATCTCTGAATACATTTTCATGGAAATGTGTATGCGAGAACATTTATATTTATATAGAAATGTCAAAGGTTCATATCTGTAAATGAATCAAATGAATTTGTGACACAATAGTCACAACCTTTGAAACGGTTTTTCTAAAAACGTATGTAAAGCTTGCGACATTTACCACCGAGAAATGTCGTCACTGAAGATATTTATTACCTTTTATAAAACTATTCGTTATTTTTTGTACAGATATGAATTAAACTAACAACAAATAATATTAGTAGAATGTTTAACAAGTACTTTTTGTACTCGGGTCATTCAAAACAAGTTTTACATTAACTTGGAAACCGATGGAAAGTTTATTTTTGTAGTAAGTAAGTAATTGAAAAAAACTCCCATTTTTATGGTTCTAAATTTGGACTATTAAATTGTACTTATATACACACATTTTAAGGTAGTTATAAAAGAAATAGAGACATTAGCTTATAACGCCATCAATCAGACATATTTTAACAAACTTTATGAGAAAAAATAAACATGTACAAAGCTATTTCTTACGCATTAAATATGCAATTTTTGGTAAACTCGTAAGTACTGGAAAGGTTGAAATTAAAATCAATTTAAGACACATTTTTACACACATTTTTTCTATTCATCAAAATTGTCTCTTTACGGGAAGCAAAACATCAAGTAAACAAACAAAATAATTGCCCGCGTTTTCTTAGTTACCCGCCGTTGTTAACCGCAAATGAGATAAACAATAAACAATCTGTCAATTATGAATCATGGATACGGAAAAATGAATTACCACACTAGGGTTCGGTTAGTCTGAACCCTGTACTGTAATTGGGATAAAGTTCATGTTGTATACAATAGCATAAATAAATCAATTAGTCTTTGATGTCTTTCTCGCATAAAAACAATTTGAAATTAGCATTCAGTAAATTGAGTTTATTAATAAACTTATTTCGATTCCATAACATTTTCCGTGTCGGCCTCCCCCAGAGATTTCCCGTGACATCAAAAGTGTGAAAATTACAACCCAATTCGTTTATGGCTTCTTTTCGTCGACGGAATTCGCGTGTAGATTTTATATTAGGGCAGGTGCTGTTTAAGCATTTTGTTAAAGGCAACCGGTCCATGACGAACATTTTCCAAACTTTCCGAAGGTTCTCTCTTCGTTGACTTGGTTATCCCTTTTTATACTTTTCCGTGTTAACTGCTTGCTATTTCTGGGGAGCTTCGCTGTTAAGTTGTCAATATGTGTCTGCCTACTTCGGAGAAACTTCACAAGCTTGGTTATGTTTGACGGGTTACTATTCGCTGTATTTTCCTTGTACTTTTGTTTAATAAATTTTTAATGTGGCTTATAAAAACGACATATCGGCGAAAAGTAATTCTTGACGTTCGCAGTTTTCTATTTTGTTTTATGTTTCTTTCTGAGATCGGGATACATGAAATATTTATTATTAAACCACTCTTAAAATCGATAAACACTTGACCCTTAACGGTCAATAAGATTCGACTTTATGTAGACATTTTGGCTACTTATTCTATCAAATAAGATTTCTACAAACTCTGAAAATATTCCAATACTGGGACACTAATTTTGCTTTATCTTTATTTATAATAACTTTTATACAAACTCGTTTATTCCTTCAATTTGAAACCATTAGTTCACGCAATAAATCTGCAATTATTTCTGCATCTGTTTCATAAAATTTTAATTTCCATTTCTCATACATACATATCTAATATCTAGTGATGTAGCAGAGGCGAGACGAGAAATAGAAAATATAGATCTCGCCTCATTTTTTGATCAGCATTATTGAGCTCATTCTCTCTCTTGCAATCTCATGGGAGTTTTACTAAAATTCAAAACAAACGGCATTGAATTTGTCATGGCCGAATTGACTTATAAGAAAATATTTAACGATGAAATTATTTGACAATTTCTTAAGGGTATGAGTTTAGTTTTTGTGTATATGTCCAGGAAAGTACAAAACTAACATCAGTAAATTTGGGAAAACTTTTCTGGAGCCTATATCTTAAAATCTAAACAAATTATGAAGATGCACACAACGACATTGAATTCGCTGTGACCGAATTGACTACTATACAATTTGTTTAGCAAATTTTGAGGGATTTAATTTCTTGGACAATTCTTAAGGGGTACCCCTTGGGATTTTTCGATTTCAGGCTAATTTCAGACTGTTTGTTCTAAAATTCTTTGTCGTATGAATATTTCAACAAAAATTTACACACATATGTATTTTGACCCGCTGAATCCAATGGTAGAATCCCCAAGCACATAGGTCTTCTAGTTTTCAAGATATTACATAAAAACTATTTTGTCAGAAAATATTCTGAAAAATAAATTTGCTGAAAATTTGTTTATAAGTTAATTGAAGCACGAGAAATTCAATGCCGCATCTTCATAACTTGTTTAATTTTTGAGATATAGCCTCGGAAAAGTATAAAATTTTATGAGATATTTTTTTTTGGAAAAAATCGACTCCTTCGGAGACTAAATCTGAAAAACTAAACAAGTTATGTATATACGCTCAACGGCATTGAATGCTCCATGCTCGAATTGACTTGTGTAGTTAATTTTGACCAAATTATTATTTTTTGTTATTTCTTACGGGGTATCCCTTAGGTTTTTTCAATTTTAGATCAATTTCATACTGTTTGCTCTAAAATTCTTTATGGTACGAATATTATAATAAAAATTACATACATGTGTATTTCGATCTACTGAATCCAATGGTAAAATCACCCATTTATTCTTAGATAAACCATCTCAACAACATATACTTTCCTTCCAATAAAATTGTTATCAAGCTAACGTCCATCATTAAAATTATTTAAATATAAATAAATATAGAGCTATTCTCCGATTAATTTACTACGTTAAAATGCAGCTTACCGATATAAGAAATGTCAGAAATCGTACACATGGCGGTTTCTAGAAACGCTCGTTTGCAATCTTTCATTCTTTGACATGGCGCGTTCAAAATTCAATTCTGAATTTTTCATATATGTTTGCATTCATACAACAACAAAGAGATTTATATTGCATTTAGAGGCATTCACTCGACGCAGAATCAAATTCGGAAATATCTATATCAACATTCAGTTCCGAGTAAATTTTATTTTTCTCGAATACAGATGTTCTGCCTTACGCGCTTTTGCAAAGTAATCCCGACGATTTACTTGATGTAATACTTTGCTGTATCGATTCCTTCCTAATACAAAACAATCTTCCTTGTCGGAAATCAAATTCGAATTTTTCCTCTGAAATATTCGTTTTCCTTTCGTTTCTGTATCTCAAGTGAAAAAAAAAATTGTAAATATTTCTTACTTACCCTAAATGATAACTAGCAAATATACAAGAGGAAACTATTGCAGAACTCACCTAGAAAAGAAAAAAGATTATTAGTAAGTATAAAAAATTTAGAAACTTTGAAGATTTCGACAATTATTTTTTGACGTTTCTTAAAACCAATGAAATGTTCTATTGTATGTCACGCGTCTGCGTTTGAACCAATCCTGTCATTATTATACTAAGAATAAAGCTCTAGTGATTATTTTCGGGAATAGGTGCTTTTGTTTGTAACAAATGTTAGGTAGTTGTCAAATAATTATTTAAAACTGTCAACACGTCAAGTAAAATCGATATAGTTCCATTTCAGATATAGAAATACATCAACAAATATGGGAAACAACTTCCAAGAATACATTCATAAGTAATCAATATGGACCCAGTTCAAAGTCTTTTAAATTGGATGAATCGACCTCAACAGCTAAATTAAAAAATAATCTAATTAAATATAACTCGAGAGTTGGATAAATTAGAAAATAATTCTCCAGTATCTTTCTCAAACTTGTTGTCATTTAGCAATAGTTACTCGAGCCCTACGGACTTTCGTGACTATTGCCTGGCAAGTTTTCAAAAGATCTGTGAAATTATTTTCAATTTATTCTCACTTTCTTGTTATATTATTACTGAAAATACACTTGCTGACATCAACGTTTAATTAAGAAAGAGAGTAAATAAAAAGCAAGTAATTAAATAAATATATAAGTGAATGCTGTTTCCGAAAGCGATCAATATAGCGATACCCGTGTTTTGAAAATCAAATACCTCTTTAGGTATGCTTGTTAAGAACTCTTTGAATGAAAATCAAAGTAAGTATTTCATTCAAAGTTCTGTCAAATTTTCTTAATTAAAGGCCAATTTTTTTCTTCATTTAAGGAGAAAAAAACTTTCGTATCCCAGAAATCAGTGTAGCATGAAACCTTTATGCGCCATTTCAGGCTGGGAGACTGAATACGTAGGTATATAATATCAATCCCATCAGAAACTTATACTGAATCGGGCCAGAGAACTTCAAAGGTCCGCGGAAAGAAATCAAACGTATTGGAAGTTTGCTCAGCAAGAAAATCGTAACGAGGAATAAAGCGAGAACATACCTACTAAAATGTTTGCGCAAACGTTGCCAGTAAAGAAAAAAGGAAATAATGACCCTAAGAAAACGCCACATCAGTTAATTAAAATCGTACTAGAACAATTGAACTAATTTCTCATATTTAAATTTTACTGGCGCTGCAGATATCAATTTCCTGATGGACTATTTTCAATAATGCAGATTTTGACGTTTACTTTTTCTTAAATCACAAGACTGCATTTTTATAATAATTAATTTTAATTCTGCTCCAATATTTACAGACCCTACTGCGATTTTCTTACACTCGATTTATGTATTAAGATCAAATGAACGAGATGGGGTAATAGCTCAGTGGTATCGAGTCGACTTGTGGATCCTAAGAACTCTGGTTCGATCTCCATAGTCGACAAACATTTTCACCAATTTAAAATTACCCCCGTGGTTACTACACCACTAACATCTTTGTGGGCCGTGATTTGACGGCTGATAACCGCACTTCACGCGCATAAATATATCACTTACCGAGATCTGCTTCGGTAGAGTTCCCAGTGACGTACCTAGGGTGGCACACCGGGCGGCATATATTGGGACGGCATTTTTTATATTTAGTTTTAGTTGTAAAAAACAACTTGTTCACTTCACAAGTTCACAAGTCTACGAATTATGAATTACTATATAATTTCGAATATTTTTCTTCATCGTCAAGCCAATGTAGGGTTGAAAATATTATCTCGAAAAATTCCTTTATTACTGCCTAATTTAAATATGCCATCCAATGGTAAAAAAAATTTCCACCTATAGTTTGTCTCAATTACAATTATTTATTTATTTTGATTAATTTAATGGAGGTAATGGCTCAGTGATTTCGAGTTCGCCTGTGGATCCTGAAGACCCCGGTTCGATTCCTACAGCCGACAAACAATTTTCACCAAATTAAAATTACCCCTGTGGGTCCCGCACCACTAACATCTTTCGAAGCCGTGATTTGACGGCTGGTAACCGCAGTTAACGTACATACCGAGATCTGCTTCGACATAGTGCCACACCCAGTAATGGATAAAAGGCGTGATGATATATTTATTTTTTTATCTTGTAAAACGAGAGCGGGAGTTATGGTGGAAATCAAACTAAGGTTCTCATTTCCATAGTAGGGTAATGAAATCGTTTAAGTTAATTCTAGAATATTAAGAATGCAAAAACACTGACTAAACCTTAGCATAATAGTAATTCAACAATGGAAAGCAGCTTTTATTTAGATCAAAACGTATAATTAATCTTCGTGATAAATGGTAGTCGGCTGCATGTTTCGACTCAGTAGCGAGAGCTGTCGAATTTAAAATTCAAACAACTGGAACTCAACGTTTCTTCTCTGCAGCCAACCCCATAAACGTAATTTACTTATTGATTTTTCTCTTCCGGGAATTTTAATAATTTTAACAGGCAGCGGTATAGTGTGTAAAGCGCGCATATCTACCATATGAAACATTTAACCTCGGAGTTGGAACTTTGTACAAGTCAGTTGAGAATTGTGGTTTTATCACTCTCGTAAAAACTCTGACATGAGATGTGACAATTTAAAACTTCCTGAATTTACTGAATTTACTTCCCCTCACGGATAGTTGGAATTTACATCCCTGTATTATACTAAATATAGTTCTTCGCAGTTATTTCAATAAAAGTGCATACAATTTGACTACAAATGTATGATTCTGAAACGATATTACTACTCGTATAAACGAAATTATTGAAAATTAGCAAGGTTGCTCATAGTACCTACAGATTAATCAGTAATAATAATATCTTTTTATTTCAAATAATTTTAACTATATAAAATATCTCTATACGATTTTGAGCAGCGTATGATGTCATAAGT
This sequence comes from Pterostichus madidus, assembly GCA_911728475.2. Lineage (NCBI taxonomy): Eukaryota > Metazoa > Arthropoda > Insecta > Coleoptera > Carabidae > Pterostichus > Pterostichus madidus. The sequence goes on from OU452305.1 coordinate 40,998,192, forward strand.
TTTAACTTAAATATGATGTAGAATATACAATACAAATAAATAAATATATCATCACGCCTTTTAGCCATTACTGGGTGCGGTACTCTGCCATAGCAGATCTCTGTAAGTGATATATTTAAAATAAATATAAATATATCATCACGCCTTTTACCCATTACTGAGTGTGGCACTCAGCCGAAGCAGATCTCGGTAAGTGATATATTTATGCGCGTGAATTGCGGTTACTAGCCATCAAATCACGGCCCCTAAAGATGTTAGTGGTGGAGGAGCCACAGGGGTAATTTTAAATTAGTGTAAATGTTTGTCGGCTGTGGGGATCGAACCAAAGTACTTAGGATTATATTATTTTGACATCAAAAATTTGTTTATTGACCCTCAGAAGCGGTCGTAATTTGGCTATTATAGCCCTAGGGTGTATAAAGTTGCCACGCTATTCAAAGAAATCTAAATCTTTACTAATAAATGTCAAACACAATAAATTTTGACAGGAGCGGTGGCTGAGCAGGTTAACGCACATCTCTTAGCATACTGTGACGTCACCCGAGCCAAGGTTCGTCAGTTCTAATCCGTCTGTCGACAAAGTAGGATTTGTCGTTAAATAAAAAAATACAGATACGTGTATTAATCATACTCGGGCGCTATAAGCTAGTTACTTATCTATATGCCTTAAAAAGTAACATCGACTACGGAAACCGGCAGTACGGCAGCGTAAAAACTGCGGCTCGGTGTGCCCGATAGGCCCAGGCCCGATTCGGGCTGTAGTGCCATTGAAGAATAAGAATACAATAAATTAGTATTGTTTCTTGTAAAACTCTTTTGACTTCTGTGGTATTAATTCTCCAAGACTCAAATTCATCCAAATTTATTTGAAAATAAATTAAAATTTGTTTATTTCTAAACAAACAATATAGCAATTGTAACTACATTATGTTAGAATATTTCAAATAAAAAAAATGTGCACAAAATACTATCTGTTACATCACACTGAAATTGCGATCAAAACATAAATATAGTATAACTATCGTTTAATGGAACGATATTTTTCAATTATCTGCGTGCAGTTCTTTTTAAAATATTGCGTCGTGGGAGATTTTTATTGTTTTCAATCCTGGAAACATTCTACAAATGTAGAATAAACAGCGTTTCTAAAATGAGCTTTAAAACAAGTCCTGTTTTTTATCTGCATTTTATGCTCGTACGTAGTCATGCCAAATGTCCGCACATATATTCAAAAAATGTAAAGAGAAGAAGGAAAATAAAGAATGTATGCATCGCATAAAAGTTTCCTTTTTATCATTATTCTGGGTCCTGGGCCGGCTTTTCTTTGACGGAATATTTATAAACATGAATGGGCAAATGATCAAAGGTCCTCGTATGAAACTCAATGCTAATATAAAAATATATCTAGTCTCTCTGGTGATGAAGTTTGGACGCGTGCTGCCCGACGCGACGGCGTCGCGCCGTGAGTGGTGAGTGCTATATCTCTGCAGAATGTGATAGAAACTACGACACGCATCACCGGTCGCCATATTAATGTATTCCAACGAAACGACATCAAAAACAATTTCGTTTATAATGCAAATACGGCGGTCGTCAGAGGGTTTTTTCTCCGGCGGCGATGTCCGGTTTTATTAAGTCCGGCGATGTATTTAAAAGCTCATTTGCATAGGGCGTCGTCGGGGCGAAGGTACACGGGGCGGTGCGTGTACAAAATGGCGGGCCCATGTTTCCGTGACACGTGAGTTATGAGAGAACGGAGAACACAACAGTTACAGCGGCGGCGTGCGGCCACCAACCGCCGGCCACCGGCCTCAGCCGAAATATTATAGTGGAAGCTGAAAGTCGAGTGCTGAGTGCTGGCCACCGAGGTGTCGTCCTGTTTCGTGCTCTATCGTTTCTGACCAGCGCTGTTTTATTACTCATCGCTGATGAACCTATATACACGCTCCTGCTCCTACTGCATTAATCCTTTCAGAATATCTACATTTAACTCTTGATTTCTTATTTCAATAAAAGAAAGCTAACAGAAATAGTTTCTGGTTACAGTGCTGTAACGGTTTGTAAATATTATTTGTTATTTACTTGTAAACGTCGTTTATTTAAACTGTTTATTCACTATAAAAATGAATCTTTACAAGCTACTAGCTTAGGCTAACTATAAATTTTACAAGTTAGAAAATAAGCGCGTTGCCACAGTAATATTTATAAAATAAATAAATAAATATATCATCACGCCTTTTACCCATTACTGCAGATCTCGGTAAGTGATATATGCGCGTGAAGTGCGGTTACCAGCTGACAAATCACGGCCACCAAAGTGGTGGGGGAGCCACAGGGGTAATTTTAAATTGGTGAAAATGTTTGTCGGCTGTGGGGATCGAACCAGGGTTCTTAGAATCCGTAGGCCGACTTGATATCACTGTGCCATTACCCCATTGTAATATTTATGATATCATTTAATAGTATATTACGTACCATGAACTGTAAGTGACAGTTTTTGTTCAAGAATGTATTTGGGAAATCGAAGTCCGAAGGGTCAAGATTTCCTAAACATTCACGACCTAAAAAAATCACTCATAGTTCGAGGTTAGTAAGCTATTTTTTACAGTACTTGCACAAGTAGAAGGAAAATGAAAATAGGTTTCAAAATTGACTGCTATCAAATTGTTGTCAACATAAACAAGACCTTGATATGTAATATTTACTTACTGTCCACGGCGGATAGTAAGTAAATATTATAATCCTGATATAACCATGGAAACCACTGTGCAATTAATGTTCCACTAAGGGGTAGTTTTACAATCGCCGGTTTACTGTCGATTAATGTTAATTACGATGAAATAATGTGATTTGATGACTGGTAACCGCACTTCACGTACATAAATATATCACTTACCGAGATCTGCTTCGGCAGAGTGTCACACCAAGTAATGGGTAAAAGGATAATATATGTATATTTAGCTAATCAGTGATTGAAAAACTGGCCCTTACTGTGTTTAAATTTTGTCATGTATTCTAAAAAAAACAATTTTTGACACAACAATTGTAATTGACAGGATTTAATTACAATTTTTAATTTTGTTTACAAATAAGTAACAAATATTAAATAGTACAATACACGCAAGAACTGTTTTTACTGCTTCAAGGAGTCGCCATTCAATTTCTCCTTTCGGCAGTAAAAACCGTTTTAGCATGTAAAATACTATTATTGTAGAATTAGTAATTTAGGAAGAAAAAAATATAATTTAAAAATAACAATTTGAAGGTTGAAATTGTGATTAGTTTTGTTAGTGTCCCAAACTGGCCCGGCACGAAGGAGTGGTACGTGAGCTAGAGGTCACCTCGCTCCGCGCAAATCAATGGCTGGAAAATTATTGCTCCGGGCGTAAGAGGCCGTTTATTGCCTCCAGACATCTGGGGCGCTCCGCACGCTGTTGCACGGCACGCACACGAAACTGAATGTTTATTTAGTGACATTCCCTAAATGGTTTCTCTTACTTTGACTTTTCGCCTGGCCGTTCGGTGTTCGAAGCTGTGGAATTAATGGCGCACGAGAGGGACGGAAAGGAAGGAAAATTGAAAATTTGCAGTTAGGCGTGACGACGCTGTTTACGGCGTACGCAGCGTCGCGATGTCACGTGCGATGGACGCAGGAGACCCTGTCCGCACCTACGCTACATTAACACGGCGAGCGAGGCACGTTCTCAACTGCCATTTCAATTTTGTTTTAGTTTGCTAATTTATTACGGTATTACGAGAATTTATACCGACGACGGTATTGGTTTTGGCAGTTCAATAGAAAACTAACCCTGTTAACTACCTTAGGTGGCTCAGTGGTATCGAAACGGCATATGGATTTAAAAATACAAATAAATATATCATCACGCCTTCTATCCATTACTGGGTGTGGCACTCTTCCAAAGCAGATCTCGGTAAGTGATATATTTTGCGCGTGAAGTGCAGTTACCAGTCGTGAAATCACGGCCCCAAAGATGTTAGTGGTGGAGGAGCCACATGGATAATTTTAAATTGGTGTAAATGTTTTATCGGCTGTAGGGATCGAAATGTTTGTAAATGTGACAATGATATTTATGTAAATAATCTAAGGTTTTAATAAGATTTATAATCTAATAATGATGATAAATGAGTGCATAGCAATTGTGGGAGTGGTTTTGATTATTTATTTCTTGGAAAGGTCTTAATTATAATTCAATAAGAAAGTAGTTACTGTAGTGTGAAGTATGACAAATGGATTACCTGATTTTTGAAGTACTGGTATTTAATTATTACGGTCAGTGCGTGACATGTTCTTAAAGCAAATAGCAACCAACTAAATATACATGTGCAAATGTAAATATGGAAATGTGGACGACACGCATGTTCCACTGTTTCATACAAATAAAGCAGTAAATAAGGATTTCAGACACGTATTGCATAATTTAATACAAATTCATTTAGAGCAGATCGCTACTATGATTAGTTGTGCATTTAAATTAGCATCGCTGGATTAATAAATAGACAGACACGAAGATAAAATGTTACAAAGGAAATAGTATACCTTCTACAGATATCATACCTATCAGGATTAACTGCTACCCATCGATACGCTAATGACAACCCTTATTTTTACCCCCATTTCAGCATTCTATAACTAAAATCATTTATTCTATTATTTCTATTTACTTTTATGCATTTTGCTCTCGTACGAAGCTTCCAATATAAAAAAAGTCTATTGTAACACTAGTGTGAAAAGGCTTTCATTTCAAAACATGTGTTCGAATCATACGAGTTTTGCATTGGTCGTTGTGGCCCATATATTACGTACTATATTTTTTACTACAGTCGCGAACTTTTATTTCTTAACATCAATATTTGACTATTGCCATTTACTATCATATTTTACATCAGAAACGATTTCTTTCCACACGGGGTGAGGAAAGAAATCATGCCACACAGAGTGTTGCAAGGAGATACTTTCCACACTCATCTAGAATGTTTACATATTGAATTTTCAACACGACCGTAGATAAATATAATACTTAATCACACTTTTTACTAAGTCTGTGAACTGTAATTTATTCCTTTTTAAAATTAATATCACACCTTCTACCCATTATTGGGTATGACACTCTGCCGTAGTAGATCTCGATAAGTGATATATTTTGTGCGTGAAATGCGGTTATCAGCCGTCAAATCACGGCCCTCAAAGATGTTAGTGGTGGGAAGCCATTAGTGGTAGGTGGCTCAGTGGTATCGAGTCAGCCTGTAGATTTGAGAACCCGAGTTCGATTCCCACAGCCGAAAAACAGTTTTCATTACATTAAAAACTAGCCTCTGTTCTCCCTCCTCACCACTAACATCCTCGGGGGCAGTGTTTTAACGGCTGGTAACACACAGATTAACCAAGATTCGTTAAAAGTCGTGATGATATATTTATTTATTTATTTATTTTAGCCTTTGCCAAACATTCCTATAAATTCATCTCATCTAGCGTTCATTCATAACAGTCCATTTATTGCTAGCTCGCCCACGCTCTAGAAAATAGTAAAATAGTGATATCTAGTGCGCTCATCGATCTAGCTAAAGTTGTTTATGATTCGTTGAACGCGTCGTATGTACACATAATCCCAAAACACATCAGTCGTCGGTTTTCGAATACCCAATTTACATGTCGCGTTTGAAAGTGCCAAGTGTCGTGTTTGATACGTTTGCGGTGTTCTTTACTCTACTCTCTCGAGCAAAGTGATGGTGTTATGATACGTTGCCATAGATACTTGTGTGTCCCATGTGGACAAAGCTTGATGTGCGACATGTGACGTAATGCGCTTAAAAGCGTGACGTACGTGGATTCTATTGCGTGCAGCTGCATACACTCGCTAATATTGCACACACACAATGTCATTTGCAATTTGGTGGATGCTGTAGCTGGTATAGAATAGCCAACAGCTGGTGATGCTGATTTTCATGCAGATTACTTCCTATGATAGGACACACATTTTACACGGATCATGCACTCGGAAAATTATTAATTGTAACATTGCAAGTGTAATTTATCTATAAATTAAATATTGATGAATGAACTAATTTCACTATTTTAATTAACAATAACGAGGAGTTACAGCTAAGCTTTTTTAAGCCGAACCCTTCGAGTTCTAGATATTTTCTCCGGGTTCCGGATTAGTTACAATTTCCTCCGGGTTAACTAACATTTAAATAATTATTGTTACTTATTATATGTCATTAAGAACACAGAATAATAATAATAATAATAATAATAATAATAATATGTAAATTATTTTTTCTGTAACCAGCAAGAAAGTGCCGACTTCCCTGGCCAATTTTAGTATGGAAAGTAGGTTTTTACCAAAACAGTCAAATAAAGTACGTATCCAAGGCTACAACAAAAATAACAGTCTGGTAAAGTACAAAACAGTCTGGTGAAGATTTTACCTGACTGTTCTGCATTTTACATGACTGTTTTACTTTTTTTGTAACCTTAGTCTGCTGTCAATGAAATTCACATCAAAAAATTTAAACGTTTTGAATTATTAATGATTAATTATAGAAATTAAACGGTTTCAGACAAAATAGTATACGTAATACGCCAGCAAAGTGTTTTTCCTTGATTCAACGGATTAAAATACTCGGCCTGCGGCCTCGTATTTCAAACAACCACTTCGTCAAGTAAAACATCACTCTCCTGACTTAGTATGTAATATACTATTTCCTGAAACTGGTACGAAAATGCCTACTTTCCTGACCCTTTAGTATGGAAAGTAGATTATTACCGCACTGAAATAAATAACTACAAAATTAAATTTCTTTGCTTATAAGTTCTCTACTGTCGTAACTTCGATTTCAGGAGAAGTACATAAAAACTTCCTCACTTTTATTTTCTTCGTTATTTTTCAACATTTCAACAAGTCTTCTCATTAAACAAAATTACTTTTTACTCTAAAATATTAGACCTTCTTTTCAGAAGCTTTAATTGTTACCTTGGTCTGCTGCCAACATGATTCTTACCAAATATTAAAACATTTTGAATTATTTATGATACCGCACTGACTTCCCAGGACTATTTTAATTGTCACTCCGGTTTTATCTGCAGTATAGTAAATAAATATGGTACAGATATAATACAATTGAAAAAGGCTTTTCGTAATGTTATTTTCCTTTAATTCTATCTGTACCGATATAATTGAATAAGGCAAGATCACTTTGCGCGTGCATGATATTTATGATTATCCACTATGCTTGTCGTAATCCTTTTGGAGTGGATAGTCCTCGGTAGGGCCGGCGTCGCGGCGCTGCAGGTGCACATGTCACATCTAGTAAGATTTATTTCATTTCCAAGGCAAGCGAGCAAGCTGTGCTGCACTTTAACTTCAACCAAGCTTGTATGTCCGCAGCTCAGACTCAGATGATCCACTTGCTCTCAGCTTTACGACCTCTATCTAGTGTTTTAACTCATCACTTTTCATCATGTATTTTAATAAAAGCTACTTGTGTCTCTGCTAATTTTTTGTTGTTGCTTTAGAGTTAGTATCATGAAAATTCTACTTTGAAAGACAAAATGCTACGTGGATACAATTTTAATTCATGACTTTTCTTTTCAACATTACTAAATTATATTACAGAATATTGTCCCATGACTTTAAACAACCAATAGCGTTTCATTATTTGACAACGTTGTCATGGAAATGAATTAATAATTGATAATTGCACTTGTGCAGTTACAGCGGTAATTTGCATTAGTGCAATTTTTTGTTTAAACCAGTTTAAAAATTGATTTTTTTTTAAATACGGTTCTATATAATTGAGACTATGAGAAATCGAATGCCGTTGACCGCAACATCTTTTTTAGTGCTTGAGATACAGCGATTTTTGGCTTTTAAAAAATCTCAACTTTAAAGGCTCATATCTCGAAAACTAAAAGAGATATTGAAATGCGGTTTGAACGAGTGTATTTCTCGTGCTCCAATTAACTTGTACTGAAAATTTAAAAATTTTGAAAATTTTACAATTTATTTCAAAATTTTCTTTTGCTCATATTTCAAAAAATTTAAAAGATAATAAAAATCTGTGGCAACCAGTGAATTCCTCTCGTAAAAGTACATTGGTATGTGAAATTTAATAATTTTTGCTCCACGGGTACAATTTTTAGAACAAGAAAACTATAAATGGCCAAAATTCGTAAAAATCTTAAGGGGTACCCCTTCAAAAATAATTAAAAAACAGTGATTTTTCGTTTTTTTTGTAATAAAAACTTTATTTGAGCGAATTTTTGGTTGAAATTTTGCATACCTATGTATTTTTACGAGAGGAATTCACTGATGTTCACAGATTTTAATTATCTTTTCAATTTCTTGAAATATTGAGAAATGAAAATTTTCAAAAAAAATCTTAATATTATAAAAATTTTCAAAATTTCGATATAAGTTCATTGGAGCACGAGAAATACACTCGTTCAAACCGAATTTAAATATCTCTTTTAGTTTTCGAGATATGGGTCTTCAAAGTGCAAATTTTTAAAAAGTTAAAAATCGCTGTATCTCCAAATCTAAAAAAGATATAAGGATGCGGCATTCAATTTCTCGTAGTCTGATTTATATAGAGCCATATTTTTTCGTTTTTTTCAATTGGTTCAACAAAACAATTGGCATTTGGCACGTGGAAAATATTTAATTATATTTTTATGTGATGATATAATACATACTTAATACTAGAAACTAGAATATTATGAACGCATAAAATGAAATCTTCTGTATATAATGTACAATAATTTAAACTAAATAGCGTACGAGGTAAATTCTACTATAAAATTATAATGAGAAAAAGATTTAAAAGTGAATTCATCCAAGCATGAAATCGTTTTAATAACAAACACGTGCAACACCAGCCTTAATTCTTGCAATATTTAAAATTTCAACATACATTTTCAAAATTTGTCCGCATTGTAAGCATACTACAACAGGTTTCTCGTATATAATAAAATAACTGAAATTTTCCAGATCTCGTATATAAGAACGTAATGTAATAAATTGTCTGATTCTTGGAAGTTCGTTAGAAGGCGCACGTGCCACAAAAATGGTAGAAAATTCTAATTGAATTTGTAAGTCGAACACGCGAACTTTCCGTATATGAAAAATTGAAGACGTGTGCATGTTATAGTCCATCACTGATCCTCAAACTTTTTTTTAGATCTAGAAATGCTTTTTGTAATAATATATAAATACAATAAATATATCACCACGCCTTCTACCTATTACTTGGTGTAGCACTCTGCCGTAGCAGATCTCGGTAAGTGATATATTTTTGCACGTGAAGTGCAGTTACCAGCCGTCTCAGCCAAAAACACGGACCCATTAGACAAATCTGAGAGAAAGACACTAAAAATCTACGGTCCGATGAAAGACGGCGAAAGAGGGCACGAATGAACATCAAACTCTAAAGACTCCGTTGAGCAGGACATGTCCAAAATTTGCCGGAAGATCGGATTCCAAAAAAGTCTTCCATGGACAAACCTGCGAGGAAAAGATCTGCCGGTAAACTTAGACTACAATGGAAGGATGGCGTGAAAAAGGACATAGAGGAACTACTTAAAACAAGAGGATGAAAGAATGGGTACCAAAACCGGGACACCTGGAGGCGGCAGATTGAGGAGGACAAGGCTCGAATATGGGCAGTAGTACAATCGGAGAAAGAATAATATATAAATAAAATCAATAAATATATCACCATGCTTTCTACTCATTACTGGATGCGGTAATCTTCCGGAGCAGATCTCGGTAAGTGATATATTTTTGAGCGTGAAGTGCGGTTACCAGTCATCAAATCCCGACCCTTAAAGATATTAGTAGAAGGGGAGCCACAAAGGTAATTTTAATATGGTGAAAATTGTTTGTCGCCTGTGGGAAACGAACCGAGGTTCAAATCCACAGGCCGAATCGATACCACTGAGCTATCTACCTCCATGTAATAATATACGAAGCAAACGTATTGTTATTGTTTTAAAAATAGTATAGTTTTTCAGGAAGAAGTTATGTTTAACAGAAATACTAAAAATCCTTTAAGCATTCTGGTCAGTTTAAAAAAATAATATGTCAAAATGAATCAAAAATAAATAAAATGGTGTGTTGACTAATATATTACTAATTTAATAATTCAGATATGAATTGCAGTGTACAGTTTGTCCTTTTTCTGATTTATGGTGTAGCATTTGGAATTGTTTTTAAATATTTGATTCCTTTTTGCGTTTCGATAAATTGGAAATGACAGATATTCAAAATGGACATGCTCTTTTTTCGTTTAGAACGTAATGTATTCGGGAGAACAAAGGTTCAACGATGCATATATTTAAAAGTTAAACAGGGTATTTGAGGTATTGAAACGGAATTTTCTTTGATATAGGTTCACTTCTTTCCAAAAATAAAAACGTATTGTATGTTACTATGTTCAACCGACATATTTGAAACAAACGAAATGAGTAATTATGACATTTCAGCTTAACCAGGCAATTGTTATTTACGATATAAATGGGAAAAGAACATCATTCATTAAGATACGCGTGTGAAATTTGTTAACCGAGTTGTGTAATTGCAAGTATATTGTATAAAATTTTATCTATTGTCACGAAATAAATTAAAATTGAAACAAAAATAATTTTGACTTAACAGTTCTTATAACATTCAGATAAATATTATTACACCTGTAATCTTAATGTAAGAAGAGAAAATAATTCTGAAGTGAAATAATTGTGGTTAAATGAAAAATACTCCAGGTGAAATATGAGTATAATATGCATTATAATAACGACCTAATTAATTAAGAACGAAAAACAAAATAAAGTTAATATCTGCACGTTTCATCTTGGGCTGAAATTTTGTTTGTTGTGTATTTCCATAAACAGCGATAATTAATCTTTGGAGGTCCGGGTAATAACTCCATCGCATGCGGCAGCGTCTGCCCCGTGACCTGGCCACTTAGCCAGCGACTTAGCGGCGGACACGGCGAACTATCCGTCAGCGTTTGACACCGAGCCGTGTACAAACACGCTTAATCACCGCCGTGTTCGCCCGTGTTCACTCCGGACTGCTCCGGGCTGCTGTGCTCTGGAGGGAGTTCACCCGGACTTGTAAAGGCTTACATTTGCATCTGTCCACCCGGAGTCGCCGTGATCGATTTGACTTATGCGATTCGTAATTAAGCGAATGGCGATATTTCTACGAAACTACATTACATATTTTACCTTCTCGACCTTTTACAAAAATATTGTGATGCTGATTTTACTCGATCCCGAGATTTTAATTAATATTTTCGTAATTCAAAAATATAGTCTCAAATAAATAAATAAAAGCTGTTACACAGAGAATAATAAATATATATATATATCATCACGCCTTCTACTCATTACTGGGCGTGGCACTCTGCTGAAGCAGACCTCGGTAAGTGATTTTGCGCGTGAAGTGCGGTTACCAGTCGTCAAATCACGGCCCCCAAACATGTTAGTGGTGGAGGAGCCACAGGGATAACTTATGAAAATTTGTCGGCTGTGGGAATCGAACCAGGGACCTCAGGATCTACAGGCCGACTTCATACCACTGAGCTAGCTATCCCATAGAATAATAAATAGGAATAATAAATGAGTAAAAAATAATATTTACGCCCAACCAGGCCGAAATTCATGTGTTTTAGCCCTAAAAAGTGGGCCTAAACACTTCTTTTTGGCCCTAGGGCGATAAAAATATAATTTACTGTGGCTTAACAAATAACAATTTTGTTTATTGTGAATACTTGGTTCTGTAAAATGTTATTTTGACATATAACCTATTTTAATCTTTTGAACATATAATTAAATGTTATTTTGTTGTGCATGGGAATCGAACCGGGATCCTCAAGATCCACAGGTTAACTCGAAACCATTACCCCATTAAATTAATAAACATAAATAAATAATTGTAATTGAGACAAACTATAGGTGAGAAACTTTTTTACCATTGGATGGCATATTTAAATTAGGCAGGAATTTTTCGTGATAATATTTTCAACCTTACATTGACTTGACGATGAGGAACTCGTATAGTAATTCATAATTCGTAGAAATCGAATAGTAAACCTTTAAAGTGAACAAGTTGTTTTTTACAACTAAAACTAAATATAAAAAATGCCGGCCCAAAATACGTGCCGCCCGGTGCGGACCGCACCCGCCTCCCCCCTCTAGGTACGCCACTGGTTGAACCTCGTGCTAATAATCATGCCGTGGGCCAGAAACGCCAGTTTTCACCCTTAATACATAAATAACTATTACGCAATCGTTTGTTTTTAAAAATCATTCAAATTATAACAAGTTTGGTGTCAAATTTGAATTCGTTCTTGGGCATTAGAAATGTCATATGATCGGAAAAGTACTAGAGATTTTTTTATAATATAATATAATAATTTAGGAATTTATATGCCAGCCTTGTCAGTTGAATTTTTCCGTCCGTAGCAATCAAAAATTAATTATCGGTTTTATTTACCTAGTCTATATTTGTTTTATTATTTGTTAAAATGTTATCAGTAAAACATATTTGAATAAAATATTTAATTACAAATATTTTCAACATCAATACATGATCTAGTTTCACGGCAAACATTCGTAGTCGAGTTACAGTAGCTATGATATTTTGTATATATAAATTTCACGGATGAAGCGTATTAATAACACTTCCCGAGATTTATTTCGATGATTTGGAATAGCTCGCGAAACATTTACAATGAATAATGCTCAGCGGCGAATTCCGTAAGCTATCACATACAAAGCACTTTAACAATTCATCTGCAAATATCGCTGCGGAGCGTTATGTGGTCTGTTCCTTTCACGAATCGCGAGTTGTGCGACCCGGTCGCGGTGTAGCGGGTAGATTATACCCCCGTTGCCAATGGCACGTTTGCACGTTTGGTTAATGTCAACCCAGCTGTCAGATCACCACATATATGCAACAACTTAAATTCAGGTAAGTGAATATGATTGCTAGATAAAAGACGGAAGTTAAGAACATATTATATTTTGAAATTCTGCTCATTTTTTTACAAGAATCATGAATGTTTATACAATCTCTTGCTCCCAATACCGGTTTCATCAATCTTTCCTGTTTTGTGAAGTAACAAATTAAATTAAAAATCATAGGGCATAATTTAAATAAGTACCAACTTTGTATAACAATTTTAAGTATTGTTTACCAAAAAATTACTTGAGCAACAAAATTAATACATGAACACTGTATTATTGTTCTTACTAAATATCCCACTTGAATATGATACAATTATTTTAACTTTTTTAATAGTAAAAGAACGATATTTTAGGAACGTTTACGTTACAATGGACAAGTCATCGTTCTTTGGTCATACGAAGTATTTTTTTGCATTTGCACTTACAAGCTATTTTTCAAATTGTAATGTTTCATTTCTTAGAAAAATTATTCTCAATTTGTCGTGTTTGCAGATCCGAAATAAATAAAATGTGGCACTCTGCCGAAACAGATCTCGGTAAGTGACATATTTATGCGCGTGAAGTGCTGTTACCAGCCTGCAAATAACGGCCTCCTAAGATGTTAGTGATAGGGGAACCACAGGGATAATTTTAAATTGGTGAAAAAGTCGGCTATGGGGATTGAACCAGGATTCTTAGGATCCACAAACTGACGTGATACCATTGAGCCATTACCCCCAAGAAATCCGAAATAATGTAGTAAAATGGGTAAGGCAGGCAATCAGGATAATTGAAACTGAAATTTTGTTTCCACATTTATACTGCGACGTTTCGGCCAACAACAGATGTAGCCATCTTTAGTCTTAAAATTATGTAAATGTATAAAACATTAGTCGAAAGAACTTATTTTAATGAACAGTATACTATTCCATTTTCTACATTGTGAGAAGATGTGGTTTCCACCATTGTAGGTACTCACTTAATAATACTTGTGTTTAAATAATTAAAAAGGCCCTAAAATGGAGATAGTATTGTTCCTTAACCATCGATAGACTAGAGTAGATGACTAGTATGAAAGCCTGAATTAGTAGAAGGCAAAAATACGACGATATTTTAATCAAAATAGAATGAAAATCTGAAGAGAGGCATAGTGAATGATAGTGAAGAGTAATAAGACAATATAGTGTCTTTCGAGTGGAACATGACTATACATAAAGTGAAGCTGAATAGTGAAATGGGTTGAGGAAACAAAGGAGCTAGAATTGAGCTAGTTAATTGGTACATGCATTCATGTTATGAGGGTGTAACACTAGACATCACAATGCGTTATTTATTGCCAGTTTTGTTAGTCTCAGGAGTGTGTAAGTCCCGTTTTAAGTAGACTGCGTGCTGTATCTCTCTAATCTTGCTACACCGTGTTATATGTGTATGTACCTACGTTATATATGTATTTAAGTACTTCGTGGTGTCTGCCCTTCTACCACGATTTAAGTGGGCCATTCTGTGTCAGAGGCGGGCTCGAAAATATCACTGAGATTTGCAAATTTATACTTATTGCTTTTACATCTTAGAAATTGGTCACCGTGTTAACATATTCTCTCAACGCTTTCGGAAAATACTTGCAGAATATCTTACAAGTGATACAAGATTAAAAGGTACCCTATTGAAATGCAGGCGTTATCCTAATTACATTGACATTTTTATTATAACTAATTCTAATTACTGTGAGCAAAGCGAAGCTTGCCAGAAATATATTCAGTTATTTTTCAAGACCATGTCGAGGCTTTTCTTTCCCCAATTGAGAAAAGAAAGTAATACTTCGTGCCTTGTGAAGATAAAAGAAGAAAGAAATTCATAGTAACTAGAAAACTACAGTATGATATTTTATTAGTTACATCCAGGTGATTTCTACCAAGAGAACAAGAAATATTATCTAAATGTTACTTTCTGACAGGGCGGTGAAAAAATTATATATGGGCTAATCAATTTAATTGTGTTACCATTGCTATCTCAAGAACTATAGGAGCTACAAGGTTGGTTAAATTAGCAAACAAATACTATTTTGTAACTATCAACTAATATTTTATTCGACCAATAGTTCATTTCATATTTGGATGGGAGACAACTTTGATATTTAAAATGGAAATTTTTTTTGCGACAAGAAATTTTATTCTGAATTCAACGAATACAAAGTTCATTACCTTCACATTTTGGAGACATATGCATATTAAATTGATGTTAATTTTGTTCATTATCTGTATCAAATTTAATTATCTATTTTTGACAAAATAGTCGTATTGACATTTAATTAATCAATCAAACAAAAATATTATGATTTGTTCATAATTCTCGAGATTCCAATGGTAAAATAAATAAAAAAGTATATCTACCCAATACTGGTTATGGCACTGATCCGTAGCAGATCTCGGTAAGTGTGTTTTTGCGCGTTATCACGTAAAATCACGGCTTTTTTTTAATATGGTGAAAATTGTTTGTCAACTTTGGAACCTAGATTCCCAATTACATAGGTTGACTCAATACCACTGAGCCACCTACCACACAACATAACAAGGGTGGTACACTTAAATTGATCATCCGAATCGGGAAATAAAAAGGCACCTTGAAGAAGAAATGTCTCAATTTCTTCCCTTTGTGTACAAATAACTTTTGTTGTTAAATAGTATTTTTATAGTCATAATAATTGTCACATAAAAATATTTTTTTTTCAATTTAATTAAAAATACGACATGTCCGAAAGGTTTAGATTCATCTCTAAGTTAAAGATGTCCAGGAGATAATTTTCCGTTATGCAGAGTAGCAAATAACTATACAAAAAGAGATTCTGTTCAATCTCTGGTACGCCACTGAAGTATCGCAAATTCCGTCGCATAATTCCAGTCTGAATCCGGTAAGTTGAAGATGCGATGTTTCTCCTTACGTATTCCTATTCATTATTCCAATATAGCCACTAAATATATATGCTGATGTGTAAGAAACAAGCGTAACGACCTTCGTAAAACTTTGATTATAATGGAGATTAATTAGTACAAGTTTAATGTTTACAACGGAATAAAAGATAATCCCTTTTGTGTCGGATGCACATGAAAGCGCGTAAGCCCACGTTCCCACAAACGTTAAGAGTAAAGACCGCGTGCGTGCAAACTCCACAAAAATGCTTCGATCTTACTCAGGTTTATGGGATTAATATTGTTTTTATGTACCCGCACGAAGCTAATTGTTACCGTCTATAAAAGTTTTAATGAGCATTTTTGCGATAACGACGCTTAAAGGTAATTTGCTGCTTGTGTGCTCAGCTCAAATCGACGGTAGATGACTTGCTACCGACCCGCAGTCGCTGTTGCATTGTTTGCTCATGGAATGGTCCAATGGTGTCGTTTAAATAGAATTAAATGTTAGAAGCAATTACGTGTAAATCTTATCGTTTGTTTTAATATATACAATAACATTAAATTGCTGGAGTTTCAGGTTTAACTTACATGTCTTATCGTTAAATTTAAAGCTTTTGTTTTGTCACTAACCTACCATTATTTATTTAGTACTCGTAAATAATTTTCCACCGTCTCAACATGCTTCATTTTATAAGGTACTTTTGTGGATTTGAGAACTCTGGTTCGATTCCACAATTGACAAAGTGATTTTTACCACATTAAAAGTATTAATAGTATATTTCATGATAAGTCAGGAAAGTGATATTTTATTTAGACGAAACTGTTGTTTGACTTATTATGTACACTATTTTTTCTAAAACCATTTAATTTAATAAATATTTAATCAGAAATAATTCAAAATGTTTAATTTCTTTGATATGAATTGTACTGACAGCAGCAAGGTTACAACAAAAATAACAGTCAGGTAAAATCTTTACCAGACTGTTTTGTACTTTACCAGACTGTTATTTTTGTTATAGCCTTGGATACGTACTTTACTAGACTGTTTTTGTAAAGACTTACTTTCCATACTAAAATTGGTGAGGAAAGTAGGCACTTTCTTGCCGATTTCAGAAAAATAAATGTACAGTAATGCATTCGAGAAATTCTACGTTCGAGAAATTATTTTGAGGGAAAATTATCAATCGAGAAATAATCTACAAGAAACTACTAAACGAAAAAAGGTATTCGTGAAAATGATTGTTCGGGTAAACAAAAATTCTGGAATTAGGTTTCTGAAAATAATCTTGCGAGAAAATTACAATTAAGAAAAACAGTCATTCGGACAAAACACTTGCATTCGAGAAAATGATCGGAAACAGTCACACCCAGTAATGGGCAAAAAGTGACAATATTATAACCTGATGACTAACTAATTATCATAATTCTTTATTTTATTAGTAAGGAATGATTTATCTTGTAATATAATCCTGGCGGAAATAGTGCAACTAATTTCTAGTCACAAGACAAATGCAACAGACTCCAGAATCATCTGGTAAATGTTTCCTCCTTGGCGTTAAGGACACGGACATTCTGTTCTGTTCGATTTGGTTGGCTCATTCACAGCTACTTGCTAACTGACAAAGTTCTTGGCATAATTACAATAGTGGATTGAAAATACAATGAAATAACCTTGCTGCACATTTTCACAACTTTGCATGACCTGAAGTTTGCTGCTTCAAGTTTCTGAACGAATATTAGTTCTGGGAATTTTATGTACCTTTTTAATTACTACAAAACTTTATCTAGAATTATTGAAAAGTAATTTTTCCAGAAGAAACTGGTGTTTCAATCAATTACTTATATACTCCAAGAACTCGAGCAGAACTTATAACCTAATTTAGAACTAATGATATTTATATGCTAATCTGCACAACAGGAAATCAATTTTAATTACAACATAGAAGATTCTGAGGCATTTGGAAGTAGCTGAATTTTCCTTGTAAGTTTCTGGTGAATATTTCACAATTTTCGCGTCTTGGCAAAAGGACAATCTCTACGCACAGCTTCACATCGCGCGAAGATGAAGATCACGCGATAATAACAGAAGTAATTATAAAGTTTGATGGTAGAGCGGAAATGGAACGAGTGCAGCTGTTCGGACGTCGTGGCGGCAGCGCCGACGACACGCAGTGAACGTGCTGCTGATATTAAGACGCCGCGACGCTGAGATTGGGTTTGCACGTGCTCGTGAGCATCACGTGCAGGTGATAAGAAGGAAGAATTAAACTGTATGTAAATAATAAATGTAGATACAAAATTATAAGAAATATCGACGCTGTCAAATGTTTTCAATTACTTTAGAGAAAAATCGATAAAATTTTATGTAGCACAAACTTTTCTTACGTGAGAGCAAACTGCATGATAAAGTATTTTTTCTGAAACCGGCAAGAAAGTGCCTACTTTCCTGTCCAATTTTAGTATGGAAAGTAGGTTTTTACAAAAACAGGCAAGTAAAGTACGTATCCGAGGCTAGGACAAAAATAATAGTCTGGTAAAGGAAGAACAGTCTGGTAAAGATTTTACCTGCTGTTATTTTTGTTGTAACTTTGGATACGTAGTCTGCTGTCAGTACAATTAATATCAAAAAAATTAAACATTTTGAATTATTTGTAATTAAATATTGATTAAATTAAACGGTTTCAGAAAAAATAGTATACATAGTACGTCAGAAAACTATTTTTACTTGACGAAGCGGTTGTTTGAAATACGAAGCCGCTGACTGATTATGTAATATACAATTACCAAATGTTAATTTAAAAAAATGACAGCTTGAAAACTAAAATCTGAGTCGTATGCTATCTGATAAGATATTTTCAAATATGAAACATTAATTCAAAATGTATGGCTGAAAGTGCGAAAAATAGTGTAGATTTAATCCCTCAGGTGATTATTTCCCTCGCCTAGAGCTCGTGAAATAAACTTCAGCCTCAGGATTAAATTATGTACTTCAGTCTCTTGATATAATAATATATTAGTAAATAAAATATTTGTAGAAGGTGCCGAATATAACAAGTAAACATTTGAAGATATTCTCGATAGAACCTTTTGGTATGAAAGGTGATTTCCCAGTTACCGTGACTCCACCTGTCTTTTGCAGAGTGCTATTTTAAAATCCCCGGTAGCTTGTTTAAAAAGCTGACGGTGCTGAAGTGTCACTCGACAAAGAAACACGAATTTATTCACCGGCTATGAAAACAACGACGCGCTCTCTTCAATCTTATATAACGCGTACTTTTACGCCCAGAGAAGTGATTGCTTGTATTGATTTTACACTAACTTTCACAGAATTTTTTCGGCAAATCATTAAAGAAAATTACACACTTTTTACCCATTTCTAAGTAGGGCAACAGTGAAATTTTAACAGAAAATGTATTTTATGTTTTTGTGTTCTTTTGTTTCAATAAATAATTGAAGTAATTGTTGCTTTTGAAGCTTTTCTTTCGATTTCCAATTTTCTTTCGCCTCTTCACCTTCAGGGTGGCGCACCCAATAGGTTGAGAAATAACGTATTATACTCTATTCCAGTTAAGAATGAAGTAGATGGCATTGTGTACGCAACTAGTTTAACATGCTCACATTTATCATACAGTAATTTATTACACGATGAAGTATAATAATTAAATTTTCTACGACCGAGCAGAAAATTGACTTTTTCAACTGTCAGTTGAGAGCAGAAAGAGGACATTTTCCGCTTGCCGAGCGACAATGTAAGAGTGTATCGTTATATCCATAGATACGTGAAAACTGTCACTCGAATGTTCAAAATGAAAAACTATCAAAAATTATTTTAATTTCTTTTTCGAGCATTTTTATATGATCGTAGAAGTAATATTGTGTGTACCTTGAGCAGAAAGTGTTCTTGCCGCTCATGCATGGTTGTTGCTCTGGGCTACGCCTCGATCAACAATCCCATGCGCGAGCGGTAATAGACTACTTTCTGCTCTAGGTACACAAATAACTATTATAGAACAAATTAGACATTATATGTATTACATCTGAATTGAAATACTTGATTAATTGGAGGTTAATGTCAGTTATCTGTCACTACAGTATATGTCGTATTTTTTTTTTTACTTTATGAAATCATTTGGATTTCGATCAATAAAAGGACAAAATTGATTGGCCTCATCTAACTCTATGATCCATTCTTAACTGGAATGGCCAATAACTAATAAAATTTCAAAACATGATAACTAAAAATAATATATTTCAATGTGAAGCTGTCAGTCACCATCATATTCGTATGTTTGTTAGCACACCTCTCAATTTACGCGTCGTCTAGGGCGTGCCCCGGTTTTCTTATTTCATTCCGACACAAAGTCACGTTCAATTACCGAACGCATTAAATTATTAACTGCACATTACCCGTGAATTACCGTTCATAATTCATAAACGGAAGATCAAGATAAGGGTGCGCCGGAGGCACGTGACGTATGTACACGTGGCATAAGCTTACACGAGCGCAGCTTGCGTGTCCCGGTCACCTTCATGCCTGCACTACACCTGCCCTTCATTCGACGCAGTAATGATTTCATTTGTTCCACGGACTCCGATAATGATGACAAGCTTTGTAAGAAAAGAAAGAAAGAAAGAAATCGACACATCGTTGTTTCATTTCAAAACATGTAGGTTCTGCAATGGTAGATCTTAGTAGAAGATATATTTATTGTAAAATTAAGTCACATAAAGCCATCACCCAAAATATGACAATGGTCAGATGATTGACTTGAATTTTGCTTGGCTTTATATGCAATTTTGGTGGAGGTGCCCGAAATATGTAAACATAAATAAATAAATATATCATCACGTCTTTTACTCATTAGTGGGTGTGGAACTTTGCCGGATAATATCTCGGTAAGTGATATACTTATGCGCGTAAAGTATAGTTACCAGTCGTCAAATCAAATCGAAGATATTCACAACAGAAATTTAATCCCATTTACAGTACATGGGACCTACAGCTTATAGTGGAATCCCAACCACTCAGACACAAACGTATTTACTTGATATAAATTGAGGTGAGGCTTGAACGCACAACCTCTTGTTTGTTAATTAAGAAACGCAAGTTTTATCTTACCTTCATCCACTGGGATACGACTAATAATAGAAGCAATAAAGTATAAATTAATTTAAAGGAAAAATATAACTTTCATTGCGTGCTGACACATTATTTTATTTTGCATATTGGATTGATTTTACGAAGACAAAAGTTGAAAATTATTGTGACATATATCAAAATTTTGATAGTATATTTATACCTTTTAAATGGTTTTCAATCATATAAATTTAAAAATTATTGAAAAAAAAAGTTAAATAAACCAGAAAAGATAATAAAGTTTTTAGTTTTTCCATTATTTGTTACTTTTTTGTTTCTATTTTTAAAGTAGTTTTAGAATCTACAGAGCAAAATCTTGCGCGTTAGAATCTCACTGATTTCAATTTATATTAAAATTATACCACTGTATTTGAATGGCTTGGATTTCACTATAAATTATAGTACCCATACTGTAATTGGGATTAAATAAATACTTATTGCCATACAAAACTAATGTCACTAATTGTATAGCTAATTAGAGCAGATATATTTTTGCAGATAAATTGTTATTACCAGTTGCCAATCATGGCCCTGAAAGGTACTAATGAAGGAAGAACCACAGGTGTAAATTAATAATTATTACTCCAACGTAAAACTAAACAATTAGCATATTTACATTGCAAAATTCTCACGTAAAAAAAATGTTGTGTAAAAATATAGTGGCAGGACAGTAGTGTCCTTGGTCCTCCATTTGTCGTAGGACACAGGAAACAGGCACAGACACATTCCAAATCTCGGCACGCGGTTGGGAGGTACTTTCGCCGGGCGACCGTCGTTATGAAAGGAATGTTTCGAAATGGACACCGGACTGACGTAGGCAACGGCAGCAGTGGCGGCAGCACCAAGGACCAGGTTATTTTGGAGTGGCCGTCCAGACCGAGGAACGACAGTCACTCTCAAGTCCACTTGGCGTGACTGGTGCCGTTGTTGGCGGAGGCAACGTGCATTAGTGAGATCTGCGTTACACAAACAGAGAGCGTGTGCTCCAGATTCTGCAACGCATGATTGTAATGCGGGATATGCCCAAGGGTTTACGTATTACGTTAATTAGAAATTCTCAGAAATGTACTTTCATGGTTGGCGCTGCATTCATCACTGTTACACTTAACTGCCACTGCTGTTATACTTATTAATTGCATTTGTCCCAGGAACCTTGTCTGATATAATAAATCTAACGTAAATACAACTTTGCGAGATATACGATTATTTTAAATTGCATCTCTTGTAATTTCCTGTGCAGTCAGAGGAAAATGCAATTGGAATGCCATTTCGTTAGATATACGTATCTATCAATGAAATGTGAACTTTACTGAACTTTCTTGTCTTTGTATTGGTTATTGAAAGTTGATTCACATATCTATTTCTATTAATTATTTCCTCTATTCATTTCACGCTACGACAATTTGTCTACGGCCAGTCTCGTCTAGCTCTCAAACTGGTCTCAACAATATAAAGACTTTTCAATAATTACAATAGGAAATTTGTATTAAGCAAATAAATTAAACTCTTAATAAATGTCATTAGCTTAACACATATTCAAAATTAATTAATTGATGATTTGAATTAATTTTCAAATGAAATTGTTGGTTGTGGGAATCGAACCAAGGTTCTTAACCCGTAAATGATAATATCCGTCTGTGGGACGGATAGTTTTAAACTTTTTACGCTATTTGTCGCTAATTGTCGGTTTGAAACCTCCATCTTTCAGCTATGCTTCAGTTGATCCATTACATTGGTTGTGTTTGTTTATCATTGACGATAGTTTCCTGTTTCACTATAAATTTAGCATTTGGAAATAAGTCACCCTGCTTTATATACCTAATTGCATGGAGAGTTCCAAAAAAATCTGTAATGTGTGTGTGCAAAATTTGTAAATTTGTTTGATCTTTAATTAATTTTGAATCATGTATATATTCTTAATTTTTTTATTTTATTCCATTTTTTTAATGTACTAAATAAAATTTCATACTAATCAATAATACAATAAATATAGAACCACAATCTCATTAGAATAAAAAATTGATGTTTGTAAGTAATAAGAACTATAAAAAAAGACTTATGCTGGGTTGCATGAAAGTTTTATTGGTTCATTAGCAACTAACGGTTCAATTAATTTCAAAAAAACGCTATTGATACTGTTGCTAGATAAACAGTTCTTTAACTAAAGAGCTCTTTATTTTTTTCTTGCAACCCAGCATTAGTTTCATGGACGGATGTTACTGAGAGTGTGTGTCAGGAAAATGTTACGATTTACGGGTTAAATCCATAGGTCGCCTCGATACCACTGAGCCACCTACCCCATTAAAAATTAAGTATTGAACATATTTCATTTATTGTATATAATCTTATTTGAAACAAAAATGCTAGAACGATAGTATAATTAAAAATTCTGTAATCATATTGTAAATTTTCAAACCGGAATTGAAATTATTGTCATAATATTAATTTAATACTTAAGCAAAATTAAAATAATCGAGACTCTCAAGAGTCTCAGCGAGTCTCGATACTAGTCCCGTATTGTATTTTCGAGAAGAGACAAAACAAGACAAGATTAACGACAAATATTTACAATTAATATGTGAAATCTTAAGCAATCAATTGTATTTTTTTATATAGATATGAATTCGTTAAGAATGTAGTAATTTGTGTTGCAATAATCTGAAGAAGAATAAAGGATTAAATTAGTTTGTGAAAGCAGAAAATGATAAGAAGAAAAATAAGATAAAGGAATAAATCACACAAGTAATTCTGGCGTCAAATTGCTTCGAAATGAGATTAGCAAAGTTACGATTTCCGAAGTCGTAATACCATACATCTTATCTGTCAAGTTATAATAACTGTCAGTGAAAGAGGAAATTTGTAACGTATAGTCAGGTGTATTATGTGCTAATCCTCAAGCAAAGAGTGAGAGAGGTGACATTGTAGTCCCGTCAAAACGCTCCCCCTTTTAATCCGGCTTGGCGGGATCAGCCTAATGAGCAGAGTCAAGTGAACCGGCGCCCAAAGAGGAAATGAGAAGAAGATTGCCAGATATTTTCTCGAACCATGCGAGGAATCCAATGCCTGCCGTATAACGGCGACGATATAAGAAAAGGGGATTAATAAAGAGGCAATAAACGATATATAGTCTGGGGACATTCAATGCGCAGGCGTGCCACCATACACACGAACATGCGCGTGTGCCCCAACACAAAAGAATCTAGAATTATAAAAGCTGATTTATGGCTGCCCTGTCCGGGCAGGTCGGGAAATATTTTTGCGTTCATGCGAAAGAAAATGACAAAATCCGGAAACAGGACGCGCGCCCTAACGTACATTGGATACGTGGGACGTACGTCCGGCTGCATGGACGTATCTACCAAAATTTTCCAAAGGAACCAGTAGAAAAAATCCTGCATTATAATATGAATACAATGGCAAAGAGATAATACAAGAGGAATATTAATTTCAAAATATACCACAATACTTTGATATTGACAAGAATATTATTAGATTATGTTTGCGTTAGTTGAGATAGCATAAGTACAGATAAAACATATTTAGACTTCTAACTAAATATGTTTAAATGGCAACGTTTTTCATCAACAACATTTGTAGTTCTGGATGAGTTTGTATGATAGCACTCATGTCGGCTATGAATTCATGAAAGATAAATTTATTTATTTAGTATTTATTTTTGAATTGTGAATTTCTTTTGAAAATAATTCTGTATTGTGAAATTTAATCTCCATAAATCGATATTAGCTTTCAGTGATTTTTGACGTTTCTCAAAACCAATAAAATGCTTCATTGTATGTCACGTGTCTGTGTTTTAACCAATCCTGTCATTATTATACTGAGAATAAAGCTCTTGTGATTTTTCCTGGGAATTATCTTTGTAGATGCTTTTTTGTTTGTGACAAATGATAGTTGTCAAATAATTATTTAAAACTATCAACATACCAAGTAATATGTGTGAAAAAAATCGATTTAGTTGTCTTTTAGATACAGAAATACACCAACAAATTTTGGAAACAACTTCCAAGAATACATTAATAAGTAACCAATCGATATGAACCCAGTACAAAATCTTTTAAGTTGGATGAATCGACCTCAATAGCTAAGTTAAAAAATAATCTAATTAAATATAACTCGAGAGTTCGATAAACTAGAAAATAATTTTCCAGGATCTTTGTCAAACTTGTTGCTATTTGGCAATAACCACTCAAGCCCTACGTGCTTTCGAGACTATTGCCTGGCAACAAGTTTTCGAAAGATCTGTAAAATTATTTTCAATTTATTCTCACTCTCTTGTTATATTATTACTGATAAAAACGCTGCCATTTGAATACATTTAGTTAGACGTCTGTATATATGGATGTATGTAACAATTTTTAGATTGACAGTTTTTCGAACTAGTGTTTCAGTTTCGTGTCTCCGCCTATGGTGGTAGTTCGTGCACGCGAGCATAGATGGAACCTATCAGCAGTATAAGTGCCCCCTGGGGGACCGGAAGCCAGCTCTCTCTGTGCGCGGATTCCGCGTGACCGGTCGGCGGAAGCAACGGTCCCCCAAACACTATCCACCTACACCTCTTCCTCTACCCTTTGGGAATGAAAGAACTTGTAGGGTATGAGGACATAAGTATAATTAGGTTCGTTTTTATGTCTCGCCCGTTTTATTAAGTCTTCTAAGTGCTATATAATCCCAATTGTGAGACGGGGACGTTTGATGAAGAAACGATAATTAAGAAATGGCAGAAGGTTGCACGCGAACGCTTGATTGAGTTGTATGTGCTGATATATCTACATCAGCTTCGATTCATGTCATTAAGGGTATTGATTTGTTTACTGATATACACGTTAGTAAACAAAATGTATTTCTGGATTTGTTATTTTATTGTGACGTAAACAACATCGCCCACAACAATAACAACCGTACATAGAAACGAAACTTTTGCTGGTCTTTTTTTGCGATTGATTCATAGAGAAAATTAAATTTAGATTGAAGTAACTCCATTTTTATTTTGGATTGAAATGATTTAGTTGTGTCACCATTACTATCTTCAGAACTATAAGACCTACAAGGTTGGTTTTTGCAAGTACATTACAAAATTATTAACAATTTGTTTTTCAATCAGTAGGTTTAAAAATGCGAGATGCAACTTTCTTATTTTCACCAATTTAAAACTACCCCTGTGGTTGCCCCACAACTTACACCTTTGGGAGCCGTAATTTGACAGCTGGTAACTGAACGTCACGCGCATAAATATATCACTTACCGAAATATGCTTCGACAGAGTTTCACATCCAGTAATGGGTAAAAGCTGTGATGATATTTTTATTTATTTATTTTATTTTACCTATTTTTTTATTTGCTTATTCGATTCAGTATTTTTTCTGAATTCAACGACTACAAAGTTCAATACCCTCACATTACAAATTTTTTATCAAAAATGCATTTTAATTGACAGTAATTTAATTTAAATCTCAAAGGAATGACAGAAACAAATGAACAAATCACAATATTTTCGTTTGTTTAATGCAATATTAGACGTATTCTATTTGCCATTTGGATCAGATTTAACTTACATTTACTGAACTAGATCATTTATTTATTTCGCTGAATTACTTCCCAGACTTTATTTCTAGAACTAGAATTACTGATTCTAATTTACTTTGAAGTAATTCACCCCAATAAATGCATTAGTTTGCTTAGTTTATTTCATTAGTCATGTTGTCTAATTTATCTGAACTGATTTAAGTGATCCAAGTGGCAAATGGAATACAGCTATTTATATGTCAATACAACTATTTTGTGAAAAAATAAATAAATAAATTTTATTAGTCATTTGGTTCTGTCAAAGTACGCTGATTACTATACTATTTAAATTAAACTAATGTCAATTTTTGTAAAAAAAAATTATTGAAATGTGAGGATACTACACTTTAAAGTCGTTGAATTCAGAAAAATAACTGAAGAAGCAAAAAAAATAGCTACCCGTTTAATATAAGAAAGTTACATCCAGTATTTTTAAAACCACTGGTCAAAAAAATTTTTGTTAATAGTTTTGTAATATATTTACAAAATGGTATTTCTTTGCTAATTTAACCAACATTGTAGCTCTTATATTTCTCGAGATAGCAATGGTGGGAAAACTAAATTGAACACCCTGCATACAATACAATAAATTTTGGGTTAAAATTGCTTCAGTTCGCGAACTAAATTGTCAGATTTCCTATGTAAATGCGTGTTACTCGGCATGTCCTAGTTAATAGAAAGTAAGTAAATGTAAGTAGACTCTTATGATAATGTTAATTACAACATGAAACATTAGCGACATTTGCATAAAACAAGACAAAGAGAAATAGGTACTGTACAAATCTCTAGTTTGCATGCTAGCAGTAGTAATTATTAATATTTAAAACAATAAGAATTTAATTAAATTTGTCCTAAATAAACCGTAACCGCAAAACAAAAACATGTCAGTTACACATAAATATGTAGATCCGCAATTTAGTGAAGCATCGTGAGGTTGTCTTCCTCTCTCGTGTTATGTACGAACTACGAAATTACGTCGACGGCATGGCAACTAAGTAAACACGACGCGGTGCGGCGCACACTTGGCGTAACACAACGTAACACAACGTATTACGACGCTACGACGAAACGTTCGCATAGGCGACACACTTGAGTTATTTCGTCTTCAATACTCGACACGCCATGTTTGACAACTGCGATATTGAAATTATTTTTCGCAGTTCAAATTGCGAAATTCAAATTGAAATTTTCCTGCAAATTATTCCTGCTACCCCGCAAATAAAATCAAATAAATATATAAGCATCAGGCATTCATATCTTGTACCACCAAATATTAAATTATAAGGACCCATAAAATTAATTTTTAAAAATAGTTACCACATTTTTAGTTCATTTAAGCAAGCTAATTGAAAAAATATCGAACCAGAAAATGAATTTAGTATACCACAATTTAAGGTACGATTTCGATGCGATATTTTTATGTTTATTCCGCTGACAGTTATTGGCAACTTTATTCAGAGATGAAAAAACAGGCCTGAGTGTAGAAATCATCTTGGTAAAAAAATAATATATATTTAGGGCTACAAATGTCGTAGCTGTAGCAAAAGATAATTTTTGAATTGTTGGTTGGGGAACTGAAATGACCCTATTTAAATGCCCACACAATATGTGATAGTAACTAATTTTGTGGATTTCAAATAATGAAGATTGTAGACCACAAAGCTGTAAAATAATAACGAGGGTCGCTTAATAATTTGATAGACTCAACCCTAAAATTCAAACATATTGAATTTTCGTAATTATTCCATAATAGCAATGAAATTGCTCTAAAATTCTACACGGAAATAGTAATAAAATAAATACTAAGTTAACTATATCCTTTACATAAAACAAGTAAAATGAAATAAAAAAAATCTGCTGAAAAGTATTTGAGAGCGGCAGAAATCACGAGCAGCAAAGCACAGAGCAGGTTTTAAAATATTTCAACAGACGTTTTAAAACTTATTCGACAAACGCATTTTTTCTTTCAATTGGCTAGCGTTTCAGCAATCAAAATTTAGTTTTGTTTTTTGCCTCCAAGGAGGCCATGGCTTACAAAACTTTGAAAACCACTGCTTCGGATTATTGCTCTGTGAGTAATGTTCAGAAATAAAAGGATATGGGCACGGTACACAACGATTTCAATAAAAAATTGTAAGTGTACTTAAATTTTAAAATGTCACTATCAAGAACAAGAAATACATGAAGGTGTCACTAATTTTTTTTTAATTTCCAACGAAACAGTTACTTCTGATCATCCTTTAATAGTAACGAATAACAAAAAAAATATATGCGTTATGTTTTACATATTTAGTACAAAAATAGCGCAAATAAAATGAAGGATATAAAAGATGATTTAGAAACTTATGGCAGTAAAATTTGTAAATTTTCAGGCGAAATTCTAACGGAAAAAATTCGAAGGGTAAAGTTCGGTCCTGTGGAAGCACTTGAAAGCAAATCCCTAACATTTGGATGTACCGCGTGTTTATCTGTTTAATGCACGTACACACCAGGCTCGGCCGAGGAATCCGCCATTCCACCATCGACACAATATCACTTCGCGAAGCTATTCCGATTCGTCCCGCAGGGAAATGGCGGCGAAGTACACCCGCACCACTCGCGAACAGCGACGCATTCCACAAGATGGAAACATCTCATCCGTGGAATATTTATCTCACAAAGTACAAATGCGTGTTTGAGGTTCATATTATAATGAATAACTTAGTTATATTTTGCGATGAAACGAAAACTTTATAAATATAATAATAGTCATTTAATTATTCATGAACATATTATGGATAATATTAATGAGGGCGTGAATTAACTTTTCGAAGAACTGCCAGATAAATCTATTTTTGTTATGATTCAATAATATAATATGTATTCTCGGCACCTCCACCAAATGTTCATATTTACTGCTGAACTATTTCTGGGATTGCTTTACGTTATCAATCGTGAATAAATCTTGTAAAACCATTAAAACAGTGCAATATTGAACTGATAAATTTAAAATGCAACAATATATCATCACGCCTTCTACCCATTACTGGGTATTTATATTTATATTTTATAGGGTAGTAGTTCAGTGGTATCGAGTCGGCCTGTGGATCGTAAGAACCCTGGTTCACAAACATTTTCACCTACCTGTGGCTCCTACATCATTATCGAGATCTGCTTCTGCAGAGTGCCATTTCCAGTAATGGGTAAAAGGCGTGATGATATATTTATTTATTTATAATTTTATGATGTCAGTGAACCCTTGAAAAACTTCTACTATAGTTTGAAACAAATATCCTCAATTCCAAAAGGTTGAAATAAATAAAACATCAAGTCATTCGTTCAATTTATGAAAAGAAAAGCCTCTTGTGGCACATCAAATTAAAAAACATAATAAAACAGCACTAATCAAATCGTAGTATGAATAATAAGAATCCAAACAAAGCTTCGAGGACGTTGACTTTTCATAAAAAGACAAATCGTCTTTGAGTGACTCGGCAGCAGTGCTTTTCACCCACTGAAATTAACAGAGTGGTAAACAAGTTCGAGCGTCAGCGTTACAAGAGAACACTTAATCATAATATCCT
Source organism: Pterostichus madidus (assembly GCA_911728475.2). Lineage (NCBI taxonomy): Eukaryota > Metazoa > Arthropoda > Insecta > Coleoptera > Carabidae > Pterostichus > Pterostichus madidus. Next base: position 41,028,351 of record OU452305.1, read on the forward strand.
CGCAGTAATGACATTTATGACAGACAGATAGACGGTGTTCGCACTAGCGCCGACGCCTCGAGCAACAATAACACTCGAGGCTTCAGTATGGCGCCGCGACGCAGTACTGTGTTTTATTGAAGTGCGTCCAAGTACTATCGAAATCGAGATCGACGCGCAGTGTATCGGAACAGCATGTGTTTATTTTAATGAACAACTGACGAGTCTAGAATTATTAGGTTAGTTTGGGAAAATCAACATGCTTTGTTTTTCATTGCTACTTTCAGTTTAACCTATATTGCTGCAAGTTTTTACAAGGTAAAGCTCGCTTCTCTTGTACAATGTTCCTATCAGAATTCAAACAGCAAAATACTTTTACGACGAATCAAGTTTTAGCAAAGAAAAATTGAATGCTCGTATATTAGAAAAGTGTGTTGTGCTCGCATTTTAGCAAAATAAAGCAAATGAAGTGAATTATAACATATAATCTCTTTTCACATAAACGACGAGAACCTTTTTATCTTTATTAATTAAAACCTAAAAATAATACAAAAACTTGCGTTAGAGGTATGATTGCAAATGCTTTGTTTAAAAGATACATAATGATAAAATAAAATAAATAAATATATCATCACGTCTTCTACCCATTACTGGGCGTGGCACTCTGCCCTAGCAGATATCGCTAAGTGATATATTTATGCGCGTGAAGTGCGGTTACCGGCAAATCACGGCCCCCAACGATTTTAATGGACGGAGAGGCACAGAAGTAATTTTGTGATGAAAATTACTTGTCGGCTGTGGGAATCGAAACCGAATTCTAAAATCTACAATCCGACTTGATACTACTCAGCCACCTACCTCACACATGATCAGTGTTGATCATGCAAATTTTTATTTGAACCAGATTAAAGTTTTTGAAAATATAAACACGCTGTAAGTAAACTCTTACGAGAACAGTATTATTGATGTAGAATGTAGAATTATATTTCCTTTTATCGTAGCATATATTTATATTGTCGTATTAACGAAAATATATAAATGAAACTTCAGAGACAAAAGTTCTGGAACAAAATGATACCCACATGGCCGCATGAACTGAAAAATTTCAATTTTAAGTTAAAAATTAAAATGTCACAGGAAAATTGTTCGTCTACTGCGTGAAACTAAAAGCGTTAGTCCCCGACAAAAGGGGTACTGAGGTTGAAACAATCTCGTAACATAATTACGGGCTTTGATCAAGTCTGTTAGTTGGCTGTTCACTTTTTTTATGCTTTTTATGTACGTGCTTTTAACCTCGGGCCTAGCTGCGTTTGCTAGGTAATCTGCTACAGCAAAATTGGTATAAATAGGTTTTTATTGAAGCCAATAAGTTTCACACACGAATTTCCCTATGTTAAAACTTTTAGTAAATATAAAAATAAAAACATGGCATTTATATTTGGAAGCTAAAATAGGAAGCCCTAAAATAAACAATTTTAAAAAACAACAGTAACTATCTACAATTAATGCGAATTACTTTTATTTTTAGTACGTTTTTAACTACAACTTTTTTATACTTACTGTTGTTTTATTCAATAACCATTTTATTTCAAAGCCTGCTATTACAACGTTCCATATGGCATAACTAAAAAATTCATCTTATTTTAGTTTTTTTTTACATTTTTCTTTTGGTTTATTTAAATATGTTCAGAGAAATTAGACAACATGACCAAATGAAAAGAACTAAGGAACTTGATGCACTTATAAAGGTGAATTACGTCAAGTTAACTCTGAATCATCAAATCCGGAATTGGGAATAAAGTAAGTAAAGTAATCCAGTGACATAAATAAGTGATTTGGTTCAGTAAATGTAAGTTAGATCTAATCCATATTACAAATGTGAAATAAAATAAATAAATATATCATCACGCCTTTTATCTATTGGGTGTGGCACTCTGTCGAAATAGATTTCAATAAGTGACATATGTATGCGCGTGAAGTGCGGTTACCAGCCATCAAAATCATGCTCCCCCCAAAGATGTTAGTGGAGGGAGAGCCACAGGGATAATTTTAATGTGGTGAAAATTGTTTATTGGCTTTGGGAATCGAACCCAGATTCTCAAGTCCACAGTCCTACTCGATATAAAATGTAATACGCCTAATATAACATATTTGTCCTGAAACCGGCAAGAAAGTACCTACTTTCCTCACCGATTTTAGTATGGAAAGTATATTTTTACCAAAACAGTCAGGTGAAGTACGTATCCAAGGCTACCACAACAAAAAACAGTCAGGTAAGTACAAAACAGTCTGGTGAAGACTTTACTAGACTGTTTTGTACTTTACCTGACTGTTTTTTTTTTATAACCTTGAAGGCTTGATTGGTCTCAATATGATTCTTGTCAAAACAAATTGTAGCATTTCCGTATTAATTAAAACATACATTTATGGATATAATGCTTTAAAACAGTTTTTGTTGCAATTTAATATCTATTACTAGTATTATGCAATTGTAGATATACAAATATTTATATCAATATTGTAATTTAACCTCTTTTTAAAATGAGTTAGGGAATTTTTTCCTCAAAATGATGACATGTATAAACTGATTCAGCAAAATGATATTGAATAATATAATCAGGTCAGCTTTGTCAATATCCCCCCAAAAACTAGAAAACATATGTAATTCACCCACTTCGATCAATTCATTCGATTACCAGTTCGAAACTTGTCGAACAGGTCATGTTCGCACCAACATGTATTTCATTTACAGATGCGTATCTCCCAGCAATTTTAAACAGCACTGGTGGCGGTCGGCGGTTAACGAACAAACCAATCGTAGACGTCGAGAAAAGTCCGAAGTCCGGCATCGAGTCCGGAGAAACGTACGTGTTTAAACACCTAATCGTGCGGTGTGTAATCCTTCTAAGTGATTATCTCGCTTGTAGTCGATTAGCGAGCTGAGCTGCTAATGTCATAAGTGCGATATTGTGCTGTAAGTCTCGCTGGATTTCAAACTGAGAAGTAATCAATTGTGCGTGAACTAGGCTTCGCATGTACTGCGAGAGTGTTACTTTGTAGGATTAATAACGTCATGGATTACGTAATTTATTATCTAATTCGTCGGGATTAATTACTCGGAATAATACTGTTTACATTTATTTCATTTCGCCATTCTCTGCTTAAATCTGATTTAGATTTAAAATGGATACATACTCGTACATACATAACATCCCATTAAATACAAAGCACGATTACTTCAAATATTCACTGAACATTTATTCATTCGATCAATTCTACAATAAATTTTCCCCAAACATTCTTTGCTTCCTCCACATTTATAGTTCCTTTTATACAAATTTTTTTTATATTCCTCCCTCATATTTATCATTAACTCAACATTTCTTCATTGTTCTTCTCCAGATAATTTTTGCTTCTTCTACATCATTTATTCCTTTGATTTATTCCTCTCTACTGTCCTATTTATTCTTCCCTTTGAAAAGAGCAGCCCAAATCCTGGACATATTCATAATATTTATACAAGAAATCAATTCTGTAATTCATCTTTGCCAAACATTATTTGCTTCATCCAAATTCAATTCTTTTCTAATTAATAATTAATGAAATGAAACTATAAAGAGAAAATCTGATTACACTTTTGCTCTCTATTTTTGTTATGTGTTATAGGCAAGAGAGAATAAATTGAAAATAATTTGACAGATCTTTCGAAAACTTGTTGCCAGGCAATAGTCACGAAAGTTCGTAGGGCTTGAATGGCTTTGCCAAATGGCAATAAGTTTGAGAAAGATACTGGAGAATTATGTTCTAATTTATCAAACTCTCGAGTTATATTTAATCCGATTATTTTTTGACTTAGATGTTGAGGTCGATTCATCCAACTTAAAAGATATTGAACTTGATCAATATCGATTGATTACTTATTAATGTATTCTTGGAAGTTATTTTCAAAATTTGTTGGTGTATTTCTGTATCTGAAATGGAACTAAATCGATTTTTTGCACATATTTTACTTGACACGTTGACAGTTTTAAATATTTATTTGAAAACTACATATCATTTGTCAACAAAAACAAAAGCTACAGAGATTATTCCCGGGAATAAATACAAGAGCTTTATTATCAGTATAATAAAGACAGGATTGGTTAAGACGCAAACCCGTGACATACAATGAAGCATTTCATTGGTTTTGAGAAACGTCGAAAAATAATCTTTATAATTTAATTTCATTAATTTTTTGTATTTACTTAGAAAATAATAATAAAATTACAATTGGTGAATATTCTACTTAAACAACTGTCACTACAGACAAGTCTCATGTCAAGTCTTTCAGTATATGAAAGAATCAAAAATTGGAATAAAATCAGATCTGAATCTTAGGGCGACCGTAGCTTAGATGGTTAAAGCATATGGCCAGAGTTTTTAGATCCCAGATTCAAATTCTGGGGATATCCGAATTTAATTTATTTTATAAATGATTTTGTTTATTCCCTCTATATAATTTCTTATCAATCTTTCATTCAACATACGTTCTACATATTTATACCATCCAACCGTTCCAAATTATTTAAGAATATTTGACAGCGAACAGTATATTTTAACGACGCCATTATCATATTCTTTTAAAAATGCTATACTAAATATTTAGAACGAAAGCGTTTGAAAATCTCTTCCACATTTTTACGCGCAAGAAAAAGAATCACACCGTAATATCCCAAAATGATTCCCCTTGGAATCTTTAGTGTCCTCCATCCCTGCAAAGGTTTTTATTCCACCCTGTTGTATTTCTCTTTATTAGTTTGCTTACTGGAGGGGTAGGAATTTCGTGTGGACAAACGTTAAGTTGCCTGATGATTTCGGGGATTATACGATATGTAGCGAAGGTACGTGTGTTTAATTGCTCGAGTAAACCGTTCAGTGCTTTTGCTTAATTCGTTTTCACCCATAAAATCTTGAGCTCCCTTGGCGTACCTTACCTATTTCTCTCGAGAAATAAATGTAATTTTTGCACAACTAATTTATGCCTCAATGTTAAAGTTTTATTACGCTAGAATAAATTGTTTAATTTCATAACGTTGGTAATTACGAACTAGAGGAAATTTAATTAAGCGTCGGTATTTTTATATTTATTCAAGCGGAAAATAAATTCTAAATTAAAAAAGTAACGATCAGAAGAGAAATATTCGCAAGCCTTGGAAAACTACGTCATATTTATTTATTTATTTCGAATTACTCCTAATTACTATCCTACAAAGAATAAGAAAACTGGAGTAAGCCTGCACGGGACTTACATTTAATAGTATATGTTTAGAAACATGATCATAATTGCTTCATTACTACGAATGAATTACTTTTTAGATGATACAGATAAACTTTGAAATTAATAATTAAAGTTAAGTGAAGCTAAATATTTGTTGGAAATACTAAACAAACTGTTTACATACTTTTAAATTAAATTGATCCTACCATTATTCAATTTATTGATTTTTAATTAAAACAGCTTTGTCAATATTTCATAATGTTTTCACGGAAGTTCATTAAAAAAAAGTCATTTGTATTTTTCTTTACTCAGCTCGTTTTGCTCGCTCCTGTTGTAAATTTCATCCTTGGGAATAAAAGCATTTCATTATAGCGTCGTTTATATTACTTATAAATCTAATATTCAGTAAATAATAATAGAAACAAATTATTAATATTTTATCATCTAAAATAATAAACAGAACTAGAGATGGGTGAATACTTGAATACCGTGAATACTGAAAGTATTCGATATTCGAAATCTTCGAATATTTACACCAATTGCGAACATTCGAATATTGCGCGATTCGTCTTAAAATTGAAACAGCGCTGCCTTCGCCGTTTTGATGAACTCAGTTGACAGTTGTACAGTTGCCACTTGAACGTTTTAGGATCAATTATTTCAATAATTCATAATCAACATAAATATTATTATGATATTATTGTTTTTATATTTTTGGATTATTATTTATTTTCATTTATTTACTATTTTATTTTATTATTTATTTATTACATAATTATATTTCATTTGCATTTACATATATTTATTATTAATTAATTAATTAATTACTATTTATTGTTTACAATTATAAATTTAATTAATAAAAATAAATAAATATATTAACACGCCTTTTACCCATTACTAGGTGTGGCACTTTGCCGGGGCAGATTTCGGTAAGCGATATATTTATGCGCATGAAGTGCGGTTACCAGGCGCCAAATTACTGCCCCCAAATATGTTAGTGGAGGGGGAGCTACAGAGGTTATTTTAATGTGGTGAAATTTGTTTGTCGGCTGTGGGAATCGAACTGAGGTTCTCAGGATCCACAGACCGAATTGATAATAATATTAATTTAATTTATATTTATTTAATTTTTTTATAATTAACAATTCGATGTATTCGAATATTCGAGATCTAATTGATTCATATATCGAATTCGAGAAATTTTGCATTCGTCCACCACTAATCAGAATCTATTGTCCGAATTTTGTAATTTAAAACAAGAAAATATTGGACCTATTTAACAACCAATTTTTCGAAATTTACGACCTAAAATCCCGTTTCCTAATTACCTATGACCCTTGTCTAATTTCCCGTAAAATCGCTGGTTGTGTAGCAACATCTAATAATAAAAAAGCAGCACTCACCTATAGAGCGGTTTCCCAGCATTCTCTCTGAACCAGAGCACCATGTAGACCCTGTCCTCTCTGGTGTCGGGCTCAATGTCGCAAGGCAGCGACGCACTGCGTCCAAGCACGGCGTCCACGGCCACGGTGTTCACTGCAACAGAGGTCAAATCGGCCAATTAGCGACCCTTATCAACACGGAGCGGACGTTTGCATTAAGCGTCGCCGTCGTTTCAAAATGTCGTTTGGGTAAATAGTGAAAGTGCGTGCGTGATGTCGTGTTCCGTGTTCTGTGTTCCGTGTTTCAGGGTAAAAGCTGTGTCTGTCCGGACCCCGGAAAGTTGAGGGTGAGGCTGTGGTTTTATGCGAGTCAGTTTTTACCAACTAATGCGAATGTAAATAATTTTACGGATTCAAATCATTCTGTTTGTTTTGCGCGTATGAAATGTGTGAGTATCAAAGCTTTAGTTTACGCAATTTTAAGCACACTTTTACCCGACCGCTATCTACATATTTTATAATTTTTTTTCCCAATATAATAATGCCGCAATAATTAGCATAGTAGCTTCGAAAGAGCGTACTTTTTTATCAATTCCCTAATAACCATTTAATTATTTATGCTACTCTGTACAACAGGAACTTAATCCCAATTACAGTACAAGGTCCGCACTTACCAATCCATAGTGTGGTAGTTCATATATACATTTAGAATGAGTGGGATTCGAACTGGGAATCTCCGGATTCGAATGCCGTAACGCTATACAGTCCACAATACTGCAGGACAATGCAATTCATGTGAAACGTGTCACTTTATTGCACGAGTTGAAAGCTTTGGTTATTTTACAGTGCAAGAAAGACGCGATTTACATATAATATATTTTCTACAACTGAGCTTTAAATAATTATACTAATTATACTAATTTCAAAAATCAAAAATATTTATTTTCATCTTTGGTTATACAGTAAAGTTTGTTCCGCAGCAACTAAACATTTTATCGCTCATTGGTAATAAAGTAAAATACTTTTCGCTCTAGTGAGTTAAAGTAATGTTTTTCGCACTAAAAAGATTCATTTTTCACAAGACTGTAGAAAAAATATTTTAGGAATATTTGATTGCCTCAAAAACTAATCAAATATCATTCAACTCAAAATAGTCTGCGTTTTAATTGACATATAGACAAAATTGTGAAAGTTTTATAGGTCAAAGATCAAGATAATACATAACAAACAAACCAATTGTATTCCGTATTAATTCGTTCCATGTATCATGGATGAGTCATGATCAAAAAGATTTATATCCTGATTTCAATTACGATACAAGAAATACGTGTAGCTTCAATACATAATGCATGTCAGTGTCAAGATAATAGACGTGAAATCAATGAAGTTCCGAAGGCGATGGATGAGAACAATATTTCAAATGGTTTCCTCGTTCAATATTTTAAAATCATGGCAGAAATCATTCTAATGTCACTCGGAGAAGAGACAAATTTCATTCAGAAATACGTAGTTTCTGAATACTGATGCCTGAAAGTAAATTACTACACATTCGTATTAGAAAAATTGTATTCTTAATTTAATTACTGTTTAAATAAATACTTGAAGGAATCAAATTGAATTATATAAATAAAATATAAATATATCATCACGCCTTTTACTCATTACTGGGTGTAGCACTTTGCCGAAGCAGATCTCGGTAAGTGATATATTTATGCGCGTGAAGTGCGATTACAAGCCACCAAATAACGGTCCTCAAAGATGGTAATGGTGCAGGAGCCACAGGGGTAATTTTTCATGTGGTGAAAATGTTTGTCGGTTGTGGAAATCGAACCAGGGTTCTCAGGATCCTCTAGCCGACTCGATACCACTGAGCCACCTACCCCATTATTGTATTAAAAAGAGAACTATTGTAATATTACTACTAATTAAATTACAATTAGTTAATATTCTACTTAAATAACAGTGTCACTGCAGATGATTTTCGTATCAAATCATTTAGCTTATGAAAGAGTCATGAGATCGAAGGTACTATTCATGGATACATGAAAACTGACGCCCGAATTTGCCTGTCGAAAATTAATTTGAATTCTTTTATGCATAACCCGAAAAGCATGTGTTTTAGCCCTAAAAATCGAGCTTATACTCTTCTTTTTGGCCCATAATTCCTGGATACATAAATAAAATGACAATTTTTATTTATAGTGAATACTTGATTCTGCAAAATGTCATTTTGACATATAACCAATGTACATATTTTAATCTTTTGAACATATAATTATATGTTATTTTATTGTGCTTAAAATATTGTATGTACCATGACTATGTGCTAATTATCATGCCACGGACCAGAAACGCCTGTTTTTACCCTTGGTACATAAACTATTTCAAAATTAAAAATATATATATATATATATATATATATCATCACGCCTTCTACCCATTACTGGATGTGGCACTCTGCCGAAACAGATCTCGGTAAGAGATATATTTTTGTGCGTGAAGTGCGGTTACCAGCCGTCAAATCACGGCCCCCATGTAAGTGGAGGGAGAGCCACAGGAGTAGTATTAATGTGGTGAAAATTTTTGTCGCCTGTGGGAATCGAACCAGGGTTCACAGAATCCACAGGCCGACACGATAACCACTGTGCCACCTACTCAAGCGTACCTAAATAGTCATAGAAAAAATATTGTGTGCACCTAGGTACACAAATAACTATTTTATTTTGTTTGAAGTATTGTTCTGTAAACTAATGTAAAATCGTTTGACAAAGAAAAATATGCAATGGTAAATGTAGAAAATAATTTGAAAATACTGCAGGACAGTTTCATCGATTATTTTGTGGTTTAGTTCCCGGAGTATATAAAAATAAAGAACGTCTACATTAAATATGTACTCCCAATTTATTTTCTGGTTTCCACATCTACGTTTCCATTCAAGAACAAATTCGGTTGTGTAAATTTTTTAACCAACAGAATTGCTCAGCAGGGAACAGTGAATACATGATTCGTATTTTAAATAATAATTGGGCGATGGAAAACGAAAGCGTTACTAACTAATGCCAGGCGGCTGTCAGACTGTCAGCAAAACCAACATGACCAGAATAGCATTCCTGTTGTCCGCCATCTCGAGATGCGAACCCGTGCTGTAATTCGCTATGCGCGTATTTCATTTCCTCGTTTGTTTGTAAATATTCCGCGACGTATTGCTGACGGCTGGAGGCGGAAATGCATTTTTATGTAAATTATTTTCTCGCTTTTTTCAACTACAAATCTATCCCACATATATGTCAAAAGTTTTGTTTTTATAAATAAATAAAAAAATAAATAAATACAAATATATCATCACGCCTTTTACCCATAAAAGGTTAAAAGGCGTGATGATATATTTAGTTATTTATTTATTTTTATATTTTCCAGATTATCAAATAAATAAATATATCATCACGCCTTCTACCCATTACTGGGTGTGGCACTCTGCCGAAGCAGATCACGGTAAGTGAGATATTTTGCGCGTGAAGTGCAGTCGTTAAATCACGGCCCCCAAAGATGTTAGTGGTGCAGGAGCCACAGGGATAGCTTTTGAAATTATGAAAATTGTTTGTGGCCTGTGGGAATCGAACCAGGGTTCTCAAGATCCACAGGCCGACTTCATACCAATGAGCTAGCCACCCCATATTATATTTTGCAGATTATGATGCTGGTATAATAAGAATAGCGTATGATATACGTTCATAAGTGCCGTTAAAGCACTTCGCTACGCGCTACGCTCTTAAACTCATCAAATGTGCTTCAAAGACTTACTTATACACTAGTATCATAATATACTATCCTATACGATTCAAAAATAATAATTTCTAACTATTCAACGGTAGAAAATATATTGTAATATATAAATTAATTTTTGGTAAGGGGCTTTTCCAAGACATGTACATGCAAAGAAAACTAGTAACTTATTTGAAAATGACAAAGCAAAAAAGCAGGTGACAATAGAAGTAAAAGTGCTCAATTCAACGGCAGCTTTGTTGTAGATTTTTGAATATTTTATAAGTTCAAGTCATATTTTTCGTAGCTCGCAGCCAACTTTGTTCGTCGTTGATGAGGGTGCCTATTAAATTAAAAGTTTCAAGAAAGAATTTTCTATTTTCTTGTAAATTTAATGTGAGTGTCTAGTGAATAGTCCTAGAGCAAACTTGTACATTTGCTTCGAGCAGTGATGGACGTGCTGTTCTCGTCGGATAATCACATGGGGAGCGGGACAGAGAACAAGTTGGAAACTTCATGTTGACGTGATTGCCAGCGTGGAAAACTGTTCCTGCTGTTCCCAGAAGAAAGAATATTTACTTTACTAGCAAATTGGCTATTTTCCAGCATCAAATTGATCTTATTATTAGGATAGAGATATTATGACAGAAAAGTGAAAATATATTCAGTATCCATTTCAATGATTTTCAAGCGATATTTTACCATTTATTTCTTACAGATCTGACATTTTATCCAGATTCTCAGTACTGACTCATTTACCCAAAATACAATTATTATATTTTATTAGATTTTCGAATTTTCGAGGCTGTATCTCAAAAATGAAACGAGATATGAAGATGCGATGAACGGCATTGAATTTCTCGTACTTCAATTAACAAATAAACAAATTTTTAGCAATTTTTATATTTCAAAATTTTTTTTTTCATAAAGTAGTTTTTGAACAATATCTCAAAAACTAAAAGACATATGCAACTGGGGACTTTACAATTGGATTCAGCGGGTCAAAGTTCATATGTATGTAAATTTTCGTTACAATATTCGTACGAGTAAGAATTTTAGAGCAAACTGTCTGATATTGGCCCAAAATCGAAAAAATCCAAGGGGTACCCCCTAAGAAATTTTCAAAAAATAAAACTCGCTAAAAATTTGCTTATAAGTCAATTCAGACACGAGGAATTCGATGCCGTTGAGTGCATTTTCATATCTTATTTAGTTTTTAAGATATAACCTCCGGAAAAGTTCAATTTTCCAAAAAAAATTATCTCATTACATTTTCGACTTTTCCGAGGCTATATCTCAAAAACTAAGCAAGATAGAATAATGCGCTCAACTTCATTGTAACCGCACTTCAAGTGCATAAATATATCACTTACCGAAATCTGCTTCCATAGAGTGCCACATCATGGGTAAAAGGCGTGATGATATATTTATATTTATTTATTAAGAATTAATTTTAAGTTCTTCTAGCTATACAAGTAAAACATAGTATCAGCTTTACATGTCTCAAGTATTATTATGTAATTTAGCAAACTTTGTTGTACTTTGATTACTTGCTAATTAAAATAATCAGAAAGGAAAACTAACGTTTATAAACGCATTAACCTTTAACATATCATTCCTGTTTGTACACCAGTTTTTCAACAACATATTTTCCTGTCAAACGTTTCAATATTATTTTAAAGAATTCGTCCCGTGAAGATACGAAAGATCTTCAGTGTCGTGTTAGAAAACGTCCATTCGGTGTGAGTCACTCCAAACATTAAAACCTAATTCGATTTTGAATGAATGAACCGATTTTCCTCCTGACTGATCCAGAGTCGCGCAGGCGACGTAATCGGAACGACAAACGTTCATGAATTAACGAATTTATACCCTCATTAGCTGCACATTCATTATCCTAGAATGGAGTAACCCTCGAAGCCGTCTCCGGGTCTCCGCAACCGCGCGGATTTGGCTGAGGACGCCGTGATGCCGGAACAGGAAGTGGGACAAAGCACACGTAATCTGAACGACAAAAAAGACGACACGTTGCGCGTCTATGTAATGCACTTTCTTTTTTGCTCCTCTGATATGGGATACTCTGAATACGACGGTAATTACAATGAGAGCACGTTAGGTTCCACAAAGCCTTGTGGGGAATTTTGAGTCTTCTCCAACCACCAAATAAAGCTACCTTGCTAATCCAGCGGATAGCAGTATTAGCTAGAATTACTCCTAGAAGACCGTAAAATAAATAAAAAAATAAATATGCTTGCATAAAGACAATAAAAGATAGAAAAAAGGAAAAGAGGATATACGAGTACGTCTGAGCATGTTGAACGTATGTCGAATAAAAGACTGATGGAACATATGTACGCTAGTGATATTAAAGGTGAGCATTTACGAAGCTCATACAAAATAAATGATTCCGAGTTTATTTAATTTACTCTGTACAACAGGAACTGAATCCCAATTACAGTACAGGATCTGGACTCACCAAACCGTAGTGTGGTAGTTTATTAACAGGGTTTCTACTTTTTTTTTTTTTTTTGATTTTTCCATATTAATTAAATGTACTACAATACGTTCCAGTCACGAGATAGACATAAATTTAAATTACTATCTTTAAACGGTTTACAGGGTGCCATGCAAAATAAAAGAATTAATTTGACAGATCTGTCTGTATGGGGTAATGGCACAGTAGTATCGTGTCGGCCTGCGGATCCTAGGAACCCTGATTCGATCTCCAAAACCGACAAACATTTTCACCAATTAAAAAAAAATTACTCCTATGGCTCCCCCACCACTAACATCTTTGGGGGGGCGTGATTTGATGGCTGGTAACCACACTTCACGCGCATAAATATATCACTTACCGAGATCTGCTTCGGTAGAGTGTCACACCCAGTAATGGATAAAAGGCGTGATGATATATTTATTTATTTATTTATTTATATATCTGTCTATATATAAAAAAAATATCTTTTTTATTATACCTGCACAATAATCCTTATTTAACTAACTATTGTCTAGTATTATTATTAAGGACAGAATATATGTAGAAAATATAATTTAGTCAACAAATTCGAATCAATTTCATTTATTTTATGGCATGGTATATATAACATTACTGTCAAAAATTCGACTGTCATATGAAAGAATAAATTTAATTTGCTTTGGAAGTAATCTTATTTGTCGTTTATAATACCGAGAATAAAAATCGCGCAGAACGCAACATTAAAACACGCTGCGTTTTAAAGTTACTAGATTGTATGATGATACCTGAAAGGACGAAATGATTGTTACATTAAGGTAAACTAAAATCTTTGGTAAAATCTAGTACGTTTGTGTTTATTCATTAGGGGTAATATGTTCCACCAAGTACCGACTGCAAAAGCTCTCTCAATTCATAAGTTTTTAGAGAAACCTTTTTCAAATATTAAAATATGTTTCATTTCAATACCATGAGAGTATGAATACAAATTAAAAAAGAAATAAAGAATACAAATTATCGAATAGAATTAACTGTTCTATTTAATATGTTTAGTTGCATCCGATGAAAGTAAGTACGGGATATTTTTTTAGGAATAGTTTTCATTGATTTCTGATTAAATCTGTGGATCTTCCCTCAGATGAAATAGTTTTCTGCGGTCGTAAGCACGGTATCGTTTCGGCAGTATTTCAAGTCTCGTATTTGAACTGGCAGTGTTGCACATCTGTCTTCTCATCGCTGGTGAGGCATTGCAGCTTTGCAACGGGTGTTCTTCTGCAGCGTCTGCGGTTCTTAACCCCCACACCCCAGCCAACCCCTACCACTAACAGGCGTGGAGTTTATGACTGATGGTAGCACATATATTAGCGTTTGTAATTACTTTCATGAGGCATCAGCATATTTACGAACGTATTTGCATGTCATTATGCACGCTCGTTGCTAATTAATCTTGCTTCGGGCTTTTTTATTTTAGGCCCGGCGATCTCATCTTGGCTTCGCTCAGGTCGACTCGGTAAATATGATAACGAGAATGGCTGCTTGCTGCGCACCATGCGCCGAATAATTGCACAAGAATTTTCGGACCGTAAATTGCCCTTTGAGTTTTACGCTTCGTTTCGTTAGTTTTTCTTCTTTTTCGGTTTCTATCATATTTCGAGAGTAATTTTTTACTTCTTTGGAAGCCCCTTAATTAGAAATAAAAGAGCGCGGCCTTAATATAATACGTTTCATTTCCGACGCATTTCTTGATTAGGAAAAGATTCCCTTCCTTCATTTTCAAGCCATGGCCATGGCAACGATTCCACAAACCGAATACGTCCAAGGATTTTACATAAATACTGGACTACACACTTCCTTATAGCATGCATTGATATCTGTGAGGCAAGCATATTGACGCCGACCATTTGCAGGACACGAAAAAATAACACTAGATTTAAATGTATCATAAACATCGTGGGCTGTGGGAATCGAACCCGAATTCTCAAATTTAGAGGCCGACTCGATACCACTGAGCCACCTACCCTATATATATATATATTTCTGAGTCAAAAATGAAAGTTTTCGGTCTAAAAACATGCGGAAGATCAAAAAAACTGTAAACAAAAGTTCATTTTTGACTCAGAAAAATAGCAACTTATTAGCTTAAAATACGTTACATTGTCGAAAACATAAAACATGGCGAAAAAAGTATATTTTAAGTTAAAAATATTTCAGCCCATATTGTCTAGATAGCTTTCCCAAGTGATGAAGTTGTAAGACTATGGTTCTGGGCTCAACATACCGAAAAATCAGCCATTTCTGACGTATTCTTTCAGAGATACAGCCTTAAAACTGAAAAAAGTGCTAAAAATGGCATTTTTGAGGGTCTCGCGCGCACTCTTAAAAAATTTTTTTTCATTTTTTTCTTTGTTCTGTTTGTTTTTACATTAAAAAACTTTCATTTTAGAGCCCAGCCGACATTTTTGGATTTTTTCGACCCACCCTAATATATATATATATATATATATATATATATATATATATATATATATATATATATATATATAGGTTATAACTTTTAATATTAATAAAAGAAGGCTTCAAGAATCCAATAAAGTATAAAATATATTAAAAGGACGTTTCGAGCGTATTCCTGAAGCCTTAATTTATTTAAATTATTATTCTTTGGATCCTAAATACTTTGTTGACGAACCAGGCATAAATAAATGGACTTTGATTGAAAGTATGTTGCGTAGAAACGTTTAAAAGTTTCAAGAGTTCGTGCTATCCTTCCTTATAAATTTCAGGACTTATCACAGTACCAATTTAAATTTAAAATATCATGACATTAGGTGAAAATATATCTGCACATTTCCTTGTATGCATCACATATGAGTGATAGTATTTTTCCCAAGTGCAAATGTCAAGGAATGTGTATGGAAGATCGCACACGTCATCGCGTGGAAAGTGTTAACGACGTCGCGGTGCGCGCGCCTCTTCTGTTGTCAGCTTCAATAAGACGCTTACATCCATATTATCTGCTGCATGTAACATTAATATAACTTTGTACGAACTTAGCTGCATGTGCTGCTCTCTGTAAGCTTCCATTAGCAGTGCAGAATAGCAGAATTGATCAACTGTCTGCTTGATTGCACCTGTATATTCCACTATAATTACAGCAACATTTCTAATCAATTCTAAAAAGATACAAATTTTATTCAGATAAATTCTCAAAAAGGTTTTAGCTAATCCTGAATTTCGGATTAGTTCATCTTATGCTAGTCCAACTTAAAAAAATATTAAATTCACTTTCCGAAAACTAAATGGTAAGAAGATTATATTAATAGGATATTACATAATAAATCAGAGAAGTGATATTTTAAACCGCTGAGTCAAGTAAAAACACTTTCCTGACGTATTATGTATAGTACTTTTTCTGAAACTGTTTAATATAATCAATATTTGATCATAAATAATTCAAAATGTTTAAATTTTTTGATATGAATTATACTGACAACAAACTACGTATTCAAGGTTACAACAATAGTAACGCTCAGGTAAAATCTTTACCAGACTGTTTTGTACATAAGCTGTATTCCATTTGCCACTTGGTTCACTTAAATCAGTTCTGATAATTCAAATAACATACCTAAATGAACTAAATTAAGAAAACTGATGCATTTATTGGGATGAATTACTTCAAAGTAAATTAGAATCAGTAATTCTAGTACTGGAAATTAAGTCAAGGAAGTAATCCAGCGAAATAAATAAATGACCTGGTTCAGTAAATGTAAGTTAGATCTGATCCAAATGGCAAATGGAATACGCCTATTACCAGACTGTTATTTTTGTTATAGCCTAGGATACGTATTTTACTTGATTGGTTTTGTAAAAACCTACTTTCCGTAATAACATTAGTCAGGAAAGTAGGCATTTTCTTGCTGGTTTCTGAAAATTTTATTTAGATTTTTTGGATATACGGTTTAGCTTAATTCGACTAATCCTAAATTCATTATTAATTAGTTTCTAGCTAAAATTCTTTTCAGAATTGGACTAATTGTATTTACGAAACAGTGAAAACACTTATATTTCCTGAAGAAAATGGTTATTCCTATTTGATTATTAAAAAATAAAATGTAATAATTTGCGAAAAAGAATATGGTGAAACAAACAATCCAATCTCACAGTAAATTTGAACACTGTTTGTTATTTTCTCAGTTCATTTGCGTAACTTCCGATTTGTTTGTTTGTTTCCATCGCTTCCACCAACAGCTACCAATTCTCCATTGTTAAAATGACGCATTCCGCATTTTGCTGCTTTGTTCTGTGCGGACTGTCACCGCTCATCGCCATTGCAAAACAGTTACCAATTCAGATACGTTCAATAATTTATTTCCTTCATTCAACACTGCATACTCTGATTCAATAAACGAGAGCACCGTACTTTTTATACATACGGTAGGATATTACCAAAATAAATAAGCAAAAAATAATTTACGCTCAGATGAGATGATTTGGATATGTGGAACGTTTGAATAAAGGATTTAAAGGTTCTTGATATCTGACGTATTCCAGGATTTTAGATAACCACTAAAAGAGCGAACTTATGCATACAAATCAGACCATTAGTTGGATATGCCGCCATTTGCAAGAAAGGCAAAGCATACATTATTTGTATTGCATTATATGGCATTTTTCTTTTGTTTACATACACAATAGCTGTATTTCATTTGCCACTTGATTCACTTAAATCAAAAATAAATAAATATATCATCAGGCCTTTTACCCATTACTGGGTGTGGCAATCTGCTGAAGCAGATCTCGGTTAGTGATACATTTATGTGCGTGAAGTGCGGTTACTATCCGTCAAATTACGGCCTTCTAAGATGTTAGTGGTGAGGGAGCCATAGGGGTAATTTTTAATTTGGTGAAAATGTTTGTCGGCTGTGGGGATCGAACCAGGGGTCTTAGGATCCACAGGCCGATTCGATACCACTGAGCCATTACCCCATATGACCAATTGAACGGAATTAAGCAAACTGACGTAATTATTAGAGTAAATTACTTCAAAGTAAATTATAATCTGTAATTCTAGTACTGGAAATAAAGTCAGCGAAATAAGTAAGTAATCAGATTCAGTAAATGTAAGTTAACTCTGTTCCAAATGGCAAATGGAATACGCCTAATATTATTCCTTTTTCAATGGGTGTTATTTCAAGATGTACGTATCAATTGACTTCAAATTTTATCAATTTATTTACAACATACTGGTGTATGTCCCATTACAATTTCATTTATTTCTCTTGCATACTATGTGACAAATAAAACGGCAAAATAAAATATCAAACGAAAATGTGATACAGGGCGGTTCGTATATAACATATGGAGTGGCACGAACTCTTGAAAAATGCATTAAATTTATCCTGCAAGAAATGTTTGCAAAATATCTTATTTTTCATTCAAGAAACAATGCTTCATCCATTTTTCCTTGATATCCAGGCAATCTTTCACCCTTAATTTGATCATTTTTATAAAATATATTTCATGAAATCTATATACTGATTGTCTTTGAATGTGGTAAATGAAAAGTAAGGAAAAACGAACCATAATAAAGTGACAAAAGTGTATCAGTCCAATGGCTTTGTATCCTTTGATTAGTTCGTGTTCGGAATTCAACAAAACCCTTTTGAAGTACATTAAAAACTGTGAAACCATCTGCACAAGCAACAGCAGTCGGGCAACAGCCAGCAGCATCAGAAGCTTCAAGATCGAAGGCAATTGTCGAAGTACAAAGAAGAGAAGTTCCGCACAATTATCGTGGAGTGAGATGTACACACAATAGCTGCACACAGCACTCTCCATCTCTGCTTTCTTGCGGTGTGTCAACAAAATTCCATTCCCAATTTCCTGCTAGATTGCTTAGATTAGATCGGTGCCAACTACGACACACGCAGTGGCCCACGCGATGTGAATAGTAAGAGACTGTGTGAATAAAAGACATCGTAAGAGGATTTTGTTTACTCTTGGATATCTTCAACATGATATGCCTCAAAGTGAATTTTAATTCTATACATGTTTTGCTTGTAAAGTGAGACACAATTACACCATTCTAAGTCAATTGGATTATTCTTAATTAACACATCATGTGTATAATTAACAGAAAGCATACCTGCTAAGCTTATAAATAATTTAATATTAATCACACAAAAGCACAGCGGTTACAATGCATAGTTAATTTGGTAATTTGTAATCACAGATTTGAAGCTGACTAAGTTCTAATCACAATAAATTTTCAACTCAATCCAAAAGGTTAAAATTCTTCTATAAGTTTTAAAGCCCCCGTACTATAATTGTTTCCTGTTATGCAGTGCAGCAAATACTTAATTTAATCAATATATACGAGAAGAGTAAAATAAATAAAATAAAATATATCATCACGCCTTCTATCCATTACTGGGTAAATGATATATTTGATGTTAGTGGTGGAGGAGCCACAGGTATAGTTTTTGAAATTATGAAAATTGTTTGTCGCCTGTGGGAATTGAACCAGGGTTCTCAGGATCCACAGGCCGACTTAATACCACTGAGTTAGCCACCCCATTAGAAGAATAACAAGAGAATAATAGTTTTTTCTGAAACAGGCAAGAAAGTGATTACTTTCCTGACCAATTTTAGTATTGAAAGTAGGTTTTTACAAAAACAGTCAAGTAAAATACGTATCCAAAGCTACAATAAAAATAACAGTCTGGTAAAGTACAAAACAGTCTGGTAAAGATTTTACCTGACTGTCATTTTTGTTGTAACCTTAGATACAAATAAAAATTTAAACATTTTGTATATATCATCATCACGCCTTCTACCCATTACTATGTGTGGCACTCTACCGAAGCAGATCTCGGTAAGTGATATATTTTTGCGCGTGAAGTGCGGTTGCCAGCCGTCAAATCACAGCTTTCAAAGAGGTTAGTGGAGGAGGAGCCACAGGAGTAGTATTAATGTGGTGAAAATGTTTGTCGGCAGTGGGAATCGAACTAGGGTTCTCAGAATCTACAGGCCGACAAGATAACCACTGTGTCACCAACTCCATTTTGAATTATTTATAATTAAATATTGATTAAATTAAACGGTTTCAGAAAAAATAGTATAAATAATACGTTAAGAAAGTGTTTTTACTTGACTCAGCGGATTAAAATACTCAGCCTGCAGTCTCGTATTTCAAACAACCGCTTTGTCAGGTAAAATATCACTTTCCTGAGTTATTATGTAATATACTACTTTCCGTACCTAGGGTATTATGAAGATGCTTATACAATATTGAACTAGGAAGACAAAATATTAGATGGGGGTGCTTCTTAGCTATTGCGGCAGTGAAAGAATTTGGTTATAAATTGTAACTGGAAATATTTTGTAGAAAACGGAACTGCAACTTTTGTACAATATAAATACGGTGAATAAAAAGAAAAACAAACAAGGATATAAAATAAATAGTAGAAAAATTCCAGGAACCCAAACAAATTCTGTTTGTGGAAGACAGTGAAAAGTACAATTCAATAATATTTAAATTTTCCTTCTTTGCACAAAATCATAACGGTATTCACATAAAAGCGTTCTGAATGTTTGAACGTAGAAATAAATTCACCTGATTGACGTACATTTCTGTACAAATACAAAAGAATTTCGCTGCCGTTTCGATCGCCGAACGCAGAACGCGAGCATTGAGCAGTTCCCAGCAAAGAGCAAAAGGTAATGTGATTTCATATTCTACGCTTGACTATTCGCATTCAAGTGACAAAAAGACGGGGGAGGCGGCGGTGGAGGTAACACGCCAAAGCGACTACACCCCACTGAATTGACGTAGTTAGAAATCTCTATTCTTCTCGGAAACTTATATGGTTCTACCCTTACATACGTACAATACCACCGAGATGAAATACATACTTACATTATTAATTAATAAAAATTCTTCATCAAATGTAAGTATAGCTTCTTCGTCTTATATTATTCTCTTTGTAAAGAGCTAAATCTGAGGAAGACGCTCAGGACAAAGAAAGCGCCTATCTTGCCCATTATAAATTAGTCACTAATTTTTATCGTCTCGTTTTACACAAACGAATTATGATCACATAATTTTCTCTTTTGTGAACCATGACATCGTTATCATTAAAAGAGTAATTACCAGAGAATAAATAAATTCGCTCTCTTTTATATTCCGAGTTTCTAACTTCACGTGTTAAAGAGCAAACAGGACGAATGATGTCCAGAAGATCGTATTTGTGCACTAAACACATTCTTAAGAAAAGTAACCAAATAAAATACGGAGTTTTTCGCATTAAAAGGCTTTTAACCTGGCGATAACATCGCGTAACGAGTTAACTTCGGGATAAAATTACGGTTTTCGTTTTCTGCTCCTTTATCGCTGTGTCCTCTTCCTCTGCTCGTCCATACATTCCCTGTCGCCTTCAAGGATCCCGCCCAACACAGCATTATCAAAGGAACTTCGGCCAACTACGTAATTACGAAAAACAACACATGGAAGCATCGAAGAAATTCCCTACAAGCAACGAGATCAAAATTCTGCAAAGTAACAGACGAAAGCTGAATTTATCACGATAGTTGCTTCAAGAAGGAATTTAGTTTATAGTGGGCAATGACTGCTTGTAACGAATTTCGACGCAGATGCTGTGAATATCAGCTTTTGTAATTTATTTTTTTCTGAAACCGGCAAGAAAGTGCCTACTCTCCTAACCAATTTTAGTAAGGAAAGTAGGTTTTTACATAAACAGTCAAGTAAGATACGTATCCGAGGGTACAACAAAAGTAACATTCTAGTAAAGTACTAAAGAGTCTGGTAAAGATTTTACCTTACTGTTATTTTTGTTGCAGCCTTGGATACGTAGTCTGCTGTCAATACAATTCATATCAAAAAATTTAAACATTTTGAATTATTTATGATTATAAATAAATAAATATATCATCACGCCTTTTACCCATTACTGGGTGTAGCACTCTGCGGAAGCAGATCTCGGTAAGTATATTTATGCGCGTGAAATGCGGTTACCAGCCGTTTAATCATGGCCACCAAATATGTTAGAGGTGGGGAGCCACAGGGGTAATTTTAATTTGGTGAAAATGTTTATCGGCTATGGGATCGAACCAGGGTTTTCAAGATCCACAGGCCGACTTGATACCACTGAGCTATTACCCCATTTATGATTATATATTGATAAAATTAAACGGTTTAAAAAAAAATAGTATACATAATACGTCTGTAAAGTGTTTTTACTCGACTCATTTTAGCAATAGAAAATATCACTTTCCTGACTTATTATAAAATATATAGATATGTTTACCGTACGCTATTCGATAAAATCTACGTATTTACTGAACTTTTGTCAATTTAATGCATCGAGTGTATGAAGGTTGGAGATATTTTTATTAATTTTAAATCAATAATTCCATTCGTTAGCGTGAAAAATCTTGTATATCACGCGTCTAGAATCTATTTGCAAGCCTAGTCTTCGGTTTGACTTTCTCAAAATATGGTCGTACTTGCAAGAGTATAGTTTCAAACCTATTACTATTATTGGAGGTGAAAAGTAAACAACATCAGCCATATTTAAGTAGAATTTGATTAAAGGGAACATTACGAAATAAAAAGACCCCAGAATATTTCAAAAGTGTAATTACACTGAAATTATTCATACATTAATACAGTCATCATTTTTCTTGCAGAGAAAATGATATATTCGACGGTAGCAAACGTTAATTATGGCGGCTGTTCCCCAAACACGAAAGCAACGGCGAGTTTTTATACATTTAAGTACACGGCGGATTAAGCAAGATTTTTATAACTCCACTTTGATTTAATAGCAACACAAGGGCCGTATATTCAACTGACGTTTAAATCCGCCCACTTTTTTCCAGAGCCGTACTCGAAATTATCCCAGCGAAACGCGTTAAGCATCCGCGCCAAGCAGATAGATGGCCTTATGAATTCTAATTGCGGTTAAGTGGCCTTACGAGGGCAGTTTTCAACCCGTCCATAGGGTGAAGAAACGCCAAAACTCTGCTGCTCGCATCGAGGATGCCTCCCCATCCTTTCATAGGAAGTATACGTAGTTCTTTGCGAAATCCTGGTACATTCGGTCACGTACTGAACCCGCACATTCGCGCTAACCGCACGCGCACGCACTTTACAACGAAACGCGTGTGAAAAAGTCAGCGGAAACAGACGGTCTTGCACAGCGAATCAAGATTTTATTATACCGGCTTTATAACAATAAAACGTATGTTCCCTTTTATCATTCATAGCTACTTTACCACGAAATAAAAACAACTTATTAACGTATCAAAACTTTGTTATTAGATACAGAAATAGATAAAGTAAGATGTATTACACGTAAACAAAAAACAAAGTTTAACTTTTACGAGAAGATAGGAACAACACGACAATTTGAGATAAGAATGTAGTAAAAGTTGTCAAAGATCTGACGTCACGTGCGGCAAGAAGAAGAAGCTACGCCGTCGTCCTCAACTCTCGAAACGCGCCCGAGGTCTCAATGGTAATTAACTTACTTGGTTACGATAATTAAATTCATGCTAAGGAATACAACAAAAATAGCTGAGAGTGTTTGAACAGAAATTTTGTAATTATATATCCTTTAACTTTCGTACTGGAGATTCTTGTAATTGGAGCATTTGTTATTTGATAATTTAATGTAATTTCTGTAACGAGAAATGCAGTGAAACCAGTCTATCACTGTTTTCAATTCCACTGACAACTCCATGTAATTCGCATTTGCATTTTCATTAACTTGGATTCATTCTGTTATTAACGTGATATTTATTTCGTAAGGTACGCTGCAAGTTTTAATACACAAATTTCATTATATTCAAATGCAACTCTTGTTACTACAGCTACAATTGTCTTCGGTCAAATGCTTCAAATAAATGTGAAGTATTTGAAGTCTTTTAAATTAATTTCTTACAATACTTGTACTATAAGTTACCTATTAATGACAAAATTGAAACACAGTAAGTATTGTAAACAATAGCTTACTAACCTCGATCTGTAAGTGATTTTATTAGGTCGCGAATGTTTAAGAAATATCAACCCTTCGCGCTTCGATTTCACAAACTATATTCTTGACCTAAAAACTGTCACTTATAGTTATGGTACCTAATAAACTATAAAAATGTCTGGCAGCAGAAAATATATGATGGCGAAATGTTGGAGATCTTTACTTGCTTCATTTATTACGTTGCTATTAATTACCAGATTAATTAATTACCTATTTCAATTCAGTCTGAATTGCATGTGCATTTACTTTCGCAATTAAACCACAAATCACAATAAAACGTATTTCAATTTACGGTTATTTTAAGTGATTCCAATACATCCAGACTGGGTTGTTTTAAAAGCAACCATAATGCGAAATTCGTTTTGTGGTTATTCTGATAATGCCACAATACGATGTAATTGATTTTTACGTTCAGCACACGGTACGAGTATTTGACTGTGTCGAATGAGCCGATTATATGTGCCACTGAATTCAGAAATGGAAGGAATTTACCATCAAATAATATTAACTGGGAATTTATATGGAAACAATTATGTCTTTTCCTCAACTATAATCAAATAGGTATACAATTGATTATTTATTTGATGCACAACCTGACCGAAAAGCATGTGTTTAGCCCTAAAAAGTAGGCTTAAACACTTATTTTTGGCCCATGGGCCAAAAAGAAATAATTCCTATGGATATACAAATAAAATGACAATTTTTGTTTATTGTGAATACTTGATTCTGCAAAATATCATCTTGGCATATAACCTACTTACATATTTTAATCTTTTGAACATATAATTAAATGTTATTTTGTTGTGGATAAAATATTGTATGTACCACGGGTGAAATTAGCGTTTCTGATCCTCAGCATATTATTAGCCCTCCGCGCTTTGCGTCTCGTGTTAATAATCATGCCACGGGCCAGAAACGCTTTATGTACATAAATAACTATTTTATGCTACAAAATAGGACCTTAATTCCAATTAATAAACTAATTTAAATTAACTTCATGTTGTACAGAATAACAAACAAATATTCAAAAATACGACTGTTTTTCCTCCGGTCTGACAAGAACCCATTAAAATTATTTGTATATTCTCCTTTGAATAAGGGAAGGTTACACCTGAGTGGAAAGGATACCACTACAAGCTATTGGCCTCTTGTTCTGTAATTGAGATTATACTCCTGTTATGGAATATACCTCGAGTAGAAAGTGTTCTTACCGCTCTAGCATTGTTGGTGCTTTAATCAACAAACTCCATTTTTGATCGACAATAGGCTACTTTCTGCTTTAGGTACACAAATAACTATTCTATATCTAAATCCTAAGAAACGTCATGCAAGTATGGCCAGACTTCGTAAACGTATTGAAATGTTAACAAGTCAATTTACGTGGATAAATACAGTAGAGTACTCTATCTAGCATGAATTGAAAAGAAACACAAACAACAAACATTGCTGGGAAAATTGTATTTGTGATAAAAGGGTTGTGCAACAATGCTTGCGATATAATGCAACAGTAAGCGATTCACATCATACAACGGATATTGTTAACTCTAACTGGCGGGATTTAATATCGCGCGTCGCTGACAGCAGCGCTTTTGACGGGCGATGGCGAAGCACAGTACTTCATTGAGTGCACGTTTCAAATATAGAGCCACAAAAATGCCAATTAAAATTCTACGTCAAACCGCGAACACTGACGGAGGAATTTAGGACTTTAACAATGGAATTAATTTTGTAAGTATAAATAAAATTTAATTTCAAAAGAGCTATTTTTTTTCATTAGCGCCTAGATGCTTTCATGTTTAAGTTATGAATTTTTTTAAGAATTTTTCCCTTCATAAAAATTTGTTACAAAATTTTGCAGCAACTGGAACTGATGTTCACATTTACTGAAAAGATTCATCCTGCAATGAATCTTATCCTAATATACTACTTTCGCTTCATCCACATTCATAATTCCTTTCATACAAGTTCATCTTATCTACAGTTCCTACAAAAAAAAACTGTCCATGCATCACTCGTAATTCCTAGAGATTTTAGGTCCTCCTATTATTTATTTATGCTACTCTTGACAACAGAATTTCATTCTCTCCTCACACTTAAAGTCGAAGTAACTAAGGCAACTAACTCAAATTATGCAAATTTTTGAGTTAGTTGCCTTTGTTACTTCTACTTTGAGTGTGAAGTGAGGATGATATGAGGGTGAGTCACGACTATGAATTTGGCCCTTAATTTTAATTACAGTACAGGGTCCTGACTCATAAACCGAAGTAGGATTTAAAATTACCCTTGTGAAGTGCGGTTACCAGCCGTCGAATCACGGCCCTCAAAGATGTTAGCGGTAACCACAACCACTCACATTTGTAAAATGAAATATGTACTTATTCACTATATAGCACAACAGGAAATAAATCTCAATTGTAGTTTAAAACATCCAGATGCAGAAGATAGAATTAACCGAAATTTTAAATCGCAAACTCTTATAATAATAAAATTAAAACATAAAATATAATTGAACTTAAACATATTTATAAAATGGGTTAAATATGAATGTTTCCCAAATACAAATGTTTATTAATTACTGAAGAATACTCGACTGGACCAATCCGAATTAATAATTAATGGCAAATCAATTGTACAATAGCTCTAAATGAAATATTGTGTTTTGTATATGACATTAAATTATTCAATATATCAATATATTCCATACACAACTTTATATATTTTATGTTTAATCCATTAACAAGTGCAAAGTTCCCGTAAGATAGTGCACAGCATTCTACTGAAAAGATAATATTCTATATTCTAATTACGCGCAAATTTTATCGGATTCACGAAGCCGTTATGCACTTGCACTGTATTTAAAATGCAACGGCGCCTACGTGGTGTAAGTATCAGTTTAAAAGCGTTCGCCAATTATTAACTGCTAATCTAGCGAGAAAGTCTCGGCTCTCAGCCAATAGTAAAACGTTATCAGGTCACGTTCAAGAGATATAACATTTCGCGGAGGAATTCTCTTCAGCCAAGAACAAACTTTCTGGAAGATAGCAGCAGCATTCATCTTTTAATTTGTTAGTATTATTTTACTGAATTATTTTGTAACACCTGATGTTGCTATAACCACATGACTAATATAATAATAATCTATATTTCGACAAAGTTTCTAATAAATTCAGTCGTTAATTAAACATAAAATGGCGCCTCAAGATAATAGTTTTATTTTTTCTTTATGAACGGAAAAAATTATAAGAAACATTGTTGAGAGATTAAAATACTGGTCTTAAAACAATTTTTCATTAATTTTTAACGGTTCAAGCTCTGCAATCGTTGGAAAATTAAAATATTGACCCCATTTCTTAAATAGTTTTTCACTAACTCCTCATATTTAGGATCTACAATTGAATATCTTTATAAAAACCCGTCTTTCAAGCGCCTCCACCAAATTTTGACATTGCAAATTTAGCTTGTTTTATTTATTTTTAAAGTATGTGTAGAATAAAATAAATAAATATAGTATCATTCTTTCAAAATATGTTACTTTCATCTGCAATTTCAGATCTTGACAGTCGACACATATATTTATAATTGATAGAAGATTTTTTTTTTTTTGCGCTTGAATCTGTATAGAAACTGACTTCAATTCATATACAAATAAAGATAAAAAAATATATCATCACGCCTTCTACCCATTACTGGGTGTGGTACTCTGCAGAAGCAGATCTCGGTAAGTGATATATTTTATATAAATAAATAAAAGGTAGCTAGCTGAGTGACATCGGTTCGATTCCCACAGCCGACAAACAATTTTCACAACATTAAAATGATCCCTGTGGCTCCCCCTCCACTAACATCTTTAGGACCGTGATTTGACGCCTGGTAACCGCACTTCACGCGCATAAATATATCACTTACCGAGATCTGTCCCAGCATAGTGCCACATCCAATAATGGGTAAAAGGCGTGATGATATATTTATTTATTTATTTCATAAATAAAAGCCTCTAGTTTTTACCGAACGGCGTGCGGTAAACACATGGTCTCCGAACGATTTTGAGATATGTAATACTGTCAATGTCGGACGAAGGCACGAAAAATTAATTTAGTTGGTCTGGCGTAAACCATGTAAATATTTAATGAGAAAGTTGCGGGCCACTAACAAAATTATCAAAATTCTGTTATATCTTTGTAAATAATTGAGTAGGTGTCGAATATTTGCTACAAGACACGTGAGTAATTAATCCGTAAATGATTTAAGCTGAGTAAACTTGAACAGTGGCAGCATGGCGCCACCTACATAATTACCGATGATAATTGAATCTGCCAAACATTCGTGTGTTCCACTGCACACATGCAGCTTCACGCGAATGCACCTGAAATGTAGATTCGAATTTGCATTTGCGTACGTTTCTGCTGCATTAAGGACCACTTCATTGATTCATGTGCCGATACATTGTAAATTTATACACGTGATTTAGTTCTGTGTGTAGGTTTTAGCTTCATACATAAAACACGAGTGTAAATATATAATTGTAGGTATCCGTGAACAATTATAAATTGTTAATAACTAGCTCAAATTTAATTTGTTCATTATTTATTAACGCTATTAAATGTGTTAATCACAAAAATATGTGCGTTGCTATAATTTATCCTGGAATTTATCTGAATTCATTACTAATGCGTGTGATTAATATCCTCACAGAAATTATTGTTTTGATTTTATGTCATGATTTTATTACTTTAAAGCCGACATACACTAATTACAAAGTAAAATACTTTAAATAGCCCGGTTGTAAAAACAGTTATCAATTTTTCTTTTTTTCTATTTGTGCAAGTATTGTAAAGAATAGCTTATTAACCTCGAACTGTAAGTGATTTTTTTTAGGTCACGAATGTGTAGGAAATCTCGACCATTTGAGCCTCGATTTCCCAAACTACATTTTTAATCTAAAAACTGTCACTTACAGTTCATGGTACGTAATATACTATTTGACAATACTTGTATTGTAAGTTACTCGTACCTATTAATGAAAAAATTGAAACATAGTATGTGGAACTTTCATTGCACTGTGGTTTCCATGGTTATATCAGGACTTTAATATTTACTTACTGTCCACCATGAACAGTAAGTAAATATTACATATCAAGGTCCTGTTTATTTTAACAATTTGACAGCTGTCAATTTTGAAACCTATTTTTCTTTTCCTTCTATTTGTGCAAGTATTGTAAAAAGTAGCTTATTAACCTCGAACTGTAAGTGATTTTTTTTAGGTCGCGAATGTTTAGGAAATCTCGACCATTTGGGCCTCAATATCCCAAACTACATTTTTGACCTAAAAACTGTCACTTACATTTCATTGTACGTAATATATTAATCCTTAATTTAAGCAGAATCCAAGTTGCCAGTAATTTTATCCCAGTATTTGTAAAGGTGGTTTTAACATTATAATGTAGAACATAAAAATAAAACGTAAGGAAGAAGATATGAATTAAGCTCTTAACGACAAACATCTGCTTAGCAAAATCCTTTAAAATGCTAGTTGAAATCATAAAAGTTAATATGGTAACAAAATTGTAATGAGATTTTTAACGAAGCAATTTGTTAGCTAATCTTCATTGAGAGAATATGCACTGGGCGACACAAACAACACCTGCGAGCCCGGAGCGGGCGCGTCTCGACGCCGGGCAGCGACTCCGCGGCCGCCGACGTCGCCGCCACGAAAGACCCGGATGTAAGAGGATTAAGGAATTAGCCGATGTTCGCTAAATTCATTTCGTACCATATCCACCTTCAAACAATCTCAATCGGCTCACGTTATAATTACGTTGTAAAAAAATCAGTGTTGCCACCTAAACGAATTAAATACTTTTCTATATCGGTTCATAAGTGTTATTGGAAAATATGTTTAAGAATTTGATCCTACTGACAAAACTTGAAACTACAGCAAAGGAGCATTTTCATAAGAATTGTATGCAGTTACATAGAATTTTGATGTTCTCAACTTGACAATTATAGTTAGTGTCGTCTTTACCTTAACGGCACATGGGGCATGAGCCCAGTGCCCTCGGTTTGATAGGGGCCTCAAAATGCCGAGATCGTCGTGTATACGGAAAATATAGGAGCTCAATTATTATCCAATTTTGCAAGAAATTGCTGTTATTTTTTAAAAATTTAAATGTAAATCAAAACCAGATGAGATTTCTAAATAATTTTTAAACAATGAACAAAATTTTAGTAAATCTAAAAAAAGTTACATAACTTAAAATTTCTTAATTAATTCTATAAAATTTATACAAATATTAAAATAACTTTAAAATATTTAAAAGAACTTTGAGGACAACAGACGTCCCGGAAGAAACTATCGTCATTAACGTAAGTTTAATTCTCAAAATACGAGTAGTAATCACTTCACTTATATTTGATTTATATAAAGTTAACCATAATAACCGATAATGTCACTAAATAAAACTACATATTGATGTTTTCATTCACATTTTTTTTACTTTCATACTCATATTTTGTGTGCCCAAGGGTCCCTGCATGACCTAAGACGGCCCTGGTTATAGTATGTCATCAAGTTCTACCAACTGTCTACAACAAAATCTGACGTATCGTAATAAACGTTCTTTCGATGCGCAACTAGGTTTCATAATGAACGTAAAATAGAAAAAAGTTAATTCAAATTGCTTACGAGTGCTCTGGAAAATGTTTGAAGTATTTGACTCTAAAATAATTTGGAAACGATTGACGATGCCAAATATGTCAAACAGAATTAATGAATAAATAACTTTTAATTGCTACAAAAAATATGAAAACCAAGCGTTACATTTATTAATTATATTGTTTTAAATAAAATATACAAATTAGGGTTGGTCGGAATGCAAAATGTAATTTGATTTATTTATGACGGTACGAGCATTTAAAGGCAATTACAGATATTTAATTTGTTCTGAATCACATTTTAATGAAGGAATAAATTTGGCACATTGAGCTGGTTTAAAATGAATCGGGTATTCAATTTTCAATTTCCCTTTCAGATGGCGATTGTGATTGGAAAGAGAGCGCGGAAAATTCCTGAAACACTTAATCTATGGGCACTCAATGCATATAAATTTCTTGCGCTTAATGCAGGCAGTTTGTCATAAGAAATGGCTGTTCAAAAGATTATTAAGTTTTGTAATCGTGAAATAAATCAACGGATTAACCAAGTTAGCCCCCCTCCTCAATTAAGGAAATAATTTCATACTTAACAAAAAAGCTTCGTTCTTCGTAATATTTCGCAGCGTAGCTTCTCTGCAATGTGCTCGTAAATTTCCAACCATTCACCGCAAAAAAATGAATTAAAATTTCTGAGCTCACTTCGGCTTCAATAAAAAATATTGCCACCTTCACGCGATCGAATTCTAATCCTGCTAAATTTCAGCCTTTTTATTTCTTTTCGTTCTGCTTCTTCGATCTATAAAATTCAGCATCATTCGAAATTATCTTACTAAGGCACGCTCCAACAATTTATTTATTTATTTAATTCCTTATATGCACAACACGAATTTAACCTCAATTTTTCCATAGTTCTCACCCTAATTTTCTCACAGATAACTTTACCCGTCCCTTTCTGCTTTCGACTAACAGTTGGAAAAGTCTATTTACTGCTCGGTCACAGAATAGTATATTACATAATAAGTCAGGAAAGTGATATTTTAATTGACGAAGCAGTTGTCTGAAATACGAGATTGCAGGTCTAGTATTTTAATCCGCTGAGCCAAGTAAAAACACTTTTATGACGTATTATTTCTCGTTTAATTTAAACAATATTTATTCATATATAATTCAGAATGTTTAAATTTTTTGATATTAATTGTACTGACAACATATTACGTATCCAAGGCTACAACAAAAATAACAGTCAGAGAAAATCTCCACCAAACTGTTTTGTACTTTACCAGACTGTTGCTTTTGTTGTAGCCTTAGATATGTATTTTACTTGCCTGTATTTATAATAACCTACTTTCCATACTAAAATTGGTCAGGACGGTAGGCACTTTCTCGCCGGTTTCAGAAAAAAGATTTTACCTGATTGTTTGGTACTTTACCAGACTGGTTTCTATTGTTTTAACCATGTATACGTAGTCTGTGCAATTCTTATCAAAAAATGTAAACATTTTTAGTAATTTACGATTAATTATTACTTAAATTAAACTATCTCAGAAAAAATAGTATACATAATACGTCAGGAAAGTGTTTTTCTCCACTTAGCGGATTAAAATACCCGGCCTGCGGCTTTGTATTTCAAACAACCGCTTCGTCAAATAGAGCATCACTTTCCTAATTTACAATTTAATACACCATTGTTTTGTATGGACGTAAAATTTCACTCTCTTTCTGAAAGTCCATTGCGACTATCAAAAAATCATTTATGCAGTTATCTTTTATCAATAACCCATTTATATCAATATCTACACTATTTTCTTGCCTTGGAGAAAACCCGACTATGTCCGAAGCGTTCTCCGAAGGAAACTCGTGCAATGATCGGATAGATCTTCGATCTGCTGGTCAGCGATATCGTTACATCTAATGGCATCGTCTTTACTTCCACTTCTACCGCGATGTGAAACTGCGATCAAGCTATATCGAACTATGGCTCGAGAATGACCGCAGATAAATATGATACTGGTCAATTACACTCATAAAAGTGCAACGAAATACGTTTTTGATCACGATCATTTTCAGCAACGCATCAAAATATTACAGCAGAGATTGGATTTATGGTATTTTTATTTTAATGTGTTATTTGGATTTATTGGCACAACATTGTTCCAATGTTTTAATCAAAATTTATTATTATTTCAAGCAACCCTTAATATTTAACAAGCAAGAGTTCGTGCGTTTAAACCTTGCTGATTTCAACTTACATCGCAAAATATGATTTGTGTCTGAGTGGTTCGGATTCCATTATACACTGTAGGCTCCCTGTACTGTAATTGGGATTAAGTTCCTGTTGTGCAGAGTAACAAATAAAGATGTTAAATTTTTTTAAAATTAGAAATTGTAACAGAACCCTTGATTCTATTACAAAAACACAAATAAAATATATATTTTTTTAAACTAGTAGCTTCGTACAAAAGTAAAATGCATAAAAATAAAATATATGTAACGGAATATATGATTTTAGTCATAGAAATAGCGGTCGGCCTTTACGGTAGGCTCCACGGATACTGAAGTAGAATTCAGTTCTGTAAGACAATAATCACAATTTTGAAATTATCTCAAAAACTAAAGAAGATACGAAGTTGCGCTCAAAGGCATTGAATTCCCCGTGTTCGAATTGACTTATTAGCAAAATTTGAGATCTTTTGAAGCAATTTAAGATTTTTGAATTTTTTTATTATTTTTCTAAGGGGTATCCCTTAGGTTTTTTACGATTTTCAAACAATTTGCTCCAAAACTCTTACTCGTACGACTATTGTAACGAAAATTTACATACATATGTATTTTGACCCGCTGAATACAATGGTTAAATCACCAACTGCGTACGCCTTCTTGTTTTTAGGATATTGTCAAAAACTGTTTTAGAAAAAAAAT
This sequence comes from Pterostichus madidus, assembly GCA_911728475.2. NCBI lineage: Eukaryota > Metazoa > Arthropoda > Insecta > Coleoptera > Carabidae > Pterostichus > Pterostichus madidus. Next base: position 41,061,834 of record OU452305.1, read on the forward strand.
TATTGATAATTTTTGAAAATTTTAAAAATCGCTGAAAATATGTATACAATTTAATTGAAACACGAGAAAGTCAATGCCGTTGAGCGCATCTTCATATCTCGTTTAGTTTTTGAGATATGGCCTCTGAAAGTCAAAAAACTTAGGTGTTGAAATTTTTTAAAGTTCAACAATTTTGGAGGTTATATCTCAAAACCTAAACGAGATTTGAAGTTGCGTTCAACAGCATTGAATTCCCCGTATTCGAATTGACTTACTAGCAAAATTTCAGCGATTTTTTTTCTGGAAATTTTTCATTATTTTTTCCAAAGTTTTTTACCATTGTCTTTAAATCAGATTAATGAAATTTACAGTGTCCACAAAACAAATAAGAAACGCAAAAATCAAAGAAATAAAAGTACTGAATTGCTTGACTAGAATAAAATAAAAACTTCAACACGAATTCCCATTTAAGCATTCCTTTATTCATGTCCCCACCCAAGGCGCCGCCCCTGTTTCATCCACCGCTTGCTTTATAGGGTGCCGTAACAGCGAATGGCGTCTAGAGCCCCATTTTACGATTTGCACTAAATCCGGACCGGTATGACCCCCGCTAAAGGTAATTTTCTATCCGGCAGCGCTTGAATTACGAAAAACAGTTGGAGTGTGAATTACTACAGCCTCCCCCACGTCACAAAGTGTCCTCTGCAGTTGTGTGATTCTTTGTAGGATATCCCTGATGCTGGTACCCTATAACACGCTACATTGCCGCTGATAAAATCTTTAGAATCTGTCGCTCTGTGAATTGTGACTTATCGTTTCGGGTGTTTGAAGTACGAATTGTATGAACTTGGAACGGTGGATACTTCTGCTCCACAAATAGTTTCATGATGCGGATTCTTGATAAGCAAGAGGAAGAGTTGGTTGATACTTTGAGTAACCGTATTTCTCTGTCCTTTCTTTATTTTAGTTTATTTGTTATTCTACACAAGACGACAGTAATACCTGTTATAATATAGTGAAATAGCAGCTTTATAGTATATTATATAGTAAGTCAGGAAAGTGATATTTTACTTGACGAAAATAATAATTTAGAAAGATTTCAAAATTTTTTTAATAATGTTATAGGAATTTCCTCAAAGAAAATAATTTCTGAAAGAATTGTCTTGATCTGGTCTTTAAGAATCAGTTGTTGAGTAAGAATAAAATATGTGTACGCTACTGTAGTTACCCCTGTACCCATGTGGTCGATTAGCATATTTATACCATCATCAACACTAGTACGGGGAGTGAGAGTCCGTTCCAGTGGCGGAGAGGGTGGTTATTGGACGCGGGCGTCGGAGTCGAAGCGAGACCAACGTCGAATGAAAACAATAACGTACCGGGCTCCGCTCTGGGAATCTTACATCCGGACATCCCAGCTCCGTAATTCTATCTACCTCTCTCGTTCTAATAGCGTCTCGTCTCGCTCACAGAGACTGGATTGTCTGGTTTGTTGTTTAGAAAGACTATTTTCAACAGTTCTCAAACTTTATTTGTGGCACAAAGTGGGTCATTAGATATCTAATGCGTTTCCACCAAGAATGTGTTTGATATTTGTAGTGCCTCCTTCGAACTTTCTTCTACGGATAATGGACAAGTTTAAATTGCAAGCAATACCCATATTTTTTAGTCAAAAAGAAGAATGGTTTAATAAATAAAATAAATATTTCATCACGCCTTTTTACCCACTACTTAGTGTGGCATTCTGCCGAAGCAGATCTCGGTAAATAATATATTTATGAGTGTGAAGTGCAGTTACCAACCGTAAAATCACGGTCCTCAAATATTAGTGGTGGGGGAACCACAGGGGTAATTTTAATTTGGTGAGAAATGTTTATCGGCTGTAGAGCTCGAACCGAGGTTCTCAGGATCCACAGGCCGACTCGATATCACTGAGCCATTACCCCCATATAAGAATGGTTTAATGATTGACGTAAAATGTGTTAACAGCTATCTACCTGCACGGAAAAATAAAATTTTGTTATTCATGTATATGTAATTATAAATTTAAAATGAGTTGAGTACTGTATTTCATTATCCTTTATCCCTAATGTAAATAGGTACAGATTTTCTCTCTCGCATTCGTGATCAAAGCGTGTATGACATTTAAGAACGACAGGTCTGGATTCAAAGTTATTACATACCCGGTTATGGGCGCCCACAGACATTTTTTCAGGGGGGGAATATCTCTTCCGTAAATTGGCACCACTTCTTCAATAAATATTCCGATTTAGCAGTTTTACCTTTCTTATTTTCTAATATTTTGTTTCTATGTATATTTAATAAACTTAGGGCTAGTTTTTCAATTACCGATTCACGATTAATGTTAATCATGATTAAATAATAATAGAAACCATAGTTTCCATTATTATTTAATCATGATTAACATTAATCGGTGATTGAAAACCTGGCCTTAAGATTACTCAATCATTACGATAGGGAACATGTCGTTAGTTGTTGGAAATTTAGTTTCAACTTGGATTTATTATCTTTAAACATATAATTTATTTTTAATTTTATATTGTATTTGGTTAGTTAATAATCAGAGGGGGGGCAAGCGCCCCTTCTTGCCTCCCTTGCGGACGCTTGTGTACACGCTATATCATGAAAAGCCGGCCATACTATTTTCCCTTAAATGTTAACATAGAATAACAGTTTTGCTGTACGTATTGCTTCCCAAATTACCATGACAAAAATACTTCAAATTAAAATTGTAGAGAAAAACTGTTTTTCCATACTAAACGCCTATGCCTCGCTGTTCATGATACACCCGGTAGACACTAGACAAAACGAATGAAAATATAATTTAAAAATTCTGATTCGCAATTAGATGTTTATAGTAGCAAATAAAATTTTCTTTTAATCAAAGTTGAGTAGTTTTAAAAGAAAAAGAAAATCACATTGTTCTAAAATTAATATTTCATGGTGTTTTCTGCTAAAAGTGATAGTTTCAAATAAAAATGGTAAACAATTGAAAATATCTTTTAAATAATTTGTGAACGTTTGAAATCAGGGAGTATAAGTACAAAGCATCTATCAGTACATTTCTAAATACAAAGTAAATTATCGTTTATGGATTGGTAAGGCAGTATTGAGGTAGTTTAGTGGGTCATGTACGTAGTTTGCGTATGTTTGTAACTAAATGCGGTGCTGTAATGTGTGGTCACGCATGACGCAAGAGTTTGAGAACGGCACTCAGCAACACGATACCATACAACAGCAGTTTAGCATATCTATGCAATTTCGAGGGGTTCAAAAACACGAGGACATCCTGCAGAGAGGTCGATTTCAGTGCGTCGACTTCTCGCTCGTATAAATGCAAATGATTTCGAAAAACGTCGTCGGTACGCCGTTAGAGGCATAGCTGCGTCCGCGGCGTCGTCACACCTTCCTATCGGATGCATTTAAATATTTCATCTTCATTTCGGCAGCATGGGGCCAGTACAAACTCTGGACTATTACAAGTTTACAAACAAGTCACATTCGAGTGGGTAATACGGTGCTTGGCTTACGACCTGCGAGGTTTGCCCTGGCGTGAGCATCGTCTCACGGGACGCCGACGCCGTGCTTCGCGCACGCACCGCGTTGGATTGCACGCCGCTGCCTCGCCGCCCCATAAAAAAGGACGAGAACATGTCTCATTCCGTTCGTGCTTATTCGAAAACCAAGATGGATGAGTGAAATAAAACTTGCGGGGAATGATACGGATGGCCGCCTTTCCTTTAAAAGAATGAATCCATTTGTGAATATAAAATGAAAGTGAGTTACTGGGTGAACTCCGTTGCCTCACTCATGGAACTGTCCTGTCTGTCTGACAAATTCCTTTTTCATGACCGATTTACACTCAACCCTAACTGGAAAACAAACCACACAAGAAACCCTTCGAATTGACTGCTTTCATAAACAATTCACACATAAAACACTTGTGAATAGATCATGAATTTTACATCAACATAAAATATTTAATATTCATCCGATCATTCATATTTATGCTCAACAGGTTAGAATTATTTCTTCATATCTCTCCATTTTATTATTATTTATTTATATGCTATATCAAATGCTTTCAATCAAAGGAAACAGCATATTTCAAATCAACAACAAATTTCGTTTGTTTTTGCGTTAGAATGACTATTTAATGTAGCGTATATTAATTAATTTATTGACGAAGTATAGTTTATATTGTAATGAAGTTTGAAGTGAATCAGTTCATTGAATAATGTTTCAATATAGTTTGTAAAGTGTAAACTAATTTGCAAAAAGTTAAACGTAAAAATAAATAGAGCAGAATCAGTTGTACACGCAGCAACATTGGAAAACAAACGATGCACACGAGACACACAAAGTTGTTCCAGTAAATATAATAACACCCTCTCCACATGCAACAGCGCAGAGGCGGGCAATAAATACAGCGTTGCCAAGCGAGATCTCCACTCTCCACTACAGGGGAGTAATTGATGGAAAATTCAATAATGGAAAAGTTTTCATGTGTGTGTTTATAATATAAACGCACATACAAACAAACCGTGCAAACAACGAAAATGATCTACAAACAAATATTAAACTTCATCTTCTCTCGACGGCAGCGCCGTTACGAACGTTGCGAGAAACTCGAACATAATGGTGCAGATTTCGAAATTCTCGTTGAGTTCATGTCGACGTTTCGCGTGTTCAAAGGTAAATTCTAAAGTTAACAAGGTAATTAAATAAACCGTCTAATTTTCCCTACGAGAAAACAAATACACATAACTAAACAGGTAGTGTTTTTCAATTGACGCTAATACCTTTGATCTCGTCGATTGTACCATACAGTTTACTTCAACGTCAATGTGATCATCGAAAATGTAAATGGAATATATATTCAATTAGTGATATAACTGTGCGACTAATCATAATGCATTTCACCCATTACTGTGTGTGGCACTCTGCCGTAGCAGGAGGTCTATTCTAATTGACATAGCCACTGTGGCTACGGTAGCCACATCGCTAAACATCAAGTATCCACCTGGTGGTATAAACTCACTGTCATTCGATATTTGATTTTTTTTATTAGTTTATTTATAATAATTTTCTTTAATCACAGATATAGAACTCAAATAAAAACTACATTTATATAATGAAATCGAACAAATTTGACAATTTGACATGAATATTTATTTAAAAATAAAGAGGTTGACGACTATACTATATTTTAAAGACCAATATTAAAAATATAATTTTCTAATTTGTTAGTCCCGCTATGAAGCTGTCATGAAATATCATAGCCGTAGCCACAGCCACATCCCGCTATGAATTATAATAAACCCCAGATCTCGACAAATGTTATATTTATACGCGTGAAGTGCGGTTACTAGCCGTCAAATTACAGCCCCCAAAACATGTTAGTGAAGGAAGAGCCATAGCGATAATTTTAATTTTGTGAAAATTGTTTGTTGGCTGTGTGAATCGAACCCGGGTTCCCAAATACAAAGTCCAACTCGATACCACTGAACCACCTACCCCATAAATACAATTAAGTAGCTGACAAATTAAATAAAAGCTGTAGACTTTACCGCGATAGACCATTTGACAATTTGTAAATGAATATTAAAATAAAAATGACAACAATGACAGTACAGGAGCGTAAGTTGTACCTCGCTTTTATCCACTGCACTGCGATTGCCTGTAATGAACGGTAATGTGATGTGTAGATATTGAATGTAAGTTTGTAAATTTTGTGAGGTAGAAGTATCATTAGTTTGTTTCTCTGTAGCGTTCCACTAACGAACTTACAAACGAGCGTTGGTGCTAATCTTGCCGGTTCTTTGTTTTAACTGACATATAATCGGTTTTGCCGTGCGAACTTCGACACCCAACAAATAACACAACGCAGGAGCATTTCTTGCTGCGGCGGCGATGGCTTGCGATGGGTCGCTGTCCGTTTAGAAGAAAAAGGCCCTCGCTCCGACCCATCTCGGACGCTTCGCAAAAAAGAGACAAAATACTTTAACAGTGACAAACGACCTCACCCTGCCTGCAACCTCTGTCTTTCTACCTAGGATTTACAGTAAGACTCTGAAAAGAATCAATTTCCAAGGCGTCGAAGCCATTGTCTTCTTCCGGAGTGGCTTCGCAGAAGAACATCGCGTATGCCTAGCGCGTACTTCCTCAGGACAAACTCATCGCCATCCGGGATGTTTTGACACTTTTCAAGACAATCTTTTTCTTACTCACACCCACAAATCAAATTGCAATAGGAGCGCCGCCTCCAAATAATCTTAAAAATAAATAAATAAATATATCATCATGCCTTTTACCCATTACTAGGTGAGATACTCTGACGTAGCAGATCTCGGTGACTGATATATTTATGCGCGTGAAGTGCGGTTACCAGCAATGTCAAAACATGCCTCCCAAAGATGTTAGTGAAGAACACACAGAGGACAGAAATAAATTTAATAAGAAAATTTCTTGAATATCATTGGCTAACAGACGCCTCCGCGGTGATCTGATAATCGCTTACCGTACGTTCCACCGCATGTACAACAGCGATACGAGTAACATATTTATGCTCAACAGCAAAACTCAATTGCGCGGCCACAGTCTGAAACTGACACACGGCACTTACAACACGACTTGCCGTCAGAATTTTATTAGGAACCGTGTTTTTCACCAATGGAACTCTTTACCTGAAAATGGCAGTGTGCGCGTAGTCAATCAACACATTTAAAAATGAAATAGACAAATTTTTATTCACACAGTGATTCAGTGTAGTGTTTGTTTATGGCCTGTATTTACAAGTGCAAATTGTGACGAGTCTTTTATTTACACTCTACACGCTCTTCAGTTGTCGCCATCTTTACTTATTAATTAAGTTTATTTTGTTTTGTTCATGCTCGGCTGCTTTCATTATATTACCACACAGTCGAAACAAAAGTCACTATATTTTATTGTTCTGTTATTTGTTTTATATGTTTTCAACTGTTATATTAATTTGTACGCACAATGTAATGTATTCTTTTACTTTTTTATGTATCAGAGCTTATAGGATTTCATCCTCGGCTCTTCCTAAATTTAATAATAATAATAATAATGTTATTAGGAATTATATAACCTCTACTATAATCGTCCCATAATTTCATTTTCGGAAAGTGAGTTGGTTTAACATTTTAAAATCTGATTAGAATAAGATTAGCTAATTCCGAATTTTGCAGTAAATAAATAACGAAATGAAACACGTCCTCACACAGTTTGTAAATTGTCTAGGCTATGTTATTCAAACATACTAGTATAATGTAAGCCGTAGTAAAACAAATATCTCCGCTAGTAAAATGGTAATGAGACTTGTACTACACATCTGCATAACAAAAACTGTCACATAAATTAACTGTTAATGAGCTGTTAAATTTACAGGCATATTGAGTTTCGCATAAAATGTCTCTGAGCCTAGACCTCCTTGACGTATCATACTTTGTTAACGGTTTAAGATTTTGTTATACTTCAAACAACGAAACCATAGGTAGTTTTTTGCAGGAAGGTAAATGCAATCAAAGAAGAATAAGCTATTCCAATAACACGGAATTTAAAGAAATGTTTAACGTATATCAATTTTAGTTGTAAATGTATTGGCGTATCTAACTTACATTTATTGAACCAGATCACTTATTTATTTCACTGGATTACTTCGCAGTACTAGAATTATAGATTCTAATTTACTTTGAAATAATTCACCCCAATAAATGCATCAGTTTGCTTAATTTAGTTCCTTTAGTCATGTGTTGAATTTATCTGAACTGATTTAAGTGAACCAAGTGCCAAATGGAATACAGCTAATAATGTTAAAACAAATGATCAAAAGTGACGTATTAATAACTAAAATATTTAATCAAAAAGTGAGTTATTCAAAACGAACGTCATTGATGTTCTTGTGACGTATGTAGATCAAATAACTGCAATTTCACATTATGTGGCAATGCGCATGTGCAACGAAATCGCAATTCGACACAAAACAATATTTAATTACAACAATAATTAAAATAATAAAATATAAATATATCATCATGCCTTTTACCCATTATTGAGTGTGACACTCTGCTAAAGCAGATCTCGGTAAGTGATATATTTTGCGCGTGAAGTGCGGTTACCAGTCGTCAAATCACGGCTCCCAAACATGTTAGTGGTGGAGGAGCCACAGGGATAGCTGTTTCAAATGATGAAAATTTGTCGACTGTGGGAATCGAACCAGGGACCTCAGGATCCACAGGCCGACTTCATACCACTGTGCTAGCCATCCCATAAAATAATAATAATATTTATTATTACCTGATTATTAACAGTTATTAATATAATATAATTCTTCACAAATTTCGTATAAATAAAAACTTGCAAAAAAAGGTGTGAAAAATGATAATTAATAAACATTTGACAGCGATGTTAAATGTCGAAGAAAATTTGAAAATAATTTATAATGTTCGTTATAATTTTACAGCACGTATTGTGAGAAAATTAGGTAGTTAATAAATGTCGCCCGCAGGTTTTTCATTTAAAATCTATCCACACAAATCTAGTAGCCCACTTCCAAGCTAACAATGTCTCCAACGTGTGAGAAGAAATGAAGACCAATAAAAAAGTAAATGAAGAAAATTCAATAGAATTCTCCGCGCGTCTTTCGCAGCGTGTCGTCCTTCTCCCGCAGTAGTTCCATCCTCAGCGGCGGTAAATAATGAATAAAGGATCGCTTTTTACGTGATGGAATGCGTCCCAATTAATCACGCGCCCCCTGTGCATTGTCTACGCCGCTGTCAGCTCCTTATCCCCGTCACCTGACATTGAATGCGACTCAAATTTTATACTGTTAACTGCCTGAGACAGATTTGCTAACGACAGGGTTCTGTTTATCCACCGAACGATAGAATACAAAGCGGACATCGACTATTTCCAATGCAAACAAAATTCAACTACTCCTTGTAACTTTCCACGACCTTCAAAATTTAAAATAGTATTCTAGAAACCAAAAAAAATCACTGAAAACGCCCCAATAGTTTATCATACAAAATTAACTTTAGCGCCATTTCAAAATATTTAGAGCAAAATATGACATTATTAATTATGCATAAAAAAATTATCTTGAACGTTTAAGTAATCAAAAAGATAGAGCGTGAAACATAAGCTATATTCCATTTGCCACTTAAAATAAAATAAAATAAATATATCATCACGCCTTCTACCCATTACTGGGTGTGGCACTCTGCTGAAGCAGATCTCGGTAAGTGATATATTTTGCGCGTGAAGTGCGGTTACCAGTCGTCAAATCACGGCCCCCAAATATGTTAGTGGTGGAGGAGCCACAGGAATAGCTTTTTTCAAATTATGAAAATTTGTCGCCTGTGTGAATCGAACCAGGGACCTCAGGATCCACAGGCCGACTTCATACCACTGAGCTAGCCATCCCATTTGCCACTTGGTTCACTTAAATCAGTTCAGATAAATTTGACACATGAGTAAATGAACTGAATTTAGCAAACTGATGCACTTATTGGGGTGAATTACTTCAAAGTAAATTATAGTCTATAATTTTAGCAAAATAAATTCAGCGAAGTAATCCAGTGAAATAAATAAATGATCTGGTTCAGTAAATGTATGCTAGATCTGATCCAAATGGCAAATGGAATACGCCTAAGTTATAAGTTAGAAAAAATACATGTATACTAAAAACGTTATAAAGATTGACTGACATCATCCATCCTGATAAAACTTAATAAGATCATAAGAAACTGGTACAATATTTTAAATGATAATTTAAAAAAAAAAGGCATTGAAACACAAATCTTATATAAGAATATTGAATAATAGCTATATTTAATATCGATTCATGTATAGAAAATAATTATTTTTCATTTTTAATAATTCTTTTATATTTTGCATGACACATAATTTCTGTCAGTGTCGAGTTGTCCTTGATCTGTCAGATTCATGATCAATTGTTTCAAACATAAAAAAATCTGTTTAAAATCTTTGACTTTCACCTCCATTAGTTTTTAAAAGCTATATAATAACAATGCCGACAGGGAGAAATTTGTCAAAGATATATCAATTGCTGATTCTTCATTTAATAATTTATTTTGAATAATAATAAGAATATACAAATAATGGGCCGCTTTTAACCCTAAGGGCCTGTTTTTCAATCGCCGGTTTACTCTCGATTAGTGTTAATCATGATTAAATAATAATCGAAACCATGGTTTCAATTGTTATTTAATCATGATTAATAATAATCGGTGATCGATAAACTGGTCCTAAGTGTTGTACGAGAGGTAAATTAGTATATATGTCATTAATTTTTATTATTAATTTATAATTTATTACAGTAGTGGGCACACTAAAAGTTTCAAGAAAAATGTAATCTTGTCATCTCCAAAGAAGCAACGCGCCATATAATTTAAAAATGGTTACATTTAAACGTAGAAACACCCTATGTCAATTATCTAGTTATATTTTTGATGACGTCAGTCGATCTTTATAGCGTTTTGAGTATATAAATTTTGTTTCGTTAGTCACGTAGGGAAAAAACAAAACTGAAAACATCACAAACTCTAAAAACATTAGGATTATCTAAAAATACTCCAATATATAAAATAATTCCAATGAATCACGAAATTCGAATCATATATGGCGCAGTTATTGTTTCTCTGTTACACAATTGTTCGAAACAATATTTTTAAACTTCATTAAAAAACATAAAAACATATTTACAAAAAGTATTGAAGTATATATCCAATTATTATCCTCCAAAAAACGAACATATATGTATAATTCTCCAGCTCTAACAGTAACTATAACAAAACGAACAAAGTGTAACATTCCGATATTGTAGAATGTAGCAACGAAGCGCAGAAGCGTTTTGAAGCTGGGCATCCCGACGACCGGATACACGTCCCTACGGCGTCGCGGTACCTTTATACTCCGCAGGCCGAGCCACTCATTTTACCCCGGCGTTTCCTGAGCTCAATGCGGCGGTGAATGCATCGGTCGCCCGCAAAGGTTTTTGTGAAATGTCCACAACGACTACTATCCCTTTGTGTGCGTTTCGATTTATATGTATATGTATGGGCAATGGATACAAGTTGAGACGGATCACAGTCTAACGTCTTCCACAATCTCATCCTGTTTTCACTCACAGGACCGGCTTTACCCTTCCTCAAATTCTATTCACTCAAAATACCCTCTAATCATACGCACAAGAATTCTGGAGATACCAGAAAAATTACTAAATATTTACAACAAAAACTATCAACGTATATTTATTTCTATTCAGTTGTTACTCTGCACAACAGGAACATAATACCAATTACAGTACAGGGAGTCTACACTTATAGCAAAATCTGAATAATCCAAATACGATAGTATATTACGCACTATGTACTGTAAGTGACAGTTTTTAAGTCAAGAATGTTGTTTCGCGACCTAAAAAAATCACGTACAGTTTGAGGTTATTAAGCTATTTTTACAATACTTGCACAAAATTGACAGCTGTTAAATTGTAGTCAAGCTAAATAGAACCTTGATATGTAATATTTACTTACTGTTCACCGTAGACAGTAAGTAAATATTAAAGTCCTGACATTATCATGGAAACCACTATACAATAAAAGGTGTATTTACTGTTTTTAAATTTTGTCATTAATAGGTAACTTACAGTACAAGTATTGTAAATAAATAAATATAAAATATATCATAACGCCTTCTACCCATTACTGGGTGTGGCACTCTGCTGAATCAGATCTCGGTAAGTGATATATTTTGCGCGTGAAGTGCGGTTACCAGTCGTCAAATTACGGCCCCCAAAGATGTTAGTGGTGGAGGAGCCACAGGGGTAGCTTTTGAAATTATGAAAATTGTTTGTCGCCTGTGGGAATCGAACCAGGGTTCTCAGGATCCACAGGTCGACTTCATACCCATTTACAAGTATTGTAAAAACGTATTTATGATATGTGAGAAAGTATTTAATTTTTAATATAAATAAATAAATATGGTATCACGTCTTCTAACACTACTGTATATGGCACTATGCCGTAAAAAATTTAGGTAAGTGATATATTTATGTGCGTGAAATGCGGTTACCAGCCGTAAAATTATGGCTCCTAAACATGTTAGTGAAGAAGAAGCAACAGGGGTAATTTTTAATGTGATGAAAATTGTTTTCCAGCTATATAAATCGAACCGAGATTCTCAAATCCACATTCCTATACGATAATACTGAGCCACCTAACCCATAAATTTTTAATATAGTTTTATTATTTCCATTCAGTTTGATTTATTTATTAATGAAATTAATCATATTAACACAATGCTTTTTTTTACAAAATAAACCCCTTTCTATAACTGTCAACTATTATTGCATTAAAATGTCTAAATTGTGCTTTCAGAGTATGGTCACAGGTACATGGAAATACTCATATATAAACTTTAAATGTATAAATCATATATAGACAAGTTACCTTTGTTGCGAGGATGAATTGTACAGCAAACTGGATTCCATTTCACTGCACAAAAAGTCACAACACTCAAAATAAAACTACACAGCACAATATGTACACAAACACAACTAAAATTATCGACTGACAGATACTGTGATATGGGTATACTAACAATTAAACAGGTGTCTTCCTACGCCATGTACGTCAACGCACTAGCGAAATTTCTTGGCCAAACTTGCTACAAGCGACAAGCACAATTAAGAATGCTCGCAAATGCGGGACCTACAAATGGATTGTATTCAAAAGAATACATTTTATATCGTATGTTATTCGCTGTTAAATGTTGTGAAATTATTTTAAAGGAAAATATTTGAAATAAAAGTAATGCGTAATTTAATTGTTCTTATATTTAACAATAGTATTTTGATGTAAAGAAATTCAGAAAAGTTTGACAGCGGAAGTTACCTACAACAAACTGTTTAAATTGTTTCCAAAATATTTTTCATATTTAAATGATTTGAATCAATCATAACATCATGCTATTATATTTATTTATTTATGGTATTAGGTGTAATAGAAACTTAATCTCAATTACAGTACAGGGTTCGAACACACCAAATCCATATATTTTTTAATTTGAAGGGGATTCGAACTAGGAATCACAGGGTTAGCATTTATTAATGCTACCCTCATCACTATACTACTGGATATATAATACTAAATTTTCCAAATTAAAATAAAATAACTTGACAAAATGATTTAGTTTTTTCATTTACTTGAATATGTCACTATTATTTCAATTTTTTCAATAATAAAAGAATGCTATTTCAGGGATGTTACCACGCATACATCATAGTTTTTTGTCCTAGAACCAAAAATAGCATTTTTACTATAGTTGGCAATGTGATAAAAATAATATTGTCAATTTGTTTAATTCTAATTTAAATAAATCTGTGAATTTTTTTTAAATACGTGGTTAGTAAAATATAAACGGTCTAAAAAATGCCGGATGGCGCGTTTTATTACCTGTATTAATCGACTCGAAAACTTGTATTTTAGTCCTAATGAAAATAAACTAATATCACCACGACAACTGCAGTAAAAAAAGATATTTTTGGTCCTAGGACCAAAAATATGTATGTATTCATGGTAGTGTAAACATTCCTGAAATAGCGATCTTTTACTAATTAAAAAGTTTAAATATAGTGTCATATTCAAGTAGGTGAAAAATATTTCATAGCCATTTAGGGGCTCATGAATTCCTAATTCAGAACGTCTGCAATATCCTGTTATAAGAATTAATTTCCTATTATGCAACATAGTAAATAAATAAGTAGTGCTTCCCACTCGTGCAATAAAGTGACACTTTTAATACTAGTTGCATAATTAACTATTTACCTACCAAGTACGAGAAAGCGTGGTTTCGAATTCTACAATGGAACATATCTGCACTATTCTGTAATAGAAATAATTTCCTGTTGTGCAACGTAGTAAATAAATAAGTAGTGCTTCCCACTCGTGCAATAAAGTGACACTTTTAATACTAGTTGCATAATTAACTATTTACCTACCAAGTACGAGAACGCATGGTTTCGAATTCTACAATGGAACAAATCTGCACTATTCTGTAATAGGAATTAATTTCCTGTTGTGCAACGTAGTAAATAATAAGTAGTGCTTCCCACTAGTGCAATAAAGGGACACTTTTAAAACTAATTGCATAATTAACTATTTACATACCGAGTACGGTAAAGCGTGGTTACGAATTCTACAATGAAACAAATCTGCACTATTCTGTAATAGAAATCAATTTCCTGTTGTGCAAGGTAGTAAATAAATAATTAGTGCTTCCTACTCGTGCAATAAAGTGACACTTTTGATACTAGTTGCATAATTAACTATACCAAGTATGGGAACGCGTCGTTCCCGGGTGAGTTTGGCGACGCGAGTTTTACACTAGTATTCATAGTCGTTCGCCAGCGGTTCGCCAAGTGTATCGCTTATGGGCGCTTCCTCAGCGCGTCGCTGGGCGAACGACTATGCATACCAGTGTTAGAATTCTATAATAGAACAAATCTACACCCATACTATAATAGGAATTAATTTCCTGTTATGCAACGTAGTGGGCAAATAAGTATTGAATATTGAAAGTGGTTGGTGGCAGCAGCAGCGATGGTTCCTGGATTGGATTAAAAGCAGAGACGTATTTCAATAGAAATAAAATTCTGGTAAATTCTATTTCCGCTTGTTATCGAGGCGAAGTGATCGAGTATAGCTCGGGTGATGAGAGCGATTGTGCAGGAACTCGAGAACAAGACCGACCTAGATGGTTGCGCTGCTTGTTGTAAATCGATATGCGCTTAGGTTCGCGGTTGCCGGATGGAGGAACACGTCTGTCAAGGATTTGTTCCGAAATCAATTTTGTGACACAATACGCTTTCACCGGATTACAGTTACATCAATTTTATCAATATACGCCGCCGCGTGCTAAACTGATTTGTCGAGATTTCGACACGCTTTTACATCGGTACATCCTTCGCGTCTCAACACCATCAACTTATCTCGTCTTCCTTTCCTTCACCCTCACCCCCAGAGTATCAACGAACTCTTAGTTGATGTTTTCAATTACTGTTTGAAGACATAATTTGAATCAGGGGTTTTCCGGGAAATTAAAATTTATTTAAAGTTCTAGAAACTCATTCACAGTTCACTAATTTTGTGTTACTGCTGAGACTGATGGAATTGCAGAGAAAATGAAAGAAGAACATTACAAATGATTAAAATTAAAATTACAAGAATTGACACAAATATCTGATTGTAGATAAATAAATAAATCACGCTTTTTACCCCTTACTGGGTGTGGCACTCTGCCAAAGCAGATCTAGGTTAAGTGATATATTTTGCGCGTGAAGTGCGGTTACCAGCCGTTAAATCACGCCCCCAAAGATGTTAGTAGTGGGGGAGCCACAGAGGTAGTTTTGAAATTATGAAAATTGTTTGTCGCCTGTGAGAATCGAACCAGGGTTCTCAAGAACCACAGGCTGATTTGATACCACTGAGCTAGCTACCCCATTAATTAACTTTTAATCTGATGAAAAGGTTTGTCGGCTGTGGGGATCGAACCAGGGTAGATATTAGCAATAATTTCTGAAAAATCTATCAGCGTTTTTCGTGGTTTGAACCCAAAGCCTTTCATGCTCTAGATGACTGCTGCTCTTCACGTGGTCTTCATAATATTTTTGGAAGCATTACAAATATTTGTTTTGTAATAAAAATTCGCAAAAAGGTGCACTAAATTCAATAAAAATCTGAATGTCAATACTATGACAGTTGAAAGCAATTGAATAACATTAGTAGAATTGGGTCAAAGGAAAAAATGGCGGAGTCGCCCTGAGGTCAAATAAACGGCATACTCAAATGAATATTATCGATATTATACGTCGACGACCGCAGCTAAAACGGTCTCTAGCGATACACAGCGACAATGTGTGTGGTGCGTCTCGGTCTCTTTGAAACTTTATCAGCGTCCTGCATATGCTGTCAAACACATTGCGCGCTCCACCTATACAGATTTGTTTGAACTAACAATACCGCCTGTTTGCATTGTCCTTTGATATGAGCTTATTTGGAAAAGCGCGCCTATTTGAACAAATTTACATGACAATAATGAAATTCATGAGATTCAAACAACACTGAAAAGGGCTAATTGTTTCCTCTTTACGGACATGAGCTTTTATTTTAAATGCAATCAATAGTACTTTTTATAACCCTTCATTACTACTACAATGGATTTTTCATCAGCTTAATAACATTTTTCTAATTGACACCAACAAAAATGATTTTTAATTTACCGATAGTATATTGTAATTGTAAAATAACGTGGCAATGGCCATTGCCATAGGTATGTTACATCGTGCACTATTATTTCTTAAATCGATATTAATTTATAAAAAAAGAAGATTGTTCAATAATGGTTATCTTGGAAATCATGCCGCACTGATTGTTGCAAAAAGAAACTTTCCACACTCATTTTGAATGTTAAATAAAAATAAATAAATACATCATCACGCCTTCTACTCATTACTGGGTGTGGCACTCTGCCATAGCAGATCTCGGTATGTGATATATTTATATGTATAAAGTGCGTTTACCAGCCGTCAAATGTTAGCGGAGGTTAGCTACAGGGACCGTTTTAACGTGGTGAAAATTTTAAATGTTGATATGTTGTATTTTTTTCTGCATGCAGAAATAGTATATTACCTACCATGAACTGTAAGTGACAGTTTTTAGGTCAAGAATGTAGTTTGGGAAATTGAGGCCAGAAGGGTCGAGATTTGCTCAACATTCGTGAACTAAAAATCACTTATAGTTCGAGGTTAGTAAACTATTTTTTACAATATTTGCACAAATAGAAGGAAAAGAAAAATCGGTTTCAAAATTGACAGCTGTCAAATTGTTGTCAAAATAAACAGGGCCTTGATATGCAATATTTATTTACAGTTCACGGTGGATAGTAAGTAAATATTAAAGTCCTGATATAACCATGGAAACCACTGTGCAATTAAAGTTGCACTTACAATGTTTAAATTTTGTCATTTATAGGTAACTTACAATACAAGTATTGTAAAAAGTGTATTTCACATTTACCGTTATGATGCTTCTAAATTATTTCAAATTAAATCATTTGTTTAGCTTGATTTAATAATAAATTAAACGTGCGATTAATGTGTAAGTAATTATTTAGTAAATAAATTAACAAGCAGAGAAATACTGGTTCGCGTTGAAAAGGATTCAAAACAGATACAACCCTCAGTTCTTTATTCAAATCATCCCTTTATAAAAATTCACATCCCCTGTTAAAGGCTCGTCGTCTACGCACGAATACATACGCGTAGGACATGATAACATATTCATTCGTACTTTGCAGCGTATTGCGTTTATGTAAACAGACCGTTGTGCAGACGAGCGAAAGAACCGGGTCGGAATCGCTTGGCCGAACTCGCGAAAAACGCAAACGCCTCGTAAGGCGTCGTTACACAAACACGTGTCGCTTTTAACCAAATTTCACTGCGAAATTGGAACGAATCGCAAATAACTAATGACAAGGAGATTTCTCCGTTCCGCGTATCATTTATCGCTCGGTCGTGGATAAAAAAAATTACAAGTTATTAACGGTACAGATACATTTACAAAATAAAAATAAATATATCATCACGCCTTCTACCCATTACTGAGTGTGGCACTCTGCCGAAGCAGATCTCGGTAAGTGATATATTTTGCGCGTGAAGTGCGGTTACCAGTCGTCAAATCGCAGCCCCAAAGATGTTAGTGGTGGAGGAGCCAAAGGAGTAGCTTTTGAAATTATACATTTACATAGTTACCAAATAGCTTGAATAAATGACGTTTACAAGTGAGTAACAAATAATTGTATATTACATAATAAGTCAGGAAAGTGTTTTTACTCACTTACAGGCCGAGTATTTTAATCCGCTGAGTCAAGTAAAAACACATTCCTGACGTATTATATATACTATTTTTTCTGAAACTGTTTAATTTAATCAATAATTAATCACTAATATTTCATAATGTTTTAATTTTTATTTGAATTGTACTGACAGCAGACTAACAAAACAAACAAAAAAAAAACAGTCAGGTAAAATCTTTACCAGACTGTTATTTTTGTTTTAGCCTTGGATACGTACTTTACTTGATTGTTTTGGTAAAAAACTACTTTTCATACTAAAATTGGTCGGGAAAGTAGCCACTTTCTTACCGGTTTCAGAAAAATCATTTAACGTTATTCCTCGTTTGTTTTACTTGAGATACACTTAATATTTGAGGGAGAGAGGTGGATTATTTCATCTTTTGTCTTATTTCTATTTTAAATTTAATTAAATTTAAAGAAGTGTTAAAAGCGAGGCAATTTTATTTCGTTTAGTTTTGTGAAATTTGTTGGTTGGTAACCCTTGTTAGATTATATAAAAGGGATAATTTTTCATTTTCTTTTCAAGGTAATTTTTTCATGACAGATTTTTCCTTTCATGGAAATTTCCGCTGATATGTTTCTAGGAACTTTTGACTTAAAACGTTTATCTCTTTCAGGATACATTTATTTTTAACCAGTAATTATTTTTGATTTATGAGACGGAATTTATGTAAACTAAATCTCATTACTATGTAAGATTTTATCACGAACCTATATAAATATTACCTATTATATATAATAAGCACTCTTAATTATCGCTATTTATGAATCAAAACTACTTATGAGTAATCAAGAAATACCAGAACAAGTAAATAACGACATCAAAAAAATTTTATTTTTCTCTTAAATGTTTGATATTTAATAAAGCCATAATATAATAAATGTTTTATTATTAACAAATTACCTAAAGTATATCATAATCTGTTTAAAAGCACTTAAAAATTTAAATGTCGAAAATTATATTTAAGAAAAACTTTTAAAGCGATAAATTAAAAAGTCCCATTAACCGTCACTTTAATGGTTTCCTAAGACGCCGCTATCGGGAAAAAGTTTGCTAGTATTTCAAAAACAATTAGGAACACGGAAGAAGTAACTATAAGTAGGCTTCTAAGCAGCGTTATCGTTCTGCTCTTTACCGCCACACATAAGTTGCCATTATTTATTCTCTTTTCACTTGCCTATTTCTGCCTACTTGCCAGCATTAAATTTAAAAATTCACTGAAAGAAAAGTTATTTTATATCTACTTTGTTCATGAAATTTTAACGAACGTAATTTTCCACTTAAATTGTTACACTTAACACCTCATTTTTCACGCGATTCGTTTCTTCATTTTTCATCAAACCATTACAATATTTTTATACATTTCTTCTATAGGTAAACTAAAGTTGGGTCAAAATTAAAGAAAATAAATAGTTTAAAGATGTATTTATGGCCTAAACTTCTTAAATATGGTATATAGAATTATATTAAAGAAAAAAAATTGTAGGTCATTTATGACTAAAAAAAATGCATTCCTGCTGAAAAGTTTAACGAGCCATATCTTCAAAACAGTTTTAAGTATTTAAATTTTGTTTGCACCATTAAATTAGACATAATTTGCTTGAACTAACAAAATAAAATTGAGTAGAAAATTTTGAGCCAAACGGCAGTAAAGTAGATTTGAATATTTCCTGCTACAAATTTTTAAGCTGCTATATTTTGAAAACTATGATAGATATACAAATTTTGTTTTTAGAATTAGATTTACTCTAATTAACTGTATATTTTACCAAAATATTGTTATGTTTGGTAGAAGCATGTGACGCTGAAAACTAAATTCAGTAAGTGCAACTTTTATTGCATGGTTTCCATGGTTAGGACTTTAATATTTACTTACTGTCCATCGTGAATAGTAAGTAAATATTACATATCAAGGTCCCGTTAGTTTTGAAACTTATGTTTTTATGGGGTAGCTAGCTCAGTGGTATCAAGTCGGCCTGTGGATTCTGAGAACCCTGGTTCGATTCTCACAGTCGACAAACAATTTTCAGAATTTTAAAAACTATCCCTGTGGCTCCCCCAACACTAACATCTTTGGGGGCCGTAATTTGACAAGTAACCGTAATTTACACGCAAAATATATAACTTACCGAGATTTGCTTCGGCAGAGTACCACATCCAGTAATGGGTAGAAGGCGTGATGATATATATTTTTGTTTTCCTACTATTTGTGCAAGTAATGTAAAAAATAACTTCCCAACCTGGAACTATAAGTGATTTTTTTAGGTCGCGAATGTTTAGGAAATCTCGACCCTTCGGGCCTCTACATTCTTGACCTAAAAACTGTCACTTACAGTTCATGGTTCGTAAT
Organism: Pterostichus madidus; assembly: GCA_911728475.2. Lineage (NCBI taxonomy): Eukaryota > Metazoa > Arthropoda > Insecta > Coleoptera > Carabidae > Pterostichus > Pterostichus madidus. The sequence continues at coordinate 41,082,143 of OU452305.1, forward strand.
ATACTATTTTTTATTGGTAACCAAGGAGATTTAATTATAGTGAAAGATTATCACTTATTAATTTCACTAGTAGAAAACTATCAAAATAGCTTTCATTTCATTGGTTCATTTTCAAATAAATTCGTGATTCTATTGGTTCCTACATATACGTGATAAATTCTCCACATTATTTTGAATTCTAACTACGATGAAGTGTAGCGATAGTAACAATTAGTAGTTAAATAAATGCTTCGCCGTTGTAATGTTAAATAATTCATACCAATTTGAATATATCCAAACTATAGAATAATCTTATTGCTAGGAGAGCATTTAAGCGTAGTGCAACTGATTATTCAAATCATATAATCAACATACGTACGTACACATGTCATAGTTCTATTGCATTGAGTAGCTGCATATCAACAGGTTACAAGAGTGCATACATTGTGTCAAGCGGTCGAACACGATTCCGAACAGACGACCCCTGCCCATACACACAAAACAGAGTCCAGTCTGCACAGTTGGCAATGTTGGCAACACTGAGTTTACTGCCATTGTTGTGAATAGTGGATAGTGTAAGTTACTGTAATATTTATACTGTTTGATGCTGATTTTAGGCTAATGGAGAGTATTTGATTCCGTGTCGATGTTGACGCTACACTAATTGAAATGTGTTTTCTACAAATATAGGATTATAAATAGATTTGTTTATTACCTTGTAATTATTGATAAATTAAATTGAACGATGTGCTTCAAATATTCCACCTTGTTTTATCTATGTTATTATGATGGTGTTTGAGTGGGCTGGTTTTTTGGACTGTTAAAATTAAATTTTAAATTAAATAAAAGCAAGTCAAAGTTATATATAAATAAAATAAATATAAATATATCATCACGCCCTCTACCCATTACTGGGCGTGGCATTAGCGGAGGGGAACCCACATGAGTAGAATTAATGTACTGACAATATTTTATCGGCAGTGGGAATCGAACCAGGGTTCTCAGGATTCACAGGCCGATATGATACCACTGTGCCATCTACTCCATGATGTTATATGTCATCTAGAATAATTAACATTTCTGTCAAATAGTTGATTTGCCTTTATTCATTTAATTCAAGTTTAATATTTGATTTCTGGCGATGCAATTGGTCATTATTGAAGTTATCTAGAATTATTCGTTCAATTCTATCGAGTCAGACTGTAAATTTTACTTTCTAATAAAGTATTTAAAAAATAAAATAAATATACCTCGCAAAGAAAGTGTCCTTCTTCCCTTGATATAATAATAATGATTATGTTTGTGTTTAGGCGTAAATAATTAATAGAAAGACAATATGTATCATGTTATGTTACCGGCTTACATAGTTTAACATCAGTCAGTTCAGCTAAGACGGTATCACAATTCACTAGTCCCTAGTTGGTCTAGTTTGATAGTTGATCGCACCATACTGATGAGTCCCTAAAGGACGAAACGCGTCTATGGTTAAAGCTGAACTGACCAGCCGTTTTTTGATGACCTGATAAGTTGATTCAAATGTGCTCTAAATTTTTGTGGAACTTGTGAGAAGTGTTGGAAAATTAGTTTTTTCCAATTTTTCTTATTTATCGTAAATAATTATATTATATTATGCAACAATTTATAATTGTAGCTATTAATATATGAATATGAAGCAAGCACTATTTTTTGTACGACCAAATCCAATTATCTAAAGGCCCTGAGTCCGAATCCCGCTCTAACGAAATATGTATGAACTACTACAGTACGGCTCGGTGTGTTCAGGCTCTGTACTGTAATTGGAATTAAGTTCTTGTTGTCCAGAGTAGAATAAATAGATCAATCAAACAATAAATAAATGTCATCCTTGACAACAAAAACAAAAACACACTATTATTATACGAGCAATAAATGCTACGTATTTGTATCATAATGAAAATCTGTATCTTAGTCAGAGGTATTAAAGTACATATTAATAAGTAAATTAAAGTAATAGTAAAGATTGTAAATATTATTATATTAATACGATTAAACATTTGTTCCGTATAAGGAATAAAAAATAAAATAAACTGTTAAGGCAAAAATGCGCATTTCCGTTAGTCTGCGAACGAGCAGAGCACACCGAATTCTCCGAGCTCTTCTTCTTGTCGTTATCTCTCCACTCTTGCGCGCTGGATAAATGATCCATGTTGCTCAGGGACCGGAGCTGTAATTATCTGTATTCATCGCGTCCAGTCACAGCTTTGCTCCTGCAATGAGGATTTTCAAGTCAGCGGTCACTTGATCCGCTGACCAGCGTATTGATGTCATCGTTGCGTTGCCGTGGAGCCATGTTATTCCGTGCCATTAGCGCGATGGCCGCGTTACTAAGCCGTGAGGATAGGGAAAGCGAAGATAATAAATAAATATTTATAATTAGATTGTTTCTCACAACATTCTGAATACAATGTTTGTAGGAATATATTTTCATAAAACAAAGGGAAAAGTTTTTATTATGAGTATAATTCACAAATAAAATATACGTAGTATTATGTTGTCACGATTTATCTTCGTGAGAAGTGAACTGTAAAGGTAGCAGGACGTTTCTCGCAGATTTCCTGTTCCTGCGGGGGTCACAAAGGGCAAAACAGGTCATTCAGGCCAATCGCCATTACATATTGAGTGGGTGTCACTCCGACAGCAGCTAACGCACCCTCAATCCCACTTTCTTACTTTTCTTTGTCTTTGATTCCGACAGAAACTTTTAAAGTTCACCGCAAATCGTTTTAAACGTGAGTTAAATTTTGAAGCTACTGTTTGAAATTTTTAACGGTTGGTAATGTCTTTAGTTTTATCTCACGAGCAATAAAAATACTAAAAGCTCTGAAAGAACTCTAATAAATAATTCATGTTGTTATTTTACTTTAAAACTACAACTATTTTTTATTTAACAACACCGTAAAGGGAATCTTACTAACAACATAAATAAAGGAGGAATTTAATGGCTACATACTACATTCAAGCATCAGTATATTTCAGTTTTTTACTAGTTCCATTCGCCATCTCGGCAAAATTATTAGTCCAGTTTACGATACAAATCTACAACGTAAAATTGAGAACTATAAATAACTTTTATGCACAACCGGGCCGAAATTCATGTGTTTTAGCCAAAACAAGCGGGCTTAAACACTTCTTTTTGGCCCTGATAATTTCTTTGGATACATAAATAAAATGATAATTTTTATTGTGAACACTTGATTATGCAAAATGTCATTTTGACATATAACCTATTTACATATTTTAATCTTTTGAACATATAATTAAATGTTATTTTGTTGTGCATAAAATATTATATGTATCACGGGTGAAATTAGCGTTTCTGACCCTGAGCGCCTCGTGCTAATAATCATGCCAAGGGCCAGAAACGCCTATATTCACCTTTGGTACATAAATAACTACAACGATTTTCCATTGAACATTTGCAAATACAATTTTAGACCAATATAGTTGAACAATATTGTTTGTATTTCGCTTTGGATCTCCAAGAGAAAGTTAATTTTCAATTAAACAGTTATTGTTTTGGGTGAAATTGGGTGAAATTCGTCATTCACAAAGTCTCAACTTTTAGTTAGTATTTACACGCATAAACACCCCAAAAGAAGTTATAAAAAAATGTATACAGAAGGCGTAAGTCGTATGCCATTTGGACCAGATCTAACTTAACCTTTCTAAATCCGATCAATTATATATTTTACTGGATTACTTCGCCCAATTTATTTCACAACATAACATGCCGTTGAATCCCATCAAATAGGGTAGCACGATCTTTAGAATCATTCATAAAACCTTCACATATCAGGTTCATCAAATAATCAGTCCTCGTCAAACATGCTCATCCTAACACACCATCTTCGGTTTAGTTCCCACTAAACAAGCTTATTTATTTATCACACTCGGAATCATTCATCATGCAACAAACCTTCAATCACATCCATCCATTCAATCCTATACACCTTTCATTAATCATTCATATGGGATAGGTGGCACAGTGGTATTGAGTCGGTCTGTGGATTTGAGAACCCGGGTTCGATTCCTATAGCCGACAATCAATTATTACCATATTAACACTACCTCTGTGGCTCCTCGCCTACTAATATCTTTGGGGGCGTGATTTAACGGCTGGTAGCTTTACCCAGTAATGGCTGGGAGGTGTGATGTTTCCTCACAATTAGACACTCTATTGCAAAATAAATAAATATATAAATATTATCCAACGACCCCCCTCCTATATATTCGTAACCCCTCAGGGGATCGCGATCACACTTTGAAAACCACTGCATTGTAAGTACTAGATTTACTGATTCGGGTTTAGCTTATAATAATACACACCAATAAGTGCATCAGTTTTTTATTTATGTCCAATAAACTGGACAATATGGATCAAGTTTATAGGGCACAACAAATGGGTTGACATTTTTAAAATAATGACGCTAAAACGAATGAAATATATTAGGTACTTTCAAAACAGCCTTGAACATTTGGTATTTTACATTTTCCGTTCTTATAAACTTCTATATGATATTAAAATGCTTTAAATAAAAGTTTAATTGACTTAGTTATTCGTCTGTCTTATTTGAAGCAATTTTTTTTTTCTGAAATAAAATATTCATGTTAATATTGAACTTGTGCAGCTGGCCATGATGTCATTAGGTTAGCAGACATCCAAGCGTAGAATCAATAAAGAAAACAAAATAGAACAAACAAAGTAGATATAGGAGGCAAGCAAATAAGCAGTGGACAAAACAAGCTAGCAAATAAACAGACACGTCTCAATAAAAAAAATCGTGCGAACGGGTATGTGTGTGTGAGAGAGCAGAGTGTTTGACTTGTATTCCCTGGCCGGGCAAATCCTCTTAGCTCGTGGCGGGGGCGGCAGAGTCCATCTCTCGGCGGCGGCCAACAAACGACCTACCAGTCAGGTCATTTATTCGCAGAGCCGAGAGCTTTGCGTGCTAGCAGATGCTCTCCCAGGCTATGCACTGACGGACATCTCATTACTTACACGGCGCTGGTCGGCCAGATGGACGCCGGCCGCCGCGATGCCGCACCTCACCGCCGACCTACAGCTGGCGATAACGCGCTACGATGCTAATCGGATTTTCTAAAATGAATTTCGTTGCAAGTGGCATGAATTAACATTAATACTGGATGTTTAAATAGTCGTGTTTAACCCTCGTTGACTTAAAAGCTTTTTTCATACTTTTCTACAAGTACCAGCTCTTTCACATGCTTTTAACAACAAACAGTAAAGTATTGTGATCTTTTAACAAATATATCTATGATTAACCTTCCCTCATTCTGGTATGTATACTTCCTGCTGTTAAATGTTCCCAAATATTTAAAAACAAGTTTCAAATAAATTACAAATAAAACTAGTTTAGGATTTTCGACAACCCATGGGATAGTGGCAATGAGTCGGCCTGTAGATTTGAGAACTCGGGTTCAATTGCCAGAGCCGACAAAGAATTTTCACCACATTAAAATTACCCCTGTGGCTTCTCTACGCTAACATCTTTGAGGACCGTACTTTGACGGCTAGTAACCGCACTACACGCGCATAAATATATCACTTACCTAGATCTGCTACGGCAGAGTGCCATTTTTTAAATAAAAGTTACAAAAAAAAATTAATCCTCAAATAATACAAAGACAAAATATCAATTGCGATGTGGAACTGAGTCTTAATAAATAATAAAAGATAGGAAAAAAATTTGCCATCACTTCCAAGTTCCACAAAAAAATTACAGCACTTTTGAATCAACTTATCAGGTCATCATCAAACGGCTGGTCAGTTCAGCTTTAACCATAGACGCGTTTCGTCCTTTAGGGACTCATTAGTATGGTACGATCAACTATCCAACTAGACCACACTAGCCGGTAACATGTCATGTTACCTGCTTACATACTTTTTAACATCCGTTAGTTTAGCTTAAACAGTATCACAGTTCACTAGTCCCTAGTTGGTCTAGTTTGATAGTTGATCGCACCATACTGATGAGTTCCTAAAGAACGAAACGCGTCTATGGTTAAAGCTGAACTGACCAGTCATTTGATGATGACCTGATAAGTTGATTCAAATGTACTGTAATTTTTTTTGTGGATATTTGACAAGGACTGACATTTTTTTTCCTATTTTTTCTTGTTTAATTATCCTTAAATATTCTTCCTGAAAATACTTTATGAATGTTTGAAAGCATGTTCATTATGTTGTAATTATTGTGAAAACAGTGGGAGCTATTCCTATTTAGGAGTAATATATAAATCATCGTGTAATAAGTGGCACGTAAGGGATAGATATATTTTAAGGGAAATAGGTTAGTAGTTTGAAAGTGAATATTGAAGACCCAATTAATCCAGAAGCATTGAAGTGAACAGACCAGCAATAAAACAACCCCTTGTATCCTAATAAAGCATCTAAACAGGTTCCCCGCCCCGTGGAGATGATGGTTTCAACTATTTCCAAACTTTCAATGCCTGGGGAACTTGTTCGCAACTAAAATCCATTCATAATGATTTCACCATACGATGTGTCAGAAACAAGAGAGATCGCGATGATGTAGGCCAGGGGATGCAATAGAATTACGTACAAATTCCCTATTATTTACAGGGGTGGATGTGCGAAGCTTCAGACTTGTTTGCGTGAACATTACATTGACAAGGGTTCCCAATTAGCTCATGATTTTAAAATAACACCCCATTATTATCTCCCTTTCTTCAATCGTTACTTTTCTTTCTACTACACCCCTCCAATATTACAATCTAACTGTTACATACTGTGATATTACCTTCGTACAATAAACACACAAATTTTATTTGACCCCAGTGGCTCCCCCACCACTAACATCTTTGGGGGCCGTGATTGGACGACTGGTAACCGTACTTCACGTGCATAAATATGTCACTTACTGAGATCTGCTTCGGCAGAGTGCCACACCCAGTAGTGGGTAAAAGACGTGATGATATATTTATTTATTTGCAGAAATTATGTTAATTGTCATTAATTTATACGATATTATTTGCTTACTTTTTTAAAAGATGAATTATCGAGTGGAATATTAAACTGATTTGTATTAATAAATAAAATAAAAATATAGGTGATTAAATATTTAAAAATGTCCGTGGAAAGACCTTCGGTTCGTGGTATGTCGTAAGTCGTATATTGAGTGAAGTATTAGCTTCCCTGCTCACTCGAAGCTGGAAGCGTCCTCATGGACGAGAAAGTTTTCAAGACCAACAAAATCCACGTAGAGACAGCTCGTTGAAATCGAAGGAACACGGTAAAAATCCGCTCAAATTGCCTTCACTTCGGCTCGAGCGGACAGTGATTGTCTGTCTCTTATTAGAGCAGAATGCGTTGTATACGGAAATAGCATTTCTAGAGCACAACAGCAAATACCTGTCTGACTTGAAGAGCGAGCCACAGGTAAATAAAATGGAAGATGCTCTCAGTTTTACTTACGATGGTGGATGAATCTTTAACAAATGTCTGACAGATGCGGAGGAATTCTACATTCCATGTGATTGTATTAAAATGGAAAGTTAAGACATGGCGATGCCAAACTTGCCCAAATATTTTAAATAAAAGATAAAGGGAACTTCAGTTTCTATGGTCCTATTTCAAGCATTTTTTCATAAACAATTTGATGAATAAAACAGAGATGAAGCTTATGTGTCGAACAAAAAGTTGTGCGTTCAAATCTCACAGACTTCAACTATATACTGTAATTGGGATTAAGTTCTTGTTGTGCAGAATAACAAATAAATAGATGTAAATATATAATTAATAGTTATTTACAAACACGTAATCTTTTTCGGCACGTGTTATAAACAACATTTTTCCTACAACTGTGCGATATAGAAAATAGTATCAAAATTTATAACATTTTAATGATATTACACGAGAATGATGTTATACGGCGTTACTATGGTTTGTTTGTTGAGTGCTTGTACATTATTCTACGTTATTTAATAATATTTCAATAATTTCAAGATAAGTTCTTCAAAATCGTCTAGATTGGAATACTACAGTGAGTGATTCTTCTTTATCATATACACCTCCAAAGATAATTGAAGCCCCAGATCAAGCTATGTTTGAACTATTCTTGACAATAAACCTGCTGCTGGTACTTCTAAAACCTCCGAAATTGTTGTCAATAATATTACTGTTAATAATATGAACAGGTACGAAAGAAATCAATGTTTCTTTAGACAGTATTAAAGTTTCCACTTCACATTATGTCAATATAAGCAAATGTAACAACGTGTTATTAATATACACAAACAATAAATATGATGTATTTCACTTACTCTTAAAATAAAACCATTTATCGATATATTCTACTTTGTTCGGTTCTTTTTATTAATTATCATAATTAATAATGATATATTTGAGTTCTTGTCTGCTCAATGTAATTTGTACAGATTAGATATTCCGCAATTTAAGATTATATTTATAAACGTAAAAATATATCACTGCATATTTCTACTTCTTCCATGAGCGTATATGTACAAAATATGAAATTCCGTGCTTGGCGCGAAATTTAAATCGCTCTCACTTAAATTTTCTTTTGACAATTGCGTAAAGTAAAAGTTACTTTTGGGCACTAGTGTTTCTTTGCTTACAGAGACGCACTTGGTCTGTATTTATCTGTTTTACACACGTAATCAAGGCAAAGATTAGGTAATAACAAAGAAATCGCACAGTTGTAGGAAATAAAAATTTTGTTTCAATTATGTAATATTACATAAAATTTTAATATTATTTCCTAGCGAAGGTACGCGTACTGAACGTATTAAATAAATTATTACAGAACATAAACCAAAAATAATTTTAATGATTTAAATATGGGTTCTGAAAGCTTTTTCCATACGTTAAATAAATGTATGTTAGTATTTTTTCTGATATGTTATTGTGTTATCAATTCAGTGAACATGAATAAATGCATGTAGCAATAATTATAATAATGTGGTATATTTAAATAGGTAATTTAAAATTGCTCATTTAAATGGAATATTGAACAAACAAGTACAACTGTATGTATAATTTAATATTCGTTTTGTTTTAATTTATCTGTAATAACTGGTACCAAAACTGTGCTAAAATAATTACAATTCAAATTGGAACAGAATCCGAATTCACCGACCCGTAGTGTGGTAGTTATATATTTTTAGTTTGAGTGAGATTCTAACTTCAAAGTTCATGAGTGTCTATTTCCGGACAAGACAGCTTAACAATAATTTAGTAGTTTACTAGGACAAAATAAGTGATTAAGTTAAGTCCGAGTTTGAATCCCTGTCTAACTAATTAGTCAGTCAGTCAATCCGGTGTATCCTAGCGCAGTATGTCATCACTAGTCAGGCTGATCCCGACGAAGCGATTCAGAACGGCAGAGTTCCTGCCGAATCCTCGAAGGAAATGGCAGAGACGGTTGTCCGTCTCCATCCTCCACGCCCCACCCCCGCGCAGGCAGTTACAAATGGGAGTTTGTGCCCAATCTGCACCGGTGGATCGTCTCTGGCTGCGGAACAAATTACAGTTTGCGATGAGTTCGATATCCATCTCTCGACACTGCCAAGATTTACTTGTAACTTTTAAACGTATCTCTCGGATATGAAAACTTGGGTATGTTCGTCTCACTTGTGCTAAGGTAACAGTGCTGCAGGCTCTCTCGCTTGGATGAGAGGTGCGCGCGATTACGTCCCGTGAAATATTACGCACTGCGTGGGTAATTTGTTATTTTGCGTTATCCTTAAAGGGTATTGGTAGATCGAGAATTTCATTAGTTGGGGAAATTCCACGAAAATTGGCGGCGGTTTTGAATTAATTTTCACCGGATTTATTCCATTTTCAGCTTGATTTATTTTTATACTAATTTTAATTTTGTTCTTCATTTGCACTCCTTTCATTTTTAGGCTGATAAAAAAATAAATAAATACCCATTACTGGATGTGGCACTCTGCCGAAGCAGATCACGGTAAGTGATATATTTCGCGCGTAAAGTGCAGTTATCAGCCGTCAAATCACGGCTCACAAAGATGTTAGTGGTTGGAGAGCTATAGGGATAGTTTTAAAATGATGAAAATTGTTTGTTGCCTATGAGAATCGAACCAGGGTTCTTAGGATCCATAGGCCGACTTGATACCACTGAACTAGCTACCCCATTTTAGGCTAACAGATAAAATTTATTTAGTTCTTCATAACTTAGTAATTAAAATATATATAAATAAATATATCATCACGCCTTCTATCCATTACTGGGTGTGGCATTCTGCCGAAGCAGATCTCGGTAAGTAATATATTTTTGCCAAATATATTTTTCTAGTCATTAGAAATGTTTGTGTATAAAATTTGTTTACGATATAATACCATGCACGAAGAGATCGCTTCTGGCCTTCAAATATCAGGATTCCACACATTCTATCGAAATAAATATATAATACGTCTGTAAAGTAATACCAAAAAAATAAGCCTGTTTATTGTTCGTAAATTGATCAGTGAAAAACAAAATTATTTATAAATACATGTTTTTTTGTTGTTGAACCAGTTCTAAAAACAAAAATTAAAAATATGGTTCTATCATTAAGATCGTTCATCTTCATCTCTTTTAGTTACAGCAATATTTGACTTTTTTTAAGTCTCAACTTTGAGAACTTATATTTCGAAACTTTGAAGAGATATACAGTTCCGTCTTTTCCATAAGGGCACATGGGGTACGAGCCCAGGGCCACCTACTTGATGGGGGCCTAAAAATGCCGAGGTCGTCGTTTACACGGAAAATAGAGGAGCTCAATTTTTAGTGCAATTTTTCTAAGAATTGCCTTTAAAATTTTTAATTTTAAATCGAAAATCTGATAAGATTTCTAAATATTTTATAAATAGTAAGCAACATTTTACTAAATCTAAAAAATGTAATAAAAATAATTAACTTAAAATTACTTAATAAATAAATATATCATCACGCCTTCTACCCATTACTGGGTGTGGCACTCTGCTGAAGCAGATCTCGGTAAGTGATATATTTTGCGCGTGAAGTGCGGTTACCAGTCGTCAAATCACGGCCTCCAAAGATGTTAGTGATGGAGAAGCCACAGGGGTAGCTTTTTGAAATTATGAAAATTGTTTGTCGCCTGTGGGAATCGAACCAAGGTTCTCAGGATACACAGGCCGACTTCATACCACTGAGCTAGCCACCCCATACAAATTACTTAATTAACCCTATAAAATGAAAACAAATATTGAAATAACTTTAAAATATTTAAAAGAACTTTAAGGACAAGATTTTACATAACAGAAATCCTGGAGGAAACTATCATCATTAACATAAGTTGAATTCTCAAAATACGAGTAATAATCATTTCACTTATATTTGATTTCTATAAAGCTAACCATAATAACCAATAAAGTCACTACATAAAAGTACATACTGATGTTTTCATTCACATTTTTTTTACTTACTATAAGATCCCAAAACTCTATGTGCCCAAGGACCCCTGCATGGTCTAAGATGGCCCTTGACATATATTTCTCGTACTCTAATTAACTTATATCTAAAATTGGACAATTTAGAAAATTTATTAATTTATCAAATAAATAAAATTCAAAATACTTTTTAATTTTTTTTTATGTAACAAAATTAACAGTTTGGTTATAAGGTACGGACTTCCCCGTGTTGTTATTCTTTGAATGTTGATAATTACAGAATATATATCTTCATTAGAGCATATAGTCTACAGTGCGCATCTGAGTGTGCGTAGCATGATTAATTGTCAGACGTTATACGAAACAATCCACTGCTAATTTGGATGGATGTCCAGTCACCGAGTCTAGCAGCCAAGAGAATATAACGCTACATTTCATTTAAATGAACAGATTCTTTACTCGACACTATTTACTGCTCTTGGTTCAATTACACAGCATTAGTAAACTGCTGTTTAATCAGACCCATCGATTATGTTGCTGAGTGAAACATCCTCTAGCACTAGTTGGACATTGTGTAAACACGTGTCGAGGCTGTGAATCTGAGAGATTTTGTAAATGTGTAAACTCTATATTTAGGATCGAAATAATACTGTATTGCGTATATAACATCACGATTTGTTCCATCAAATATTGAATAAGTTATCCTTACCATTTATGGTACATCCATATACATAATACTGTTTTTACGGTCAGTAAAAATAAAGAGACTTTTTGTATTCGCATTATTCAAAATAAGGGTTACATTACCTTGGAAACCGATGGGAAGTTTTACTGAAAAAAACACCCATTTTATATTCTAAATTTTGGCTATTAAAACGCTAATTGTACTTATATACACACTAAGAATAAATTAAACCCCTAAGCCTTAATAAATATGAAGATAAATTTAAATACGTATTTCGAGAACTAAGTTCTCATCACTAGTAGACGAAGCTAGGGAAAAAACCAAGATTACACGACTTGTGAACCAAGCTAGTGGTTGAATATAAACACATTTTAAGAAATTTATAAAAGAAATTAATACATTAGCTTATAACGCCATCAAATAGTCATATTTTTACAAGAGACAAAATAATTTGTTTTTCAGTAATAATATATCAAGAGAGTGAGAATAAATTAAACATAATTTGACAGATCTTTCGAAAACTTGTTGCCAGGCAATAGTCATGAAAGTCTGTAGGGCTTGAGTGGCTATTGCCAAATGGCAACAAGTTTGAGAAAGATACTGGAGAATTATTTTCTAATTTATCCAACTCTCGAGTTATATTTAATTAGATTATTTTTTGACTTAGCTGTTGAGGTCGATTCAACCAACTTAAAAAATTTTTAACTGGGTTCATATCGATTGATTACTTATTAATGTATTCTTGCAAGTTGTTTCCAAAATTTGATTGAGAATTTCTGTATCTGAAATGGAACTAAATCGATTTTTTCATACATTTTACTTGACGCGTTGAGAGTTTTAAATACCAATCATTTGTCAGAAACAAAAGCACCTATAGAGATTATTCCCGGGAATAATCACAAGAGCTATATTCTCAGTAAAATAATAACAGGATTGGTAAAAACGCGTGACATACAATGCAGTATTTCATTGATTTTGAGAAACGTCAAAAAATATTCAAATAAACACGTTTAAAATTAATAAATTTCTTCATTGTCGATTAAATAATTTTTGCCCGTTACAAAAAGCATTGTACAATACTCGTGCATGAAGACATCATTTACACTATTTGCGCAAAGTATGTCTTCGCGTACTTGTTATGTAAATAGCTATTTTAGACTTCATTTGATGACAGAATAGTAATTGTGGATAAAATTGATTAAGTCGTGAAGAAAAGTTCAGTTGTAGGAAATAAAGATGAAACAATTTAGAAAGGAATTATGAATGAGGAAAAAAGCTAAAATAATGTACTGAGAGAGGAATATTTTGTGAAAGTTAATTGCAGGATGTATTTATAAAATAAATCTGAATATTTAAAGGGTTCGTGTTACTCCACTTGTTGTGCTGTATTGTATATTTTCTTAATTATAATTTCACATAAAACTTTCGCGTGATGTAAGAATAAACTGCAATAAAAAACAAACAATTTAATTTCAGTTTTATCGATAAAATTAATTACTAAAATTTACGTAGTATTTTTCCTTGAAGCTTTCTTGTTCCTGGGAAAAATTACGAAATAAGCTCTCCGCTCTATTGAATAGTATTGTGCATAACATTAATTAAACATATTTTTCGCATCGCGTCTAATCACGAGCCGCGGCCTTTGCTTTATCAAAACATCGTTAATTACTCAAAAGAACATCAAAGGAAGTAATTAATAAACTCAAAAATTAATTACTCTTTGCAATTTATCTAAGATACGATCTCAGATAACAACAAAACGAGAAGTCTAACTTCGCTCGAGCAGCGGAAATTTAACTAACATTTCCGATATTTTCCAAGACCGCAATATTCGGCAAACTCGGAAACTGTCGCGAATTTTACCCTTCCATTTACTCTTTAATTTAACCTGATTTTACTCCTAAAACGTTGTGTCATATTTTTTATTTACGTATTTGATTAAAACTGTTTTAATTATGATTATTTGCTAGCTTCTAAAGTTTATTATTTTTTTTGCACAACTGAAAATTAATCCAAATTACTGGTCAGTTGTAAAGTGTTAATTAACAATTATGAATTTTTTCATCCACTTCACTATGACACTATTATTTCAACATTTTCGATAATAAATGAACGCTATTTCAGATATGTTTACGTTACCATAGATACGCATTTTTTTTTTAGTTTGAGGACCTAAAAAAGACTTTATTTTATTTTGGCATTATAAACTTGGGTGTGGAAGCAGATCTCGGTAAGTGATATATTTTGCGCGTGAAGTGCGGTTATCAGTCGTCAAATCACGGCTCCCAAAGATGTTAGTGGTGAAGGAGCCACAGGGGTAGTTTTTGAAATTGTTTGTCGCCTGTGGGAATCGAACCAGGGTTCTCAGGATCCGCAATATATAAATAATAATAAATAATAAACACCTGTTATATGTATATATTATTACAGTTGTCATAGTGATATATAATTTTGGCAATTTGATTCATTTTAATATGAATAAATCTGCGAAATTTTCAAAAGAAGTGGACAAAAAAAAATGTTTCTTTCGGACTAAAAATACTATTTCGAGTCTTTAAATATTATCAGATTCCGCTATGCGTCGTTCTGCAAACCTTTATAACTCGACCTGAAAACTTGTATTATTAGTCCTAATGAAACAAATAACTATTGCTGTATATTTTAAAATAAATGTATTTAATATGAAAGAGAAGTATATGATTAAAATATCAAATTGCAGCAGTTTCGAAAACAAATGAAAAGCAGATCTCGAGGGAAACATTTAAAACGTAAACGCAGAGAGCTTGAAAGATAATCACAATATTGTTAGCAGTAGTAAAACGCATGGAATTATTTATAATTGATTAAAAGTCCATTGCGCACAATAGTCACGTACAGTGCGGTGTGGGCGACAGTGGCGCCGCGCGGAGCAATTAGTAAACTCGTGTGTGCGTCGTCCTATGTACCCCACAAGCCCCCGGACTCGCCCGGAGTTTGGAAACTGTAATTTACTGGCCAACTGCGTTCAAGTTTTCCGGCGATATTTCACGTACAATTACGTAACCGTGCGATCGCGGACGCGTACGCACATATGTGGACCGGAGTTTTCAAGCTTGGTTTCATAAGTTTGTGGCCGGAGCGCCGGAGCGCCGGAATTATGGACAAAACAAGATGGATTTTTCTTCCACTAAATTTAACACATACTATTGTGATGGAATCCGATTATAATTAAGGCAAGTCTACGTTACGATGCTATACTATCTGCAACGTATGTTATGGAATGCAATGCCAAATTTACCTAAGACTAAGTTGGTTCTAGTCGAAGACGACAAAATGTAAGTAGCAAAATTTATTTAAAAAAAAACTAATTATTAGATTATTCACCACAGATTTCATACTAGGTGTAGCATTCTACCGTAGCAGATCTCTGTAAGTCATATATTTATTAGCTATTATATCACAGCCCCAAAAGATATTAGTGGCGGAGAAGCCACAGTTGTAATTTAAATGTGGTGAAAATTGTTTGTCGGTTATATAAATCGAATGGGATGGCTAGCTCAGTGGTATGAAGTCGGCCTGTGGATCCTGAGGTCCCTGGTTCGATTCCCACAGGCGACAAATTTTCATAATTTGAAAAAGTTATCCCTGTGGCTCCTCCACCACTAACATGTTTGGGGGCCGTGATTTGACGACTGGTAACCGCACTTCACGCGCAAAATATATCACTTACCGAGATCTGCTTCAGCAGAGTGCCACACCCAGTAATGGGTAGAAGGCGTGATGATATATTTATATTTATTTATTAGAAATCGAATCCGAGTTCTATAATCCACAAGTCGTCTCAATAGAACTGAAACATAATTATATAATAAACATATTTATGCACAACCGTGCCAAAAAGCACGTATTATAGTCCTACAAAACGGGCTTAAACACTTCTTTTTGGCCCGTAGGCTAAATAGAAATAATTCCTATGGATACATAAATAAAATTACTATTATTGTTTATTTTGTATATTTGATGTTATATAATTAATTGTTATTTTGTTGTGCATAAAATATTTTATGTACCACGGGCGAAATTTGCGTGTCTGACCCTAAGCATATTATTAGTCCTCGGCGCCTTGCGCTTTATTCTAATAATGATGCTACGGGCCAGAAAAACCTGTTTTGACCCTTGGCACATTAGTAACTATTATTTATACTACTGTATACGATAGAATCCCAATTATAGTACATAGACTAAACTCACAGAACCACAGTGTAGTAGTTTATGTTTTTAGCTTGAGTGGAGTTCGAACCCGGAATCTTCAAATTCGAATGCTTACTTTATAATTTATAATTTTTATATATACATATTTACAGGTAATCGCAGCGAGGTAAAACTTGCGTTTCATAAATAACAATCAAGTGGTCGTGCTTTCAAAACACACTGACTTCAACTTAATTCCAAAAATACGATTGTGTTTGAGTGCTTCATATTCCTCTTTAAGCTGTAATACACCTGTACTGTAATTGGGATTAGGTTCCTGTTGTGCACAGTAAATAAATAAATTATCGTTATGTGAAATAGGCTAAATGAAAAATATAAACAAAATGTCAATGAAATCTCGCACTCTCTGCGTAAAATAGGAGTAAATTACGGAACCTACCAAGGTATTATTTTCAAAATTAACGCATGAGTGAACGCAACACATTCGAGAATCTGCGGTAGGCTAAATCTCTTGGGAACAATTTCCTGATTGAGACTTAAGCACTGCTAATTTTGAACAACTAAGAGAGAGACGCTACCATCTCATGCGCTTGAGCGAGATGAAGAAGAGAGACTGAATAAGCATAATACTAGCAGTGTCACTTGTGTGAGTGATATATCCTCAAATACAAACATCCGTTTATATTTCAAGATGTTGTGCGTACGATTATTATTTCATTTTGCTAATACCGTACTACAGCTGTGACGATAGTAAGACTTAAACTTTGCAGTGTCTATTATTAGGTCATATTTAATTTAGTTGTTCTACTTTCATATATTTATAATTAGAATATTAAATTTGTAATAAATTATGAAATGACAAACAATGCAAATGTTTAATAAAGAGCAACATTTAGTAAAATGTGCATAGACAAATATTTACAAAATGTAAAACATTCGTTAATCAATTTGAAACTGGAATGCAAACGAAAATAATATTTTAAATCGTCATTGGTTGAATTTTTACATACAATAAACATTGAGTATTTTCAACGCAAACAAAACCAAATGTAATATATTCTTTTATCGCCGATATTTCGATTACGTTCTGTTTGAAGTGTCGGCAAACAATAAAAATTTCCAAGCTGGAAGATTTTTTAAAAGCTATTTAGCAAATATTGACAGCTGTCATATTTCAATGTCCCCTGCAAATACCTAAATATTTGAAGAATCAATATAATTTTTTTTTTCATTTCGAAGTTTCAAAATGTGAAAAATGTACAAATCACGTCGACGTTCTAAATTAAACAATGTTGATAATTTGAATAATATTTCATTTTTATCAGGGCGTATTTATCATTATTCAAAAGATTTTTGTTTTTAGTAACTCCCATATTATCCATTTAGCAACCATTTAAAACTAAAAGTGACATATATTAATTTATCAAGATACAGTTATTTTATTTGGCAAATTCAAGTCTTCAGGAGACCATATCTTAAAAACTAAATAAGATATGAAGATGCGCTTAACGGCATTGAATTCCTCGGCCCCGAATTAACTTATAACCAAATTTTTAGCGATTTTATTTTTTTGAAAATTTCTTAAGTTTCTTCAGTTTTTTCGATTTTAAGCCAATTTCAGACTATTTGCTCTAAAATTCTTTCTCGTACGAATATTGTAACGAAAATTTACATATACATGTATTTTTATCCGCTAAATCCAGTTGTAAAATCCCCAAGAACATATACTTTCTAGTTTTTGAGATATTGTTAAAAAACTGTTTTACGAAAAAATTTTGGAGATATTTTAGAAATTTTCAAAGTAGCTAAAAATTAGTTGATTAGTTAATTAAAACACGAGAAATTTAATGTCGTTGAGCATATCTTCATATCTCGTTCAGTTTTTGAGATATAGCCTAGGTGATGTCGACAATATGATGTAGTAAATTTTTTAGAAAGTTCAACTCTTCCAAAGGCTATATCTTAAAAACTAAACAAGATACAAAGATGTGATCAACGGTATTGCATTCCTCATATTCTAATTGAGTTAAAAGATAATTTCAAAGATTTAATTTTATTGCAGTGCCTATATATAATAACCATGAAATATTTAGAAAACATCCCTAAGATTTATCAAATAATCAATCTTCATCAAACATACAAGTTCATGTACTCCTCATACATAAAATCTTTCATCACAGAACAAAACCTTCAATCATATCCATCCATTCGCTCTTTTACACCTGTTTCATTATCCTTTCATTCGACGTACGTTTATCATACTCTAAACATCTCAACTCATGCCCACAACGAATCTTAAAAGATAAGAAAGGAAAGAAGGAACGCACTGCGCTTGTTTTTCAAAAATTAGACAACAATAAGTAAACAATGCGAAATATGACATGATGCCCAAGATAGCATATTGGTAAATATATCCTTAAACATTCTCCTGCCGTTCACAGCACTCTAGCCTCCTCAGCAACTCTATCTGCAAGCAAGATACGCTTTGGCTCAGTCAGCACGATTTGATGTCCACATAAAGTACGTTGTTTTTTTTGCCGCAGATCACCGGCTATCGGTCTCCGGAACGATCCAGTGAGTTAGAGGAAGTACCGTGTATAAAGATAGACAGAAAGAGATAGCATGCGCTTGAGATTGTCCTTCTTGCTTCAAGAGAAACGAAGATGGATATATTGATTCAAAGAACATTATCAACGAGAAAAATGAAGATAGTGTGCGTAGGGATAATGCATGCAAACCATTACGATAAGCATGGTAACCTTTCACAATGACGCGAAGAGATTGCGATTTTTTAAAAGTTTTATTTTATAATTAAATTCAGCCTAAAAGTAGCCAGATACCGGATAGTCACTGTAAGAAATAACATGATCAGATACACTTAGATTAGACACAACTATAGAAATATAATTTGCGTATGAGGTGCGGTTACCAGCCGTTAAATTATGGTCCTTAAAGATATTAGTAAAGAGAGAGTCAAAGGAGTAGTTTAAATGTGTTGAAAATTGTTTGTCGGCTATGGAAATCGAATTCGGGTTCTCAAATCCACTGGCCGACTCGATACCACTGAGCCACCTACCTCATATACATTGTGACTATACTGAAAACGTTATAAAGATCGACTGTCATAAAAAAATATAACTAGATGAATGACATAGTGTTACTACGTTTACATGTCACCAATTTTAAATTGTATTACGCGTTGCTTCTTTGGAGATGACAAGATTTCATGTTTCTTTCACTTCGCAAATATTTTAGAGACTTTTAGTGCGTCTAGTACTCTCTAATAAATTGTAAATTAATAATAAAAATTAATGACATATATACTAATTTACTTCTCGTAGAGCACTTCTAGTAAAAGCGGTCCATTATTTGTATATTCTTATTCAAAATAAATTATTAAGTGAAGAATCAGCAATTGACATTTCTTTGACAAATTTCTTCCCTTCGGCACTGCTACAGCATTTGAAAACTAATATTGATGAAAGTCAAAGATTTTAAACAGATTTTTTTATGTTTGAAATAATTGATCATAAATCTGACAGATTAATGACAACTCGATATAGACAGAAATTATGTGTCATGTTAACGTGCAAAATATAAAATAATTATTAAAAATTAACAATAATTATTATCAACACATGAATCGGTAAATATAGCTATTATTCAATATTCTTATATAAGATTTCTGTTTCAATGCCGTTTTTATTTTTAAATTGTCAGTTATATATTGCACCAGTTCCTTACAAATTTTTAAAGTTTTATCAGGATTGATGATGTCAGTCGCTGTTTATAACGTTTTCAGTATAGATGTGTCTAAACATATCTGATTGTGTTTTGCCTAACAATGACTAATCGGTGTACGGTTAACCTTACAGGAATATATGTAGCTTATAGTGACATCCAAACCACTCAGACACAATCGTCAGCAAATGTGAAAATATTGAGATTTCATTGCTGTCGCCATTTTGAATGTCGATGTCAGGAGAAAATTTTAGTGATTTTTATTTCTAGATAATCTCAGACGATTTTAGTACTCGTCTCATAAAGCTTGATATTGCTTTTTATGTAGCTCATTGAATATGCAAGTCTGCTGTACGTAGCGTCCTCCAAATATATTGACAAATATTTGCATGTGAAAAGAATGTGTACCAGCGAAACAGAATACTAAAATTACATTCACCAAAAAAGCACAGAATAAATTATGATTTATTGAACAGAGAAAACAAATACTATTTTTATTTGCATAGTTGATAAAGTTATCATTTCATCATCAGCTAATAAACGGGAGATAATATTTCAACGAATTCAATATTTATCAGTGAAAATGTTGAATAAACAGAATGGAAATAATATTCCATCACTCATTTAACCCAATTAAGGGCATAATGAAGTTTGGAAAATTTTGACACATGCTGATAACAAACAAACAAAAGCATAATCTATAACGAAAAATGAAAAGTCGAACTAATTCTGAAAGAGACGATAATATTCCATTAAATAATCTGTGAATATTTTATTCATTTGATTAATTCCGCAATTAATCTGCACCGATTCCTTTTCTTCATGCAATAAACCTTCAATCATATGCATCCATTTATTACTAAATTGTCAGCATAATTACTCACCCTCAATTTCATCAATCTTTCATTCAATATTCGTTCAACAGGCCCAAACTATCTCATTTGACGCACGTCCATTCTTCCCAATCTTACACCTATTGTACATCAACATATTTCATATTTACTGCATTTATTTATTAAACTAATATCTTGGAAACGAAGACAATATCATACGACTAGGATTAGGATCAAACGATAAACATTAAGGCAAAATATCGCTAATTATATCCTAGTATGTACATCGGTTAAGCCTGAAGATTTAGTTTATAAACAGAGCCTTCTTAGGCCATTCAGGAGCCCTGGGCACACAGAGTTTGGGGCCCTTTTACCTGGGAAACTAAGACAATTTCGTTATAGACGAATCTTACTTAAGTCATGAAACAATAAGATGCGACTAGGATTAGGTTCAAACGTTAAACATTGAAACAAAATATCGCTAATTAACTACTAGTATGGACACTGACTAAGCGTGAAGAACTAGTTTATAAACAGAGCCGTCTTAGCCCATTCTGGGGCCATAGGCACACAGAGTTTGGGGAGAAAGTAAAAAAAAATGTGAATGAGAACATCTGCATGGTCTTTCACTTAGTGACTTTATTGGTTATTATTGTTAGCTTTATACAAATCAAATATAAGTAAAGTGATTACTACTGGTATTTCGAGAATTGGACTTACGGCAATGATGATAGTTTCTTCTGGGATTTATATTGTGCAAAATCTTCTATTTTGTTCTCAAAGTTCTTCAAATATTATTAGTTACTTTAATATTTGTATATATTTTATAAAACTAATTCAGAAATTTGACGTTATGGACTTTTTGAAATTTTTTTAAATTTACTAAAATTTTGTTCACTATTTAAAAAATAAATAGAAATCTCATCTGGTTATCGATTTACATTTAAATTTAAAAATTAACGACAATTCTAAACAAATTGCACTAAAATTGGGCTTCTCTATTTTCCGTGTATTTTGAGGGCCCTGGGTTTGTACCTCATGTGCCCTTATGGAGAAGACGGAACTGTTTATAAACATAAATTTTCATATCTTTGGAAATCGTGCTATGACGACTGGTAACCGCACTTTATGCACAAAATATATTACTTACCGATATCTACTACGACAGAATACCATATCCAGTAATGGATAAAAGACGTGAAGATATATTTATTTATTTGTTAATTAAGTTACAGTGATGGAATTGGTCATTACCGTTTTATTTTGAGCAGTTTACTCTAAAAGAAATATAAGGGGTTGTAGAGGGTCATGACGTCGATATCAGTGACGTCATCGACGTCCGCATCGGTTAGAGAGCCACGCGACGTCGAAACACTTGGGGTTTTTCATAGAATTTATGGTCGGCAAGACATCGTGTGCTCGTGTGTGTACAAATGGCTCAACGTGTTTAATGTACTGTCATGATTCATATACTGGCGCGTCCTCGTAATTTATCCATCGGCTGTCAAACCGAGCCAGGGATAACCCTTATCTGTCTTAATCCGTCCTCTGTGGCCTGCGGCGTCTTATCGCTGTCCGTGGAGCGAAGCTCGTAGCTTCTTCGCTTCTCTTTAAACGTTGATAAGCTGCTGAAAGATGAGTGTCGAGTGCATGGGCCGATGACGCACTCTTTAAATAACCCCGTCAAATGAACAGCTGACGCGGAGATGCTAACGTTAACAGATGGTATTTGGTGGAGGCGTCTCATAAAACTTATCGTTTTTATATCCTACAACTATTCATAAAATAGAGAAAAATAAAGACGAACTATCTCTAACAGTTATTTAACGGGTCTTTCTGGCTTGGGTTTAAAAAAGAGCTTTCATATTATTTTTTATATTTAAATCAAAACCATTTATTAAGTAGCAATTTTTTTATAGACAATAATATTTAACTTTAAGGAATATACAAAAAAATTCTCCATAATTTCGTTTGATATTAAGCCCTACGCGCGTGCACAAGAATGATTCAAAAAATAAAAAAGCGCTCTCCGGTGCCCACGACTGCTCCTCGTTGGTTCAGCTGTAGCTGATTTTAGAAATTGAGACGAAATCGAAATAGATAAAATGAGCTATATAAGTTAATGTGGAACGCGGAATTCAATACTTTTGAGTGCATTTTCATTTCTTGTTTGGTTTTTAAGATATAGCCTCCGGACCATTAGAACTTCCTAAAAAATTTACCAAAACAGATTTTCGACTTTCTGGAGGCTATATCTCAAAATTTAAACAAGATGTAAAAATACGCATAACTACATTTTATTTCTCGTGTTTCAATTAATTTATAAACAAATTTCCAGCAATTTTCCAAATTTCAAAAAATCATTTTTACTACAGTTGTCATGACGATAAATAATATAAGCTATATTCCATTTACCACTTGGTTCACTTGAACCAGTTCAGATAAATTTGACACATGAGTAAATGAACTGAATTAAGCAAACTGATGCACTTATTGGTGTGAATTACTTCAAAGTAAATTAGAATCAATAATTCTAGTATTGGAAACAAAGTCAGCGAAGTAATTCAGCGAAATAAATAAGTGATCTGGTTCAGTACATGTAAGTTAGATCATATCCAAATACCAAATGGAATGGGTTTAATTTTGTCAATTTGTTTCATTTTAATTTGAATTAATCTGCGAAACTTTCTAAATATGTTTTAAGAAAACTATTTCGAGTTTCGTAATAGTGCCAGATTCCGCTACGCGTCGTCCAGAAACCTTTATTTCTCGACCCAAAAATTTGTATTTTTAGTTTTAATGAAACAAATAACTATTAGTGGTTAAACTTGTCTTAAAACTTAAAAACCCTATCGGTAAACATTTTTAAAATTCCGATTTTGACTGCAAATTTTTGTTGATATTATTGTCAAATTCTTTTGAAAATAGTATATGTAGGATTCTGCAGCAAAGCGCTTAACTTTCCTGAAAATATCTGGATGTTTCAGCTGAAAAATGACCTCTGCAGTAGGCGAGATTTTTTCAGTTCATTCAGTGACCGTATGAGGTTATTCTTTTCCATTCCTTTTTCTGTCATTCGCTTTCTTCCACCTACCTATATTTTTACTGATAACAACATTAAAAATGACAGCTGATAAAACATTTTACGCTTTTAGTAAAATACCAAAATAACTGTACAATAAAGAAATAAATATACGTTAGTAGATTTATTTTGTTTGAAAAATAGATTATAAAAAATAATAGTGAAACATAAATTTTCGCCGAAATACAAAACTGTTTTGCACGTCATTAAATATTCCATATCAAAAATCCGCAGGCTGTCAGGACCGGCGCGACAATTAAAATTCCTGTCAAAATTGTGTTCTCCATACAGGTAAAATAATTGATGATTTTCCGAGCGCAAAGCAATTAATTCTATGCACAAATGAACACGTACAAATACATACAGATACAACATAATTTATCAGTGTTTTAATTGTAGTTAGAAACTTTCAACATGATAAAAAATAAACACGTACGTTACGCGTACAAGCGGCCCAAAACAATTATACAGATTCGCTGAAGGTAATTGTTTGCAATTTACGACCGTGTTTTTATTTACGAAGTAAATATATCATCGCACCATTACACCCATTTCTGGGTGTAACAATTACTTGCGTAATAACTCTAAGCGTTCAACTTGACTTGAGGAACTGCCACCAATAATTAGATAATGATTTATATAATTCATTTTAATTTATTTTAATTAAGAATTTTATATAAACATTGAATTGCTGAATAGGATAAGGGTACTCACATGACACTGTAACGAAAAAAAAACAGCTGTTCGGGCAAAGATCACTGCGCCATCTACAAAATGATCTATTTTTTGGGACGAGATTTTAAAAGAACCGTTCTTTTCAAATCTCGCCATAAAAAATAGTTCATTTTGTAGATGGCGCAGTGATCTTTGCCCGAACAGCTGTTTTTTTTACGTCACAAAACGTCACAGTGTCACGTGAGTGCCCGCATCCTATTGCTTGTAATATGCAATGACATCTCTGAGGCAATTATGTAGATGGTGGCCATTTACAGGGCAGGCAAAATAGAGCAAATTAGCTATTTGATTCAACCTGTAATTTCATACTAAATAGTATTTATTCAAGAGAAATACAAGAATACAATACAATAATTTGCCTTTCCTGCAAATGGCGGCATATCTCCCACCACTCGCCTCACTTGTTCATATAATTGTAAATTACATAATAAGTCAGGAAAGTGATATTTTACTTGACGAAGCGATTGTTTGAAATACGAGGCTGCAGGCCAAGTATTTTAATCCGCTAATATTTAATCATAAATAATTTAAAATGTTTAAATTTTTTGATATGAATTGTACTGATGGCGGATTACGCATCCAAGGTTACAACCAAAAAAACAGTCAGGTAAAATACAAAACAGTCAGGTAAAATCTTTACCAGACTGTTAATTTTGTTGTAGCTTTAGATACGTATTTTACTTGACTATTTTGGTAAAAATCTACTTTCTATACTAAAAATGGTTAGGAAAGTAGACACTTTCTTACTGGTTTAAAAAAAACATTCATTTTAATTTGATACTCTTCTCAACAGGAATTTAATCCCAATTATAGCTGTATAAATATAAGTTGAAGTCAATGTATTCAATTGTTAGTAATTATCACTTATGGTTTTGGCTGAGGACTGTTTTTTAATTTCACCAGATACTTCCGATTTGTGTGAAACATGTACTCAAGTTTTGCTTGACTGTTTGTTTTCTGACTTTGTTATTTCTTTGTCGCTGATGAAGAGTTGCTTGGCAGCTTGAAAAGTTCAACGTTTCGTTAATTGAAATAAATAAATTGTTTAATTTATTTTGAATGATTGACCTACACGCAGATCATCAGAAGTTATTCTACAGTACTCGCATTCATATCCTAGATAGAATTCGTAGCTAATCGGCGAAGGTTTAATTTAAAAATCCGTATGAGCACATTTGAAAAGCCATTAAAAGTGAAAATATAAAAGCTCGTCGACATGTTCATTTTTATAAGCAAGAAATCCAATTTGTTTTGCGTAATATAAAGTTTATAATTACAAAAATAAAACAGTGCGAACATCAAACACACAGTCACAAAAATTATGCTTTGGTCTCACGGGGGCAACAGAGCAATCAGCGGCGGCGATGACGTCAGACCTGCGGAGGCGGTGGCGGAAGCAGAAATTGAAAGGAGAGTCCGGGCCGCAGAGAGGTCGCCGCAAATTGAACACCGGAAATTGAAGATGGGACTAACTGCTACCGTTACACAAATTCCCGAAACTAAATCGACCCACTAAAACCGAACGACCGGTGGCAAATTTCAATCAATACGTCAATTAGAAGAAGACGGTCTACCGCACGCCAACACTAAATCCGGTGCATTTTCACTCTACTCCCGATTTCCGGCCTTAGATGAGAAAATATTGCATTGGACTGTGCAACGATGAACCAAGCGAACACTCAACACTTCATTGTTCTAACGCTTTTCTCTTCATTCTACCACCACGACACACACTCTGGGGACCGGTTAGGGTAGTACTTTTCTTTAAATTGCCAGTACTTCATTAATTCTATTTACAGCACAATAGGCAGGAATTAAAGCTATGTGTTATTTTCTTTAAATCTCTGCAAAATATGTTTCTGGGAACTTTTAAATTATTTAGTAATATAAAAGTTATACTGTCTCTTATTATTTGAAATATTTTAGAAGTTTTCTTAGAGAACATAGTTATTTATGTACCAAGGGTGTAAACAAGCGTTTCTGGCCCGTGGCATGATTATTACCACGAGGCGCAAAGCGCCGAGGGCTAATAACATGCTCAGGGACAGAAACACTAATTTAACCCATAGTACATAATAGTTATTTATGTACCAAGGGTGAAAACATGCACGAGGCACAAAGCGCCGAGGATTAATAACATGCTCAGGGTCAGAATCGCTATTTGACCCGAGGTACATACAATATTTTATGCACAACAAAATAACATTTAATTATATGTTCAAAAAATTTAAATATGTACATAGGTTATATATCAAAATGACATTTTGTAAAATCAAGTATAGATAATAAACAAAAATTGTCATTTTATTTATGTATCCATAGAGATTATTTTTTTTTGGCCTTAGGGCCAAAA
This sequence comes from Pterostichus madidus, assembly GCA_911728475.2. Lineage (NCBI taxonomy): Eukaryota > Metazoa > Arthropoda > Insecta > Coleoptera > Carabidae > Pterostichus > Pterostichus madidus. Next base: position 41,109,197 of record OU452305.1, read on the forward strand.
AGAAGTGTTTAAACTTGCTTCTTAGGGCTAAAACACATTAATTTCGGCCTTGTTGGGCATAATAGTTATTTTTGTATTAAGTGCGCGAAATACAAACAAAATATTTTCTGCTACGGTTAAAAAAGAATAATACAATAATTATACATTTATTTAAGTATATGGAAGGAAAAAATCAAAAATAATATGAATTTGATGTTTTATAATCAATTGAATATGAAAATGTATGAAACATAAATAAAAGAAAAAGTCAACGAGTTAGAAATTTGACGTATCAATAAAAGTAGTATATTATATACCAAGGGACTGCATAATTTAATCCTGAGGGTGCTGATTATTTCACGAGTCGCTTTTCACAAAATTATTATTGACATTAAATTATATTACAATTATTATTATTATTTTCAATTAACGTATTTAAATTAGCGTCATATTATAAAACTATTAATTACTCTAAACGCATGTATTTGATTCAATTGAAAAAAAATATACGTATGCTTGTTTGCAATTTATTACAGAATGCTGCAGCTTCGTTGTAAATGATTATTTTTAAATAGTCGTTCAATATTTTAATTTACTTTTGTAGTTTAATTGAATACAGTCATTACATACGTTAAATAATAATTTTTTGTGAAACATAATTTTCCATCAATAGTGTAATTAATTAAAAATAAATCTATAATGCTTCCTTTGATATTGTTAAATATTCATTTCATTTGTGGCCATTATAAAGCTTTGATTAATTAAATGGACGAGTTTTGTTGTACCAAAACTCAAAAACAGACACGCTATAATGTTTTCACAAAATTACATTAATAATAATTGTAATAACTTACTTCTTGTCCGTTATATTTTCTATTGCTGCACATCTATTTTTAAAAAGCAATCAAAGAACGACTGAAAAACGCTCTTAGGAAAGTTGCAGACATATGTTCTCGTGTTTCCAGTAACTTATTAATCTTTTAAAAATTAATTACATGACTGGAAACAAAAACCAACTTCATCATACGACATTGTCTTATTATTAGAACAGCCGACTTGAAAACAAGTGATGACAAATTATCCTTTTATTATGACAGCCCGTCACAGTCGTATTTATGAGGACTTTAAACGTGCTTTTTCATCCAAGCATGTCGTATATCAACTTGGACAAATGTAAAACGCTCTGCTGATTCGAAAAAGAGAAATCCAATAATGATTTTTTTACTGCAATTGTTCTAACACGGTATCCACTTCCGGATATAAATAGCCGCCATATTTAGAAATTGATTTTTGCTATGATTAATGAACGGAATGAAATTCGGTTGATTTATATAAAAAATGAATCAAATTACAGCTTTTACCTTTATCGAAAATTTTGGATAAACATCAGATTTGCCACTCACCTAGAACAGAAAAAAAAACAGTTAGTAAATTAACACCAACATAAAACTATTTATTATTATAAAATATGACTTTGACTGATAAATAGACAAATGATACATTAATTATACAGCGAAATGACAATATTACAGACATGATAAATGATAAATATCAGTCAAACTATTATTTGTTATATAATATAACTTCTATTTTCATCACATGTCAATTAGTTTTTATAAACTCGGAATTCAATTAATTTTTTTTTTCTGAAATCAGCAAGAAACTGCCTACTCTCCTGACCAATTTTAGTATGGAAAGTAGATTTTCTGTTTTTCAAAATCTTCTATTATGTCCTCAAAGTTCTTTTAAGTTGTTTTAATATTTGTATAAATTTTATAGGATTAATTAAAAAAAATTACGTATTGTATTTTTTTATATGGGGTAATGGCACAGTGCTGAGGATCCTAAGAACCCTGGTTCGATCCCCACAGCCGACAAACATTTTCACCAATTTAAAAAATTACCCCTGTGGCTCCCCCACCACTAACATCTTTGGGGGCCGTGATTTGATGACTGGTAACCGCACTTCATGCGCATAAATATATCACTTACCGAGATCTGCTTCGGCAGAGTGCCACACCCAGTAATGGGTAAAAGGCGTGATGATATATTTATATTTATATTTTTTAATTTTTTTTAGGTTTATTAAAATTTTGTTTAGTCTAAAAAATATTTCGAAATTTCATCTGGTTTTCGATTTACATTCAAATTTAAAAAGCCATTTATTAGCAAAATAGCACTAAAAATTAAGCTCCTCTGTTTTCCACGTAAACGACGACCTCGGCAGTTTGTGGCCCCAATCAAGCCTGGGGTGCTGGGATCATGCCCCCATATTGAAAAGACGGAACTGAGGACAGTCTTGCTGTAAAGCACGATTATAAGACCTATCCGTTTAGTTTGCAATTTTCTGATAACATCAAAGCAATTTGTCGAAGGTGCAAGAAATTGTACAAAAACCAGTAACCAATAATTGTCCAATAATGTGTTAATCCCAGTGATAATCTATTCATAAATAGCAAGCCTGAATTGGACCAGCAAGATGCAAGGTAGGCCGTGCTTGAAAAGCCCCCTTTGCTATTAGCTGAGTCGGATTCTAATTCTGTAGTAATTACATTGTCGCTCGATGGCGGCGCTGGCACCGCCAGGGCCTTAATGTGACCTTTCACATGTAATTAGAGGCCGAAGTCACGGAATAATTACACACGTTCTGTTCTTACCTATACGTCGATTTATAACGGACGCCACTGGTGTCAGTGGAGAGAGGGTACACGAATTTATGGATAAACAGAAACATGAAACCCAGAGGAAACTTTGATACTATGTTATGTTCATATTGTGTGCGATGTGTTAGAATAATCAAACATGAATTTAACTATGTGTGACTAACTCTCGTACCTTCCTAAATTGCTTTATTGTGGACACTCCCTTATTATTATTATTTCAAAAGGGATGTATACTATCTAAGCTATGTAATTCTTGTTGTGAAACCTTTCCAAATATCTAATTTTACACAAAACTACAAAGATATAGTATGCTTATTTATAAATTTATGTGTCAGTCTTAATAGTTTTAAATATATTTTTTTATTGCCAACTGAAACAGATACTTTTGATTACCAAGGGCGGATCCACAGAGAGTGTCATGGGGGCCAAGGCCCCTCCCCTTTGGCCTATTATTTTTTTTTAGTTTTTGATAAGCTTTATTTTTATTTGAGTTTGATAACCCTTACAGAAATAAAATCGCGGAAAAACTTTGTAATACTCTGAAACAACTCTGAAAAGCTTTCAAATTTTGGATTGTCAGACATTTTCCGTGATTTTCAGACTGTTTAAAATTTGAAAACTGAGAACAGAACATGATTTCCTTAAAAACAAGGCAAAATTGCCTCCCCTCTTGAAAATTGACTAGATACACCCTTATTGATTACACCGTACTTTCAAAAATGCTAGAAGGGGAATCACAGGCGCGATGGCCGAGCGTGTTAATGCACATCTCTTAACATACTGTGACGTCATCCGAACCAAGGTTCGTCAGTTCGAATCCGCCTGTCGACAAAGTATGATTTGTCGTTAAAATAAAAAATACAGTTACTTGTATCAATCATACTCGGGCGCTATAAGCTAGTCACTTATACATATGCCTTAAAAGTAAGTAACATTGACTCAGAAAACCGGCAGTACGGCAGCGTAAAAACTGCGGCTCGGTGTGCCCGGTAGGCCCAGGCCCGACTCGGGCTGTAGCGCCAGTAAAGAAGAAGAAGAAGAAGGGGAATCCACAGAGGTAACTTTTTATTAAAAAAAATGTATTTCAATTTTTCTTGTATCTTTAATAATATATATGGGGTACTAGCTCAGTGGTATCAAGTCGGCCTGTGGATCCAAAGAACCCTGGTTCAATCCCCATAGCCGACAAAACATTTTCACCAATTTAAAATTACCCCTCTGGCTCCTCTACAATTAACATCTTTGGGGGCCGTGATTTGACAGCGCCCAGTAATGGGTAAAAGGCATGATGATATATTTATTTATTTTTATTTAATAATATTTGTACTTCGTTTACATTTACAAGTAAAATTCTTATTTATACAGTTGTGTAATTCGTATTGCAGCTGTCGTTATCTCAAATATGCTGATATTAAATTTAGTAATAAATATATTAGGTTTCTTATCTATCTTATCTCTGAAATATAACCAATTCCTTTACATTGTTGGTATCTAGCATCAACATGGGTACGTACAAAAATATAAATTCTCTAATTATTAGCAAGGAAAAAAAACAGTAAATTTCATTTTCAGGTTCATCTCAATCAATAATTAAAGCAGGGAATATACCAAACGAATTAAAGTGTATATATTGCGGAGAACTACTGACATGTCTTCCAATAACAATATACCAAAACAAAGGAAATGTTTGTGGCCGTTGCCCAGAAAATGCCTTCGATGGTGGATTCAGAAACGTCAGTTTTGAAGCTTTGATTAAACTGCAAGAACTACCGTGTAGGTATAAGAAGAATGGATGTTTAACTATTTTAAATTACGAACAAGTGAAAAGGCATGAAGATAGTTGTTATTACCGTCAGTATCCTTGCCCAACATTTTCTACTCAATGTTCTTGGAAAGGAAAAAGATCAGAACTTAAACGACATTATGAATGTCACCACAGAGCATTTATGTTAGAAGAAGGGCATTTTTTATCGTTCAGTCTTCAATCAGCATTTGAAGAAAACATATTTGTTTTCTCAAGAAAACAGTTCTTGGTGCAATTAAGATATGACAATGAATTATCTTCATTGAAGTGTGGACTGATATACTTTGAGGCTCCTGATGAAGGCAAAAATTATACATTTCAAATTACTTTGAAATCTGGAGATGATTCTATTACTCGAACCATTACGAAAAGTAGTGTTGCTAATGTTTTTGTAAAAGCAGAATTACAGGAAATTGATTTAAGACAAATTGATTTTATAAGAAATTCTAAAGGATTATATTATACTGTTAAAATTTTTGAGGTAATTGAAGATAATTAACTTTAAACAGTGATGACATCATTTTATTTCCATTGTTATATTGTAACATAAGATAATATTTTAATTATAGCCTGTAATTATCTAAATATAACTAATACTTTATCAGTTAGATATTGGACTCCTATACCTTTTTGTATTTGTTTTTATGAAACTACATGATAAATTATCAGTAATAATATAACAAGAGAGTGAGAATAAATTGAAAATAATTTGACAGATCTTTCGAAAACTTGTTGCCAGGCAATAGTCACGAAAGCCCGTAGGGCTTGCATGGCTATTGCCAAATGCCAACAAGTGTGAGAAAGATACTGGTGAATTATTTTCTAATTTATACAACTCTCGAGTTATATTTAATTAGATTATTTTTTGACTTAGCTGTTGAAGTCGATTCATCCAACTTAAAAGATTTTGAACTGGGTTCATATCGATTGTTTAGTTATTAATGTATTCTTGGAAATTATTTCCAAAATTCGTTGGTGTATTTTTGTATTTAAAATACAACTAAATCGATTTTTTTTTGTTCCCCAAAGATGTTAGTGGAGGCGGCGACACAGGGATAATTTGAATGTATTAACCGAGGTTCTCAAATCCTCAGGCCGACCTGATACCACTGAATCACCTACCATGTATGATTTTTTGAAGTTTAGTATTAGGGTTGTGACGCCCTCAACTCGTTTCAGTGGTACTTTACCTGTTTCGTTCAAAGAGTGCAATAATATACGATTGAATACTAGAAAAATATGTTAAAGATAATATTTTTTAGTAGTTGAAAGCCCAAGAAAACGAAATTAAATTATTGTAATAAATATATGTGTAGAACATGTACATATAAACAAACGATGAACAATTAAAAATAAACAGTGCAGAGATGTCACAGTTAGTTACGTTCTACTCCGCACATGTCTCTTATTTTCCGCGCGAAAATACTTGTGGCCAATGTCACTATATTTTTAATCGTTTTATCTCTGATGTAAAACATTATTTTAATTAACTTTTTCACTAATAGCCATTCTTCAATATATATATTTTATATTTTTATTCTTCATTATTGTTATTTCAATTGTTACTATATTTCGCTCACTTTACTTTCAATTGAACGCAGCAATCATTCAAAAGCAAAGAACGCACCAATCATTTGTAGTATCTATGCTAAGTCAGGTCTATTTTTATCAGTTCTATTTGTGATAGTAGTGCGTTGTGGCCTTCATATTGCTGGAGATTATTTCAATCAACAAAATATTAACTACTATATGTTATGGGTAAGTAATAATCATATTTATATTTACATTTTAATATTGAAATATGTGTAATATAAAAAAATTTATTTAAATATAAACATAGTATTGAAACAAATGTCGCAATCTCGAATATAAAATCATTTAGCAATCTATCCACTTCTGATAATTGTCGCATAATACGATATAACTTTTTCTGGATTGATACTGCTCCTTCTGCACTTCTTTATTCATGTATTTGTCAGGATAATAATAATAGACGAAGTACAGTGAATATGTACATCAGTTTTATTAATAAACATTTACAATAATAATTACTTTTAACCTCTCTCGTCTATCGCCGGATACACACTATCCTAAAACTATCTACAAAGTTACCATGCACCCTTAACCATTCACACACGTCTCTTCATCCCTCACCTATTCTAACATGCTCTCACATCTGGCATCACTCAAACAGACCCAGACTTACTTGACCGTAATTTATTGGTTTGAAAAACATAAACACACTCCCAAGCGTTCCATTCTCACAATACTTAATATTTTCTTAAACCAATAACCATAAATTAACTAAAACGAGTAAAACTAAAACAATAAAAATCTAAATTATAAATATTGCCACATAATATTGAAACAAATAGCTGACGTAGGGGATTCCCAGTTTTACTCGCTCATATTGAGAACATGCAAACACTTTTGCTCTCTTTAATAAGAAATGCAATTATTATTATTATTATTATTACATTTAATTTGTAATATTTAAATAAGTATAATTGACGATATTAACCAATGTATTTTAATAAAAACATTTGAAACAAATACGTGACGTAGGGGTTTCCCCGTTTTACTGTCTCTTGTTGGAAACATTTTAACGCGCCTTATTTTATTTTAAATAATTTCTACTTTCTCCAAATTGTTATTTATTTCATAAGAACTACAATTATTATTTTTTTAGGAGGCTCAACGTCAACATTAGTTGATTCAAAGGACGATGAACTAAATGAGTTGAAATGTTTCAACTGTAAAGAACTTTTGACAGTTTTGCCCATAACTTTGTACCTAAATAAAGGTAATGTTTGTGGTCGTTGCCCAGAAAATCTATATAATGACGGTTATCCAAATACAGCTTTAGAAGCAATGATCAAATTACAAAAACTTCCCTGCAGATACAAAACAAATTCTTGTTCCGAAACAACGGATTATAAAGAAATAAAGAAGCATGAAGAAAGCTGCGACTATCGTCAATATTCTTGTCCTATACTTCCATTAAATTGTACTTGGTCTGGGAAAAGATCAGAACTAAAGCAACATTATGAAGAGAAGCATAAAACATCGCTTATGGAAGCAGAATATTTAAAATTGGACGTAAAGAAACATATTGTACAAAATATTTTAATGCAGACTATGAAGAAGCAATTCTTGATTCAAATTAGAATTGAGAAAAGTTCACATATACTCAGATGTGGATTAATATACTTTGAAGAGCCAAATGAAAATAAGCAATATGTTTTTACAATTATACTTAAAAACGAAAATAATGAATTCAAAAGTGATATTAAGAACAGTAGATTTATTGATACCTATTTAATTAGGCAAGACGAGTTGCATGAAATTAATTTTAATCGAATTGAGTTACTTATTAACAATGCTTCAACTTTGCAGTACAAAATTACCATTACAGAGGAAGATAAGTAAAATATATAATAGTTATTTACAATATGTAGGATAAGAACATCATTATGATATACTTGTGAAATTTGCACAACCAGGCGATGGACGAGTTGTGTAATCACACAAGTATTGTAATGATGCATTATCACAAGTATATCGTAAACATTTTTATCCACAGCTCATATATTACAAAGACATAATTATACTGTATGTATTATATGGCCCATAAATCACTAGTGTTTTATATTCCATAAAACACAGGAAACAACTAGTTACATAGCAACCATTTCATAATCTACCGTATTTTGAGAAACTGTATATAACTGAATAAACGTAAAACGTTACCCTACTTCGGTATCTGAAATTATGAGTTGTGGATAAAATTTTGTATTACACTTGTGTTTTATTGGTATATAAAACACTCGACCTTCGGTCTCGTGTCTAAACTATTATTGCGTGTTTTATATACCTAATAAAACACTTGTATAATAAATAACTAATATCTATGATCACAAAATAAATTAAAATTAAAACAAAACTAATTTTGAATTGACAGTTTTCATAATTGTTCGACGTTTAAAACAAAAAACATGATAATTATCATATTGTGTGCGATAGGTACTTTATTACAGCACTAGTGCGGTAACATTTCCAAAAACGCACTGAAAATTAATGTGATAAGTCATAAATAAAATTAGATTTTATATTTTTATACTGTATAGAGTTTAAGAAACATATTTTTGTTAATGTATAAATATTTATATATCCTTCTGTCAAACATTCGCAAATTAATTTGAAGTAAAATACTTATTATTTTTTTAATATCTAGTAATACATTTTCAAAATATTGTGGTTAATGTTGTTAAGTTATGCTAAATAAACCAGTAAATTTGTCCAGCCAGCTAATGCAGTTCATTTAAACGACACCAATTCCAGTCACGAAGACGTTGGAACAACCAAAGTAAAAAAGTTAGAGTTGAAACCATTTCGACAACGATTCAGCATCCGCTAATACCAGCTATCGTCAGGGCCAACTCTTTACAGTCGGCTGTCGGATGTCTCTGCTCGAACTTTGGGCAAGTGCCACACTTAAAACTGGGTTAAATAAATAAAAAAGACCCTTACAGAACCCGCGGCTGCATAGTCTTTTCTTCATCCATCAAAACTTTATACAATATTGTAATTATTATTTGAAATTTTTATATCTCATAGGTTAGTATAGATTGACCGGCCATGCAAATTAATAGCAACTAGGCAACTTCCAGAGTTTACTTTAACAAGAGTGAGGTAAGTAGAACTGTTTAAGGGTAAGTATAAAAATATAATGAATTATTCAGTAAATAATAAGTAAAAATATTAAAAGAGAAGATGTTAATCTGGCCCCCCAGTGAGATTTTATGATATCTACGCCCATGAACTATAAGTAACAGTGTAGGCAACCGAATGTAGCAGTGCTGCTTTCAGTGTTGCCACCCCAAGAATGCGAAACCAAATTTAAACTTGATGGGGACGTTTCAGAGAACTGAGATGCCGTGAGAACTAATTAGATTTATATGGGTAATTAAGTTTTATATTCGCGCAGAATTACGACGCATTTTGTTATAAATAAAACTGTAAGACGCGGATTGCAAGCAAACAGAGTGGGAGAGACTGAATGAATGTGATTTGGGTGCTAATTTATTGCCGAGAGAAATTTTATTCCTTCAAAATATTTTGCAGTTAAATTAACTTATTAATGTTACTACAAAGTGGATACTTTTTGCTCTCAAACGTTTATAAATGTATCAATTAAATGGGTAGAAAATATAACAGTCATTCCTGAAAAAACATTCGTGAAATTTCAGTCGGAAAAATGATCGGGAACGCTATAATACATCTTTTTTCAGAAATTTTGAATTTATAAAAAAAATATATCATAATTTTTAATCAGCAGCTTCTGCAAGTTCATTTTTTTATTTAACTATTTGCAAACTTATAAATAATGGCTAACTTGTATTTTTTTCAGTACAATCAAGTGCATTTAATTAGAGTAATTAATAATTTCATAATATGACGCTAATTAAAACATGTTAATGGAAAACCAACAAACTAAAAATTGTACATACATACATCTCATGAAGCTATATCCCATCAAATGAGGTAACACGATCCCTAAAATCATTCATAAAATATTCACTCATTAAATTTTAATTTTATGGGGTAATGGCTCAGTGGTATCCGAGTCGGACTGTGGATCCTAAGAACCCTGATTCGATCCCCACAGCCGACAAAACATTTTCACCAATTTAAAATTACCCCTGTGGCTCCTCCACCACTAACATATTTGAGGGCCGTGATTTGACGGCTGGTAACCGCACTTTACGCGCATAAATATATCACTTACCGAGATCTGCTTTGGCATAGTGCCACACCCAGTAATGGGTAGAAGGTGTGATGATATATTTATATTTATTTTATTTTATATTTATCAAATAATCAGTCCTCGTCAAACATTCTCATCCAAACACACCACCCTTACTTTAAACATTCATAGCTCACTCCATATAAACTCATTTAAAAAATTATTTATCACACAACAAATCTTCAATCCCATCTATCCAATCACTCCTATTAACTTATCATTCATCTTCTTTTTTCGACTTACATAACATATGTGTAAAACATCTCAAATTACTCACGCTTATTTCTAACAACGGCTCTAATAACGAATCTAACAACGAAAAAAAAAAAATTGTATTATAATTTAATTGCAGTAACAATTTTGTAACAAATTTTATGTATAAAAAATAAATAAATATAAATATATCATCACGCCTTGTACCCATGTGTAGTACTCTACCGAAGCAGATCTCGGTAAGTGATATATTTATGCGCGTCAAGTGCAGTTACCAGCCGACAAATCACGACCCTCAAGGATGTTACTGGAGGGAGAGGCATAGGGGTAATTTTAATGTCGCGAAAATTGTTTGTCGGCTGTGGGGATCGAACCAGAATTTTCAGGATCCACAGGCCGACTTGATACCATTACGCCACCAATCCCAGTATGCATAGTTTCCTTTGTAACAAAAAATCTCGACTTGAAATCAATCACAATTAATACTTCGTTAGACGACTTTAAAAACATTTAGCAGTGTCAAATAACTTAATATATTTTATAAACTTATGTAAGAATTAATTAACCTCTTGAATATATCTTCAATTTAATTAATTCTTAATGACATAGCTTTTCCAAAGCAATAATTTAGTAACATCAAATAAGTTATTGTTGCTTACCCTGCTGCAAATTTCGTGGGCGATATTCAATTTTCTCAGGCGAAAACAAAAGAGGGTATTCAGTTAGTGGAAGCCACGTGCGAAACCTTGTCTCCTGACTTTTAATTAGAAGCTAATTATTAGGACAAGTGCCGAAAGGTAATTGCCAATGAGGGTAGCAAGTTACAAATTATGAGCTGTCGTTCTTGCCTCCTCCAATGATTAGCACCCTTCTGTTTCGACCCACACCAACCAAAAATCTACGTCATTCTAAATATCTATAAACCGAATGTACTACTATAGGTAATCCAAAAAAGTTAACTTTTGGACCCTTTGGAGAATGTTTTTTTCGTACATTACTCCTCTAGGGGCCAGTTTTTCAATCACCGGTTTACTCTCAATTAATGTTAATCATGATAAATATTCATGGGGTAATGGCTCAGTGGTATTAAATCGACCTGTGGATCCAAAGAACCCTGGTTCGATCCCCACAGTCGACTAACATTTTCACCAAATTAAAAATTATCCTCGTGGCTCCCCCACAACTAACATCTTTTTGGGGACCGTGATTTGACGACTAGCAACCGCAATTCACGCGCATAAATATATCACTTACCGAGATCTGCTACAGTAGAGTGCCATACCCAGTAATGGGTAAAAGGCAGAATAATATATTTATTGATTTATTTAAGTGTCGAAATTATTTCGTTGAATAATGTTTAGCATTTTTCTGCTATGCAATATTACATGTATTGTATGCATTCAAAAAAGTCGTTTATTAATAAAAAATAATGCATTAATACGGGGTTATTAATGTATGCTTTTGTATACATTAATGAAACCCATAATCAACGAACAAGGATATTTTCGCCATTTTTTCAAATAATAGTCCATAGAATCTGCTGTTTCCTACGCTAGTTAAATACTCATTATAATTGATCAAATTTGATATTTTGTACAGTCAGATGATATCACACTTTAGTTCACTTATTTTCCGTTGACTTATTTCAATTAGTTGAGTGGTTTTATTAGAACTGATATATGATAGAATAAAACTAAAAAGAGTGTGTTGAAGCAGCATGGTACAACTTATGATCAAACACTTCTTTGGAAGAACCAACGGTATAGGTACTTGCACAGGGTAAAAGCAAAGGGGTACATTACGAAACTTCTGCCAGAGGGCATTTTGTTTGTAAATTTCATTCGATTAATTGAATTTTACTCTTTATGACAAGAGTAAAGTAATGAAACGTTGCAAATAAATTAGAAATAAAATAAAATAAATAAATAAATATATCATCACGCCTTCTAGCCACCACTGGGTGTGGCACTCTGCCGAAGCAGATCTCGGTAAGTGATATATTTTGCGTGTGAAGTGCGGTTACCAGTCGTAAAATCACGGCCCCCAAAGATGTTTGTGGTGGAGGAGCCACAGGGGTAGTTTTTTAAATTATGAAAATTGTTTGTCGCCTGTGGGAATCGAACCAGGGTTCTCAGGATCCACAGGCCGACTTCATACCACTGAGCTAGAAATGTTTGCAGAATTTATTTTATTTGTGAAATAGTTACGTAATATCGCTTTCTTCCATTACTATACATTAAATATTAATTACCTACAATTACTTAAAAATTACATTCTGTATTATCCTACCAAATTTTTGAGGCCAGGCCTGCTGGCGGCAATAAAGTCATTCCATCCCTTCAATAGTAGCAGAGCTCCACGCACGAATTCATAAAGAAATCAGAACAACGAGTTCGCTAATGGTATGAACTTTCTGAACTGAATTAATGTGTTTATAATAGACGCGTTTCATGCTTTCGGCCTGTTAATTTGTGTCGTGATGACGCGGCAAAATGAAAATGTTTCCAAAACGTGACAATTACGTCAGGACGATCATCGATACCGCGTTGACGTTATTAATGAACCTTCTACTATCGTCCAAACCCACCCTCAACCCCCACCGCCCGCTGCTTCTACGAAAAATTCATATTCATATGATTGTATCTTACCGAGAATATTTCTGTGAATATACAACAGCATGACGGTGGATATGCCATGCAGGAATGACTTTCTTTTTATCCTCTAAATTTAATTCGGCATCTTTTGTTTAAGCTATAGACCTTCATTCATCATATCCATCCTTTTACTCCAGGGCATCTATCAATATTTCATTCGATATACGTTGAAATGGTCTAATCATGTCAACTGACACATACCAAATCTTCCTAATTTGTCTCTCATCATATCTACTATACTAAAAACGTTATAAAGATCGATTGACGTCATCCATCCTGATAATACTTAATACATAACATAAGGAACTGGTGCAATATTGAAATGACAAAAACAGGCATTGAAACACAAATCTTATATAAGAATATTGAATAATAGCTATATTTACTATCGATTCATGTATTGGAAATAATTATTTTTCATTTTTAATAATTATTTAATATTTTAAAAAACTACCCCTGTGGCTCCTCCACCACTAACATCTTTGGGGTCCGTGATTTGACGACTGATAACCGCACTTCACGCGCAAAATATATCACTTACCGAGATCTGCTTCGGCAGAGTGTCATACCCAGTAATGGGTAGAAGGCGTGATGATGATGATATATTTAATATTTTGCATGATACATAATTTTTGTCTATATCGAGATGTCATTGATCTGTCAAATTCATGAACAATTGTTGCAAACATCAAAAAATCTGTTTAAGGTCTTTTACTTTCATCTACACAAGTTTTCAAATAGTATTAGTATATATGTCATTAATTTTTATTTTTAATTTACAATTTATGAAATAGTACTGGACGCTCTAAAAGTCTCTAAAATATCTGCGAAGTCAAATAAAAATGAAATCTTGTCATTTCCAAAGAAGCAACGCGAAATACAATTTAAAATTGGTTACATGTAAACGTAGCAACACCCCTATTGTTGGGTTGCAAGAAAAAATCAAGTGTTCTTTAGTTAAAGAATTGTTTATCTAGCATCAGTATTAATAGCGATTTTTTGAAATTTGTTGAACCGTTAGCTAAAGAATCGATAAAACTTTCATGCAACCCAGCATTGTCATTCATTTAGTCACATTTTTTGATGACGTCAATCGATCTGTATAAAATTTTTAGTATATCTATTTATTTTCTAATAGTAGTTCGAAATTTGGACACAGCCCAGCAGTGAGGGCACGTACAAACGAGTACTAGAATTGCCTTTTGTAACGAGTATTCTATTTTCTCTGTTTCGATTTTCCTTTCCCTTTTTTCTTTTTACATGTTCGATTACGGGAAATTTTTGATAGAATAGTTAAGTTGACGACAATGATTTACGATTAATTTTGTCTGTAGCCTAGATGTTTTTATAAATGCCTAGATATTTTGTGTATTAAATGTAGTTATACCAATCTATGATAACTATATGTCACCAAAAATTGTTTAAGAATGAAGCTCATTCTAACATGCGTGCGTGAATATATTACCTTCATTCTGAAATAAAGAAAATAATAACTTGGAAACGAAGGTAAGGTCTTGGCAAATGAATCGAACTCATGTCATGAAACAATAACATATGATTAGGATTATAGAGTCAGACGTAACCCGTTACCATGTAATTCAAAATGAACGTATAATCCAAACAATGCGAATTTAATAACATGCTTGTCAAACAATTTGCATGTGCATCACATGAACATTATACAATCTGCATAAATCCTTCGGCTGTTTGTAGATCTGCAAAAGCAAATCTGCAGTCAAGTGCTCAAGTGCCCACTGGCAAAACTTGAAGAGTACTTCTGCTGCAGTAAACAATGCCTCTAACCACTCGAGCTGTCAAATAGAGATGATATTCGATCTTGGCGTTGAGAGAGAATAATAATAATAAAAAGAGCAAACAAAAACTATAATAAATGCTTAATGACCAGTTGCATCGCTGTTACTTTAATTTAAATTTACTTTTCTTATACTCGGTTACACAAACGACACTTAAATTTTATTTCGGAACTAATTTTTCATAATAGTAGCTAACTCAGTGATATCAAGTTGGCCTGTTGATTCTGAGAACCCTGGTTCGATTCCCACAGGCGACAAACAATTTTCACCACCAAACCTTCAATCACATCTATCCAATCTCTCCTATTCACTTATCATTCATCTTCTTTCTTCGACGTACATAACATATGCGTAAAATATCTCAAATTACTCACGCTTATTCCTAACAACGAATCTAATAAAAATCTAACAACGAATCTACAAATACTAGAAAGATGAAAGCGATAGCCTGCACTTATATTGAAGGAGAAGTCCACACAATGCAGTAACTGAAAATGAAACAAAAAGATAAGAAAGGGAGTGTCGTCCTGCGTTTATTTTTGACTACAAGATTGTTAAAACAAAAACAGAAAATATAAAACGAACACAAATTTGGATTTGAAAATTAATCTTAACCGATCCTTAAAATTTATATGAAGACGATGCAACTGAATTTAATTTCCCACGAGCAGCATAATCAAGTGAAATAAAATAAACCAAAAAGAGTTGAATTCCAAAAATTCTGAAAATATGGTTCTATATTATTCACATCACAACAAATATGTCTGGACCTTTTGGTTATAATACTAATAATCCTCAGCGTGAAATAAATCAGAGTATTTTGCGACAAAGAAAGAAAATAATCGCAACCTCGAGGAAATCGCTATTATAGCAGTATATTCCGCAGCTTACCGAGCGAATATATTTCTAAAAGCAACATGGCGCAAAGAAAGGCAATAGTTTTAAATTTGTCGCTAGCAAACCGAGAGTCGTTTGACAACTCTCTCCGTGGATGCCGGATGCCTAACTACGATTTATATCCGCACTTCGCATCACATATATTTTCAGTAATCTGCTCCTTACGCCGACATTTTTCTCAATATATTTCCAACGCCGCTAAACATCTTCGATGTATTCCATTAAACTTTTCCTAATAACGCTTCCGTGACCGATATTTACCGACAAATCACTTTTCTCACATAACATACGACTTCCTTCAACTTATATTTCATACGAGAAAAACTATCTTTACACTTATTTTCATTTCGCAAGGACAATCTTATGAAAAACTTGTATATTATTTAACCGACATGTTGTATTTGAAGAAGGAAATCAAGGAATAGATAAATAATTTATTAGTCACCGCATGGGCGTCTACGGACATTTTTTGAGGGTGGAGGAAAAAAAATATTTAATGGACAAATTGTTTACTTTTTAATTAAAATACGTCTGATTGAGGGCGTTATAAGCTAATGTCTTTATTTCTTTTATAAATTCCTTAAAATGTGTGTACTCGTATATAAGTACAATTAGCGTTTTAATAGTCAAAATTTAGAATCATAAAAAATGGGTGTTTTTTAATTACTTTGTGCACTAGTGCGCAAAATCAAACTTTCCTTCGGTTTCCAAGGTAATGTAAACCTTATTTTGAATGATGCGAGTACAAAAAATAATTTAGGGAATTTTGACAAAAAAAACGCTTTGCCGTCGATTAAGTTAGTAAAAGTATTTCTAGGAATAAAATGTAGTTTCTTCGCTAAGAGTGTCAGCGAGGAGGCCTTAAGGAAAACCCCGTGCCGCGTTTCCGTCTACGTTAAGTATGTGGTAAAATTTATTACATACTTACGTAAATAAGTATAGAGATATATGGTTTTATTTCGAGGCTTCCACTCATATTTAAGAGCGGTCCCAGTTCATGCGTCCGCCGCCGCCAACTCTGATGTATCTAGCTTGGTATGTACGTGTATCTCATATGAGAGCAAAACAACAAAATTGAATTTCATTCCGACATTTTTATGTTTATTTTTACGTATTTACGACGTAATCTCACTTATAAAACGGCACTTTTGTTTTTATGAATTTTTGATACGTTGCAGTTTCGTCTTTCTGTCTTCACGTCTTGGTACAAATTTGTTGAAATAAAAACCTCTCACATAAAATACTGCGTCTTTACAGGCGGATAAATATAAATAGTTTTATTTTCATGTATTTTATTAATTTTTCATCAATAAGACTTACACTATTTTAAGATAACATAACCTCATGTATTATCGGTATCTTCAAGAGCAGAAAAAGCCTCGATCCTATGACATCAATAAATTGAACTTTACCAAAATAAGATAATTTTTTATTAAACCAGTTCAAAAAAAATATTCTGAAAATATAATTCTATGTCAGTCACATCACGAGAAATCTAATGCCGTTGAGCGTATCCTCATATCTCTCTTCGTTTTTTAGTTACAGCGATTTTTGATATTTTTAATATCTCAAGTTTGAAAACCCATACCTCGGAAACTAAGAAAGATATTGAAACGCGGTTTGAACCAGAGTATTTCTCGTACTCCAGTTAACCTATATCTAAATTTTTAAATGGGGTGGCTAGCTCAGTGGTATGAAGTCGACCTGTGGATCCTGAGAACCCTGGTTCGATTCCCATAGGCGACAAACAATTTTCATAATTTTAAAAATTATCCCTGTGGCTCCTCCACCACTAACATCTTTAGGGGCCGTGATTTGACGACTGGTAACCGCACTTTACGCGCAAAATATATCACGCTCCCCTAAGATGTTAGTGGTGGAGGAGCCACAGGTGTAATTTTAAATTGGTGAAAATGTTTTGTCGGCTGTGGGGATCGAACCAGGGTTCATAGGATCCACAGTCCGACTCCGAGACCACTGAGCCATTACCCCATTTTATTAATATTGTATAAACTACCTTCATTTTAGAAAAGTAATTGTCCATGACTATTTCTCCTAGAAACAATTGTATGGGGCTGAGCTTGCTCGGGAACCAAATGGCATGATGAAATATTTGAAAATAATTTCACCACAAAAGGCTCAAACAAGTAATTATTTTTATGCGATTTTAGCAAAAAAATTCAAATATGATACACGCCAAATTTAATCGCGTGAAATAAAACGAATTTTAGGACAAAGCTGTTCGTGGGCGAATGCACCGATTTGCAGCGAGCAACGCTCTAACGCAGCCGGCTCCAACAGATGTTTTCATCCAGCGGCTTATTGAATAACTGAAAATCGATAGCGGCATTATTTATCTCCTGCGAACGATAAATATTCATTCATACGCCGATGGTTTTTGTCCCGGGCCGCCCAGCCCAAACTAGAAGCTAAATGCTAATACGTACACATTAATTACGCCTTTGTACGGAGCAAACTACCTACTTAACTGTATAGGATACCGCAGTTAAGATACCCCCACACGCGACTTGTTACTGTAATTAATTGGCAACGTTGTATTTGTGCTTCGACCTGGCGGTTTTATGAAAAATTGGGGAAGCGTTTAATGATTGTAATGATTTATATTACCTGTAATTAGAGTAGTTAGTGGTAATTTCTACCCTGAAATTCTTACTCATTTATCTCTACTACGAAGCATTTGTACCATACACCACTTTCAAAATTTATGTTGTTTTCAATTTATTAGAAGATTGAGAGCGAATCAGTTAAGATGCTTTAGTTATGTGGAATATTGGGGTTCCAAATTATCAAGACATCCATGTACGAAAGGTACATGCCATATTCATTTCTTGTTGGTCTCTTATGTAATTTTTATTTGTGTATTTCATTTATTTTTGTAGAATATAATTAATTTACTAGTTTATTAGTATTTTAGGGTAGGTAAGTAGTTATTAACTGTAGAAGTAGTTTGTTATAGTTTGGTTATATTAGTTTGTAGCTTTATATACAAAAATAAAATAAATAAATATATCATCACGCCTTCTACCCATTACTCGGTGTGGCACTCTGCCGAAGTAGATCTCAGTAAGTGATATATTTTGCGCGTGAAGTGCGGTTAACAGTCGTCAAATCACGGCCCCCATAGGTGTTAGTGTTGGAGGAGCCACAGGGGTAGTTTTTGAAATTATGAAAATTGTTTGTCGCCTGTGGGAATCGAACCAGGGTTCTCAGGATACACAGGCCGACTTCATACCACTGAATATCAATATTAATTTATTTATTTAGTTTTTCACAACTTTGTTGTTATTGGAGACAATCGGGAAAGTAAATTAAACGGTTGTTGCACGGGAAACGATAACGTTCCGTTGCTGAAATAGCATACTTTCCATCATGATCGTATAAAAACTTATTTCCCATGTTATATTAAATGACAGATGGCAGTCCTATAGAGCGGAAAATACACGTCATAATATATTTATTTAGTTTGTAGTATGAGGGATTGTATAAAATGTTTCTCCTAAAAAAGTTATAGGAGCAGTAGTAAATTTTGGTGGAGGCGCAGCAACAAATAAAAAATAAACTTATATTCTTCCCTACGGACTAGGCCGTCATTTTATATAAGACTTTACTGATTTCATAAGCACTAAACACTAATCTAGCAGGAAAATGCGTTCATACGGCAACACTGTACCGTACGTCGATTCCTAACGAGAATGGAGTGCGACAGGCTGCATTACACGCAAATGATACATCTTAATAACAGAGAGAAATGCGATGTTGCCACCATACCGCCCGGGTGCTATCGGTTCCATATTAAAATATATACGTGTTAGCATAAAATATATAAGAGGCAACGGCTTCGGTGACGATGTACAGCGTTATTTAAGTTGGCTAATGTATGCCACATCCAGCAAGCGTTCCGATATTACTTCCTGTGCGCCGCACGCTACCTGTCGACGGGGTAATAACAATCATTTTAGCATTAACCTATTCTGCGCCCGAAGATAATCATTATAATAAATTGCATTACATTCACAAATCTACTGATTACACACATTTACTTTCATCGTGTTCCAATAGTTGATTTTTTTGTTCCAGTTTCCAGTTCTTTTGAGAACAAAATTGCGATTTGTTGGATATCACAAAGAAATTTATTTATTACTTTATAAATAATAAATTAATGATACTATTTATTTATACATTATTTGCTACTCTGTACAACAGGAATTTAATTCCAATTACAGCCAAGGATACCTACAGCTTATAATGAAATCTAAACCACTCGGAAACACAATAATACAGTAAAAATTGCAAAGTTCTTTGCAGATCGCATTGGTTTGCAGTAGTATATTACGTACTATGAACTGTAAGTGACAGTTTTTAGGTCAAGAATGTAGTTTGGAAAATCGAGGTCCGAAGGGTCGAGATTTCCTAAACATTCGTTACCTAAAAATCACTTTCAGTTCGAGGTTAGTAAGCTATTTTTTACAATACTTGCACAAATAGAAGGAAAAGAAAAATAGGTTTCAAAATTAACAGCTGTCAAATTGTTGACAAAATAAACAGGACCTTGATGTATAATATTTACTTACTGTCCACTGTGGACAGTAAGTAAATATTAAAGTCTTGATATAACCATGGAAACCACTGTGCAATAAAAGTTGCATTTACAGTGTTTAAAGTTTGTCATTAATAGGTCACTTACAGTAGAAGTATTGTAAAAAGTATCTTTTTCACGACTATGTTAGAAAGTATCAGTGGTATGGAGGCCGTGATTTGAAGAGTGGTAACCGCGCAAAATATAGCACTTACCGAGATCTGCTTCGGCAGAGTGCCACACCCAGTAATGGGTAGAAGACGTGATGATATATTTATTTTATTTATAACTAATAGAAGAAAGTGATACCTTTTGTCATTAAGGAAGAAAAGTGAAGCCATATCCTTGGCAATTTCTATTTTTTCAGTTTCTCTGAATGAAAATATATTTTTAGTTCTCGCTACGTTCATTGTAAAATCCCTAGCATTGATCTGTGAACGGCTAATTTCAACCCTTAGTATACAAATAACTATTATCTAAGAGAAAATAAATAAAAAATATAAATATTCTCCGAAGGGGATTACAGCTGTGTTGGCTGCATTTCCTAGTATTTGTATCCGACAGACACACATCCAAACATATGTCTGACACGTGGAACGCATCCACAGCTCACACGTGTGACCGTGCCTTTATTACCTGCGTAACATCTGGCACCATGGTAGCGTCGGTGGCGCCGTGGCGCTCACACTGCGCCACCAATCAAATGAATCATTCCTCTGCTGTTTACCATAAAACTGTCAGTTGAACGAGACGAGAATAAAACAGCTGGCAAACAAAGAGCTGTGTGCCCTGAAGGGGTGCAGTATCATTTACTATGTGTAAGAATATTGTAACATATGTGTGAAGTATTGAACGTTTTCATTTTAAATGTTTTTCAGTTCGATTTCCAAATTTAATACTGTAGCAGTATTTTGCAATATTTCTATTATATAATCAACATAAAAATAATAAAAAATAGGAAAAAACAAATTTTCCATCACTTGTCTCAAAATTCCACAAAAGTTTTACAGCACGTTTGCATCAACTTATCATGTCATCAACAAACGGCTGGTCTGTTCAGCTTTAACCATAGACGCGTTTCGTCCTTTAGGGACTCATCAGTATGGTGCGATCAACTATCCAACTAGACCAACTAGGAACTAGTGAATTGTGATACCGTCTTAGCTAAACTGATGGTAGATGGCACCACGTGTTGCTTCATAGCTCTCATGTCATGTTACCGGCTTACATAGTTTAACATCAGTCAGTTTTGTCTTTTGTATTAATCAACATAATATTTTATTTTTTCATATTTATTTATATAATTACACAATGTTATATTAATTTGTTCGTATATTTACAAAAAGAAGCTTGTATGTATAAATTAATTTAATATTATTTTATTATGAGTAATTAGTTTGTTGTGTAATATATCAAACTAACCTAGTATTTTATACGCAGTAATTTTTGCGTTTAAAAGGAAGGTGTCCTTGTTGGCCGGAAGTTATTTATTCATCTCAAATTAATTAACTTTGTAAATTGTAGCACGGAGTAAAAATTATGCGGGGAATTCAAATTAATAGAATATTTTATGAAAATCTCTGAGGATAAGTTTTTAATTAAAGGATTTTTTGTTCAGTCAAGTTGAACAAAATTCGTCTGAGTTATGGAATTATTATATTACGCGTAGTTTCTAAAATAAAAATATTTTTGTTTGAAATATTGACCCATTTCTAAATTAATTTGGTTGTAAATGACATGTTTGTAAGTCAAGTAATTACTTTCGTAATACAATAAGCTTAATAAAGATTAATTACATGAAATTTATTGATTATGTACCTTGGAACCGTTTAAAAAATAATGAATATATCATGTTTCAATATAGTATCGGATTACACATGATAATGTTGTCCTTGGACAACCTTTACAAATACAATAATAACTCATATTCTATACAAACAAAACGGTATTTCGATTATAGACCACATAAAAAAATACTTATTTGAGATGGGAAAAATATAAAAAACAATATCTTCCCACGTTGTTTGGATTGAAGGCTTTATTTTATTAAGTAGACAAAAAGACGACGTTTCGGAGCTTAGTTAGGTCCATTATCAAGTCAAAGTAGAAAAAGAGTAAAAATGTTCTAAAATTTTAACTATATATTTTTCCCATCTCAAATAAATCTGCACGGTTTAATCAACATTCTTCAAAAAAATACTTAAATATTCCATTTACATCAATTATTTCTTACCGGCAAAGTATAAAATCCCGGAAATATATACGAGAATATTTCCTAGGAAATGTACAAAATTTTAAAATAAAATAAATAAATAAATATATCTTCACGCCTTTTACCCATTACTGGGTGTGGCACTCTGCCGTAGCAGATCTCGGTAAGTGGTATATTTATGCGCCTGAAGTGCCACGGCTCCCAAAGATGTTAGTGGTGGAGGAGCCACAGGGGTAATTTTTAAATTGGTGAATATGTTTGTCGGCTGTGGGGATCGAACCAGGGTTCTTAGGATCCACAGGCCGACTCGGTACCACTGAACCACTCCAGTAATGTGTAGAAGGCGTGATGATATGTTTATTTATTTAGAAAATTATAATTAAAATTATAATTGGTTAATATTTTCCTTAAATAATAGTGTCACTGCAGATAACATGATACATAACCAAAAATAGAGAAAAATTGAAATAATATCAGATTTGAATCCAAGGTGACTGTGGTACCGTAGCTTAAATGGTTAGAGCATATGACCAGAGTTCATAAGGTCCTAGGTTCAAATCCTGGCGATATCCCATTTTTTATTTTTATAATTAAATTTGATTACTTCTTAAGTATTTATTTAGAAAAACATTTTTTGTTGAAAGTTGTACACAGAGCGTTGAATTTGTATTAATTACTAAATATGAGTTCTCAAAGCTTGTAAAGCACAAATATATATATTTTTAATTAGTTAAAAAAGTTTTCACGAACCTGAAAAATCTTTTGTTTAAATTCAAACATCGTTGAAATTCTAAAATACAAAACTGCCCTACGGGTAGCTAAAATGTCAGGGTTAATTAAAAAAAAATTGTAATCCCATTTCTAGTAAATAATTTACAACAATCACTGGTCAATACTCCATGTTGCGCGTTGTGGTGATATATTCTCGTGTGTTTTGTTTGCAGCTAAGTGTCGGTTGGTGAGATCTGCGGGCTCCAACCGCAAAGGATAATTGTGTTTGCGTTGCGAACACCAGAGAGCAGCAGCAGCAGCGGCAGCAGCAGCAGCAGCAGCAGCGCCGGTATATAATTAACGACCGAGCGAGATCACAAGTCATTCTTTACAGACGGAACCTGCTCCACTCGAGTTATTGTCGCCCTGCAAGAACAACGAAACGGGGTACGTTCGTATGTTCTACGTGGAATCATAATGGAATGGAACTGAAATTCTACTGACAGATCTAGTTAGAGAATTGTTGTTGTACTTTTATGTTCTTTGTAAAAAGAAAACACTCAAAAATGCATTTCTTGCTGGGAAAAATTTCATACAATTGTACTTTGTTACTTTGTATAAATTTTAGATTTCAGAACCGAACTACAATATGGTAGTACATATATTTTTACCTTGAGACTCAAATTCGAGATTTGTTAAAAGAGAAAACTATTTCGTTATTTCCAAATTATTTATCGTTAAAGTAAAAAGTAAAAATCTTCAACCTTGACCATTAGCTTGGTTCACAAGTTGTCTAATCTTGGTTTTTTCCTTGCCTCGTCTACTGGTGATGAGAACTTAGTTCTCGAAATACGTATTTAGATTTATCTTTATATTTATTAAGGCTTAGGGGTTTAATTTATTCTTAATTATTTATCGTTATATGCGGTAAATAAGTGATTCTATACTATAAACGTTATAAAGATCGACTGACGTCATCAACCCTGATAAAATTTAATAAAATCATAAAAAACTGGTGCAATATTTAAATGACAATTGAAAAACTAAATGGCATGAAAATACAAATCTTATAATATAAGAATATTGAATAATAGCTATATTTACTATCGTTTCATGTATTGAAAATAATTCTGGTTCATTTATAATAATTATTTTATATCTTGCACGTTCACAAGATATACAATTTCTGTCTATATCGAGTTGTCATTGATCTGTCAGATTCATAATCTATTGTTTTAAATGTTAAAATATCTGTTTAAGGACTTTGATTTTGAATTATAATTGTTCTTAAAAGCTATTTTATAGGAATGCCGAGAGAAAGATATTTGTCCAAGGAATGTCAATTGCTGATTCTTCATTTAATCTTTTATTTTGAACAAGAATATGCAAATAATGGACCGCTCTTACCTTTAAGTGCTGTACGAGAGCCAAATTTGTATATATGTCATTAATTTTCATTATTAATTTAAAATTTATTAGAGAATACCGGATGCACTAAAAGTTAGTAGATCCACGATGTCTAAAATGTCTGCGAAGTCATAGAAAAATGAAATCTTGTCATCTCCAAAAAAGCAACGCGCAATCAAATTTAAAACCGATTACATGTAAACGTTGCAGCACCCTATGTCATTCATCTAGTTATATTTTTTGATGACAGTCGTTCTTTATAACGTTTTTAGTATACAGTACTTTATGAAAATAATAAAGTAAGATACACTACTCTAAAACCTTAAATAATGATTGCACTATATATATATTAGTTAATTGGTTAGTAAACCATGAAATATGGTGGATGCGCCAAGAATACTTTATGCCATCTTCTTTCAAGTGGGTAATTCGCTTAGGCAATATTCCGTTCTTCTGTAATTCATTTATTTAAAATGTATTGAATTTAGGCAGTCAGAAAAATGACAAAACAATAAAATATAAATATTCTAAAGTGTGTTAATATCCTAAAATAGTAAAAAATTGGCAAATTAATCATGTCGAAGGTTCGAGCGGATACATTAATCACAGCTTTAACATTCCAATAAAAGAAACGCATTTTATTTTCTCTCACCGCTTTCTTTTCATTCTTTGATTTCCAATTTGTTTCGTTCTTTTGAGAAACGTGCGAAAATAAAAATTTGTAACGTGGCGAAGAGAGAAACACAGTTTATTATATATTTTTTAGTTCTGTGTTCGTCGTTCGCGATTTATTAAAAACTCGCGGATTCGCTTAACACCGACGCAACAAAGGCGAATCGCTAGGACTTCGTCTTTCCCCGCGACGTAAATTACATTATTGTATGGCGTTGCCACTACCAGAACCCCCTGCTGCCCCAGTTGTTCTCAGTGTCTCCGCCGCCGCTGTGCGCTATCGTGCCATCTCTGACAAATGACGCAAATCGCACAAATAAGAAGACGCGATTTTTATTCAATATGTTTCGTATAAAAAATGAACGTCGTCGTTTTTTACGACTTGTGAAGAAATTCGAATGCTCGTTGATATGTATGGGATTTATAGCTCGAGTGGGCTTCAAGATATAGTTACTTTCATTTTATTTTTTTCAAACTGTATAATATTTGGATTTATAAAAAAATCTGTTTATAACAACATATTCTGGCGCTTTGATTGGCAGAACAGAAAAACATCTGACGAAGTTTCTTTGCATACAAAGAACCACCTGAAGTAATCTGAATTCACCAAGAAAAATACAATTGTATCTGAATCGTTCAAATTCTATTATAAGTTATTGTAATCGGGATTATGTTCATGTTGTGTACAGTAACAATAGTATATTACATAACGTAAGATAACGTGCAAGTGTACAAATTGAAAAACGGGGCCCGCAACGCCGAGTGATTTAAGTACACGAGCACAGTTATCACACTTTCGAGCGAGTTATGTACACTATTTTTCAGACGACCACACAATATTTCTGAAAAAAAATACAAGTGCAATTTTTTTACAATTTGACAGTTAATGCGTTTTTGTACACAAGCGTTGATGTTTGACGTTTGAGGTTAGGTGTGGAGATACCAACTGTACTAACCGTTATGTCAAAATATTAAATAATGCTAAAATATTAGTAAATAATTATTAATTTTAAAAAATAAAATTTATCTGTGCTAATGTATTGAAAAATCTGTCAAAAGTTTAATAATAATACAAATGATTTTCATTTATTTTATTATTTTCTTTCATAGGAACGCCATCTGTTGTCAATCAGTGGAATTTCACCTGATATATTAGAAGTGTGCGTTATAATAACATATCAGTGTATGTTATGTTCAACTTTCCGTAGTAATTCATGATGTTGTTATGGTTACTTTCATAATTGGTCGTCTGAAAATAATTTTTTATATTAGAAGATACATTGAAAGAGCTGTCATCATTTTATGCGATAATTCTAACTGACGCATATTGAGGTCTTAATAAAGAACGCCTCTTAAAATAGAAATTATTACCATATTTACAGAGATTACGACTGTAATTCTGATAGATTAAATGCCAGGAAATAAACCTAAAATACAGTTACCGAAACGATCAAAATTTTATAACCGTATTTCTATCTTTTGGAATTACTGTACTCTAAAGCTCGTCACACGTTTACAACACAAGTTAGTACAGGAAACATTATTCAGTTAAAATAAATCGAAAACAATTTTCATTTTGTTACTTATACATATCCAAACTTTATAGAAGATATACTAACTTTTAAAAACATTCTAATTGATAGTATTACTAGAATAGACACAAACATAAACAGACGAATAATAAGATAGAAAAATAAGTTTTAAAGACTGAAGAACATTATACGATCTAGTTTATTAAAAACAAGCTTTGTAAAAGCATTAAGCATTAAGCTTTCCCTTTGTGCCATTATATATTGCTACTTTCGTATTATTACATCTGTATCAAATATTAGACTGTCTTTTGTTCGTTTTTCGTCTGCACTTCACTTCACTTTAGTATTTTCTTTGTGTTTATGCTTTTTATCCTTTGTTTGCTCCAAATATAATTTATATTGGGTTCATTTTTAAATAAATTATTTCGCTAAGCTCAAGTTAGTTATCTAAAAATTAGTATTGTCTGACAATATTAATTACATTTCAAGACAATATAAAAATTAATCATTAACTCTAAATGTATGGCTGAAACTACGCAAAATAATGTATATTTGTAAAGGCCTAAAGTGCATTTAATCCTTCAGATAATTATTGTACCCTTAGGATTAAATTATGGACTTTAGTCTCTCGGTATACGAGGCTCGATTTTAAAATAAGTACCGTTTAGAAATTTCGCCGCTGCAGCGCCGCGGTCTGTATTTGGCACAAGCACACTGTGTACCGCAATCTGTTGGTAAGAAACAGATGTCATTACAGAGTCATTCGGAATGTTTACGAGTCTTTTGTGAGTATTTGAAATGCCTCTTCCGATTGAGAATCCCGCCGACTGTGAAATACGCGCTAAATTTTCATTGGACAAAAGTTCCACTATAAGTATCTTTGTCATGAAATATTTAGTGAAAGTAACTATTATATGTTTGCAATGAAATGAACTAAATTGACTACAATTAAAAACCACACAGTCTAATTTGCCATTAATGAACTGTTTGCTATGGAACACCAATGTAAATATTAACATTGTCAGAATGTCCACATAGCAAATGCAACTTTGCACCTAAAATATCTACGAAATTTTAATTAGTATAATTGCTTTGTATTTTCATTTAAACAACCCTGACCTATATTACACGTAAAAGCCATGCGAAATCTTATTACTCTTAATGGAAAATGGAAATGGAAAATTCGAGTCGTTGTAAGCGGCACAACATTCTTTATTACGTCATGGAACTGCTGACGCGGTCATAATTACTTATCACCTATATCACCAGTTTGGACACCCCAATATTAATGATATCGAACCTTCCAGAAATGTTATCAGTACTAATATAACAGGAGAGTGAGAATACATTGAAAATAATTCGACAGAACTTTCGAAAACTTGTTGCCAGGCAATAGTCACAAAAGCCCGTAGGGCTTGAGTGGCTATTGCCAAATAGCAACAAGTTTGAGACAGATACTGAAGAATTATTTTCTAATTTATCGAACTCTCGAGTTATATTTAATTACATTATTTTTTGACTTAGCTGTTGAGGTCGATTCAACCAACTTAAAAGATTTTGAACTGGGTCCATTTCGATTGATTACTTATTATTGTATTCTTGGAAGTTGTTGGCAAAATTTATTGGGGTATTTCTATATCTGAAATGGAACTAAATCGATTTTTTCCCACATTTTACTAGACGCGTTGACAGTTTTCAATAATTATTTGACAACTACCTATCATTTGTCACAAACAAAAGCACCTACAGAGATTATTCCCGGGAATAATCACTGGAGCTTTATTCTCAGTATAATAATGACAGGATTGGTTAAAACGCAGACACGTGACATACAATGAAGCATTTCATTGGTTTTGAGAAACGTCAAAAATAATCTGTAATCTCTTTCTAAAACTATATGCAACCTTGACCGGCAAATCCATTTGCAACCCTGCTTGTACTTATCCCTTCTTCTTCCTCCCCTGCTCTTCGATGAGTGTCACCGGTTCCAACATGGAGCGTTCGTAATCCTACATTGATTTAGCACGTAGGGGTATTTAATTAAGCCAGGTTCGTTTGAATTATTTATGCTCCGCGTGTTAAGTAGCTGAGAGAGTTTGCACCGCGACTTGAGAACACACAGCTGCTCAACAAACTGCTGATGAGCAGTTGAACTGATATCCTGAACATTCGCAAAAAAGATAGGTTCGTATATTTGATATCTATTCTCTATCAACATACGCATAATTAATAGTTATTTATATATCAAGACAAGAAAGATATTGTTTCATTCGTATATGAAACACCTGAGTTTTATTTATTTATTCAGTTATTCCGTACAACAGGAACTTAATATCAATTACAGTACAGGGGGCCTACAGCTTATAGTGAAATCCAAACCACTCAGACACAATCGTATTTTTGGATATAAGTAAAAGTCAATGAGATTTGAACGCACGACCTCTTGCTTGCTAAATAAAAAACGCAAGTTTACCTCGCTATTATCCACTGAGCTGCTATTTCCTATTGTACATCCTATCTGAAAGTAATATTTTCAGACATAAATTAGAATTATTTTTTTTGGGATAGTGGCTCAGTAGTCGTGGATCAAGAGAACCCCGGTTCGGTCGACAAACAATTTTCACCAAATTAAAATTACTCCTGTGGCTCACCCAACACATCTTTGGCAGCCGTGACTTGACGACTGGTAACCGTACTTCACGCACATAAATATATCACTTACCGAGATCTGCTTCGGCACTGTACCACACTCAGTAATGGGTAAAAGGCGTGATGATATATTTATATTTATTTTATTTTATAAAATTAATTATTGCTATCTGCTTCTTACGGAAATCTAACTGTAATAAATAATTCTTAAATGCCACAAATATATCCAAAAGAATAAATTCATTTGAATATTCTGTATTATATCATAAGCTGAACATTTTTTGTGCTGTAATTGAGATTAAATTCCTGTTGTGCAGAGTAGCAAATAAATATTGATTTCAACTCCGATATTAAATTCTGTTATTGTCAATAAATAATGTAGTAAATATTTATAAATATATACACGCGCAAAATATATCACTTACCGAGATCTGCTTCGGTAGAGTGTCACACCCAGTAATGGATAAAAGGCGTGATGATATTTTATTTTGTGTAATACCTTGACCTATATTTAAAAAGTTACGGTTTCTCCATACAAATCATTTTAAATTAGTTGAATATGTGCGAGCTAGTAATAAAGACATTATAAGAAATTGCTTTACAAAATTTTCTTTTAGCATGTATACCGTCGCCTATTTTCTTTTTATTAATATAAAAGCGTCTTTGATAAATGAGCTCACTAAAAGGATAAAAGATGATTGATTTTTTAAAAGGTTTTCGTAAATGGAATAATGGAATTATTGTCCATATTATTTCCAGCTAGAAGTGATTACAAACCTATTTATTTCCTATTCTCTTACATATCGCGGTGTGCAGCTGACGCGCGGGAACTGCAGAATGCATCGCGCTGATTGGTTGATTACTCGTGCAAGGCACACGAGATCTTCATACATGCATGCAGCGGCCGCTGCTACCAAATTAACATAAACGTGAGCCACGTTCCGTCATAACTGCATCGAATATGAATTCGTGTAATCATGAATCCTGCCCAGGTTATTTATACCTTGATTTGTGTTCTTGAATTCATTATTACTCCACTCAATCTCACCCTGCATTCACGGCGTATTTGTAATACCAAAAAAGCGCATTCATTAAATTAATCTCTGTCAAATATTCTTACCCTACCATACTGAACTTCGTCAGCATTCATAATTCTTACAAGCAACATTTTCAGAATAGTTATTTATGTATCAAGGGTGAAAACAGGCGTTTCTGGCCCGTGGCGTGATTATTACCACGAGGCGCAAATCGCCGAGGGCTAATAACATGCTCAGGGTCAGAAACGCTAACAAAATAGCATTTAATTATATGATCAAAAGATTAAAATATGTACATAGATTATATGTCAAAATGACATTTTGTAAATAAATAAATAATAAATATATCATCACGCCTTTTACCCATTACTGAGTGTGGCACTCTGCTGAAGCAGATCTCGGTAAGTGATATATTTATGAGCGTGAAGTGCGATTACCAGTCGTCAAATCACGACCCCCAAAGATGTTAGTGGTGGAGGAGCCACAGGGGTAATTTTAAATTGCTGAAAATGTTTTGTCGGCTGTAGGGATCGAACCAGGGTTTTTAGGATCCACAGGTCGACTCAGATACCACTGAGTCTTTATCCCATTTTATATATGTATCCATAAGAATGATTTTTTTATGGCCCTGGGGACAAAAAGAAGTGTTTAAGCCCATTTTTTAAGGCTAAAACACTTGAATTTTGGCTGCGTTGTGC
This sequence comes from Pterostichus madidus, assembly GCA_911728475.2. Lineage (NCBI taxonomy): Eukaryota > Metazoa > Arthropoda > Insecta > Coleoptera > Carabidae > Pterostichus > Pterostichus madidus. The sequence goes on from OU452305.1 coordinate 41,140,542, forward strand.
ATAAATAAATTTATTTTCATTTTGTTGAAAGAAAATTGAATTGCTTGAGAGACTCATGAAAAATAATATTAGTTAATATTAAAACTGTCCTTTTGACTGCTTCTCCACTAACATCTTTGGTAGCCGTGATTTTACGGCTGGTAACCACATTTCATGTGCAAAATACATCACCGAGATTTGCTACGACAGAGTGCCACACTCAGTAATGAGTAGAAGGCGTGAAGATATATTTATTTATTAATTTTTATTTCATTGATAGAATTTTGGACGCATCCACCAAAATTTGCCAACACAATCTAACTTGCAAAATAATGTATAAACTCTTTCCAAAAATTATGTACAACCTTGACCAGCAAATCAATTTGCAACCTTCTTTGTTAAACATATTTTCACAAAAATGTCCCTGATTATATTTTTAACAAAAGCATTTAATTAAAGCTGTCAAGGAAATACATTCATATTGGAAACAAAGAAATTAATTGTTCTCGTATTAATAATGAAACCCACAGTCATTTGATGGCAAACGAATATCGTATGTTTGTTGTCCCTTATTAGATATTGACATAATTGTTACGCTCGCTAATTGCCCTGATCAAACAAAGTTTACTAGTATTTTTTTCCCAGCACATTTGTTCATCGTATGACATTGGTGACAATTAACTTCGATATTTGGACGCGTCAGCGGATTCATATTTTGTTGTCGCGAAAAAACAGTTTGTTAACATAATTTGTGATGATGATGATGACGCCTATTACTGAACAAACTGTGTATTTTGACATTTACCCTTCATGTTTCAATTGGAAATTGGCTGATTTATACAAGATTTAATTATGACCAAATAAATTTACAAACTTTAGTTCTCGCTGTCTAACTATTCCAAATTACTTTGAATCTGTTCCAAAGAAACTATTATTTGAAGTAACGTATGTTTCGTAAGTTTTCAAACAAATTTCAACACATTATTTTTATTCAAATTTTTATTAAGTTTATTCCTAGCACTTTCATATTGCCAAAATTAATGTAAATCGATAGAATAATGTTTTAATTATGCTACAGTGATAATATCTTATTGTATAATTAGAATAATATTTATTATTGTAATTAATAACGCCTTTTACATATTTGTATTGAAAATACATTTAAATAGCATGTATAATACGGAAAATTAAAAAAATGTGATAAAAAGTAAAATTACATAATAGGATCACCAGGTCGTAAATCAAGTCATAGAAGGTTGCGGTTACCAGGACTCGAAAGCTTATGAAATTTTCCACATTTGGTGAGTAACCCTTTTCGATATTCCGTCTAGAAGTCTAAAAATTAGGTGATTATTTAAAAAAAAACACATATTTCGTACCCATTTTTTAAACACAATATCGATTTTACTTAAGTCAGTGCTCCACTTATACACCGAAAACCACATATAAATAAAATTTTAAATGTATTTAATGCATTCAGACACGGTGAATTCCGGAAAACAATTATTTTATGAGAAATTTGCATTTAAACATGAAAAAAACGTTTTTTTCGCAATAACTATTTGTGAGGTTGATATTTCGAGCTCATATTTCGTGGAAATTTTTCTTTTTTCAATACGAATACGTGGACAAAATTTCAGGCGAATCGCAGTCGGGGGCCAGAAAACCCGCTGATCCGGCTAGAGTCTTTGTAGCAAAACTCATGTGACATACGTTATTGTTCTCTAATATAATTTGGGAAAGTAAGTCGGGTGAATATTAAAGTTAGTAACCGAGTTGTAGAATAATCGATTTTACAACATGCAGGATGCTAAAAATCTCATAAGTTTCCGAGTATAAAATCTTCCTTCCTGGAAAAGGTCGCATAAATATCAGACTTTGCAACTACTATTACCACTATATGACATTTTATGCAACATTTATTTCAAGAATAAACATAAATTTTAGTTAACATTTCATGTGCACCGGATTTGCATAATGCATGTCTTTTCCTAGACTTGGCCCACTTAGACGCAGAAATATTTTCTCAGCAAATTTAAACAAGTGTACATTCTTAGCAAAAAATTAAACTAATATATTTTCAAAGCGCTAACTTCAAACTAACTTCAAAATTAATAAATAATAATATGTAGTTGTACATTCAGTTCATTGTACTCGTACATGCATTATTTTATTTACTTCAAAGACGCCAAAGAAATTGACTGAAATTGCTGTTACAGAAAGAATGAAATATTTTTACACAAAGCATTGTTGCTGTGCAAAAAATTTCTTTGCTTTGAAATAATAAAGCATGTATATACGTTCTTAACTAGAGCAAAAATAACGTCCGGTATATAATCAATTTTCTGTGATATATACAGAACTTAGCCTTTACTAAATATATTATAATTCGTGACAAACTGCTTAAAGCTTTCAACATGAAGCAAAGCTAAAATCGATGCAAGAATTTTACTCAATTTCTTGAAACATGAATATATGTATCACTAGAAAGTATCATACATTCATACCAGCTCATCTCATTTTCCGTTTACGCAACAAAACCTTCAATTACTTGCATCCATTTATTCTTCTTTAGTAACTTATAATGGGTTCATATAGCTATATTTTTAAGAAACTACATGATAAACTATGATGATCAGTGAAAACGTGGGTTGAAAATTCTTTATATTACAAGAGATATGATTTTTTTTAATGGGGTGGCTAGCTCAGTGGTATGAAGTCGGCCTGTGAATCCTGAGAACCCTGGTTCGATTCCCACGGGCGACAAACAATTTTCATTATTTCAAAAGCTACCCCTGTGGCTCCTCCACTACTAACATCTTTGGGGGCCGTGATTTGACGACTGGTAACCGGACTTCACGCGCAAAATATATCACTTACCGAGATCTGCTTCGGCAGAGTGCCACACCCAGTAATGGGTAGAAGGCGTGATGATATATTTTATTTTTTTTATATAGATATGATTTTTTAATAGTTTCGTATTGGAGTTGTGACGTCCCAAGTTCGGTTCAGTGGTATACTTAACTTGTTTCGTTCAAAGAGTGCAAATAATATACGATTGAATTCTTGAAAAATAATCTTACTATGTTAAAAATCATATTTTATAGAAATTGCAAGCCCAATAACATAAAATTAAATTATAGTAATAGATATACAAACATGTTGAACACGTACATACCAGCAAACGGTGAACAGTTTGAAAAACCAGTGCTGAGATGTCATAGTTAATTACTTTCTAAAATACTTGTGGCCAATGAGAAACTTCGGACATTTCATGTCACTATATTTATAATCGCTTATATCTCTGATGTTAATCTTTATTTTGAACTAATTTTTTCACTAATAGTTATTATTCGATACATATTTTCTGTTCTTATCCTTCATTCTTGTTAATTTCGATTATGGTATAGGAGGCCATTGTCCTTATATTTAGTAGAATTTTAATAGGAATGTAATTTCTTTGTATATTAACTTTGTATGTCAAAACAAGTGGAGTAACAGAAAATAAATATGTTAGAAATAAAGCAAAGAAGTCCAGGACAGTTGTGGGAAGAAAGTATCTGAAGATATTACATCTAAATCCTGTGGCAAAGTACGTTCAAACAAGGTCTGCGTTTCACGACACCATTTCGTCGTCTCCGTGGGATGTCATCGCACATCGCACGCATGCCAGCGCCACATATGCCACATTCAAATTCACCTGAGGGTACAAATCGTTTCCACTCGCTTGCTTGATCAATAAGTCTCTAGTGCTTTCTCTACACGCACGTATTTACACACACACACACACACAGATGTGTGATAAGGAATTTAGGTGCCAACGCGGAATATTTCACTGCTGACGGAAAATCGTCTCGCGAGGAAACTCTAATGAATTCTGATGTTACAGCAAAATTGTACGGTAGACATTGTTGGTGTCTTTACTGACAAGCAGGGAATATTCTACACGGACGGAGAAGTAAATTCGTGATGATATTTAGGTTAGACTCAAGAACAAGAAAACTAAATTTAAAAGACATGAATCGTTTCAAACTCCATCAAATATAATAATTATTTTTGTATCTATAGCGACTAGGACACTTTCTGCTCATGAAGCAAACAATATTATTTTTACAATACTTGTAATGTATTAATGACAAATTTTAAACACAGTACGTTGAACTTTGAATGCTCAGTTAATTTCCAAATGCACATCAGAATATTTACTTATCATCTACCGATCAAGGTCCTGTTTATTTTGACAAACATTTGAGAGCTGTTAATTTTGAAACCTATTTTTCTATTCCTATTTGTGCAGGTATTGTAAAAAAATAGCTTACAAACTTCGAACTGTAAGTGATTTTTTAGGTCGCGGATGTTTAGAAAATCTCGATCATAAAGGCTTCAATTTCCCAACCTAAATTCTTGACCTAAAAACTGTCACCTACATTTTATGGTACGTAATATATTATTTTCTACGACCGAGCAGAAAGTAGATATTTTCAACTGTTAATTGAAAATAAAAATTGGACATTTTCCACTTGCCGAGCGGTAAAGTAAGTTTATATTCATGGATACATGAAAATTGTCAACATTTTCCAAAGAATTGTTAAAACTGTCAAAAGTTATTATATATTTTTTAAGGGTTTTTTAATGATGTGTACATCACGAGCAGAAAGTGTATTTGCCACTATTACATGTTTGTTGCTCTCGGCCACACAAATAACTATTTTCTGCTCGAGGTACTTAAATAACTATTCTACTACTATTTAGAAACGCTTCTAAAGAATTTATAATCACTTTCTGCACCCAACTGACAGTTAAAAATGTCTATTTCTACTCGGTTGTTAAAAAAAAGTAGTAAAATAAAGCTTTAAATAAAAATGGAAGACCATTTTCTTCTTCGTATTTATAAATTTTCTTTAATTCTATTAAGTTAAAATTGTTGGGAGGGATCAATAAAAATAATCTTTATCTTCTTTATAATGTTCAGAATTGTTAGCAATGTTTGACAGTGATAAATATATTATGCCGAATGTGTTCCAATACAAGGTCTTCAACCTAATTTGAGCTAATATGTTTAATGAGATAATTGTCTTGAAGTCGATACTGTCTAACTTGTCGAAAGCTATAAACCAATTTAGGATTATAATACATATTAAGCCATTATAATATAATCCAGTTATCCTAGTTAATTGGTGTTAAATGATGTGTATGAATATCCAATCTAATATTGGGTAGTAGTTAACAATCATATCTTATTACGTATTATTGGAGAACCGTAATGAAATATTTTGCGTGAGAGTTTAAATGAACGAATTTGATTATGTATCTGAGAACATAATTCATGTCACATGACATATTTTCCGCCAATCAACAATGAGAAACTTTCTTAGTTACATGTCTATCATAGCGATGATAAAAACAAATGAATTTATCACCTTGCTAAGCATAATATTCCCTGAGAGCTAATTTTGTAATTTAAAGTATAAACATCGTGCGTGTAGTTACAAATGTCAATTTTAATACTTTAAAACAGGATGCGTTTTCGTTCCCAATCCGTTTTACAATAAACAGTTATTCATTATATTTTCTGATTAAAACTAAGCTTGCGATATGATTAATAATAAAAGTGAAACAGAAACAGCATATTTCACTCATCGTTAGGACTGATATTTGTAGCTCAGTTCCACTCGAAAATATCATCGATTGACATATTACAATTTTTAATACCTTTCCTAGGTTTTATGACTGTTCATTTAAAAAAAACAACAAGCAGGCAGAGACGAAATAAAATAGAATGTTTTAAATTCGGGTACTTCATGGAAGATAAAAATTGCTATTTGACATACAGTACCAAAATAAGGTTAGTGTCAATGAAGCCAACTCGAAAATATTTTTGCCTAAATTAAATAGAAAAACTTTGTAGTAAAACTATGGTCATTACAGCCATTTTGCCACTAATGTCATTATTATGGACGTTACTAGAATTGTAAGTATAATTTATGTGAAAAATTTTATGGGTAAAAAAAAAAAGATAATAAGGCACATATTTTGATGGCACAGAGGAGCAGCAATAGGAAATCAGTTATGGTATGTCTACTCTTTTACAATAAATGTTCTCTAAAATAGTCTAAATAGAATGGGGTGAATCCTACAACATGAGAAGTTAAAAAACGCACAACAAAGAACTAATTCAATTTAAAGAAGTGACGTTCTCCGAAGCGTGCGATGTTTTTGCCGAGCCATGAGATTGTTTCTGGATTTATATGGGGAGTCCAGAGGCGGATCTCGGATCACGTTCCTCTCGCAAGCAATAGCGGGATATCATCCATCATTATATGTTAAAAAAGAGGCCGTTTTTAGAAATGCAATCTTAGGATAATCGCCACAAACCCATTTGTTTTCCGAATGAAGGAAGCAAGGGAGACGACGGGAAAAAATGCGATTTCGTCTCGCGGCGTAATGCACTTTTAAAGGGAATCGATTTTTGCTTCAGTCGCTCGTGGTGGTGTGGCGTGTGGCCCGCGGTCGGTAATGACATTTAAATTGTTGCCTGGCAGAGGCCAGCTCCGTCGCGACGCTTCTTGATGCCCGATGACTTTGCCAACGTCAGCGACAGCTGATGAGCACAGCTCTGATGTCTTTGCGCACAGGTTGTTGCTGTTGCAGAGAATTTTACAGCCAATGCAAATATTTTTCTACATAATACCGTTTTTTGCCAATGAACATATTTACATAATTTAATATCATAATCAACATTTGTTTAAAATAATTTCGGAACGGAAAAATACATATTTTGATTACTCATCAAAATGGGTAACGTAAACAAATAACTAAAGCAAGTAACTAATTTAGAAAGTTGTCATAGTGACAATTATTTTGTTGGAAGCATAATAATACACAATGCGATAGATTCATCAATTTAATTATCTATTTTAATATAGAACACTTTACCTCGAGTCTTTTGTTTTTGATGTACAATGTTTAATTACCTGGTAAACGAAGCCTCTCTAATACCGTGTTAATTAATTTTTCAATGATATAAACTTTCCTAATAAAATTTCATCATGTTTAAAATAAAAATAATCTGCACGGAATAATTAAATTGTTTTACTTTGAAAAGGACATCAAATTAAAAAATTCAACCATGGAATATTTACTAATTTTGGTCATAAATATTCTCACACATACATACGTACATCACTCGATATTCCATAAAATAGGATAGAAAAAATCGATAAAATTTTCAGTGATTTCATATGATTTATCCTTTTATACAAGCTTATTTCTTCATCACACTCGGAATATTAGATGGTAGGTGGCTCAGTAGTATCAAGATGAACTGTGAACCCGGGTTCGATACCCAAATCCGACAAACAATTTTCACCACATTAAAATTATCTCTGTTATTCTCCCTCCACTAACATTTTTGGTGGTAATTATTTGACGGTTAGTAACTGCATTTTACGCGCATAAATATATCTCTTACCGAGATCTGCTACTGCAGATTGCCACACATATTTTTATTTTACTCTTTCTTTAATGCAAGAAAAACCTTTTTACGCTACCATCCTATTTTATCTTGCTTTTCGCACTTTTATCTATCATGGTAAGTTTAATTTACCGACTTGCCAGTTGTTGTCATAGAGATAATGCAAAATAAACCATTCCGGTAGGCAGTTCTTATTTAATTGTTATTTTGTTGTTTGAGAAATAAGTATCGCTCTATCAAAGTTCTGATAGATTAAAATAATTAATAATTAAATAAACATGTAAAATTTAAATAAAGTCGGTAGCGCAAAAAATGTACACACGTATCGATCGAAAATTAGAAAAACTCAACCCTCCGGATCTCGTTTCTCTAAATTTTCTCGTCTTGTTATAAAGTAATAACCGATCTTATATTGTATACGGGGTAGCTAGCTCAGTGGTATAAGTCGGTCTGTGGATCCTGAGAACCCTGGTTCGATTCCTACAATCGACAAACATTTTCACCATTTTAAAAGTACCCCTGTGGCTCTCCCATCACTAACATCTTTGAGGGCCGTGATTTGACAACTTGTAATAGCACTTCACGCACAAAATATATCACTTACCGAGATTTGCTTCGGCAGAGTGCCATACCCAGCAATGGGTAAAAGGCGTGATGATATATTTATTTTATTTATTTATATTATAATATACTATTATAACCGAATTCATTTATTATTCATAGGTTATCCACACTATGATTCCTACATTCACCAATCTTGAATTTCGTTCCACATGACCAAACAATGTCAAGAGGCTTACATCTACTCTTCTAACAACAGTTCTCTTATCGTGTTAAGTGAATGTAAATAGAAAAATTATAAAACAGAAAAAGGATTTTAATATAATATATGGGGTCCGGAAATGTAACATTTATCCTGAACAGAAATATGCATTCTGTCTCACTTTATCTATAAGGAATAGAAAATAGGAATACGAATACAATCGCAAGGAGATACATTCATTTCAGTAAAAACATTGCAGCAATCTCCTGCGTCACGAGAAGGAAACACATGCAATATGGAAATTTTCCAAAGGACATCGATTTTAATGTGCCACATAAACAAAATAAGAAAAAAAAGAACCTCAACACTTTCTTGCGATATGCTCAATATACCTTAATGTATTCATTTAAAAATTTCTTTCTCGCGATATATAAAATGCTTGGTGCATTTTGAAAAGCTTATTTATTTTCTGAAAAGAAAATTTCGTACGGAAAACATGTCGCATTAAAAATGTCCATTATAAGGAGCGAGGCTCCAGTCGTTCGTGTTTTATTTTTTAAAGGAATGATTTATTTTTCACGCTTTAAACAGGCCCAGTAATTGGGGCGTCGCGAAAGGAACCACTTCCTCCCCTCCGACCCGTGCTTCATAAAACACAAAGTACCCACCAGACCAAGTTTGCGGAGTTTGCGACTGAGCACCTCTGCGGAAAATAACGAGCGATCTGGTAAATTGTATATTTAATGGAATTAAGTTTGTAATTTACTATTACTATCCGACAACTTATAAAATCGATATTATAGCAAAATTATTTATGATGCGTTCTTTGTTTATCATATATACAGGCGTGTTTTAATGAAAACTCTTTACATGCAGCACGACACCAAGATGAAAGTCTTTGCTATTGGAAATTTAATTTTCATACTTGTATTTCACCCGTTTATGACACGCAACTGAATATACAGGGCCGCGTTAAACAAAGAGCAAATTTTTCATTATCTTTCACATTTTACAAGCAATATATTTAACGTGTATCGAGCAAGAGTTCCCGCGTTCAAGTCTCACTGATTTATATTCAAATAAATACGATTCTGGGTTGGATTCCATTATAAAAACTAATAAATAAAAAAACAAATAAATATATCATCACGCCCATAACATAATATTTGAATATTAAGGGTTTCTCCTTTGTCCCTTCAACCAAAAGCTTCAAGAATTAAGACATTTCTCTTCCACAAAGCAAATGACAACGACAAGACACGTGAACAGAGGTAGACATAACGACTAGGACTATGTGTGACTGCACATGAGAGGTTAGGGTTGAAAGAGAGAAATGGTCGACACGAGTGGTGGTGGTGGCGACGGCGGCAACGGCGATGACAGTACTAGAGACGTGACGAGAACAGCCGCGAAATGCGCTTTGAAACAAGAGAAGATAGGTCAGGGTACTGCAAGGGTGTTATGCTAGAGAATGTTTATACAGGGATGATGGATTTATTACACTACTATTGTACGCGGGAGTTATATTCTTCTACCATTAATATTTAGTATTATACATTTTCCTTTGTTAAATATTTCTAAATGTTTTAAATAAAAATTGTTCATAATTTAGTTACTTATATCTTTAAAATAATACCACTGGAGATTTTTATTAGACAAATTTATTTGTTTGGTAACAATTGCTGGAACAAATTGATATGAAATAAACGCGACAGCTCAGGTTCTCTCTTTATAGGTTTAAGTTTAAATAAAGAAAATTAAATCGGCAGTGGTATATTTATTGACAAAATTTATCGATTATGATGTAAGTGGATCAGTGGTATCAAGTCTAATTCTGGATATGAGAACTGCGGTTAGATTCCCACAGCCGACAAATAATTATCACCACATTAAAATTAACCCTGCGGCTCTTTGTCCACTAACATCTTTGAGGGCTGGTAACCGCATTTCAAGCGCACAGATATATTACCGAGATCTACTTCAGCAGCGTGCCACACCCAGTAATGGTTAAGAGGAGTGATGATATATTTATTCATATTTACTGAATAAAGTAATGGCTCAGTGGTATCGAGTCGGCCAATGGATCCTAAGAACCCTGATTCGATCCCCACAACCGGCAAACATTTTCAACAATTTAAAAATTACCTCTGTGGCTCCCTCAACATCTTTGGGGGCTGTGACATGACGGCTGGTAACCGCACTTCACGCGAATAAATATATCACTTACCGAGATCTACCTTGCCACACCCAGTAATGGATAAAAGGCGTGATGATGTATTTATATTTATATTTATTTTATATTAAAGTGTTTCAATAGAGATACGAAATTTATATTTGCCATTTATAAGATAATGCGTATAGATATGTAAAAAATATATTGATTTATAAACAGTTCTCTTCATTTTATCCAATGTGAAACTTCCTATATATATATATATAGGAAACTTTTATTTATGGAGTGAGGCCAGTGAAAGAAGCAAGGTAAAAGTTGCATTTATAATTAACAAACAAGAGGTCGTGCCTGCAAAATCAAAAATCTGTTGTGTCTAATTGGTTCTAATAGTAATGTTATTGTGATTAAATTCCTGTTGTGCAGAATAACAAATAAATACAACTGAACATTCGTAAATAATAATCTGTATGTATATTTCTATATTATTGTGAGAATAGCAGTAAAAGATGGAGGCAGTATAAAATGAGCAATATCTTGTTTCATAGTTGTTTCTCTTTCTGAAATGAAGCATGGTCTTCAGCAGGAGTCAGAGCTGACCAACCGGTAATTACAAAGATGTATCACCGGTTCTACAACGAGGTCAAGTGTGGCCAAGGGGAGCGTAGCAATGCGGCAGTAACCGCTGGACTCCGATGATAAATTCACTAAATGTATCAAAAGAACGTTCCACGTACTGCCCAGCTACATTTCAACTAGTTAAGTGTTAACTAACTCAAACCAGGAAGAACGAAAATATTTTATTGTCTGTTACAACACAACTTTGTAAATTGATTGTTCTTAAGATGCTTCCTGGTTTACAATGATATATTATCACTTTTCAAATGTTTTGTGCTATTTTACAACAATACTCTTCTAACTCATCCTTTGGTACTTACGTCCTTTGAAAGAATGTTAAAGTTGATGGTGGCCTTAATAATTTATATGTCAGATGATTTAATTAACGTAATTTCAAATCGTCTTTATTCATATAAACAAAGGTTAAAATTTTACCTTTGGTAATTCAACTACTAATGAATGGTTACAAAGAGTAGGAGATTTATTGCATAAATTTATTTATTTGCTACTCTGCACAACAGGAACTCAATCCCAATTACAGTACAGGGAACCTACAGCTTATAGTGGAATCCGAACCACTCGGACACAATTGTATTTTCTTTTTATATAAGTTGAAATCTAGTCGACCTATAGATCTGGGAACCTCTGTTGGATTCCCACAGCTGACAAACAATTTTCACCACATTAAAATTACCCATGTAGCTCCCCCTCCACTAACATCTTTGGGACTGTAATTTATCGGCTGGTAACCGCACTTCACATGCATACAGCTGCTACAGCAGAGTGGCACACCCATTAATGGGTAAAAGGCGTGATGACAAAGTTTTTTTCATTTATCTCTTGTTTGTTAATTAGGAAATGCAAGTTTTACCTCGCTTTTAATCCACTGTGCTACGATTGTCTAAAAGAAAGGTGAGAAGAGCTTGTAAGAAACGAATTTGCCATGCTACCCTATTTATTGGGGACATAGCGTGATATTTGTATGTTAGTTTCTTCATATAGGTACCCAGATGATTTCAAATTAGCGATAGATATCAATCCCTCAAAGCGCCTAGTTGTACATTGCCCTGTACCCGTCTCACCCGTCTCCCTTAGCGGGGTTGTTTCACTGAGCGACCCGCATGTTCTGAACGAACCCTCAACCACCCCAGGCCCGCATCCACCCCCAGTGCGTACTGGAAATTTATACCAAAAGTAATTTCATTGACGCTATTGTGCGCGGAATGTGTTTCGTCGCTACAATGGAAAGAATGTTCAGATTTGCTTCATTTCTGATTTATTACAAATTAATGCAGGGAAAAACGAACCTTAAGTCGAAAATACGATGCTGCTTTACTCCTTTAGGGGATGATTCTAAGAAGCATATGTCACTGAATTAAATTAGAACTTTCATCTTGATTAGGGGATTCAACCCAGTTCTACTAGAAACCGGGTATCTGGATAATGGAAGAAATACATATCGGTTACCTGGATATGTTTTTAAATGAAATTTTAACTGTCATAAAACGTTAACATAAGCGAACATCTGTTATATTTGCATACTATTTTTGTTTTGTGTTATACAAGAGATTTTTTCCCAAAAATCTTATTTTTAAACCCTTTACTTTAAGAATGTCTATTTGTTTCCTGTATCTGATTTGTCCTAATAGATAACGAATCTATGACTTTCTTACAATCATACAAGTATGATACAAATTCAAACATAAACAACATTTTTACTAAATTTTAGAAAATTACATTTAATTGGTTCTAATAATTTTAATAGGTCACGAATTAGCAGCTCACCAGTATTTGGTTTTGGAAATTTGAATTAAATATAAATAAAATAAATATATCATTACGCCTTTTACCCATTACAGGGTGTGGGTACTCTGCCGAAGCAGATCTCAGTAAGTGATATATTTAGGCGAGTGAAGTGCGGCTATCAGACGTCGAATCACGGCCCCTAAATATATTAGTGGGAAGGGTACTACAAGGGTAATTTTAATATGGTGAGAATTGTTTGTCGGCTCTAGGAATCGAACCAAGGTTCTCTGGATCCACAGGCCGACTCGATACCATAATAATTAAATGAACGTATGTTAATAGCAAATATATGAATGTGTAGTATTGTTGTATGAATCAAATTTAATTAATTTATTATAGACGTTCAATATGAATGCAAGAGACCGTCTGTTTGGATTTTTTTTTTCAGAATAGACAAGGAATACCATAATTTTATTATGTTAACGGATACCCTGAGACTCGGGTAATAATTTTCAAGTTACCCGAAGAATCTGGTAGTAAAATGTGAACTTTCTGCTTTCAACTGTCTGTTGAAGTTAGGTAAGAGATATATTTATGTGCGTGAAGTGCGGTTACCAGCCGTCATGTCACGACCCACAAAGATGTTAGTTGTGGGGGAGCCACAGGGGTAATTTTTAAATTGGTAAAAATGTTTGCCGGCTATAAATATAAATAAATATATCATCACGCCTCTTAACCATTACTGGGTGTGGCACACTGCTGAAGTAGATCTCGGTAATATATCTATGCGCTTGAAATGCGGTTACCAGCCCCCAAAGATGTTAGTGGACAAAGAGTCGAAGGGGTAATTTTAATATGGTGATCTTAACGGATACCTCGAGACTCGGGTAATAATTTTTAAGTTACCCGAAGGATCTGGTAGTAAAATGTCAACTTTCTACTTTCAACAGTTGGAAAAGTCTATTTTCTGCTCGGTCGTAGAAAAAAAGAAATAGTGACACTTGCTACAATTTGAAATAGAATCTGTGAAGTTTGAGGGTTGTATAAATAATAAACAAGTGTAAGTAAATAGTACAAGAGTAATTAGAGGCAGGAGTTCATGTTGAGGGTAAGAAAAGCGTATTTAATGAAACGAAGTGAATATAAACATAAAGTTTAGCAATTTCCCGTAAACGTGAAATGTTTGTTCACGTCATGTTGTCGGCAGAATATACAAAGGGAGGAAAGGATTGGCGGACACGTGTTCAAGGTACACGAAACAATATGTAGCTAGTTATCTAGTGCGTAATTATTGGTAGTCCTTTAAATGCCTAAATACACATTTGGAGAGCTGATTTAATCAGAAATTCTAAATAAAAGCAAGCGTATTCCCCAGAAGGGATCAATTTAATTTGGGATTAACCAAACCATTGTGTGGATCCTCTATTGTGGTAACTACGTTTATTTCATGCTTTCTCTCACATTTGAAGTTTTGCGTCTTTGCGAATCAACGCTTCCTTTGAAGTGGCGCGCAAGCGATTGTTCGATATTGCTAAAATAACATGTTTTCATAATCAATTAGTTAATTATCTCATCATTTCATTTAAACTCAAAGCAAACTTCAGAAATATACACAAAGGGAGAGTTATTTTTCAGAATCTGGAGCATCGAAAGCCGCCATCTTAACGAGCTTAGTTAACCACATTCAGTTTAGCTTCATAATAAATAAATACAAGATAAACAATATGAAACATTTGGCAACGAGTATTTTGAACTGGCAAATGTTTCTTAACTATCTTAGAGAAAAATATTTCATATAAAAAGTTACTACTAGGTTTATTTGTAGTATTTTTATACAGAATGGTGAACTGATTTATGCAATATAGGGAATATAATGTTATTTTCCTCATATAGCGATATGTCCTTCCCTATTTATTTTAAAGCAGAATGCTTCTAATAAATCTTGTAAACAAATGAATTCTGCGCCTAAACCACAAATCATATTTTATTTTACACCTTTTGTAATATGAAAATTAAATTTAAAATTTTGTAAAAGTAGCCATGACATTAAAATAAATGCAAAACAATTTATTTGTTACTCACATGTAAACCTTATTTTTACAATACTACCAATGACAAAATTTAAACACAGTAAATGGAATTTTTATTGCACAGTGGTTTCCATGGTTATATCAGGACATTAATATTTACTTTACTACCGTAAACAGTAAATAAATATTACATATCAAGGTCCTGTTTATTTTGACAACAATTTGACAGCTGTCAATTTTGAAACATATTTTACTTTTCCTTCTATTTGTGCAAGTATTGTAAAAAATAGTTTACTAACCTCGAATTTTAAGTGATTTTTTTAGGTCGCGAATGTTTAGGAAATCTCGACCCTTCGGGCCTCGATTCCCCAAACTACATTCTTGACCTAAAAACTATCACTTACATGGTACATAATACACTAGTAACCAAACTTTTGGTAACTATTTAAATGAATCTTTACTGTTACTAACATGTAAAATAATTACAGATCAGCTGTAAATTTTACAAGTAAATACACAAGCGCGTTGTTACAATAATGCTTATGAGATATCATTTGAAACAATTTTTAACAGTTGTAACTGACAGAACTGAATTATAATTTAATTTTTTTACAAGTGATAAATAAAATGTACAATACACGGAAGGTAATTATTTTACCATGCTAGTAAACTACTATTTTAATAGTCTGACAATTCGTACAAGCATTATTATTTCGATTACATTTTTTTTATTGTTTATAGTATTGTTAAAATTTCACAGCTATCACTTCACATGAACAAGTTTATCACTTGATTTTTACCTATTAAAAAAGGAATAAAATAAAATATAAGTCATAGCTTAGACGTAGAATTGAATTATCTACCATATTCATTGGAAAATATTGCTCTAGAATCAATAGGGAAAGATATATTGCTATATGAAAACATTAACATTGTATTTCCCTTATTGCACAAATCAATTCACCACCCGGTATAAAAAAGTTGACAGTTCAATAAGTTAATTACTTTGTTATATCCCTTTACATTTTCAATCAATTTCATTTGTTGTTATATTATATCAAATTGTCAAGTAATTTGACATTTTCTTATCAACTACTTTAAACAGAAAGACTACTTTACAAATTCAAACAAAGAAAATATTTTCCCAAGAGAATTTTGAATGTTTCTACAGCAATATAAATAAGTGATTTTATCTATAACAAGAATATCAAGCTTATGATGATTTTATGTACAATCAATACATGTATAGATTGCTTTTACTACGATCAGAATAAGTTATCACTTTTCGTGTCTGGTAATGGTCTACAAAAATAACGTCATGGAGCAGCAATACAGTTATTGAATACATTTTATATAGTCTCTTATTTTCAACGATTACAATTCGTGATAAAATCATGTGGTCTTTTAAAATTTCATAGCTTGAAGAGCGGTTATAAATTTCTTAAGAACACAGTTATTAAATAAAGTACCAGCAATTTAAACGCTAGTGTTGACTTCATCTAAAAATTCTTAATAATTTTCCAGTAATCACTTTTTTATATAACGTTTAATCATCCGGCCCGGTTTTTCTGTGGACTACATTCAAAGGCGAGTGATGTTATCGGAGAATTGTGAAATGCATGCCGGCTTTCTCGTGACGATAAATTACTGATAAATATTTATAAATAACAAGTGAGTTCTCCACGATCACAGAATGTACTTGTTGATTAACGGGTAATAATTCTACATTTTAAAATTTGCCTTTGTCCTTCTGATAAAAAAGCAGAACCGTGTTGTATTGTCACTGAGTGACATTTCGGATACTGTATTTCTTTTTTTGTTAAGCTACAAATGATGGGGAAATATATTTATTTGTTATTCTGCACAACAGGAACTTAATCCCAATTACAGTAGTCCTGGAAATATTCATCTTCATCACATATTCCCAACCAAATACACCACTTTTATTTTTATAATTTCTATCATACAACCTTGTATCATCATTAGATTCCACGTATATTTCTGCGTAGATATGCATATGCTGAAGTCATGATCGTAAAAAATTCAATCAATGAAAATGCGATTTTTTTTTGTTGAACCAGTGTAAAAATAGAAAAATTTTAAAATATATTTCTATATAATTCAGACTATGAGAAATCGAATGCCGTTGAGCGCATCTTTATATCTTTTTTAGTTTCTGAGTTACAGCGATTTTTTACTTTTTAAAAAACTCAACTTTGAAGACCCATATCTCGAAAACTAAAAAAGGTATTGAAATTCGGTTTGAATGAGCGTATTTCTCGTACTCCAATTAACTTATACTGAAATTTAAAAATTTTGGAATATTTTACAATTTTTCTTCCAAATTTTCATTTCTTAATATTTAAATTTTTTAAAGATAATGAAAATCTGTTAACACCAGTGAATTCCTCTCGTAAAAGTACATAGATATGTAAAATTTCAGAATTTTTGCTCTTCGCATAAAGTTTTTAGAGCGAAAAAACTAAAAATGGCCAAAATTCGTCAAAATCTTAAGGGGTACCCCTTCAAAAATATTCAAAAAACAGTGATTTTTCGTTTTTCTGTAATAAAAACTTTATCGGTGCAAATTTTTGCCTGAAATTTTGCATACCTATGTACTTTTACGCGAGAAATTCACTGGTGTTCACAGATTTTCATTATCTGTACAATTTTTTTAAATATTGAGAAATTAAAATTTTGTAAAAAATAGTGAAATTTTCAAAATTTTCAAAATTTCAGTATACGTTAAGTACAACACGGGAAATACACTCTTTCAAACCGAATTTCAATATCTCTTTTAGTTTTCGAGATATAGGCCTTCAAATTTTAAATTTTCCAAAAGACAAAAATCGCTGTCGTTTAAAAACTTTAATATATAAAGATGCGCTCAACGGTATTTCTCGTAGCCTGATTTATATAGAACCATATTTTAAAATTTTTCAATTTTTAAACTGGTTCAACCAAAATAATATATTCATTAACAGAAATTTTTGCGATCACCATTGGTCTAAATTATTACCAGCATTAACATATTCTTATTTATTATAAAAATGATATGTCAAATTGTATTTCCGTCTTTACCTGACGTTGGGTCAACTGTAGAATAAAAGATCTCCAAAATTATATTGCTAACTGAAAAACTTATTTCTGATCACTTTGTATGTCACTACTATATACATGGCACAATTTTCTTAAAATGAACTTCGTTAGGATTTCGACCAATTAGAGGAGACCATAATTTACCGATTGCTGCACTCAAAAATAAGTAAAATTGATTTACTATTTAATCTGCGTATTGAGTTTGTCAAATTTTATAATATTTTTCGTATTTTTAGCTTAACAATAAATCTCTAAACAAATTTTATTTACAGCAATATGTACCTATTAATAAAAATAATATTTTTGTCCTTTACATGGCATCGCAAGAGATTAAACAGGATAAAATAAATGGAAATTGATTAAAATTTCAATTTTTAATTTTGAGTTTTAGGCTCAGAATAAACTGCCAATAAATTTAAATACCCGTAGCGTTACATTTTTAAATTTTTCAAACGCATCACAATGTGATATCAATCAAAACGAAATTGCTGTCGGAATAATTTTTTTCGACGTTGTCACATTGAGTAATATTTATTTCTGCAATATGTTCCACCAGCTAATGATTAGTCATTATATTGAACCGTATTTAGACATGAACAAAATAAAATTTGGCAGATGAGGATGAATGGATTGTACGCCTGTTTTATAATCAGAAATATCGCTAATTTCAAATAATAACAAATTTGTAACACTGTGGTTGAGTGGTTAGTAATCCACTGGAAATTGCAGGTTCAATTCATACATTAGTCATCAAAATTTGCGTATTTTTTCAGCTGCTCAAAGCCCCTAAATTATTGTAGAGCAAATCGCCAAACATATTTAATGGACGAAGTGCTTATTAAAAAACTGCAAAATTAATTATCAATTTTAGTTTAGAAACTGTTTCAAGCTATATTTATGATGCTGTAACAAAGGACACAGTATACTTGTTTAATAATAGCTGTATTCCATTTGGCATTTGCTTCAATTAAATCAATTTAGATAAATTAGACAACATGACTAAATGAACTGAACTACTCAAACTGATGCACTTATTGGAAACTCAATTCACAATAGTTATTTATGTTACCAAGGGTGAAAACGGGCGTTTTTAGCCCGTAGCATTATTATTAGCAGAAGGCGCAAAGCGCCGAGGACTAATAACATGCTCAGGGCCAGAAACGCTAATTTCATCCGTGGTACATACAATATTTTATGCACAACAAAATAACATTTCATTATATGTTCAAAAGATTAAAATATGTACATATGTCAAAATGACATTTTGCAGAATCAATTATTTTCAATAAACAAAAATTGTCGTTTTATTTATGTATCCATAGGAATTACTTGTTTATGGCCCTAGGGCCAAAAGGAAGTGTTTAAGCCCGCTTTTTAGGGCTAAAACACATTAATTTCGGCCCGGTTGTGCATAAAAGAGTTTTAGCTAATCCTAATATAATAGGGTAATGGCTCAGTGGTATCAAGTCGGTCTGTAGATCCAAAGAACCCTGGTTCGATCCCCACTGCTGAAAAAACAACTAATTTAAAAATTACCCCTGTGGCTCCCCCACCACTAACATCTTTGGGGGTTGTGATTTTACGGGTGGTAACCGCACTTCACGAGCATAATTATATCACTTACCGAGATCTGCTTCGGCAGAAGGCCACACCCACTAATGGGTAAAAAGGCGTAATGATATATTTATTTATATTTTATTTAATATAATCTTAGTACCATTTGGTATTCGAAAAGTGATTTGGATTTTTTGATTTAAGGTTAAGATTAACTACCGTTGGCTACCATTGATCAAAAATTTGCTTGTTTACTTCGTTACTTGTTATTAGTTAGTAAGTTACTATTTTATAGTTATGTCTTATAAATGTATTATTTGAATTTTAATGATTTAAATACAATTTAACTTAAACCAAAGTTTAGTTTAATTATTTGTGTCTGAAATAGCTAATGACATATTGTAAATATTTTCAATGGTAGAGCTACAGAATCTCCGTTTTCATTGTAAATAAACCACGGTAAAATTAGTGCGGTTTCCAGGTCCAAACACCGCTTCCATTCCCAGTAAACCCTTTCCAGAACCTTTCGAATCACCATTCACAATCCCTTCCAATAGCGGCACTGCAGCATCGGGCGCTATCTCCGACTCCGGAGTCACGTAGCGGCAACTGCCGATGGGACCGGAAACGCGCGGGCCCGAGGAATGAATCGGACGTGCGAAGTTCCGGTCGCAGTCGCTCGGAATGTATATAGGTGTGTGTTCCTGTTTCTCCTGAACGACGAACGCAGTCCACCAGGAACTGGTCAGACACGATTGTCCCGAGTTATACGCAGATATGAATATAGTGAACGAAGCACGTACGCACGACTATTCCAACGATAGAAGATGGAGGATGGAATTTTGTGAAATGGCTTGTTTTAAACGTGATTATAATTCCACATATTTTAATACTGTTTGACACGAAATACTTCATACCTATAGCTATCGTCGTGAAGTTCATACTGTTAAAAGTTGTTAAACAACATCATTCAAGGAGAATAAATGGATTGAATTTATAATTTATTCTTCTCTATACAACAGAAATTTAATTCCAATTACAGTACAGGCTTAGAACTTACCGATTTGTAGTGTGGTAGTTTATACATATTTAGCTTGAGTGGGATACGAACTCGAGATCTCCGTTTGTAATGTAACACTCATTTTTTTTAGAATTTATAATTTTTTTAGAATTATTTAGAATTATTTGGGAAACCTAATGGGGACTAGTGACTGTAAATTTTGTGCTCGTGTACATCAATTCCATTCCCATTTGTGGTGATCACATATGTGAACAAAAATAACTTAAATCGTAAATCAAATTAATGTAAAATTTTCTGGATCTTCCAAATATGCAATAAAAAATGGGTGCTCTCATTTAAGATTACAAAGTTGCCCTCCACTCCACTCCCTAGAGGCGGGGGTGGGGGTCGAGTTTGGTATCATTGGATAGATTTTTGAAAAATATTTGACACGTTTTTCGATCCAATATGTATTTCACAAGAAATTTAACCGTCCAGAAACTTTGTCCCCACGCAGTATACATGGATGCACTTTTACTTTACCACCGGCAAGTGGCAAATGTGAACTTTCTGCAATCAAGTGACAGTTGGAAATGTTTACTTTCTGCTCGGTCGTAGAATAATAACTACTTATATTAATACTGTCAAAAAAGGTTCTTATTTAAGTAATAATGAGCTACATTATTTTTTTAACATAATTATTTTTTCTTTGGAGTATTACATTACAGTACATCACTATGAATTTGAGAATCCCTGTTTGATTCCCTCAGTCGACAAACAACTTGCAGCATATTAAAATTAACCTTGTGGCTCCACCTCCACTAATATCTTTCGGGGCCGCAATTTGACGGCTGGCGATATCATGCGCATAAATATATCACTTACCGAGATCTGTTACGGTAGAGTGCCACGCCCAGTATTAGCTAAAAGGCAAAATAATATATTTATTTTAATTTTATTTTAATTTGATCACTGCAAAAATCTCAAATATTGGTTATAAAATGAAGCGAACAAGGTTTGAACCCAAGTGCTGAAGTATTTTTTCTCAATGTCAACGTCCTTAACATACGTAGACTGTCCTATGAATATTTCACACCAACCTTCGACTAATTTGTCCAGAGGGTATTTCGTCCGAAGGGAGGAATTATAACGATTGCATGTCGAAACTAATTACCTGTTTGTTTAGTGAGATTCACAGATACCGAATTTCGCTGGCGAGCCACGAGGTCGACTTCAGTTCATGCGGTAATCTAATCGTCAGGTTCTAGTTTACTCTGCGTCACGCCTTTCGAACGCAGCTGCCGCAATACTTGGATTTGTTACCGGTATCAAACAAACTAAATGAGGTTAACATTTTTTCTTTTACTTTTTTTATCTTATATTGCTGCTTGTTACAGCATATTAAAGCTTCTGGCGTCCTATTTATTTTCTACTAGTAGCAATAAGTATGTTTGGACTTAAAATTTGACTTAAATAAATAATTCACAGACCTTTTTTCCACTTAAACTATTTAAATATGATATATTGAACAATATTTAAAGGAAAAAAAATTAGGTCATACATAACAATTTTTTTTTCTATTCCTGCTGAAAACTTTGACGAGCCATATCTTTAAAACTACAAAAGATATCTCAATTTACTTTAAAGTTATAAATTTTACATATTTTGACTGTATTTACAAAATAAAATTAAGTACAAAATTTTGAGCCCAACGACAGTAAAGCAAGTTTAAAAAATTCCTGCTATTCTGGTATATCTCAAAAACTGTAACACATAAATTAATGCGGTTTTAAATTTTAGATTAACCACAATTAACTTTCTATTTCAGTAAAGTACCATTTCATTTAGTGCATTATTTTGATAAAATTTTAGTATTTTTCTTTCAAAGTCAACATGTTTATTTGAGAACAATTTTTACAACAATTCAAGCTACCCTATGGCTTTCTTTGCACATCATTGAGAACCGTGATTTCACGACTGGTAACTGCACTTCTTGAGTGACTTACCGAGATCTACTACGGCAGAGTACCACACCCAGTAATGAGCAAAAGACATGATGATTTATTTACATATTTATTTATTTATTTCATATAATCTTTTTTTCGGAAAGTGATTCGGATTAAATTCTTAAAATCGGACTATAATAAAAAAATAAATATATCATCACGCCTTTTACCTATTACTGAGTGTGGCACTCTGCCGGAGCAGATCTCGGTAAGTGATATACTTATGTGCGTGAAGTGCGATTACCAGCCGTTAAATCACGGCCCCCAAAGATGTTAGCGGAGAGGAATCCACAGGGGTAATTTTAGTGTGGTGAAAATTGTTGGTCGACTGTGGTAATCGAACCGATGTTTTCAGGATCCACAGGCCGACTTAATACCACTGAGTCACCAACCCCATATTAAGGTACGCTAATCCAAAATTCTGGAGTAGCTCAAACCTTTTTGAGAATCTAACTGTGGTGCTTGTTATAATAATAAATACAAACGAATCATAAAAATTCGTTGTACAGGAGTAACTATCCAAAAACATCGCTTTAAAAATGCACGACAATATCGGGTGGTTACTGCAGCACCCTGACAGTAGCAGCCTAACAGCATCCACTACCGAAAAAAAAAGCAAAAAGTAACATCGGAATTCACGGTTACTTGACACGCACTACATTCACCAATGGTTATTACATTGTGTTTATCACCGCGTCCACGGGCTGCGCTATTGAACCGGTGGTCCGCATCAGGAACATGCCTGCTGGGATATTTCCGCGATTCGACCCAATCGAATGTAGCGAGTTTGTAAATAATTTTACCCTGAGCATACACCGAAACCATTGGGAACAGAGATGATAAAATGGAATAAAATTTACACTGTGATGAATAGTACTGTTGTGTGTTGTCTGTGAGCTTGCGAGGTGCTTTGTAAATATGAATGAATGAACAGTTAAAAAACTGTGGAGATGAAACGATGAGTGTGCTTTTATTTTTAATTCGGTACAGGGTACTTCTCAAAATATTGTATGTTTTATTTTGAAACTGAATATGGAAAAATGGAAACTGTTATGGCATAAAGACTAACTTTGTTTCAAATTTTAAAATGTTGAAGAGTTCAGAGTATTTTTATTTACTTATTTAATCCATATTAGAGTACCGATAATTTACAGATTATTGTGATATCTGATCCACTTAAATGTAGTTATATTTTTATTTATTTATAAATAGAATTTCAACCTGTAGAGGAACCACAGGGGTAATTTTAATATGTTGAATATTATCGGCTCAAATTTACATTCTGACTCGATACCACTGAGCCTCCTTCTCTATAAAATTTAAATTAATTTAAATAAATTAGCCACCGGAAATTATAAATGTCGACTACGTTGTTTTTTTGCCGAGAGTTGTTGCACCTAATCCAAAAATGGATTTAAGTTCTTGATAATACATTTATTTTTGTTTCTATAAATTAATTAATTAATGGGGGTAATGGCCCGGTGGTATCGAGTCGACCTGTAGATCCTGAGAACCCTTCTTAGATACCACAGCCGACAAACATTTTCACCAAATTAAAATTATCCCTGTGGCTTCCTGACAACTAACATCTTTGAGGGCCTTGATTGACGACTGGTAACCGTACATCACGCACATAAATATATGACTTACCGAGATCTGTTTTGACAGAGTGCCACACCCAGTAATAGGTAAAAAGCGTGATGATATATTTATTTATTTATTTTTATAAATTATGGGGTGGCTAGCTCAGTGGTATGGAGTCGGCCTGTGGATCCTGAGAACCCTGGTTCGATCCAACAGCTGACAAACATTTTCACCAAATTAAAATTACCCTTGTGGCTTCCTCACAACTAACATCTTTGGAGGCCTTAATTTGATGGCTGGTAATCGTATATCACGCACATAAATATATCACATACCGAGATCTGTTTTGACAGAGTGCCACACCCAGTAATGGGTAAAAGGCGTGATGATATATTTATTTATTTATTTTTTATAAATTACAGAGAACAATATCATTCATAAAACAAATTAATACATTTCATGAATAATATATTGGTACACAAAAGTAACAATATTTTTCTGTTTACATAGCGTAGTGTATAATATGTATAATAAAACAGTAGGCTGTGGATGCCCTGAATTAATAATGATATGAACATTAAAACGAATATACAAATATCCCATTAGTATATGATCTTTATCATTACTAAATTTCCATTTAATACTTATTATTATATAACAATGAATTTATTCCAAAAACGTATAAATATGTGATTATTAGTTAATAATACAAGATTATTATAGTCCCATTAGAGTATGAAGGTTGATGTTTAAATTATTATATGATTGTGGAAAGAAATATGACCTTTGTGTATTTTGTTATGAAGGACTTATAAGAAACCCTAAATACCTAAGTAATGTCCCTACAAATTTTCAAATAACAACACAGGGGTATATTTTCAATTATAATCTCTAGGGCCAAAAATAAGTTTTTAGCCTGCTTTTCATAGCTAAAACACATAAATTTGGGCCGGTTGTGCATAATAGTTACTCGTATTTATGTATCAAGGGTGAAAACAGGTGTTTCTGGCCCGTGGCATTATTATTCGCACGAGGCGCAAAACGCCGAGGGCTAATAACATCCTCAGGGTCAGAAACACTCATTTCATCCGTGGTACATACAATATTTTATGCATAACAAAATAACATTTAATATTATATTCAAAGTGATATTTTGCAGAATCAAATATTCCCAATAAACAAGTGTTTAAGCCCGCTTTTTAGGGCTAAAACAAATGCTTTTCGGCCCGGTTATGCATAAAGTATTTAATCTGATCGAGAAACAAGAAATTTAATTATATTATTTGTTTCTAATTAAATTCAACAATATTTTAATTTTAAATAATTATATGTGCGTTTATTTGAATTTTAGTGCGTCATCAAAATAGCTGGCATTGTTGTCACATTGATTTGAAATTTTTGCGATGTAACGTTTGTGGTGCGTGACCTAAATTTTTTGCGTCCACAATTATCAGTATACTCTCCAAATATTTCGCCCCTGTCATATGTGCATAGTGGATTTTCCTCAATTTGAATAATACGCTTTCAGTAACATCCAGCAAATATGGATCATGCACAGCAGCTAACGTTTAGCCACGGAAAATCAACGTTCGCTGCTTCACAGACCTTTCTAGTTTTCATTCCATAATTCTACCATTCATTTTATCTCTTCAATACGAGAGATAACTTTTAATTGCTATTTTTACGTTTTATATTTCATTTATTAGCAAACATAGAAACTACACTAGCAGCACCGAGAGAGATCACGAATAACAACCTTATTGTTCACATACAGACAAAAAGTAAATCCCCGGCCACTTAAATCGAATAGAAATTTCGCATTTTTTGCAAAATAATTTAAAACTGATATTTCCATCAGAGGCGGATCTAATTTTTTTTTATGGAATGACTCAAATATAACAGTTATTTATGTACCAATGGTGAAAACGGGCGTTTCTGGCCCGTGGCATGATTATTAGCACAAGGCGCAAAGCGCCGAGGGCTAATTACATGCTTCGGGTCAAAAACGCTAATTTAACCCGTGGTACATACAATATTTTATGCACTACAAAATAATATGTCATTATATGTTCAAAAGATTAAAATATGTAAATAGGTTATATGTCAAAATGACATTTTACAGAATCAATAAATAAATAAATAAATATATCATCACGCCTTCTACCCATTACTGGGTGTGGCACTCTGCTGAAGCAGATCTCGGTAAGTGATATATTTTTGCGCGTGAAGTGCGGTTACAAGTCGTCAAATCACGGCCCCCAAACATGTTAGAGGTGGAGGAGCCACAGGGATAGCTTTTTGAAATTTTGAAAATTTGTCGCATGTGGGAATCGAACCAGGGACCTCAGGATCCACAGGTCGACTTCATACCACTGAGCTAGCCATCAAGTATTCACAATAAACAAAAATTGTCATTTTATTTATGTATCCATAGGGATTGTTTCCTTTTTGGTAAAAATAATACGTTTTTATTTCAGGGGATGTCAGGGCCCCTGGGCTTTCTTCCTAAATCCACCTCTGGTTTCCATAATTCAAAAAAACAAAAAACTATCAACATTTTTTTGTTATCTACGCAACCTAGGTTATTTATTATCAATAATCAATGTTTTGCCTTTTAAATAATTTGGGAGCACTTGACAGCAGGCAATATATTTTGCTTTATATTATTGTTTATTTCTCTGGTGAAGATAAAATCGCAAAAATATGAAGTAAATAGCAGTTTATCGAAGGTTATTGGTGCAAATCTACGTGCATGAATCAAGAAGTGTTAAAGTGCAAAGGTTGAAGAGGTGCCAGAAGCGCAACCGGAAGGCAAAACGTCAGCGGTGAGTAATATGCTGCGGTTGTATACGTCATGTTGCCGCAGCGCAAATGCATTAGTACAAGATGCTAAGCATACACTAACGTCTAAACGCTGATGCTTCAAAACATCTTTCAAGAGAAGAGAAACCAACACTGAAAACACAGCGAACAAAAAGTCTTCAAGAATAAATACTAGTCTTCAATTCTCAAGAAGCACGGCATCAAGTCACCGAAAAACTTCAAATAGACAGTTAATATTATTTTCATAACTTAAATAATACTATTCTCTAACACAAATGTGACAATGACCGTTGCCACACGTATGCTACATACTACGACATTTTTCTTTTACGGTTGTGAAGTTTTATTTGTTATAATCTAAATTTGACATCAGTTATTTACAGTTATAATTCACATGAATTAAAAATAGTTATTTATGTATCAAGGGTGAACACAGGCGTTTCGGGCTAATAACATGCTCAGAATCAGACACGCTAATTTCACTCGTAGTGCATACAATATTTTATGCACAACAAAATAACATTTAATTATATGTTCAAAATACTCAAATATGTAAATAGGTTATAGGTCAAAATGACATTTTACAGAATCAAGAATTCACAATAAACAAAAATTGTCATTTTATTCATGTATCCATAAGAATGATTTTTTTATGGCCCTAGGGCCAAAAAGAAGTGTTTAAGCCCGCTTTTTAAGGTTTAAACACATGAATTTCGGCCCGGTTGTGCATAAAATATATGTTGTTCCACAATGATTGTCTTGGCAACAACTTCATAAATGATCTTTGGTCACACTGATGCTGGGTTGCAAGAAAAAAATAAAGAGCTCTTTAGTTAAAGAATTGTTTATCTAACAACAGTATCAATGGCGATTTTCTGAAATTTATTGAACCGTTAGTTGCTAATGAACCGATAAAACTTTCATGCAACCCAGTATCAGTGCACCAAAAAATCATGGTGTTAAAAATACTTTCCATACCCATTTCGAATGTTGACATATTGTTTTCAACACGACTGTAGAAAAAAAATAATTTTTAAATTAGTTTAAAAGCTTCAAATCAAACTGGTACAAAAATTAGTTTTCAATTTGAACTAATTCCCTCTAAAGTAATATTTATTTATGTTACTCTGTATAAAAGGAACTTAATCCAAATTACAGTACGGGATCCGAACACACTGAGCCGTAGTGTGGTAGTTTATATATATTTAACTTGAGTGAGATTCAAACTCGGGATCTCCGGATTCGAATGTCGTAACGCTATCCACACATCGTACTGCCAGACAATACAGAAAGTAATACAATTTTTCCGCTGAAATTACATACCAAATTACTTTAGAGAATTGTGCATCATAAGGCAAAAAATCTACATAAAAGCTAATGAAGAGATTTAATTTTCTTCATTTAATAACTACGAGTTAGATTTAGAAGTTTGAAAACTCCTGAAAGTCTTTTGAAAATCATGTTGGTATCAAAATGATTTAATAAACTCCAGTGCAACATCTACCCAGCACTTCGCAGACTTTACACCCTTCTTAAAGTTCCATGTCCACAAAAACATTTATGACTATCACCGCAACATTCACGTACACGAGAACTTCATATGAAACCCAAACTGAAATGCGCTGGACATGTCTTGAGTGCTATAGAAAAGTGCATTGGAGTCCGGGGGAACCCGGCTCCCCCCAGGGGGGCAATGTTCCACGTACACCAACACTGCGGTGAGACGGACACTAGAGAAACTGAATTGCAACACGAAGAGATCGACAATAACAGTTGTCGATGTAAAAGGATTTCTCATGCTGATGGCGATGTGTACTAAGATTGAAAAGATAAATTTAGTAGCTATATACGCTATTCTCATTATAGAGTTATAACTGACAGTTTTTAATAGCATTCGTATTAAAGTGGTTGTATACTAATTACAAACAAATTTTGTAAATGCCGAGGTAGCAAGAAAGCTGGATTAAAATTGTACTTCCAAAATTTTACTTCTGTAGCTGAATGTACATAGATGGAATCCAGTACAACTGAATTGCGTAGCATGCACTATTTGTGTTAAAATTGAAATTTGTTCTATTAAAATTGCAATAAATATAAATATATATATATCATCACGCCTTTTACCCATTACTGGGTATGGTACTCTACCGTAAGCGATATGTTTATGCGCGTGAAGTGCGGTTACTAGCCGTTAAGTCACGGCCCCCAAAGATGTTAGTGATGAGGGAACCACAGGGGTAATTGTTAAATTGGTGAAAATGTTTGCCGGCTGTGGGGATCGAACCAGGGTTCTTAGGATCCACATGCCGACTCGATACCACTGAGCCATTACCCCATGCAATAAATATAATGATAATTATTAATTATTTATAAATTGATCACTATTCTATTTTATAACAACAGTTCTTTTGATTAAATAAATATATCATCACGGTTTCTACCCATTACTGGATGTGGCACTTTGTCGTAGCAGATCTCGGTAAGTCAAGTATTGTGCAATTACGAGCCGTCAAATCATGATACGCAAAGATATTAGTAGAGGGAGAGCCACAGGGGTAGTTTGAATGTTGTGAAAATTATTTCTCAGATATGGGAATCGAACTCGGGTTTCCAAATTCACAGCAAGTCTCAAATACCACTCAGCCACTTTCCCTATAAATAGTTTTTCTTTTAATTTTTGTGTTATATTTCAGTTTATATCTCATAAAATTTTGATGAAATAAAACGAAGAAAATTAAAAAATGATAAAGCAGAGACAATCTCAAAGTATTGATTAATATATATTTTTTATGATTCTGGTAGAAAGTAAAATTTTCTTCCCTCAATTTAAAGAAGACAGTATTTTTTTATTAAGAATGGATAATAAAGTCTTATGCGTGACAACTGGAAAACAACTGTATAATTTGACGTTAGTGACATACAGGTGATATCTGTCAAGAGAAAAATAAATTTGATCTAAATTTCAGATTTATTTCTGTAAATTTTTCTTCAGATAGAATTGTAAAAAAATTGCATGTAGATATACTTTGTGAAGAAAGTGTCAATCTTCCGTTTCAAATGACTCAATATCTTCCCTTGATATAAAAAAAATAACTATTTGGTTTCGAAAATATTAAGTTTGAAGTTAAATATAGTTAAAATTAAATTGAAAAGCAAGTAGGAAACTAACAAAATAACAAGGATCAGTAAAAAATAGCAGCAGCCACTAGTTGTGCATTGGCTGGAGTACATTCATGTAGCATTGCGCAAGTTTATTGTTTTGCGGTAGGAATACAAAAAAATGAACAAAAGCAAAACAAAAATACAAAATGCCAACGCGACAAAACCGTTATTATTGTCAAGCTTAAAATATAAATCAGAGTCGCCGTAACAAAAGAAACGTACGCGTAGGGCAGCGTAACGTCGAGTTGACGCTGACGCTGGACTCCGGTACTCCGGGAGTCCAGGCTCCGGACTCCACCATTCCGCGACGCACCAATGTAAAAATGTGTAAACACCATTGTTTCGGCCTCTTCATTGTTCGCGTTCTGCGAAAACGAGAACAAAATCTAGCCGAGGAATAAAAAATACTCGCTCATTTTCCAGTTTTGTTTCCGAAAGTTAATTAATTTTCATTTACAGCTCCTTGCGACCATCCGCATGAATCTAAAGAAGCTTTCTTCAAACGACAGCTTCATGTTACTTTCCCACAATAAATATTATCAACGCCTGTTTTCAAATTAATTCATTTATTTATTTACTACGAACAATTGCAAATCTTACAATGGAATCCGAATCACTCAAAACACAGTCCTATTTCGATGCAAATAGATAATAAAATTGATTTAATGTAAAAGTTACGACAGTGCAAAATTTATTTAATTTTTTGTGGAACACCCGTAAATGTTCCTTAATTATTATGCACACGTGTACATTGCGTAATAATCATTTATTCGCTTCAATTATTACAATTTAAAAATAATTACACAATGAACGTAATTTATTATTATTTTAATAAATTAAATAACTTATGCAGAAGCAATACTATCCATTATTAAAACAATATTTAATTCATAATTACTATAATCGTCACAATCCAAAAACTAATAAATATTTCGATATAAATGGCGGATAATTCTAATTGCTTCCGTGATGCGTTTAGCGATATTTATAGGGCATTAAATCATACTCTGTCATGTGTCACATCGTAAATAGAAGAATGGAATTAAAGAAATGGGTCAGGAACTATTTATGCAGTTATTGATCAGGAATAATTTTATTCACGCAACCTGAGCGAAGGCTAAGACGCTAACGTTACTCGTACCGAGTGAGAACAGCGAAACCGAACGAAAATGTAAAGCAGCTTGAACATGAGAAAACGCTGACTTGGCTACTTGTAAATTTATTTATTTATACAGCACAGAAAAAAGTAATTTTAATAAAATATTATTATGTACGATTCAATAGGTAATGTACCTACGAGTTTGTTGTGTTTTATTCATACATTTCATCATGTTTAACTTTATTATTAATATTACACTTTTTATACAAATGGAATAGCAATTTTTTGCTTCTTTTTATACTTGTTTATTATTTATATTTTCTACTTCAATTCAACTCTAACAATATTATACCTCATATAACGAAAGAATATAGTATAAAATGTAAATCCGGAGGGCCTCATTATGAAGAAGCGTCTATAAAATTATTTAGTAAAAATACACCTTCTTATCTTGGGACGAACAGACTATAAATATATTTTTTTACTACCAATATAAAAAACGTCATTTTTAAATACTTTATAATATCAAAAAGACGTTATTTCTACATGCGGTGCAAAAATAAAAAATGTAATTAAATAGTTTCTACAAAACAAACTTAGCTATGTAACCTACAAAATAAATATTTTTGACGTTTGAAATGCCATTAGTTAGAATAACATAATTAGTTAAAACTCGATCGTAGGAAAAATTATATATACAACTCGTGTTAAAAGTGTCTATTGCACTCATGGGCTTGCAACACTCGCCTACGGCTCGTGCTGTAAGCTTCTCACTCGTGTAATAAAGTAACACTTTTAACACTAGTTGCATAAATACTAATACACGATGTTTTTATACTTCGGGAAATAAATTAAGGGTATATATTATAAGACACACTGATCCTAGTACAAAAAGAATTTTTTATACATTCGCAAAATAAAGGATGGTTTACTTAAAGTAAGTATTTCTGATTTCATAGCTATTCCTAATATATTAATAATTAAATTATAATTATAAATACTACAATCATAAATTTATTCATTATACAAAATCAGATAAATGATTGTTTGCAGTGTTGGTCAGTGGCAACTAAAATGGTATATCTCAAGAACCATGTTCTTAATTTTGCGAACTTAAAAAAATCTTTTTTGTTCTATAATTAGTACATTATATAAACCCTTAATTTCTCTGAAATATAAAAACAGCCTCTATATTAGCTTTAAATTGAGTACAGATAATTTATATTTAAATATGTACCTGTAAACTATATTTGTAATAATTATTTTTTAATTTTATTAGCTGAAATAGTTAATTAATATCCAGAATTTCATTTAATATTAAATTTGCTCATGTTTATTATTGTTCATATAAATTAATACGTAGGCCATTTCAATAAAAAAAGTTGTTTCAAAGTTAAAACAAGTTCTATTTAGTTTAATATTAAAATAAATTAGTTAGCTATTCTATTAAATGTTTTCAACTATTAAAAAAAATAGAATATTCATAGGGTTAAAAAAAATGTTGTCGTATAAGATCTGCAGTTGCAGATCAATCTCGTTAGTGCTTATCTTATTTTCAATTAAATAATACAGTATCCTATAAACAATTGGCTAATTAAATTATTATCGCCACTAATAAAACACAACTGAAATAATAACAAAATGTCGTCGCTTAAGATCCACAGTCGCAGACCAATTCCATTAGTACTTATAATATTTTCAATTACATAATACAATATCC
The DNA here is from genome assembly GCA_911728475.2 of Pterostichus madidus. Lineage (NCBI taxonomy): Eukaryota > Metazoa > Arthropoda > Insecta > Coleoptera > Carabidae > Pterostichus > Pterostichus madidus. Next base: position 41,173,369 of record OU452305.1, read on the forward strand.
TGAAGAAGTACTGAATATTGTCAAAATATGGACGTATATATTTCTGTAAACAATTGGCTAATTAAATTAATAGAGCTACTAATAAAACACTAATGAAACAATAACAAAATGTCGTCGCGCAAGATCTACAATTGCAGACCAATCCCATTAGTGCATATTTTGTTTCCAATAATATATCCTGAAGAAGTACTGAATAATGTTCAAACATTGATGCATATATTTCAATTAAACAATTGAGTAATGAAATTAATAAAACACAAGTGAAATAATAAAATTCGGACTCACCAAGATCCTCATCCTCGTCCCAGTTGCTCTGAGCTGCAGCCAAGTGGTAAGCCACGGCGAGGACGGCCAGCATCGCAAGTTGCTTTCCTCGGACGCGTGACAGCCACAGTACAATCTTCATGTTGATTAGTTACGCCAACATTTACAAAAAGTCACTAAACACTGCCAGTACACTCGGCAAGAGCGCCACACTATAAGTTTATACATACACAAAATCATCAAATGTATTTAATAACTTCACATGGATTAGTTTATAACCACTTCACTATTTTTAATAGTCCACTACTAAATGATTATAAGATAATCACAAGGTCACGAAGTTTTCCCTAGTTTGCGTCGTGTCGAGTCTATCGAGGAAAACGGGCGTCGTGATCCATTCCGTATTCAAGTACGCGCACTACTGGTGCCGAGGAGCGTCGCCGGCGCGCGTCATCCCCACGGAGGCTTCGGCAGGCGCCGCGACGACCGACGATGCCCGAACTTTGCCGTCAGGAGAACTCAGCGCCACCTACAAGGACAACTTTCAATAATTAGTGTGATACACACCACATATCGCATCAATTTTATACTGTGTGGTTTGTGATTTCTACTGGGGTGAATAGGAAAAGTTGAATTGCTGCATGAAATGGGTTGTTGGGACATGAATACAATCATGAACCCATTGATTTGGTTTCGTACGGAAGTTTTAATATGTTTGCGGCAAATTATAAGCCAAGTTGAAGCGTATTCGACTGATGCTGGGTTGCAAGAAAAATAAAGTTAAAGAATTGTTTATCTAGCAACAGTATCAATCGGGTACTGCATTGTGTGGACTTTTCTTTCATATACAAGTGCAGGCTATCGCTTTCATCTTTTAAAATCTTTATAGATTCGTTGTTAGATTCATTATTAGATTCGTTGTTAGGAGTAAGTGTGAGTAATCTGAGATGTTTTATGCATGTTATGTACGTCGAAAAAAGAAGATTAATGATAAGTGATTGGATAGATGAGATTGAAGGTTTGTTGTGTGATAAATGATTTCGAGTGTAATAAATAAATGAGTTTATATGGAGTGATCTAGGAATGTGGTTAAAGTGAGGGTGGTGTGTTTGGATGAGAATGTTTGACGAGGACTGATTATTTGATGAATGTAATGAGAGAATATTTTATGAGTGATTTTAGGGTTCGTGCTACCCCATTTGATAGGATATAGCGAGATGATATGTATGTATGTATGTGTGTAGTATCAATAGCAATTTTTTGAAACTTATTGAACCGTTAGTTGCTAAAGAACCGATAAAACTTTCAAGCAACCCAGCATGAACTGAAAATAAAATTCCTGTTGTGCAGAAACAATACGTATTGATTTCAGTAAACCTTTAATTTTTTTATTTTTATTTATGCTACTGTTATACATTAGCAACTTAATTTAAATTATAGTACAGGATCCGGATTCATCGAGCCGAAATGTGGTAGTTTATATATTAGCCTACAAGTTCAAATCTCGCTCGGAATAAGGGTGTTTGTGAAATATTTATTTTGTTCACTGGTAATCATAGCTGGGTAATAGCTATCTACTTTACTAATTTTGTTAAAATTACTTTAGCTATAGCTAATGCTTCGCTAATTAAAAAAATATTTAACTATATTTTGTAGCTTTTAATGCTTAAAAATAATGTTTCATAAATGCTATTTTTATAGCTTAAATAGTTATTTGTTTTACTAGGACTAAAAATACAAATTTTCGGGTCGAATAATAAATATTGTTGGAAGACGCGTAGCGAAATCTGGCAATACTACAAGTTTGGAAATAGTATTTTTATTTTATTCAAATAAGAATTAAACAAATTGACAAAATTCTTTTTATCACCATGACTACTGTAGCAAAAATGCTACAATTGGTCCTAAGTTCAAAAAACAATGACGTATCCATGTAAATAAATAAAAATAAATATATCATCACGCCTTTTATCCATTATTGGGTGTGGCACTCTGCCGAAGCATATCTCGGTAAGTGATATATTTATGCGCGTGAAGTGCGGTTACCAGCCATTAAATCACGGCTCCCAAAGATGTTAGTGATGGGGGAGCAAAAGGGTAATTTTAAATTGGTGAAAACGTTTTGTTGGCTGTGGGGATCAAACCAGGGTTCTTTGGATCCACAAGCCGACTTGATACCACTGAGTCATTACCCCATTACGTATCCATGTTAATGTAAATATTCCTGAAACAGCGATCTTTTACTATTGAAACAGTTGAAATAATAGTGTCATATTAAAGTAGGTAAAAAAAACCTTTTGCAACTCAAAAGTATATTTTTCAGTTTTAAGCTACGTTTTGTTGTTTATTAGTAATTTTACTTCAACACAAATTGTCCTATACTATCTATTTCACTTTTTATATACAATACCAAGTTTAGTATTCTTTTCTAATTACTTCTATATTTATCTTTCTTTGACATACATTACATTACAGGCAATCGTAGCTCAGTGGATAAAAGCGAAGTAAAACTTGCGTTTCTTAATTAGCAAGCAAGACGTCGTGCGTTCAAATCTCACTGACTTCTACTTATATCCAAAAATACGATTGTGTCTGAGTGGTTTGGATTCCACTATAAACTGTAGGCTGTACTGTAATTGGGATTTACTTCCTGTTGTGAAGAGTAACAAATAAATAAATAAATAAATAAATATACGCAAAACATCGCATATTACTCACGCTTATTTCTCTAACAACGAATCTAATAACGATTCAAACAACAAATCTATAAAGATTAGTTCGAAAACTAACTAAATCTATTTTTATGTAGCGTTTCTAAATAACTATTATAGAAATACAAGAAATCTGTGTACAAGAACCAGACACGATCTATTTCTTCTGTAAAGTGTGTAAAGTGTGAAGAAGGAAAAAATAAACAAATTAAAATAAGTACAGAAGCATATTAACTCAAGTATCAGGCGTGAGTACATCTCGAAACCCAAATCTCACGTGCCGTTCAAACTTCTATCAACAGCAATCGCAATCCGCAGCGGGGATGTGAGGCGATCGGGGGGTGGTGAACGGAAGATATCGATTGCCATCTTCCACGACGATTTCAATTCAACTTACCCGATCAGCTTGAAAACCAATCACAAAAGATCCGGTGTTTGTTAACACACTAGGAAAACGTTACACGCAAAATACATTACTGCCTCGCGTGGAAACTTTCGGACGCTAACTCTGTTAATTACTGACGATTCTTTACAAATCCGATTGCAGTGCCGCTGCCGCGTGCGGTCAATTCGCTAACTAGCCGCCGACGGAGACGCCGGCGACCCCCGCGTCGTCAGATGTCATTCGCGCGTTCGCGTTTTAATACGGACGAGAGATAACAGAAACAATTAAAGATTTTTCTCATTTTCATCGCACAACTTGATTAAAAAGTTATTTTAATTCAATTCTCTCGCATGAAATGCTTCTGAGAAACAGGCCAACTCCGACAAGCCAGATGCCTGGCTGATGGCTGAATGAAACGGAAGCGAATTATAAATTAATATACAGCTCAAAAATGTATCTTAAAACTCTGCTTTAATCATTTCGCCAGCGAGAATTCTCATCATGTTATTCATTTGCAATTTACTAACAATTTTAAATTATACTAATACCTACGTTTGACTGCCATTACAATTATTTTAAAAGGAACTTCAAGCGGAAAAACTCCCAACGGAAGTGAATAATTTTTCTGCGTCGAGCAAGCAAAAGTTCATACATAAAAACTCCATTCCCTTATCAGATTCATCAAATAGCCAGTACTCATCAAACATTCTCATCCTAACACATCACAACAAACTTTCAATCACAACCATCCAATCACTACTATACATTATCATTAATCTGCGACGTACATTACGTATGCTCAGAACATCTCAAATTATTCACACTCACTCCTCTAACAACCTAATATAAGAAAGAATCTATAAAGATTAGAAAAGAAGAGAGTGATAGCATGAGCTTGTTTTAGAAAGTGAACTCCAGTCAATTTCAGTTAGACACTCTATGTAAAAACTAAATAGATAAGAAAGGAAGGGAGTGTCGTTCTACGCTTCTTTTTACATACATAGATATCTTCATGCTATATCCCAACAAATAGGGTAGCACGAACCCTAACATCACTCACAAAATATTCACTCATTACATTAATCAAATAATCAGCCCTCGTCAAATATTATTATCCAAACAAACCACCCTCACTTTAAAAACATTCATAGATCACTCCATATAAACTCTTTCATTTATTACACTCGAAATGATTTATCACACATCAAATCTCCAATCACATCATTCCTATTCATTTATCATTCATCTTCTTTCTGCGACGTTCATTATATATGCATAAAACATCTCAAATTACTCAATCTTACTCCTAACAACGAATCTAATAACGAATCTAACAACGAATCTACAAAGTTGAAAGCGATAGAAAAGTCCACACAATGCAGTAACTGAAAATTAAAGAAAAATATAAGAAAGGAAGGGAGAGTCGCCCTGCGCTTGATTTTGAAAGAGAATTCCACACAATTGCAGTTAGACACTCTAGGTAAGAACTGAAAACGAATTAAGTAGATAAGAAAGAAAGGGAGTGTCTCTTTACGCTAGTTTTTGAAAGTGAATACCACATAATTGCAGTTACAAACACTAAGTAAGATCAGAAAACGAACCAAAAAGATAAGAAAGGAAGGGACTCTTTTAATAACATTCTTCTCAATCTTTTTACACTATTGCAAAAATTAGCAATTTCTAAATACTTCAGAATCTATTATAAACTGCGGGCTCCTGATTCCGTAACTGGGATTCCTGTTGTGCAGAGTAGCAAATAAATAAATAAATAATATTTCTAACTTTGAATGTTTCCTGTTATCACAAACAGTATAAATTTGACTAATTCATATTGGCTACAATTACAATTATTTTGGACGGAATCAACGGAAACCAGATACAGAAAATTTAATTGTTTCAGATTACGTTGATCGTAAACTAATTTCGTTAATTACATTATCTGGTCGTTAACAATGTAATTGATTTTATCAAAGAGTATTCGTGCTCAATTGTAATGTAAAATAATTAATTATTTCCACGGTAATACCATTTTTTCTGAAACTAAACATGTTGCTTTTAATGTAAGCAATAATTTCAAAACAATTACGTTCAAATTATTTGTTTTTACATAAGACAATTGATGTGATGATTAAGAATAAACAATAATCATTTCGACATTAAAAAATAATAGTAAAACATTGGAGGGCGGGTCGTCGGATACTATTTACAAATTTTAAAATACATGTTTCCAAAGATTCATCTCGTTGCAAACTTTTATTTAAATTTTAAGGATTAACGAATTTAATTTAAAAAAACGAAAAATCACTGTTTTTGAATTATTTTTGAAGGGGTACCCCTTAAGATTTTTACGAATTTTGGACATTTTTAGTTTTTTTGCTCTAAAAATTTTATCCGTAGAGCAAAATTTCTGAAAATTTACATACCTATGTATTTTTACGAGAGGAATTCACTGGTGTTTACAGATTTTCATTATTTTTTTCAATTTTTTTAAATACGTGCAAAAGAAAGTTTTGAAAAAAATTTAAAAATTTTCAAAAATATCAAAATTTCGGTGTAAGTTAATTGGAGCATGAGAAGTACACTCGTTCAAACCGCATTTCAATATCTCTTTTAGTTTTCGAGATATGAGCCTTCAAAGTTGAGAATTTTTAAAAGTCAAAAATCGCTCTAACACGAGATCTAAAAAAGATATGAAGATGCGCTCAACGGCATTCGATTTGTCAAGGTCTGAATGATATAGAACCCTATTTAAAAAAAATTTGGATTTTCAAATGGTACATAAAAAAAAAACATTTTCATGAAACAATTTATCTGCGATCATGACTCCGGCTTTAAAAAAAATATTTTTGAGGTACAAAATATTTATATCTACGCAGAAATATATGTGGAATTGATTGGTGAAATCCTCAATTTCATAAATAGTGTTATATTATTTTAAATTAATACTTGAATTGGTACTATCATTTACGACAGATTTTAATGAAATTTAAATATGTTATTTTTCATGAGTTTCTACATTAACATAAAAATTTGTTATTTTGTTTATAACCTATATCATACATAAAATTAAATACTTGTTTTTATAAACTTTTTCGGTTACCTATACTTTTATGAAACAGTCATGATAAAACCACCATAATGAGAAATTTGTCCTTTAATTATTTCTGAAACCGTGGTCCTATGTTTGTAATGTACATGATTAAATCAGCCTTTTACAAACTGTAATTTTGATCACATTAAAAGAAAGGGGGTCGCGAACGAATATATTTGTGATTTTTGCTTCTAAGGAGGTCATGGCTCCGAAAAGTTTGAAAAGCACTAGTTAAAAACATTTCACCAGGGTTCATAGGTTCTAGGATCAAATCCTGGCGGTATACCAATTTTTTCTCGTTAAAATTCTATTTGATATCATTAGAATACTAATTAAACTATTATAGTTGTTTATTTAAATTAATATAATTGCAAAACAAATCATAAAATAATTATCCTGCTGTTCTTATAACAAGTTGTAATCAAATATAAAGAACACTTGACGTTAACTGGATAATTTTGTATTTCTGCTGTAGAAGCACGAGTATAATTATTACCCAGAATGTTAGAAGACACTCTTTGAATGTGCTTTGGATACGTAATTAACAAACTTTAACTTCTCACTATATTTTGCAAATTTTCTCAGCTTGGAAAATATCACTTTGCAAAGAATTTCCACTGCAGTACTTATTTTAATTACACGTCTTTATAAATATTCCTAGATAGTTTTCATTTCCAGGAAAACTATTTTCTATTAAATACATATTTTCCAAGAAAATATCAAGTCATGAAAAACCAAACTTTTGAGAATAATATCAATAATGAATGTATTAAAAATGCTGTAAGTTATTCATTAAATTAAATAAATAAATAAATAAATATATCATCACGCTTTCTACCCATTACTGGGTGTGGCACTCTGCCGAAGCAGATCTCGGTAAGTGATAAATTTTGCGCGTGAAGTACGGTTACCAGACGTCAAATCACGGCCCCCAAAGATGTTAGTGGTGGAGGAGCCACAGGGGTAGTTTTTGAAATTATGAAAATTGTTTGTCGCCTGTGGGAATCGAACCAAGGTTCTCCGGATCCACAGGCCAACTTCATACCACTGAGCTAGCCATCCCATATAAATGTCATGCTTGAATAATGCAAAATAAATGATTTATCTAAAACCGGCAAGAAAGTGCCTACTTTCTTAACAAATTTTATTATGGAAAGTAGGTTTTTACAAAAAACTTTTCACCTTGACTTGACACAACGATCATATGCACAGACGCCATTTATTTAATGAATTAGGGAACCCTGTAAAAACTTATATACTTAAGTCTCAATATCCCAAATAATGACGTCATTAGTGTTTAATTTAGTACACTATCTAGTATTAGTATTCTAAATATCGGAATCCGCACGCACCCTTATTAAACAATTTTTTTGACTGACATACTTTAAATTAATACTGTATTTCCATGGATTTGTAGTAAATGATTGACATGAGACAACTAGCGGCCGGCGTAGTAATATGTCACTACTTTTATGCATGTTAATTAAATAAACAAATGCTTGTTCGTTCTGTAGATTTCAAAATATTTACAGAATGCTTTTTCGCACATGAAATTTATCACTCAACGCAAGAGTAATGGTTGTAATAAAAATATTTTTATTTCAACTACTATTTTAACGTCGGGATAAAAATTAACTGCAAATATTTCAAAAATTATAAAATTGTTCTGGGGATTTGCGAATTATGATGTGTATGGAATATAAAAATACTAACCGCTCCGGCTTTTCAACTTTTTTTAATTATTTAATGAAAATATGTACTGTTTGTTAATTTTAAAAGAAAATACAGGAGTTTTATATAGATAATATTATTATATCTGGTTTCTTGTTAACTATTATTTTATGTATAGGCAAATATTTCTGTGTATTTAAGAAAAATACCTGCGCTTTATTTATTCTACTCTATACAACAGCAATTTAAACTCAATTATAGTAAAGTATTGAGGGACTAACTGCAATAGGATGTGGGCACTCACGTGACACGTTTTATGACGTAAAAACAGCTGTTCGGGCAAAGATCACTGCGCCACCTACAAAATGAACTATTTTTTTTTGGGACGAGATTTGGAAAAAATATACATTTGGGATACATTTTTTATTAGACAAAATATGAATTGAGGTCAAACATTTTGTTTATATTTACATAGCCGCCCAGAAAATTTGAATAAAAATTAATTCTTATTTCTCACTTATTTTTTCGTATTTTTTTAAATACACGAATAAAGTAATACATCGTTGAAAATACAAAAAATGGCAGCTTATATTTTAGTAAAATAATCATAGTTTGCTATTTAGTTATTCATAAATATTATATTTGCCATCAAATAGTATATTTAAAATAATAAAACTTAAATATAGTTGTACCAAAAAAATTAAACGGGCGAGTGGGGCATCTTCCCAGACTCACCCTGTATACTCCTTGAAATATGAATCTTATCGCAAACCAATTTGTAAATAATTCAATCGAACATGACCTAACAACCCTAAAATTGAATAATAGACCTGACGGTAGTGAATCGTTGGCATGAGGTCGCGTGCTCATCCCTAATCCTCAACTGGAGTGTCCTGCTGCTAACGAGGGCGTCGGCGTCAGCGTCGACGGAGCGTCGGTGGCGAGTCTGCGGTGACAAGACAACGCACTCTGTAAACAGCGCCGCGGGTGTCTCTCCCCGCAACTACACCGGCGCTCCAGCTGCTCTGAGAGCATACATGTGTCACAATGGGAACGTACGACTCGTTGTTAACTTAACTCGAGACTGTTTAAGAACAATGTATTTCTTGTTCGACGGGCGACGCGACGCTAGCGAGCAGCTAAGGATGTATTGTGTGGAGTATGTTGCCGGAAATGCGCTCCGGGAAATGGAGATCCGATGTTTTTGTTTTCTTCACCGCAAATGGGTTTGTAAACACTCGTCTTTAAAAATAATGGATGGAGACACATATATTCACGCATCCATGGATTTCTCATTTTTATATGCCTCTTTTCTCAACCAAAGAATATATAATCTTTTAAGAAGTCGAAACTGTTGTCAATTCTATACTAACTCTATTTATCACAACCAATAACTTAATGATAAATGAATAGGAATGATGTGATTGAAGGTTTGTTGTGTGATAAATGATTTCGAGTGTAATAAATGAATGAGTTTATATGGAGTGATCTATGAATGTGGTTGAAGTGAGGGTGTTGTGTTCGGATGATATGTTTGACGAGGGCTGATTATTTGATGAATGTAATGAGTAAATATTTTATGAGTGATTTTAGAGTTCGTGCTACCCCATTTGTTGGGATATAGCGTGAAGATATGTATGTATGTATGTATGTAATAAGTTACGTTTATTAATTATAGGGTAATTCTGTTCTTTTGGGGTAAAAAGAAGCTTTTATTTTTATTTTTTATATTTAAATGAAAACCATTTATTAAATAGCATTTTTATAGACATTAATATGTACATTAAGGAATATAACAAAAAATCTCCATAATCTCCTTTGATATTAGGCCCTAAGCACGTGCACAAAAATGATCCAAAAGGAAAAAAAGCGCTCTGCCGTGCCCACGATTACTCCCCGTTGGTTCACCTTAAACAAAAAAATCAAACGCATTTAAAAATATATACTTATATCTTCTTCGTCCTCTACGGAAAACTTTTGACAGCAAAAATTAAAAAAAATAGGAGTGGATTATAAAGAGAAGAATTTTAGGTTACCGCCAGGATTCTCAAGTTCTATGTTTTAAACAAGTGGTTTTCAAACTAAGGGTCGCGATGACATTAGATTTGTAAAGTTTCATTACAAAATATGGGGTAATGGCTCAGTGGTATTCGAGTCGGCCTGTGAATCCTAAGAACCCTGGTTCGATCCCCACAGCCGACAAAACATTTTCATCTATTTAAAAAAATCTCCTGTGGCTCCTCCACCACTAACATCTTTGGGGACCGTGATTTGACGGCTGGTAGCCGCACTTCACGCGCATAAATATATCACTTACCTAGATCTGCGTCGGCAGAGTGCCACACTCAGTAATGGGTAAAAAGCGTGATGATATATTTATTTATTTACAAAATGAAGATTTTTTTTCATTTGTAAATATTTTCCCTCTCGTCTTCAATAAACATAGTTAAGTAATAAAAATTCCTGGTAACTATACTACTTTTGCTTCCTTTCTAAAGTACAAAATCCAATTCCACAAAACCAGATCTAGACACGACGATTAAGGTTAGTTATCCTCGCCAGAAGAAGAGAAAAAAGAAATAATTCCCACAAAAAGAATTCCAGCCCACAATTCAGCCACGGGATTCTGTTCCGGCTGTGGTAGGGAGTGCGACGATAGCGGGGGAGGCGTATATCTTGTGACGTCATGCCTGTCGCTGCGATATTGTTTCGGATTTTGGCTTGGCCACTGCCACCAAACAAGATGGTCAGGCGATGGAAATTGGTACAGGAACAACTTGTTGATTTTTTCTAATGGGGATAACTTCATTTATTGAATGCGCAAGAAATATACTTTTTCATAACAAGTTGACAGTGACGTCATTAAATATAAATGGTCCAACTGTATAATTCGTTTTTTCTCGTTATTGAACTTTTTATTTTGTTATTCTGACTATATGGGGTGGTTAGCTCAGTGGTATGAAGTCGGCCTGTGGATTCTGAGAACCCTGGTTCGATTCCCACAGGCGACAAACAATTTTCATAATTTCAAAAACTACCCCTGTGGCTCCTCCACCACTAACATCTTTGGAGACCGTGATTTGACGACTGGTAACCGCACTTCACGCGCAAAATATATCACTTACCGAGATCTGCTTCGGCAGAGTGCCACACCCAGTAATGGGTAGAAGGCGTGATGTTATATTTTATTTTTATTTTTATTTATTCTGGCTATCAAACTTTCTAGATTTTCATCGCATTTTTAGGAAGTTACAGTTAAGTGTAACCCAGTGGATAAAAGCGAGGTAAAACTTTCGTTTCTTAACTAACAAGCAAGAAGTCTTGCGTTCAAACCTCACTAACTTCTACTTATATCCAAATAGTATATTACGTTCCATACAGTTTTTAGGTCAAGAATGTAGTTTGGGAAATCGAAGCCCGAAGGGTTGAGATTTCTCAAACATTCGCAACCTTTAACTTACAGTTTAAGGTTAGTAAGCTATTTTTTATAACACTTGCACAAATAGAAGGAAAATAAAAATTAGTTTAAAAATTGGCAGTAGTCAAATTGTTGTCAAAATAAACAGGACCTTGATATATAATATTTACTTACTGTTCACGGTGGACAGTAAGTAAATATTAAAGTTCTAATATAACCATGGAAGCCACTGTTCAATAATAGTTCCAGTTACTGTGTTTAAATTTTGTCAATAATAGGTAACTTACAGTACAAGTATTATAAAAAATATGATTGTGTCTGGGTAGTTCAGGGTCTACTATAAGCTGTAGGCGCCCTGTACTGTAATTGGGATTAAGTTCCTGTTGTGCAGGGTAAGAAATAAACAAATAAAAATAAAATAATTTTAATCTATCTGGCAAAAGTTTGCACGTTCATATCTCCCTGATTTCAAATTATATCAAAACAATATGTCTCTATTTAGTAAAGTTACAGCTGTGCAGATTATAAAACAAATAAATAAATAAATATTGAAATGAAACAAATGAAAACACAATATTAAGCTGGAATTAATAATAAATGTATTCGAAAAATTGTAATTAAAATTAATAAATATTATAAAAGTGTTTATGTTACATAAACGATGTAAAAATGTTCAAATAAAACATTTAAATTAAATTTTCAAAATGAATTACAAGTGCGCAAAGTAAATATTTGATCATTGCTTTTAATCTATTTAATTTAACTGAAAAACGTTCGCAAACGCTTTCATCAAAACGGTAGCATGCAACAATTCATAAGTATGTATCATTATATGCAGAGTTCTTTCATACGTTTTATATTACCTATTATCATGCAAAAATGAAGCAAAGAAATAGTTATTTTGCACAAGTTGCTTAACCACAACCACGGTGAAAACCACATTAAGTTTTTATAAGTAATAATCTCTTTTAAAAATAACGTTATGAATGCGGAAAGTAATTTGCTTTTTACGTATTCTTTAACTAAATTTGTTACGAACTACATTACATTTTGCATTATCCTGCAAGCTGCACTTCGCTACCAACCTTATAAAAATTATGGGGGCACCGCTAATTTATTTTTACATAATCATTATGTCTACTAAATAATTGTAACGTAATTATCATAATTATTTGTATCACTAGGCCGGAAACAAGATATTTGCGCGTGTCGCGCCGAAAAAAAATAATTATTTCTTTAAAATTGATAAAAAACCTAACATCTAAACTAAATTTTCTCTACGGCGTATTACACTATAAATACTGCTATACTAAAAACGTTATAAAGATATAACTAGATGAATGACATGGGGTGTTGCTACGTTTACATGTATCCAATTTTAAATTGTATTGCGCGTTACTTCTTTGGAAATGGCAAGATTTAATTTTTCTTTGACTTCGCAGATATTTTAAAGACTTTTAGTGCGTTTAGTACTCTCTAATAAATTGAAAATTAATAATAAAAATTAATGACATATATACTAATTTACCTCTCGTACAGCGATTGAAACAATTGTTCATTAATCTAACAGATCAATGACAACTAAGGAATATTTAGTATTAGTTAAAAAAGTTGAAAAATAATTGTAGAATTAAGTAAATGCAAGATACCTACGTTATGGGCCAAACAATGTGATTATGGGCTCGTATAATAGCAATAATATCTGGCTTTAAATAGATCAGCGCTCATCTTAAAACTATGAAATGAAAAATTGGTGGCGTCGCTCCGGTAATGTTTAATAATTGAAGAAATTCCTGGGGTTTATATTACCAAAACATTTCGTATAGCTGTCTAACAAATAGGCTCGCAAGCACGTTTTATAGACGTCCAATATTCCAGAACGATCGCCATTTTATCGTGACGTCATTATGTGCGGTGTGGCATTTTCGGGAGCAAAAACTTTATTGCGAACGATTCTGATGGCTTATGGTTTTTATGAGCAGCGAGCAGCAGATTAGATCCGGTGTGATGCAGGCGCTATCTCTCCCATCTCTACCACGGTTTCATTCTATACTCACCGCAAGCGACAGGCGACATTCACTTTTTACAAACAACATTTTGTTTTTGTTTAATTTCGTCCTTCGTGAATAGTTTTTGCATTTCTGATCAGACCTTTACATTGTTATAATACGCACTCGCTCTATTTCCATTTCCATAAGAATAGTTAGAGAGCTAGGGTGCAAAATGATGTGTGACAGAATAGGTATTTACATAACAAGTGCGCGAAGACACAATGCTTTTTGTAACGTGCAAAAATTATATAATCGACAATGAGGAAAATTATTAAATTTCAAGAGTGAATTTATATTCACAGTTAAATATGCCATGAAGTGACATTTGTTATTTGAAAACAAATTGTTTCTGTTTGATGGCATTATAAGCTAACGTCTCTATTTCTTTTATAAATTCCCTAAAATATATGTATATACGTAAGTACAATTAGCGTTTTAATAGTCAAAATTTAGAATAATGAAAAATGGGTGTTTTTTCAATTACTTTGCGCACTAGAGCACAAAATAAAACTTTCCATCGGTTACCAAGGTAATGTAAACATTATTTTGAATGCTGCGAGTACAAAAATGATTTTTTTTAATAGATTAAGTCATGATAAACATGAAAAAAAAAAAGGAAATTAGATTTGGGAACGGGTGGAAATTAGATAGCGCTGATGTAAGTGCGTCGATTTTAAGGGTGGTTGTTGACAAATTTACAGCCTAATTTTCGGTTTAAATTATAGACTTTGGTATAATTAAGTAATAAAAATGGTAGACAGAAGTTTTGGCCAGTGTCGCATGTGCGACAAAACCGGTCAAAGTAGGCAATTTTTATGGTGTCGTGTGATATATTACTACTTATTCACGATGAATACATAACAAAAATATTATTGACAGAAATTATTGTTGGTTACTTATTGGTGACAGAAGCTCTGAAAGTTGACTGGTGTAGTGATTAACAACCACCCTTAAAATCGGCGCATTCACATCGGCGCCATCTATAGTTCCCACCCGTTCCCAAATCTAATTATCTTATTTTCATGTTTATCATGACATAATCTATTAAAAAATTCATTTCTGTCACTGGAAAAAATATGACATCATTTTGCACCCTATCCATCTATAACTCACAATTCATTTCAAAATGTTGCCGGCAATTGTCATAGTACTTATTATAATGATAATCTATACACTTATTTTTCGGTATTGAAAGAATCCTTTTGATAGATTAGGAGTAAATAGCTGTAAAAATGTGACCGGTATCCAAAGCACCACACTCTAATACATATTAACCTCCTTTGTACCTTAGAGTACAAAGTAAATGTATTCCCTATTATCCCAAAGCCTAGTGCCGTTGAATAACCGAAACTAAAATCACATACACACCTACACCAACCACGTTCAAACACACGTGGCCCACAACAACGCTAGCTACCGAATACGCACTTTGTACAGATTGCGTACTTTGGCAAATGCATACGTAATGTGTCCTTGTTATTTGCAAATATCACAAAAAAAGCTGACACTATTTCTAGATGACAAATGAGTCTTAATGACTTAAAAATAAAACCCCTACAAATGAGAGGAAAAATTCAGTTGTATGTGAATTTTTCTCTTAAATCATGGACAAATATTAAAACAGTCTGTATATGTTGTAGGTTTTTGATTGTCATTTGGAAACAGAAAGAGTGAACAATTGCAAATAAAGGTTCTTTGCAGATAACTAATGACAATTCTATTACATTTAAGTTTTGTTTTTATTATTTTTCTAGTTATTTACATTTTTATTAATTACAATTAAAGATATATGAGATATTCTAAATATATGAATAAGAAATTAATGAAAAAGGTGTATAGGAGTGAATGGATGGATGTGATTGAAGGTTTGTTGCGTGATGAATAAATAAACTTGTATGGAGAGAACTATGGATATGGCTGATTTGAGGATAGTGTGTTAGGATAAGAATGTTGATGAGATTTGATTAGTTGATGAATATTTCTAGTGTTCGTGCTATCCCATTTGATGGAATATGGCTTGATAGTATGTCAACAAATATGTATGTAACAATCGATCAGTCTTAATTGCCGATCGTAGGAAAATTGTTGTGTAGGCCTTTAGTTGAAGATATCTTTGTAGATTTTGTCTAGTTGCAGTTCTTGCTATATGTTACAATTTCTAGTTTCGGCCCAAAAATTGCTGCTTTGTACCCTTGGTACACAAATAACGATTTTGTTAAAGATCTGTAATTCGTTCTATTATATTTGTAATATACAAATGCAGACTATCGCTTTCATCTTTTCAAATCTTTGTAGATTCGTTGTTAGATTCGTTATTAGATTCGTTGTTAGGAATAAGCGTGAGTAATTTGAGATGTTTTATGCATATGTTATGTACGTCGAAGAAATAAAATGAATGATAAGTGAATAGGAGTGATTGGATAGATGTGATTGAAGGTTTGTTGTGTGATAAATGATTTCGAGTGTAATAAATGAATGAGTTTATATGCAGTGGTTTATGAATGTGGTTAAAGTGAGGGTGGTGTGTTTGGATGATAATATTTGACGAGGGCTGATTATTTAATGAATGTAATGAGTGAATATCTTATGAATGATTTTAGGGTTCGTGCTACCCCATTGGATGGAATATAGCGTGAAGATATGTATGTATGTATGTATGTATATTTGTAATATTTTCTACTATCTAGACATACAAGCAAAGATTATGTTTAAATTTTCGGCATTTCCTTCAATAGTCTTGTAGTATGCAATTATTTTCTGCAATTAGAATCGTTTGACTGTAAAAAACATATGATACTGAAATCTTAAGAGATAATTTGAAGTATCTTTATTGTCCCCTGTTTTCGATAGAGTTCTGTTAGTGTTTTACATATGTACCGACATGTACCCTACGTACAACAATCGCTTTTCCTTTGCTGTAAATATTGGTATTTACTTGCGCAAGGTTTATTGGCGATTTTCCTGATTTTGGATTTCAATAATTGAGCAGCAGCGGATACTGCGCAAAACTGTTATAATATTGTATGAGTAAGTACCGCGATAGTTATGCTCGTATTTAGTGATTGTTTGCGTGTGAACTCATTCTAAAATGCTTTTAACTAATTGAGCATGTTTGTGTAAGTTCGTGTTTTGGACTATTTATTTTGATATGATGTGTGATTTAGGTTTTGTTTGTTAAGTTTCTAGTGGTTAGCATGAGTACCATTTATTGATTCGCTGCACTTTTGTTTAAACACTCATCATCATTTGCAAATACAATCACTTTAAATATCATCTTTATCAACTAACAACAAACAAATATATAATCAGTTGTTGCAGAAAAGTACATTTCGTAAAGAAAAAGTGAATTAAATGGTAAAAAGATGAAAACAATATTTTGTAAAAGGAGAATGTTTGTTTGCAATTTACTAGAAAGTAGGTTAACAGATTTTCGCATGCAGGTGTGACACATACTAATTATTCGTTTGATAATCGCACCTAATCAATCATGAAACTTTAGGAAAGTTGAGCGATGTTGAAATTTAACGGAAAATTAAGTTTGGTTTGGCACAAAAGGACCCATTGACGTTCGTGCTCTGAGCTCCAGTAGCTAATAATCGAACGAGTGAAGCTATCCTGAGTTTTTTGCAACTTCTAAATACGGAATTTATTATAAGTGCGGCGTGTTGCGGTTGACAGATGCGCCTCCACCATTTTGTGCAGAAAGAACAGGAGTCGCGATCGCGCCCACTGCAAGTTAATTTCCGTGGGTTTTTGTGTGTCCATTCTATTTTGTGCGCAATGCTCTCTCCAGCTCGCCAAGATTACACCTCATTTATTAGTTTTTTGCCTACGGAAAGAGGCGACCGCGTGCATTATACCCGCTGCTCAAGTTGATTTCTCGGATTTTTTACGTGTTTTCTCCAAGCAGTTCCTTACTACGTACAATTTAAAATATTTATGTTCTTTTATTACATACCTACTACAAAAAGCTTTTGATTTAGAAACTTTTATTCTTTCTACACAGTACCGTTTTACTACTGCTACAGTGTTTACATTGTTACTACTCCTTACACAACTCATTTTCACTATATCCTAACCAAAAATAGCTTATTGTATAACTTGTAGAAAAAGTAATATATTCCCGCATAATGGTGTCAAATGTAGGACCAGGCACGTTTCCTATGTATTACACAAACCGATGAAATTATACTGAATTATTTTTGACCAATTGTAACAATAAAATTTAAATTTAATTTATGCTCGTTTGCACCTAATTTAAAATTGACATCTAACTTAAATAAATAAAAGCAGATCAAAGTAAAATACCACATTTACATTTAATACGATATTGGCAGGTTATGTCAAATTTAAAATTTAAGTTTCATTTGTGCAAACTGGCACTATGTAATTGAAAGTATATGTCGAATATTTTTTGACAGCAATGTCAGTTTCTCCGTAGGACAGATAATTTTGATTTGCTTTTATTAAGATAAAGCAAATTTAAAATGAAAATTTTGTGACCATAATATTTGTATATATAAACTTTAGAATTAGTCATTTATTCCTGTAGTACTTGAAAGTATTTTTGACATTGGTTTGAAAAGTTATTCCCGTACTATTGTTTTTGTTGTCTAGTAACGACTAGGTCGAAAAAATGGTTCCTGTTTTATATTTTCTGAGACACGCCAAGTCCCATTAAATGGGGAAGCATGAATCCTGAAACATATACGGTAAATTTATCCATTAAATTTATTCTGTAATTAATCTTCGCCAAACATATCTAGCTTGGGGTACCACTTTTGTCCATAATTATGATTCCTTTCATATAAGTTCATCTTACCTTTCGTTCACGCAACAAAACCTTCATCCATGAATTTATTTGATCTTTAACTCTTGATTTGTAACATTAACAATCTATTTTTGAATTAAATTCAAACAATACAAAAATCCTTTTCATTTCTTTCTCAATTAAATTGTAAAGATCATTAACATGCATAATAAAATTCAGCATTTGCAACGATGCGTCATGTACATCCCACGACCAACAAAAAAGTGTTTATTTCACTTTTATTTCGCGACTATCTCTCGAGGGTGGCTGTGATGCCACCCCGCACTCCACAGCATCCCTTACCGTCAGTTCTCACGCACCAGACTGCTGAGAATATAGCAATAGCTGTCGCTTCTTTAAAAGTTTTTCTTTGAATTATTCAATACTACATATTCGGTGTTTCAGCAGTTCTTTTTCTTTCTCGTCATCATCAGTTTCTTTTTACTTCTAAATTATTGAAATAGGGAGTTTTCTTTCTTAAAGTGCATCGGACAAAAACATCAATAGGTGGATAATTATAAATTTTTATCTTTTTAGATTCGTTGTTAGAGGAGTGGACGTAAATAAGTGGTTGTTTTCAATACGGGGCCACAGGCCGAGTATTTTATCCGCTGAGTCAAGTAAAAACACTTTCCTGACGTATCATGCATACTATTTTTTCTGAAACCGTTTAATTTAATTAATATTTAATCATAAATAATTCAAAATGTTTAATTTGTTTGATATGAATTGTATTGACAGCAGACTACGTATCTAAGGTTGCAACGAAAATAACAATCAGGTAAAATCTTTACCAGACTGTTTTGTACTTTACCAGACTGTTATTTTTGTTGTAGCCTTGGATACGTACTTTACTTGACTGTTTTTGTAAAAACCTACTTTCCATACCAAAATTGGTCAGGAAAGTAGGCATTTTTCTGCCGGTTGCAGAAAAAGGTTATTCTATTCGGGAAAATGATCGAGAACGGATGTTATGTCAGGTACATAGAACTTTTTTCTGAACAGCGATATTTTTAATTATAGCAGTTTGTGGTTTTAATAAACCACAGTTAAGCCAAACAAGAACTGAGTATAATAAACCGGTGTAGCTTGCAGGAAACTAATGAAGATTATATTTAAATGTAGGTAAGTACATACTTTACTGGGATTAAAAAGAAAAGTTCTGATATTGTAAAGTTAAGCTTTTAGAACATTTTTAATTAATTTCAACTTGAAAGTTTCTTTTATTACATTTTTGCCTTACCTATACAGATTACAAATGATATTACAACAATTTAATATCAAACTTACTGCTCTAGATATCAAAAAAGTATTTATTTCATAAACATCAAAGTTAATTTCAGTACAATTCTTTATTCTTTAATCCTTTGACCCATTTCAAACTGTCTGATCCACACGATACCTGAATGATCAAAGATGGCTATGAAAATACAACAAGCGCTTTCATATAACGATAACAGTCCTTATCACTAAAGCCCGTTATTTTCGGCAGCGTTCGAGGCATTATTTTTTCAGTTGGTCCGCGTTCCACTTGTATGCAAATGCGCGCATATCGGCGATGTTGCCGAGGGCGGTGATCGTGCCCGCATTGGAGCAAGGGTATCGGTGACGGGTTCAAATCCCATAGCTGGAGGCAAGGGGAGATACACAGATCCGATCGCTGGACTGTGGGATCAGACGGACGCTGTTCGACGGAGATTACAAACACTGGGATAATGTGATAGTGTTGATATGAATCCCCAAGTTTGAACTAAAATTAACTCTTCGCTTTGCTATAAATATTTTTATTTTTACTATTCAGATTTGGAGTCACTCTTTAGTAAGAACTGGAAATGAAACAAAACAGATAAGGAAACGAGGGTCACTTTGCGCTTGTTCTTGAATCTAATAGATAAATTTTAGAAATAAAGTAAAATTAATAGTATGTTACGTACCATAAACTGTAAGTGACAGTTTTTAGGTCAAGAATATAGTTTGGAAAATCGAGGCCCGAAGGGTCGAGATTTCCTAAACATTCACGACCTAACAAAATCTCTTAGAGTTTGAGGTTAGTAAGCTATTTTTTACAATACTTGCACAAATAGAAGGAAAAGAAAAATAGGTTTCAAAATAAACAGGACCTTAATATGTAATATATACTTACTGTCCACGGTGGATAGTAAGTAAATAGTATGGTCCTCATGTAACCATGGAAACCATTGTGCAATAAAATATCCACTTACTGTGTTTAAATTTTGTCATTAATAGCTGTATTCTATTTGCCACTTGGTTAACTAAAAGTTCAGATAAATTAGACAAAATGTTTAAATGAATGGAATTAAGCAAACTGATGCATTTATTGGGGAGAATTACTTAAAAAAAAATTAGAATAAGTAATTCTAGTTCAGAAAATAAAGTTAACGTTGTAATCCAGCGAAATGAATAAGTGTTCTGGTTCAGTAAATGTAAGTAAGATTTGATCCAAATGGCAAATGGAATACGCTTTGTGTATAAATTTTGTTATTAATAGATCTCGATAAATAATATATTTTACGCATGTAGTGTGTAGTTATCAGCTGTCAAATCATGACGCCCAAGGATGCTACTAGAGATAAAACCACAGGGGTAGTTTTAACATGATGAAAATTATTTACCGGCTGTGGGACTTGAACCCGAGTTCTCAAATCTACAGGCCGACTCGATACCACTAAACCACCTACCCCATGACTGTAATAATCTTAAATATGAACTTTTAGTCAGTATAAAACTAATCGATAAATATTCGTGAAACAAAGTTTCAATATTTCGCTTGAGAAAAAACATAAAAGAGCAAGCAAGCTAGAGCGAAAAAGTTAACGGGTAAAATTTCTCACGTCGTATCACCAGGAACGCGCACCTAGGGAATATTTCCTGTCTATTATTTATGTTGGCATCAGTGTGGTGTTTTTCAGACGAAGCTCGCCGGAAGAACGAACCTCGGCGTTGTCACGCAGCTCGCTTCCGGCCAGGGACACATTGATCAATTTGCCAGCGATTTTTTACGCTAAATTCATTAGCGAATTTTGCTCACCGCCCTTTCATTTTTTTCTCCCGTCACTTTTATTAAAATCACCTAATGATGTACGGGATATGTGTCAATATTTGTTCGCGGGGTTCTCCTCTTCACTGAGATATTCGGTTACATGTATGGGAACAATTTTTAATGGACTATTTAACTATGTTTACAAATATTGATTAACAGATGCAGAGATAAAATAATGTAGAAATTTGTGGATCCTATTATTATAAAGATTTCTGGTAAAATTTTAAAACTATTATAATTAGAATGCTTTAGCAAATTAATACGCTATTTTTAACAAAAGTATGCTTTTTAATTTAGTCTAATTATATGCAAATTTAAGCAAACTACAAATTTTGCTGTTAGCAATAAATCAGAGCTTTGCACTGTCTTATAATTATCTGACGAAACATACCAATTAGCTATTTGGAGCAACGAAATAAATTAATGCGCATTTTAAGTAGAATTGTCAGCTTTTAAATCTTCTACGAGAGCTTAAAACTGTAACTCAAAATCTATCTAACAAAATTCAGAACTTTTATTTAAGGAACATTAATTTCTTTCAGTTTTCAAATGACTACTTCTTAAATGTGTGATTTGAAACTATTAAAAATCGCAGCAGTATAAATAAAACATCTTCACGTTGTTATAAGAATAGAAACACATGTTTCTGGAGAACGATATTTATAACTCAATATAAATGTGTGAAAATATCGGTTAAGTTGGAACATCTGGTAGCTTGTTTTGTCTTTCAACACTGATCGAAAGCAATAATTTATTTGACACATTTATTCTAAAAATATATCTGCTCTATTCTCTCTGAAAATAATTAGTAAAAATCTAAAATTATTTTCCAGTTTCATCCGTTATGTAATTATGTATCACATAACGCAAAATATTGCTTTTTAACTAACCTATTTAAGGTTTATAATATAATTGTTGCTACGGTAAAGCTTCTTTACTTGTCAATTTAATTCCTTCGAAATTAAAAACGACACTTCAGTCCTCGATAAAAAAGAATAAAGTAGGTCCCCGCTAATGCAAAAAATAATCTTTTTCTGAAATCGGCAAGAAATTGCCTACTTTCCTGGCCAATTTTAGTATGGAAAGTGGATTTTTATCAAAACAGTCAAGTAAAGTACGTATCCAAAGCTATAACAAAAATAACAGTCTGGTAAAGTACAAAACAGTCTGGTAAAGATTTTACCTGACTGCTTTTTTTTTGTTGTAACCTTGGATGCGTAGTCTGCTGTCAATACAATTCAAATAAAAAAAAATAAACTTTTTGAATTTTTTATGATTAATTATTGATTAAATTAAACTCAGCGGATTGAAACACAAGACCTCTTCGTCAAGTAAAATATCACTTTCCTGACTTATTATGTAATATACTATTTTCTACAATAGTCAAAAAACATGACATTCTTACAACTCTATGGATACGGGAAGCAGTGTTTTTTTCATTAACAATTCAAAATTCGAATTCATTGACAATTTTTTAAATTTATTTATGAAACATTTTCTCATTCCCTTGGTTACAACTCGTTAATAGTACAAAATTCATATAATTTTTCATTTTTTTAATTCTATTTACTGTAATAAATCAAATAGTTATTGTACTATTCTTTTTTGTCAGTTGTGTTTTTATTTATTTGTGATTTGACGACTGGTAACCGCACTTCATGCGCAAAATATATCACTTACCGAGATCTTCTTCGGCAGAGTGCCACACCCTGTTATGGGTAGAAGGCGTGATGATATATTTATTTATTTTATTTGTGTTTTTATTTCGCAGACGAAATTCTTATTTTTTTGGTGCGTTCGTACGATTTTTTGTCTCGACCTAGCGGTCTCGATTAAAAGTGATATTCTCACGTACAACAAAAAAAGATACTCATTTCGCGAACTGGATACAAAAATAAGTATATATAGAGAAAAATGCATAATAGTAACTAGAAGTAATAGAATAAATGGTCGAAAATAGGAGAAAGTAATTATTTCGTATGTATATTGTTCCATTCTTGTATGGATTCCATCATCCCTTTATCGCGTGATAAATAATTAAAACCTCTACAAACAGCATATTAACATTATCGTCGATCAACAGCTATACATCATGCATTGATTGGTGGCAACCGAGGTCCGGCTGGTGGCTTATCTCTCCGTGGCTTATTATTACGCCCTCGGACAAAACCGAAAAGTACAGCTGTGATAGGCGCCGCCAACGTGATAGCTATCGCAGACATCATTTTGATTACGGCTGGAATTGATGTCACATATTATTTACTGCGGTCACACGGAACGAGCTGTTGCGACATACGCTACCCAATATGAGGGTGTGTTTCTGTTAGTTTTAGGGGATATCTGTAGCGGATATCGTAGGGGAATTTTTGTCGTTAGGATGACGATATCTTTTGTGGGCTATAATAGTTTTGGGGGCTAAGTTAGTGGAAAATTAAGATATATCTGACAAACAATAAATAAAAATGTGTTCATTATTGTTAGATTTTACTGTGCCTTCCATAGAATTAGTTCCCTGGGGAAGCTATAAACTTATTGCAGAGTATCTTATATCTTTCAGAACAGATCTGTAACGATTATTGTGGAATTTACTTAAATACTCTTGCCAGATTGCTTTTTATTGTCAAAATGTGAGATTCAATGTCGTTGAGTGCATCTTCATATTTAATATTGTTTTTAAGATACAATCAGGAAGAATTGAACTTTCCAAAAAATTTACATCAGATTCTCAACTTTTCTGGAGCTATATCTCAAAAACTAAACGTGATACGAAGTTGCGCTCAACGGCATTGAATTCCCCGTGTCCGAATTGACTTATTTACAAAATTGTAGCTCATTTGAAGCGATTTAAGTTTTTTGAAATTTTTAATTATTTTTCGAAGGGGTACCCCTTTGGTTTTTTATGATTTTCAAACAATTTGCTCTAAAATTCTTTCTCGTACGACTATTGTAACGAAAATTTACACACATATGTATTTTGACCCGCTGAATCCAATGGTCCAATAGCCAAATGCGTACGCCTTCTAGTTTTTAAAATATTATCGAAAAACTGTTTAAGAAACAAAAATTATTGCAAATTTTTGAAAATTTTAAAAATCGCTGAAAACATGTATACCTGTTAATAGAAACACGAGAAATTCAATGCCGTTGAGCGCATTTTCATATCTTGTTTAGTTTTTGAGATTTAGCCTACGAGCTTTCGTGACTATTTCCTGGCAACAAGTTTTCGAAAGATTGTCAAATTATTTTCAAGTTATTCTCAATCTCTTGTTATATTATTACTGAAAATTGTTCATCGGCTGTGAGAATTAAACAAGGGTTCTTAACTCTACAAGCCGATTCGGTACCAATGAGCCACCTCCCTCAGAGGTATTTTAAAATTATAAGTATTTCAGTTTTGATATATTTCCTTGATAATTTTAGTCATTAATGTAAGTAAATGGTGCGAGAAACGTTAGCACCTGAATTTGAAACTCCAGTTCAGGTTTCAATAGAAACAGAAAGCAATTTACAGATTGGTCTGAAATAAATGTGCCTAGTTATACATTCTGGTTTGTTGGCCAAACATCAAGTTCCGTCTTAACTAAACTGAGCATAGTGTGGTTTTACACGTTCAACCACATTGCAAACTTTATGCGTTCGGTGGTCGACTTTAAACTGACCGTTTTAGCATGAATCCTTGAAACATTTATTTCGTTCAACTTGCAATCATTCTTAATCCACTTTCATACATGCTCATCTCATCCTATCTTCACACAACAAACCATCAATCATATCCATCTATTTATCAGATTTGTTTTGTTTTTATTATAAAAGTATTTTGTCTTTATTTTTTAGGGTTGTAATAGTATATTATACAATAACGCTATAATGGATACTACTATTCCCAACGACGAAGTTTACCTTAGAAACGAGCAAAGCGAGAGAGGGTTATAATCATCGGAGGGAATAATAGCTATTTTAGTGAGTTATATACTACACATTATCTACGATTAACACAAGATTTTTTTTTAATAATATCGTTCATAATAATCCCAATCTAAATAAAATTACGCTAACTATATACGTATTTCATTTGCCATTTGAATCAGATCTAACTTAATAAAAAAACAAATTGTCAATTGCGGTGTGGAACTGAGTCTTTATAAATAAGAAGAAATAGGAAAACAAATTTCCAACACTTGTCAAAGTTCCACAAAAAATTACAGCACATTTGAATCAACTTATTAGGTTATCATCAAAGGCTGGTCAGTTCAGCTTTAACCATAGACGCGTTTCGCTCTGTGGGAGCTCATCAGTATAATGTGATCAACTATCCCACTAGACCTATTTTTTTTTTTTTATTAAGATCTAACTTACATTTACTGAACCAAATCACATATTTATTTCGCTAGATTACTTCGCTGACTTTACTTTCAGTACTAGAATAACTAATTATAATTTACTTTGTAGTAATTCACCCCAATAAGTGCATCAGTTGGATTAAATAAATTCATTTAGTCATGTTGTCTAATTTATCAGAACTGATTTAAGTGAACTAAGTGGCCAATAGAATACAGCTATTGCAATTTTCTATAAATAACATTTTAAACATTAGAATCAATTTGATACAATTTATAGTAAAATATGAACTAAGTCGCTTCAAATTTTATTTCCTTACTGAGAGCTTTTATTTAATATTAAATTTGTTAGATTTCAAGCAAGTTACATAAAAGAAAGTAAAAGTACAGAATTCATAAATAAAATTTGTATAGTATTTATGCACGCTTCTTAGGGTTGCATTGCGTTATAAATAAGCCAATATCAAGGGGAGTATCTCCATTCCATACAGCGAAACTATTTAAAAAACAACTCGTGTCCTGGGTGGGAAAGCGTGCTGTGTTTTGGACACAGAGATTTTTGTTTAGCAGTTCTACAGCTGTGCGTAAAATCGTGATATTCCTATAGATCCAGTTGTATATTTCCCACCCTTCGATTGGTTCTTTCATCGTACGCATTCATGTTGTTTATCTCATTATTTTTTGTTTTGTATCGATGTATTATTACCAAAACTTTGACCTGTGTTGTTGGGCACGTGGATATTGTTTTCACTGCTTTTACAGAGAGCATTGTCTGTCCAAAAATTATGTTCATAACTTTTTATTTTCGCAGTGATGTGAATGGTGGAAAAGACAGAAAGATATAATACGAGTACAATCATTTTGACATAACACATGTTTTGCTAAATTGTTGAAACAGTCGAAGTACATTTGATGTTAATCAGGTTATAGCTGGACAACTACCAGTATAAAAATACTTGAGTACGAGTACTAATAGAAACTTAAGTACTAAGAACTAGTCAATTTTGAAAGTATTACAAATTAAGTTTGTCTACACAAAAATAGTAAGTATTTTAAAAGTACTTTTTAAGTCGAAATTATTAGTTAATTGAAGCACGAGAAATTCAATGCCGTTGAACGCATCTTCATTCTCGTTTAGCTTTTGAGATATAGCGTCGGGAAAGTACAAAATCTGATGATGCAAAATTTGGGAAAAATTATATATTACCGGAGGTTATATCTTAAAAAGTAAACAAGATATGAAAATGTACTCAAGAGCATTGAATTCCTTGTGTTCGAATCGAGGCATATCTCAAAAACTAAACGAGATATGAAGAGGCGCTCAACGAGCTAAAATTTTGCTAATAAGTCAATTCGGAAACAGCAGAGTGCCAGACCCAGTAATTGATAAAAGACGTTATTTATATATTTTAAAATTATTCCCTCCACTAACATCTTTGAGAGCTCTGATTTGACTACTGGTAATCGCACTGTTCCTTGTTTTTAATATGTCTTTACTGGAAGAGATATCGTTCACAAACTCTAATTATGATTAAGTTCTTGTTGAAAAGAGTAATATAAAATAATCAGCTATTTCAAAGCTTCAACAGCTATGACCTGTCTTCAACCTAATCACATTCTAAGCTAACGCCTCAGCATTTTCGGTTTGATATTCTGCAGTACAGCGTCGGTTGATCTAGTGCATCGCGTCGCCTACGGCAGTAACCATTTGTATTCGGCCGGCCACTGAGTTCACCGAGTTCTCCTCTGCGAAGATCGGAGCATTCGCTGGAGTTCTCCAAGCGCTGTGATGGATTCGTTTCCCCGTCATTTGTCATCGATTTCTCACCGATAACCTATTTATCCATATCACAGCCCGACCACTCGACATGCGGGGTGGAGATCTCGAGGTTCAAAGTGCTTTGTGATGGTTTAAATGTAAGGATTTGTTGGGTGCCAGGGGTGAACATCAACATATCTCTTCTAGAAGTTGCATCAACCCCCACAGATATAAATTTTAAAAATATATTTTTCCATGACTTTGATAAAAGTCGCTGATTCTAGTTTAATCATTGAATTCGATAGGAGCCATTGGATTTTAATCATTTTGGCTTCTTCACCAAATATAGACATTTCTTAGATACATTTTTACTTTCTTATACACAGTATTGAAATCGTGAAAAAAATCGTTGACGAGATTTTCGCGGAAATACGTTGAGGTGTGTGTGTGTGTGTGTGTGTGTATGGATGGATGGATGGATGGTTGTATGTCCGAGTGTGCAATATATTATGAACGAGATAAGATTTGTTAACGAAACTTGGTAATTATAAGTTTCATGAAAATACGAAGAGTTGAGTTGATTTTGAATGAAATTGAAAAAACGAAAGAGGAAGTTTATTGGACACACAAAACAATAAATTCCATTTATTTCAAAAATGGAATTAGTTTCAAATAAAAGATGTTAGTAAAAATATTTGAAACATAAAATGTTATTTGCAATTTTCCTGTATATGCGTCTAATTTTGAGAAAAATTAATTTATATATTTAATAATATATTCCAATAATCATAGTAGCAATAGAAACAAATAATAGATTGTGGTACGAATGATGGCTATAACACTGTATTGTGGTATATTTGGTCATCCCTAGTTGCATACCATCAGATCGATATATAATCGTACATCACATATACATAGACGTCGGTCATAAATCAACGGAACTTCAAATAAACGCTATATAACCAATAACCAATCGGCATCTGGATTCGTCTTACTTTGCATATATTTCCCGTCCTTCGTCGCCGCTTCAGCGATCAAGAAGAGACTCACACGCCTACGCGCACACTGTCTGCCACCCAATTTGTATCGAAAACACCTAAATTCATGTTATTTAAATTTCCAATCGCTAGTGCTTCGTTGACAGTTTGGTAGTTTTCTCTCCTAAAAGTTGACAATACTGCAGGCAAACTCATAAAACAAATTAGCAGCGAATACCATTTCTACGTAGTTGCAAATTTAACTCCGTTTCTAATTTACAAAAATAACTAATAATTATTTATTCTATTCTGTACAACAAGAACTTAATCCCAAATACAGTACAGGGTTCTTACTTACCAAGCCGCAGTGTGCTCATTCAAATAGATTTGCTTGAGTGAGATTCGAACTTGGACTCTTCGGATTCGAATACCGTAACGCTATCCACAGCACAGTACTGCCGGACAAGAAATAATTTATAATATACAACCTAACATAATGAATGAAGTTTTCATTTTAATTTCAAATTTAGTTTCAACCTAATTCTGTTTTCTAAATAATCCTAATACTAATATTTCAATCCGGAATTAAATTGCAGTTAACTTCCAAATTAAATCCTCTCTATGAATCTGCTTCTAATAATATATTACATAATAAATCAGGAAAGTGATGTTTTATTTTAAAAATATATTCCTGACGTATTATATACTATTTGATCGTTTAATTTAATTAATAATTAATCATAAATAATTCAAAATATTTAAATTTTTTGATATGAATTGTATTACCAGCAGACTACGTATCCAAGGTTACAACAACAAAAAACAGTTAGGTAAAATACAAACCAGTCAGGTAAAGTCTTTACCAGACTGTTATTTTTGTTGTAACCTTAAATACGTACTTAGTCTGTTTTGGGAATTATCTACTTTCCATACTTAAATTGGTCAGGGAAGTAGGCACTGTCTTGCCGGTTTCAGGAAAATAAAGTTGTAGATGCTTGGAGAACGCGAGGAACTAATTATTCTGCCACTTTTATTTGATGCATTCTCTTCTGAAGAAGATTAGAAATGTTCAAGATGAAATTTTGATAACCTGTGGAATAAATTGTATCTGTGAGGTATTCTGTTCATGCTTGTAAACTCGTAATGCATAAAGCTAAGGTCACCATCAAATTTAATTCATTGCGGCTACATTATTCTAACACTAACAACAAAAACACAATACACAAATGGTTAACAAAGCAAAACTCATTGGTACTCTCAACGTACAACCGCATACAATACCGCGTTATTATATATTTTATCTCTTATCAGTGAAAATATATAGTAGTGTATTCAGCGAGGACTGCAGGAGAGACAAGGATGAAAGTAGAAATGGTTGAGAGATGGTCGCCACTTGAAACTTTAATCATCTTGGTAACTTGATTTGAATTAACAAATAATACTAATAGAAAAAATAATTATTAGTTTCTTTCACTTTTATTTTATTCATTTTTGTGTATAGTCATTTAAATATCTGTTGAGGATGATGAAAAAGCGCAATAATGATTGTTTCCGTACAACAGATGCAATAACAAAATTAAAATTTATATATATTTGGAAGATTAATTGTCAAAGTTGAAATTTGTAAAGTATATTTTAATAGTTGCTTTACGACAGAGAAATGTATAAATTTTATTAGCACCTTTTCCATTGGTTGTAATTACTTATCGATTAGTAATTTGTAAATCTATCCTTTCTGATTTGTAAACCTTATCGGTAAATATAAAAAGAAAAAACAATTGTTGCAAAATGTGTACCAAGGTAGTTCTTTGCGGAACGAGGCTAGAACATGTAGTACGAAACTTTTATTCTATGATTTCGATGCAATATTTTTTTGTATTAATCCCGTTGACAGTTATTGGCAACTTTATCCAAAGATGGAAAAATCTGTCCTTAGTAACTAAAGATATATATCTTCTTTCTAAAAGTAGTAATGGCTCAGTGGTATCGTGTCGGCCTGTGGACCCGAAGAACCCTGGTTCGATCCCCACAGCCGACAAACATTTACACCAATTTAAATTTATCCCTGGGGGTGGCTAGCTCAGTGGTATGAAGTCGGCCTGTGGATCCTGGGAACCCTGGTTCGATTCCCACAGGCGACAAACAATTTTCATAACTTCAAAAGCTACCACTGTGACTCTTCCACCACTAACATCTTTGGGGCCGTGATTGGACGACTGGTAACCGCACTTCACGCACAAAAATATATCACTCACAGAGATCTGCTTCGGCAGACTGCCACACCCAGTAATGGGTAGAAGGCGTAATAATATATTTATTTTATTTATAAAATTACTCCTGTGGTTCCTCCACCATTAACATCTTTGGGGGCCGTGATTTGATGGTTGGTAACCGCACTTTACGGGCATAAATATATCACTTATCGAGATCTGTTTCTGCTAAGTGCCACATCCAGTGTTGACTAAAAGGCGTGATGATATATTTATATGTTATTAAAAAAATATGTTTTTTTTTGTCAGTTTTACGTCAAATAATAAGTTTGATAAACAAGTATAAAAACAGCCTATATAGAAATTCGCAAAAAAATGAGTAAAAGGCGTGATGATGTATTTATATTTATTTATTTTACTTCTGAAAGTAGTATCTTTTCGGCAGTGTACCTATCTGTATGTACAACAATAGAAAGTTATTTCTGTAGATATAACCTCTCATTTAAGTAGATAACGCAAAGTTTGTCCCGGCTGTAGTTCACTTGTGCGGCACATAAGCGCTGAAGCTGCAACTGTACCGTGCAACCGTGTAACATGTAACACAGAAGTGCACAACGCACACATGCAACCATGGAAATAATTATGTGAAGCTGCGTTTGTGTTGTGCATGTTCATTAATGTCATTAACGGACCCCGTGACGAATGTATGCGGCGAGTATAACTATTATGAGCTCTGAGCTAACTACATGTCGTTGGAGATAAATTATTCATATATTATTGCAGTAGAATGCAGGACTTATTGCAGAGACAATAATAGAAGATTTGTTCACTTTAATTATTATTATTTCAACTCAAATGAAGAGAAAAATAATAAACTGCCATGTGCAAACGTTTCACACAATATTTCTTTTCACGTCGTGGTGATTTTATTACTAATATAAACAAAGCTAAAAGCAATGTTGAAAGCTCGGAGGTGGGTTGGTACACAAGAATAAAAGCAGCGATGAAATATCGGTTTATGTATACATACGTGACCCACATATTTTAATTGAAATAGGAATATTTACAAGCGGTTTTTTAAGCCTGATTTATATTCTATTATTAATCAATTCAGTCTTAGTTTTATTTTTATTCGTATCGCAATTTTTATAGTATGTTACAATATAAGATCGGTAAGTCCTTTATAACAGGACGAGAAAAATTTAGAGAATGGGGGTCTATTCTTATTGACATAGCCACTGCGGAAACTGTAGCCACATCGCAGAACAACAAGGATCCACCTGGCGGTATAAATAAAAAAGTTTGTATGACGTCGATATTTAGCCACATCGCTAATTTATAGCGGGAGTTGGATAGGTCTCGCTATGGTCGTAGCCTCACTAAGTCTCATTCGATGTTTGATTTGTTTCTGATTTGTTTATATATAATAATTTTCTTTAATGACAGATGTGGAACTCAAATGGAAACTGCCTTTATGTCATGGAATCGAACAAATTTAACAATTTGACATGAATATTTATTAATAGATAGAAGGGTTGACAAATATGGAGTCTATTCTAATTGGCATAGCTACTGTGGCTACGATAGCCACATCGCTAAACAACAAGGATCTACCTGGCGGTATAAATAAAAAAAGTTTGTCATTTAGCCATATCGCAAATTTATAGCGGGGGCTGGATAGGTACCGCTATGGTCGTAGCCACACTACTGTCTTTCGATGTTTAATTTTTTTCTGATTGGTTTATTTATAATAATTTTCTTTAATATCAGATATATAGAGTGATCAAAAGGAATTGTTACAGTTGGCAATAAAAAAAACTACTTGAAATTGGTAAGCCTGATACATAAATTAATTTCCTGTTGTTGACAGTATAATTTAAAATTTAAATTTGAGTACATTTATTATTACATTTATTTCTAAAGTATTTCTATTACCTAAAAAGTCAAAATTCTATTAGCTGTTAGACTCCTGACATAACCTATTTGCATTTATTAGAAATGTCATAAAAAGATCTCTGGAATTGTATTGCCAACTATAACAATTCCTTTTGATCATCCTGTAGAACTCAAATAGAAACTATACGATATTTACTCGTATATCATAAAATCGAACAAATTTGACAATTTCACATGAATATTTATTTATAAATAAAAGGGTTTAAAACTATACTATATTTTTAATACCAATATTAAAAATATAACTTCCTAATTAGTTACAAAGTCCCGCTTTGAAGACAACTGAGTATAGTTGTCACGAAAAATCATAGTCGGAGTCACAGCCACATCCCGCTAAGAAATAGAATAGACCCCCTGTTCTCCGATCGTGCCATATAAAATTATATTTCAAACAATAGAATCACTGTCATCTGTCAAGTTAAAATTATGATTTTATCTAATATAACATAAAATAATTGGTGCTTTTTGTATCAGATAGTGTATAAATGATGTATACTATATTTCTGTTGTAAAATTATTTAGAATTTGGCGATTTGAAAATTATCGCCTGAATTCTATTACTGATCGAAATGACAAGTAAAATTCGTTTAATATTATGAACATTTTATGGTTACATTTTTAATGTTTTGTTCTAAATCAAGTCAGCAAGGTAAATCCCCTTAAAAGTGTAAACAATCGGTGCAAATTTGTATTCGCATCGAGTTCATGAAACTGGAAAGGCAAAGTTAGCCCAGCTCCGATAACCACGTAGATATAAACACTATAAATTACATTCCGCATAGTGTTAACCTAGTTATAAAATTTTACACGTTGATTTTGAAACAGCAATGAAAATTTATGAGCATATAACAAACGTTTAATCGTATCAGGCTTCATTTCTAAATGGTTCAACAAACAGGGCGCCAAATTTCATTATTTTATCAAACGTACTGCCTCCTCTATCACGGCGCCGCGCCGCCGCCAACCGCGTTTACAAAATTTATTGCTTCGGACAAACTTCAATCATAAAATTTCAATTTTCAAATTGCCGAAAGCAATCGCTGTTATTGGAAAGCATCGCGGGGCAGATGCCTGTAATCCGATCTCTTCATACTCGCCCAGACTCGGCGATAGCGAATGTTTATTTACTTGTTTTATTTTTTTACTTCTTGCACGGATACTGCAAAAATTTTTCTAAAGTTCATTGTTATTCTGAACTATCAGTACTGATTTCAACTTATATTATATTACTATAAATATTTTATGCACCATTCAGACTATATAGTTTGTTAAAGATCATATCGATGAAAAATTATTGAAGAGTTGCAACTATGTAAGAGGAAGAGGAAGAGAGATTGCTTAGATGGCCTAGAGTGGCGTATTAAGTAATATATACGCTGTTTTCAATTAGAAGTTTGATTTTTCTTTGTTTTTGTTTTTAGATGTATGTATAAAAGCAGACACAAATTTGTTGAAACCTTAAATAAAAAAAAAGTAAACATTCATTACATAAAAAGTAAACTTTATTTAAAAAATCTAACTATTTTTTTATCACAGAAAGTAAGTAAAGGTGAAGGGATTAGTCAGAAACTTAAGTATCTTTAAAGTAAAAAAAAAAAAACAATTATAATACCCTGTGCACAAGCAAAAAGTTTTTTGAGAAATTTTTTAGAAAGAAGTCTAAATAGTTTCTTGAAAATCTGGAGTAAACTACTGTGCCAAATGCATGAAGTTAATTACTTTTCATAAAATCTTTCTCGCGGTAGAAGCACCGCAATAATTCTCTTTTGCTTTCTAAAAAGTTTATCAGGAAACTTTTCTCGAATGCACGGGATATAATATAAAAAAAATATACCATCACGCCTTCTACCCATTACTGGGTGTGGCACTCTGCCGAAGCAGATCTCGGTAAGTGATATATTTTGCGGGTGAAGTGCGGTTACCAGTCGTCAAATCACGGCCTCCAAAGATGTTAGTGGTGGAGGAGCCACAGGGGTAGCTTTTTTGAAATTATGAAAATTGTTTGTCTCCTGTGGGAATATACGAGATATAATGTAATAAAATAAATAAATAAATAAATAAATAAATAAATATATCATGACGCCTTTTATCCATTGCTGGGTGTGACAATCTGCCGAAGCAGTTCTCGGTAATTGATATATTTATGCGCGTGAAGTGTAGTTACCAGCCGTCAAATCACGGCCTTCAAAGATGTTAGTGGTGGGGGAGCCACAAGGGTAATTTTAAATTGGTGAAATGTTTGTCGACTGTGGGGGATATAATGTGAAGGACAAAAAAGAACAATCAAATATAAATATTAAATAAAGTTCTTCTTTGAAGATTTGTTGTTAGCAAAATCTTTAACAATCTCTGTAAAATTTAAAGTATGTAATAAATCTGTTTCTACAGTCATTACGGCGATATACTCAATTTTTTGTTTAAGATTTTAGATCATAAATAATTTTTAATTCGTTTAAGAGTCGTAAATTGTCACTTTTTTATTTGGCTCATGTGGTCCGATGATACGCCCTTAAATATTTTGCGCCAGAAAACCGGTCTTTGTTGGCTTGTAGGATAATAAACAACTGATGACCTAGAAATAAATGGATGGTTATGATTGAAGGTTTTCCTGAAAGGAATTATGAATTAGGATAAATATAAAAAAATATTAGAAGTCGTAGCTTTGCTGTTTCTAAAATGTGGTAATTCTGTGGCAAACACAATACAAGGAACAGTGCAGTAGAATCTATTCAGGTAGAATACACAGAACATTTCACTCCAGCGGTAAACGTACATCTTTCAAATAACACGCGCGGTTTATTCTAATCAAAACTTTAATGGCGAACACAAACAGCATCTATTATCTCTACTAATGAAGCGCGAGTGCGAGAGCGCAAGGACGCGAATTGAAGCGCGAGCGCAGGTTCACGTACCTCGGTAGCGGATCTGACAGTGCCGGGTGATTAAAGACTTTGGCATCAGCACGAGTCTTTGTTATGTTCGCTGTCTGCCTCAGTCTCGTAGAAACGTTGGTTGCTTGATATACCCACCATACTTAGATATGTACGACTAAGATATGTACGTATGCAGCGTTGCTTTGATCGCTAGACGAGATACGAGATGCTAAATTCGACTGAGAGCCTCCTTAGTGGATTGCCAAAGGCGTGAAATTGTCTAATGCTGAGTAAGGCTTCACACATTGTTACCTACACAGCTAAATATTTATTATTTCCAAATTAACTACTTCAAATCCCATTCCTGTGCACACTATCACCAACTTGACAATCTAGCTACTCTCACTGAGAACGAACATCAGGGTTAACATTTCCTTATACAAATACTGGATTTATTTTGGCACCTCCACCAAAAATTCAGTCCTATATTTTAATGTCTCCAACTGGCTCTGTTATCATTTTAGAATTTGGATTATTTCTAAATTGTCTTAAACATTTAATAAAATGTTAAAACGTTCATTTTAAGTAAAAAAATAAATAAATATATCATCACGCCTTTTACACATTACTAGGTGTGGGCACTCTGCCGAAGCAGATCTCGTTAAGTGATATATTTTGTGTGTGAAGTGCAGTTACTAATCATAAAATCACAACCCCCCAAAGATGATAACGAAGAGGAAGCTACAGGAGTAGTTTTAATGTATTGAAATCTGTGATAATCGAACGCGGATTCTCAAATCCACTGGCCGATTCGATACCACTGAGCCACCTATTGTGAATTTGAGAACCTAGGTTAGATTCCCACAGCCGACAAACAAATTTCACCACATTAAAATTTTAAATCAAATCAAATATTTTTTACCAAGATTTGTAAAAATGTAAAAGTAAATAAATAAATATAAATATATCATCACGCTTTTAACCAATTACTGGGTGTGGCATTCTGCCGAAGCAGATCTCGGAAAGTGATATATTTATGCGCGTGAAGTACGGTTACCAGCTGTCAAGTCACGGCCCCAAAGTTGTTAGTGGTGGGGAAGCCACCGGGGTAATTTTATCCCATTCAAAAAAAATGTGAAACACTAAAATTGGTCCAGCATTCTCATTGTCGCCGATTGAACTATAGTTTCTAATATCTCTAGCTATGTTGGGCCATATTTTCAGTATTGGCACTTAATTTATTAACGGTGATAAATCAGAAGAATCTTCTGAAACATCGCAACAAGTTTTTAGCAAGTTAATTACCACGAAAAATAACTCGTTGCAAGTGTAGTGTGAAGAAAGATGGCACCTAGAAATGCAGTAGCAACTCGTAGCAATAGTTCACTACAATGTGGAGAAAAATCACTAGCGATATAGAGACAAATTTCCCTGATTACCGGCCGTGGTGGTGCTCAGACATGCATCATCGGAGACGACGTCTGTAGCATCGAAGCAGTGTGCCAAGGTGTGAATCTTCCCAGCGTAGTTCCACTCTGCTCCGTTTGGCGTTGGTAATGAATTCGTGAATTGATTCCTACCAATGCGCCCTCGCCTATCACCAATTCACACAGGGCGGCATTCAGGAGAGTTATCACCTAACTGTAGACAAGATATTAATCGTCAACAACCACCCTTAAAATCGGCGCATTCACATTGGCTCCATCTATAGTTGCCACCCGTTCCCAATTCTAATGTTCTTGTTTTCATGTTTATCACGACATAGTATATTAAAAAATCCATTTCTGTCACAAATGAGACATCATTTTACTCTCCAACTATCATCCAAAATTGAGGATTAGCTAAATTCTAGTTAAAACTCTTTTGAGGATAAGACTGAAAAAGTTTAAATAAACTCTAATATAATCTTGTTACGAAGTGATTTAAATTAACTATAATAAAATTAGCTAATCAAAACTTTGGGATCATATAAAATTTTTTGGAAATCAAACTATTAAAAATTACAATAAAATCTGGAAGGTTTTTCAATTAAAAGCTTTAATTGGATTAAATGGTATTCTAACTGAAATATTGTCTGAAGAATATGTTAGTCCTAGTTCGGCCCTGGGCGCTCGCTGCACGTTTCATGCGGGTTCCCCTCCTCACCTCCCCACCGTTCAGCCGTTTCTCTTACTTTCTGCTGACTTTGATTTCCTCAGTTTTAAAGCAGAGTCGGACAAAAAGAAGTGCCCTTTTCGCGTTGTGTCACATTACCGATAACATATCTGGAAGAGTCCGGGGCAGTAACTGGTCCGGGTGACGGACCGGCTCTGGGCTCCGGGCTCCGAGCTCCGGTGCTAATGAGTGTGCAGCTCCGCCAAATGCACTCGTAGGTGTTGCAGGGTTACTTAGCGCGAGTTATGAGAAAGGTTTTTACTACGGAATGGTGAAAGGGATCATTGTGAATGCTACATTAACTTCTGCAAGACGGAAAAAATACAGGGTGATGCGGAAAGACCTTTACTTACTTTCATTTACAATTTTATTACACTGGGACTTAACAATTTCAAGCAAATTTTTGTATTGTCAACTGAAGTAGTTACGACTAATCATCCTGTAGTTAGAAATATGTTAAATAATAGATTAATTTTTAGGCTACAAAAATTTAACAGGCGAAACCTAATTATCAATTGTATCCAAATTTTAAGTTTTTGCTTGTGTTGGTAATACTCATCATAACGTACGAACTCCGTGTCACATCATTTAGCCCGAATCTTATTTATTTTTTCATTTGATGTTTTACTGTGCAGTTTAATAGCTTATGTAGTATGTAAGAGAATTGATTAAAGTTTTAATTAAACATATACTAGTATGTTGTTAGTGCATAGATAAAATTTGAAGTCACCTGATACATCTTGGGATTGACAGCCATTGAAAGAGAAAGTAAACAATTCTGTATTAACTAAAACTTTTTCGTTTATTTAAAAATTGTGTAATAATATAGTTTATTTTAAATAATAATTTACTTTGACTTCATTCGTCAAAACTGCCTACAAGGTGAATGAATGGTGAATTATTTTTTTGTAAATAGAAATACTAATAATACTGCTTTACATTTTGTATCTAAAATGTATCTTACGTTAAATTTAGTTGAAAATGTTAAAAACTAATTGTAAAATTTAGTCAAAATAAGATATCTGCGTTTTTAGTTTTATTTAAATATTTCACGAAAAAATAATTATGGGCCAAATGACGTGATTTTGGGCTCGTATGTCTATAAGATTTATTTGAAAACACAGTAAATACTAGTTTTTCCCTGAATCCATATGCCTCTATTTGTACAACAATTTCAGTTCAATTTCTCTTTGCCAGGGAACAAATAATTTATAGAAATCAAATATTAGAGCAAATCAATAAAACTAATAAAGTTATGTGAATCAAATTATTAATGAGTTTCGTTATATTACAGTCACGTATCTATTTGATTACGTGTAATTCTAGGGGAGCTTGTCAGTTGGGGAGGGTAGTTCACACCCCCTCTAACAAAACTTATAACCATACGATTCAAATATTAATACGTTTATAATAATTTATTACATATCGACATGACAGTTTCCCACCTTTTGATTTATTTTATTAATATTATTTGAAAGGGAGTGTCTGACACTTCGCGATGACAACGACCTCTACTGAAAAGTTTGGAACTTAGTTTTCTGTTTCTATTTTCATTATTTATTTATATTTAGAGTATATGTTCGTCCAGATTTGGCGGTTATATAATTATTAAACTTGCAATAATTTTGTGGTTCTTACTTTTACGCCCGGTTAAAAAATTTAATAATATTTTACTAAAATACTAAGTTAGTAGCGCCAGATCCAACGTTGCAATCAGAATTTAAATATCTGTCATAGTTTTGAAGATACAGGTTTAGAGCAGGAATTTTTCTAATTTACTTTACGGCCCGTTTGATAATTTTTTTTTACTGAATTATATTTTATAAGTATAAACAAATTATGACTAATTTAATGGTGTAAACTAAATTAAAATACGTTTAGTAAGTTTGAAGATACAGCGCATCAAAGATTTCAGCAGGAATGAAAAAAAAATTAGATATGCATAACAAAAAGTTTTTTTCATTAAATATTATCCTACATATTATAATTAAATAGTTTAGGTCAAAAATAGGTCAATGAACTATTTAAATTCAGCAGAAACATTTGATAATGAGTAAATATGGATTGAATGAAAAATACGTTGTTCCCAGACCATAGTACATTTAATCCCGTGCAGTTGGTAGCAATGCGGGTGCCGCCATTTCATGTGATGGATTGAGGCAAACTGTTACATATGGATAGGTACACTCCCTCACACAATCGCCATTACAAAACGCATATGTGCTAGTACGCGATAATAGAGTAGAAAAAGCTATGTTTTTACCTTTTAACATAAACACTGACTGAATTTTTATAGCAAGATATTTGTACACTGACTGTAAGAGTGAATGTTTTCTAATTTGAATACCGGAATAATTTGAGTGAACCAGTTACCTAAATTTAAATTTAGTAGCGACGAGTATTGATTTAAAAGTTGAAGAAGTAAATAAAGTTTGAACGCGATATTTGTTGAATTCGGAAAGTATACTAGTTGTTCCATGAAAGGATTTATAAACTTGAATTGCTATAGAAGTTGCAGACGCAAATATACATTTATCATAATATTTGTAAAATTAATGATAACATCTAACGTACGCTTCTTCAAACTAATTCAATATTGACTTGACTGCAGTATAGCAAGTTTAAATTTACCCAAGTTTCCGTTAGATATTAATATATAATTTATAATTAATTTAATGTATGCAGAATAGTAATCTGAATCTTGTCGCAAGTTAGTGGTGAATTATTTTATTTTGTACATGATGCTACCCTATTTATAGATCAAACTTTAAGGGTAGATATTATATGATATGCTGTTCACAGAACACAAAGAATTTTTCAATAATTCGCAAAATACATTAGAAGGTTTCTTACTGGAACATTATATCTGCCATTGAATTGCAAGTTATTTTTAATAATGAAATAATGAAAGGTGCAAATAATTATATATATGATGTGGATCCTGAGAACCCTGGTTCGATTCCCAACAAACGACAAACAATTTTCATAATTTCAAAAACTACCCCTGTGGCTCCTCCACCACTAACATCTTTGGTGGCCGTAATTTGACGCGCAAAAATATATCACTTACCAAGATCTGCTATGTAGAGTGCCACAGCTAGTATTATCTATTAATAATATTTAGGAAGCAGGTGGCACTGTGGTTATCGTGTCGGTCTGTGGATCGTGAGAACGCTGGTTCGATTCCCACTAGTGACAAACATTTTCACCACATTAATACTACTCCTGTGGCTTCCCCTCCACTAACATCTTTGGGGGGCGTGATTTTATGGCTGGTAACCGTACTTCACACGCAAAAATATATCACTTACCAAGATCTGCTTTGGCAGAGTGCCACAGCTAGTATTATCTATTAATAATATTTAGGGAGCAGGTGGTACAGTGATTATCGTGTCGGTTAGTGGATCCTGAGAATCCTGATTCGATTCCCACTGGCGACAAACATTTTCACCACATTAATACTACTCCTGTGGCTTCCCCTCCACTAACATCTTTGGGGAGCGTGATTTTATAGCTGGTAATCGCACTTCACGCGCAAAAATATATCACTTACCAAGATCTGCTTCGGTAGAGTGCCACATCCAGTAATGGGTAGAAGCCGTGATGATATATTTATTTTATTTATTTATTTCTTTACAATCAATAAAATTATATTGTTATATTTGTTAATCCTGATATTACTAAAAAGAAATAATCCTTAACCGGTTAAGATGTAATAATTATCGGAGTTTGGTGTAAAGGAGGGAGGAAGGAGTGCTTCTTTAATTGTTTGCACCGCAAGGTAAGCAATTACTCATCGAACCGCGTGACGCCACAGGCTTCACCGCCGCCAACTCAAGCTCCGTGATTTCCCGTGAGGTTACCACGAATATGAAAACAAATAAATATCCGGGGTGCGTATGTCCGCGTCGGTCAAGACTACTACGTTCAATCACAACAGAGAGATTGGTAATTAGGATAGAAAGAGGAGATCGAGAAACCGCAAAAACAACCACCAAAATGCAAAGTGCAGCTTTTCTTTAATTGCACCAACGCATACATGGGTTGGGCGGACACTCGACCAAGTACAATGAGGGGATTTAAATAACGCTGACCGTCAGGCAATTTGTGTTATTACTAAGGGTGAAACCATTAGGAAATTAACTCCTTTCCACTAAGATTCATAAATGAATGCTGACACCATATAAAAATTAGGCCATAAATATTTAAATAAATATTACATATTTTAATTACTTAATAGCAGTGCGGTATTTTTTTTTTAAGTTTAAAAATGATCTCAAAATTCATAATATAGGGTAGGGTATCGAGTCGACTTGTGGATTTGGGAACCTGGATTCGATTCCCACAGGCGACAAACAATTTTCATCCCATTAAAACTACTCTTGTGGCTCCCCATCCACTAACATCTTTGGGAGCCGTGATTTGATGCGTGAGCGTGTTTGGAGATGACAGATGGCGTTAATTCAGTGCCAAAAAAATCGAGAATTCGATGCTTCGAAAAATTCGAAAGATCGAAGCTTCGAAGTTTTTTTGACGAAGTTCAAAACATTCGAATGTTCGAACGTTCAGAA
This sequence comes from Pterostichus madidus, assembly GCA_911728475.2. Taxonomy (NCBI): domain Eukaryota; kingdom Metazoa; phylum Arthropoda; class Insecta; order Coleoptera; family Carabidae; genus Pterostichus; species Pterostichus madidus. Next base: position 41,215,668 of record OU452305.1, read on the forward strand.
ATTCAAACTTCGGTGGAAATGAACGACCCTACTGCAGAGTGCCACACCTAGTAATGGGTAGAAGGTGTGATGATATATTTATTTATTTATTTTAGAAAATTCATAACACAAGGTTTTATATATTTTCCGTTTCCATTTCTAAATAATTTTTTTGAAGTATAAATTGAAGTTAACGATATTTGAACGCACAAATTCTTGGTTAGGATACAAATGTCTGTACTATTTTTGTAATTAAAGGTTGATGGTTTATTGGTAAATAGTAAAAAGACTGTTTAAATAATATTGGTGCTGGTGCTCGGCGATCTCGGCTATGTAATCTGCGTTATTAGATAACGCTGGTCCATCGCTCTACCACCGACGGCCAAACAAACGTTACTTAAACTTTCATTAAATGCGGAATCAATGTAAATTGCATTCAGCGGTCAGCGCGCGGCAGACCTGACGCTTTTAGTGCGGGGATAATCGAGAGTTCTTCGTGAAACGCACCGGCATCGATTGTTCCCTCTACTCTAGATAAAAGGGTCAACACCATTTCCATCAGCCACCGCACACGCTCTTTATTGCTCTTTTCTCCTCGGCTCCAGCAGCAGCGCCCAGAGCTCAGAGCTTCGTTCGTCTCGAGCCTGGACATCAATCATAATCCCGACTACCGCCCACGACCGGACGATAAAATATCATCAACAAATGACCGCTGCCGAATGAGAAGCTGCCCGGAAGTCAATGTATTACACCCCCAAACTCTGTACGTAAACTCCGAGTGATTACTTTATGAATAAATATGTAATGAATTTCAGATAACCATCCTGCTCTTCTAGATCAGTGGTTTCCAAACTGTGAGTTGCGACCCCTTGTGGGATCGCAAAGACATTGGAAGGAAGACCGTCGGATGCTATTTACAAATTTAAAAAAAATTGTAACAAGTATACAAAAATCCATCTGCAGGTGAATTATTCAGTTGCACAGTTTCACTTCAATTTTAAGGATTACTTAAATCAATGTTTGAGAGCAATGTCAAATATTTCATTTTATAGTTCATTTCAACAAGATCTTTCTCATTTAAGGACAACTTATTACGAAAATTTAAGTAACGACAGCGCAATTGGCCATCAAAGAATTTATAACAAGCTTGATAGTAAAATACAATTAACTCTTTAAACTATTTTACCAAAATATCAAAGTTCCTAAAAAACTATAAGATAGTCCTTAATGAGAAATTTTTCCTTCACTAATTTCTGATGGTATCGAGTCGGTTTGTAGAATTGAGAATGCGTGTTCGATTCCCACAGCCGACGAACAATTTTCACCATATTAAAAACTACCCCTACTAACATTTTTGTGGGCCTTGATTTGACGATTGGTAACCGCACTTCACGCCCAAAATATATCACTTACCGAGATCTGCTACGGAAAAATGTAACATCCAGTAATAGGTAGAAGGTGTGATGATATATTTATTTTATTTTTTACTATTTTTTTATGGGATAATGGCTCAGTAGTATCGAGTCTGCCTGTGGATCCGGAGAACCTTGGTTCGATCCCTACAGCCGACAAACAATTTTCACCAAATAAAAAATTACCCCTGTGGCTCCCTAACAACTAACATCTTTGGGGGGCCGTGATTTGACGACTTGTAATCGCACTTCACGCGCAAAATATATCACTTACCGAGATCTGCTACGGCAAAATGCAACACCCAGTAATGGGTAGAAGGCGTGATGGTATATTTATTAGATTTACTAATTTCTGAAATCATGGTTATATGTATATAATGTACATTATTAAATCCGCCTTTTTCAAACTGCAATTTTGATCACACAAAAAGTTGGTCGCGAAAGAATTTAGTTGTGATTTTTGTCTTCAACCTTTAAAAAGTTTGAAAACTACTGTTCTAGATAACCAAATTTATATTTTCGCCCAAATACCTGTCACTATTTTAGTTACTAACAAGTACACCAGACTGGCAAATAACAACAATACAAAACAAAACTATAGTCCGTTATTATTAAGTCATATTTTGTGCATATTTCCAACATCTCATTTCTCCATTGCCATTTCTAATTATTTGCAAACTGCAAATAACTTCATTATGTTTCCGTTTACACATTTCCTTTGGTAATTTTATTACAGAATGCATATGCAGTGGAGAACAAAGAAATTACAACATTTAATTAATTAAAAAGAACCGCAAGAAGAAGTTTAATTTGCTTGTTATGTTTCTCGTGTTATACACTCTTGTAAATGTAACAATAACTGCGAGAAACGTTAAACAGAGCTGTTTCCGGTTCGTTGAAATCCCAGATAATAGTTACGATGTGTTGGCGTCCATCAAGAGTTTATTAGTTGTTCACTAACGATGCTTTTCAAATTGCTTCGCTGTTACGCCGTTTATAGTTGGCGAACGTAAGTTCCATCTTATTTAGATAATATCATGCTTTCCTAGAAAACACTTTCTTTTACTAACAATTGAGTTTGTGAACAAAGTATAGTACATCCATAAAACATTGACAGGTTCTGCATTTGCCTCACTGTAAGGACGGATCTAGAAAATTCAAGGAGGGGGGGGATATTGCCTTTTTTTAAAGGAAAACATATTATACTGGCAAACAATTCTGTAATTTTTGTGTGGAATATAGAAATAAATAAATATATCATCCGGCAGTACGGTGGGATGAGTAGCGTTACGGAATTCGAATCCGGAGATCCCGAGTTCGATTCCCACTCAAGCTAATTACAACCACTCTGCGGCTCGGTGAGTCCGGACCCTGTACTGTAATTAGGATTCAATTCCTGTTATACAGAGTAACATAAATAAATAAATAAATAAATCACGCCTTTTACCCATTACTGGGTGTGGCACTCTGCCGAAGCAGATCTCGGTAAGTCATATATTTTGCGCGTGAAGTGCGGTTACCAGTCGTCAAATCACGGCCCCCAAAGATGTTAGTGGTGGAGGGGCCACAGGGATAGCTTTTGAAATGATGAAAATTGTCGCTTGTGGGAATCGAACCAGGGTTCTCAGGATCCACAGGCCGACTTCATACCACTGAGCTAGCCACTCCATATATATATATATTTAGTATTCTGTTCTTAGTTTTTAAATTTGAAACAGTCTGAAAAAGTCAGAAACTGTCTGACAATCCAAATTTTGAAAGCTTTTCAAAGTTGTTTCAGAGTATTACAAAGTTTTTCTGCGATATTATTTCTATAAGGGTTATCAAACTCAAATAAAAGTAACACTTATAAAAAACTAAAAAAATCTAATTAATGAGCTCAAGGGGGGATGTAGCCCCCATGACCCCCTCCGTGGATACGCCCTTGCCTCACTGTCAAAGATTTCTAATTTATTCTGTAGCAAATGTTTTCTTGGGGTGCAACACAATTACATCAGCGTCAGTTCCATTCTCCAAAAACTGTTTTTGTTATGGTCCAAACAAATTAGTAATGATCAATAAAACTAACAGAAGTACTGGTACTTCAAAAAAGTAATTAAATGGCAGGTTATGAAACCGAAATAGGTACAATTTGTTCACATCGTACCTATCCAATAACGCTAAAAAATCTGAAACGTTGTTTTTATTGCACCAGTTGTAAAGCGTTTTATTTTGGTTTGATGATGTATTTTATGTGACGTCATTTATCCCAATATAGCCTGTCCGTTGTAAAGCTCTAATTGCTTACGCGGAGAATTCCGGAGGCCCTGCTGCCGTCTTGGAACAGATCCACTCCCGCCATTCCATCCGCGTGACAGGATTCTGTTTCTTCACAGTGATTCTCAAACTATCACCTTTGAAACTCTATTCAAATAATGTTTTCACGACCTCGTCAGAAATTATATTTCTTCCTCCAATTGAAGGGAGAAAATGATACTTTTCATCCATAGGAAAGAAAAATAAAATAGTATGATTTAGCACTAATGGCATCAAGGTGATATCTGTCAAAAAAAATATCTAAATTTCTATTTTATTTCTGATTAATTTTTGACGTTTCTCAAAACCAATGTGCAATTGTATGTCACGTATCTGCATTTTAACTAATGCTACAATTATTATACTGAGAATAAAGCTCTTCTGATTATTCCCGGGAATAATCTCTGTAGGTGCTTTTTTGTTTGTGACAAATGATAGGTAGTGGTCAAATAATTATTTAAAACTGTCAACGCGTCAATTAAAATGTGTGATAAAAATCGATATAGTTCTATTTCAGGTACAGAAATACACCAACAAATTTTGGAAATAACTTCCAAGAATACAATAATAAGCAATCAATCGATCTGAACCCAGTCCAAAATTTTATAAGTTGGATGAATCAACCTCAGCAGCTAAGTCAAAAAATAATCTAATTAAATATAACTCGAGAGTTGGATAAATTAGAAAATAATTCTCCAGTATCTTTCTCAAACCTGTTGTCATTAGGCAATAGCCACTCAAGCCCTACGGACTTTCATGACTATTACCTGGCAACAAGTTTTCGAAAGATCTTTCAAATTATTTTCAATTTATTCTCACTCTCTTGTTATGTTATTACGGAAAACTTTAGTTTCTGATGAGATAGTGAAATAAATTGGATGACCAGATTGCATTTCAATCTAGAGGTCGTGCTTTCAAATCTCTTTAACTTCAACTTATATCCAAAAATACAATTGTATCTGAGTGGTTCAGATTCCAATATAAGCTACTATAATTAGGACAAAGTTTCCAAATTAAAAAAAGAAGTAAAATTTATCTCCGGCACTGAAATTTGCATTAGTGTGCAAGGACGTTACCTAGCAGATCATTCCAAGAATTACTCTGTCATCAATTTAACATTTCGAATTAATTAGAAGGGAAGAAAGAGCAATATCAGCTTTTGTGTACTAGTTTCGGGTTGAAGCAAAGATCAAAGCCGGCCCTGGGAGAAGCTACGTAGCTTTCACTGCAGGATGTAGTAACTGTGCTACGCTGCCTTCGCTGCTGTACAATCAGAATTATTTAAAAATCTACGCATTGTAATTAATTTCTAAATATAGGTTCTTCTTTATACTTTACAATTGCTTTCAAAGATAAATTTCAGAAAGTGGAGAATATGTTTCATATAATGAGATTCGTCTGAACACAAAACCAATTTTGTACTAATTTATTTGAGATGAAAAACACTGTGTATGACAGTGCTTTATATTTCACGAACAGTATTTACATTTTATTAAGTACCTTTGATTCTTGTTAGTACAACATAAAAATTTGACGAGTTTGTTACTTGAAAACTACAAGAGTTATTATCTTAATACTATTTTTAATTTTAAAGCTCGGTTTAACAAAGAACCGAATAAATTTATTTCTTTACTAAACATATTTTAATCAAACAATTTGAATCAATTTTATTTATTTTATAGCATTACTGTCAAAAGTGCAACAGCCAAATGAATGCATAAATTATAATTACTTTGTAAGTAAATTTATTTACCATTCATAAAACCGGGCATAAACAAAGTAATATCTGACAACTGACCAGGCGTTAGAAGATATTGCTCAATTTATCATTTTTATTTACACTTTTCCGGAGTGCTTCTCTTAAAAACTAAACAAGATATGAAGATGCGCTCAACGGCATTATAATGCTCGTGTTTATGACGACTCACAAGCAATTTTTGAGCGATTTTAATTTTTCTTTGAAATTTTTTTAAGGAGTATCCCTTTGGGTTTTTGGTATGTAATATTTACTTACTGTCCACGGTGGATAGTAAGTAAATATTAATGCCCTGATATAACTATGAAAACCACTGTGCAAGAAAAGTTGCACTTACTGTGTTTAAATTTTGTCATTAATAGATAACTTACAGTACAAGTATTGTAAAAAATATGTTATTTACAAAGATTTGCTGCAACATAATTCCACTCTCAGAAATGAGTAAAGTAGAGTAATGATATATTATATTTACTACTTCGTATGTTGTCTAATCTCTGGTAAGAAAAACTATCCCATTTTGGGGTCCGTTAGTGGGTCATTATAGAACTAAATTGTGCGTTGACAGTGAATAAGGATTTACGAGAGGCAAAGTGCAGGAGAGACAAGAGAACGAAGACTTGATGTTAAATTACGTATATCAATCACTTGTTTATTCCCAGGTCCAGATCCAAGGTGGCCGAACATGCAACTGCTTTCTCGGTTCTGTTAAGGCTCTTGTCCGTTTCATTTGTTTGAGATTTTTTTTTGTTTTCTTAGAAGCATGATAAAGTTTTAGTTTAGTGAGGAGAGAACTTTATTTAGTTTATAAAAGGATCTTGTAAGAAAGCTCTTCCAGGATGATGTAATTATTATAAAGTGGCAACATTTTTTACAATTTAAACTTATAACTACCAAAGTATTAATAAATTAGCAACAACTAATAATGCTTTATAATTACTTTAAGTAATAATTAGTAAATGTATCTATGGTAACTCAATTTATACCATTGTTTATTTTACATATTTGAAGATAAGTTAAACATTTTTAATAAATATATAAAAAATATAAATATATCACGCCTTCTACACATTACTGGGTGGCAGTCTACCAAAGCAGATCTCGGTAAGTGATATATTTTTGCGCGTAAACTGCGGTTACTAGCCGTCAAATCAAGGCTCCCAAGATGTTAGTGGTAGGGGAGCTACAGGAGTAGTATTAATGTGGTGAAGATGTTTAGTCGGCAGTGAGAATCGAACCAGGGTTCTCACGAGCCACAGGCCGACTCGATACCACTGTGCTACCACTCCATTAAATATTTACCGTAGATGCAAAAAAAGAAATATAAATATATCATCACGCCTTCTATCCATTACTGGTTGTGACACTCTGCCATAACAGATATCGGTAACTATTTCACCATCCGTCAAATTATGGCCCCCAATGATGTTAGTGGAAGAGAAACCCAGACGTAGCTATAATGTTGTGAGTCTTGTTGGTCGGCTGTGGGGAAAATTATCAATCGGAAAATAATCTACAAGAAAAACTCATGCGGGAAAATTACAATTAAGGAAAACAGTCACTTCAGAAAAAACTATTCATGAAATTGCATTTGAGAAAATGAAAAAAAAAATGTCATTGTTAAAAACCCTGTCTTTTAATACATTTAGTTATACATATATTTTGTCTGTGCTAGAAGTTGTACGAAAATCGCAGACCTTGCAATAGTTAGAACAGTTTCCTCGAAAGCGATAGTTAAACTTCAAGAAGTGGTTCGGATTCTATTAAAAGATGTATTGTAATTGAGATTACTTTTCTGTTGTTCAGAGTGGCATACATAAATAAAGTTGAACATGTTGTTTACGAATTGTGTAATATGTAAAGAAAACAAAGTGTGAAGTGCATTTTGGAATTCAGAACGCATCCACTTCGATGGATCTCTTCCTCGCAGAGATTCCTTGACAGGAGTTGTATCGAAGACAGACAAGTCAATAAAACAGCGCCGTTGGTTTTGAATTCGTTCGCACATTGTGCGTTGCTATATGCAGAGAAGATGGGCAAACACCACTCTGTCAATTCCCAGCGCAAGTTTCTTGTCGCACCCAACATACGATATAAACTTTTCAATAACATCCTTGTTGTGATTTGTACGTGTTTCGTGAATTTTAGAAAAGGAAAGTGATAACTTGGAAACTTGACGAATTGCGGAAATTGAAAAACATGTGAATGTGGCAAATATGCTTCAAAAGAGAAACAATAATAATTGCCTAACTTTTGATGTTTTCATTCACAAGTGTTGGAAATATCTTTCTTTTCTATGCTGTGTGTAACGCGATTTTTTTCACTACTGCTGAATCATCACCCCACATTTCAATTCTATGCTTTGCTTTGCGCCATTTTAAAAGGAATACCTTCGGGACGAGACCACATTCAAACAGAAAAATGTATTTAACATATAGAGGTAAAAATACAGTGAGCTCTTCATTCAACGAACAATAGGCTATTCCACAAAAATTTCATTATCTTATATATAAATCTATGTAATGGCTCAGTGGTATTAAGTCGGCCTGTGGATTCTAAGAACCCTGGTTTGATCCCCACGGCCGACAAAACATTTTCCAATTGCCCCTGTGGCTCCCCCACCACTAAAATCTTTGGGGGCCGTGATTCAACGACTGGTAACCGCCCTACACGCGCATAAATATATCACTTACCGAGATCTGCTGCGGCAGAATGCCACACTCAGTAATGGGTAAAAGGCGTGATGATATATTTATTTATTTGTTGTAAAATTTCTACTAAGGGAGAAAAAAAAAAGATTTATTAATTATTCGTGAAGTATGTAGCTCTTGGTGACAAAGATAGCATTAATATTAAGAGAGAAAACAAAGATTGCTTTCGGTTTTTGAGAGAGATGGGTATACTTTGACAAGAGCGCAAAACATCTCACGGTACTAAGTTCACGCTTGTCAGCAATTGTTTTTGCCAGTTTTTACTTATATTTGTGAAGAACTATATCATATTAATCACGTTCCAACTGTTAATATTCTGGTAATAATAAAAATAATTATTATTCTACAAATTTCAGCAGTAAACATTTATGTACAAGGTTACTGTGCTATTCTAACATTTATTATTTTAATTATTGTTGAAATTAAATATTGTTTTGTACCGCATTGCCATTGCAGTGCACATGCGCATTGTTTCACAATGTGAAATTGCAGTTTACGTCATAAATATATTAATATTAAAAAAGATGGAGTAAATATTTGTATAAATAAAATGATATTGATGTTAATTTTTTGTAATATCACTGTGTAACAATGCGATACATTCTTTTGAATAAAATATGTTGCTAATAAATAAGTACGTAGCTTTTGAAGATATGCCCGCAAGCAAAACAAGAAAATTCTTTAATATAAAATTAAAGTAATTTTCCGTCCTTCGAACAAACCTCAAAAGAAAAGCGCATTTTCTAACAACGTTGACGGCATCTAATCAAATTTTCTTGATGGTAAACATAAGATCAAAAAAACCGTTTTAAAAATTCAACTGCTTTTCCTTGGTTTTCTTAAAAATAACATTAATTTCCGTTACAATTTCAACGTCGAATTTTAAATTTTCAATTCGTAAACAGAACACATGAAGGATTTTAATACTTCTCTAGCAGGAAAGTATCCTACATATTATTTTTCTTTCAAATATACAAATTTCTAAATAAATGTTATCGGCAATAAATTATTAATGAGTTTTTTCTCTAAAATGTTAATTGAAAATAATCTTAAATTTTTGTTGATTATTTTTTCGCGTTTCTCAAAACCAATGAAATGATTCATTGTATGTCATGTATCTGCGTTTTAACCAATCCTGTTATTATTATATTGAGAATAAAGCTCTAGTGATTATTCCCGGGAATAATCTCTGTAGGTGCTTTTGTTTGTGACAAATGATAGGTAGTTGTCAAATAATTATTTAAAACTGTCAACGCGTCATGTAAAATAAGTGAAACAAATAGATTTAGTTCTATTTCAGACATAGAAATATACCAACAAATTTTGGAAACAATTTCCAAGAACACATTAATAAGTAATCAAGCGATATGATCCCAGTTAAAATCTTTTAAGTTGGATGAATCGACCTCAACAACTAAATCAAAAAATAATCTAATTAAATATAACTCGATAAATTAGAAAATAATTCTCCAGTATCTCTCTCCTTGTTGCCATTTGGCAATAGCCACTCAAGCCCTACGGGCTTTCGTGACTATTGCCTAGCAATAAGTTTTCGACAGATCTGTCAAATTATTTTCAATTTATTCTCACTCTCTCGTTATATTATTACTGAAAATAAATCAAAGAAAATCAATATGTAGCCGAAATATTGTTTGTGAATATGATTCCCCAGGCATCGTAGTACAATGTATAACTTATTTAATTCTGGTTTAAGCTGACATCTTTCGGTAAATCCAATTTAAAATGACATTTTAAAATTGATTTCGCCTGCTGAATACCAAAATTTAAAATCCCTCATACAGTACGTTTCAATTTGCTCGTACAATTAAAACAGGCTTTAAGAATAAATAGTATGCTTTGTTTATACTTTTGTAATTAATTAAATGTACTTTAGTTAATTAAATACTTGTAAGTTTAAGAAATAAATTTAAGACCATTAGGATAATTGTAAAAATAATGACAACAATATTTACATTTGATGAAAATAATTGGCAATCATTATAAAAAAAGAGCGTCAGTATTTATAAATATAACAATTGTAATAACGGTGTCTAAATGTTTAATTAAATATTTTTGTTTGAAAAAAACGCTGACAACTAAAAAAATATTAAATATTAACCGGAAGCTTCGAACAAGCGGGTATGAAAATAAAAGCAAACAAGCTGTGATAAAATAAAATCGCAAATCGCCAGAAGCACAATAAAAAATTACGTACAACTTTAGTACGCAAATTTTCCGCAAACTTCCGGCCAGCGGCTAACAAATGATGCACAATTCTTCCATAAATTCAGTAATTAGCATAAATAACAAAGTACTCTAAAGCCACAAGAACAGAAATATAGATTTACAAGGCATTAGCCGGTAGCCTCGCTAGTAAAAACGTACAAATTTGGCGGAAGTTGTGTGTAGGGGTTTCCGAGTTGTAATACTCGCGATTTGTGCCTACCACCTTTCTCTTCTACAGAGCAGTACTATTTCCATTTCAACCGGAATTTATTCATGACATTTTAACTATTCTTCGTAGCAAATCTGTAGTTCCAGATTTATGTGTGGTACCAGCTGTCAAATTATAACATACATATTACATATTATGGGATAATGGCTCAGTGGTATCAAGTCGATCTGTGGATCCTAAGAACCCTCGTTCGATTCCCACGGCCGACAAAACATTTTCACCAATTTAAAATTACCTCTGTGGCTCCCCCATCATTAATACCTTTGGGGGCCGTTATTTAACGGCTGGTAATCGCACTTCACGCGCATAAATATATCACTTACCGAGATCTACTTCAGCAGAGTGCCACACCCAGTAATGGGTAAAAGGCGTGATGATATATTTATTTATTTTATTTTATACGAACCTAAAAAATTATTAACTAGTTGTATACTAACAATATTCTTTGCTACTTTTATTTGAAACATTTTTTTAAACATTGTTTAAAAAGGTTTGTTGATTAAAATGTATAGTTAGTCAACTGCTAGCGCACATAAAATATTTAACAAAATGGTGGTATATAAATTTTTAGTGGCGGCTCCACCAAAATGTTAAGTAATATAATGTATCCAATACCGGTTCATAAGGCGCATTCCATTTGCCATTTGGTTCAGATCTAATTACATTTACTGAACCAGATCACTTTTTTTTTCTCGATTACTTCGCTGACTTTATTTCCAGTACTAGAATTACAGATTCTAATTTACTTTGAAGTAATTCACCGTAATAAGTGAATTGATTTGCTTAATTCAGGTCATTTAGTCTTGTGTAGAATTTATCTGAACTGATTTAAGTGAACAAAGTGGCAAATGGAATACAGCTATAATAAGCCTGTTACTTTAGTTATTAGTAACTCATTGAACGAATAATTGAGAAGTCATGGTACTATAACAATCATTCCATGGGTACTTTATAATTTCTATGTTTTATTAATATCATATCAAATATTTGAGAAATGAGAGAAAATTTAGTTCCTCCTATTTTTTATTGAGAGCATTCTTCGGTATAACAGTGTCACATGTTTGATGACGTCATTATCAAGTAGTACTAAAAACAATATAAAGTTAATAGTAGTTAGTAGTTTTAGTAGTCCTTACAAAGTTACAGTAATTCAAGTAGCTAAGTTAGTCTTTTCTTAAAGGTCCCTAACCTTAGAAATGAACTCCTTCAACCACAACATTCTAAAATCCAAGCCTGACTCCGGTTGTAGTAACAATAGTCGTAGGTACGTGAGTCCGGGTCGCTTGGCGGCGGTCACGCTCCGGCCAGCGTAACGCGCATGCGTCCTGCACAGGGATAAAATGTTAATCCTGCCCGGCGTGGTCAGAACACCTGGTTAATACAGCCGGTTAAATTTACCGTCGCCGTGGGGCCGATTGCGATGAGGCATGGCCGGCGCCATGGAAATTCTGCAATTGCTATAAATTGATACAAACTCACACATTGTTGTTGTTTTTGTTGGTTTTTTACTGAACAAAAGTTACCACTTCCTAGTTCATATATTTGCTCGTCCGGTGTCGTTGCAAACGAGATTACGTTTCCGATATACTATTGCATTGTACTGTTATTTGCTTTGTATTCATACATTGTACGGTTAGACTTTTCTTTAATAGCTGCGTGTTTTGAGTTGAAATTATATTTTTTAACAAGCGAAAAGAATTTTGTTTGTAATTACCTCGTATACGTGGGGTAATTTTTAGTTTTACAATTAATTTCCTTCATGAATAAAACTGATTTTATTTTTGGAATATATTCCGGACAGCTCATTTTTCACTACGGTAATTGCTTATAAAAATTATATACTCGGCAAAATAACTAATCATAAATTTAACCTGCTCTAATTTAAATTAATGTTTAATTTTATACATGAGATATTAGTTTTATGCAATTTTCTGCTCTTCTATTCATTTTACGGAAAAAAACTGTAGAATGCAAAGATGTTCAGAATTAAAAGATGCATACAAAATTGGTTTACATTTTTTATTACGTGTCTGGTTTAGTTGGAACTTTAAAAACAAATTTCATAATATCTGTTTTAATAGCAATATTTCATTTGCCATATTTGGTTCACTTCAATCAGTTCAGATAAATTAGACATGACTAAATTACTTGAGCTAAGCAAACTGACGAACTCGTATTAGGGTATATTAATTTAAGCTAAATCTGAATCAGTAAATCTAGTACTGAAAATAAGGTGAGTGAAGTAATGCAATTAAAAAAATAAGTGATCTGATTCAGTAAGTTTGAGTTAGATCTGATCCAAATGGCAAATGGAATACGCCTATTGTACCAATTGTCAAAATAAAGGTAATACTCGTATTAGCTGTATTCCATTTGCCACTTTGTTCACTTAAATCAGTTCAGATAAATTGAAGAATATGACTAAATGAACTGAATTAAGCAAACTAATGCCTTATTGGGTGAATTACTTCAAATAAAATTAGAATCAGTAATTCTAGTACTGAAAATAAAGTCAGCAAAGTAATCCAGCGAAATAAATAATTTATCTGGTTCAGTAAATGTAAGTTAGATCTGATCCAAATGGCAAATGGAATACACCTAATATAACGAAATTATTTTGACAGTTTAGACAGATAAAACGTCAAAAATTTGTTTCATTTTGTTTCAATCCCATGACTATCGATAGTTTTAGGAAATTTAGTCATTTTCAGATCTAATTTGTGCCATTTCAAAGCGCGCAAAATTAACTTTTTGTTTTTATTTGTGCAGGATTTTAAGTCTTAAAACTTTTATTTGAAGCTTATTTGCTTAAAATAATTAGGAAAGCGGGATATTACATCATTCAGATTTTATATGTTTAACCCCTATGTTCACCTTTAACAAACACCACCTGGCATGTTCCACATAACACATCCACATCAATTAGGGGTGTCTAATTAATTATTTATTATTAACAAGTTAATATTTAGTATGTTATTGGGGCAGTGGACTATAAAGATAGAATATATCAAGTAGTAAAGACTCCATTATTCAAAGAATGTACCTAAGTATCGCAGCAAAGTTAAAAAGTTAAAAATACTTCTATCTCGAAGATAACAAAGCATATTCACAAAACGTGTGCAGAATTTTGATGTGAGAAACTACGTGCGTCATTAAATAACTTGTTCACGACGTTAACTGTGGCTTTTAACCAGCACATTCTTATTCAAGTACCGGTGATAGTTAAAAATTCTCCCGTGCTCCTGCAGCGAACGGAGATGAAGGTCTTTCAAAGCTTAAGATAGTTTCATTGATTTTAAATCTCTGGGAACCGTGACCTGCCACCCGGGAAGCCGGTGCATCGCTGCCATCGCCCGAGTTCACACTCAAACTGATAGAGACCAGGAAATCGAAGGAGAAATAGAAAAATAAAATTTCTGTTGTTAAATATTGGTGAAATTGATGTTAAAACATGTGAGAATGAAAATTGAGACGAGCTTGCATGAAAAGTATTATAAATATGAACGGTGTAATGGAATAGGAATATTTGGCGAAGATTAATTTCAGGATAAATCTAATCCAATTTTTTTCTCGGAATGTATGTTTTCTTTAATTATAATTTTCTCGAAAAATTATTTCCCGAATGCCTATTTCCAGAATTTCCATTTTCTCGAATACCTTTTTCCCGTATTCTAATTTCTTGTATTTTCCTACTGACAATTTTCCCGAATGACAATTTTCTCTAATGACAATTTTGCACATAATAATTTCTCCAAAATTTTCCTTGAAACCAGCAAGAAAGCGCCTAATTCCTGATCAATTTTAGTATCGAAAGTAGATTTTTTACGTAAAACAGTCAGGAAAAGTACGTAAATAAATTTACAACTACAATAAAAAAGCAGTCGGGTAAACTGCAAAACAATCTGATAAGGACTTTACCAGACTGCTTTTTTTATAACATATGTTACGTAGTCTGCTGTCAATATGATTCTTACCAAAAAATTAAACATTTTAAAATATTTATGATTAATATTGATTAAATTAAACGGTTTCATAAAACATAATAATAATACAATAATAGAAATTATATTCTAGAAATTAGCTTGCTGAAAATTAGCAATTCGTGAAAATGCATTTTTGTAATCTGCATTCGTGTAATTGCTATTCGGGAAATTGTAGTTCTATGAAATTTTCTTTCGGTAAAAATTCTCATTTGGTAAATTTTCATTCGAGAAATAAGTTTTCTTTGTATCATTGAAATTGTTTCCATAACATCATTCAAAAAACTGTATTCGTGCAAATGGAAGGTAATCAATCCCATATGATGGGATATTACGTAATGTATGTTATATTTAAATCTGGTGATGGAAATGTAATTAACTTGTATTTGTATAAATATCGAAAGGTCGCAGAACGCTTTGAGACATGTGATTGATTTACAAGAGTGTACTAGATGTACACACAATATACATGTACAAACACAGTATCTGCAGTACTGCCTTAACACTTCCGGTATCGGGACATAGTCATTGGCTGCCATTCAAACATCATTGCCAATTATTTACTGCCCTCGAGTCATTGCCGGAAATTGGAATGCATTTATACTCAATAAATCGTATTTAGCTGTTGCCGCAATACTTGGGTTTATTACTACCTCATTTGTACAAAAAGAAACATACTCCAATTACAAACGGAATTTAATTAAGTGCCGCTCTTGAAAACTCACTGCGGACGATACAAACTCATCGCTCGTCGCTCGCAGCGAGCCGTCGTCAGTTGCTGGTCAGTTTCAGTTTGTAGAGATACATGAATGAAGTGAACCCAATTATTTATTTTCATCAGCTTAAAACAGGAAAAGACCTACTTCATTTTACACAAAATATATCCTTTGCCTTTTTTTTTCACCAAATAAAAAGAAAAAAAAACAGATCCGGCTTTATAAACAAACGAATTCAAGAATTTCTCATTTGACTAACTTCTATACCAGATCCTTACCAAACTTAACAATAATGTCATTTAAAATGTGTTGCGCGTCGTATGAAATAAAAAAAATTATTATAAGATAAATAAAAAGACTTCAGGAATTCAATGATACTTTAATATGGACGTTTCGAGCTAAAAATTAGCTCATCAGCACTTTAAAATACAAATACAATAATAAAATAAATAACTATATCATCACGCCTTTTACCCATTACTAGATGTGGCACTCTGCGGAAGCAGATCTCGGTAAGTGATATATTTATGCGCGTGAAGTGCAGTTACAAGCCGTCAAATCACGGCCCCCAAAGTTGTTAGTGGTGGGGAAGCCACAGGGGTAATTTTAAATACAATAATAATAACATAAAATCAACAAATAATACAAAATTTCAAACAAACCTTAATAAAACGTAACGTGTATAAAAATATAATAGTATACATAATAAGTCAGGAAAGTGATATTTTACTTGCCGAAGCGCAGGTCGAGTATTTTAATTCGCTGAATCAAGTAAAAACACTTTCCTGACGTATTATATATACTTTTTTTTGGAAACCGTTTAATTTAATCAATATTTAATCATAAATAATTCAAAATGTTAGATTATTTGATATGAATTGTACTGAGAGCAGACTACGTATCCAAGGTTACAACAAAAATAACAGTCAGGTAAAATCTTTACCAGACTGTTTTGTACTTTACTAGACTGTTATTTTTGTTGTAGCCTTGGATACGTACTTTACTTGACTGTTTTTATAAAAACCTACTTTGCATAAAATTGGTCAGAAAAGTAAGCACTTTTTTGCTGGTTTCAGAAAAATATTATAAATAACAATTTGAGTCTATTTAAAATTATCATAAGCATTAGTTTTATAATTAACAGAAATATCAAAGTGTAAATTTATATGAAAAATTTCTAAAATAGGTCTATGAAATTTAATTTCCATAACATCACTAATTTTAGCTTCAGGAAAATCAAAAATAAGTCCAATCGCCTGATCTAGATGAGTTATATATTATTATTATATTTATATTTTAAGATGTTGACGATGAGCCAATTTTTAGCTCGAAACGTCCAAATAAAAAATTTTAAAAATTGTTATTGGATACCTGAAGCCTTTTTATTTATTTTATATTAATAATTGTTTTGTAACCGTCTCAAATAGTTAAAAACAAAAATAGTCTTGGTCGTCTCCATGGCAATCCAATGTCTATTTTCCATTTATTGGCTCCATACCGCATGTAACATGGATTGCAGGTGAGAGTCCTCGTTCCTCGTACCTCGCCTCCTGGGATATTGATCACTTTGTTTACAGCACCTCGTGGTTCGCCGACACTTCCCCTCTTGCCATCCTTTCCGTCCCCGCCACCACCGCTCGTAAACCCGGGAAGGATAAAACTGCAGTTATGGTTTTATTATATGAATTATCAATTCTGCGTTGAGTTCTCCGCTATTCAAACCTAACCTTTCTAAAGATTCGACGGCGTCGCCTGCTGAGCACTTTAGATGAAAGTGTCATGGTGTTGAGAGTGTATTGATCGCCGATTATTTCAATCACAACCATGATATCAGGACATAACATAGCGGAAAAATAGAGATATGAATTTTCAAAATACTTTCTATTGTTATCAATGTTTGTCTTAGTGACTCAGTGAAGTGGGAGTCAAGTAGTGTCTGATTTGTGATTAATTTTGCTGTTAGCGGTTGAAACATGAAGGAATTAGCGAAAGAAGTGGAAGAGAGGTCGAATGGTGAATTCCAAAACCGCGTTGACAGTTTCGTCTCGCTTGCAATTTTAAATCCCCGGTAGCGGTTTATTCATAACAAACTATAACTCATGTGAAACTCGGCACACGGCAGCGACGAAGGCGGCAGCGATGAAGTTTCACCAGCAACTTTTATACACGTCGAGTCGCAGTCGCAACGAAGAGGGCTCAACGCTCTCGCTTAACACTCGGAGTTGGAGGAAAACAAATCGTTCAAAGTTTTACACAAACAAAATCGTTGAATCGAAAATATCACCAATCTACGAGCATTATAGTACGAGAATATAAGGCGACAGCTGAAAAGTTTTATGTGTTATTGAACAGTGATTATGGGAGCAAGGAACTCATCACAACTACCTCCGCAAAACTGGGACACTCTTTCTTATTATCCTCAACAGATCTATAAGACACCACTCAATAAATCTTTTCACAATAATCTTAAATACTTACAAAAAGATTATATTTAAAAATAATAATATTTGAAGAATAGATGTAAATCCGTTAAGATGATTTAAGGGCAAAAGTTTACGTCAACGACCTATAGTCTCTTCACTGAAACTTTGCAATGACAGCAAATCCAATTTACAGTGGCCAACGTAATGATATTTATTGTGAATTGATTATTACCAGGCGTAGTAAATACTTCAAGACTTTTGTTCATTGATAAGAATTAAAATTGCCACCTTTTCAACAAGTTTAGAGGCTGGGTCAGCAGCAGTCTCCCCTTTGGTAACAACCATTTCGCTCCGAATATCATAAAGTTGTTTAGCTATGACAAAAGCAGAAAATATTAATTTCTACAAATATGAATGTCCTTCAGGACTAACAGCCCAATTCTCAGAAGAACTTTAGTTAATCCTGAATTAGTCAGTTTAAGCTAAACTGACTAACTGGTAATGACTCAGTGGTATCAAATCGGCCTGTGGATCCTAAGATCTCTGGTTCGATTTCCACAACCGACAAACATTTTCACCAATTTAAAAAATTACTCCCTGTGGCTCTCCCACCACTAAAATCTTAGGAGACCGTGACTTGTCGGCTAGTAACCACACTTCACGCACATAAATATATCACTTACCGAGATCTGCTTCGGCAGAGTACCACACTCAGTAATGGGTAAAAGGCGTAATAATATATGTATTTATTTTAAGCTAAACCCAATCCTCAAACATGTTTATATATACTGTAATATAATCTTGTTACCACTAGGTTTTCGGAAAGTCATTGGGATTAACTTTTTTAATCTGATATGGTTAGCTTATCTAAAATTCACAATTAACTAAATATTTTCTGAGATTCTGGCTGTAAGAGAATATTTTGATCATTATCCATCAGATTTAAGTCTTATATTAAAATTAGCCGTTGATAACTTACAAATAAATAAGCAATTGTTTATTAATAACTACTTACACTCATTTCATATGAATTTCATATTAATTACATAAATTAAAAATGTTACATGACAATTGACAGCAATATTTCATTACTTAGTTCATCTTGAGTAGATATAGTACTTTTAAAGAAAACTTTGTACTGTTGTAAATCCGCCTGCCGTCTGCACCAATCACCAGCAAGCATTTTTTGTCCTAGCTTTCAGCGAACAGAGTATAGGAATAAATGGATAAATACTCTTGAAAATTTGTTGCATAAATGAAAGACAAATGATGTTATTTGAAAGGAATTATAAGATGTATCAATAATCTTTTAACAGATGTTCAAATTAATCAATTTTCTATAATTAATTTCATTGCGGTATTCGTAGTCTCAGTTTCCAATACAATTTAGCCGCAGCAAAAGTGCACAAGTTTTCTAGTATTACAGGACGCTTGATGGCAGCAGCAGTGGCAACGGCGGCATGTGTATGAGAAACACGTTCGTTCGTTCGCTCGCCTCGGGCAGGGTGGCGTAACGTAAACGTAACGTAAAGAATGTCGCCGGCTGCCGCTCGCCACTTGGGACCTCTAAACTTCCCAGATTGGTCAAGGTAACGCCGAAAGGAAATTGATGATGAATGATATGAAAGCGAAACGAATTATGTCGTGACACAAAATGGTTTGTTGGAAACTTTTAAAAGAACGCCCGTCGCTTGGTAGACTGTCAAAACGCTCGCCATTATACTGAATAATGTAACCATAACACTTCCTTTTTCACTTCCTTGTTCATGTCCTTTGGATTACATTAGGAACTTTACAACAACAAAAATTTTATCTCGCAATATTATCATAGGCTCAAGAACCTTCAAAAATTGACTACTTAACTAAAATAGCTTCTTTAAAATTATTAACATAAAGAGAAATATAATAATTCAAAGAGAATTTGTTGTCAGTACTTGGTGGAACATAATAAATATGAGAAAATCAAACACACATTTGGTTTGTCCACTAAAATACTTATTTATAATTTGTTACGTACGTTTCGTCCATTCGGACATCAGACACTTAAAATTAAATTACAAACATGGTCTTTATATAGTACACAAATTTAAGAAGTGAGAATTAGATACATATACCTGTTCATTAACGATACATTTTCCAGAATTCACTGCTTTCCTAATATAAAATAATTGTAATTTAATTTGAAGTGTCTGATGATGTCCGAAAGGACGAAACGTACGTAACAAGTTACGTAACAAGTTACGTACGTTTCGTAATAAATATTTTAGTGGACAAATATAATATACAATGATAAATTAATAAGAAAGAGGTTTGAAATTCATCGTTATATTAATTTAAAACGCATTTCAATGAATCATCATAAAATGATATCTATTCGTTTTATCTTTGGCGCAAGCGTATAACAGAGAAACTGAAGGGTAGTCGTAGAAGGCAAATAGGAAGTTTCAGAATTCTAATCTCTGGCAGTGACGCAAACGAGATAAGCATTAATCTCATTTCTTGTGTCATTCCCAACTACAGATAAGGAACCTGTCCTGAAAATGAGAATAATAAAGTATTAAAATTTATCAAAAACTTTGGATGCAGGAAAATGGTAAGCGAACGTGACCAAAGTGGTTTCAAGATCGCGCTTTTAAAGGCGACAAATGATTTTGATATTTTACGACATTTTAATTCGATAAGAACAAAAAGTTTACTTATTTTCTCAGCTACTACTTTTCGATAATAAATAGGCCTAAACATATCACTAATTTATCTTTTTATTTGACTAACATCTTTCGTACAATTTATTCTATCAAAAAATATACTGATTTATTCTCATATTAAAATTAATCTACCTAATTACAGAAGGCAATCTATTCTAGCATGAATTCGAAAGGGTACGAATAGACGAGTGCTAGAATTGCCTTCTGTAATGAGTGTTTTATATTATTTTCTCTAGTTTGCTCTCCTTTACATAATTTCTTTATAAAATAATTGATATTTTCTAAAAAGAACTTTTTTGGTTTTTGGTTAAGTTAGTGCGTTGCCTAGATATTTGTATAAATTGTTTTTTTTTTAATTTGTCCATTGCCAAGGTATTTTCTGTAATGCAATTCCATCAAAATCGTTTAAGAATAAAACCCATTCTAGCGTCAATATACATGTGAGAATATGTTATTCTAAAGCCGAAACAGAGAAACTAAATTAAATAAGTACGAGTACATTTAGTTTAATTAATCATTTAGTTTAATTTATCTAAAGTGAAATTGCAATATTTTCCTGTAAAGCAACCAGTGAACCAATATAAATGGAAAGCTCATTTTTCATATTAATAGCATTAAAGTAATTTCCATGAAATAATTAATACAAAATAAATAAATTATCGACACAATCGTGACCTCTTTATATTGTTTTTGTTTACACAACAGCAAGAAAAATATGATGTCATAATTATAATTAATTAGTTCACGTCAATACTCGATTGTCATTTGCAATCATACTTCTCGTAATTCTTTTCATAATAAATGTATAAATAAACGAAAGTAATTTCAATTAAAGAAACCCTGATGAGTGATGAGTATCTGTTAGATGATAAGATTGACGTGCCTTGAGGCAACGGATTGAACTAGGAACTTATCAACCCACACGTCACTCTTCGTCAGCAGGAACGACGTTTCGATGACGTCCTGTCTTAAACTTGGAAAATTATTCAGTTTTTTTGCAAAAGGTGCAACGATATTGACTTTCTGTCAGTTCATTAATTTTTTCCAGGATTTTCGTCTATTTTCATGCAAATATAGCACATTCTCATATTAAAGACCTAAGTTTGGATCGCTTACGTTTATTTGTAAGGATGTACAGAAATTGTAATGTTTTTACCAAATTGTATTGTACTTAATCTGACTGTCTTTTTTTGAACCATAACTGTTTTGTAAAAAGTCTACTTTCTATACTTAAATTGATCAGGAAAGTAGCTATTCCCTTGCAGGTTTCAGGAAAAACTGAATCTGCAACACGAAGTGAAAGCATCTTTTTTTCACACATTTTATTTCACCATCATTAATCTTCAATTCATGAAAGAAAATATAGAGTGATCAAAAGGAATTAAGTTTCAGTTGGTAATACAATTCTGGAGATCTTTTTATTCCACAGTTGGTACAATATCAGATAAAGGCTGAAATACTATTTGAAACGTCTAACAAATACATTAGATTATATCAGGAGTCTGACAGCTAATAGGATTTTGACTTTTTAAGTAATTATAAATGTACTTAAATTTAAATTTTCAAATGTCACTGTGAACAACTGGAAATGAATTTAAGTATCAGGCTTACCAATTTCAAGTAGGTTTTTTATTGCCAACTGAAACAATTCTTTTTGATCACTCTGTATTACTTTCATTACTAAATGTATAAATAACTATTAAAGTATCTTAACCTTATGTTATTAATAATTATTGTTAGAATCAGTAATTTGATAATTATGAATTGTGGAAATCAATACAACACTTATGAAGTCATTTTGAAAGCGAGGGATAATAATCGAGATAGTTTTTGGGGATACCTTAACGATATCAAATTCCACAACAATTTGGTTGAAACTGAATCCAAATTGAATTAAAGCCAGCTGGTAAATCTATACCTTGGTTAGCAATCTCCAGGGTACCAGTGAAATTCTATACTCTACGGGAGGCGTCGGTCAAACCGGCCGTCACCTCTGTAGCGTCCCCCGCGTCGCGGTGGTGGATTACCGATCCACAGCGCGCTCACTGCCACACCGACGCAGGTTGCAGGCAGTGATTAAACTTGCCGCTGACATGTGTCACTTACACGACCCGTGACAGGCCCGTAATTAGATGTTTGTTAACCCGGCGCGTTTAAGAAGTCACGTCTTCGTCGACGCGAGGCGCCACGACGCCGATGGCGAACGTGAACACAGCAGTTCCATTAGATGCTGCTTGACGCATGAGCGTGCCATCAACGTGAGCGGGACCGTTCATATCTTACGTTATTTATATCGAGACTTTGTTTATTCTTTTTTTGTTTCTTACGTTCTCTCCTTTCTTATTTTTTCAATTTATTTGTTAAACTAGAGAGTAAAGCGTTTATTTTTCCTACTCGACTTTGAAGTTTACCTCATGAGCTTAACGACTGAGGAAATAGAACGAGAACTTTCGTGTTAAACTGCTATTTCTTCCTCTCTAGGGTGGGAATCATATTTTTGTACTTGCATCATTTAAAATAAGGTACGAAAAAAAGCAATGATGGCTAGTTAGAAAACATAAAAATACGCCCTCGTATATTACAGTCACATAATTAAATCCGATTTCAATTTCGTGTTTTAAACAATCTTCAATCTAAACAAACAGCAATCACTAAAAAGTGAGCATCGGGTGATGACAGAAGAAAAAGAAAACTTTCCCAATAGCGTAATAAACTGTCGAAAAAAGGACAAAACTAGAGTAAAACTGAAAATAATCAGCAGTTAATCAAGGAATCCTAAACACTAATTCTCACCCTTGCCTCGCGAACTTGTTGATATGTTTCGCCAGCAGCGGCGCTGACAGTCACGCGCGAAGACGGTCGATGACGTCACGGGGTGCAGGGAGTGAAAGGTAACTCGCACGATCTAAGGGGAAATTACATGACATCAGACAATGACAGATCGTTCTTTTCGGAATAAACATATCAATCCGCGCGTGCACTTCGTAACTGCCAAACGTGATGGATAATGTTATGTTAATGTTTCCGTAACGCCAACAGCAACTTTTATATGTTTATTGTTTGAGGTTATGTTCAGGAAATGCAATGGCGTTCAGACTATTTACTAGGTCTGTTTGCTTTATGTTGTTTTCATTTTACGTACAATGCTACCATTTTGACGCTTGTTTCTGTCTGACAACTACTTACATTGTCCCTCAAATATTATTTCATACCTCTTTCAAATAAACCTGACAATGGCATCACTAAATATATGAATATCTTTTTTGTACTCGCATCATTCAAAATAAGGTTTATACTACCTCGGAAACCGATGGAAAGTTTGATTTTGCACGCTAGTGCGTAAAGTAATTGAAGAAACACCCATTTTTATGGTTCTAAATTTTAATATTAAAACTCTAATCGTACTTACTCGTATAAACACACATTTCAAGTAATTTATAAAAGAAATAGACGCATTAGCTTATAACGCCATCAATCAGACATATTGTAACAAACTTTACGAGAAAATATAAACAATTTGTTTTCAAATAGCAAATGTCAATTCATGGCACACTAATAGTTACAGAGCTAGGGTGCAAAATGATGTCTCATTTTTCCAGTGACAGAAATGGTTTTTTTTAATAGATTATGTCATGATAAACATGAGAAAAAGAAAATTAGATTTGGAAACGGGTGGTAGTTATAGATGGCGCCGATGTGAATTTGCCGATTTTAAGGGTGGTTGTTGAAATATTTTTTACTGGCTAATTTTAAGTTTAAATTATAGACTTTGGTATAATTAAGTAATAAAAATGGTAGACAGAAGTTTTGGTCGGTGACACATGCGCGACAATACCGGACAAAATACGCAATTTTTATGGTGTCGTGTGACATATTACTACTTGTTCACGATGAATAATGACAAAAAAATTATTGACAGATTTTATTGCTGGTTGCTCATTGGTAATAGAAACTCTGAAAGTGGACTGATGTAGGGATCACCACCCTTAAAATCGAGAATTTACATCGGCGCCATCTATAGTTGCCACCAGTTCCCAAATTTAATTTCATTTTTTTTTATGTTTATCATGACATAATCTATTAAAAATACATTTCTGTCACTGGAAAAAATGATACATCATTTTGCACCCTACTCTGTAAATATAAACTGTCAATATGAATTCACGCTTCACATTAAAATAAATAAATTAATATTTAAATAAATTTCGTCATTGTCGATTATATAATTTTCGCTCGTTACAAAAAGCATTGGACAAAACTCTTGCACGAACACGTCATTTGCACCATTCGTATGTATGTCTTCGATCACTTGTTAAGTAAATAGTTATTTTGCAGTTAATAGGATACTGGAGGAATTAAATTTATGTTTGTTAGGCTTGTGGTTCGTAGTAAAATTAAAACTGGTGCTAGTTCTATATGGTCGGTTGTTCGCTTCTCACAGTTTTTCACCGGATGTCATTCTCTGTGTTTGGTTGGCTCCGCCTCGCTCCAGCCGAATCCATCAATTAAGAGAAGACTCCGGTGAAAAAGCACATTTACCATGATGCCTCGGCAATGTTTGCGCTGCGCAGGAAAGACGTGTGCTCATTTCTTCCGTTATTTTCCTGCGACACAATGGCAGAGACAAGAGCATCACAAGAGGACTATGAACAACAACAGGGCCAAAGGAATATGAACAAGAGCGGGCGGAAGAACGACGCGGGCGACGATGGCGCCGTGAAAGACACAGACCAGCGGCGGATCTGACAAAATGAATAATGTTAATGTTTACCAACGCGAGATTTTTTAGATGGTATAGACAAGATTAATGTTTGCTACAGAAAGGCAAATTTCTAACCACTTAGATGTTCATTATTAACTACAAAAAACCAACTGAATCAATTCGGAAATAGAGGTACGAAAAGAAAAGCCTAGTTCAACTTGTTCTAAACTAAGTTTATATTTAAATTTATCCTAAAAGAATCACACAATGGAAATGAGAATCCAACTATACTATATTTGCAAAATATATCCCTTACGATAATGTCACATTCAGCAGTTTATTTATTTAATCTATAACAGGAACTAAATCCTAATTGCAGTACAGGGTTCGAACTCACCGAGCCGCAGTATGGTAGATCATATATATATATGTATTTTAGCTTAAGTGGTATTCGAACTCGAGATTTCCGTATTCGATGAATACAATTAAGAGAATAAAGTTATACTTTTTATCCCTAGGGAAGAATAGTATAGTATACAACAACGCTTTAATGGCGGCTATTATTCCCAGCGATGAACGAAGGTTGAAATAATCAAAGATAACTTATTTATTTAGCTGGATTACTTTGCTGACTTTATTTCCAGTTCTAGAATTACTTATTCTAATTTACTTTGAAGTAATTTACCCAAAATCAGTTAGGGTTGTTGATTTTACCAATATTCGGGACTTCGATTATTCGGAATTAATCAACCTTCGAATTTAGATCCGAACTTTTGAACTTTGGATTATTTCGAATTTTTCAATATTAGAATTTTCGAATTATTTGAAATGTTTTAACAACTCGAGGACAAGTCAGTCAGACTGCAAACTGAGCATCGAGGGTTCAATTCTCGTCTTAGTCATTCAATTGCCAGATCTTAGCCTCATCACAATTTTTGCTAGGGACGTGTTAGATATTCTTTAGCAGGGAGTTCAATTCACTAATCATATTATGGGATAAAAAAGGCATGGTACATTAGTAAAACAACTTCAATGCATTTGTTGTACATTTTATGTAATTATAAATTATAATTGAGATAGTAGATGTCTTCATTAAGATACCTAACCTTGTCGAGTTTTTGCGGGATACTTCGTCGTGTTTACTATTTAATTCGTGGTTGAATTTTCGAGAATTATGCGTGAGCGTGTTTGAAGATGACAGATGGCGTTAATTCAGTGGCAAAAAAATCGAAAATTAAAAAATTCGAAATGTTAAAAAAATTTGAAAGTTCGAAGCATCGAAGTTAGGTGGAAATCAACGATCCTAGTTCATTTAATCTTATTGTCTAATTTATCTCAACTGATTTAAGTAAACCAAGTGGCAAATGGAATACAGCTAATATTATGTATACTGTCAATAGTATAGAAATAAATATATATCCAATTCGATACAATTTAGCAAATTCTGAAATGTGTAACGTCGATATTTTATGAACGAATAAAACAAAAGGAAGGAAGAGTAAAGAGCTGACAAATCCTCGCGTAAAAAATCGCAGGAAGTCGCTTTGTGACAATAGCACATCATTCATTAGCGTTCTGCAAATGAAATGCTTTATGCTCCCGATTCAGGATTCAGGAGTCCTTCTCCCACGCCACTGCTAAAGGATGCGCTTGTTCATTCTCGCTTGTTTGTTTTGTAAGGATATCTCGGCACTTACTGGAATGACTCGTCCACGTTTCTCTGCACAATGAATACGACACAACAAACTGCCATTCAACGTCGACTGAAATATGTATATGTGTATGTATGTGTGTGGAAGGTGTAGGTGTATGCGTGCGGACTGCGTGCGCTGCGATATATGTTTTCATTAATTACACTGTGTGTGTTTGTTTCCGTGGAATGGATGTACTACATGGTGTCAGAGTTACCTAAACAAGTGCCAAGTCATTTAGAGTTTTCACGGATATCTGGATGAACATTATTTAGGGTACATTAACCAGGTTCATCCTCCCCTACCACTTGTTCCCTAATAAACATAGTATCATTTTACTTGTATCATTACAACTTGCTAAAGACTATCAACAATTTATTTATTTCTCATTCTGCACAACAGGATTTTAATCCTAATTATGGTAACTTACAGTAGAATCCAAATCACTCAAATACACTCATATTTGTCTGATATAATTATAACTAGCAAATACTTGGTAGACGCAAATTCTGTCCACTGGGTTGTAAAATAAATCACTCCTTGCACCCATTACTGGGTGTTGCATTCTGCCGTAGCAGGTGTTGGTAATTGATATATTTATAGGCGTAAAGTGCCGTCAAATAACGGTCCCCATAGAGCCACAGAGGTGATTTTAATAAATAAATATAAATATATCATCACGCCTTTTATCCATTACCGGGTGTTGCACTCGGTAAGTGATATATTTATGCGCGTGAAGTGCAGTTACCAGCCGTCTAATCACGGCCCCCAAAGATGTTAGTGGTGGATGAGCCACAGGGCTAATTTTCCATTAATGAAAATGTTTTGTCGGCTGTGGGGATTGAACCAGGGTTCTCATGATCTACAGACCAACTTGATATCACTGAGCCATTAAGGGGTAATTTTAATGTAGTGAAAATTGTTTGTCACGTCTGGAAATTGAACCAGGGGTTCTCAAAACGACAGTTCGATTCAATACCACCGAGCCACTTATCCCATTAGATTGTGACCATTTATAAATAATTATTATATTATTCCTCTTTTGCTCCTGCTGGATCAGAGAGCGACATATTGTCATTGCTGCCAACCTGCTAGATCTGTACACCTTCTTTATTCTCTTATTTTTTTGTATTCTTGTGTTGGTTGTTTTTAGATGATTTTCCTTGTTAATTCTTTCTGCTTTTGGCAGTACTTTTAGTTTGGTTCTCGTGTTTACTGTTTTTATTTCTTTGTTTACAGTTTTTTTTATGTTTCTGGTGGTCTACATGTACGTTTATTACATGCCAAAAAGAGTAAAATGTAGAAACATAACGATATAATTATTGTTAAATGTTCAAAATTTAAGAAAATTAAATAACTAACAGACCAATTTTTGACCTGTACCAACTAAATATGATGTATAGAACAATATTTAAGGAAAAAAATTTAGGTTATATATTACTAGTATTTTTTTCATTCCTGCTGAGAGTTTAATGAGCTATATCGCTAAAGCTACAAAAATTATTTCAATTTAGTTTACACCATTAAATTCACTATAACTTAATTATACTAACAAAATAAAATTGAGTATAAAATTTTGAGTCAAACAGCAGTAAAGTAGATTTGAAAAATTCCTGCTGACAATATTTGACCAGTTGTAACTCCAAAACTATAAAATATATTTAAATTTTGTTTACATAATTGGATTTAATGCAATTGAATTTATATTTGACTTTTTAAAATATATGATTTTAGTAAAAGTTTATTAAATTATTTATATGCACTGAAAGTTTGAATATAAATGTCGCGTGCAACAAATCCACAGTGAATTGAAACACAAAACTGATGAAATGAAAAATGCATACAGTGTTCCGGAATATTTGAAAGCAATCGCAGTGAATTGACTCCCTATGATATTATTTTCTGCATGCGCTTATGTAAATTTTCACATCATGTGTATTCATTTGTATACATAATTAATTTCGGAATAACTTTACATGCAATTATTTTTTAACCTAAACACCCAGAAATATTACTAATGTCACATTTCATACTCACTTGTACCTCATTAGAAATTAACATAACTTTTTATTCTGTTTTTCAATCCTTTAAAAACTTTAATATTTGCTACCGTCTATTTTCCATTCTCAAGTGCTTCCAAATTATTTTAAAGAAATAAGTTTAGGTAGTAGGGAAATTTGTCCTATGTATGCAATTTTTCTAAAGTGAAGTAACCACAGGGGTAATTTTAATTTGGTGAAAATGTTTGTCGGCTGTGGTGATCGAACCAGAGTTATCAGGATCCACAGGCCGACTCGATATCACTGAGCCATTACCACATAAATAAAAACTATATTCTTGACTAAAGTTACCAGATATTCTTGGAGTTATACTGGGAAGAAATTTTTATTAAGAAGAATTCAAGCACCACGACTATTTTAAAAAGTTGCAGGATTTTTTATAACAAGAAAATCGTTACTTAAAACATTTTAATAACTCTAGTGGTACATTATATACGAAGGGACTGACGTCCATCATTTAATCCTGAGGGTGAAGTTGATTATTACAGGCGCGGTGGATGAGCGTGATAAAGCACATCTCTTAACATACTGTGACGTCTCCCGAACCAAGGTTCGTCAGTTCGAATCCGCCTGTCGACAAAGTATGATTTGTAGTTAAATTAAAAAATACAGTTACTTTTATTAATCATATTCGGGCGCTATAAGCTAGTCACTTATACATATGCCTTAAAAAGTAACATCGACTACGGTAACCGGCAATACGGCAGCGTAAAAACTGCGGCTCGGTATTCCCGGTAAGCCCAGGCTCGATTCGGGCTGTAGCGCCATTGAAGAAGAAGAAGTTGATTATAATCCCTACGGGCTTAAGTGCATTTTAGTCCTGTAGTATGTACACTACATTTTGCACTTTCAACCGTACATATTGAATTAATGATTGACTTGACATATAATTCACAATAACAGCATTATACAAATTTTAGGTAACTTAATATATATATATATATATATATATATATAAAATAATATTTGTTGCTACAGTAATGCTTGTTTAACTGCCAATTTAAGCCCGGCAGGATTAAATTTGAAATTAAAATTTAAAAGTGACACATAATATAGGTAATTTACTCTCGAAAGTGTGAAAAGTAATTTCGAAATGTTTGATGAGAAAATGTTGCAAACATGTATAAATGATAGATGATTTATGTTTTTTATTGTTAAATTAATTTGTTAATGTATCAAATCGAGAAATACGTGATCGAAGCAAAAGTACATTATTGGGGGAATATTGAGTTCTGTGCAAATTAAAAATAAGAGAAATGGGTGTACAGAGTGTATATTTTTCATTATCGTGGGAATATCAAAACCATGTCCACAACAAAGAAGCGGTGAACCTCCATAAATAAAAACAAAACCTGTATCACGCATTAAAAATATATCGCAAAAAATATTCCCGGTAGGGTATCTGTCCTCCGCCATGTAAACGATAAACAGCGTCGCACCGTGCGAAGTTTTAAATCCCGAATTCGGGGCCGCGGACATAAATCTATCGGCGAGCGTGCGTACGCCACGCAGAGTATGCAGAGATACCGCACCGCGGCGCTGTATTACAAGAAATAAAAGGGTACGCGCCTGGAGCAATGATTAAATCTTTTTTGCCGAGTAACATCTAAAGGGGAAACCAATTCAAAACGTGAGCTGGAAACATGAAAAGTCGATAGATGGCTGTGTATTGATGGGTTATTTCCGTGTCAGGAAACTGGGACGTGTGTTTCTACCAGACACGTACCTGCTCCTTCGGGCTCCAACTTGCTCCTGCTGCTGTCGCTGGTCGCGCTCTGGTTTCTTCTGTGCTCTCTGGTCGCAGACTCAATATGCAATCTGCTGTGATGCTACCACACTACGCTTCATGTTTTCTTCTTTTTGTCACGGACGACACAAACAAATGCGAGATACGATATTGAATTGTATACATATTTGTTTTCTACATATTTTATGTCCCACGTTTAAACTTATTATTTATTTATTTTATTTATTTATTTGTTACTCTACACAACATGAACTCAATCCCAATTACAGTACAGGGGGCCTACATGTTATAGTGACATCTGAAACACTCAGATACCATCGTATTTTTGGATTTAAATTGAAGTCAGTGAGATTTAAACACACCACCTCTAGCTTGTTAATAGCCTTTATCCACTGAGCTATAGTTGTGTATGCTTATATTTTTAATGCTTCTAGAAACTCCATTTTTCCAATTTACGAGTGAATATTAGAATTAGGACCACTCAAATATTCATTCAATGTATTCGTTATTCTAATGGAGAAACATTTTTGTCAGTCAGTTAAACTCAAATAGCTATGTTATAATAGAATATTAGCCTCTTTTCGCAGTACTTTAAGACATTGTTATGATTAATTTCGTCGTCTGGGAATATATTTTCTCTATAATTACTTTAATCTTAGCACCTATGACTATCATTGTCCTTTATCGATGAATAATGCTCCAAATTCTGGCATATCGCATGCAAGGACGGTATATACATAGAGATTACTTTGTGTATTGGATCTTCGGAGTTGTGTGCAGCACTGCCCCGTATCGTGTTTGAACAGACGTGCACTTCTCCACCACGACGTGACTTTGTCGCTACTATCGCCAACCTATTCAGAATTCACATCATTGCGAACGCCAAAAATATACACTACATAAATTTGTTCTTTTTATAATTATCCCAAATTTGTTTATGAAATTGTAAATAAATATATATATATATATATATATATATATATATATATATATATATATCATCACGCTTTCTACCCATTATTGGGTGTGACACTCTGCCGAAGCAGATCTCGGTAAGTGATATATTTTGCGCGTGAAGTGCGATTACCAGTCGTCAAATCACGGCCCCTAATGATGTTGGTGGTGGAGGAGCCACAGAGATAGTTTTTGAAATTATGAAAATTGTTTGTTTCAGAAAAATAAATTAAACTATATGATTAATCTAAAATTTTTTTTTCCAAATACACTTCTAGCTTCTGTTTATTATCGTATGTTTCCTGATTTTGATTCAAATACTTTTTGTCCCAGGTAATTTTTTATTTGAATAAATTTGGACATATAATTAAAGATACCAGCCCTCGAGCAAATGCTCTCGGATCATAAATGCCAAACTCTTCGATATATCGATAATGAACCTAGCTATCGGTATATTACCTATGAATAATTATTCAGTATTGGAAAGAATAAAACTAGGGCAGTAGGCCAAGCTTGTAGGAATGTGTAAGCGGATTGAAAAGAGAATCCCAGGCTAAGACAAAGTTCTTGCTCGAAGATGATTGCAACTAACAAGAGACGTTTAATTGAAGTAAAATTCAATCGAAGAGTGATGGCGGAAACGGGTTTGAGAATCGCTCGTTCAAGACGTTGATGCACTCGCGGGCCTTTCATATTTAATCAGCCAAGTATAGTAATACATTCGAGCGTGAATAAAGGATGAGCAACAAACGAATGGACCAAAGTGCTTCGCGATGTTTAAAATGAATTAGGAATGAATAACGTGGGAATTTCCTTCAACGCCTACTCACCGTTCACAACTTAAATGGCAATTTATAAATTCCTCGACATTGAATTCATCGAAATGAACCCGTAATTAGTACCTGAAAGGGATTGCTCTTCCATTCTCCGCGAGCTGCTTTCACATCGTTCTCCTCTCCTCTCCACTGCTTCAATGAAGCGCACCCCTTCGTTAATTTCTCTCGCTTCATTCAGGTAGTCATACGCAGGAGTGATAGATGATCGTTTCTCAAACTTTACCCCATTATTACCGCATTGTTTCAGCCAAGAAAATATTATTACTTTCCCATGCAAATTATTTACTTTCAACAGTTTGCCATCGTATATTTTCTTCAGACATACAGTCCTAAATTATTTTACAGAAAAGCTAGTCAAATAATATATCTACCATTTTTATTTCAGGCATTTTTCTCTTGAATAATTTGTAAAAAATTTACAATGTATTTTCATAATTTGTACTAAGCTTTCGATGTGATATTTTTTGTTTGTTTGGGCGACACATTTATTAGAAACTTTGTTAAGAGATTCGAATACCAGCTCTTAGAATTTTCAAAAAGTGTCGCACTGTTACAATGGATCTACCCCTGCTTGCAATAATACATAACAATCGGTAAAGTCCTTCAAATCTAGTAGAGAGCTAAGGTGCAAAATGATGTCTCATTTTTTCCAGAGACAGAAATGGTTTTCTAATAGATTATGTCATGATGGGGTGGCTAGCTCAGTGATATGAAGTCGGCCTGTGGATCCTGGAAACTCTGGTTCGATTCCCACAGGCAACAAACAATTTTCATAATTTAAAAAGCTACCCCTGTGACTCCTCCATCACTAACATCTTTGGGGGACGTGATTTGACGACTGGTACCCGCACTTCAGGCGCAAAATATATCACTTACCGAGATCTCCTTCGGCAGAGTGCAACACCCAGTAATGGGTAGAAGGCGTGATGATATATTTATTTATTTATATTTTATATGTCATGATAAACATGAAAAAAGAAAATTATATTTGAGAACGGGTGGCAACTATAGACGGCGCCGATGTGAATGCGCCGATTTTAAGGGTAGTTGTTGACCCCTACACCAGTCAACTTTCAACTTGTATCACCAATGAGCAACCAGCAATAATTCTGTCAATAACTTTTTTGTCATGTATTCATCGCGAACAAGTAGTAATATGTCATACGACACAATAAAAATTGCCTACTTTGACCGATTTTGTCACGCATACGTCACCGGCCAAAACTTCTGTCTACCATTTTATTACTTAATTATACCAAAGTCTATAATTTAAACTGAAAAATAGTCTGTAAAAAATATGTGAACAACCACCATTAAAATCTGCGCTTTCACATCGGCGCCATCTATAGTAGCCACCCGTTCCCAAATCCAATTTTCTTTTTTTCATGTTTATCATGACATAATCTATTAAAAAAACCATTTCTGTCACTGGAAAAAATGAGACATAATTTTGCACCTTAGCTCTCCAACTATAGGAGAGATTTACTAATAACTAGTATTTTTTGTTTATATTATAATTCTTCTTAAATCTGCAAAGATATTTGAGGAACATGTATGTAAAGTCAGAGATATATTGTGGTTGAATATTTGATCTCATTACGATGACATATTAAGAACAACTGTCATGCATAATGCCGCGAAGGTGGTTGTCGTTGTCGTCTGCCGTCATAGAGGCAGCATGACAAAGGCGCTCAGCGTTCCAGTGACATGGAGAGAGCGATATTGCTAGACTTTCTGGCGGTTAGCTGCTGCGCCGCGTCAAAGAGATCGCGACGACTGATAACGAGCGAAGCCAAATTACTCCATTCCTTTATATTCGTAACTTGTACGCGGGCTCCGCGTATAATTCTATTGTTCGTGGCGGCATTCAAACCCGGCCACGATGCTCAGATCAAGACGCAATAGATTAACACATCCTTAACTCACTGCCAAGCAGAGCTGACGTCATTAACCCGAGACATCGAGACAAACATGTGAATGTGATGCTGGCAAGTTAGCAACTTTACTACTACTTACAAACAAACTCAGCTTGTGATCTAACAAACGGAATTGCCTGCAGATTATATGCACTGAACAGTTGCACAAAAACAAATTGAAAGAAAAGCATGTGTTTTAGCCTTAAAAAGCAGCCTTAAATACTTCTTTTTGGCCCATGGGCTAAAAAGAAATAATTTCTATAGATACAGAAATAAAATGATAATTTTTGTTTATTGTGAATACTTGATTCTGCAAAATGTAATTTTGACATATAACCTATTTACATATTTTAATCTTTTGAACATGTTATTAAATGTTATTTTGTTATGCACAAAATCTTGTATGTACCACGGGTGAAATTAGCGTTTCTGACCCTGAGCATGTTATTAGTCCTCGGCGCTTTGCGCCTCGTGCTAATAATCATGCCACGGGCCAGAATTGCCTGTTTTCACCCTTGGTACATAAATAATTAGTATGTATCAAAGGTAAAAAACAGGCATTTCTGGTCTGCGGCATGATTATTAGAACGAGGCAGAAAGCGCCGAGGTCTAATAACATGCTCAGAGTAGAAATGCTTATTTCACCCGTGATACATACCACTAACATATTTGGGGACCGGAACTTGACGGCTGGTAACCGCATAAATATATCACTTGCTGAGATCTGCTTCGGCAGAGTACCATACCCAGTAATGGATAAAAAAGCATGATGATATATTACTATTATTATTATTATTATACATACAATATTTTATGCACATCAAAATAACATTTAATTATATGTTCAAAAGATTAAAATATGTACATAAGTTATGTCAAAATAACATTTTGCAGAATCAAGTATTCACAATAAACAAAAATTGTCATTTTATTTATATATCCATAGGAATTATATTCGTATGGCTCTAGGACTAAAAAGAAGTGTTTAAACCCGTTTTTTAGGTTTAAAACATTAATTTCGGCCCAGTTGTGCATTAATATCTTTATATAATAAATGTGCATTTTTTGTAGCCTAGCAACGATACTGTAATACAGGAATAATGCACTTTGCGGACATAAAACATACCGGAAAGGTGTTCGTTCAATCGAAAGAAAACAATTTTTTGTTTAAAAACGTTGTCGCTTTTGAGGATATCTTTACGGAAGTATTCACATCTATAAACTATTATTGTATGAATATAACTTTGTTGTTGAAAGTATTTTGAAACAATGTTGTTGACAATGTAGAGAAGAGACAACAATTTTAGTAAATCCTATAAATCTATAAGCACGTACAAGGAATCTATTTATGCATAAAGCTAGTAGCAAATACGATTTGACCTGTATTCACATGCATATCGCTGAAGCTTTGCGTTTGCGATGCTCGGCGTCGGCAGCGTCGTGTTTCCCACGGTCGCCCCCTGCCTTTTGATCTTGATTCATCCGCGAGACGCCCTCTTATTATGTACATCGGTGTGTAAATGTTATTCCGCAAATAGAATCGGCGCTTGTCTTTTTGTAAACTGTACGTGCGCGGGCAAGCTAAACAGCCTCGGGTCGCTATTTTTACTTAGCAACTCTCGGATTCTTGCGTTTGCGTTCGACGAGTGTTCGACGTTCATGCGTCGCGACGTTCGCTACATTCGTGGCGTCCTCTTTACTCCACTACCCGTTATCCGCTATATTCGTTCTGGTTTTGTTTGAACAGAGAAACATTTTATTTTTAAAATCTTTGTTACTTGAACGCGTCGACACACATGCGACTGACAATGTGCTTGATTTTCTTTTTATATCGGATTTTCCTTCTTCTTATTTCAATTTATCCTTTTATGAAACAATGAAGTGGATTGTGTTGTAGTCTTCGGAATTCTTTTACGAATATTCATAACTTGAACAAATACTTTATTTACTTTCCAAAACAATATAAAATATTAGGATACTCGTACTAATGAAAATTATATCGCACGTAGTTTGCGTGGTATTATTAAAAACAAGAAAAAAGTTGTAACATCCAAATTGTAGATGTAAGCTGGCATTAAAAACAGGTTTTTGTTGGTGGACTATCAAATTTACATAGGAGCTTATGAGAGCTTTTACACACATTCATGTTGTTTTCCTTTTTATTTGTACATATATATTGTTTGTAGCCAGTTTCAATTTGATATTTTAATTACTTTCAAAATAAAGTAGAACTAAAAAAACTATATAAATACGTACATGTAACATCTGAATATATTGATATAGGATGTTACTATGCGTTTGGTTTTTTAGTATACTAATTGCTAACTGCACCAGCAAAACTTTAAATTTAAATAAATAAAAGCAAGTCGAAGTGTACTCGTATATGGAAGAAATTATTGATATTGCGCATCTTCATATTATGTTTACTTTTTGAGATATAGCCACGGAAACGTCGAAAATCTGGTATATATATTTTTTTAATTCAATATTTCGAAAGGTTTATATTTTATAAACTAAGCAAGGTATGTAGATGCGTTTAATTGCTTTGAATTCCCCGGATCGAAATTGATTTATAAGTAATTTTTCAGCTAATTATAAGCGCCTTAATTTTTTTTTAATTTCTTAAGGGTCCCTTTGGTTTTTTTCGATTTTAGGCCAATTTCAGACAATTTGCTCATATATGTATTTTCACCCGTTGAATTGAATGGTAAAATCCCCAAATATATATATTTTCTAGTATTTGAGATATTGTTCAAACACTGATTTTTAAATTTTGCTGAAAA
Organism: Pterostichus madidus; assembly: GCA_911728475.2. Lineage (NCBI taxonomy): Eukaryota > Metazoa > Arthropoda > Insecta > Coleoptera > Carabidae > Pterostichus > Pterostichus madidus. The sequence goes on from OU452305.1 coordinate 41,252,786, forward strand.
TTTCATTATAAATTAAATGAAACACGAGAAATTCAATGCCGATGAGCGCATGTTCATATCTCGTTTAGTTTTTGAGAAATAATCGGAAATTTGGAAAATCTGATGTGGTATTTAAAAAAAAAGTTAGTCTTTCGGAGGCTATATCTTAAAAGTTAAACAAAATATGAAGATGCGCTCAATGGCAATGCATTCGTCGTGTACGAATTGACATATATGCAAATTTTTAACAAATTTTTAGCGATTTAATTTTTTGTAAATTTCTTAACGGGTAATTTCAAACTATTTACTCTAAAATTCTTTCTCGTACGAATATTGCAACGAAAATTTTACATACATGTGTATTTAAACCCGCTGACTTCAATGGCAAAATCCCCAAATACATAAGCCTTCTAGTTTTTGAGTTATTATTAAAAAAAATTTTATGAAAAAAAATTCAAGAAAATTTTAGAAATTTTAAAAATTGCTGAAAATTTCATTATAAGTTAATTGAAGCACAACAAATTCAATGCCATTGAGCGCATGTTCATATCTCTTTTAGTTTCCGAGATAAAGCTTCGAAAAAGTCGAACATCTGATATGGCAAAATTTTTGAAGAGTTCAACTCTTTCGGCAGCCTATATCTTAAAAACTAAACAAGATATGAAGATTCGCTCGACGACATTGAATTCCCTGTGTCCGTATTGACATAATAAGCAAATTCTTAGCTCATTTTAACAGATTTATTTTTTTGAAAATTTATTCACCTTTGATTTTCGATTTTAGTTCAATTTCGGACTGTATACTCTAAAATGCTTTCTCGAACGAATATTATAATATAAAATATATATTCATATGTATTTTGACCCGCTGAATTCAATGGTAAAATCCACAGTCTACTAGTTTTTAAAAAAATCAATGCCGTTGAGTGCATCTTCATATCTCATTAAATTTTTTAGATATGGCCTCCGAAATGTTAATAATCTGAGGGTATAATTGATTCTTGTTGGGCAGATGAGCAAATAAATATCATGCCTGAAGTTATTATTGAGTAGTAAATGAATAAAATATAGTTTCGACATATTTATTTTATTTACTGGCAACTTTTCGCTTTTCCAATCCTAGCTAGTGCGCTGTGAAGGCAGCAGTGATTAGATCTCTTGAAGCTTATTCCAAAGTAAGAATTACTTTTTTACAGCGCAGGTAATCTTGTTTTTTACGTTCGGTACCAGTTACGATTTAAATCATCGAAGTAGTTACCCGCTTCTCCAATTTGAGTCGGCGTGAAAGGCGTTCAAATCTCGTGAATTGAAGTAGGCCAACTTTTCCGAATATCGTCGCGTTTTCTTTTTTACTTTCTTTCAATCTTACGAACTGAAAATGGATTCGTTCAGTAAAATAGTATTCAATTTTTTAAATTATACCGAACGGCAATTTTCGTGCGCTAAAGTATTCACCATCGTGAAAGCACAATGCACAAGAAAATTTTTATTTATTTTTTATTGCCTTGGAATATTTTCACAGCGTTTCGCATTTATAATAAATGATTATTCAAAATTTCGTAAAGCTTTCGTCGTCATAAAGTTTCTCCAGTGTGCGTGCGAGCATCTAGTCACATATGAGCACAGGTCAGGTCAGCAGGGAGGGATTACCCCGACTTCAGCACGGGTCAATTACAGAAGTTTCTGGGCTGAATTTCATTTACGCTCCATCCGAGTCAGTGATCCTTGGTTTGTCGTCGGGACGACGACGGCGACGCCGACGTTTCATTAGATAAATGTTTGACTTACAGTTTTCTTTAAAGTTACCCCGAAGACGTTTGGTTGCCGTCCACAAACGACCGAGACTTCGCACTTTGCGAATTCTAATATGAATTGGCAAAGCCGTTTTGACCCTGTGGAAATTTTCACGTAACAATGTCGTTAATAATTCTTCATAGTTGCCATTTACTTGAGAACAAAATAATTAACTAATTCTAATGTAGTAAAAAGTGCTTACTTTCCTGACCAATTTTAGTATGGAAAGTAAGTTTTAACAAAAACAGTGAAATAAAGTACGTATCCAAAGCTACAACAAAAATAACAGTCTGTTAAAGTATAAAACAGTCTGGTAAAGATTTAACCTGACTGTTATTTTTGTTGTAACCTTGGATACGTAGTCTGCTGTTAGTACAATTCATATAAAAAAATTGAAACATTTTGAATTATTTATGATTAAATATTGATTAAATTAAACGGTTCCAGAAAAAATAGTATACATAATACGTCAGGAAGGTATTTTTACTTGACTTTAAACGTCTTTTTTTGTATAATATAGGTATTCATTTTTGTGTCATCCTTTACTGTTATTCGTAAGCGACAAATACTCCCAATGATGTGAAAAATGAAAAGATGAACGTTTGTATTGGGTCCAGGTGTAAAGTTCTAAAAATAAATGATTGGAAATTAACATGGAGTAATGCAGGAGAAAAACAATATCACAAAGACATTGGTACAGCAAACGAATCAACGAAAACGTTTAAAAAGAACCGTTACAGAAAAAGAATGTGCTCGGAAGGAAAACACCAGGTCCGACGAACCGAAAAAATCAAAATTAATTTCGGGGCAAGCGGCCCGCACAGAAAAAAGAAAGAATGGAAACAATGAGCAAGAGCAGTGTTCAGTAGCGTTCAGTAACGTTCAGCTCAGTGTCCTCTCTCACAATCATCATCGTGTAAACTTTGATCGCTCGAATTCAAAGTGAAAATTTCAATTTAAAATACACAGCACTGGGCGACGGTTAGAGGAAGACGGACACGCGCTGTTCTCATTCGTTTTGTCTTCCTTTTGCTTCATAACGAACATCAAACAGCCCTCGGGCCCTTTAGTACGGTTGCGCGAATTTGTCTGCTTGCAGCCGTGAGCGAACCAAAGAGCCAACTAAGTAAATAGGCTAACTGCTAACTAGCTCTGGAACTTTGCAACTTATTGAATGGTCTCTCCAGAATGACCCACGCGATGCTTAGCGTCTCATTCTGACAACCTCCAGAACCGGACTTCACATCTATCGACACTTGATCGTGACAGGAATACCCTAATTTATCGTCACTGTAAAGATGAGAAAGATACTAATGCCCAGTTGCACCACTTTGGTTTAAATATCCCATTTAACAAATTTAAACAAAGTTTAAAATAACTATTTATGTATGCAGGGCAGAAAGGAGTATATTAACGATAGGGCATGGAGATTGTTGGCACTTTCAGCTCGGAGTACACACATATAAAAACCCATAAAAAATAATTTTAAATCATTTTTGACAGTCGTCCTTTTAGAATTCATTGCTTATATACATAGATAATTCGTAGCGCATCCACCAAATAATACCATATATATTTTCCGTTTACAAACGATTGCAAATAATTTTAGAAAAATGGGTAATATTTAATTTTCAGTATTAGTTAGAGCGCTAAGGTGCAAAATGAGGTATATTTTTTTCCAGTGACAGAAATGGTTTTTTAAATAGATTATGTCATGATAAAAATTTAAAAAAGAAAATTATATTTGGGAACGGATGGCGACTATGGATAACGCCGATGTGAATGCGTCGATTTTAAGGGTGGTTGTTGAAATATTTTTACAGGCTAATTTTAAGTTTAAATTATAGACTTTGATATAATTAAGTAATAAATTTGGTAGATGGAAGTTTTTGCCGGTGACGCATGAGCGACAAAACCGGTCAAAGTAGGCAATTTTTGTGATGTCCTGTGATATATTACTATTTGTTAACAATGAATACATGACAAAAAAATTATTGACAGAAATTATTGCTGGTTGCTCATTGGTGACAGAAGCTCAGAAAGTAGACTGGTGTAGGGGTCAGAAGCTCTGAAAATGGACTGGTAAAGGGATCAACAACCATCCTTAAAATCGGCGCATTCACATCAGCACCAGCTATAGTAACCACCCGTTCCCAAATCTAATTTTCTTTTTTACATATTTATCATGACATAATCTATTAAAAAAACCATTTCTGTCACTGAAAAAATGAGACTCTCTAACTATATCTTTGAATTAAATTTGAAAATAATTTAGGTGAGATTGAAAGTAATCGATTATGTGAACGTCCGAGGATGAATGAGAGAATATTATTAATGGTATAATTAATATGTGAGTCAAAAGGATGTGAAAATAATTTATGAATGTAAATGAGGGACAATGTTTATGTTAAAGTAATTTTAACGTATTGGTTTGTGTTTGATGCACAGGGGAGTTTAAATATCTCCTAATCCGGAACTGAATGAAGCAGTGGGTGCACGTCGTGGTACGTGCACATTAAATGCTATCTGAATATAATTGTTTTGCCGTTAGAATTCCAATTATAATATGTCCAGTGTAACTGCAAATTTACTTAAATGTTTCGGCTGGTATTAACTGTAACTATGTCTATTGTTCGGCTATACGCGTGGCGTGCAGGTCGCCATTCGAGTGGCTGGAGAGACTCGACTCCTGAACCAGAAACAGAACAACGTTCTCGACTCGTATTCGAAAGCACAAGCCACAGAATCTTGTTTAATTCAAATTGTTTCGCGTGTGTTCGCTCATTTTGTGAGAAATGCCACACTTTGTTTAACTTTACTTACAGCGAATACGATTCACTCTGCAATTACCCAAACTTATAATAATTTATTTATTTGTCAATCATGGTAAATTGAATGGTCAGTTATAATTTGATGAGAGGAACTTATTTTAAATGAATTTATTGAAAAAAAAATAGTAATAATAATTGAGAAAAGGGTAAAATGGCTTGATATAAATTTATTTATATTTGCTGAAGCCTGTTTTCTCTTTATAGTTTATAAATTTTATGAGAGAAACTTTTTATGGATGACACAACTTCATTAAAGTAGCAAAATTAAAATATTAATGTAACAAGTAAATTTAAAAGTGCCATTAAAAACAACAAAAGCAAGTAAGTAACGTCGTTAAATCTTTAAACGAAAGTAATTAAAATCTGGCCATAAAATATCCCGTGGTGGTCTGACATTGTACACCTTAACTGCGGAACTAATTCCAGCGTCGTTGTGTGAATCTGACCGTAAATACGTAAAATATGATCGTAATTCGACGGCGTACGGCATCCGTGTTTCAATTACCCCTTTACGCCCGTATAAATTAGATTGCCCCACGTGAATTCGTGCAGTGTTCGGTTCCGTTCGCCCGCGTGCGCATAACTGCAAATGCAATTTTAGAAAGTCTCGCGCAATAAAACGGATACACTTTACGTCTTTACGACATGTTTTTATGTAAAAAGGAAAGGAAAATGTTTTGCTGTTACCAGCGCGTCTGTAAGATTGGTTTTTTACGCGGCTCGCTTCATTCTGCATGGACGCGCTATTTCTCCTCATTGTAGAAGGTTACCACGCTAGCTTTGTTTATTTTCACTTCTGCTCTACTGTTACCATGCCAACCAAACTCACACAGAGACGGACCTTCGTCTAGCCGAAAGGACACAGCCACCATTACAAAATTATAAAATATTTCTAAAAAAAGATTACAAGAGCGGTGTTGTTACACTTTGACAGCTGATGCGTTTTTGAAGGTAAGCGTTGACGTTTGACGTTTGACGTTAGGTATGGGGATACCAACTGTACTAACTGTAATGTCAAAATATTAATTAATAATAAAACATTAGTAAATAAGTAATTATTTACTAATGTTTTAAAAAAAATAAGCTTTATCTGTGCAAAAGTGTTAAAAAATCTACTAAAACTTCGATTTAAATAATAATACAAATTCTCTTCTATTATTTTTTTTTCATCGTAACGCCATCTGTTGTCAATCAGAGGAACTTTATCTGATATGTTAGAAGTGTGCGTTATAATAACATATCAATGTATATTATTTTCAACTTTCTATAGTAGTTTTTGATGTTATTATGATTGCTTTCATAAGTGGTCGCCTGAAAAAAAAATTTACAAATAAATGGTCGCCATTTTACAATGGTGGAGCAAAATTATGATATTTTAATATCTTTGTGATGCTAATTATATGTACATTCCGAAAAAAAAAACAATTTCCTAAATTAACCCTAATTCCGCTGAAACCGGAAGTTACATAAAATAAGGGAAATAGTCTTGGTGTTGGTCTTACGAGATACATCCTTTATATGATATGAAAACAAGCGATATTTATTTAAATCCGTCCCTGCTGCAACATTTACTTGCTTTCCTTTTAAGCTGAATACCTGTTACACAGTTATACCTTATTTATTTTCTAAATATATTGTTCTAAAACTTTCTACACAAAGTTGTTTTTGTGATCCATAAAATTCAGAGCTATTCAGGGGTTTCTAAGTTATTCTCCATCCCCTCTAGTTTAACGGTCTAATCTTTCGTGTGCTGTGCATGCTTGGTTGAACCAAAACAAATGTCACCCCATGTTGCCAAGGAGCTGTCATCCGCATAAATAGCCAGACTGGAACAAGTGAAAATAGTTTCACTTACCCCTTTGTTTCCTAGGGCTTTACAAGGGTATCGCTGTCTTTGTTGATAGCTATTGATTCACTGCTTGATGATGACCTTCAGGTCAAAGTTTCACATATAAGAACTTTCAAGAACCTTTCGAGATATTGTTTATTAGATTACCAATATTAGCGGGTTTAATTTTCGTACAAATCTGTTAAAAGCTTTACAACAAAATTAAATATTAAACGTCGTATTATGAGACCTTGAATTATAATACGAGTATACAATATTATGAACCACACTATAGCATATTTGATACATAATCATTAGGGTGTCCATTATTTTCGCAAAGTCGGAAATTTGATGCTCGCACTCTCTAAAACTACTCATAATCAATTTAAAAAAAATTGAGCTGACTCCCAGGTCTCAATATTGGCATGTAGTTTAAATGGGGAAATTGCTTATTCCGATACTTTTATCCATAACTTTTTATCATTTAGACCTAAAAATATTTCAAGATAATAAAATTTAGATTCATGTTTTTTGCTAAGTTTAGATTCTTACGTATTTTTTCATTTTAGATATATGTTTGCCCTAAACTTATTAATTTCGTAACTTAATTTAATTGGCTGTTATACTTTTATTTCAACTTTTGACCTGAAGATGGCCATAACCTTGGCCGAAACGTTGTCAGTACATCTTCAATAAAATAACTACAACTTTAAGCCTCTCGTCCATTATTACCTTACCAAATTAAGGGCTTCGTTATGTTATACAAAATATAACAATTAAGATTCTAATTAATTTTAAAACATTGCTCTACTCGTTCATAATTAGATTATTTTACTGTATTGTATTCGAATGGTGGTAGCAAAGTTTGAATTCTGTAGCATTGTGAGTAATAAAGAAAGCGAGTTGGTAATAAGACGGTGGGCAACCTAGGAGAAATAAGAAAGAGATGGAGTGGTAGGAGAGACTTGCGACTTCTACGGAAAGAATCGTTACCTAAAGTACTGGTTCTATTGCACCCTGAAGGCAGGACCTCAACTCGGGAACTCATTTGGAGCTTTGTTTTTCCTTCTGTTTTTCGATTTATCGTAGCCACGCTGATGAACTCATTGACTGATGGTTCGTGCAACAAATACCAACACACGGTTTAGGTTTTAGTTAGACATTTTACTGTTAGTTGTTATCAACAAACTAAAGAAAGCATGAATACTATCTTAGTTGCCAAGAACAGACAACTGCTAAAACATTTTTCGCTTTGTTTCTCTTTGTATTTTCGCAAATAAATAAAACAAAAATAAGTTTATCCAAGAATTAAGTTGCATTTTTTGTTTTAATACCTACACGGTAAATTTGGCTTTCGATACATTGATCACATTCGACGAACAAATATATATAAAACTAAACAGGACAACAAATACCTATATAACAGTTGAACATATATTTTCTTGGTAACATTGACATTTAAAATGTATTTTGCATTTTCCTGGTTCCCTAGTGCATTTTTTTTTACTGAATTATTAAAAATCAACACTTTATACTAAATATTTTGAGTAGATGGTTCAGTTGTATTGAGACAGCCTGTGGATCTGAGAACTCGGGTTCGATTCCCACAACTAACTAACTATTTTCACTACATTATAAATTACCCCTGTTGCTACCGTTCCACTAACATCTTTCGAGGCTGCGATTTGATGGCTGGTAATTCACATTTGTTTCTGTTTACGGGTAATTTAAAAAAATATGAAATTGGGGATTTCACCATTTAATTTCTCATATATTTTTACATAATTATGCATATTTTGATCCTCAATATATTTTTTAATCGCCGGAATCGTGATCGCTAAAATGTCTGTTAATGAAAATGCCATTTTTTTTATTGAACCAGTTTAAAAATCTAAAATTTTTAAAATATATTTCTATATAAATCAAACTATGAGAAATTGAATGCCGTTGAGCTCATCTTCATATCTCTTTTAGTTTTTGAGTTACAGAGATTTTAGACGTTTTAAAAATCTCATCTATGAAGACCCATATCTCGAAAACTAAAAGAGATATTGAAATGCGGTTTGAACGAGTGTATTTCTCGTGCTTTACTTAACTTATATTGAAATTTTGAAAATTTTGAAATTTTTACAATTTTTTTGAAATTTTCTTTTGCCCATATTTCAAAAAATTGAAAAGATAATGAAAATCTGTGAACACCAGTGAATTTCCCTCGTAAAAGTACATAGGTATGCAAAATTTTATAATTTTTTCTCCACGGATACAATTTTTAGAGCAAAAAATCTAAAAATGGCCAAAATTCGTAAAAATCTTAAGGGGTACCCCTTTAAAAATATTTAAAAAACAGTGATTTTTCGTTTTTTTGTAATAAAAACTTTATCTGAGCGAATTTTTGGCTGAAAATTTGCATATCTATGTATATTTACGAGAGGAATTCACTGGTGTTCACAGATTTTCATTATCTTTTCAATTTTTTTAAATATTGAGAAAGTAAAATTTTTACGAAAAATTCAAAATTTTCAAAATTTTTAAAATTTCAGTATAAGTTAATTGGAGCACGAGAAATACACTCGTTCAAACCGCATTTCAATATCTCTTTTAGTTTTCGAGATATGGGCCCTCAAAGTTGAGCTTTTCAAAAAGTCAAAAATTGCTGTAACTCAAAAACTAAAAAAGATATTAGGATGCGCACAACGGGATTCAATTTCTCGTAGTCTGAATTATGTAGAACTATATTATAAAATTAATTGATTTTTAAACTGGTTCAACCAAAAAATGGGCATTTTCATTAACAGACATTTTAGCGATCAAAATATGCATAATTTTGTAAAAATATATGAGAAATTAAATCTTTAAATCTCCACTTTTAATCTAGTTTCATATTTTTTTAAATTAACCGTAAACAGAAACAAACGTGAATATAAACATCTAAATAAGTAGTATATATTAAATTTTTCATTTCATTAATCCTTAAAATTTATATAAAAGTTTGCAACGAGATGAATCTTTGGAAAAATGTATTTTAAAATTTGTAAATAACATCTGACGACCCTCCTTTCATATCTTCGCGACCCCTTCGGGGGTCGCGGCGCACACTTTGAAAACCACTGTTATTTACGATGGATGTATGCTTGTGAAGCCAATGGTGTTGATCCCGATTTCAACAAACGCGCAAATGATGGAAAGGGAGCAACATCTCATTATATACTGTTTACATTAACGAACAAGGTAAACAAGACCTACGCATGCTAGATACATACGCATCCAAATCATCTTCTACCCTATATACCCTTATGTGGAATCTACAATCATTTCTGTATAGTGACACTGCAAGATACTTGAGTTGTACATTCTCCAATATTATATATTATTATTATTATTATTATAAATGAAAGATTTCTTTATTTTATAAATTTTATGAGGTAGGTGGCTCAGTGGTATCAATTTTATAGATTTGAAAACCTCAGTTTGATTCCTAACGCCGACAAACAATTTTCACCACATTAAAATTACCTCTCTGGATCCCTCTTCACTAACATCTTTGGGGGTCGTAATTGTATGACTGGTAACCGCATTTTACGCAAACAAGTATATCTCTTACCGAGATTTACTACGGGTGCCACACCCAGTAATGCGTAAAAGGAGTGATGATATATTTATTTATTTTGTTGTTGAAAGAACTCTTGAAATATATACTGAACATTTTTTCATTAGTTTTATCCTGCAATTAAACTTCGCCAAACATTCCTTATAAGTACATATTTTCTTTCGTCTCTTCAACCATAAGCATGCGTTTATTCTTGGGTCTCATCATCTTACATTCGACATACATACCCATACGATGCGAACAGCAGAATAAATATAAATTAACATCCATAATTCCACTAATTAAATAATAATGTTCGTTTTATTTCCCACAAATTAACCCTAATGATAAATGAAACATTACAAAAACCATCCTTTACATTCAATTTCCTTGAAGTACCGGATACAGAAATTCATATATTACCCTAAACCCTTATCTACATAAAAAGGGATGATACATACACAGTGACTTAATTTTGATATATCATTGTATAAAGCCCAAAATATGGTTTCACAATTAACCACGCACAAAATACTGCATGCGTACGAGGCACGCATAGGATGTAGATGACACAACGTGGCTAATATACGTAACGTAAATCCTAAGTGCTCTGTCACGGAGCCTCAGCCAAACACCTGCGGCCTGCTTCTTCCGCAGGAATGCCAACGAAACAAAACATGCGTGCAGGAATAGATGATAAGTTTTGTATGAGCAGGAAAGATGAATAAACTGATATATGAGATTAATCATTAATTGCTGTAGTAATTAATAGTTGCAAATGAATTAACTTTACGCTACGAGACTATAGAAGTTTTAAAGTGAACTTTAAGTTACTGTAACTCAAAATCTATTAGAGATATTTAAATGCTATTTAAAAATTTCATTCTCCATGCTTTTTTTTATTTTTATTTCAGTTCTTACGTATAGTGTTTAACTGCAATTGTGTGGAATTCACTTCCAAAAACAAGCACAGGGCGACACTTCCTTCCTTTCTTATCTTTTTGTTTCATTTTCAATTACTGCATTGTGTGGACTTTTCTTTCATATACAATTGCAGGCTATCACTTTCATCTTTTCTAATCTTTGTAGATTCGGTGTTAGATTCGTTATTAGATTCGTTGTTAGGAGTAAGCGCGGGTAATTTGAGATGTTTTATGCATGTGTTATGTATGTTGAAGAAAAAAGATGAATAAGTGAATAGGAGTGATTGGATGGATATGATTGAAGGTTTGTTATGTAAGAATGATTTGGAGTGTGATAAATAAATGAGTTTATATGGAGGGATCTATGAATGTAGTTGAAGTGAGGGTGGTGTGTTTGGATGATAATGTTTGACGGGGGCTGATTATTTGATTAATGTTATGAGTGAATGTTTTATAGCGTGAAGATATGTATGTATGTATGCTTTTTATTAATATATGAGCATATTTTTAGATATTTTATTTTGGCATCATAAACTTGTTTATTGGCCCTCAAAAGCGGGCGTAATTTTGCTAGTATAGCCCTAGGGCGTATAAATTTGCAAAGCAATAGTTTATTCAAACAAATCAAAATCGTAAAAACTTGTTTGTAAACAAACAATTTAGCAACACCAACAATTTATGTACATGCATAGAAACCACAGCATACATAAAATTAACAACGCCAGCATAACGGTGACGAATACCTATTGAATGAATCCTTTAATTTCGAGGACTAAAATAAAATAAAACGTTTCATGCCCTCGGAGTACTTAAAACTCTTCTTTGCGCATTGAGTTTTAAACATCACTTTAATGCTATAATCTTTAGGTTATGCCCTTAATACATAAATAATTATTATATGATGTATATTTATTTCACAGTTTCTTTACGATAATTTTACCATCAATCAGAATTTTTACTCTACTTGTCTAGAACAATTGGCCGTTAATATTAATTAATAAAAATGTGTACAAATATATAATAGTTAGTCTGAAGTCAATTTGTTTTAGTTTTCAAATCAATGATCCATTTCCTGAACTGGCAACTGTTTATAATTAGATTTTAATATCAATTTCTTTTGTTCCAGAGAAGAAATGATTGCTGTTTGCTGTCTTCCTCACTGGTAAGTAGATTTATTTCAAAATATAATAGTCGAAATAAACCCTGCATAATTTGAAAAATACGTCGCGTACACAGATGTGAGTTGTCAAATTATTTCATCTATATTTGAACTCATAACTCATGGTATTATTTCTCGTGTGACATGCCACAGTTTGACACTTGCATATTTTCAATCATACTTTGTATTATTAATACCAATGGATTGCTGTCCAACTTGCCAAAAATATAACAAGCATTTTTTCAATGACTGTTAATAAATCGAATAGTGGAACCGGCAGTTCATTCGCATTTACCTCAGTTGAAATATTATTTTACTCAACCATACCTAGAAATAAAAGCACATCTGGTCAGAGTTTTCCCGCAGTAATATTCGATTGACACGAAAGATATATTGCCGGCTACCGCAATTAATAAAGCTAATAACACCAAGCGTTCATTTATCACCGCCTTCTTCTACACTACCCCTCATCAAGGGGTTACACCCGCGTCACGCGTTCGGTGCGTGAACGTGAACGTGCATTCTTACATCAGGGCCTTGCACTTTGACCTGTTGCTAAAGAAACCTTTATTTGATTTTTCAAATGCTCAGTTTTCATTCCCTTATGTTAATATAACCCTTCAAGGCATCCATTTTGAAACAAGATGGCGGCTACATTCCTTATTACAGATTAGTAAAAAAATTATTGCAAGTTAAAATTATGAAATAAATATAATAGTTATTGTATTTGGAAAACAAAAGGATTATTTATTGCATTCAAATTTATTGTTAAAGAAAAATAAATAGCACAAATATATCGCATTGAAACTCAACAAATAAAAGTGTAAACAAGGCATGAGAGCTCATCATTGGCCATGATTGAATTGGGGCCAATAAAATGCATGGTTTTTGATGAGGAGTATACATGGATGCAAACGTGTCCGAAAGTAAATAAGCAGATGCTATAAACGTCACGAACTGAATTTCACACGCATCGTCACGTATCAGTTTTTCAACTAATTTATCTTTATTTACTAGTGAATTATTTAATAGTCCGATGACGTCACTTTCCCATGATTTCTTCATTAATGTTTTATTTTATAATATATCACAACGCCTTCTACCCAATACTGGGTGTGACACTCTGCCGTAGAAGATCTCGATAAGTGATATATTTTGCGTGTGAAGTGCGGTTACCTGCCGCCAAATAACGTCCCCAAAGATATTAGTGGTAGGGCAGACATAAGAGTAGTATTAATGTGATGTAAATTGTTCATCGGCTATGGGAATCGAACCCGGGTGTCTCAAATCCACAGGTCCACTCAATACCACTAAGCCATCTATTCTATATAAATAGATAATTTCAGTAAAAATTATTTTATTGTGAAACATAAAAGAGTTTTATAGTTTTAATATTTTTCTTTTTTAACTAGAGATTAAAATTGGATAATTTTAATTCCTGCTACCTACCTCTAAAAATAAAATAATTTCGTTGTTAAAATTTCAACAATTTGGTGGAAGAACCAGTCACAAAAATAGACGTTTCAAATTAATGTATTTTTATCGTGCAAATGTTAGTGAAGTATGCTTATTAAATAATATTATTTATAACTGCTCTATTGATTTTAAGTTCACCAATAGATTAGTGAATACTCCTGTTTTCGAGCTTTGGCCTGTATCCATGATATCTTGACAGTATTGGTTATTTTCACCGGCAGCGGGCGAATCAAGGGGGCGTGAATGACAATTTATGTTCATTGTACAGAACCGGATTTCCGGGATCTGCACGTTATCTGATAAATTAGAGAAAAGGAAATGTCTATGACATGTTGAATTATGAAACAGGAAAGTATTCATAGACTGGAGGACTGGAATAGCAATAATATTATAGCAATACCGACTTTGTTTATTGCTTCTACATTTTGCAGGATTCCTAATTAAAACACTATAATTATTACTTATGACAAACGTTAAGTTCAATAAACAAGGCGTACAATTTATAAAAATTGGTTTAATGCTGTCAACAACTGAAAATGGTTTAGGAATTCAATAATGGACACAGGCTTAAGTTGTAATAATTTAATGAAGATTAATTAACAACGTTTCGGCCAAGCTTAACATATGGCCAACTTCAAATCAAAAGTATGATGTAAATACAACAAATTAAAATTATTTAAAGTTGAAGGTTGATGTTTCAGAGAGAGCATGTAACAAATGAAAAAAAATTAAAGTAAAAAGTAAAAATGGCTTCAACCTTGACCACTAGCTTGGTTCACAAGTCGTGTAATCTTGGTTTTTCCTTTGTTTCGTCTACTGATGATGAGAACTTAGTTCTCGAAATACGTATTTAGATTTATATTTATATTTATATTTATTAAGGCTTAGGGGTTTAATTTATTCTTAGTGAAAAAAAAATTGTTTGATTCTAAATATAAAGCAAAAAACATGATTCTAAATTTTAATATTTGCCCTGAAGAGTTGAGAGTCACATCATCCTTCAACTTTAAATAATTTTACTTTGTTGTATTAATATCTTACTTTTGACCTGAAGATGGCCATAACCTTGGCCGAAACGTTGTCAATGAATCTTCATTAAATTATTACAACTTAAGCCTATGTCCATTATTGCATTATTTTTGGCTTATTAAAACACACTACTGAAAATGGTTTAATCCGTTCGACGAAGACAAAAACAGTGACTATGTTAAGAGTTGTAAATGAAGCTTTACACAATGTAAAAATGTCTTGATTTTGTCGTTTTAGTGAGCCAATCAGAATAAAAATCAAGTACGTTGTAGAGAAGTACTCTGTAATCTCTCATTGAAGCTATTTGTTTAACTGGTATTCGTAGAGATTTCTCCGGTAAGAGAATTGGCTTCGAAATGTTTCCGTTGTAAAAATAAAGGTAGTGAAAAGGAAAAAGCGGTAGAAATTACGGGTTAGACGTCACCTCCATCATAACCGGGGCGTCCGGGGCGCGGAAGCGAACTGCGACCACAGCGCCGCTGCGGCGGTGGCGGTGGCAGAGCGTACGACACGGTTAACGCGGAAAGGGTGGCGGCTCCTGGGACTGCCGGCATTCACGCAGTAAATTTATTACGTTATCCCGGTGACAGGGGGCTAAGGAACCGAAGACGTATCACGATAAGAAGAATACAATGACCGGCTGCCGCAGCGCACGGCGAAGTCAACCCGCCGGAGCAGAGGTCGCTTCGTCTACGGAATTCTAAACCAGCGCAGGGATGAACTCAATATCAACGAATTAGATTTTGCTGACTTTATTTTCATTTCGAAATTTAACACTCTTTCACACTCACGTTCCATTCATATTTACCAAAAACTACCTACGAGTGCTACAGTTTTATTATAAGATCATTTAAATATGTGGAACATACTAGGGTTAGAGATTAAATGGATGACCTAGAAATAAATTATTGCCTGCAATCCTGAATTCAAATACTATTTCGGGCAGTCATATATTATTTATTTAATTATCCTACCGGAAACATAAAGCCACAATAGTCTCATTTTAATTGCTTTCATTTAAAATATAAATAAATAAATATATCATCACGCCTTCTACCCATTACTGGGTGTGGCATTCTGTCGAAGCAGATCTCGGTAAGTGATATATTTTGTGCGTGAAGTGCGGTTATCAGTCGTCAAATCACGGCTCCCAAAGATGTTAGTGGTGGAGGAGGGGTAGTTTTTGAAATTATGAAAATTGTTTGTCGCCTGTGGGAATCGAACCAGGGTTCTCAGGATCCACAGACCGACTTCATACCACTGAGCAACCTACAAAAATAAGTAAGTAAATAAATAAGTAAATAAATAAATAAATAAATAAATAAATAAATAAATAAATAAATAAATAAATAAATAAATAATCAAATAAATAAATAAATAAATAAATAAATAAATAAATAAATAAATAAATAAATAAATAAATAAATAAATAAATAAATAAATAATCAAATAAATAAATCGTCCAGAGAAAACTCGCGTTGCTGTTGACAATAACAACTAAAACGCAGATCAGGGCGTAATGGCGGCATATGACCTGAGTAGTTGGTCCGCCAAAGAAGCCAAAAAAAAAAAAAAAAAAAAAATAAATAAATAAATAAATAAACAAATGAATATGAATAAAAATGTTGGCAAAATAAGATAAATTTAATAAATGTTTTAAGGGTTCGTGCTACCCCTAATGAGGCGTAGGATGATGTTACGCATGTGTGTATTTTACTTAAAAGTTTGCGGGGTATTTATTAGAAAATCAATACATCACAAAACATGTTTACATAAGCCAAGAGAATCAATCACCATCCGTCATATCGCGCACGTGTGAACAAGACTCCAGCAGCTGCAACCCCTAGCAAACCACCCTCCCCTCCACAAGTCTCCATCGCGCGAGCCAGTCAGGTGGGACAAATGTCTCAAGCAGATCTCGACCGCATGATAGGAATTACTAAATTTCTTCACCCTATTCTAGTGCCACGGAGAGATTTTATATGTCCCCGGGTTCGGTGGATGTGTCCCGACCGCATGAATCTTGCAAATGCTTCCACATTGGACGACTCTCTTCCTCTGCTGCACTTTTCAATCTGTTGTTTCACTCGCTTGAGCTCAATCTCACCATCTGTCTGTCTTGCGTTTTCTTCCTGTGTGTGACTCTTACTTGGACGATATTTTACGCGCGCTACGCGATCGGCTCAAATCTGCTCGAACTGCCA
Source organism: Pterostichus madidus (assembly GCA_911728475.2). Classification (NCBI taxonomy): domain Eukaryota; kingdom Metazoa; phylum Arthropoda; class Insecta; order Coleoptera; family Carabidae; genus Pterostichus; species Pterostichus madidus. The sequence goes on from OU452305.1 coordinate 41,269,594, forward strand.
AATTACGCAAATCGCTGTAGAGAAATCTATTTCATAGCTCACTAACTATTCATCAACGACGCAAAGATATTTAATCAAATATTTTTTTCTTAAACTGGCAAGAAACTGCCTACTTTCCTGACCAATTTTAGTATGGCAAGTAGATTTTTTACAAAAACAGTCAAGTACAATACGTATCCAAGGGTACAACAAAAATAACAATCCGCTAAAGTACAAAATAGACTGGTAAAGTTAACTGTTTTGTATTTTACCTGACTGTTTTTTGTTTGTTGTAACAAATTTAAACATTTTGAGTTATTTATGATTAATTATTGATTAAATTAAACGGTTTCAGACAAAATAGTATACATCATACTAATGGCTCAGTGGTATCAAGTTGGCCTGTGGACCCAAAGAACCCTGGTTCGATCCCCACAGAGGACAAAACATTTTCACCAATTTAAAATTACCCCTGTGGCTTCCCCACCACCAACATCTTTGGGGGCCGTGATTTGACGGCTGGTGGTAACCGTACTTTACGCGCATTAATTATTTACCGAGATCTGTTTCGGCCAGTAATGTTTTTAATTTCCTGACTTCTTATGTTATATACTATTATCACACATTAAAAACTACCCCTATGACACTCCCTCCTCCCACATTGTGGGACGCTGTGGTTTGACGGCTGGTAACCGAACTTCAAGCGCAAAATAAATCACTTACTAAGATCTACTACGGCAGAGTACCACAATCTAATAATAGATAGAAGGCATCATTATATATTTAGTTATTTATATCTTAATAAAACTGAAAACTCTATCTAATCTATTCGAATCTGTAACAGAGGAATCTGTTTGATATTTCAATAAATACCTCTAGTAAAATATGACCTCAAGGGTTACAACTTTGAAAAGGTTCGGATGCCACTAAAAGTTATAGTCCTACAATAATTGGGATTACATTTTTATTGAGACGAGCAGTAAATAAATAAAAAATAAAATAAATAAACGCAAACATATAAACGTCGCTCAAACATAAAAATAATAGGCACATATTGATATTATAACTAAACAACCCACGTCACATTTCATTTGACATTTGATGCTTACAAAAAAAAAAAGAAAAAGAAAAAAGTAACAAATATTATGATCCGGTGGGTATTGTGCGTTCGTCCCAGCGGGGATTCGGACCTGTGTTCTATGTTCTGTCTGCGGCCGACGCGTCTCTCGCGAGGCAAACTCAATAAACACACAACTGCGCGAAATTCACCACCGATATGTCCGGATAAGTTTGTTATGGCCGTCGAACGTTGCTCGCATGTTTCATGGCCTGGTCGCCAGAACGTGCGTTTCTGGAACGTGCACTGGCAACAAGGGACTGCTAAAAAGTTTTCGAATATGTCATATCAAATAATTATTTGCTGCATATCAACGGCATATTTGTCAAACTTATGACATGAATTACAAACTGATACCACAACCTAAAAACTTCTCGTCTACAGTTTACTAAAACAACAAAATTTGAAAGAGATCTTGATCGTTTTCTTTAATAACGGGTGTCTACCTTTTTTGTTATATAAGGAATACAATGCCAACATTTTCATTTGGCGATAGACTTTTCGCTGTTAAGTTTAGAAAAACGTCCAGAATTAAAACCTACATCCAATAAGTCCAAATTTGTCTTTAAGTTGTTTACAGATTGTCATACAAAATATAAGAGATTATTTGGCAGAAGTCTTCAGATTTAAATAATTGTTTTTGGCCTTAGGTCCATAAAATAATTTCTATGGATACATAATAGTATATTACGTACCATGAACTGTAAGTGACAGTTTTCAGGTCAAGAATATAGTTTGGGAAATCGAGGCCCGAAGGGTCGAGATTTGCTAAACATTCGTGACCTAAAAAAATCACTTACAGTTCGAGGTTAGTAAACTATTTTGAACAATACTTGCACAAATAGAAGGAAAAGAAAAATAGGTTTCAAAATTGACAAAACCTTGATATGTAATAATTACTTACTGTCCACAGTGGACAGTAAGTAAATATTAAAGTCCTGATTTAACCATGGAAACTACTGTGCAATAAAAGTTCCACTTACTGTGTTTAAATTTTGTCATTAATAGGTAACTTGCAGAACAAGTATTGTAAAAACAAAATGACAATTTTTGGATATTGTGAATATTTGATTTTGCAAAATTTCATTGTGACATAAATGTACATGTTTTAATTTGTTGAATTTAAAATTAAATGTTCTTTTGTTGTGCATAAAATATTGTATGTACCACAGGTGAAATACCACGGGCCAGAAACCCCAGTTTTATTTCTTGATATTTACATAAATAACTATATTGGTCATCAAACCTCTACTCATTACATTCATCCTACATTCTCACCTGAACTACAACGTTATAAATTACTTACAAAACATTTCAAAAATAATTGTTATAGATAATATGTATACATCATCTTTAATCTATAATCAATTCCAGTTCAGAATACGTATATTAAATTCTACAGCGCTCCTATTTTTTCGTATAGAAACCCTATCTTATAAAAAGATCTCTTTCCTTTTGAAATAAATCTAAACGATATCCATAAACAGCAAATTAAATCCCCTATTTCTCTGTATCTATATAAAAAGCGATTTTATTCATGTCGAAATTTCAATATCCAATAAATCGCGTTGTTTCTTTTCGGTTCGACAACGGTCGTCGTCGTCGGCGGCCCGAATCAGAAATTATTGAGAACCCCTGTCCGGGTTCACTACCTATCGCTAAAGAACGCAACCGATGCCGCGCGTCGCGGCGTCCGTGACACTGTGGTCCACGAGCCTCGATCCCATTCTTTGTGAAGCTGCTGGCTAATATTAGATTTTTATAAAAACTAAACTCGTGCTCTGGATTTTATAGTTTGTTTTTGTTATACTGCACAACGTCGTGGACGAAATTTTGCCGTAGTCCTTCGCTCTAACGATACAAAGAAGTGAGATTGTTTTGATAAAGATCGTGTCACTTGGATCTTGGGTCAACACTGTTAAAATATATTTCTAGTAAAATACTCACTTCAAAATACTTCAACTCCATTTCTTTGTATCTATGAGTGTGTTTATTCAGGTGTATTTCTCCCAAAAAAGGATAATAACAAAATGAAGGCTCAAGACACTCAGGCAATAATTTCTAATGTATATAGCCTTTCAACATTCGAATCAGGAAACATCGAGATCGAATCCTGGTCAAGCTAAATATATATGATCTACTACACTAGAAACAATCCCTGTGGCTTTCCCTCCACTAACAACTTTGGGAGGCGTAACTTGACGCCTCGTAACTGCACTTCACGCGTCAAATATATCACTTATCGAGATCTGCTACGGCAGAGTGCCACATTCAGTAATGGATAGAAGGCGTGATGATATATTTATTTATTCCTACCACTCTAAGGTTCGGTGACACCGGACCCCATACTGTAATTGGGATTAAGTTCCTGTTGTACAGAGTAGCATAAACAAATAAATAAATAAACTTGAACTTAATTTCAACCATAACTCAAGGAGTGCAGAAGTTTTAGTTGTGGTTCAAGAAATTGATAGTAGCTATGGTAACGCGTTTAGTAAATAAGCGAGAAATTGGAATTTCATAAATTTTGATATAACTAAACGGTATTATTCTTGAAGAACTGTTGTCTAATTTCAATCTTTAAGTTATAATTAAAAATATAATTAGGGTCTTTAGACAACACTTAAATAATTAACAAGATTTTCTTTGTTTAAATGTTTGAAAGGTTAAAAGCATAAAAAATAGTCTGTAATATAATTAGTTTAGTCTTCATTAAACGATTTATAAAAAGGTCAATTCCCAACATCGTATCTTGGCAATCTCGAGCGTTCAGAGAGACAAAACAAAGAAAGAAGAAATTAAACAAACCGTCGATTTATTAGCACGATAGCGTAAGTTCATTACAGACACAAGCGTCGTTTATAACTAAACCTACTCGTATATAGGTAGCAGGTAGCGAAGAGTCCAAGAGCAGCAAACGGAAACAAACTTCGTCTGATTACTTCTAATTACATCCTGGGAAAAATATGATAGTTGCCTGCAAGTCCCTGAAGACAGGACTTTCCCAAGTGCGAGTAACCCACGTTTTTCTTTTCACACCCCAAGGAATTCGACAGGGGTGGACTCAGGTTCAACATCTGTTCACAGTTTATTCTCTCTTTCTTTTTTGGTTCAAAGCATAAATAAACCAAAATAAAATTCGCTACTGAAATAATACTAACATAAATAATATATACCACACATATATAAGAACAAACTATATTCTATAAAATAGAGTAGCACGAACCCTTAGACATATATTAAATACTTATTCATCATTTATGAGGTACGTGGCTCAGTAGTATCGAATCGGCCTGTTTGAGAATCCAGGTTCGATTCCCATAATCGACAAATAATTTTTACCACATTATAGTTACCTCCGTGGCTTTCCCTCCACTAACATATTTGGAAGCCGTGATACAACGGCTGGTAACCGCACTTCACGCGGCAATAGTATATTACATAATAAATCAGGAAAGTGATATTTTAATCTGCTGAGACAAGTAAAAACACTTTCCTGGCGTATTATGTATACTATTTTTTCTGAAAATTTGATCAATAATTAATTGTAAATAACTGAAAAATTTGCAAATTTCTTGATATGAATTGTATTCACAGCAGACTATGTATCCAAGGTTGCAACAAAAAAAATAGTCAGGTAAAATACAAAACAGTCAGGTAAAATCTTTACCAGACTTTTTTTGTACTTTACCAGACTGTTATTTTTGTTGTAGCATTGGATACGTATTTTATTGGACTGTTTTTATAAATATCTACTTTTCCTACTAAAATTGGTCAGGAAAGTAGGCTGTTTCTTGCCGGTTTCAGAAAAAATATATTACTTACCGAGATTTACTACAGCAGAGTGCCATACCCAGTAATGGGTAGAAGGCGTGATGATATATTTATTGATTTATTTTATTGCAAATTCCTTGATATGAATTGTATTCACAGCAGACTATGTTTCCAAGGTTGCAACAAAAAAAACAGTCAGGTAAAATACAAAACAGTCAGATAAAATCTTTACCAGGCTTTTTTTGTACTTTACCAGACTGTTATTTTTGTTGTAGCATTGGATACGTATTTTAATGGACTGTTTTTGTAAATATCTACTTTTCCTACTAAAATTGGTCAGGAAAGTAGGCAGTTTCTTGCCGGTTTCAAAAAATATATATTACTTACCGAGATCTACTACAGCAGAGTGCCATAAACAGAAATGGGTAGAAGGCGTGATGATATATTTATTTATTTATTTTATTTTAAAAATAAATCTGGTTCTTTAAGTGAAAGTGCATCTAATCCAAATGACAGACGGAATACACTTTGCAAAAATTCAATTGCACATCTCACATCAATACATATTAGTGGATGTATCAGCGGCCGATAAAATCGTTTTAACAGCAGTCATTATTTGCAACATAAAATAAAATTGTATTATAATTTGTGGACAGAATTGTGCATGTAACTATTTTTGAGAGTTTCCTAAAATCATCTTAAGAGTTCGATGCGTTTCCAAAGATCGAAGTATTATGTAGATAAAATGGGATTTAAAAAGATTTTAGTCAAAGAGTATGTTAAAAAGAAGGTACCCTTAATACACTTAGAAGGAAAGTTCTCATAGGGATGAAGTCCCCCGCATATTTCAAATTATCCAACAACATCATCACGAGCGGGAAAATAGCAACAACCAACAACCAACAACCGTATCCGCGCAAGTAGTAGATAAAGACAGCCCTCATAAAGAGATTAGAAAGACGTTCCCGTTAGACCCTTCCAGTATACCTTTCAGCGTTCCAGCACGAGAGTCGAGAAAGAGAAACCAAGAGTGATCCCCGCATATGTGGACCAGAGAGAGAGAGATGTATGCATTCTGGTTAAGTGCACGGTATACAAACACGGCTGTAATTAATGATGGCATAGTTGTTACAATGTAATTACGTGCAGATACACCATTGAAAATCCACTTAGTGTCCGCACAGGGTGATGACGCCCCTGACGCTTCCTTTTATCTCACCCCCACCCGCAGCTGACGTTGATGACGACGTCGACAGCTACGTCAAATCTGAAATATTGTTTTATGAACTTTACAACTAATTACAACGAGATATTCACAAGCCTTTTACAAATTATTTTATTTATTTACTTAAATCGGCTTCCATAATTTTTGGTGGCAGCAACAACAATTATTTTAGAAAATTTCATCTTAGTCAATGGCATGCTATATTTTTATCGTTCGATAAATCTTTTTTCTAGAATCGGTAAAAAAGGAGGCGTTTCAAAAGTCTTTTAGTAACAGAATGTAAACAAATGCAGACCAAGAATATTTATAGACCGTTGCTAATGCTAACGACATTATTACACTGGACTATCGCTTTCATCTTTTCTAATCTTGTAGATTCGTTGTTAGTTTCGTTATTTTTTCGTTGTTGGGAGTGAACGTGAGTAATTTGAGATTTTTTATGCATGCGTTGTGTGCATTGAAGAAGGAAAGTGAGTGGTAGGTGAGGGGGAGTGATATGATTGAAGGTTTGTTGTGTGATAGTAGTTTCGAGTGTATAAATGAATGAGTTTATATGGAGTGATCTTTGAGGGTGGTTGAAGTGAGGGTGTTGTGTTTGGATGAGAGTGTTTGACGATGATTGGTTGTTTGATGGGTGTGATGAGTGAATGTTTTATGAGTGATTTTAGGGTTCGTGCTACCCCATTTGTTGGGATATGGCGTGAAGATATGTATGTATGTATGTATGTATGTTTCAGTTGAAGTATATGGCTCATAAAACACTAGTGTTTTATATTCCATAAAATATTATAAACAACTTGTTACTTAGCAACCACTTCATGATCTACTGTATTTTGAGAAAGGGTCAGCACTCACCCAGCCGCAGTGTAGTAGTTTATATAATTTTAGCTTGAGTGGAATTCGAATTCGAGATCACCGGATTTGAATGTCGTAATACTACCCATACAATCGTACTGTCGGACAAGAATGAAATAATTGTTTTCTGAAATGTACTAAAGCTTAATTTAAACTAACTACTGTATCTGTAGGTGTAGACCACCCTTCAGTCATTGTTCCACTCCGTACTTCGTACCCTATCAGACACAACATATCCAATGAATGTTTGATCGTCTGCTAAATCTAATTCTATATTCGTTGTAGTGTAACGCAAATTATTCAAGCAGGTTGGAAAGTTTTGACATTAAAGCAACTAGATTCACGAGATTCACCCACTATTGCCATCCATTACTTATTTGCTGATCAATAATACGAGTACCACAGACCATAATTAGCTCTCTGATGTGATTGGAACTCAGATTCAATTAGATATTTTTAGATTCACATTTTCCGGAACTCAGAATATGTATGGGATTTTTATCGGTGGAGGCATGCGTCAAATTGAATTATTTTTAGCAAACATGAATTAGATAAAGCATATTATCCTATTAAAGCCCACGGACTAGACAATAATTTTGTTTAAATTTACTATTTTTGCAAATCCATAAATTATAAAATTTTCAGTAATCATATAACAAGAGAGTAAGAATAAATTGAAAACGATTTGACAGATCTTTCGAAAACTTGTTGGCAAAAGGCAACAAGTTTGAGAAAGATACTGAAGAATTATTTTCTAATTTATAGAACTCTCAAATTATATTTAATTAGATTATTTTTTTATTTAGCTGTTGACGTAGATTCTTTCAACTTAAAAGATTTTGAACTGGGTCCTATCATTTGTCACAAACAAAAGCACCTACAGCGATTATTCCCGGGAATAATCACTAGAGCTTTATTCTTGGTATAATAATGACAGGATTGGTTAAAACGCAGATTTGAGAAACGTCAAAAATAATCAGTAAAAATTACAAAATTTGCTAAACTCGCGATTACAGTCTTTCAAACAAATACCGGTATTTATTATCATAACAAAGTAAATATGGCTGAAAATACACATTCGATCTGATTCATATTTACTCCGTATAATATGTGAAATAAAGAAACATTTTGCAACAGAATACTAAAGAGACATCTATTACATCCATAGATAACATCACGCTATATTTATTTGTTAGATCGTCTACGAAATATCTCACCCTCAATTGCTCAAATATGTGATGTATTTTATGTAAAAGTTACTTATAATTGATACTGAAATTCAGTACCACTCATGTAATTGACCTAATTCCACATTTTACTTGTATTCGCTCCATTTTGTAAACATCGATTAACAATATTTGTTTTCTGTTTGAAACTCGTTAAAATCTCATGTTGTTGATATTTCATTAGATACCTAACCAAACTTTATCTATATGCGTAACCAATTTAATTCTTTCATATATTTATTTAGAACTTTAATTTGCTGTTTACATTCTAAAGATTTATTTATTTATGTCTTCCTAATTCATTCTTGTTTTTGAATACCATGGGTACAAGGTACAATATTTTGTTCGTAATGATCAAGGGCATTATATGATTTTAATAGGCCCCCATAGTACTATTGTAATACTGTCAGAAACTGACATTTCTTCTATTCGGTGTTGCCAGGTAATCCATTATTTATTATTTAGGTTATTAAAAAATACTAGTAATAAAATATTGTATGCCCCATGGGCTTAACTTCATATTTATACCCATCGGGTGGCTTACAAACTCTCGTACCAGAAGCTCTCGGTCTTATAAGCATCGCCTTTGAAAGGCATAAACATCTTCATAATACTCTAGGTACATAAATAAATTTTGCACAACAGGATCGGACAACATGTGTTTTAGCCCTAAAAAGCGGGCTTAAACACTTATTTTTGGCCAAAAGGAAATAATTCCTATGGATACATAAATAAAATGACAATTTTTGTTCCTTTTAAATACTTGATTCTGCAAATTGTCATTTTGAACATATAAATAAATGTTATTTTGTTGTGCATAAAATATTGTATGTACCACGGGTGAAATGCAAGTTATTAGCCCTCGTGCTAATAATCATTCCATGGGTCAGAAACGCCTGTTTTCACCCTTGGTACATAAATAACTAATTTTTACTACGCTATGGGGTAGATGGCTCAGTAGTATCGAGGTGGCTTCTGAATTTGAAAACCTGGGTTCAATTCCCACAGCCAACAAACAATTTTCACCACATTAAAACTATCCCTATGGCTCCCCACTAATATCTTTGAGGACAGTGATTTGACGGCTGGTAACCGCACTTCACGCGCAAAATACATAACTTGTCGCGTGTATTTCTCCCTTGAATTAGCTGCCTCAATAATCAGTGTCAGTTGTAGGGAAAATAGTAGTTGAAGACTCAAATTCGAAGATGTAATCTCACGTTCGACTCAGTGTTTACAAACAGTTTACGCAATGTGTGCCGGTGTATTCGCTGAAGTGAAAGCGAAGCATTGTCTGCGAACGACGAAGGTCAGACTTGAATTGTACGCAATGTGCGAATAATGGAAACGTGAAAACATTCAGCGCCCACAGCCACTTTGATTGATGTAGGAGCATCTCTTTCTGTGATGTCTGAAATAAATGGTACGATGCTTGGAAAAACAGTTGAAATTTAATGTTGAGGTTATGAATATGCTGCGGCAAGGGATGCAGTGGAATCCATGAAATTTATTGTTCGAATAACTAGACTCTACAATCATTAAGCATATTTTAGTAAGAAACTTAAATAAAGATGCTCTTTAATCATTCTTAAGTGAGGATAGTGTTTGCGAATAGAAGTCAAACTGAATAAGCAGCGGCGAATCGTTAACTTTCGAATAAGAAATGCGTTAAAAAATTATATTAAATTGTATCTAGTAAATGTAAACAAAAATAAAATAAATATATCATCACACCTTCTACCCATTACTGGGTGTGGCACTCTGCCGAAGCAGATCTCGGTTAGTGATATATTTTGTGCGTGAAGTGCGGTTACCAGTCGTCAAATCACGGCCTCCAAAGATGTTAGTGGTGGAGGAGCCACAGGGATAGTTTTTGAAATTATGAAAATTGTTTGTCGCCCGTGGGAATCGAACCAGGGTTCTCAGGATTCCACAGGCCGACTTCATACCACTGAGCTAGCAACCCCATAAAAAATTAACCATTTAACTATTAATATACTTATGTTTATATATTTAAAAAAATATTATTTAAGTTTGCATTTATATATTTATTTATTTATTTATTTAAATTGATTATGTGGCACAGTGGTACCGTGTCGGCCTGTGGAACTAAAAAAGATATAAAGATGCGTTCAATGGCATTCAATTTCTCGTAGTCTGATTTATATAGAACCTGTTTTATATATATATATATATATATATATATATATATATATATATTTAAACTGGTTTAACGAAATAATTGGCATTTTCATAATCAGACAATTTTGTGATTACGATTCCGACGATTAAAAAAGTATATATTGAGGATCAAAATATTCTGAGGGGTCGCGACCCGCACTGAAAACCATTGACCTAAAAGAAACTAGCATACTGGAAAAAAGGCATTCAGGAAAATTATTATTCGGAATAATGGAAATTCTAAATATAGGCTTTCAGAAAATGATCATATCAATACCATATCAATAAATAATACAGGAAAATGATTGGGAATTATAAGGGAACAATCAATCTTTTTAGTTTTTGCATCGATTCATGGTTTTCGTATTTCAAGACAAAAAAATACGAGTTACGTTTCATGAAGAGGAAAATATCTGTGCAGTTCCTGGTTGCGGTTCCTCCACGGTTCGGGCCTTTGATTATACTGCACTGTAATTGGGATTAATCATTCAAATTCTTCTTAATAATAAACAATTCTTTAAGAATAACAACCCTTCTTTACCAATCTATAAAATCTTGATGCTGAGCATCGTCATGACGGCGTCAGCGCTAGTTTACGATCCTAATACCGAGCGCTGAGTCCGCACATCGTGCCCGACCCGGCATCGCTCGCCGACATCCGTTCCTGCGACGCCGAGCTCGAAATATCAATCATTCATCATCATTAGCGGCCGGAGCGAGCCAAGCCACCCAGACGTTATTAAATTATTGAAAAAAGCGTCGCTTCTCAGCCACTGTTCCAATGCGCGTGTCCTTCTTGACGCCAGGGTTTTTCTGTTCATTCATCTTTATCTAGCGTCCGCTGAAGTCTCTTCGTTTGGAGGCTACGTGAGAAATGTGATCGTACAGACTTTATTATGAAATATTCTTCGCGGGAATTATTTTCTCATGTTTGTTGCTTCATTGATTGCTATATTATCTATTATTTATTTTTTTATTTATTTGATACTCTGCTCAACTAGAACTATATCTCAATTATAGCAGATTATAGTCGAATTCGAACCACTTAGATACAGTTCTAATTTTTAGGGGTGGCACTTGATAAAATGACCGCTGTTATATTACCGATTTTGGTCATATGACAGTCAAGTAAGGTATATAAAACTTCGCGCCAAATAATCGGTCACACTATACTTATGTCGGTTTTATGTCTAAATAAAATAGTATATGACGTACCATGAACTGTAAGTGACAGTTTTTAGGTCAAGAATGTAGTATGGAAAATCGAGTCTCGCAGGGTTGAGATTTCCTAAACATCCTCGACCTAAATTAGTTAGTGAGGTATTTTTTTAAGGAAAAGAAAAATAGGTTTCAAAATTGACAGCCGTCAAAATGTTGTCAAGATAAACAGGACCTTGATATGTAATATTTACTTACTGTTCAGGATGGACACTAAGTAAATAGATAAATAAGTCCTGATATAATCATGGAAACCACTGTGCAATAAAAGTTGCACTTGTACTGAAAGTTACCTATTAATGACAAAATATTAACATAGTAAGTGCAGCTTTTATTGCATAGTGGTTTCCATGGTTATATCAGGACATTAATATTTACTTACTGTCAACCGTTAACTGTAAGTAAATATTACATATCAATGTCCTGTTTATCTTGACTACAATTTGACGGCTTACAATTTTTGAGGGCCGTGATTTGACGGCTGACCACACTTCACGCGCATAAATATATCACTTACCGAGATCTGCTTCGGCAGAGTGCCACACCCAGTAATGGGTAAAAGGCGTGATATATTTTACAATTTTGAAATCTATTTTTCTTTTCGTTCTATTTGTACAAGTATTGTAAAAATAGCTACTAACCTCGAACTGTAAGAGATTTTTTTAGGTCGCGAATGTTTAGGCCTAAAACTGTCACTTACAGTTCATGGTACGTAATATACTATTATTTATTTATTTGTTTTTGATAATCAAGATTTAATTTTTGTATCTATGTTAACATTTATTGCATGCAGTACCATTGCCTACAGTTACAATTAAATATATATCATCACGCTTTCTACCCATTACAGAATGTGGTACTTACGCTTAATAAAAAATGTAAGAACATTTTTGTATGTATCTTTTTATTATGAACAACTTGACTCTCTGCAGATTTTGCCATAAAATTGACAGGACAGCAGAAAATTGCATAAAACTGATTTCCCATATTAAATCCCTATGTCCACCCCTAACCGCCACCATCCTGTATATTTTACTTATTTAAAACTAATTTACATGTTATAAGTTACATGATCCCCATTTGCGGATCATGGGCGTCAATGGGTGAATTAAGTATTTTTTTCTAAAATAAATTGTTACCGTTAGACAGTGAGAAACGTATATATCCAATAGAATAAGAAATTGTTGATAGAGGTATAAGAAATAATGAATTTTGTGGTGATATTTGAACATTAGTAATGAATATGAATTGGAATGTAAATTATATTTGTAATTGCATTTTAGTTGTCGTAGTGAAATACATTAAAAGTAATTACGTTAGTAAAGCTGACAATATAAACGAATTTATTTTCCATTTGGGTTCGGGAGAAAGGATCGCGACGCTCGTCGTCGCGGCGACTCCGTTCCTCCTCTCCTCGGCGAGGCAATTACAAAACAAACTAATTGTGCCAAAGATAGCATAATAAGTTCGGCGAAAAACGGAAATCAATCGCTTTCATCGTCCTTTAGGAATCGAACGCCGGCGAAATGAATAATTAGGTTTAAAACAGTGCGGCCTGTAATTCCTCCAGGGAACGCAATAATTCCAAGATGAATATCACGGGGATGTCTATTGAAGCGAACGAAGCTGATTAAAGTAATTAGTTTTTGTTCCGAAACAAACAAAAAAGCCGAATCGTGACCTCGGAAAATTGAGAACTCTGCAATTTGGATACGGTCGCCGTACTATGCATTCTCCACAGAACCGGCCTCCAAGTCTTTTGCTTGGTTTCCCCTAAAGTCGGGCCTGTTCCTGAACCTCCAATACTAATTACTTACTTGTAAAGTGAGCTCTTTTCTTACGGCCTCCGATCACAGCCATTGCCTCCTTTCCTTTCGACCGGATAAATGAGTAACCGAGTCGGAAAGTAACGTAAGCGATATTGGAAATTTAAATAATCTGCTACTTTAGTACTTAACGACAGTGTAACTGAGGATCGCGAAAATGATATTCAAATTTTAATTAATACTGTATAAAATTCAAATAACCTTTCTGAATCTCAATAATTGTAAATCTATATATTACTTTACTTATGGCCAGTTGCACCAACAAAATTTATATTTTAAACTTAGTTTAAATAAATAAAAACAACGAATGTGTGATTTGACAGTAATATTATAAATAAAATAAAATAAATATATCATCACGCCTTTTACCCATTACTGGATGTGGCACTGGTTACCAGCCATCAAATCACGATCCCCAAAGATGTTAGTAGTGGGGAAGTCACAGGGGTAATTTGAAATTGGTGAAATTATTTGTCAGCTGTGGGGATCGAACCAGTGTTCTTGGGATCTACAGGCCGATGCGATACCACTGAGCCACTACCCCATAATATTAATAATTCGATATGACATAATGGGCATTAATCTCATTAATTAATGAGCTAGGTGGCTAAATGGTATCGAGTCGACTGTGAATTTGAGAACCCGAGTTCGATTCCCACAGTCTACAAACGATTTTCACCACATTAAAAACTGCCCCTGTGGCTCCCTCTCCAGTATTATCCTGGGGGGGGGGGCGTGACGGCTGGTAATCGCACTTTACACGTAAAATATACATATCATTTATTGCGATCTGCTACGGCAAAATTCCATACTCAGTAATGGATAGAAGACGTGATAATACATTTATTTATTTATTTATATGGGGTGGCTAGCGCAGTGGTATGAAGTCGGCCTGTGAATTCTGAGAACCCTGGTTCGATTCCCACAGGCGACAAACAATTTTCATAATTTCAAAAGCTACCCCTGTGGCTCCTCCACCACTAACATCTTTGGGGGCCGTGATTTGATGAGTAGTAACCGCACTTTACGCGCAAAATATATCACTTACCGAGATCTGCTTCGGCAGAGTGGCACACCCAGTAATGGGTAGAAGTCGTGATGATATATTTATTTATACTTATTTATTTTATTTAATAAGACACGTTCTAGTTTCGTGCATTTTCATTTGTTGGTTGATAGTATTCGTTACTTAGTTTGTCAATCATGCACACTGAAATTGTTTTACGTGCCATGCAACTTTACCTGTCAGCTAATATTACACAGTTGCACGTAAGTAAATGATGGAAAAAAATGAGAGCAATATGAAACTTTCATCAGATATGCTTGTCAAGTGAAACATTGATTGTTTTCACCAACATACGAGTTGTTAATAAATTCACACGTTACGCTAATGACTGGCAAACAAAATGGCCTCTAACTGCAGATAACATTCATGTTTGTTCAACCTTTTTACTATGTTTAATCACTTTACTTGAAACATTTATTCTTTAGTTTCGTCCTACAATTAATATCCGTCAAACAGGTGTAACATTCTTGCATCAAACAAAGTTATCCACATGCTATAGCCATTTTAAATGACATACACCAATTCTTCTGAATCTATCTTTACACACCAGTTTCACAGTATTCAAATTGAAGTAAAGTTTTCATGTGTCAATTTGTTGACATTTAGGAATTCTAAAGAGCCGACGAAACGTCTGTCTTCGTCTGCAAATCAGAACTAATTAAAATCAATTTTCGAGACGTCTAAGTAGATTTCCTATTTTTCTCTCATTTTCCCTTTTATCACTAATCACTTTACCTTAAAATTTAAATTAATTCCTGAAGGAACACTGAAAGCTGACGTGCGGAACAGTATTTTGAAAGATCATTTACCGTCTCAGTGAAGAGATTTAATAATTTTCTTGTTTATTAATTCAAATATGTTTTACTGAAATAAACGGTTGCTTAATGATTTATAAAACAGACACATATTTTTCTCTGAGCAATAAGAACAATTAGATGTAATTAAAACGTAATTTTAAACATTGTATACTGCTAATTAAGTCTACTGGAAAATAGAAAAAAATAGATTTTTTTAGTGAACATAATAAACAAATATATTAATATGCCGCAACAGGTCTCGGTAAGTGATATATTTTGCGTGTCATCAGCCGTCAAATCACTGCTTCGTAACCCCATGGGCGTCCGCAGGGTAGGCAAGGAGGGGCGCTCCCCCCCCTCTGGTTATTAACTAAACAAATGCAATATAAATATGTATATATAAATAAAATAAAAAATTTAATTATAAGTTTAAGAATAATAAATCCAGGTTGAAACTAAATTATCTAACAGTATTCTTATGGCCAGCTAACGACATGTTCTCTATCGCAACGATTGAGTAATCTAAGTTTATTAAATATACATAGAGACAAAATAACAAAGGTAAAACTGCTAAATTGGAATTTATTGAAGAAGTGGTGTCAATTTATGGAGTAGGTGGCACAGTTATCGTGTTATCCTGAGAACCCTGGTTCGATTCCCACTGGCGACAAACATTTTCACCACATTAATACTACTCCTGTGGCTCCCCTTCCACTAACATCTTTGGGGGCCGTGATTTGACGGCTTGTAACCACACTTCACGCGCAAAAATATATCACTTACCGAGATCTGCTTCGGCAGAGTGCCACACCCAGTAATGGGTAGAAGGCGTGATGATATATTGTGAAGATTGTCCTTCCTCTTTAATTCAAACCCCTGACCATAAAGAATAATAATTTATTACACAACTTTCAATATTTTTGTTAGATGTATTTGTATATAATTTATGTCTATCTGAGATTTTTTGCGACCCGCCCTCCCCTGAAAAAATGTCTGTGGACGCCCATGTCTACTCCATAATAAATTTGTTTTAATTCGGAATAAACTGTTTCTGTAAACAGTTTTAATAAATCAATTACACGATATTGTTTAGAGCTTCAGAGAAAATACATTTAAGAAAATTCGTAAAAGAAGCTATATAATTCTCATTGGCCTTTTTCATTCATCCATTGAAGCCTAATTAAGAAAATACTTTGGAGTGAATCGTATTGTTTTTCTCTCCTGCTTATCAGGATTAGTTCATTTTAATTTTAAATTAATCCTTGGATTAATCGCTTTTATTGTCGATGCATTTGATGTAATGACCTGAATCGAAGTAGGGTGCATTTCCTCTTATAATTCAGCGAAAGAAAATCAATAGCTTTGAAAATTCAAACACGGATTCGATTTCAAGCACAGACAGCTAATTTTCACCACATTAAAAATGTGACGTGATGATTCATTTATTCACGATTTTATTTATTATTCATAAAGTTTTAGGTTTAATTTTTAGTTAGTTCAATTAGTCATGAAAGCAGAAACAATTAAACAGATGATTTACCTTAAAATCTACTATCTTAGTTTACTAATAAAGTTGTTCTATTGCGACAATAATGTTTTTATTAGTTGAGGTATGTAAAAGAATTGATGGCGCTACTAAATTTAGTTAGTAAATGGGCAGTAGTTCCATTTAATTTTAAGTCGTACTTATCTAGAACTACGTACAGATTTTATTAGACTGAAAGTAGTTAAAAATATCGTTAAAAATTAGTGGCACTAAACATTATACCAATACTCATGTTCGTCTCAGAGCTACTTTATTTATCCGTCTTCAATTTTCTTTGATGAAAACTAATCTTGTATGTAGCAAGTTAATTAATTATCGAACAAGTTATACAGAATTTGATTTAATATCGAGCTCTTAATCCTCTATGTATCTGATGCAATATTAGCTTAAGGCTGCAATTAACAACCACTTCGTAATCAGTACGCGGAGTCTCTTAGACGAGCACAGAATCTATTCAACGTGCATCTGATATTATTAACCTTTGTAATGTTTAGTAATTTGTAACCCAAATAATCAGACAAAATACGAACAGGGACCTGCCAATGGTACTGATAGTTCTGATATTTATTTATATTTCTTTTTGTACACAGTGCTGAGAAGGAAGTGTTTCAAATATACTTGATATTGATAAGACTGATACACATAGTATATTACGTACCATGAACTGTAAGTGACAGAGTTTAGGGCAAGAATGTAGTTTGGTAAACAAGGCTCGAAGGGTCGAGATTTCCTAAACATTCGCGACCTAAAAAATCACTTACAGTTCGAGGTTAGTAAGCTATTTTTTACAATACTTTCATAAATAGAAGAAAAAGAAAAATATGTTTCATAATTGATAACTGTCAAATTGTGGTCAAGATAAACAGGACCTTGATATGTAATATTTACTTACAGTTCACGGTGGACAGTAAGTAAATATTAAATTCCTGATATAACCATGAAAACCACTATGCAATAAAAGTTACACTTACACAGGCAGATTCGTAAAACGGATTAGCGCTAACACCGTTTTTAATATTATCTATAACTCTGTTTCAAATTAAAACAGGTTAAAGAAATAAATTAAATTTGATACTGATTAGATCTCTTTTTAACTCAAGTTAAAATAAACTTGTTTCGTACATTGAAAAGAGAGTTAAAAACGAAATAAAAAATGGTGTTAGCGCTAATCCGCTTTATGAATCTACCTGAAAGTGTTTAAATTTTGTCATTAATAGTTAACTTACAGTACAAGTATTGTAAAATAGTATATTACGTACCATGAACTGTAAGTGACAGTTTTTAGGTCAAGAATGTAGATTGGGAAATCGAGGCCCGAAGAGTCGAGATTTCCTAAACATTCGCGACCTAAAAAAATCACTTACAGTTCGAGGTTAGTAAACTATTTTTTACAATACTTTCATAAATAGAAGAAAAAGAAAAATATGTTTCAAAATTGACAGCTGTCAAATTGTGGTCAATATAAACAGGACCTTGATATGTAATATCTACTTACAGTTCATGGTGGACAGTAAGTAAATATTAAAGTCCTGATATAACCATGGAAACCACTATGCAATAAAAGTTACACTTAACAGTGTTTAAATTTTGTCATTAATAGTTATCTTACAGTACAAGTATTGTAAATAAAATATTTTCTGGTGTTGACAGTGACATTTGAAACTTTAAATTAATAAAAATCCTCTCTCAATAATTCTTTCAAGTTAGCAGCTATGTTGGAATAATATTAAATGAACCAAGATCATTATTAAATGTTATGCGTACAATTTTCGTTATTTTCTGTATTGTTACCGACTTTCTGATTTTGAATTCTATTTAAACGGTTCCCCAGCTCGACAGCGACCTCTAAAGAGGCGGCGTACTCAACTTAACAAAAACGTAAACTTCCAATTACGAACATTTTAATGAACATTTTATATAGCAATTAAACTTTCTTGTAACTTAGCGTGAGACTTCTGAAGAAGACATCATTTTTCTTTGATCAATTTACTGAAAGAACAGTCATGATGAATACAAGACGCTGCCGTAGACCCTTTGTTGACGCAACATATTTTCAACAAAAAATTGTTAAGTTTTTCATGATAGTAATTAAAATTAAATATTTATTTCCATTAAAACCTGCGGCAATAAACGACATTGTACATTTTTCGCTATAAATATTTCAAAATTAATTTAATTATAAGTTTTTAAGGAAATACTTTGCAATTATTTAAATTAAATTATGTAAAAAAATAAATATTACATAAAAAAAAATATATCATCACGCCTTCTACCCATTACCGGGTGTGGCACTCTACCGAAGCAGATCTTGGTAAGTGATATATTTTGCGCGTGAAGTGCAGTTACCAATCGTCAAATCACGGCCCCCAAAGATGTTAGTGGTGGAGGAGCCACAGGGGTAGCTTTTGAAATTATGAAAATTGTTTGTCGCCTGTGGAAATCGAACCAGGGTTCTTAGGATCCGCAGGCCGACTTCATACCACATATTACATCATCCCTTTTATTCATTGCTATCCTAGCTGATCTCTGTAAGTGGTATATTTATACGCGTGAAGTGTGGCTACCAGCCGTCAAATCACAATCCTAAAAGATATCAGTGAAAAGGGAGCCACAAGGGTAGTTTTAATGCGGTGAGAATTATTTCTTGGCTGTGGGAATAGAACCGAGGTTCTCAAATTCATAGAGCGACTGGATACCACTGAACCATCTACTCAAAATTAAATTATAAAGAAAAAAATTGGGATACCGCCTGGGTTCGAACCTAGGACTAACCGAGATCTGCCCTAGCAAAGTGCTACTTCCAGTTATGAGATGATTAGCAACCGAAATTATACAAAGCAGAACTGAACAAATTAAAATTCACTATTTATTTGCTATGAAACAAATCGTTCAGGCTGTTTACAGGTCATGTAGAAAATATTTACTGACAACTTGTGAACTTAATATTTGTTCTGAGAATAATGGCACATATTAAGTTTGTGCAAAGTGAAAAGTTTCATTACTTCACTGTACACTCTCACATATAAGAAAGTTTGAGACTAAAACACGGTTTTGTCAAGAGAAAAAATAAATTTCCAATCCATTAACGTTCCTACCTGGTATTCAGTTCTAAGCATGATTCACGTGTCTACCAACAATTTACATTCTAAAATATACGTCCTGACTTCTAGCGATCGTTACATCAACTAACGAAAGATGAATAGAAATTTATGAGAATCCTGTTTTTCTTTAATTATACGCAACGAATATAAAAAAATATAAATAAATATATCATCACGCCTTCTATCCATTACTTCGTGTGGCAGACAATAAGGTGCACAAACAAACTCATATTTTTCGCTATCAAATGCTTCAAATTTATTTTAGATCAAAATAATTGTCAGTAATAATATAACAAGAGAGTGAGAATAAATTAAAAATAATTTGACAGTTCTTTCGAAAACTTGTTGCCAGGCAATAGTCATGAAAGCCCATAGGGCTTGAGTGGCTATTGCCAAATGGCAACAAGATTGAGAAAGATACTGGAGAATTATTTTCTAATTTATCGAACTCTCGAGTTATATTTAAATAGATAATTTTTTGACTTAGCTGTTCAGATCAATTAATCCAACTAAAAAGATTTTGAACTGGGTCCATATCGATTGATTACTTACTAATATATTCTTGGAAGTTGTTTAAAAAATTTGTTGGTGTAATATCTAAAATGGAACTATATCGATTTTTTTTTCACATTTTACTTAACGCGATGACAGTTTTAAATAATTATTTGACAACTACCTATCATTTGTCGCAAACAAAAGCACCTACAGAGATTATTTCCGGGAATAATCAGTATTCTCAGTATAATAATGACAGGATTGGTTAAAAAGCAGACATATAACATACAATGAAGCATATCATTGGTTTTGAGAAACGTCAATAAATAAACAACGAAAATGTGTTTCGAAAAATTTGGTGGAGGTGCTGTATTTTTAATTTATTTATTCTACTCTATATAACAGAAACATGACGCCACTTACAATACACAGTCTGGACTCATCGAACCACATTGTGGTAGTTCATATATTGGAATGACTTAATTTCTAAAATAATTTAAAAACGTTTGACAACTGAAAATGTCGATAAAAAAGTAACAGGATCTTTTGGAAATAGTTTAAAGAGTCTAGACAAATTTCTTTCACTTTATCAACATTCATAATTACTTTTATATTCAAAATCCTTCTTTTTCCATTCGAATTCATTCTTTCGTGAAAGATTTATTAAACGAAAAATTGTATAAATCAAAGACAGACCATCTGATTTGTCAATTAGGAATCTCATTCTCTTGTAATATTTTATAGTTTATAATATTGATTGAAGCACAGGACCTGATCAAGGAGAAATTGTTTAGAAGGCAACGTTTGAAGAACGTTAATAAATAAATAAATAAAATAAATATATCATCACGCCTTTTACGCATTACTGGATGAAGCACTCTGCAGAAGCTGATCACGGTAAATGATATATTTATGCACGTGAAGTGCGGTTACCTCAAATCTCGGCCCTAAAGATGTTAGTGATGGGAAAGCCACAGGGGTAATTTTAATTTGGTGAAAATTATTTGTCGGCTGTGGGAATCGAACCGGGATTCTCAGGGTCCACTGGCCGATTGGATACCACTGAGCAAGTACCCCATTATTAATAATAATAAATAAATAAATTCATTTAGAATTAAGAATGGAGTAAGGGTGGTTCAATTTGAATCGCCTCTATAAATCTGGTAGTTAATATTTATAAAACAAAGCTGAGAATTTCTGCAGTAAGTTTTTGTCATTATCTAGCTTTCAAAGAACAATAATTTATATTCTGCAACGAGGTGTACGTTAATCCAATATAATTTCTCATTAAGAAGTAAAATTAAACCAAAACGAAGACATGGAAGTTGGTTTCACACCCAAAAAAGCCGACAAGTTTAATTTCAAGTTTACAAATGGCGGTAAAGACGAACAGAACATGTGCAGACTTCAAGTCGCGACGTTTAAAATAAATTTCATTTTATAACTAATGAAATGTTAATTACAAAAGCACGTACCACTCCTTCCTGACAACATTAATTTAAGTTTTAAATTAAAGCTTTATGTAAACTTCCAGACATTATTTTCTCGTGTTGCTATAACAACTATTTTAAATGGGGAATGAATTTCATAAGCGAAATATTCCAAACTGATGAACTGTTCAAAAATTCATTCAAGTTTGAACTCATACAAGAAACATTTTGTTGTACAACATATTATATATTTCTCTGCACAACAGAAACTAAATCCCATATATCTTGTTAATAAATACAAGTTTTACTTCGGTTTTATATACTGGACTTCGATTATCTGTAATGTATATATTTTACCATTCTGCACAACAGGAAATTAATTAAAATATACTTTCCACTCTAATTTTGAATGTTGATATTTTTACTTTTCAATAAACCGTAGAAAAGCAAGAGCCGCATGGATACTTTCTACAATATTTTCTCTACGACCATTTAGAAACGTTTGATAAAGAACTTAAAATTATTTTTTGACAGTTTTTCTGTTTGTAAATGTGAGCGACAGTTTTAATGTATCCATGGATACGGTGATATACTCTTACTTTACCTCTCGGCGAGCGACAAAATAGTATTGTCGTTCTGTAAGCGGCAAACGTCAATTTTCTTCTTTCAACTGACTGATTATGTTCGGTCGTAAAACTGTATATCAAATCATAGCTCTTGCAATTCCCGATGTTCCAGTAGTGACTCTTTAATTCTGAACACACTGTATTCTATTTTGAATGAAGTAAAACTAATAAATTATGTTCTTAAAATTTTGGTGGAGGTGCCTCTTACTACTTTAATTCTGCTAATTAATTTGTTTATATATTGGTACATTTGTTATAAAATAAATAAATATGAGGAAGCTATCTCAATGGTATCAAGTCAGCCTGTGGATCCTGAGAACCCTGGTTCGATTCCCACAGACGACAAACAATTTTCATAATTTCAAAACTATCCCTGTAGCTCCCCCACCACTAACATCTTTGGGGGCCGTAATTTTACGGCTGGTAACCACACTTCACGCGCAAAATATATCACTTACCGAGATCTGCTTCGGCAGAGTGCCACACCCAGTAATGAGTAGAAGGCGTGATGATATATTTATATTTTTTAATTTCAATTACGGTCAAAGTACCTACGACCCTAAACTCTTGCCCGTGCAACGACAGCCCTATTCTGTGGTTACCTACTGTAATCTACACCACATTTACATAAGGTTATTAATAAGATCACACCGTTGATATTAATTAAAATGTGTTCTCTTATCTGTCCATCTCAATTAGCGAGCATGAGATAGGTGCCTATCACCAGTCCAAAGCTCTGATTGCGATAGGTTCGCGATGTCCCACATAATGATTCCCCTAGTGACCGTGGCGCTGCGTCCGCGTGATGTACGAGGACACTTCGGGCCAGTGACGTGCCTGGGATAAATAAATAAACTTTTAAATGTCTGTTATGTCCAGTACACAACTGTTTTGGAAACAAAAAATATGGTACAATGTAATTCTCCTGATGGCAGGGGCGCCAATCAAATTTGATGTTGGTTTAAAATGTCGCGTCACATTTCTGTCCCTCGTTGAGAACGTGACAGAATAACGAATGTGTTTTTTATGATTATTGTTTATATACCTTCTTGTTGCATGCAATATTATCGTCATTTAAAATAGATAAAAGGGGCAATCTATTATGATCACTTTCATAGTTTATAGGGCAATTAGTTTTTTTGTACACGCCTACCAACACCACGACAATCTTTAACTTTAATACCTACAAGATATCATAGAATAATTATTTGTATATCAACGGATGAAAGTGAGCTTTACCTGAAGAAAGAATGGCATATTATATGCTAGATATACATATAATTTTTTCACTACCCTAACAGAAAATAAAATTTTCAGAAATAAATTAAGAATTTAGATAATTAGACCTATTCTGTAACAAAAAGTGGTAAGTATAGCAATTTCTAACACTATGAGGGGTCCTAAGCACAGCAGATTTTGCCCCCTCCCCGTTTCAAGAAAATTGGTCTTTATTCATAGAATAAAGTAAACTTGTTTGTAAATCATTTATAATTTTATGTAGCCTTGTTTTTAAACGGTACAATTGAAAAAAGAAGAAGGATGAAAGCGATAGCCCGCACTTGTATATGAAAGAAAAGTCCACACAATGCAGAAACTGAAAATGAAACAAAAATAAGAAAAGGGAGTGTTGCCCTGTGCATGTTTTTGAAAATGAATTCCACACAATTGCAGTTAAACACTCTACGTAAGAACTGAAAACAAATTAAAAGATAAGAAAGAGAAGGGAGTGACGCTGTAGGCTTATTTTTGAAAATAAATTCCACACAATTGCAGTTATACACTCAATATAAGATCAGAAAACGAATAAAAAAGATAAGAAACGAAGGAATTGTCGTCCTTGTGCTTGTTTAACGTCTGAGGAATTGCTATATTTACCAATTTGTACAGAATAGGCCCAAATATATATTATTCTCTTGAAAAATGTCACCTGGATGACACTAATATTAGAGTGACTGAATTAGTCAGTATATACGCCCCCATATTTTTACTAAATTTAACATAGTCAATATTTTACTTTCACTACAATATTGAGAACATTTTCTGGTTTATTATTTTGAACTGAATATTATGAAATGAGAATAAATTGGCAAACGCAGTATTTCGCTGACGTGTAAATTTAGGGGTAAAGGTAGATCTAACGAAGTCCTCTGACGTCACGCCTCAGGTAGAACTCAGTGGCATCACAACCATCCATCACAGGGGCATTATGAACTCGCGGCATCATTTCCTCAATTCACAATTCAATCTCTTGGGTTGGGCGTCGACGTTGACGCAGCGACGCACCGACGCAACGACGCACCGACGCAACGACGCATCCCGTCAACATTAATTAACAATGTCCGGCAGATACACCCAGCCTTTGTGACGACGACGGACGCCACTGGCGCGGCATGTTTACCTACCGTTGTCATTAGCGCGCGAGCCCGCCAAAGGGAAACATCAATCACGTGATCGTCGTTAGATAGCCTGAGCACGGGCCGAGGTACCTCGTATCACATGCAAAAACTGATATGTGACTAACGACCGTGGCTGCTAGATAACACTGCTGTTATGTGAGCGATGTCAAAGCACTTCTAGGTCAGTTCTTTGTGCAATACACGTAAACAGAATGCGATCTTACATTAATCAACGCATCTATCCAATGCCAAAGATGCCCCAGATATGATGCATCCAATTTACTTCTGGGATGATTATGGAACGAACGAGATTTTATGTATTCTCTGTCATTTTCGTGCTCCAATTAACTTACAGTTACGTTTTGAAATTTTGCATTTTGCTTTTTAATTTTTCCTTCTCATATTGCAAAAAGTTGCAGAGATAACGATAAACCAGTAAATTCCTCAAATTAAAATAAATAGGTTTGCAATTTTTCAGTAATATAACAATAGAGTGAGAATAAATTGAAAATAATTTGACAGTTCTTTCGAAAACTTGTTGCCAGGCAATAGTCACGAAAGCCCGTAGAGCTTGAGTAGCTATTGCCAATTGGCAACAAGTTTGAGAAAGATACTGGAGAATTATTTTATAATTTATCCAACTCTCGACTTATATTTAATTAGATTATTTTTTGACTTAGCTGTTGAGGTCGATTCTTTCAACTTAAAAGATTTTGCACTGGGTCCATATCGATTGATTACTTATTAATGTATTCTTGGAAGTTGTTTCTAAAATTTGTTGGTGTATTTCTGTATCTGAAATGGAACTAAATCGATTTGATTCACACATTTTACTTGACGCGTTGACGGTTTTAAATAATTATTTCACAACTACCTATCATTTGTTGCAAACAAAAGCACCTACAGAGATTATGCCCTGGAATAATCACTAGAGCTTTATTTTCAGTATAATAATGACAGGATTGGTTAAAACGCAGACATGTGACATACAATGAAGCATTTTATTGGTTTTGAGAATCGTCAAAAAATAATCAGTCTAAAATTCGTAAAAAGAAATATTTTATTACAAAAAAAAAACAAAATAAGCTGATTGTTAAAGATTTTTAAGGCATTTACCTAAAGATTTCTATAGATTATTTGTACGGAAAGAATTCATTGGTCTTCAAAGATTTCGTAAATTTTTTGAAATATTTGCAAGGATTTTTTTTAAATGATTCATTTCTAAGCAATTTAAATTTTATATAGAAATAAACTACAGCACGAGAAATACCTACAATGATTGAAACCACATTTCAAGATCTCTTTCAGTTCTTGACATATATTGGCCTTCAAAATTGAGATTTCAAAAAATTCTAAACATAATTTTTAGCTATCAAGCTGAAATCATCTTAACCAAAGTTTAAACGTCAATTAATTTCAAAACCTGTCGGTTTGACCAATAACATTATCGTTCTCTTTACGTTATGTATTGTATCCATGTGATGCATTTGTATTTAATTAAAGCCGTGTCGTTATGAAGATAGTATGTTGATTTTCGTGACAGAATATGTAGATGCAGCGACTTTGTAATCAACATTTCTATCTGCATTTTCAATTGGCAATGCAGATTGCGATTTAACTCAGTTATAGCCCCAATACCGTGTGTGTGGCGCTCGCAACATCGCATGTAAAACTAGCCAGATAACGCATTTAAACACGGCCGCTTATGACGACTTGCGTACGCCGATGCGTCCTTAATTAGACTAAATGTAAAAGGGAGATGGAATTTAGGTTGATCAAAGCCAGCGTGGTGATTAATTATGAAGATTTATTGAATTTCACGTCGAGCAAAGTAACTCTGAAACATTGCCTATGTCATTTTAGCACAACCTACTCAGACCTCCGCTGATGTGTTTGGTTCACTTAGCTCAACATTCAGTTTCAGGAATTGTTTGCAGAATTGAAGAAATGAAATAATATTTGTTGCGCAGAGTAGTTTTTCCACTTTTATGGACTGAATACCTCACCGAATTTAATTTAATTTATTGATATATATATATATATATATATATATATATATATATATATATATATATATATATATATAGTTTAGAGCTGTGTGAAGATAAATGGTTATAAACAACACAATATTATTTTCTGCACTAGGGAAGTTTTATTATACTAAATGTACACTTCAACTGCTTGTCAGTGTTAGTACTGACGACGACTGCATGACATTCGAAATGTACATTTAGTACAATAAAACTTCCCTAGTAAAGAAAAGAATAGTACTCGTAATATATTGAAGTCAAATAGTAAAAATAGTTTTTTGTTATTCTCAAATTCTTGTCAAAGAGAAGTTTAAATTAAATGTTACCGTGGTTCATTTAAGGCAAAACCTTATTTACATTAACGGACAATATAAAATAGTTTTGGTATACCAAAGACAGAGGTATACATATAATTTTTTTACTACTCTATCAGAAAGTAAATTTTTCAGAAATAAATATAAAAAAATATCATCTTGCCTTCTACCCATTACTGAGTGTGGCACTCTGCCGAAGCAGATCTCGGTATGTGATATATTTTGCGTGTGAAGTGCGGTTACACGTCGTCAAATCACGATCCTCTAAGATGTTAGTGGTAGGAGAGCCACAGGAGGTAATTTTAATGCGGTGAAAATTGTTTGACGGCTGTGGGAATCAAACTAAAAATAAAATAAATAAATATATCATCACGCCTTTTACCTATTACTTGGTGTGTCACTCTGCCGAAGCAAATCTCGGTAAGTGATATATTTATGCGCGTGAAGTGAGGTTACCAGACGTTAAATCACGGCCCTCAAACTTATTAGTAGAGGAGGAGACACAGGAGGTAATTTTAATTATATGTCGGCTATTTTCGAATAAGATCGCAGAAAAAATATTAATGCATAAATTGAAGCCTGAAAAATATATATAATAAAATACAAACAAAAAGCAATCTCCATTCGATCAAAGCTCCCTATGATATACTTGTTTTCAATTTATCTGAAGTTAATAATTCAATCAATTTCGATTTATATTCCTGTGATTTCTGGTCCTCTGTCTCAACTAAATTTCTCAATTATAAGTTATGTAACATGTTGAGAAGTTCTGGTAGAGAAGTGTACTGGTCCTTCGTGGCGTCGCGGCGCCGGAACGTGTCCACATTGTGATTCTGTTTATCTAATTCCGTTCGGCGTCGGTTCATTTGCGGCGGCGACGGCCTTTCCGCACGCCTGATGCGTTTTTTTGCGGCTCTTTTAAAACGCTTTCATGCGACATGCCGACGCGAGCGACGCCAGGCGTCGGTTTTGTATCGGTTGTTGGCTGGGACGCTGGGCTGGTTGTTGTCCCTGTGTGACCCTAATCGACCTATATGTGTAGGTAACCGTGCCGTGGTGACAACTTTGACCTCTTCTCTTTTGCGTTTTTGGGGTTGTGGTTTTCGAATGTTCCCACTTAATTAACCATTACTTATTTCAACTAGATTTAAACATCAATAAAAGCAATAATTCACAAGTAGATATACTCAAATAATGTTTCACGATTCCTTTCGAAATTGTGACAAGAAAGTAATAGTTTTCATCCCTAGGAACGAAAGTTAAAATACAATTTGACATTAGTGACATCCAGGTAACATCTGTCAAGACACTAATAAATCGTTTTTTTCTATTTAATTTAAAAAAAAATAATTTCTAATAGGGTAGTGATATTGTTATTTATGTACCTAGAGCAGAAAGTAGTCTATTATCGCTCACGCATGAATTTTGTTCGCTCGCGCTTCAATTACTAAGCAAGAGCAATAAAGATTCACTTTACGCTCTTGATACACAAATAACTATTTTCTACCACCGAGCGGAAAATAGTTTTCCAAATTTCTACTTTCAACTGACAGATGGAGAAGTCAGTTTTCTGCTCGGTCGTTGAAAAAAGTATATGTACACCTCGTGAAGAAAGTGTAATGGGATGGCTAGCTCAGTAGTATGTAGTCGGCCTGTGGATCCTGAGGTCCCTGGTTCGATTCCCACAGGCGACAAATTTTCATAATTTGAAAAAGCTATCCCTGTGGCTCCTCCACCACTAACATGTTTGGGGGCCGTGATTTGACGACTGGTAACCGCACTTCACGCGCAAAATATATCACTTCATCTGCTTCAGCAGAGTGCCACACCCAGTAATGGGTAGAAGGCGTGATGATATATTTATTTTATTTATTTATTTGTGAAGAAAGTGTCATTTTCTCCTAAAGTGCGTTATATCTTTCGAGTACGGTTCGGGTACCTTCGGGAAGTAATGTCTTACTTTTTTCCCTTGGTGATTAAAGAACTATGACGGTGAAATTGAAAAAACTATTGCATATGGATCATATGTCTAATAAAATATTGTCGAAACAAATCTATGATTTTGAATGTACACTATTTAGAAAATTATTTTCGATTTTATGTGTCTATAAACCACGAATATCGTTTCCGCAAAATCAAACCGCGCTTTTCCAAAACAAAAACATCCGCCAACGACATAATTTTCACATCATGTATTACTTACAATGTCATTGATCGACAAAACCGAATTGGGGTTCCATTTTCAACAAGATCTTGATAATTTTTGACAGATGTTCGGTCGGTTTATCAGCCATCATTTGTGGTGCGTTGTGGCGAATCTCTGTTGACGTATTAATTGATAACCGGCTGGCTCGCTCCCAGGCTGTGTACCTCACAATCGGAACATTATAGATAGGTTATGAAGATAGCTAATTGTATTCATGGTGCTCGCTTATTGTCCTCAGTCATCCGCCATTATATCTCGATGCCAACTTAATGGCATGCTAGTTTAACGTATGCTACTTGCGCTTGATTTGTAATCTGACATTGATTTTGACAGACAATATGATTTACTACAGATTATTGGAAAAGTATGTTGACAAAAAATGTTAGTGCATAATTTAATATTGGTCACAGTAAATAAAACCGAGATAAAACTCAAACAAGAGCTCATGTGTTCAAATCTAACTGCTTTTAACTTATTTATTTATGCTACTCTGTACAACAGGAACTTATTCCTTTTTACAATATATTCGTTTAATTAACAGTTAATAACTGTTGAAGACGTTGTGTAACTTGAAATTTATAAAAGTTACAAGAATAGAAATATACACTACAAATACAATATTTGTAATTTATCTTTTAATATTATTTTAAATAAAAAAATTATTATTGCAACTGTTAATAACATAATAATTGTAATAAATATGTATTATTTGTTTTTGAACAAATTTCTCAAAGAACGTTTAAACTATAGCATCACTTTAATTATCATTTACTTTTAAAATGTTAAATAAATATTTTTTACTCCAAAAATACTCAACACATAGCATATTTTATCGTCCAATAGAATCAGTCAGCCCAGTTAATAGATAATTAAATTAAATGGTTTTTACGTAAGACACAGATGTACGGAGCGTATGCTATCATCGCAAATGATAAAATTAAAAGTATATATTTAAACCAACTGCAAATAACAATAATAATTTTCTTGAATTCATTAAAAAATAGCTATTTACAGAACAAGTGCGCGAATAGTGCAAATAACGTCTTCGTGTACGAGTTTTGTATAATGCTTTTTGCAACGAGCAAAAATTATGTAATCAACAATGAAGAAATTTGATAAATTTGAGGTTTAGTACCTATGCCTTGAAAACAAATAGATTATTTTTTAGTTTGATAAAATATGTCTGATTGATGGCGTTATAATCTAATGTATCTATTTATTTTATAAATACCTTAAATGTGTGTATATAAGTACAACTAACATTTAAATAGGCAAAATTTAGGACCATAAAAATGGCTGCGTTTTCAATTACTTTGCCATGGTGTCTACCGACCTGGAATTCCTGTAAAACCTGGAATTTAAAAACATACCTTGAAATCCTTAAATATCCTTGAATTTTTATAAAATATCTGGAAAAAAATTATTTACCGTCGAACCAAATTTTTAATTCAATAAAATAGATGTTTGAAAGTTCATAGCTATTTTTTTACAATATCTTTTTATTAAATTTATATGTTTCTACAAATTTCAGTAGTTATTTTATGAAACTTTTTTTTGTAATATATACTTTGAAATCCTTGAATCTCCTGGAATTTTATAATTTGAAATTGGTAGACACCATAAGTAATGGATAGAATGCGTGATGATATATTTATTTATTTAATTTAATTAAATTCTATTGTTTTGGCAATCCCACGCTGTTTTTACCAAATTACTAACAAAGCAACATGATGGTAACACATGACTGTTGAAACTATCCATTTTATTATATCTATTTAAATTATCGATATGCAATATTCCGCTCTAGTAATATTATTAAATTTGAGAGTAAGTACTTCTCCTTCTGTTGGCACTTAACTTAGTTACATTTTTGTAATAAAATATGCATAATGCATATAGTAGTGCTTCCATCAAAATATCATTATAAATTGTAATAAAATTGCGACGTTTATAGAAGAATTTTACGTAGCCATAAAGTTGTTCCGAGATCGTTACAAGTAAAAGATACATTTGCTACTTTGCCTCTTAATTTTTCAACAATATATTAAAGTGCTCCTGCAGACAGAACCGTAATATCATAGAAACAGCAATAATGCAAGAATTATTACAATATATAGAATAATAGTTATTTATTATACAGTGTTTTATTAGGTTATAAAACACGAAAGCAAAGTTTAAACATGAGACCGAAGGTCGAATGTTGAATTTTTCTTAAGTGTGTTACATACCAATAAAACACAAGTGTAATACAAAATTTTATCCACAACTTATAATTATAGGTATTTGTCGTTTAACATTGATTCAGTTATATATAGTTTCTCAAAATACAGTACATCATGAATTGTTTGCTAAGTAACAAGTTGTTTACAGTGTTTTATGGAATATAAAATACTAGTGTTTTATGAGCCATATAATTCAACTGAAATCAGTGTACTAATGTCTTTATTATATATGAGTTGTGGATAAAATATATATAAATACATCATCACGCCTTTTATCCATTACTGAATATGGCACTCTATCGTAACAGCTCTCGGTAAATAATATAATTATGCGCGTAAAGTGTAGTTGCCAGCCGTCAAATAACGGCCTCCAAAGTAGTTGTGGTTTGAAGGACCTACAGGGATAATTTAAAAATATAAATATATCATCACGCCTTCTACCCTTTACTGAGTGTGGCACTTTCCCGAAGCAGATCTCGATAAATGATATATTTTTGCACGTGAAGTGCGGTTACCAGCCGCTAAATCACGGCCCCCAAAGATTTTAGTGGTGGGGGAGCCACGGAGGTATTTTTTTTATTTGGTGTAAATGTTTTGTCGGCTGTGGGGATCGAACTAGAGTTCTCAGGATCCACAGTCCGATTTGATACCACTGTGCCATTATCGTATCATTTTAATGTGGTGAAAATTGTTACGTCGATTGTGGGAATCGAACCCAGATTCTCAAGTCGATAACACTGAACCACCTACCCCATAATATTTAGAATGATGAAAAATAAATAGTAATTTTATGCGGCAGTCGGACTGTGAATTAAAATTACTCCTATGGCTTCCCTTCCACTGTTATATGTATTAAACTTGATTTGAAATACTTGATTAATTGAAGCTAATGTCAGACATGTCACTACTGTACATAGCGTATATTTTTTTGCTTTACAAACTTCGTGTATATTTCGACGAATTAGCGGACAAAAATGATTGGCCTCATCTAACTCTATGATCCATTTTTAACTGGAATGGACTATAGTTATATTTCTAGCAAGGACAAAGATACCATACATTAATGATTTAGTTCATATCATGTAACAGACACTTAGTTGCGCTACCAAATAGAACATTCCTGCATTCAGATAGATTTCAGCTTCAGTTTCAGTGACGAAGTGGTAGAACATTCGCAGGAGGTCCTGTTACTGTAGCAATGCTATCGATATCGTCAAAACCACGATGTTTTTGACGTTTCAATTACATTTCAATCCGACCTGTAACGCCGCAAGGAATAATAATATTGTTACGTTTGATTGAAAGAATGATACACATAGTTTCGCATGCATACACGACGAACACATAACTCACTAGCTGCATATCAGCTGCAAATTAGTTCACACGTCGATGCAGCTGCAGATGAAGTGAATATTATTATAAACTATTCACGCATTTATGTCCGGTTTCATATTAAATTATTTTAATTTAATTGTGAATATTTTGTGCATTTCGAGTTTTATATTTTACCAGATATGCTACCTCATCATGGTTACAAATTAATTATTTGTTTTATTTGTTCATACGCATTGTAGCGAAGTTCATTTATTTATTTTTATGTTCAAATTTATTTCGCGAAAATTATAATATTTCAAATAACGTAATATATATGAAATTTTAATTGTATTTTACGGAATTTACCACAAATATATAAATATATCATTCACACATGTTATACATTTTTCAAATATATAAACATTTTTATTAATGTAGATTTCAACATTATTTACAAATATTTTATTTTTATAGTACGATATGAAGCTGATATTACACAGTTACAATGGGGTGGCTAGCTCAGTGGTATGAAGTCGGCCTGTGGATCTTGAGAACTCTGGTTCGATTTCCACAGGCGACAAACAATTTTCATTTTCATTTAAAAAACTACCCCTGTGGCTCTTCCACCACTAACATCTTTGGGAGCCGTGATTTGACGACTTCACGCGCAAAATATATCACTTACCGAGATCTGCTTCCGCAGAGTGCCACACCCAGTAATGGGTAGAAGGCGTGATGATATATTTATTTACAATTTGATACTTTTCTTAGACAAAACAAAAATTTGACAACACTTAAAATAGTTATTTATGTACCAAGAAAACAGGCTTTTCTGACCCGTGCCATGATTATTAGCACGAGGGGCAAAGCGCCGAGCGCTAATAACATGCTGAGGGTCAGAAACTCTAATTTCACCCGTGGTACATACAATATTTTATGCACAATAAAATAACATTTAATTATATGGTCGAAAGATTAAAATATGTACATAGGTTATATGTCAAAATGACATTTTTCAGAATCAAGTGTTCACAATAAACAAAAACTATTATTTTATTTATGTGTCCATAGGAATGATTATTTTATGGCCGCAGGGCCAAAAAGAAGTGTTTAAGCCCGCTGTTTTGGGCTAAAGCACATGAATTTCAGCCTGATTGTGCGTAATACTTAAATATGTATCAAGGGTGAAAACAGGCTTTTCTGGCATGGTTATTAACACGAGGCGCAAAAAATGACATTTTGCAGAATCAAGTATTCACAATAAACAATAATTGTCATTTTATTTAAGCCCACTTTTTAGGACTGAAACATACTTTTCGGCCTGGTTGCGAATAAATAAAATTATAACAAATATATCATCACGCCTTTTACCCATTACTTTTCCGTAGCAGATCTCGATAAGTGATATATTTTGCGCACAAAGTATGGTTACCAGTCGTCAAATTACATTCCTTATTGATGTTAGTGCAGGAAGAGCCCCAGGGGTAGTTTAACGTGGTGAAATTTGTTTGTCGACTGTGAGAATCGAACCCGGACGAGAGTTTTTAAATGAAATTGTGTGGGATTTACTTTAAAATTCAAGTGTAGAGCGACACTCTAGAAAAAAAAATGAACGTGTATTTTAGAAGGGTTTTCAACACGATAAAAATAGGAATTCGCGTTGAAATAATTTGTCTTGAAGTGAAACTTAAAATTAATTTTGTGACGACGCGTATGTGCTTGGAAATAAAGAGAAGTTAGAATAATTATTCAAAACTACGAGAACGACATCAGAATACAAAGAAGAAAAAAACAATTCAGTGAAAAATACACGAAAGGGACGACCGTTAAAACTTTTATTATTTACACTGTTCTCGGGAAGGACAGTGAAAGCAAAGAGCGAAACGCGAGTAAGGGTTGAGACGCGGTGTAGGCGACGCTAACGCTGATGAGTCGCGATGGATACTGACCCCACCCCCGGCCTCATCCCCACGTGAATCAACAGCCCGGGCAAATAACGCGGACGCAAACCACCGTAGCAGGGACGCAAACCCTGCGGTCTCTTTGCCTCCGTCGTTTACGTTTTCCTCGCGTCGTTATTTCATTTCGGGATTTGCTGATGACTTCAATTTATTTTTTACTCATTTTATATTTGCGCGAACCCTTTGCTTATGTTTACTGATTCTTTATCCAGCTTTTCTGATTTATGGTAATTAGCATTTTAGACAGAGACTGGACACACATTCTTTTGTTTGTTTACATCTTCAGGTGTGATAAATGAATGCTACTTCAATAAGAAATTAATAAACTAGTCTTTTCTCTGTACCTATTTATTTGCTACGCTACGGATAGGTAATTTATAAAACCTGCTTTGTTTATTCATTAGATTATCCTGCAATTCATCTTTTCCAAACATTTTTATCCTTGCACACAACGTTTACTTCCTTACACATATCCATTTATATATATACCACCTTTGCTTCTTCCAAATTCATAATCCCTTTCATACAACTTTGCCTCATCTTTTGTTCCGGCAACGAATTTTCAACTATATTCATCCAATTATTTCTAAGTTAAACCAATATTTCGACCTATTCTCTAACAAAAATTGCTAAGGTCGTATTTATCAATAGATTGTTAAATAAATGTTAACTAACAGCAACATATCTAATTCTAAACGAATACTTCAAATGAAATATTGTTTCAATTTCGGCTTTAAATAAAATTCACTGGTATTATTGATCCAAAAACTGAACGTAAATATGAAAATAAATATTCATCTGTAACATTTTCCATAGCAATGTCTAGAATTGTGAATTAAGCATTAAAATAAAAATAAAATATGAAATAAAACAAAAGGAAAGGGTAGAGAACGACCAGGTTTGTAAATTGCCGCGCTTATTCTAAATCACGTACTTTTATAATGATTTACAACAGCAGCAGTTACCTGACGAATAGCCGCTGCGCTGCACATCGGCTTAAACAAGATAGATGATTATAAAAGTCATCGTGATTTATCTCAGCGGAATTAAATCACATCAAAGAAATACTCCGAGTGATAAATTCTCACTTCTCTACTTATTTCTGTACCTGCAAACGATTTCTACTGCGTATGTGAAAATGCATTACTTCTATACAGCCTGTCCCATGAACACTACCCCTGTTCAACTGTTTTTATCAAAAACAGTGCTACAAAATTTGATTTTGTACATTTATTTTTGAGGATATTTTTTATGAAGTAACAAAGCTAATTAGGTTAGAAATAAAAGAGAAAAAAACAACTAAAAAGTTAAATTAAACTTATTCTTGAATTTTTATGTATATATATCATCACGCCTTCTACCCATTACTGGGTGTGGCACTCTGCCGAAGCAGATCTCGGTAAGTGATATATTTTGCGCGTGAAGTGCAGTTACCAGTCGTCAAACCACGGCCCCCAAAGATGTTAGTAGTGGGGGAGCCACAGGGGTTGTTTTTGAAATTATGAAAAAATTTGTCGCCAGTGGGAATCGAACCAGGGTTCTCAGGATCCACAGGCCGACTTCATACCACTGAGCTAGCCATCCCATAATCTAATGATTTTGCAATTTTCTTTCCAATATTAATAATAAGAAAAAAATTATGTATAATACATAAATAAAAAGCGGGCTTAAACACTTCTTTTTGGCCCATGTGCCCACTTTGACGCCACCCTGGCGCCGCCACTGATGTGAGATGTGAACGAACCACGAAATGTATTTGTCTGGTTACGATGTGATAAACTGCGAGACATTTACCAGGTTCACATTAAGCTAGTTTGTAACATGCTTTATTTAGACTAACTACATATATCTTTTATTACCTGTTAGCAGTACTAAAACTTTTTTAAAACACTATGAAAATAATTAGAATATGTTTACTTATCCCGTTCTGAATTAACAGAGGTCTGTACAGTACGTTACAAGAACTTAAATAGAACTTTGAATGGCGCGTATAATGTGTTGAAATGTGCAATGTCTCACTGGCAAACAAATTAAAAATGAGTTGTATATACCGAAGCCTCGCTAAAGTGAAAATATATGTTTAATAATATCACGAGGAAGGTTAGTTAGAATGTATATTTCTGGGTATTAACAAAGTTTGAAACGCGAAAAAGACATTACACCAGTTGCTTTTATTTCCTAGAACTTTTAAATTACATCATTGTCATAAAAACTTTAATGTCTGTGTTGTACATAAACATAGGGAGTTTTTATTGACAATACGTGAAAATTGCAGTTGGTAGCCCTTGACACAATGAAATCCGGTTTAGTAATACCTGCAATTTGATACGGTGAACGGCTGACGGCTGCATGAATATGTAAAACAGCATTAGTGCCTAACATGCAGACTCAATTTCATACCTACTACTGGTATGAGATGCATCGCCTCAAGTGAGATGTATTACAAAATGGCCCCGGAAAAACTATACCGCAACATCTGTGACATCACTATTCATTTATTCCCAGAGTATCAGTATTTTAATTAATCCATTCAAATACTAATTTATAATCAAAAATCTATATTCGTTTTGATAACTATAGGATGATCAGAGGTAAGTTGGCAATAAAAGAAAAATGCTTGAAATTGGTAAGACTGATACATCAATTTATTTCCTGATGTTGACAGTGACATTTGAAAGTTTAAATTAATAAATATTATTGTTTCCCTTGATGGGGTAATGGCTCAGTAGTATTAAGTCGGCCTGTGGATCCTAAGAACCCTGGTTCGATCTCCATAGCTGACAAAACATTTTCATCAATTTAAAATTATCCCTGTGGCTCTCCCACCACTAACATATTTGGGGGCCGCAATTTGAGGGCTGGTAACCTCTCTTCATAAGTATATCACTTACCGAGATCTGCTTCGGCAGAGTGCCACACCCAGTAATTCTATTATTTCTTAACATTACTCACAGAGCAATAATCTAAAGTTTTTCTATCGCTCAACCTATTTGTATTTATTATAAAAATGACTTGATATGTAATATTTACTTACAGTTCACGGTTAACAGTAAGTAAATATTAAAGTCCTGATATAACCATAGAAATCACTATGCAATAGAAGTTGCACTTACTGTGTTAAATTTAGTCATTAATACTTACAGTACAAGTATTGTAAACAAGTTTATTCTAATCCCGTCGCTTTTTATCAACGAAACAGCAAGTTAAAATGATCTAGTTTTGTCACAATTTTGATGCCATAGAAACAGAATTTTACTCTCAGTTCTGGCAAAGCAACAAAATTGAATAGATATTAAAAATGAAGTATGTATATAAATGTATGTAGTATTTCTATAGCAGCGCTGTAAAATTAATAAAGTCGTAATTAATATGTAACCAAGCGTCGAAATATCAGCAACAAAACAGTGCAGTCGCGTGCAATTTAATTTATAGTTGGACTACTTTGTGTATTGTGTCATCGGACGACTTCCACAGTCAGCACTTGTATGTAAATTCTTCCCAGGTATAAAGCTCAAGCGCTCTGTTGTGCTTCAGAGCTTCCTGACATGCACCGGACATTAAATACCTATTTACATAAACATTCGAAACCAATTCTATTACGTAATTATACTAAATAGTACGTTGAGGTCTGAAGTACGCCGCAGAAACTACTAGAAATTTAATTTTAAATGTACCAAGTAATAGGGATCATATATTGCTAATTGCTTTTCTATCAAATAGTTATATTTATATTGTTATCTGTTACTTTAGTTCCTATTACAGTAGCTTATAGAAAAACTAAACAACTCAAACAGAAATGTAATGAATTAATTTTTTTTTAAATTGCATAGCTAAAAGTCTTTGAGTGCATCTTCATATCTTATTCACTTTTTAAGTTATAGGCTACGAAAAAGTAGAATTTTTACCAAAATGTATTCCATTAGGTTTAGAACATTTCCGAGGTTATTTCTCAAAAACTAAACTAGATATGAAGACGCTCTTAACACCAATTAATTTCTCGCACTTCATTTAACTAATAAAAAAATTTCAGTAATTTTTATTTTTTTAAAAATTTTCACCAAATTTTTTTCGTAAAACTATTTTTGAGCAATAACTCAAAAACTAAAAGACATATGCATTTGTGCCTTTTACCATTGATATCAGCGGATCATAGTACATATGTATGTAAATTTTCATGACAATATACGTACAGGAACGAATTTTAAAGCAAACAGTCTGAAATTGGCGTAAAATCGAATAAAACTTATACCCCTTAAGAAATTTTCAAAAAATTAAATCTGTACAAATTTACTGTAAATTTGCTTATAAGTCAATTCGGACACGAGGAATGCAATGCCGTTGAGCGCGTTTTAATATTTTGCTTAGTTTATAAGTTATAGGCTCCGGAAAAATGATTTTTGTCCCAAAATTTATTTTATCAGATTTAGAACTTCCCAAGGCTTTTTCTCAAAATCTAAGCTAGATATGAAGATGCGCTCAACGGCATTGAATTTCTCGTGATTCAATTAAATTATACTCAAATTTTGAGCTATTTTTATTTTTCAAAAAATTTTCTTTCAAATTTTTCCATAAAACTATTTTTCAACAATATCTCAAAAACTAAAAGACGTATGCATTTTTACCCTTTACTATTGGATTCAGCAGATTAAAGTACATATGTATGTAAATTTTCAATTAAATATTCGTACGAGAATGAATTTTAAAGCAAACAGTCTGAAATTGGCCTAAAATCGAAAGAAACTTAAGGGGTACCCCTTAAAAAAATTTCGAAAAATTAAATTTACTGAAAATTTGCTTATAAATCAATTCGGACACAAGGAATTCAATGTCGTTGAGTGCATCTTCATATTTTACTTAGTTTTTAAGTTATAGGCCCCAGAAAAATTATTTTTACCCAAATAAATTAATATAATAATATAAAGAATTATTTTGACAGTTTTGACAGATAAAACGTTAAACATTTGTTTAATTTTCTTTCAATTCCTTGGTTATCGATAGTTTTGATACATTTTTTGTCATTTTCGGTTCTAATTTGCATGCAAAATTAATTTTTTGTATTGATTTAGTTGCATAATTTTATACCCTAAAATGAAGGTAAAATGAAGCTTTTTTGCTTCATATAATTAGGGAAGCAGGAAATTACAACATGGTGGCACCATACTGATGAGCTCCAAAGGAGCGAAACGCGTCTATGGTTAAGAAATGAACTGACCTGCCGCTGATGATAATCTAATAAGTCATAGGTTATAAATTTTGTGGAACTTAGACGACTGTTTTTCCTATTTTACTTACTTTTACGACATTTCGATTTTACGTGTTAAATTCTTATTTTCACCCTTAGTAAACATTACTTGGTATCACTAAAGAATAATGTCAATCATTTATAGTCACCCAGTATAAAACGCAAATGATTTTAGCTGTTGTCGTTAGTATCTAGCGTCGCGACGCAGGCATCCAGTGCTGCCACTAGGTGTTAGGTGACGAGCGAGGACGCAGACACTAATTTCTCATTTGGTCAACAGGTCAGCGCTAGGGCTGAAATCAATTATGCATAATTACACGTGGAACAATACGTGCATGCAATACCGTAGCGCGACGCTGCCGGGAACTACACGTCCACTCTCGCCTATCCCCTAATAGAAATTTAATAACGGCAAATTGACAGCGAACAATATCGAACTCCTAGCTTCTTTGAACTGCGAATATCGACAGCGATGGTTATTTGCGTTGTAATATATTTTAGACCGAAATTTACACATTATTAAATATGTTGTCAGCCTGAAATTTAATTACATCATCGGTGACTTGAGATTTATTTTCGAGAGTGGAATTTGGGGCTCGTGGGACTATTGGTGCCTATCTGATTTTCATTCAATTATAACTCACGACGCTCTTATTAAAGACATCACATCTGTCAAATTTAAATAAGTAAACAATAAATAAATAAATATATCATCACGCGTTCTACCCATTACTGGGTGAGGCACTCTGCCGAAGCAGATTTTGGTAAGTGATATATTTTTACGCGTAAAGTGTGGTTACCAGTCGTCAAATCACGGCTCTCAAAGATGTTAGTGGAGGGGGAGCCACAGGAGTAATATTAATGTGGTGAAAACATTAACTCATCAGATTTATCAAATATCATTCCTCATCAAACATTCTCTTCCTACCACACTATCCTCGTATTAACCACATTACATTCATTGTTAGTTTGATTTCGGATAAACAGGCAAGAAAACTGTTTGTAAGAGGATAAACTTTATATACCTTTATTGTCTTGTTAACATGCATACATACATAACATCACATTACATCCCATCAATTGGGTAGCACAAACTCTAGAAACATGCACAGAATATTCACTCATTAGATTCATCAAATAATCAGTCCTCATCAAACATTTTAATCCTAACACATCATCCTCGTTTCAACCACATTCATAGTTCCCTCCATATAAACTCATCTATTCATCACACTCAGAATCATTCAACATACCACAAACCTTCAATCACATCCATCCATTTACTCTTATACATCTTTTCTATTATGCTTTCATTCGACGTACGTTTCATATATACAAAACATCTCATATAACTTAAGCTCTCTTCTCTAACAACAATCTAACAACGAATCTAAAAAGATAAGAAAGACAGTGAACTACAGCCTACGTTTGTATTCACACACTTTTTGAAGAGATTCTTTTATGCTATATAAATATGTCATTATTTTGACGTTTGATGGCAGCCAATCCAAATCAGAATAAAATGACAACCACACAGTAATCTCTCACCATCCTAAATGCAAGTTTATCAACCTCCAATTAGTGGAATAACCATTACTGAAAGTTCTTTTTAATTCCATGTAAACTAAACCAGCAAATCATCGTACGAAGCATATGTATAACAAAGCCAATTAAAAATTAAGGCCAAAAAGTAAAAATATCCAAACCCTCGATAAAAATCAAGCCCCAAAATGAATTCACGTAGTTAGAAATCTCTGGTTCAACAATCGTCATTCGCTCTCGCTGGCAATATCAACCAGCAACTACATACAAACAATCCAATATGTCAAATCCAGTTAATCAACCGTAATCTGTTCGGCGGGTGTGATACACGCAAGAGGGAAAGAGAGCAACGGCGTGCAGACAGATAACTGTGTGCAGTGGAGTGGGATAGAAGCAGGATAATGAAATCCTGATAAAGTTAGCGGCTCCTAATCTTTCCACATAAATACCGCGCCGGATAATTCCAGTCATGTGCTGGAGGGTGTGAGGAGATATCGGCGCCTTTTTCAAGTTCACTGGAAACGTAATAAATAATCGATGGGTTACGTATGTGTTTCAAATGTGCTCCGGAAGATAATCATTTGATTTATGAGGTTTCGAACTGCTACGTTCTACGATGATTCATTTTTACTAAATTATTTTTTACTGGTTGGTTTGGACATTGGAAACATAATTATCTTTTTTTTTATTGTCAAATGTTGTAAAATTATTATATAGTAGTATATTGAAATTCAAGATACAAAAGACAAC
Organism: Pterostichus madidus; assembly: GCA_911728475.2. Lineage (NCBI taxonomy): Eukaryota > Metazoa > Arthropoda > Insecta > Coleoptera > Carabidae > Pterostichus > Pterostichus madidus. The sequence goes on from OU452305.1 coordinate 41,312,033, forward strand.
CCATTTTAGCAGTTCGAAATTCCGACACGGGTAGGCTAGCTATTTGTATAAATTGTTTTTTATTTTGTCCGTTGCCTAGATATTTTGTGTATTTAATGCAGTTATACCAATCTATGATAACAACATGTCACCAAAAATCGTTTAAGAATGAAGCTCATTCAATATGTTATTTTTAATGCCGAAACAGACAATAGTAATTTACGTACTAATGAGGAACAATAGTCACGAAAGCCCGTAGGGCTTGAGTGGTTATTATCAAATGGCAACAAGTTTGAGAAAGATACTGGAGAATTATTTTCTAATTTATCCAACTCTCGAGTTATATTTAATTAGAATATTTTTTGACTTAGCTGTTGAGATCGATTCATCCAACTTAAAATATTTTGAACTGAGTCCATATCGGTTGATTACATATTAATGTATTCTTGGAAGTTGTTTCCAAAATTTGTTTGTGTATTTCTGTACCTGAAATGAAACTAAATCGATTTTTTCACTCATTTTACTTGACGTGTTGACAGTTTTAAATAATTATTTAACAACTACCTATCATTTGTCAGAAACAAAAAACCACCTACAGAGATTATTCCCGGGAATAATCACAAGAGCTTACACATATTCTCAGTATAATAATGACAGGATTGGTTCAAACGCAGACACGTGACATACAATAAAGCATATCATTGGTTTTGAGAAACGTCAAAAATAATCATATTAATAATTTTGCAGAAAAGGTCTATTACTATACTAGGATAATAAAAAAAAATTGAGGTTGCACTGCAAACGGTCAAATACGATCGGTCTTGAATCACTTTATTTCCCTAGAGAGTACTTGTCATTTCTGTTTCCCTCAGTAAATAATGAAGGACATTAAGTTATGAATTTTATAAGGATAATTTTAACATTATGTACCTATTGTATATAAAATAAGCTATTTATAAAACTAATTTTTATTTTGCGTCTTTTATAAATTAAAATTTTAAAAAAGTCTGCGTTATTTTAAACCGAATCAATTTAGGCAAATTTATGTATGAAATGTTGTGGTTGGTAACTGTTTTTGACATTTATGCAATTGTTCTAAAGTTCGCGATCATTTTCAATTTTGAAATTATTTCTATTATTATTGTTAGATTTTGTATTAATATCTTGGAAGATGTAATCAATTGCACTCCTGAACTACTTAAAGTAGTTGAGAACACTATAAACAATCTACTTAGTAAAAAAATACGTTGGTATAAAATTTGGAAGAAATATGTAATCATCAGGCACAAAATTGAATTTTCATATTAATATGTTAATTATCGTTTACATTGATTTGTCGTATTATAATGCACTAAATGTATAAACGTAATAATAATTTATGAAGTGAGTCACATTTGTACGTACCAATAAAATAATAGTTACTAGTAAACCAAATGTTCAATATTTATAATTGATTGTTCAATTAATTTGGAACACCTGTAAAACATGAATACATTATTCAAACAATAAATCTAACAAATATCAAACAAATACCCAATAATTTATAATTATTCACATTAATGTATATTCATGTTTATCACTGTATTATTAAGCAATCGATTATTATAATAATATTCAATATAACAGAATTCGTTAAAATTTTGCAATTAAACAAAAATTTCAACAAACATAAAATTTTAATTTAATTTTATACCGGCAGTTATAAATGTAAAATTCACAGAGCACAAAAATTTAATTAAATATTAATATTAAAATTTTAATATTTCTACGTACACTTTAATATCTAGCAACATACGAACGTACGTTTGTTCAAATACAAACATTCAACAAATCAAAATTAAATTTTATAATATTCATCACATGGTTACGAATTAACATATAATTAATCATAGGATTCAATTATTCATAATGTATATATATATATATATATATATATTATACATGTGTAAATGCAATACCTGTAATTTCAAACACGCATCTGTTTATACCTCTGTTGTTACCAGGATCGGCTCCAGGTTTTTGCTGCCCCATCATATTAAATTTAGTTGAAAAAAAATAAATAGTACATAATTTTTAAATAGCTAATTTATCTTTAAAATTAGTTTATTCGCAATTTTTTATTTATATCGTATATAAATATATCATCAAGCATTTTACCCATTACTGGGTGTGGCACTTTAGCAGATCTTGATAAGTGATATATTTTGCGCGTTACCAGCCCTCAAGTCACGGCCCTAAAGGATGTTAATTGTGAGGGAGCCACAGGGGTAGTTTTCATGTGGTGAAAATTATTTGTTGACTGTGAGAATCGAACCCAGTTTCTCAAATTCATAGGCCGACTCGATACCACTGAGCCATCTACTCCATTATTATTATTATTTCATATAACATGTATTTTTTTTCGGTGGTATCGAGTTGGTCCGTGGATTTGAGAACCCTAGTTCGATTCCCATAGCCGACAAACATTTTCACCACATTAAAATTACCCTTGTAGTTCCCCCAACTCTAACACCTTTGGAAGCCGTGATTTGATAGCTGCTAACTGCACTTTACTTGCAAAATATATCATTTACCGAGATTTGCTTCGGCAGAGTTGCACATCCAGCAATAGGTAAAAGGTGTGATGATATATTATATATATATATATATATATATATATATATATATATATATATATATATATATATATATATATATTTTTTTTTTTTCTGTGGCTTCCTTGGCGGACCAACTACTTAGGTCATATGCCGCCATTCCGCCCTGATCTGCGTTTTAGGTATTATGGTCAACAGCAACGCGCGTTTTCTCTGCACGGTCACCCATCCAACGTTACTTAACTCGCGTTATCGCTTAGATCAGTTCCAACGAGTGCAGCCATGGCCGTTGACATATATTTATTTATTTATGTTTTTAGGAATGAAAATTAATTACTAACAGTGGTGTTACCAATTAATTTTTCTTGATAGACATAAACAATTTCCTGTAAATATTGACAAAGTGTCGCCATTGGTAAACGTTGAAATCACATGATTGTTTTTCGTAGAGCCGACTCTGGCAATCCAGCATCAATGTTTCAATTGATCGTGTTTCAAACACAACTAAAAGGATCCTAGCGACGTGGTACGTTCCCAGCAACCAAAATTATTCTTTCCATTCAGCCGCTAGCAACGCGACGATATTAATATTCAATACGCAAATCAACCGCGTAGCAAGTTTGATTTGAAATTGATATCAGAAAATCAATCACACACGATTATACATTACTACGGCGTGGGTTGCTACCCTTTCATATTTCCCACACAAGTTACAGTGAAAAATAAAAATTCCCTGCTTCGTTTTATCGCATCCATCTGGTACAATGTACTGCTTCCATTCTGCTGGAATGTATTAATAAATAATTCAAAAACAATTGCTTTGGAAATTGTTTCAACAGGTAGCACAATCACTTTGATACGATATAAAATTGCGATCATTCAATCAGGAAATATCTAATTATGGAAAGAAAAGTATTCTTGCATGGCTCTGTCTGGAAATATAGTGAGAGAAGAAAGTGATACTTCACTTCCCTAGGAAAGAATAGCTATTTGTATAATGTAGGAGAAAAGTATATTATTTCCTCCCACGGATGACGTAATTTATTTATTTATTTGTTACTCTGCACAACAGGAAGTAAATCCCAATTACAGTACAGGGGACCTGCAGCTTATAGTGGAATCCGAACCACTCAGACACAATCGTATTTTTTTGATATAAGTAGATGTCAGTGAGACTTGAGCGCACGACCTCTTGCTTGCTAATTAAGAAACGCAAGTTTTACCTCGCTTTTATCCACTAAGCTACGATTGCCTGTAAATCACACAAGGGAGGAAATGACACTTTACTCCAGAGGTAAACATATAATTTTTATACGGCCATTCTTTCATGTCATTTAAATAACAATTAAAAATACTTACGATCTATCAATAAAAGAATATCTAAGAATGTGCTGACAGTTGCTATGTAACCAGCCAATGTTATTTCGTCCCGTTGGAAGAGAATTCCCTATTTACGACTCGTATTTGTAGGGAGACAAGCTTACTTTCACTTAAGGTCGTAAAATAGTTATTTTTGTATTAAGTGCGCGAAATGAATGTTTTTTGTTGCGCGTGAGGATATCACTTTTGGTCGAGACCGTCAGGTCGAGACAAAAAAGTCATTCGAACGTGCAAAAAAACACGAATTTCGCCCACGAAATACAAACAACATTTAAGTGGTTCAGATTCCAATATAAGCAATTGTAATTGAAATAAAGTTTCTTTTATGCAGAGAAACAAATAAATGTTTTATACACGGAAAAAATTTGGTGGCAGCGTCACAAATATTTGAAGTGTTTGCATCAAGTTAAATTGGCTCATTTAAAATAATTTTCGTAAGAAAAACAGTATTTTAACAAGACGTGGTTGTAAAAAAAGGAATGAATGCAAACGGGGACAATTATACTTAGTAAGTCGCGAACTATTTGTGAACAATGCAGCTCTCGCCGCAAACAATAACACAGTTTTTCATTGCGGACTCACAATGCAGACTTGCGCCACGCCGGCAGACGCTGTAACAAATAGATGCGGCATTCGCGCACCGTAAAATGGTACAGTCCATGAGAGAACTACGAGCACTGGTAGAAAGTGTGAAAAATAAACATCAACATTTCATCCACATTTACAACTCCTACATTCTTCTACTTTGAAGCAGAGGCGCCGACTACAGGGAGGCACTTCGAGGCAATACGTAGAATACCGATCATTCATCGTTCACCTTTTACATAGCTAATAACCTATTAAGAAATGATAGTGCACAAGTAAATGATAACAAACTACAACTGGCAGATAAACAAATTAAAAACTAAAGAAAAACAAATGAAAGAAGACCGTAAACCTTATAAACTTTTTAATTTTTTGCTCCTCTTGAGGTTCTAAAAAGTCGACGCCTATGCCTTGAAGTAATTGTCAGTAATGTCAAAATGAACCTTCGATATCTTGCGCTGTGAATGATCAAAGAAATCCGGTAGGGCATCATCTCGAAACCTCTGCTGTCAGTGGAAATGATAACTGTAGAGAAGGAAACCTCCTCGCGATTTCTTAGTAGAGTTCCTCGCCCAGCATGTAGTCCGGGCCATTATCCTACCCCGGGCCGGTGCAGCGGCGACGACGATGACGAAGGGAAAAGGACCCGCACCCCGGTCCTGACGTGAAAGGAAACTCGCAACTCGGCTCTAAGTACGCTCGCGTACGCGCGTGACAAATGACTCGGCCTAACAATGGCAACCTTGTTCGCCTCTTCGATTGTGGAGGCGCCCTCGTGCGCTTGCATGGATGTGTGTGTGTGTACACGTGATGTAGTGTGCGGTGAACCCAGATTTGCACCCACCTAGATGAATGCGAGGTTTCCTTGATTTTCTCATCTCTTCCTTACCCAAGACTCTGGAATGTCTTAAATCTTCCGTTGCACTCTGCTAATAAAGTTACTGCGGAAAGAAAAATAGAACAACCAGACCGCAAACAAAGAAAACAATGGAGCGCACATCTTATCTCTATTTTCAAATGTTTACTCAAAAATATCTCAGGAGGAAAACACTTTCTTTGTAGAATTTACACGTTTAAATCTCGCTAACACAAAAATTTGAAATAAAATAAAATAAATATATCATCACGACTTCCACCCATTACTGGGTGTGGCACTCTGCCGAAGCAGATCTCGGTAAGTGGCAACTATACTACTGTCAACATAGTTCATCAAAGCGCCGAAGAGATATTCAAATGTTCACCATTGAAGTAAATATTCGAAGATTTCAAATATCGAATACTTTCAGTATTCGCGGTATTCGAGTATTCGCGGACGGTATTCACCCATCTCTAATAAATATACAACTGGGTGGTTTGAATGCTATTATAAACTATTGTAACTGTAAATACAAATAAAATTTAATTCAGTAACGAATAACAATGTGCTTATTATAATATTTTTAATTACTGTTCAGCTGTTTTTGTGTTTACAGTAAAATTATCACAAAACATGTCAGATACAAATGTACAGCAAACCACAGCATATATTCACTTGTCAACATTGTTATCATCAACGCTTTCATTTAATCGTTTACCGCTCGAAAACAAAAATAATCAAAATCAAACCAAGGAGAATCAGGTGAACATCACAAAACAGTTATTTTTCTGTCAATATGTCACGCCTGTTGTTAATAATAAATGGAGGAACGCGGATAGAACATTCTATTCACTCCAGTTTAGAAAGGATATTAGGAAAATTGAAACACTCATTTTTGTAGGAATTCTTATTGTTTAAAATATTTATTTCTATTTAAATAAATTACTTCCACTTACAGTTGACCTACCAGTAAAAATCGAACCATTCGACCAAGGATTTTATATGAATACTTACGCTTTCAAGAGAGGGCAATTCGTGGGATATTCCGCCATTTTCAAAAAGAAAGACGAAGCATACATTGATCTCTTGTATTATATAGCATTTTTCTTGTCTTTGTATTGAATAAATACTATCACGGGTCAAACTATAGGTTGAGTAAATAGAAATGCAATTACAAATTTTAAAGAACTCAATAGACTTAAAAAATAAATATATATTATCACACCTTTTATCCATTACTGGGTGTGCCACTTTGCCGTAGCAGATCTCGGTAAGTGACAAATTTTGCGCGTGAATTGCGGTTACCGACCGTCAAATCACAGCCCCTAAAGATGTTAGTACAGGGGGAGCCACAGGAATAGTGGTGAAAATTGTTGGTTGGCTTTGGGAATTGAACCCAGGTTCTTAAATCCACAGGATGACTCGATACCACTGAACCATGTACCCCATTATTATTATTATTATTTTATATAACATGTGTAGTATATATTTATTTTTTACAGTGGTATCGAGTTGGCCTGTGGATTTGAGAACCCGGGTTCGATTCCCGCAGCCGACACACAATTTTACCACACTAAAACTATCCCTGTGGCTCTCCTTCTACTAACATCTTTAGGGGCCGTGTTTTTATGCCTAGTAACCGCATTTCATGCGCTAAATATATCATTTACCAAGTTCCGCTACGGTAGAGTGCCACACCCAGTAATAGGTAGAAGACGTATGATATATTTAGTTATTTATTTATTACTTTATATATTTATTATTCTGTACGACAGGGACTTAATCCCAATTACATTACATAAATTAAAATATACGATTTGCGCCTCCACCAAATTTTGCAGTATCGTTTATACTAGCGGTCATAAGTTTAATATTTTGTTTATAGCGCAGAGAAAGTAATCTAGTTGTAAAATAAAAGCAAGTTGTTGTCAGTTTGCCGTAAACATCGAATATAAAATGTCCGCGAACAGCCATCTTTGCTTTAGAAGTTCAACGCGAGATTTAATTTAAAACAATGTTCGTCGCTAAAAGTTGCAGCGCAATTCAGGTGATGAAACATTAACATCGTTTACTGTCGCTTATACGACGCCGGTTATCATAAAGGTGTAGATTTAAATCTTCAGGAAATATAAAAGTTGTCGGGATCGCGCCGACGCTAAACGGTAAACGCAAACGTGTTTCGGAATAAGCTTTGCGCTTCTCATTCGCTAGTGTGCTCATCCGAGGCTCTGCTTCTCGCGACAATGTAATGAAAGACGTGACACCTGTCTCTTATCGACTGTCAACCCACGCTAACGTGATTTTTCCCTCGCAGAATAACTTCACAATCTGTGCGAGAATTTAATTTGTAATTTTAGACAATAAGATTTCTTACTACTTTTACGTTAAATTGACATTTTTCAGTCATCAATACTACTACTAAAATAGATTGCTATACGGAATTATTTATGACGATAGCGCACAAAGTAATGATGTTGCGATACGAGAAATAACTATCTTTAAGTTAAATTTATGATTGAAAAATTCGGATGTCGCCTGGATTCGAACCAGGGATCTTCTACTTATCGAACAAAAGCGATAATCGCTGCACCACTCCTCCTCTGTACGAAGACCGGATTCAACCGACTTCTTCAGACATTAATTAAATTTCTCGTGTATAGAATAATAATTAAATATATGTTAATTTTTTAACAATTATTTTGAATTAAATTTAATTCAGTGTAAAGTACTAAAATGTCACAAAACTAATCTATCAAAATTTAACGATAATTTTCCAAAATATAAAGTTTAATAAACATAAAATAAATATATCATCACGCCTGCTGCCCATTACTGGGTGTGGCATACTGCCGAAGCAGATCTCGATAAGTTACGTATTTTTTCGTGTGAAGTGTGAGTATCAGTTGTCAAATCATGGCCTCCAAAGATGTTAGTGGATGGAGAGCCACAAGAGTAGTATTAATGTGGTGACAATGTTTGTCGGCAGTGTAAATCGAACCAGGGTTCTCAGGATCCACAGACCGATACGATACCACTACTCCATAAGTTAAATATCTTTCATAGTTTTAGAGATATAGCATGAGCAGGAATTTTTTTAATTTACTTTACTGCCGTATGCACAAAAAATTATGCTCAATTTTATTTGGTTAGTTTTAGTTAATTATATTAAACATAGTGGTGGAAACAGAATTAAAATATCTCTTATAGTTTTGAAGATATAGCGCATCAAAGACTTCAGCAGGAATGAAAAAAATAATTAGCTAAGCACAACCTATTTTTTTTTCTTAAATAAATAAATATATCATCACGCCTTTCACCCATTACTGGGTGTGGTATTCTGCCGAAGCAGATCTCGGTAAGTGATATATTTTGCGCGTGAAGTGTGGTTACCAACCATCAAATCACGACTTCAAAGATATTATTGCTGGGGAAGCCACAGGGGTAATTTTAAATTGGTGAAAATGTTTGTCGACTGTGGGAATCGAACCAGGTTTCTCAAGATCTACAGGCCGACATGATACCACTGTGCCATTACCCCATGAAATTTTCTTAAATTATTGAATAAATCATATTTTATGAGTGTAGGTCAAAAATACGTCTAAATAAATATTACAGAGCAACACTTTGACATTGTTGTATTTTATTAAAATCTAAATAACAATCAAAACTTGTTATTAAACTAGTTCATCCGTACAATAAATTTACAATATGTCTTCTAGACATAATACGTGCTCAAAATGACGTCTTAAGAATTCTCTCATTAATAATTTCAAAGCACACGTTCTCACCTAACATTCTGTAAAATAGTTTCTTCTCAACTTTTACAATAAAGTCATTTACATTGTTCCCATCGAAGTGTAAGTTAAGAAATTTAATAACCCTTCCCTCTGCAGGGAGGAGAAGACGTACATTGTGCTAGCAGCAATCAGAACTGTGACGGTAGCGCTATGTTGCGTTTAATATGTCTTCAGACATAACGAAACTTTAACAAAGGTAACATTTGGTTCGAACGAACTATACCTGATTGCTTGCTTGAATAGTTGCTAAGATATTATTAGAATAGAGAATTTATAGTAGAGTTCTCACAAGATTTTATCAGTAATATGACACACTATTTAATTATATTCCGTACGACAGGAACTTAATCCACGGTGGTTTCTGTTTATGGTAACTTAAAAAAATATGAAACTAGATATGAAACTAGAGATTTCACCATTTAATTCCTCATATATTTTTACATAATGATGCATATTTGATCCTCAATATATATATTTTTTAATCACTGAAGTCGTGATCGCAAAAAATTCGTTTACTAAAAATGCAAAATTTTTTTGTTGAACCAGTTGAAAATCGAAAAATTTTATAATACGGTTCTATATCATTCAGACTACGAGAATTCAAATGCCGTTAAGCGCATCTTCATATCTTTTTTAGTTCACGAGTAACAGCGATTTTTGACTTTTTAAAAATCTCAACTTTGAAGGCCCATATCTCGAAAACTAAAAGAGATATTAAAATTCGGTTTGAACGAGTGTATTTCTCGTGCTCCAATTAACCTGTACTGACATTTTGAAAATTTTGGATATTTAACAATTTTTTCAAAAATTTTGTCCATATTTCAAAAACTTGAAGAGATAATGAAAATTTGTAAATACCAGTGAATTCCTCTCGTAAAAGTACATATGTATGTAAAATTTCAGAATGTTTGCTCCACGAATACAATTTTTAGAGCATAAAAACTAAAAATGGCCAAAATTCGTAAAATTCTTAAGGGGTACCCCTTCAAAAATAATTAAAAAACAGTGATTTTTCGTTTTTTTGCAATAAAAACTTTATCTGCGCGAATTTTTGCGTGAAATTTTGCATACCAATGTATTTTTACGAGAGGAATTCACTGGTGTTCACAGATTTTTATTATCTTTTAAATTTTTTGAAATAATAAGAAATTAAAATATTGAAAAAAAATTTAAAATTTTCAAAATTTTCTAAATGTCATTACAGGTTAATTGGAGCACGGGAAATACACTCGTCTAAACCGCATTTCAATATCTCTTTTAGTTTTCGAGATATGGGCCTTCAAATTTGAGCTTTTCCAAAAATCTAAAATCGCTGTAACTTAAAACTAAAAAAGATAAGATGCGCCCAACGGCATTCAATTTCTCGTAGTCTGAGTTATACAGAACCATATTTTAAATATTTTAGATTTTTAAACTGGTTTAACAAAAAAAATTGGCAGGAAATAAATTTGCGTATCAACCTTACCAATTTAAAGTACTTTTTTCCAATGTCAGCTGTAACATCATTTTGATCACTCTGTAGTATCAGTTTCACCAATCTTTGGTTCAACATACATTCAGAGTTAAAACATTGTAACAATTATTTGATTTCATTTCCAGATGCTGTACTTCTCTCCATCTGCAGACTGGTAAGTGTCTCTTCTTTCCATCATCCGCTCTGCGTTCTAACGCTCCGCGATCTCACAATCCATCGCCACGCTATAACGCATGTTGACGTAGATTCTCGCTCCGTGTACGCTAAGGCGGTGTTACCGCGACGCAGGCACGTCACAGCCGCACTCGACTCTAATTAACATCCAGCGACAACTAAAACGGTAATGACGTACAACGCACTATGGAGATATTATTTCCCATGGGACACGATTCCCCGAATTACTCAAATGTATGTCAGGAACCCTGGCAAACGCATCAGCAGAGAATGATGTTTGATTTGGGTTTCGAAGAACTTGGAAGGTTAATAAGTTATATATATATATATATATATATATATATATATATATATATATATATATATATATATATATATATATATATATATATATATATATATATTCCTACGACTATTACGAAAAGTTCACATTTATGCTTTTAGTTGTCAACATAAATTTGATGGTTACTAAGGAATAATCAAATAAGTATTTTACCGCGCGTCTCCAAGGGCAATGCACTTAAAATATATTTTTTACAATACTTATACTGTAAGTTACCTATTAATGAGAAAATTTAGACACAGTAAGTGCAACTTTTATTACACAGTGGTTTTCATGGTTATATCAGGACTTTTATATTTACTTACTGTCCACCATGAACAGTAAGCAAATATTATTTATTTATTTATTTATTAATATTACATTCTGTTGACACAAAAAAAGTGTGTAGAAATTGTCATACAATTCAAAAACAGTTAATAATTATATATCGTTAAAAAATTCGTCCATATTATAATATGCTTTTACAATTAAGAATTCTTTCAGTGATTTTTTGAAACTAGAAGGAGTATTAGACCTTTTAATGCATTCTGGTAATTTATGAAATATTTTTAAACCTAAGATCTGAGGTGAAAGTTCGACTACCCTTAACTTATATTTAGGTATTGAAAAGTTTATTTTCTGACGTGTATTATGCTTGTGAATGTCTTTCTGCAGTTCAAAATTATTTTTATTACGGTATATGTACCATGCCATTTCTAAAATAAATAAGCTAATAAGCGTTAGGATTTTCATATTGACGAATATCTGTTTACAATGTTCGCGACTTGTAACTCCTGCCAGATTCCGAACAATTCGTTTTTGAGCGATGAAAACTTGTAGTGCCCCTGTTGTTGCATCCCAAAACAATCATCCTCCATTTTACCTATATATATATTATCACCTTATCAATCACATTACGTTGAACGCATTCGTAATTAGAACTAATTTTTTCAATTAAATAGGGCTGCAATCGATTCCATCTTGGACAAAATGACGCACTGGGCTATTTATACAAAATTTATAATTTCCAATTTTCCTGGAAAATAATTTCGGCATGAACGAATCATTATTTGTGCATCAGTATTTGCAGGGGACAAAAAAACAAAACAGAATTAAATTCCAAAAATTTTGCAACTCGAATTTCTACCCTCATCCAATTCCGAATGCAGTTCATTTTTATTCAGTCAGAGTGAACAACAAACAATAATAATTGCCAAAATTAAATTGGATATTCGTTATTTAACATTACAGTACGTGATCTTTTCTTTGTTTGAATAAAAATGTTACCTTTCGAATTGAATCTCATAACTGTAAATGTATGCGTCTTCGACATTTATATTTGATAAATTTATGTATCTCATTTATCCAAGATTTTCTGTTATTCTTTGGCGTTGTTTTCTTTTCTTTAAAAATCACGCCATCAGTTTTATAACGAAACACATAATTCATCTGAATATAAATAATTGAAAATGTTTTTTCCTGAAACCGGCAACAAAGTGCTTTCTTTCCTGACCAATTTTAGTCTGGAAAATAGATTTTTACCAAAACAGTCATATAAAGTACGTATCCAATGTTACAACAAAAATAACAGTCTGGTAAAGACTAAAACTAAATGGGTTCAATTCCCACAGCCGACAAATAATTTTCACCACATTAAAACAACCACTGTGGCTCCACTAATAACTTTGAGGTCGAGGGTTGACGGCTGGTAACCGCACTTCTCACGCAATATAAATATCACTTTTAGAGTTTTGCTACGACGGAGTACCACATCCAGTAATGGGTAGAAGAAGTAATTATATATTTATTTTTTATTTATTTATTATTTTAAATTTCGACCTTACTTTATTTTAATTTTCAATCAATACATAAAGTAATTCAATGCTTCAATTTAAATAAGTTTGTTATTATTATTTTACTATATTTTTCTCAATTTTAACGATTTTATGTAAATAAAGCATTTGTTATTTTGGTGCATCACATACGTGATCGTATTAAATCTCTGAACTATTATAAAGGCGAGTGTAAATGCAATGGCGAGGGAAACAAGTAGAAAAGTAGTAATTTGCGAAGTTGGTGTAACAATATTGCAATGTGACAATGGAGTGCATTGGGTGGAAACCGTGCTTAACACGTTAAGCATCACGACGCTGTCTTGGCAGCGTCGACCCGCGTGACTCAAGTGAGGCGGAAAACGCAGATAAAGTGAAGTTCAGTAGGGAAAAGTTGCCAGATAATTTAATAACAAAGACGAAATTACCGTGGAAATTTTCAGAGCACATCACTGCATTATTACGATAATGTAGTTATGTTGTCTATCTTCCAGAAAAAATGAAATTTTCATCTTTCTCATGCCGGAGAAAATGTTGTTGACTTTCAGAATAATTACCTGAATCTCTGAATTCTTCTTCTTAATAAGTAGGGTCTTTATAATAACATTAACCCTGTGTCTTCCTCAATAATTAACGTCAATATCATTGCATAAGGGCATTGCCCGCAGAAATCTGTGCGTTCAAATCTCGCTGATTTCAACTTACATCGAAAATATATTATTATATCGGGACGTTTCGGATTCTACTATAATCTACTGTAATTCGGATTAAGTTCCTTTGGTATACAATAATTAATAAATATATGTAAATTATTAAACAATTATTTTGAATTGAATTGAATTTAATATAAAGTTCTAAAATGTCACAAAATTAGTCTATCAAATTTAAAGATAATTTTCCAAAATATAAAGTTAATAGTGCTTAATCCAACCCAGTAAACAGACTTTAAATATCTTTCATAGTTTTAGAGATATAGCATATTAGCAGGAATTTTGAAAATTTGCCTTACTGCCGTTTGGCTCAAAACTTTGTACTCATTTTTATTTTGTTAGTATTAGTTAATTATACTAAATATAGTGGTGCAAACCGAATTAAAATATATTTTCTAGTTTTGAAGATATGAGGGATCAAAGATTTCAGCAGGAATGAAAAAAAAAAAATTCTACACAACCTAAAAATTTCTTCTTCATAAACTATTCTATATATCATATTTAATGAGTACAGATCAAAAATACATCTATAAAGTTTTTAATATATTAATACGAGTACTGTGAATCTTTTATTGAATTCTTGGATTTTTCGGCAAATAGGCATAGTTCTATACGAGCCCAGTCTGCGGGCTTAATATGTAATATTTACTTACTGTTCACGGTGGACAGTAAATTAATATTAAAGTCTTGATATAACCATGGAAACCACTGTACAATATAAGTTATATTTACTGTGTTTAAATTTTGTCATTAATAGTAACTTATAGTACAAGTATTGTAAAAAATATGTTTTAAAAAAAACACAGTAACTCCTTCCTGCCAAAAAAAGCATATTGTAAGGTTAAAATCCTATTAAAGCTCATTCCATTTTAATAATCACGTTAAAAAACTACTGCTCCCGAGTTCGAACCTAGGGCAGGAAATAATCTAATAACCGATCTCTCCATGGATGTCACAGTATAGATTCCTTGCGCAGCTCACTTTTGGATTTTACGGTTGGGGCCGAAGTGGTTTCGGGTGAGATCGGCCCGGAGTGTAATCAGCTATATTCCGGAGCGTGACACGTCGCGAATATTAATAACTCCGAGCTGAGAGAGAAGACGGCTCTAGCGCATACGGTAGATTTTTAATCGCCGTGAATTAATGAGGCTGCGTCTGTAGCAAGGGAAGGGAACGACGCCTTATCGGCCTCGGTTAAATGAAGTGTGCGGAATGTGATAAATACAGTTTGGATTGGATTGTTTTGTGAACGAATATTTATTCCAATAATTCTTAATGTTTTTACCTGGAACCTGTTTTTTATCTTACTAAAATTTTGTATTTATTTATTGATTACGGGTTTTTGAAAATATTATATAGGTTTTGATTTTGGTTATTTTTATAAAATAAACATATCATCGCGTCGTTCAGCCTGTAGGCTGTAACACTCTCGATAAGTGATATATTTATGCGCGTGTAGTGCGATTACCAACCTTCAAGTCACAGCCCCCAAATATATTAGTGGAGGGGAAACCACAGGGGTAATTTTAATGTGGTAAAATAGCTTGTCGACAGTAGGAATCGAACCAAGGTTATCGACAGGCCAACTCGAAACCACTGAGCCAGCTACCCCATTTAGAAATTTAGATTTATTATTCTCTTGTAATAAGAATTTCGATTTGCATATGGCTTTGATATTGTTTTCTACCACATTCATTTGTAATATATTTAGAGAATGTTTTAGTTAGAGAGCTATCGTGCAAAATGATATCTCATTTTTTTCAGTGACAAAAATGGATTTTTTCAATAGATATGTCACGATAAACATGAAGAAAAAAAAATTAGTTTTGGGAACGGATGGTAACTATAGTTTGGCCGATGTGAATGCGCTGATTTTAAGGGTGTTTCCCTACACCAATCCACTTTCAGAGATTCTGTCACCAATGAACAACCAGCAATAATTTCTGTCAATAATATTTTTGACATGTATTCAACGTGAACAAGTAGTAATATGTCACACGACAATTGGCTACTTTGACCGGTTTTCTCACCTGCCAAAACTTCTGTCTAGCATTTTTCTTACTTAGTTATACCAAAGTCTATAATTTAAACTGAATATTAGCCTGTAAAAAACATGTCAACAACCACCGTTAAAATTAGCGCATTTATATCGGCGCCATCTATAGTTGCCACCCGTTCCCAAATCTAATTCTCTTTTTTTCATGTGTATCATGACATAATTTATTTAAAAAAAAACCAGTTCTGTCACTGTAAAAAATGAGACATAATTTTGCACCCTAGCTCTCTATTTTATAGTGAAAAAATATACGATAAAATAATTAATGACAATTTGTTAATAATACATAATAGAAGGGGTCTTTATGCATAATTAGATTCATTTGACTCGTCAGAATTAAGTGAGTAAAATAGTAAATACGTGTATCAAGTGAGCTTCCGAATCACGATGAATAATTTAACAATTGCTTGAGAAAAGTTTGCCACGTCTTAAATCCATTCCATCCTGTGCTAAATTCGTCTCTTTGTAAAAACAAACGTAGCAAGGTGCACATCTCAAACTATGAATATATATGAAAGAATAAATTATTCCGCTCTCAACGCGCTCAGTAAAAATTATGAAACGTTATAAACTCTACCGTTCTATGGCTATGCATGATACGCGTTTGTTCAAAACCAAATTACTGTTTACTTTTCATTTAAAATTAAATGTAGAACCCCGGTATTTCACCGGCGCGAAATTAGGACGGATGGGAAAGATACCACGATGCCGGGATGATGCCGACATACGCTTGCTCGGTTCGTTTTCAAATAAAATGACCCAAGTTAAAAATAATCGGATTTATGGACATTATTGACTACATAGCAGTTTTAATTAAAATATCATTCCAATAGACATGATTCTAAATTATTTTAGAGATTATTTTTTGACGTTTCCTAAAACCAATGAAATGCTTCATTGTATGTTACGTGTATACGTTTTAACCAATCCTGTCATTATTATACTGAGAATAAAGCTCTTGTGATTATTCCCGGGAATAATCGCTGTAGGTGCTTTTGTTTGTGACAAATGGTAGGTAGTTGCCAAATAATTATTTAAAACTGTCAACGGGTCAAGTAAAATATGTGAAAAAAATCGATTTAGTTCCATTTCAGATACAGAAATACACCAACAAATTTTGGAAACAACTTCCAAGAATACATTAATAAGTAATCAATCGATATGAACTTAGTTCAAAATCTTTTAAGTTGGATGAATCGACCTCAACAGCTAAGTCAAAAAATAATCTAATTAAATATAACTCGAGAGTTGGATAAATTTTAAAATAATTCTCCAGTATCTTTCTCAAACTTGTTGCCATTTGGAAATAGCCACTCAAGCCCTACGGGCTTTCGTGACTATTGCCTGGCAACAAGTTTTCGAAAGATCTGTCGAATTATTTTCAATTTATTCTCACTCTCTTGTTATATAATTACTTAGAAAAATTGGGATACTTCCAGGATTTGAACCTGGGATCCGACGGTAATGAACCATGTACTTAATTTCAATTAAATGTGGAATATATTCATCAGTATTTATGGCAATTATGGATTCTACTCATGCGTTAATATTACACAATTATGTATATAAAAGAGAGACAATAACAACCATAGCAACATATCCATGTAAATATCGGTGCTATTGTTCGCTAACAGAATATCCCCGCATATCTATAGTCGCAGATAGCCATGATTGCTTTGTTAAAATCGTAGCCAGCGCGGGACATTTGAATGTGGCAGCTTCTCGCAATTATTTATAGAGATTTCCAAGCCGATAACAAAGTTCATTTTCATTGTTTACGCTCGGTTCATAATTTCTAAATAAAACAACGAACAACAGAGGCAGATAAAAACGGAGGGTAGGAGTGGAGGAAAACAATGGAATGTAATTTTCCGATTTTCCATTTTATTGGTCTGTTATAATCGCTTCCGATTGAAATGGAGCATCCGGTTTCCAGCGTGCGTCGTTGCGTCCTCTCAACGTCCGAAACCAACCATTCAATTGCGGAGCTATTTCCGTATTAAAATTATGTTCGATTTGCTGTCGACCTTCTAGTCATAACGGAAGATTCATTGCCTGGACTCTCTAGGAAAACCACTTCACATTAGAACTAAGATGTATTCATAAGGATAATTCATTTCTAACCATTTTTCACCTCGTCTATATGCTGTAAATATTAGTCCTACATTTTAAAAAGAAACACGAACTATGTTTCGTCTTTTATACTGCTTTCAAAACAAATTGACAATGACGTCAAATATTCGTAGTATACAGGATATTACCGTTTATTTGTACTAGAAAATATCGTTGATATTTATAGAGATAACGATTTATTGAGAGAAATCTGACAGAGCAATTTACACAAAAATTCGTGGCACTGAAAATAAACAAAAAATTTTCTTGACCCTGCGAAAATGTTTCCTTCCTACCTTTGAGAGAAGAAAATGTTGCTTTTTGTTTATGGAAAAGAAAAGTAGAACTATATTCATAGTAACTGGAAACCAATTATAGCAGCCTTTTACAAACTTCAATTTTGATCCCATATAAATAAGCATGTCATGAAAGAATTTAGTTGTAACTTTTGTCTCCAAGAGGGCCATGCCTTCAGAATGTTTGAAAACCAAAGACCTATACGATAATCCACTTGCAAATAGTTTAGTTTCCTATTTGTCCTATATCATACTAACAATAGTCAGTGGCGTACCTAGAACTTTTGCCGCCAAGGGCGGTCTCCAATTTGCCGTCCTTTCTAAGACAGTCAAATGATTGTTTTTATAAATTAATAAACATAAATAAATCTTTGTAATTGAGACAAACTATAGGTGCGGACCTTTTTTACCATTGGATGCCATATTTAAATAAATTAGGCAGTAATAAATGAGGCCGTATAAGTTGGTATACCTATAAATGCAACTTTTATAAAAATACAAGATACTTTTTTTAAATGCCACAAGAAACTTACAGAGATCACAAACATATACCTAATTTACAAAAAAAATTAACATTAAATATTTTTTATTTTATATTTATAAATAAATAATTTTATTTCATTTGGTTAAACAAACATATGTGTATGTAAGCATATTTATATATTTACTCTTTTAACTTTCATAATAGAAAATCGTGTATAATGCTCTCAAAATTTATATTATTTGTAATTTCTTGTTCTATGGACAATATTACAAGATTTTGTAGACTTAAATCACTCATTGAGGAACGAAGATAATTTTTATCAACTTCAATTTGGAGAAGCACCTTTCGCAACTAGCGACACTGATAGTAATAGTTAAAAAAATTCTTTGCTAAATTACAATGTTGGGTACAAATTTTTTTTACAACTAAAACTAAATATTTTTTAAAATTATTTTAAATAAGCCGAAAAGATATAATTTTTTAAATAGATTAAAAGGATTGCAGGCTTAATTTGTTGAAAAGATGTACAACAAATTGAAACACAATTTTTAAAACATTCTTTTATTCAGAAGCGACGTTTCGGCCAAAATTCTGGCCATTATCAAGCAAAACAAGAGTATAAAACTGAAGTTACATTGTACAATTATTAAAATTAAAACATGATTCAAGAACCACTTAGTAAAGCAAAATTCATTGAGATGAACATCTCAATGGTCAACAGTGTACTCTTGTTTTGCTTGATAATGGCCAGAATTTTGGCCGAAACGTCGCTTCTGAATAAAAGAATGTTTTAAAAATTGTGTTTCAATTTTTTGTACATCTTTTCAACAAATTAAGCCTGTAATCCTTTTAATCTATTTTAAAAATTTAAACTAAATATAACTAATGCCGTCCCAAAATATGTGCCGCTCGGTGCAGAACCGCACCCACCGCCTAGCCCCCCCTCCTCCCCCATCCCCAGGTACTCCACTGACAATAGTGTCGTATTTATGATGAAATAAATAATCTTTATAATTTAATTTGATGGAATACTAAGAATTTACTTAGAAAATAATATTTAAATTATATTGTAGATAGTTGTAATAATGAGTTCTAGTGAATGAATCTGTTTAAATTCACATCGGTTTCAGCATATTTCATAAAGTAAATAAAGGCATCGTGTTAATCAATGTTGTACCCCGATGTTCGCTTGTTAATGAGCAGAGCAGAGTGTGATTGGTGGGTGAGCAACGCAGGGGTTGCTGTACGAGGGTGAACTCGTCAAAAGATTTCGCAAACTTAAATATTTGAACAAGTTTTGTTATACGTACGCGCGCCCGGCTAAACGCTTGCTACTTGAAGATAAACCAAGCGGAATTTATTCTACACCTCGGTTCACCTTTTGGCGCCGTGAAAGAAAACACTCATTTACATAACAAAGCATTATCTCGGCAAGTCAGGGGACGAAAGTGACGTAGAAGTCGACTGCATACACATACATGTTGCCGGAATGGACGTTTGTCTGATCTGCACATTATTCTTTCACTGTTTTCACAATTTTTTGTTATATAAAAAAAAATGTTGAAGTTCTACGATTGGAGAATCCGGATTTTCTCCATTTACCCTCAGCAATAAATAAATATATCGTCACGCCTTTTACCCATTGCTGGGTGTGGCACTCTACCGCAACAAATCTCAGTAAGTGATGTATTTTTCGCGTGAAATGCAGTTATCAGCTATCAAATCATGGCCCCTCAAGGATATTAGTGGAGAGGGAGCTACAGGGTTATTGTTAATGTGGTGCAAATTGTCTGTTATTACAGATTTAGACAAATGATTGCTGCCGGTTATAGAATCATAATCTAAGACTCAGTTGCATAAAATGTCAGCTAATCACGTTGTTAACTACGCAAAAAAGTTGAATTAGAATTAAAATAAAACGCATCTAACAAATGAAGAAAATGTAGTAATTTCTATGGTAATAAACTTATAATTGTTTGTTACAATTATTATTTTACCATTATTATTTAATTAATAATATATGCTTGACAACCAAGGGCCGCGATGGGGGCCATGCCCCCCCCTCCTAGAGCTTATTTTTTTAAAAGCTTTTTATTTTTATTCGTTTGATAACCCTTATAGAAAAAAATTGCTGAAAAACTTTGCAATACTTTGAAACATCTCTGAAAAGCTTTCAAAATTTAGGTTGTCAAGACATTTTTCTAGTTTTTCAGACTGTTTAAAATTTAAAACTAAGAATAGAATATAATATAAATAAATAATAAATATATCATCACGCCTTCTACCCATTACTGAGTGTGGCACTCTACCGAAGCAGATCTCGGTAAGTGATATATTTAGCGCGTGAAGTGCGGTTACCGGCCCCCAAACATGTTAGTGGTGGAGGAGCCACAGGGGTAGTTTTTGAAATTATAAAAATTGTTTGTCGCCTATGGGAATCGAACCAGGGTTCTCAGGATCCACAGGCCGACTTCATACCACTGAGCTAGCCACCCCATTAAATATAAATACATACAAATATATATTCTACACAAAAATTACATTATTTGGCACTATATTATGTTTTCCTTAAAAAAAGGCAAAATAACCTCAATCCCTTGAAGATCCGCCCTTGTTGACAACAGGACTAAAAAATTATAAAATCTCGACCCTACGGGTTTTGCTTCTCTAATTTTTTCTAGTTCTATTATAAAGCACTTACCGTTCTTATATTGTAAAATATTATAACATATATTTTACAAAAGCAGTATTATTAAATTGAAAACAAAACATCATCAATCCAATTAATCCCAGATCAAAATAAATAAAAGTAATGAAATATAAACAACAATAAAACACATTTTATGAAACAAATAAAACACCTAATATATTGAAAACAAATATAAATACATATTTGAAAATTTCCATCACGTGTGTAAATACATTCCACATGAACAGTCGGACGGATAGACTACAGTCACATATTCGGATATCAATTTGATTAGAGCGCGTCCGGTGTTTGAGACATCAATTAAAACGGGTAAACACCCGGACGTATGAATAACTGGCAACGGATGGTGAGGGGTGCAAGGGGTGCAAATGTGGCCACGGAACGCAAACTGCCCTGTCGGCACGATGGACAAGTTTCACATTGAATTTTCAGTCACCTGTCACGCTTGACTTCTTTGAACTTTCAAAATACATTTTTGAATTGGTGATGAATTGATGATTTTTGTTTGCGATTTTATTTATATTTTGCATATTTTAATCACATAGGAAGAGCAAATTGTATCTAATCAGGGACGTTGAAAATTTTTGGTGAATATCGCTAATTAATTGTTTTTATGTTAATTGAAGCACGAAAAATTCAATGCATCTTCATATCTCGTTTAGTTTTTGAGATACAGCCTCGGGAAGGTTGAAAATCTGATAATATAAATTTTTAGAAAACTCAACTTTTTCGGAGACTATATCTTAAAAACTAAACAAGATATGAAGTTGCGCTCAACGGCATTGAATTCCTCGTGTTCGATTTGACTTATAAGCAAATTTTTAGCAAATTTTGAGCGACTAATCTTATTTTGATTTCTTACCAATTTCAGACTGTTTGCTCTAAAATTATTGCTCGTACGAATATTGTAACGAAAATT
The DNA here is from genome assembly GCA_911728475.2 of Pterostichus madidus. Taxonomy (NCBI): domain Eukaryota; kingdom Metazoa; phylum Arthropoda; class Insecta; order Coleoptera; family Carabidae; genus Pterostichus; species Pterostichus madidus. Next base: position 41,334,313 of record OU452305.1, read on the forward strand.
TACATAAATATATACTTTGACCCAGTGAAGTCCGCAAGTACATATGTCTTTTAGTTTTTGAGGTATTGTTCAAAAACTGTTTTCAGATAAAATTTTGGTGAAAAATTTGTTAAATATAAAAATTACTGAAAACTTGCTTATGAGTTCATTAAAGCACGAGAAAGTAAGCACATTTTTATATTTCGTTTAGTTTTTGAGATATAGCCTAGGAATAAATTTTTATTAATTTCTACAAAATTTAATTCGATAAATCAATGGCAGAGTATAATGGCAGCATCAGCGCTAGGAATATCTAGCACAGGGGTTGACGCACGGGAGAAAATTTCATTACGACTCAACAGCGGCATTTAGGCATTCAGCGTCGCGACGCCGACGCCCCACCACACCAGGCAACTGCATTAACCACAACCATCCTGTTCAATTTTCCGCGCAGAGGTTTTTACCTACTAGTTTTGTCCCCAGCACCCTACACTTCATTACGCCGTCCATTTTCACCACCCAAGAAGGAGACCACATCTCAGGACAATTGTAGACATTGAAAAACTTCTTTATTTATTTATTTATGCTACTTTGTACAATAGGAACTTAATCCCAACTATAGCTGTATTCCATTTGTCAACTGGTTCACTTAAATTAGTTCAGACAAATTTGACACATGACTATATGAACTGAATTTAGCAAATTGATGCACTTATTTGGGTGAATTACTTCAAAGTAAATTAGACTCAGTAATTCTAGTACTGGAAATATAGTCAGCGAAGTAATTCAGCGAAATCAAAAACTGATGTGGTTCAGTAAATGTAAGGAAGATCTGATCGAAATGGCAAATAGAATACGCCTTATAGTACAGGGTTCGAACTCGTCGAACCGTACTGTGATAGTTAATATGTATTTAGCTTGAGTGGGATTCGAACTCTGGATCATTGTATTCGAATGCCATAACGTTATCCACACCACCATACTGCTACCTATATGGTACTATTTCAAAATTTCATCTTTATTAGTGCATAAGTAATTTTGGTAGAGGCGCCTGAATTTTATTAAAACCTAAACCATAGTTGGTCGCCATTATAAAGGTCGTTATAGGTGAGCTGCTCTGTATTTTATAGGGTATTTCTTCTTAGGAGGAAAATCCTGGCGTTCAATGAAGACTAGATCGTAAAGTTCGCACTTAACAGATATCTGTTTATTAGCTAAAAAACTACAAAGTGCTAATAAATCCTTTACAATGCAACATAAAACTATTTTCATTGCCGGTACATGATACGGGAGGAGGGAAGCGATTCCTTCTTTGTTCGTGTAGATAGCAGAGACACATAGGAAGCGTTGAGCGAAGCTTGCAGCGTCTACCGCGGACTAATCTGGCGCGAGACACATGGCGCGCCGTTAGGTAATCTCAAACCAGTAAAATACAAACGCGAATCCGGACAACAAACATCGGTGCAAGGAGAATGCACGTGCCAAACTTAAAACTCAGGACCGTACTACTATACTCAAAAGGAATCATTTTATTACAATTGATATTGGCAAAAATATTTCATAGATCATTTCTCTTAACATATTTTCATCCAATCATAATGCAAAACAATTGAAAATTCTACCAATAAGCACGATTTTCTAATGGCACAAAAATCATTGACCACTTGTACAACAGGACATTCATTTTTAAATTACCCTTCATTTTTTTTCGTTCTACCAAATTTTTGCTATTGGAAATGGTCTGCAAAGAACATTGGTATGCAATTTTTTATCTTCTATCACCAAATAACATTCAAAATATCTATTTTTCTACCGATCGTAGGAATACCAACTTTAATATGACACTATCATTTCAACTTTTTCAGTAGTAAAAGAACGCTATTTCATGAATGTTTGCGTTGCCATCAATACATCATCGTGTTTTGGTCTTAGGAACACAAATACCATTTTACTACAGTTGCTATGGGGATAAGTAATAATTTTGTCAATTTGTTTCATTTAAATTTGATAAATTTTTGAAGTTTTCTCAATAAGTGAGTAAAGAAAAATAATGTTTCAATCTGACTAAATACACTATTTCGATTCTCGTAAATTTAAAATTTTAGTCCTAATGAAACAAATTATTATTATTTGCAAAGTATTGTACATTATTTGTTAAATAAATGGATAACTGGCTTGTTAAAGTCTTTAATAAAAAGAAGACGACGTTTCGGTTCTGATTAGAACCATTATCAAGTCTTAATTAAATGAAGTTAATTGACATCTTATAAATAAATTTGCAACCGTAAGGTTGAAGTAAAAATAAATTGAATTTTAAGTTTTACATTACTGTTTGAAAGTGAAGCTTAACAAGCCAGTTATCCATTTATTTAACAAATATATCCTATCGGCTTATCATACATTCACCATATTATACATTATGTTTTGTTTTTATTTATTTATTTGTTACTCTGCACAACAGATACTTTTTTTCCAATTACAGTACTGGGAGACTACAGTTTATAGTGGATTCCGCACTATTGAGTCAAAATAATATTTTTTTAATTTAAATTAAGTCATCGAAATTTTAACGCACGGCCTCTCGCTTGTTAATTAAAAAACACAAGTGTTATTGTTCTTTAGTTGCCTACAATTTGTATTAGTTACAATTAATAAACAATTAATCTTAATATCCTATCTAAAACAAACATATTGTGTACATCTCTGGATGAAAGTATACTTGCAGACGTCGACTAATTGCAACCCTCGTTAATTTAAATATAAATAAATATTACTTTCACTGTTGCGAAATTTTCATTTTAAATTTGTATTAGAGTTGTTGCAGTAAAAAAGTAAAATATCCTTATTTTTAAATAGTCTGTGGAATTATGAGACAAGTGATGGAAATTTTTTTCCTATTTTTCTTATTTATTAGTCAATATTTTAAGAAATGGATTATTATATTATTTGAGCATTGAAGTATTCCTTAAGCAAATTTTAGAAATCCTTAATCCATGCTGTACGTCTTGGTGTGAACAAAAAGCTTCTAAAATGAAGAGCTTCCCGTACGGTCCTGCCTCGGTGCAAGTAGAAATGTCCTCACAAATCCTATCACATTGCCAGAGCTTAATGATACGATATTTCGGTTTTACGAATTTGTCATTGAAATTATGTAGGAACTTGCTGACTTGGGAATTGCTTTTAGTGCGTTCCTAGTTTATTGTTATAGAAGTAAGTGTTCTAGGTTTGTTATCATTTTATGTTTCATGTACTTAAAGGCTCTATTACTCAAAAGTCCTATAAATGTCTTCGTAAAGTACGTTTCAGACTTTCTTATTTTGCTCGGAATCTATTCCTGGTTCTAGGATAATTATTGAGCTTGGAATTTATGCTCCGATGATTTTATTGGAGTTTTAAACGAGTATAATTCAGTCCAATAAAAAACTACTCTCGTAGGATATATTATTATTAGATTTCTCAAGTCTGCTAGTCTAAGTCTAATCTACGAAAGTGTAGTATTTGTCCCCTGTTTGTTACAAAGGAGTTAATTTTTGTTTTGTAAACAATCAAACAGACAGTTGAAATCACTTATGAAAATATATTTATTTGTAAACGAGGTAAACATGAAATTGTGTTTGGTAAACAAAGTTATGTAGGTAAACAATGGTCCATTTGAAATGAAAATCAGGTGCTTATACCCTCGATATCTGTAAATTAAATTCACAGTCACATTATTCACATTAAGTAAATTGTTCGGAGTTGCTCGATAATTTATGAACGTAGCGAAGAGTTTGGAAACTAAATGAAGGAAAAAGCAACACCGCTACCACCTTGGATTCATTTCCTTCGTTGCTGTTTGAATTATATTATTAGTTTGTTGGCGTTTTCAAATTCCAAATAACACATAAATTCGTTCGATGTCAGAAGTTCGTTACTCGCCGATCGTTTGTACCTACTTTCCGGTAACTTCTGATATCAGCTTCGGATCTTACAAACAATCACGTCTTGCTTACCCTAACATTTATTTATTTATGTTATTCTGTACAACAGGAACTTACATTTACAGTTAAGGGGCCGAACTCACTGAGCCGCAGTATGGAACCTAGTTCATATAATTTGTAGCTTGCGACATAAAAAAATTAATTAATTAATATATCATCACGCCTTTTACCCATTACTGGGTGTGGCACTTTGCCGAAGCAGATCTTGGTAAGTGATATATTTATGCGCGTGAAGTGAGGTTACCGGCCTTCAAATCACGGTCCCCAAAGATGTTAGTGGTGGGGGAGCCATAGGGATAATTTTAAATTGGTGAAAATATTTGTCGGCTACGATGATCAAACCAGGGTTTTTAGGATCCACAGGCCAACTCGATACCACTAAGCCACTACCCCAAATTATCTTCTTAAAGTAAATAACTTATTTATGGGGTAGGTGGCTCTGTGGTATTGAGTCGGCCTGTGGATTTGAGAACTCGGGTTTGATTCCCACAGCAAACAAACAATTTTCTTCAAAATAAAAAATAAATAAATATATCATCACACCTTTTAGCCATTACTGAGTGTGGCACTCTTAATAAGTGATATATTTTGCGCGTGAATTGCAAGTACCAGCCGTCAAATCCCGACCCTTAAGAATGTTAGTGGAAAGGGAGCCATAGCGATAGTTTTAATGTGGTAAAAATTGTTTGTCTGGTTCTCAAATGCACAGGCCGACTCGATACCACTAAGCCAACTATCCTATATAAAAAATGAAAATAATAATTCAATTTTAACAATAAAATTTGTGCATTTGGATACCTGTTTGTCCTGGTAACTTCTGATATATTTTGCATATATTTCCTTTTTCCTCGTTAAATCTTTCCTATCATTGTCTTCGTTATGTATTTTTTACATTTGTTACAATCTAGTGAACTTTGCTCTGCTCTCAATCGATAAGAATGCGTGGTCCATAGACGGCAACTGCTTCTCGCTGTCGTCTTCCTGTTCCGTGTGAATTAAAAGCTGCGCAGACTACATTGTTGCCAACATACAGAACTAATACTTGGATACGTAACGGAAAATAAATGCTGTTTGCTTTTGTGCAGCGCTGTCGCCGAAGCAAACTTTAATCTTGTTAGCGAAGGTTTATGTGGCATATACACAGTCTGCGTGACACGGTTTCAGAAAAGCGAGTCTTCTGGAATACTCACCTCGCTCAGATGTGGAGACTTCTTTAAATGCTTATCCTTCTTCTTCTTCTTCAAACTCTTCAAGCAAAATATAATACACTGCATTGCACAACTATACAACATATTCAAAAAAAATAAATAATAATACTCACATCCAGCATTTATTTTTCCTACCAACAATTGTTATCGAGAATACCACAAGAAAATTGTTTTTCTGAGTGAATAAAATAAAAATTTAGCCAGGAAGAAACTATTCTTCTAGTAGTATTTTATGAGAATGGGAGTTTCTTTTAGAAGTAAATAAAATATAAATATATCATCACGCCTTCTACCCATTACTGAGTGTGGCTCTCTGCCGAAGCAGATCTCGATAGGTGATATATTTATGCGCGTGAAGTGCGGTTACCAGTCGTTAAACCACGGCCCCCAAAGATGTTAGTGGTGGAGGAGCCACAGGGGTAGTTTTTGAAATTATGATAATTGTTTGTCGCCTATGGGAATCGAACCAGGGTTCTCAAGATCCACAGGCCGACTTCATACCACTGAGCTAGAAGTAAGTTTTATAAAATTGCAGTTGACTCTATGTAAGAATCAAAAATTAATCAAATAGATAAGAAAAGAAGGGAGTATCTTCTGTAATTATTTTTGAAAATGAATTTTACACAATTGCAAGTAAACACTTAAACAAAATAATTAAAATCAATAATGCACTCTTAAATCTCTATTAATCTTCGCCAAACGTTCCTATTCTAACATACCACTTTTGCTTCAATCACATTCAGAATTCCTTTCATATACAGGTAAGTTCATTTATTCCTCACACTCAAAAACGTTCGTTCACGCAACAATCCTTCATTCATATTTATCAATTTATTCATATTTCGTTCACGCAATCTTTCACTCTCAATAAAATGTAATATTTTTATGTGAAGATTTTACAGATAAGTTGTAATCATCAAATTTAATGATTCATAGATAAAAAGAATTTAATTTTCTATCATTTTGTTTGTAGTTAGAACATAAATTTAGAAAAGAAAAGATAAAAGCAACATTTTTATTATTTTTGTCTGGTATTATACTCTGGAAAAAATGAAAACAGAAAAAAAGGCAATATTAATAAAGTGTGTACGTGAAATAGGGTTTTAATTTGTGCATGGCTTGGCATCGTAACGTGGAGCAATGGCTGAATGCCCGGTTATTCGCCGCCATCGCAAACAGACCAAGAAAAGACTCGACGACTGCCAATTGAATTTCCATTCAACAAGAAATGACAGCTAATGATGCGAGAGCATTAAATGAACGAAAGAAATAAAAAACGAATTCCCGGGATGTATGGTAAATCAGGCGATTGAAAATTTCGTCGCCCACGTTTCATTATTCTTTTTTCTTTTTTGCTTTCTGCCTCGCTCTTCTATTATTATGCTCAGACTTATTTAAATCAATTCCTAATACAAATATTTTCAAATCATTGCAGCTCATTACAGCGTTTCCTTTGCTGTAATTACACAGTGAATTCGATGAATACAAATACCAGAACCACTTTGATAACTTTATCGGATTAACATGCTACGTATATTACATCAGTTTAATTTTGTCAAACATTATTTATCCAACATATTCACTAACTAGTAATTTGGGAGACATTAGCATTATTGTTAGAGTTAGTTAATTTATGTTCAATTTATCACATACACAAATGGTACATTATACATTTATCTCTAGAGAAATACAAGAACATTTTGCATATAAAAAAATACACATCCAACATTGCTCTCTATCAAACATTTCCAAACTATTTTATCACATAGCTTAAACTCTTACTTATGAGGAAAATGGACTGCCACCATTTTAATAAATACTGCTAATTTACAAAAAGTAATAATTTATATACTTAGACCGTGAGATTTTATATTGGCGGTTGATAAATATTTATTTTCCGAATGCTAGTATATTTTGATAGGATGAGCCTTAAGCAAAACCTCGCAATAGCTATTAACATAACAAGTGCGCGAAGACATATTTTTCATATAGGAGCAATTTTAAAAGTACTGGTGAACGACTGCTTTAATTTTCGAGAATGGTGTAAAAGATGTGTTCGTGCACGAGGTTTATACAATGTTTTTTGTAACGAGCAAATAGTTATTTATGTACCAAGGGTGAAAACAGGCTCGTGGTAATAATCATGTCACGGACCAGAAACGCTAATTTCATCTGTGGTATATACATTATTTTATGTAGAACAAAATAACATTTAATTATATGTTCAAAAGATTAAAATATGCACATAGATTATATGTCAAAATGATTTTTTGTAAAATTATTCACAATAAACAAAAATTGTCATTTTATTTATGTATCCATGGTAATTATTTTTTTAAAAAGATGTGTTTAAGCCCAATTTTTAGGGCAGATAAATTTCGGTCCAGTTGTGCATAATAGTTATTTATGTACCCAGGGTGAAAACATGCGTTTCTGGCCCGTGGCATGATTATGACCACGATGCGCAAAGCGCCGAGAGCTAATAACATGCTCAGGGTCAAAAACGCTAATTTCACCCGTGGTACAATCAATATTTTATGCACAACATTTAATTATATGTTCAAAAGATTAAACTATGCACATAGGTTATATGTCAAAATGACATTTAGTAAAATCAAAAATTCTCAATAAACGAAAATTGTCATTTTATTTATGTATCCATCCATCCCATGGGCCAAAAATAAGTATTTAAGCCCGCTTTTTAGGACTGAACCACATACTTTTCGGCCCGGTTATGCATAAAGTTATATAATACTCGTATGTAATACTGATAATGCCGGATGGTGGCGCGGAAGCCATTTTAACAGCCGTTGCTAACTGTAAAGTAAAATAGAATAGTATTGTATAAAAAAGATCGTGTACATAAAATAATTGCGTGAATTATTTAATTAAATAATAAAATAAAAACTGGTCCCATAGTTTTGGAAAGCCAGCAGGACTTTTGTAGGCGATTAGTTCTAGCACCCTCTATAATACGCAGACAAAAGACGCGACAACAAAAAAACTAAAACAATAGAAGACGAACGAAAACGATTAAAATGTTTGTAAAAATTTTGTAAAAGCTCCGAAGTGACAATAGACACAATGAGAACTTAGCACTAGATAGTAATAATGAAGTTATAATGACATAGATTCTATAAAAGAATCATGTCATCTTGTTCTTTCTTTCACATTTTCTTGAAGATAAAATTACTTTTATATTTTCTTAGAATGTCCTATTCAGCGTGAAACTGTTATTGAACCACTGCACTTATTTTTTTTTTTTTATGTCATTTTCTTTTTATATCCCAACTTTACTTCTTCTTCTAGTGTTGTATGAGAAGAAATCAAATAAATTTTTAATCATACTAATATTAATATATCGTCAATAAGTAGTAAAAAATGTAGTTGCTTAGTTACAACGATCGCCTCACAAGCAAGATCATTATAAACTGCAAATGTAATTAATTTTCTGATTTACAATTGAGTACAACAAATTAAACTTTCTTAGAAGGCCATGTATGCAACGTGTGTCTATAATAGAACATGGTTACATATTTTATTTCGTTTGTTAATTGTGGCACCAACATGTTCAGTCAACTTCTAGTTGTATTGTTCGGCGAGTAACGCAGTCCAGATCAGTGTCAGTATAAAATCTTCAGTCTGTAGTACAGTGATATTTGCTCTGTTTATGGTTATTAAAAGTTATTAGATTTAGGATATAATATTGTGATATTACTAAATTATGTACTGCAGTGTAGTATAGCTATTAGTGAATTGTGTACGTATGGGAGAAATTCTAAGGAAATAGAAGTACAGACGTTTGAAGGTTAACACCGTAATGTAAGTTTTAAAATAATACATTTATTTCTTGTACAGTAAACTTATAATAAGAATACAAACTGCTTCTAAATGATTCAGAATGTCCACTTTAAGTTGTAGCATTCCTGCTGTACAGTTATACTAACAGAAAGTAAATCGTTAGGAGCTTTGATCGAATATAGGTTGCTATTTGTTTTATGGGGTGATGGTTCAGTGGTATCAAGTCGTCCTGTGGATCCTAAGAACCCTGGTTCGATCCCCACAGCTGACAAAACATTTTCACCAATTTAAAAATTATCCCTTTACTGACCGTGATTTGACGGCTGGTAACCCCACTTCACGCGCATAAATATATCACTTACCGAGATCTGCTTCGGCAGAGTGCCACATCCAGTAATGGGTAAAAGGCGTGATGATGTATTTATTTTATTTGTTTTAACTGTGTTTTCAAAATGAATAAATATCTAAAAACACCTCTAATATTAAAAAAAAGTGTGTAACATATAACCTGGTACTTACTTTTTTATTTACAGATGATTTAAAAATGTAAAATACCTACATGTTTTTAAATTCAAATAACAATTTTCTGTTTCCAATACTAATTAGATTACTTTTTATGATAGGTCAAATTTGATTTATTTTGTAGAGATTACACTTTAGTTCACATATTTTCCGGGTTTCTCTTTCTGTTGGTGGCGCTTTACTGAGTAGCAAATAAATAAATATATTCGTATACAGTACAATAGGCTGTCTAGGTACTGTATGACAAAAAAAAAACTCTATTCTCCATGACGTGATGAAAAAGACAGAACCTCCAGAACAAGGCAAAGGGTTTATCAGTCAGTTTTTTTATAATCAATATCTCAGTTCTTTTTGTCAGAATCCTCTGAGCTTCAACTGACAGAGAAAGAAAGTCTGAAAGAAATTCACCCCAATAGCTAGATTTTAGAAAAAGTCGCAGGGGTGTTTTTTATCATCACGATTTACCTACTCCCTTACTTATCTCAATCTACATGACATGAATAACTATAAGATACCAGATATGTTTTATTTAACAATTCTTTCAAAAGAATTATATACATTTGGATAGAATAATTAATTCTGTTATTGTTCCTGCCCTGTTATTAGGCTTTTATCTGTTAGTCAATGAAATTGTAAATAAATTTTTCTTGTACTCGAATTATTCAAAATTACATTTTCATTACCCTGGAAACTGATGTAAAGTTTGATGTTACGCACAAGTCCTTCAAACTAATTGAAAAAAACACCCATTTTGATGATTCTACATTTTCATTATTAAAACGCTAAAATAATTTTTTTACAATATTTGTACTGTATGTTACTTATTAATAACAAAATTTAAACACAGTTAGTGGAACTTTTATTGCACAGTGGTTTCCATGGTTATATCAGGACTTTAAAATTTACTTACTGTCCACCGTGAACAGTAAGTAAATATTACATATCAAGGTCCTGTTTATTTTGACAATTTGACAGCTGTCAACTTTGATACCTATTTTTCTTTTCCTTATATTTGTGGAAGTATTGTAAAAAATAGCTTACTAACCTCGAACTATAAGTGATTTTTCTAGGTCGCGAATGTTTAAGAAATCTCGACAATTCGAGCCTCGATTTCCCAAACTCCAGTCTTGACATAAAAACTGTCACTTACAGTTCATGGTACGTAATATACTATTACATTACCTTGGAAACATGCAAAATTTTATTTTGTACATTAGGTTTCAAAGTAATTGAAAAAACACCCATTTTTATGGTTCTAATTTTCCCTATTAAAACGGTAAAATTATTTACTGTTTTATTTGCAGCTTCCTGTAATTAGGGAGGCGTATTTGGAAGTAAATATTTTCACAAGCCTTATGAGAAAAACTAAACAATTTTTTTTCATATTAGAAATGTCTATTGATGGCATACTAAACTGTCATAATATGTATAAATTTACGCTTTAAATTTAATAAATTTTCTCACTTTCTGTCATATAATTTTTGCTCGTTACAAAAAGTATTGTAGAAACCTCGTGCACAACGACATCATTTGCACCATTCGCGCAAAACAATCGCTTCCCTGGTCCTTTAAAATGCGCTCATATTAAAAACTACGTCTTCGCGCACTTAATATATAAATAGCTATATTAACTACGTTTTTGGTACGTTGAATTTATATATATATTTCTCATATTATATAAAAGGAAATTAATTAAAATTTAATTGATATAAAGTCTGATATATTGTGAATGTATAATAAAAGTTATAGCTCCATAGATTGAAGGATAGCCTTACAAGCAAAGGTTCAAATATTACTGACTTCAACTATGTCCAAGTTGTAGGTCTCCTGTACTGTAATTGGTAAATCGATAGAAAATTCTAGTTAAAAATTATAGTCGTGTAATTCCGTAAGTAAATAATTCCACTGCTCATTTAACCTTAATAAACTAAATAACAAATGATTAATATCAAATTAAATCCACACAAAGGCGCTCACAAGTGTCAGGGGGTCCAGGGCTCCGCAGTGCGAATAGGGGGCGTCGGCGTCGCGACTTCCTGCGTCGTCGTCTCTCGCGACGTCGCGGGCCGCGAACAAAAACCGACAGACAAAGAAGAGACCGAGAAACGTTTTATAATGTGTTATAATTTACCCTATTCATCTTGTTTAGAAACGCGAACTGTTCGCATAAATCTCCCGCCGCTTGCCCCCGCCCCTGCGCAAATTCTCCGTCCTGATTTATTCGCACAGCCATCTAAATTCTAATGGAGCCACAAATTAATGCACGGATGCATATTTAGGAGTTATATTTAAGGGCCCATTCTTTACTTAATGTTTTAATAACGAGAGCACGGCCGTACGTTCAACACAAACGTGAAATATTGCGAATTGAAATTTTCGAGAGAAAATTTCATTCACTTACGTTGTTTTGCGTCCTACATGTAAATGTAGATGAGTTCAATAAGGACCGAACTTACCCTGTAATCTGCAGCTTTTATTGAGGCACCTCCACCAATTTTTCCAAGGCTACAAAATAACTGTCTGGTAAAGATTTTACCTGACTGTTATTTTTTATGTAACCTTGGATACATAGTCTGCTGTCAGTCCAATTCATATCAATAAATTTAAATATTTTAAATTATTTGTGATTAACAATCAATGAGTAATTAGCGATTAAATTAAACGGTTTCAGAAAAATAGTATACATAATATGCCAGGAAAGTGTTTTTACTTGACTCAGCGGATTAAAATAATCGGTCTGCGACTTCGTATTTCAAACAACCACTTTGTCAATTAAAATAATGCTTTCCTGACTTATTATGTAATATACTATTACCATGCTAGTGACATAAAATACTATTACAAATGAGTAACAAATAAAATAATTTTCTGTTTTCATTTAAATAAAATTTTTCAGTTTACCTTCTTGCTTTAATCTATAAAAAAGAAAGGGGCGTTCTTGTATTTTATAAAAGCCAATCCTGTGCTAAATGCACTCAAGAATTTTACTGGGTGCTTATATTCAAAATTATATTAACGTCCGTGGAACTAGGACAGTATAAAAACAGTAAATATTTAATCTTGCTGTTAATTTAGTACTTTACTGCAATATAGAGCACGTTATTAAAGTATCTAGAAATACTGTTGATTAAATTAAAACCAGGATCAGAGTTATACATAATTTTGTTACAAAGTAACTGCAGTAGAAGTTAAACATTACAATTCATAAATATTAAATTACCAAATACCATATTGCTTTCATACTTCGTGATATAAATAATTAGTAATTTTCAGACCTTTCCAAAAGCAAACCACATGTTATTCATGCACTTATACGTGTCTAAAAATAGTTAATTCAAATAACTAAAGCATTATTAAAAATGTAGCACTCAGGTTTACTTTCCATCTAATTAATAATTAATATATGTCGCGTCAAATTTTCATTAGCGGAATGAGATGACGAAAAGAATTTTATTTATATTCTTATTATGATAGCAAAATTTTATAATAAGGTTCTACATCATTCAGACTACGAGAAATCGAATGCCGTTGAGCGCATCTTAATATCTTTTTTAGTTCACGAGTTACAGCGATTTTTGTCTTTTTAAAAATCGCAACTTCGAAGGCTCATATCTCGAAAACTAAAAAAGATATTGAAATGCGGTTTAAACGAGTGTATTTCTCGAGCTCCAATGAACTTGTACTGAAATTTTGAAAATTTTGGAAATTTTACAATTATTTTGCCAATATTTTAAAAACTTGAAGAGATAATCTGTAAACACCACTGAATTTCTCTCGCAAAAGTACATTGGTATGTAAAATTTCAGAAATTTTGCTCCACGGATAACGTTTTTAGAGCAAAAAAACTAAAAATGGCCAAAATTCGTAAAAATCTTAAGGGGTACCCCTTCAAGAATCTTCAAAAAACAGTGATTTTTCGTTATTTTGTAATAAAAACTTTATCTGTGCGAATTTTTGCCTGAAATTTTACATACCTATGCACTTTTACGAGATAAATTCATTGGTGTTCACAGATTTTAATTATCTTTTCAATTTTTTGAAATATTGAGAAATGAAAATTTTGATAAGAAATTGTAAAATTTTCAAAATTTTTAAAATTTCGGTATACGTTAATTGGAGCACGAGAAATACAATCGTTTAAACCGCATTTCAATATCTCTTATAGTCTTCGAGATATGGGCCTTCAAAGTTGAGCTTTTCAAAAAGTCAAATATCGGTGTAACTCAAAAACTAAAAAAGATATGAAGATGCGCTCAACGGCATTCAATTTCTCGTAGTCTGAATGATATAGAACCATACTTTAAAATTTATCAATTTTCAACTAGTGGAACAAAAAAATTCACATGCGGTATATTTTGTCTGTAGTAGAACTGATAAAAGAGAAATTTCTGTATGGAGTATTTTTATAAGGGTTGTATTATTTAGAAACGATCTTTGAAAATGTTGAGAGGCAAAGCAGAGCTTCGTCAAGATACAAGTATACTCATACGAACACATTAATTAGTCCAAACACTCGACATTTTTTGTTTTGTTTCCCAGAGTAAGAAAGAATGCGAGTTACAATTAATAATGTCTGACTTTTATTATACAGTCCCGCATTTAATTATTTTTTAACTGCAGCAGTTCTAATTCAGTGTTCCATATTAAAATTACGACCTGAAGTTACTGCACTGAAAACTTTTAATTAATAACTTGTTAATTTCTTCTCGCAGTCATCTGAGAAATCTGAAGATCGTTAGGAAATTTATTAAACAAGACATTTATTACTCCTTTTTAGAACTTTTTTCGTACTTTAACAAACTCGGATATACTGCTCCATTCGGGAAACAAAAAATGTATATTTCTTGCTGTGGGTCGGCCTGTGGATTGCCAATATGTCATTTTGATAGCAACTTACATAATAACTTTCTTACAGATTGGGTTGATTTTGGCTAGTAATAAGAACTCTTTTCTAATTTAGTTTTAGCTAAATCTGAATAAAATAATTTTTTCTACGACTTTATCAAAAAGTTAAATATACTTCCCATAATTGATAGAAGAAAGACATCCTTAGAGAAAAAAACTAAAAGCACATGGCAATTATAAAACTACAGTATTATTTGATATTAGTAACATTCAGGTCACATCTGTCAAGAGAATAATAAATCTTATCTTACTATCCACCGTGACGTGGCTAGCTCAGTGGTATGAAATCGGCCATTGGATCCTGAGAACCCGGGTTCGATTCCCACAGCCGACAAACATTTTTCATCACATTAATAGTACCCCTGTAATTTTCCCTCTACTAATATCTTTGGAGACCGTCATTTGAAGGCTGGTAACCGCACTTCACGCGCATAAATATATCATTTATCGAGATCTGTTACGGCAGAATGCCAGACCCAGTAATGGGTAAAAGGCGTGTTGATTTATATATTTATTTTTATTTGTAATTCGATTACACATAAATTAGTGTATTAAATATAAATTTTGATTTGTTTTGGGTAAGATTAACAGAAGAATTCAGTGTATTTTGCGAATTGAAACCTGGTTAGATATTTAAAGTATTTAGTTTATGAGTTGTAGATGGGGCGATGTATTTAATTACATTAGCAATTACATTCTTTAGTGTGGTGTACAGAATGCACAGATTACAAGCGTAGTTCACTAATGCTTATTAAAATAAACAAACAGGGGTGATGCAGAAAATACTATTCAAATTAATGCGCAATACATGATTAACAGTATGTATACAATTTGCACTCTAACAATTACTAAATTAAATTATATAACACAATTAGTTCACCTATTTAAATATTATCATTATCTAATTGGGTTACTATGTGGTGAAAATTGTTTGCTGTAGGAATCGAACCAAGGTTCTCTAATCCATTGAGCCACGTACCCCACAAAATAATTAAATCATAAAGAGAAAAATTGTAATACCGCCTGGATTGAAACCTAGAACATATGAACTCTAGGCATATTCTATAATTCAACTAACCTACGGTGGCCCAGAGATTCAAATCTGACTTTATTTCAATTTCTCTTTCTCTCTATTTTTCTTATGTGTTATAGGCAGTCTCGATCCCATCACTTTTTACAATAAAAATAAATAAATATATCATCATGCCTTCTACCTATTACTGGGTGTGGCACTCTGCCGAAGCAGATCGCGGTAAGTGATATATTTTGCGCGTGAAGTGCGGTTACTAGCCATCAAATCACGGCCCCCAATGATGTTAGTGGTAGGGGAACCATAAGGGTAGTTTTTTGAAATGGTGAAAATTGTTTGTCGTCTGTGGGAATCGAACCAGGGTTCTCAGGATCCACAGCCCGACTTGATACCACTGAGCTAGCTACCCCAATGATTTTTTTCATATGCTGAAATACTTATCACTAGAATAATTTTATAATTAATCAATAATTGCTAAGTATTTACTTAGAAAATTGTAATTAATTTTTTTTGATTGTATGGATTTGATTGAAAGTTTGTTATATGATGAATGATTTCGAGCAAGGATGGTGTGTTTGGATGAGAATGTTTGATTATTTGATGAATCTGATGAGTAAATGTTTTGAGAATTATTCTGGAGTTCGTGTTACCCCATTTGATGGGATGTAGCACGGTGTTATGTATGTATGTATGTAATAATTTTTAGAGATTGGAGTTGTTTAAGGATTACTGGTTTAGTGTAAACAAACAAAGCAATAAAATAATTCGAAGCAAGGGTTGCCTATGAAGGTTCGTTGAAGTGAAATATTCAGACGCTGAGAAGAGAACCCTCCATAGATTAATTCATCATTCATTCCATTCACATACCATGAAATCTCAGCCGGCAGAAAAATTCCGCATTATATTCAACGAAATAAATTCCTAACTTAATATAAAATGCAGCGCTCACACGCGGATAGCGATTTATCCGCAGGCGCTTATAATATTAAACGATGAAGAATTCGAACCGAACTCATCAGAGTCGAGACGTGCGCTCGCCAAATTTGATTCCGCAATTCCGGATATCAAATCAATAATGTACTCGTTCCGTGGCTGCTGTTCCTGCTGCTGCGTTCAAGACGAACGCGACTTGCTCGAGATGAATGCCTGCTAACTTTTGTTTACACGCGGATTTAACAAAGCAAATATAACAGAAGAAAGTCCATTTTGTTTACAGTTAGATTCGCAAGATTATTGTATTGTTCTGTGTTTGATTTCGCGAATAAATTAGTGGAGATAAATGCTACACAAACAAAAATACTTTCAGCTCCTGAAAGAATATTTCCTGCTATCAAATATATCGAGAACTTTACTTTTTATCACATCTACTAGCACTAGACCTCTAGATTTTATCGACAAATAAAAAATAAAATATGATAATAATATATCAAACTGACAGCATAAAATAAAATAAAAATATTGTTGTGTCAAATTGACAGAATATAATAGTATAGTACTAGTGCTGTAAAGACACTTATAAACGTTACTTTTTTCAGATGATCACGTATGAAAGTAACCATAACAACATCATAAAGTACAGCGGAAAGTTGAAAATAACATACACTGATATGTTAATATAACGCATAGTTCTAACATATTAGGTGAAGTTCCACTGATTGACAACAGATGGCGTTACGATGAAAGAAAGTAATATAAATGAAAAGAATTTGTATTATTATTTAAATCGAAGTTTATGCAGATTTTTCAACACATTTGCGCAAATAAATCTTATTTTTAAAAATTAATAATTACTTATTTATTAATATTTTAGCATCATTTCATATTTTGACATTATGGTTAGTATAATAGGTATTACCACATCTAACCTCAAACGTCAAACGTCAACGCTTACCTTAAAAAACGCATCAGTTGTCAAAGTGTAATAACATTGCTCTTGTAAACTTTTTTTAGAAATATTTTGTGGTCGTCTGAAAAATAGTGTACATAACTCGCTCGAAAGAGTGATAACTGTGCTCGTGTACTTACGCGCCTCGTTTTTCAGTTTGTACATTCGCACGTTATCTTACACTTTCAATGCTTGTTATGTAATATACTATTATTATACCTGCATCATGATCTAGAAAATTGAGTTGAAAAGCAGGATTCTCATTTTGATTTATTTCATAATATTGTGTGGGTGATTTGACGTAATATCGTTCACATGTTGATAGATTGCATTTGGTCTGTACGTTTCTATGTTATTCATTTTTGTAATTTATTGTGATAAATATATAAACTCAATTAGTACATTCCATTTAATTTGCAAGCTTGTATTGTCTTTAAAGAAATCAAATTTAGCGCATGTAATGAAACCCTTAACAAGCCAAGGCGACATTCGTTAATATACATATATCACGGGGTAGTTCTTGCGGCGAGGGATGTAAGCAGAGGGTTGGAGAAACTTGCGTCGTTGCAGCAACTTGCATACACATATCGGCCCGAAGGGAAAACAAATCCGGCAACTATAATTCCAAGACCGAACTCGGGAAGTTTGCTAACTTATCGTCGTCGATTTGCTTCTCGTAAACAGAGAGTGGAACGAGGATTTTCTTAAAAATTAAAATATTTCAAATGAAAAAGTCAGGAAGAAAAGCGCTGTGCAATCAAAGAGGCAGTTAAACGCTCAGAAAGCGTTTTATTTTTAACGAGTTCAAATTAAAATTTAAATTAAAACTGAATTTTCCTGTGTTTAATCCGGGTCGATGAATATTATTTTTTTACGATAAGCACAATGAGGATTTTTTGTCATAATTCACTTTTTAGAAACCTTTTTTTTTGTTTCGTTGTGCACTGTACTGGCAGCGAAATAATTAAAAGCACATGCCTTAATTGTCGACTCTTTAATTACAATACCAGTTTTAATCATTTTCTGAAAGAAAACTATACTCTATACTCAAAATTCTGTAGATTGATTAACTACATTCAATACTAAAGAATAACTCGAGTTCTAATCCTGTAATCGACAATTTTTTCGTGAAGGGCGCCTCCACCAAATTTCTTTATTTAATATTTAATTACTATTTTCTCGCACCACCGGTAATGTAAGTATAACTTACTTCCATAGCAACATGCGTCGTAAGTGACTCATAACATATATGATTTGGTTACCATTGTCAACGAAGTGTTATAGAAAATAACAGTCCTACTATTAGGATACTTGTACTGTAAGTTACCTATTAATGACAAAATTTAAACACAGTAAATGGAACTTCTATTGCACAGTAGTTTCCATGGATACATCATGACTTTAATATTTACTTACTATCCACCGTGAACAGTAAGTAAATATTACAAATCAAGGTCCTGTTTATTTTGACAATAATTTGACAGCTGCCAATTTTGAAACCTATTTTTCTTTCCTTCTATTTGTGTAAATATTGTAAAAAATAAGTTACAAACCTTGAACTGTAAGTGATTTTTTTAGGTCACGATTGTTTAGGCTTAAAAACTGTCACTTACAGTTCATGATACGTAATATACTATTTGACAGCTTGTTTATTTTTACTTTTCAGTTATTTAGTCGTCTAGCAATGAGCAAAATTAATTATAAAAAGTTTCAAATAAATTAATCTGAACCCACATTTTACAAACATTTCAACATTATTTGAAGTTAATTGCTGCCCCGATAGCGCGAGAAATATAATATGCAACTCGGAATGTAAATAATACAACTATTCTCGCTCTGTAAAATGAACTTCGACTACGCAAACTCCGCCTGAGTTCATTCCTACTCGAATGTTATAATATACTTACATTCCTTGTGGCTTAAATAACTACAAGTACATAATTAATGAAACCAAATTGAATTATATGGATGGCGATCGAAGCATAGTTTGTTTAAAACATATGACCGGAGTTTATCGGTCCCAGGTTAAAATCCCGACGATATTCCAATTTTCCTTTTTATAATTTTTTATACTAATCGCTTACATATCAATGTTGGGACAATAATTATAAGGTCTTACAAATAAAATACCAAAAACTTGTAAATATTCAAAGTAGATATATATTTTCAAATTTATGCAAAGGCAATGAATTACGTAGTCGTTATTTAGTAAAAAGTAAAATAAATACAATGTCTCATCCTGCAATGAATTGCAATTGAAATAAATCTAGTTTTTGTGGGGATGAAATCATCGTTTCCGTATCGGTGTACGGAAGGGGAGGCGCAATCTAGAACACCAACCACAGCACACCATGGCACACCACGCAGCAAACAGAACAGAAGGCTCATAACGGAACGTTTCAGTGCTAGTAATATCGCCTCATACATATTAAAATATTCAAGTGAATTTCTCGATGTTACGGCAACTAAAGTCAAATATATCAGTCCTGTATTACAGTCAGGGATCAATTTAACATTGTTTACCCCCAATTTATTCGTTACGATCTATAAAGAAACAGGATTCCGTTGATTAATCATCGCAGCCCATTTGAATAACGAATTAACAACCAGGAGAACTTTACTCCTACTAATAACTATTTCTGAATGGATTTAACATGTTAAAGGCAGCTAAAACTACCCTCTAAGGTTCCTCTTAGCTTAGAAAAATGAAAAGATGTCATAGCAGGAAATTACAGTTATTGTAATTTTGTGCAATTTCAATGCAATCTTCTTTCTCTAATTTTATTGTTATTTTTTTGCTATGAAAATCATGCACCCAATTGGGTTTGTGGTTGGCACCTGAACAATTTTTTTAAACAAGTTTTAAGTGTCATTATTTACTTATATATTTATTTATACTACTTAACACAACAGGAATTTAATCCCATTTACAGTACAGGGTCATAGTTTTTTGTAAGTTGAGGTCATCGAGATTTGAACCCACGAATACATACTTAGTAGATCGACTGAGCTACAACTGCCATCTAACAGATGAGTTCTCTTGATCTGTTAGATTATTCCAACATCGAAAACTTGGCCTATAATCATTAAGACATATTGGTTGTGAACGTGCAGAACTCGGTCAAGCCGCAATTCTTCCATCTTATTCATAGCCCTTCTTCCGGCTCATCCGTCAGACTTTTCGCTATTTCCCCTAGCGGGGAGGAAGAGAACCACACTCATTTTATTCCACTAACGCATTATTACCATCTCTCATCTCGGTGCGCGCTCCACTTTTATGTTTCCGCTATACTTCACCTAGTCAGAGCTGAGCAGAGCAACGCTACGCCATTCATATATTCTGAGCTTTCGGGCGCACGCTCACCTCATCCGTTTCCAGTCTCATATATAACTACATTATTATAGGCTTTTGAAGCGTTGCGAAGTTGCGATGTTCGCGGGATTCGCAACACTCGAGGGGTGGAATAAAGACGTGGCAGGTTTTAGTTCTTAAGACGCAATTGATCACATGGTATCATTTTCATAGGACTACAGAGAAAATCACGAGGTAAACATTCAAGATTAACTGTTAATTCTAATTTTATTTCTTGGAGAATTCAGACAACTAAGTTAACCTGCTTCAATTTGAAACAAAGTTAGAAATTAATGATATCTTAAGCGAGAGATCTCGTGTTCAATTCTTTCTCCCTCCAACTAGTATAAAAACGATACTAATGTATCTATATACCTCTGAGTCCACTAAAAGCTGCAAGCTTCTTGTAATTATTAAAAGCGGTAAAATAAGAAAATATTTATTCCATTAATTTCATTTACATTTGCAATATCACTGATTTCATTTTGTTTTTCCATGACCGGTTTAGAATACTATATTACGAACTGTGAACTGTATGTGACAGTTTTTCAGGTCAAGAATATTGTTTGGGAACTTGAAGATCGTAGAATCGAGATTTCCTAAACATTCGCGACCTAAAAAATCAAATACGGTTCGAGGTTGCTAAAGATATTTTTTACAATATAAATAGAAGGAAAAGAATTTTAACTTTTAACATTAACTGCTGTCAAATTGTTGTCAAAATAACCAGAACCTTAATCTATAATAATCACTTACTGTTCACAGCACATGGTAAGTAAATATTATAGTCCTGATGTAACAATGTAAAGATATACCTTTGATTAAATTTGTGCCAATAGTGCCCAAGGAAGAATGTGAGGCATGCCTTTCCGAATACGCTGTTTCATTTCTCGACCTAAAAACAAACAAAATTAAACACGTGAGGAAAGAATAACACTTTCTTCACTAGGTACACATATATTTTTTTTTCATTACTCTATCAGAAAGTAATATTTTCAGAAATATATTAAAAATTTAGATAAGATTTATTATTCTCTTGACAGATGTCACCTGAATCAAATTATACTATTGTTTTCCAATTGCTATATGCATTTAGTTTTGTTCTCTTGAATTAAAGTATCACTTTTTCCCTCAATTAAGGGTAGAGTATTTAACTTTTTGATAAGGTCGTGAAAAAAAAAATATTTTTTCAGAATTAGCTAAAACTAAATTATAATAGAGTTCTTATTACCAGCCAGAAACAACCAAATCTGTAAGAAAGTTATTATGAAAAAGTTACTATCAAAATGACTTATTAGTAGTATTGCTAATGTATCAACTTTTAACAGAATCATCTTGACTGTTTCATTTCGTTTGTTGTCGCGTTGCTATGGTTACCTAATTGTGATTTGCCATGGCAATTGTTCAATAATCTAAACAATTTCATTAGTTGCGTCTAACGTAGCACCGTCCAATTAAGTCCATTCGCATCGTCAGCAAAACGAAGGACAAATTGATCCCCTGCTTGGCGCTCGTGAAACAAAAGCAAGACAAGAGACAAACGCCGGCAATCGCACACATAACGAAGAGCTCGTCTCGTGGACAATATGTCAATATAAAAATAAAATCCTTGAATTTCCAGCAGATTTACGAGGACTAAAGTGGGAACGTCCCAAATCCTGTCGCGTCGCTGAGAAATGAAATATTATGCCCTTGTAACGGAGGTTATATAAAATTCAAATAACTTTACATACTGTTTAAATTGGACGCCAGACAAAATAGTGTAAACAACCAAACAAAAACTTTCACGTTTTTTCATATATGCTACAAGATTTGTTCGCTCTCATATGAAACATGCCGGAACACTTTATTATTAAACAAAACAAAATATAATAAACACATATTATTTGCTGCTCTGCACAATAGAAACTTCATTGAAATAACTGTGAAAAAATGGAATATTTAATAAACATAAATATATAGTGAAGTGCGGTTACCAGCCGTGAAATCACGGCCCCCAAAGATGTTAGTGGAGGAGGAGCCACAGGGGTAATTTTAATGTGGTGAAAATTGTTTGTCGGCTTTGAGAATCGAACACGGGTTCTCAAATCCACAGGCCGATTCTTAACACTTTAGCACTTACCCCATAAAACAAGATTAAACTCTAATTGATAAATAAGGGTAGTAAATAAAAAACTAACCATATCTTCAATATTACATTTATTTCAGCTCAGTGGTATCAAGTCGGCCTGTGGATCCTGATAACCCTGGTTTTATTCCCACAGGCGATACACATTTTCATCATTTTAAAAACTACCCCTGTGACTTCCCCATCACTAACATCTTTGCGGGCCGTGATTTGAAGGCTGGTATACTGCACTTCACTCGCATAAATATATCACTTACCGAGATCTGCTTTGGCAGAGTGCCACACCCAGTAATGGGTAGAAGGCGTGATGATATATTTATTTTATTTATTTTATTATACCCTGTATATTTTTCTTGTGCGCCTCCACCAAATTTCTCTACAAACTTTGTATTGTGTGGTACTGTAATTTACACTAGAAAGTAACGTTATTTAGCATAAGTTCCAAATGGTGCTAACTAATCTCTGAATGAACAGCGGGAGTTCAAGTAAAATTAAACAATTACGTCTTCATAAACGTAGAGTTAAAACAAAACCTAGAACAATAACGCGTTAAAAGTTTCCATATAACAATAGCTGCGAGAAAGTACGCGTAATAAATGTATAAGTTATGAAGAAGCACAAAGCGAAACGTGAAAATTCTAGCGCAATGAAATCACGTTTGTAGCGACGTCACTTAGACGTTACCCGGCGTACTATGGCGCCTGACGTCGCGACGCGCCAAGGTAGTGAAACTTCTACTACTATATTCGTATTAATATTCCGAAGCATTCGCAACTATATTCTCGGATACAGTGCATTTTCTTATACTGCACGGAACAGTAATCTTCCTACATATATTTCTACCAGGTTCAGCTACTTGATTTTAACTATTATCTGTAACATTTTAATTTATAAACTGGTATTTTAATTTAATGATAAACCAACAACATAGAAACCCGTGCTTTTCATTTTCGTTCGTTCATTAACAGCAATATATACGGTTAAATATTATATCTCTGTGAGGTAAAAGTAAACCTTATGAAATATATGGATCTATTCTGTAACAAAAATTGTTAAGTATAGCAATTGAAGACCCTGCTGTAATAAATAGGTAGCTCCAAAAATCGATGTCTTGAGATGAACGAAAAAATAATTATTTATTATACAAGTGTTTTATATACCAATAAAACACAAGTGTAATACAAAATTTTATCCACAACTCATAATTATAGGTATCGAAGAAGATTGGTCGGAACGTTTAACGTTGATTCAGTTATATATAGTTTCTCAAAATAAGGTAGATCATGAAGTGGTTACTAAGTAACAAGTTGTTTACAGTAGCTATTTCCATTTGCCACTTGATTCTCTTAAATCAGTTCAGATAAATTAGACAACATAACTAAATGAACAGAATTAAGTAAACTGACACACATATTGTGGTGAATTACCTACTTCAAAGTAAATTAGAATAGTTAATTCTAGTACTGGAAAGTCAGCGAAGTTTTGCAGCAAAATAAATAAGTGATCTGGATCAGTAAATGTAAGTTAGATCTAATCTAAATGGCAAATGGAATGCGCCTATTGTTTTATGGAATATAAAACACTAGTGTTTTATGAGCCATATAATTCAACTGAAATCAGTGTAATAATGTCTTTATTATATATGAGTTGTGGAGAAACTATTTTATTCTGACATTTGTTAACATATAGTTGAACAATATTTTTATTATTATTAGTGACAAAATTTTGATTATAATATTATTTTACTTATGCACAACCGGACTGAAAAGCATGTGTTTTAACCATAAGAAGCGGGCTTAAATACTTCTTTTTGGCCCATGAACCAAAAAGAAATAATTCCTATGGATAAATAAAATGACAATTTTTGTTTATTGTGAATACTTGATTCTGCAAAATGTCATTTTGACTATTTACATATTTTAATCTTTTGAACATATAATTAAATGTTATTTTCTTCTTCTTCTTTAATGGCGCTACAGCCCGAGTCGGGCCTGGGCCTACCGGGCACACCGAGCCGCAGTTTTTACGCTGCCGTACTGCCGGTTTTCTGAGTCGATGTTACTTACTTTTAAGGCATATGTATAAGTGACTAGCTTATAGCGCCCGAGTATGATTCATACAAGTAACTGTATTTTTTATTTTAACGACAAATCATACTTTGTCGACAGGCGGATTCGAACTGACGAACCTTGGTTGTTATTTTATAGTGCATAAAATATTGTATGTACCGCACTTCACGTGCATAATTATATCACTTGCCGAGATCTGCTTCGGCAAAGTGCCACATCCAGTAATGGGTAAAAAGGCGTGATGATATATTTATTTAATAATTGTTATTTCAACTTATATCTAGAAAATACGATTGTGTCTATGCCTCCCTGTATTGTAATTGGGATAAAGTTCCTGTTGTGCTGATTAATGAATAAAATGGAATACATATTTTATAGTAAAACAATGAAATATGAAATTCATAGGTCACTTTTGACCTGGGGATAATGTAGAGGCGGTTAATATATTGTTATAGTGTCTGCCCTTGAAACAACACATTACAATTTTCATTCAAACAATTCATATAACCTATTAATATACATTGTTTGGTATAACAAATGCAACATGTGTTTCAACTGTCGAGACATGGTCCATTTATAATCCGAGTTTTTGTTCATTGCACAATATTCAAATGAATATAAATTCATTAACCAAATCTGCAAATACATTTCAAATATCCAGAAATCCCTTGGTAATCACGCGTTGCTAGCGAGTTGTAAACGTGTGCTAATGTTTTTGGAATAGAGCTCAGTTAAACTGAATATTTAAATTAAAATATACCGGCTTGTTTGCTCGTTAATTTAAAGTAACGACGCAGTGAATTACAACATTTTTAAAAACCTGTCTTCATTTAAAATAATAAAAACTTAGAGCATCTGGGGCTCGCTTATACTTTTCATGCGAGTCCGTTTAGTCCGTGACTTTACAATTATTTATTAGTTGGCTGCTGATTAATTACGGAAAATAAAATTGAAATTTTACTGGTTGTTTTATTTAGATGTTTTAATATGAGTAATTTATGTTGCGAAATTAGTTAACCAACATATTATAACAAATTTTGTTAATTATGGTATATGCTTTTGTTTTGTAATTTCTATTTAATGTTTAATTAACGCCGCATGTTTTCGTTTATTATCCCCTAAATTATATTAAATAAATAATATTGTTTTCACAAGAATTAAAATTAATTAACCTAATATGGAAAACAAATTAATATTAATAATTATTTGTTATTACAGCTAAAATATGTTATTTATTTAATTGTTACTCTGCACAACAGGAACTTAATCCCAATTATTGTACAGAGGGGCTACAGCTTATAATGGAATCCTAACCACTCATAAACGACCATATTTTTTCTACAACCGAACAGAAAATTGACTTTTCGGGTCATGTTTGTCTCTACATATCTCAAAATTAAAAATATGTAAACATCACTAGTGCATTCAGCTTAGTGGTAACTATAAAACTTTTTCTACGATCGTGCAGAAAAAATACTTTTATCCACAACTCATATATTATAAAGACATTATTACACTAATTTCAGTTGAATTATATGGCTCATAAAACACTATAAACAACTTGTTACTTAGCAACCACTTTATGATCTACCGTATTTTGAGAAACTATATATATATATATATATATATATATATATATATATATATATATATATATATATATATATATATATATATATAACTGAATCAACGTTAAACGTTACGACCAATCTTCTTCGATACCTATAATTATGAGTTGAGGATAAAATTTTGTATTACCCTTGTGTCTTATTGGTATCTAAACCACTTTAAAAAAATTAAACACTCGACCTTCAGTCTCAGGTTTAAACTTTTCTTGCTTGTTTTATATACCTAATTTAAACAAGTACAATGTAATCTGCGTCTATCTACAAAAGTTCGCGTGTTCAATTCCTGCTGATTTCAACTTATATTAAAAAATATATATAGCTGTGTTTGGGTGTAACGGATTTTATTTTAAATTGCTGTAATTGGAGTTAAGTGCATTATTCTAAAATTTTAATCTGCGCATCCACCAAATATCTCGGCTACTCATTCATTTTAATTTAAAACAAATATTTTAATAAATCGGTAATTTAATTTAGAGTGTAGTCGTTGAAGAGAGATGAAAAGACGTCCGTCTGACACGGTTGGTGTAGTTCACTGTATAAATGATGAAACAAATGAAAAACATCAACGATTACGTGTCGAGTCTGATGAAACGAAAGAACAACGTTGCTCTTTGTGCCGGCTTTAATATTCAAAGAGCTACACTGCCAAGTATCCTTGCTTCATCTCATTCCAACACCTGTCCACTAAGGACGGTCTGTCTTTGTCTACCCTGTTCCGGTTTTCTTTATCTTTTATGCTTCTGTTTCTTTCTTTCAACGAACGAAGACGTCTTGCGTTCACTTGTAATGAAATCTTTACAAGAATACTTTACGTTCAAATACAATAAAGCTGAGTTTACATAAGTGTGATTTTCGTTTTTCTCTGCCTTCTTTCACAATTTCTTAGTTCTGTGGCAAAAAACCTTTTTAGCTGCAGCTCGCTGTATCTTATCAAATGAAGTAACACAATTATTCATTATATTCATCCTGCAATTAATCTTCGCCAAATATTCCTATCCTGGCATACCTCTTTCGCTTCATCCAAATTCATAATTTCTTTTATGCACAACCGAGCCGAAAAGCACGTGTTTTCACTCTAAAAAACGGGTTTGAACACTTCTTTTTGGCCTGCCGACCAAAAAGGAATCATTCCTATGGATACATAAATAAAATGATAATTTTTGTTCATTTTTTCATTCAAAATGGTCAAGCTATCTAAATTAACAGACAGCTATTTGTCTAACAACAATCTTTATAATTTCACACATAAATCAAATTAAATTAAAAATACAGTATCTTTAAACGCATATACAACCAAAATATTTGTAAATATAAATTCTGTACAATGTTTCAAACAATGTAATATTGTTTGAAAATATTCTGCAGTGCAGTAAGGGAAGATATAATCTTGGTACTCATTCATAATTTATCAAAAAACAAAATGCTGATGTCATATTATACTACAATATATTTTAATCCAGAACAAAACTTTTGATTTACGACTTTTTTATCTGTTTAAGCCGTATGTCAGATATGTATATATTTATTCGTTTTTGTACGTATATAGTTTTAGAATATTCTTTAGATAACCGAGATTTATATACAAAATATGTCTACCGCTCTCGAGTATCGTGTTGGCGGTGTATCAGCAATTATAATCAGTGTATAACTAAATAAAATAAAACTACTAAAGCTTCTTATACAACTAAGAAGCTACAAAAATAATCACCCTATTATAAGTGTACATAATGCAATCTCCATTTCACGGTGGCTTGTGCCACCCGCAAGATAATACCGACGCTGGCGCCGCGACGCATCTGCTGCAATAGCGACGTGACACGCCGCTAGCAGGATTACCATAGTTAATTTTCCATGATGTCTTGGAAACACTCCAGTACGAACTCGGCTTCTGTGAAAGGGAAACTATTATAATTATAATTGTACTTGATTTCGTATGGCGCCTCCACCACATTTCTTATACTCTCATTTATTTATTTAACTGTCCCATTTGCAGTAGCTTATAGTGAAATCCGAACCACTCAGATACAGTTGTATTTTTTTGATATAAATTAAAGTTCATCATTGTCAATTCTCGATTTTCTGGTAGTTTTTATGTTTATTTTTAAGTAATTACCTAGATTCAAACTTTAATATATTTCAAGTAATCCTCGTTTGTAGCGACACAGTATGATTTTTAAGGAAATCATACCACGAAGTAAATTTCAAGAATTTAAGTCCGTGGTTTAGTAGTTAAAGCATCAGCCCGGCAAGGTGAAGGTCCTCGGTTCGAGTCCAGGCGTCTCCCGAATTTTTCTGTCATAAACTTTAAATTTATCAAATTTCAAAGTTATTCATATGACTTGAATTTTTGAAAAGAAATGAGTTTGAAGCTGGCGGTCCATCCAAAATCAATTATTTCAAAATTAGGAACGCTGCATTAGCAATAATCAATAAATCAGTGAAAAATCCCAGGCCTCATATCGGTTTGAAACGTATCCCCAAGCAAAAGTATTCAAAATCATCACTAGAGCGAAACACACGCCTCACTAATTGATATATTCAAATACCGTGTACTGAGGACGCACGACGCATAATAATGCGACACACACTCGCAGCGCCCTCGGCAAATGGCATGAAAACAGTCGCATTACGTATCCGCCGACGCCATTGCAACTGTATATGTGCCGTCGGTTTTACATACAAATTATTCCGCGCGGAGAATTCACTTTTGGCGGCTGCAGTATTTCGTCGTTGCGTTGATTTTCAAACGGAGCAAATATTTTGTTGCATAGCAACAACTTCCGATTTTGATTATACGAGTACGGGGTGTTCAATTTAGTTGGGCCACCATTGCTATTTCGAGAACATTTTCAACAAATTAAAATTACTCCTGTGACTCTCCCGCCACTAACATCTTTGAAAGCCGTGATTTGATGGCTGGTAACCACACTTCACAAATAAATAAAATAAAATAAATATATCATCACGCCTTCTACCCATTACTGGATTTGGCACTCTGCTGAAGCAGATCTCGGTAAGTGATATATTCTGCGCGTGCGGTTACCAGTCGTCAAATCACGGCCCCCAAACATGTTAGTGGTGGAGGAGCCACAGGGGTAGCTTTTTCAAATTATGAAAATTTGTCGCCTGTGGGAATCGAACCAGGGACCTCAAGATCCACAGGCCGACTTCATACCACTGAACTAGCCATCCCATAAGTCATTCATATGCATAAATATATTACATACCGAGATCTGCTTCTGCTGAGTGCCACGCCCAGTAATGGATAAAAAGGCGTGATGATATATTTATTTATATTGATTTATTTAAATTTATTTATTTATTGCGGGATGATTCTAATGATCTAAGACAACTGCAGGATTATTGATTTTAATTTTATGGGGTGGCTAGCTCAGTGGTATAAAGTCGGCCTGTGGATCCTGAGAACCCTGGTTCGATTCCCACAGGCGACAAACAATTTTCATAATTTCATAAGCTACTCCTGTGGCTCCTCCACCACTAACATCTTTGGGGCCGGGATTTGACGACTGGTAACCGCACTTCACGCGCAAAATATATCACTTTCCGAGATCTGCTTCGGCAGAGTGCCATACTCAGTAATGGATAGAAGGCGTGATGATATATTTATTTATTTTATTTTAATTTTGTTCTTTAATAATTTCATTAGGATGTTTTCCTGCAATAGTTTGAAACTCACGTTCAAAAACAAACGTAAAAGCGACACTCCCTTCTTTTCTTATAATTGAATTCGTTTTCAGTTCTTACATAGAGTGTTTAACTGCAATTGTGTGGAATTCACCTTCGAAATCAAGCACAGGTCGACACTTCTTTCCTTTCTTATCTCTTTTTTTCTCTAAAGATATTCTAAGAAAATATTCCGGACAGTGCAAAAGTCTAACGATAAACAGTAAAAATATATCACAATTTAAAATCGTCTGACAAGCCAGCAATTTACGGGCATATTACAAACATTTCTCACAACTCTCACAGTAATAAAGCTCCACTCAGGCTTCTATAAATTACAATAATTTAGTGAGATTAAGATATTCAATGGTAATTTGAAACGAACAAGTGATAAAGTACTAGTTGCTAATATTTAATTTTTAAATAACTACTTATGTAGTTTTAACATGAAATAAAACATCAAAGCACAGTCGACTTGAGATTTCTATCATAATAAATTTATGGTTTGTTACGTTTTGCATAACTTGTGTACATTCACATTCAAAATTTTATTGTGAGAGACGTACATACGCGTAGCATTTGTATATACAATTGGATCTATTTTTATACCACACTCAACAAGAGTGACTTGTAACTTTTATTACTGCGATTATCGCGAGAAATATGTTTGCTCCTAACTATATTTATATTTTGCAACAGTTATCATAACTATGACGGTAAATTTGATAAGGTATTATGCACACCTAACATGAATAATACAGAGTGATCAAAAGGAATTGTTACAGTTGGCAATAAAAAAAACTACTTGAAATTGGTAAGCCTGATTTCCTGTTGTTGACAGTGACATTTAAAATTTAATTTTGAGTACATTTATTATTACATTTATTTCTAAAGTACTTCTATTACTTAAAAAGTCAAAAATCTAATCTGTCAGACTCCTGACATAACCTATTTGTATTTATTTGAAATGTCAAATAGCATTTCCGCCTTTATTTGACGTTGTGCCAACTGTGGTATAAAAAGATCTCTGGAATTGTATTGCCAACTATAACAATTCCTTTTGATCATCCTGTAATTTGTAAACATTTATTATTATTTTTCAGTTAATGGGTATTTTGTTACGCATATTTTCTATTACCAATTATTTTAGATAAAAAGAACTAAATTGTTTAACAATTTTATTTATTGATTTTTCAATCAATTAAAATCTTTAGAAAACCTAAAAATAGACGATGAAAAAAATGGTGGAGGTGCCACTAAATTATTTAAAACTAATAATACTCTACCTCTTTTATATTTTTGTTATTCAAATATTATATAAGTTTTTGTGAACGTGTCAAGTTTTTTTTTAAGTGTAGTGTACGGTTGGTATAAGATGAACGCCCCACGTCAGACACCGAACACCACGGTAACTCGAATAACGCTGTTCCGACGCACGCATGATTTGACGAATTTCGTGTTTGGCGTCAATTAAGGTGTAATTTAATCCTGTACCTCCAACACCGATAAATCAAATCGAGAAAGTCGATTACACAAGTAATAAACGTATGATGGATTAATTTGATAATATTGAGCCGAGAAATTTCATCGCTCTGATGCTATTAAGAATGCTTCAACTTTTGATTTTACTTCCTGATATCTATTTGTTTTTATTTGCTACTCTGCACAACAGGAATTTCTTCCTAATTACATTAGCTTAGAGTAGAATCTGAACCACTCAGACATAATCGTATTTTTTATATAAGTTGAAGTCAACGAGATTTTAACGCACAAACTCTTCCTTAGTAGATGGAGCTACTACCTCCTTGCGCACTTTTATCAAAAGCAAGATCTTGCAAAAATAAATCTAGTATCATGATCAATAGTTATCTGTTTGAAGCAGGTTCTACATGTTTTCTCCAGCTTCCTTCTTTCAAGTCGTCTACAATCTTCCTCCACCTCTTGCCGTTTTTACCTTCTCCTTTTACTATCCCTTCTAATACGTCCTTTATTACATTATCCCTTCACAAATACATTCTTTCTCTTTTCAAAATAGACTCATACAATGTCCATTTTCCTCTTACTCTTTTCAAAACTTGTTGTTTGCTAACTTTATCAGACCATTTAATACCAAGCATTTTCGATCTACTAAAGTGGCAAACAATTTATTATCTGTCAAGAATTGCAAATGGAGAGAAACCAAATCGAGAAATGAATAAAGATATGATAATATATTATTTGTTAGTGTATCTCTTCCACTTGTGTAACAATTCCGGTATCATCTTTGAAAATGTGCATCAACTGAGTTGTCTATCATACTTGATGTTCATGGTTCAAAATCATTTGCATGTCAGACACGGTTAGCCTATCTATACAGACATGCCTACAATACAATAATAATTATCAGAGAATCTGAACTAAAGGATGTCATTCGAAACATCCCCTCACTGATAATGATAACACAATATACAGGGTGTAACATAAATAAGGTATATTAATATAGTCTCCTGAAATAATCATTTAATCTCAACAATTAAAAAAACTTTTTGATAAATTTAATTTCTGTCATAAACTTTAAATTTATCAAACTTCAAAGTCATTCATATGACTTAAATTCTTGAATATTAAGAAAACGTTTCGAAGATTTATGATTGAGAATATTTTGGCGAGATCAAATATTTTTTATCGATAGTCATTTTTTTACAGTGAAGAGGACGACATTTTTTTTAAATGGCATTTTAAAGATTTCAGCAATCAAATACATACGAAAAGTTTTTTTCAAATTATTTAGAAAACTTGATTATTTCAGGAGATAATATCAACATTCCTTACTTAACCCTATATATAGAAACATGGCTGTTTGTTTAGTAAATGTGGGGTGGATTGTGAAATAAATGGATAGTTATAATTAAAGGTGGCATAAATATACGAGCTTTTATAAAAGGAATTATGAATGGGGTAATGACTCAGTGGTATCGAATCGGCCTATGGATCCTAAGAACCCTACTTTGATCCCCACAGTCGACAAACCTATTCACCAAATTAAAAATTACCCCTGTGTCTCCCCCACCACTAACATCTTTAGGGGCCGTAATGTGACGGCTGGTAATCGCACTTCACACGCATTCTTACCGAGATCTGCTTCGGCAGAGTTCCACACCCAGTAATGAGTAAAGGGCGTGATGATATATTTATTTATTTATTATTTATTTAGAGAAATATTAATTGAAGTATAAATCTAATGCAGTATTTCACGATAACAACGAGAACTGTGAATTGGTTTTCCACAAAGTTGAATACGTTTGAAATTGAATGATATCTATTTAAAAACAATTAATTAACAATTTAAAGTGAATAACCTGAATTGTCGATATAAAACTGCATTTTAATTTTGAAACTATCAATTCCGAACATTTTTTTCTCTGTGATACAATTAATAATGATTATTATTGTAATTATTTGTTTTTGTTTCAGGTTCGTGTTCCAAGTGAAACAAACTGGTAAGTCTTTTTTTATATATTTTCAGCATGTTTTGTTGAACTTTTATTGAATATATTCATCGTGGGGATAAAAGAGCAAACGGCCGTGTATTTTAATTTAAATGTATGATGAAAATTATTAAAACAAAAGAGCAACTTTTATTTGTTTCACGGTAAATTTATTTTCAATTTTAAATTCTATTTTTAAACCCTTGTGATTAAACTGTCAGAATTTTAAATACACCTAGCGAAGTGATTTTATCCTAGATTAATTTATTTCTAAAATAGGACAAAATAAAATATTCGCTCGAGATAGAGTTAGCAGCATATTTCGCATACTTTTAAATGAATTTTAATTATATATTAATATGCTAGAGATGACCAACTGAACTTTGATCTCTGTTTACTCGCAAAATGTTTCGTTCATTCAGGGTAACATGTAATTTTATATTATGTCAGCTTTTTATTATTTTCAATTTTACATATTTATTTGTTAAACTGTTGTAAACTGCATTTATTCAAATTGTTTTATTCACTTGTATATAAAGGAAAAGTTCACACAATGCAGTAACTAAAAATGAAACAAAAAAATATGAAAGGAAGGGAGTGTCGTCCTGCGCTACAACAACTGTAGTAAATGCTAATTTTTGTCTTAAGACCAAAGAAATATTACGTATAGTGTTCTTTTACTATTGAAAAAGTTGAAATAATAGTGTCATATTGAAGTGGGTGAAAAAAAGTATATTTTTTAGTAATATAACTAAAATATTATATTTCAACAAAAGAAAAAGAAAACAAAACAATCGATCTCTTACTCAAATATAGTTTTCAGGCTCGCAAACACAAAACATTTTTCATGATAGACATATCTTATTTGTGTAAGGTATTTTGACAAGTCCCAAATGTGCATCCAGTTGGAATTTCCTTTCACGGTTCAACTGCACTTGTTTTGTTTATATTCTTTTGTATTTTTATTATCTCCTCACTTCAACAACACCCTTTTATTTTCTTTTTTTGTTTTAAAACAGTCCTCACTGAACATATATTGATTCTTTCTTGTTTTTATTTTATTTTAAATTTATTATAAACGCTACATGGGGTAATGGTTCAGTGGTATCGAGTTGACCTGTGAATCCTGAGAACCCTGGTTCAATCCCCACAACTGACAAACATTTTCACTAGTTTAAAATTACCCCTGTGGCTACCCCACCACTAACATCTTTGGGGGCCGTGATTTGACGGCTGGTAGCTACACTTCACGCGCATAAATATATCACTTACCGAGATCTGCTTCGGCAGAGTGCCACACCTACTAATGGGTAACAGGCGTAATGATATATTTATTTATTTTTATAAACGCTACATTTCCTGTCCTCTCCATAGATACTACCCCTGTAGCCGTTATCAAAATTTGCAAGCGCAGGAATACGAAACAAAATTAAAATTTTGGTGAATTTCCAAGTTATTTAGGATGTAAAATAGTAAATACGGTCCTGAAACACGCTAAAGAATTTACAAGAGTCAAATATATTTTCGGAGAATTTTTCCCTAGCAGGAAAATTTGTTGAGAAAAGTCTAGAAAAAGAAAGTTATAAAATAAATTTTTTATTGAAAATTTGATCGTGCTTGGAATACTTACAGTTAATTTTGTTTTAAATTAACGATTTTATTATAAAATAAAAAAATATATATTTCATCACCCCTTCTACCCATTACTGGGCGTGGCACTCTGCCCAAGCAGATCTTGGTAAGTGATATATTTTTGCGCGTGAAGTCGTCACATCACGGCCGTCAAAGATGTTAGTGAAAGGGAAGCCACAGGAGTAGTTATTGTGGTGAAAATGTTTGTCGGCAGTGGGGATCGAACCAGTGTCCTCAGTATCCACAAGCCGATACGATACCACTGTGCCATCTACTCCATAAATATGTAAAAAATATAATTCTTAATATTCAATAGAAATATGAATCCTGCAGTGGTGAAAATCCAAA
Organism: Pterostichus madidus; assembly: GCA_911728475.2. Lineage (NCBI taxonomy): Eukaryota > Metazoa > Arthropoda > Insecta > Coleoptera > Carabidae > Pterostichus > Pterostichus madidus. The sequence goes on from OU452305.1 coordinate 41,369,931, forward strand.
TGGACGCGTCTCTATGCCAGCAGGAATGTGCAATGTCCTTTCCCAATCGTCGATTTCCCTTAGCAAAGTTTTTGATTCGTTTTTTAGTGTTCAATCGAATGAAAATCGGCATAAAAGTCTGTGAATGCGGGTTATAAAACACACATACATACACGAGGGGGCGCGATGGCGGGGAACTGCGCTGCGCGTTTGTCACTTTTATTATATGTCTTCGTGTCTGGGCTCACCGGGCTCTATTTGTTTCTGTTTACCGATGCATTCGGAAACGCCGGCCCGGATATTGCTGGTAATGTGTGTGTATACGGCCAAAGAATCGTTTTACTTTTCTCTTTTCCTTTTTATTTCTTGTAATATTTTCTACCGTTCGATGTTTGTATATTCATATCTGTAACTATGTACTGCCATAGTTTGCACAGCGCGGTTTTCGTTTTTTGTAGAAGCGGAAAAGTTTCATATAATTGCTTTTTAATTCGGTTGTAATCATATTTATTCAATGATTAATATACGGAAAATAATATTAATTAATTTTAAACTTATATTATTAAATAAATAACCGTTGCTGTTTATTGTTCAAATTATTTTTTAGACCGGAAAATCTGTCTTTATCTATCTGGATTGGAAAGTTTAATATCCTTAAGTTGCAAAAAGATATCAGAAAATAAATGTTTTCTTGATGTTCAGTTCATTTATTTTGTGCATATATTTTTCATTCGTGTGTAAAATCATTGATGGTCGCAAAAATAGTATATTACTTAATAAGTCAGGAACGTGATATTTTACTCAAGTAAAAACACTTTCCTGACGTATTATGTATACTATTTTTTATGAAACCGTTTAATTTAATCAATAATTAATCATAACTAACTCAAAATATTTAAATTTCTTGATATGAATTGTATTCTCAGTAGACTATGTATCCAAGGTTACAACAACAAAAAACAGTCAAGTAAAATATAAAACAGTCAGGTAAAATCTATGCCAGACTGTTTTGTACTTTAACAGACTGTTATTTTTGTTATAGCCTTGGATACGTATTTTAGTGACTATGTTTGTAAAAATCTACTTTCCATACTAAAATTCACTACAATACATAACTAGTGCGCGAAGACTTACTTTGCACATAAGTGCAATTTAAAAGCACGAGCGAGGCGCTTTAAAATTGGACGAACAGTGCAAATGGCGTCTTCGTGCACGAGTTTTGTACAATGCTTTTTGTAACGAGCATAAATTATGTAACCGATAGTGAGAAAAATTATTAAATTTGAAGCGTAAATTTATATTGACAGTTAAGTATGCCATGAATTGACATTTGTTATTTGAAAACAAATTGTTTATTTTTTCCCGTAAAATTTGTTACAATATGTCCAGTTGATGGCGTTATAAGTTAATGTCTCTATTTCTTTTATAAATTCCTTAAAATGTATGTAAGTACAATAAGCGTTTTAATAGTCAAAATTTAGAACAACAAGAATGGGTGTTTTTTCAATTACTTTGCGCACTAGTGCGCAAAATCAAACTTTCCATCAGTTTCCAAGGTAATGTAAACCTTATTTTGAATGATGCGAGTACAAAAAATATTTGTTTCATTAGGACTAGAAATACAAGTTTTCGGATGGAACAATAAGGGTTGTTGGACGATGAATAGTCTTGCAATATTACAAATCTGATTTTTTCCACTCATTTAGAAAATTTCGCAGAGTTTATTCAAATTTAAATGAAACATATTCACAAAATTATTATTCATCATCATGACAACCGTAATAAAAATACTTCTTTTGGTCCTAAGACCAAAAAACGATGACTTATCCATGGTACCATAAATATTCCTGACTAGCGCTAAAGTTCTGAAACATGTTTAAATAATCTGTAACTTCTAGTATTTGTCTATTTTGCTCTGAGTCTTAGGGATTTCATCCCCGCAACACAACTTCGTCTGAGTTCGATGTAAATTGATGGCAGAGCCCCTGACATAGTATCCTTAGATCCCGATAACTAGTAAAATGACACCAACACGATTTGCAAGTTTAATAACGGTAGGGGCGATACTTGACGGACTTTGATATCTCAGGGGTATACCTAGTGTGTCATTATGATAGATACGAGGTTCTAATTAACGCACGCATAATTACAGACACCCGTCTCTTCGGCGGCTTCAATTAAAAACATAATGTATTACTGCCATTACCAGCAAGTCTCAATAAATACTTGTCATTACTTTATACTCATGTTTGTTCGAATGCCCCGCTAAAATTCAAATAGGTACAACCCTGGAAATTCCACTATTAGATTTGGCATAGTTTTAACTATATATAGTACAAATTTTAGTAAATAAGTCATACGGATAAATTATTAATTAAATATTTTATATTTACCATCAAATGGGGTAGCACGAACACTAAAATCATTCAAAAAACATTCACTCATTAAATTAATCAAATGATCAGTCCTCGTCAAACATACTCATCCTAACCCACCATCCTCACTTCAACCATATTCATAGATCCGTCCATATAAGCTCATTTACTTATCACATTCGAAATCATTCATCACAAAACAAACCTTCAATCACATCTATCCTATTCACTTTTCATTCATCTTCCTACGACGTACATAACATGTGCACAAAATATCTCAAATTACTCGCGCTTACTCCTCTAACAACGAATCTAATAACGAATCTACAAAAATTAGTAAAGATGAAAGCAAAAGCCTGCGCTTGTATTATTATTACAAATAAATAAATAAATAGTTCATCACGCCTTCTACCCATTACTGGGTGTGGCACTCTGCCGAAGCAGATCTCGGTAAGTGATATATTTTGCGCGTGAAGTGCGGTTACCAGTCGTAAAATCACAGCCCCCAAAGATGTTAGTGGTGGAGGAACCACAGGGGTAGCTTTTGAAATTATGAAAATTGTTTGTCGCCTGCGGGAATCGAACCAGGATTCTCAGGATCCACAGGCCGACTTCATACCACTGAGCTAGCCACCCCATATATTACTATTACATTATTTGTATTTCATAGATATTCATTTAACTGATGTATATCCCTTAAAAATTAAAATAAATGCGTGCCACTGCCATTCAATTTATTGTATTTTTATTTTTTTTAAACTGAATGTTAATTTAGTTTAATGCAGTAGTACTAACTATATAAAATTGGAATCAATTCCGTTTTTAGAACAATGTCAATTCTATTACCAGCATTTTCGACAACAGATTACTTTTACTACAATTTTTGTGAGAGAAAATATATCTAAATAATTCTGACAATCATGTTTTAAAATGCAAAATGATCTGAACAATAGTCATAATGGTTCGTATCTTACGTATAATACGCCATCAAATATTTAAAACGTTTAAAGTGTTGGAAGCAGCAGCGGTGGCGTGCACATGCTAATAGTCGTTTCGCAGAATTCAACGCCATTTTGGAAATAATAATACGCGGCACTCTCCCGGAACATCCATTCAAATATCCGGTGCGAGACTCCCTGCCTGATTCGCATATCTGATTTTTCTGCGATCAAGCTATCTGTTGAGCTTTCATGCTTTGTATTTTCCGAATTCTTACAGCACTTATCTTTATAAGGAAATGGTTGATCATATTTATTTTCGCACCTCCGTCCGAAAATGACAGTTTTACATATCTCAAAATCATTCGAAAACTTTGTGATTATCGTACGCTATTCTATTTCATAAATTTATTAGAACTTTTTTTTTTAATCGTTTACTGTAAATGTTAAATTTTTTTTTGAACCAGTTGCAAATCGAAAAATTTTATAATACGGTTCTATATCACTCAGACTACGAGAAATCGAATGCCGTTGAGCGCATCTTCATATCTTTGTTAGTTTTCGAGTTACAGCGATTTTAGACTCTTTAATAATCTCTACTTTGAAGGCCCATATCTCGAAAACTAAAAGAGATATTGAAATTCGGTTTGAACGAGTGTATTTCTCGTGCTTTACTTAACTTATATTGAAATTTTGAAAATTTTGGAATTTTTACAAATTTTTTGAAATTTTTTTTTTGCTCAAATTTCAAAAAATTGAAAAGATAATTAATATCTGTGAACACCAGTGAATTTCCCTCGTAAAAGTACATAGGTATGTAAAATTTCAGAATTTTTTCTCCACGGATAAAATTTTTAGAGCAAAAAAACAAAAAATGGCCAAAAATCGTAAAAATCTTAAGGGGTACCCCTTCAAAAATAATTAAAAAACAGTGATTTTTCGTTTGTTTGTAATAAAAACTCTAACTATGCGAATTTTTGGCTGAAAATTTTCAGTCCTATGTATTTTTAGGAGAGAAATTCACTGGTGTTCACAGATTTTTATTATCTTTTCAATTTTTTGAAATATTGAGAAATGAAAATTCTGAAAAAAAATTTAAATTTTCAAAATTTTCAAAATTTCGGTATAAGTTAATTAAAGCACGAGAAATACACTCATTCAAACCGCATTTAAATATCTCTTTTAGTTTTCGAGATATGGGCCTTCAAAGTTGAGATTTTCAAAAAGTCCAAAATCGGTGTAACTTAAAAACTAAAAAAGATATGAAGCTGCGCTCAACGGCATTCAATTTCTCGTAGTCTGAATTATATAGAACTGTATTTCAAAATTTTTCAATTTTTAAACTGGTTCAACCAAAAAACTAGCATTTTCATTAACATATATAGCGATCACGACTCGGGCGATTAAAAAAATATATTTTGAGGATCAAAATATGCATAATTATGTAAAAATATATAAGGAATTATATGGTGAAATCCCTAATTTCATATCTAGTTTCATATTTTTTAAAATTAACCGTAAACAGAAACATACGCGAATATAAATATCTAAATAAAAATAAAATAAATTAATATATCATCACGCCTTGTACCCATTACTGGGTGTGGCACTCTGCCGAAGCAGATCTCGGTAAGTGATATATTTTGCGTGTGAAGTGCGGTTACCAATCGTCAAATCACGGCTTCCAAAGATGTTAGTGGTGGAGTAGCCACAGGGATAGCTTTTTAAATTATGAAAATAAATAAATGGTATATATTATATTTTGCATTTCATTACTTCTTAAAATTTAAATAAAAGCTTACAACGGGATGAATCTTTCGATACATGTATTCTAAAATTTGTTAAGAGCGTCGAACAACCCTTCTCCAATACCTTCGCTACTCCCTGACTTTGAAAACCACTGCAATAGCTTATAATAGAATCCGAAGCACTCAAACAAAATCGTATTTTCTTATTTAAATTTAAGTTTGCGAGATTTTATGTTTATTATAAATCTGGAGATGGAAAATTGGAGATGACATAAAGGTTTTTTTTTGTTAAAAGTATCGTAGAAATACCAACTGAGATTTCAGTGAGAAAACTTTACGATTATTGTAGTGGTGATGGTTGATTAAAACCGTTTATGAGATGCCGGAACTTTTTTGGCACTAGTCTCTAGTTTCACTTCAACTAATACTTGTTGCTATTGGGATGCAGCCAGAGAACAACCGCAGTGCTTCCGTTTCCGGTCATTACAGAGCGCGAGGGAGACTGAATGAAATTGTATCCAGTGGTGACATTATAGCCAGAGGGTGATATTTTACTACCCTAAAACTACCGGAATCTAACTAGTGGTTTTTGAATGATATTGTGTGTTCGTCAGTAACTTTTTTATCAAATTGGTACTATTAAACAGAATTATTTAATTATTTTATGTACAACCGGGTCGAAAAACATGTGTTTTTGCCTTAAAAAGCAGGCTTAAATAATTCCTATGGATGCGTAAATTCAATTTTTATTTATTGTGAATACTTGATTCTGCAAAATGTCATTTTGACATATAACCTATTTACATATTTTAATATTTTGAACATATAACTAAATTAAAATTTTGTTGTGCATAAATTTCTGACCCGGAGCATGTTATTAGCTTTTCGCCTCGTACTAATAATCAAGCCACGGGCCATAAACGGCTGTTTTCACCCTTGGTAACTATTGATTTTATTAAAATTTGTATTTATAAATATGGTTGTACATAATTTATACTAAACGAAATACAATGGCGAAGCAAACATATTTCTAACTATTTTAGCTTCAATGTTTTAAGCTTAAAATTAATTCTTTTCGTTCGCTCGTCTCTAAATATGTTTAATTTTGAGATATTTAGGGGCAAATATGACCCGAACATTTTAAAGTTAAATTCTTGTTCAACTTGTTCATTTCATTTTAATGGTTTTATAAAATTAACAAAACTGAATAGTATGTATTACGGTATTATGCTGAACTCTGAAATGGTTTCGACAAAGGAAACGGAAAGGCAGTGCGCAAAGTTTTTAATGATGGTAACAAAGTCATAAAACAATAGTTAATTGCCCGGCAATAATCCGAGTAAGATATTCTTAACGCTTCACCTGATGCGGCGGCAAGAAATTCAGGACGCGGCCGAAACTAATTTGCAAACTCACTACTGATTTGAATCAAATCAAGTTAGGCGGAAATACGCATTAAAATTAATTTTAATTTTCCACGGACCTAATAACTGACCCACTTATCGCTGTTGCACAACAACAAGGACTCAGATGGAACTCGCGTTAGTGCGACAGAGAGGGAAGGATCGCTTGGTTGATTTCACACGCCATTTCACACCACACGACGAATGTTTATTACAGAGAAGGAATCTAGGAGCTGGGGGCCTTGTCATAAATTGTTTCATACTTGTGCGAGAAATCAACTGATTACTATTTAACTTATAATTGTTGGACGCCGCACTAATAAATTTACACACGCATGTAATATAGTATATTGCTAGCATTATAAAACAGTTTTTACTGCTGAAAGGAGGAATTGACTGGCGAGCCGATGAAGCAGTAAAAGCAGTTACCTTGCGTGTATTGTACAATATTTTATTTGTTACTCTTTTGTTAACAAAATTATTAAGTCCTGTCACTTACAACTGACAAAAATTGTTTGAAATAATATTTCATAAGCATTACTGTAGCAGCGCGCTTGTGTACTATACTAAAAACGTTATAAACATCGACTTGCGTCAGTCATCCTGATAAAACTTAATAAAATCATAAGAAACTGGTGCAATATTTCAAATGACAATTTAAAAAAACGGCATTGAAACAGAAATCGTATATAAGAATATTGAATAATAGCTATATTTACCAACGATTCATGTACTGAAAATAATTATTTTTCATTTTTAATAATTATTTTATATTTTGCACGTTAACATGGGGTAATGGCTCAGTGGTATCAAGTCGGCCTGTGAATCCTAAGAACCCTGGTTCGATCCCCACAGCCGACAAACATTTTCACCAAATTAAAAAAATACCCCTGTGGCTCCCCACCACTAACATATTTGGGGGGCGCGATTTGACGGCTGATAACCATACTTTACACGCATAAATATATCACTTACCGAGATCTGCTTCGGCAGAATGCCACACTCAGTAATGGGTGATTGTATATTTATTTACATGACACAATTTCTGTCTATATCGAGTAGTCATTAATCTGTCAGATTCATGGTTTTTTTTCTTTATTACCAAAAAAAATTATGACAAAGAATAACTATTAGCAATTTATTAAAATAATTGTGTTTTTCTGTCAAAAAGATGTCTTTGTATTTTGAATATTACAGCGGCGAATACAAAGAACACAAATATAATTTAACAGAATTATTTATTGAGACAACCAGCACAAAACATAATACCTCATTAACCATAGCAACAGTTAAAGTAGTCGAAAATCTCCTCTGTCGCCCATAAATTCCCTTTTTGTTCGTTGTGAAGAGAAACGTAATATTTTCTTATTAAATTATTCGATTTCACTACGATATCTGTTAATACGCTTAAATTATACATATTATTCCGCTTTGATCGGTCTCAATAATAGCGTTTCAGTTTCAGTTTCAGCATTTCCCTCACCACTGAAACAAGAAATGCTGTTTCAGCGATTATTACCAATGACTTCTTTCTATCCGCTGACTCGTAAAATAATAATAATGAAGCATTTATTTGTTTTTTAGCCATCGCATATTTTCTACTCTCAAAAGTTTATAAATTATTTTATTGAAAATTACTTCAAATAACAGTGATAGATAATATAATTGTCTACGACTTTTGTTTAAACAATTTTTCTGTAAAATAATTTGGAAATGTTTTACAGCGGAAAATATACGACGTGATTTTTGGTGGAGGCGCCGCGAAATATTTACTCTCTACATGACACAGCTGATTTAACGTTCCTAAATTATTTTTCTGCTATATATTTCTCAGTAAGTGATATAATGTGCGTGAAGTGCGGTTACCAGCCGTCAAATCTCGGCCTTCAAAGATGTTAGTGGAGGGGGTGCCACGGGGATAGTTTTAATGTGGTGAAAATTGTTTTGTCGCGTTCTCAAATCCACAGTTCGACTCGATACCACGGAGCCACCTATCCCATAATATTTAAAGATAAATAATATTGTTTTTCGTAAACGAAGCCGCGTGGTTCATTCTTTCGCCGCAGATGTGCGCCATCGGCCATCGGCCATAGACAGCAACGTTATGATGAAATATTGTCTGGTAGTTTCATCTTGATGCATGGGTTCTTTGAACCATCGATGGACCCCGGTAGCCGCTGCTGCTGTTTTCTTCTTATATCCCATTTTCTGCCTGTCGCTGTCGGTTGTCGGATGACCCTCTGGGACTTTGTGTTTTGTCTGATCTATGATCATTCTTCTGCCATGACTAGAATGAATTTATTCAGTTAAGTTTATAAAAAAGATTTGATTGTGGAGGATGACAGTGGACGAAAAGTTCCTGACACAAAACTAACGATAATATTTTCTTTTTAACTTAAAATATATCAGCACATAAAGCGGCTGCTTCAGACCCTCAAAATTACATATTGAATTAAGTTTATTATACGTATATCATTCCCGATCATTTTTTCATCTTCCTGAATATTTTTTTTTCCAAAATGACCGTTTGCTCTAATTGAAATTTTCCTGCATGATTATTTTCTAAATGTATATTTCCAGAATTTCCGTTTTCCCAAATAATAATTTTCTAGTATGTTTAAAATTTCCAGAAAGACCTTTTTTTCTGAAACCGACAAGAAACTGCCTATTTTCCTGATCAATTTTAGTATGGAAAGTTGATTTTTACAAAAACAGTCAAGTAAAATACGTATCCAAGACTACAACAAAAATAACAGTCTGGTAAAATACAAAACAGTCTAGTAAAGATTTTATCTAACTGTTTTGTATTTTACATAACTGTTTTTTTTTTGTTGTAAACTTGGCTATATAGTCTACTGTGAATATATTTCATATCTACAAATTTAAACATTATGAGTTATTTATTAAAAAAATCATCACGCCTTTAATACATTACTGGGTGTAGCACTCTGCCGAAGCAGATCTCGGTAACTGATATATTTATGCGCGTGAGGTGCGGTTATCAGCCGTCAAATTACGGCCCTCAAAGATGTTAATGGTGGGGGAGCCACAAGGGTAATTTTAAATTGGTGAAAATGTTTTATCGGCTGTGGGGATAGAACCAGGGTTCTTAGGATCCACAGGTCGACTTGATACCACCGAGCCATTACACCATTAAGAGTTATTTATGATTAATTACTAATTAAATTAAACGGTTTCAGAAAAAATAGTATACATAATACGCCAGGAAAGTGTTTTTACTTGACTCAGCGGATTAAAACTGCTTCATCAAGTAATATATCACTTTCGTGACTTATTATTTAATATACTATTACAACATACCAATTTTCCAATTGTTACATAAGTATAAATAGCTTGCAGGAAAATTATTATTTTATTAAATGACCATTTAGGTAGTCTACATTCTAGTTATTCTAAAAATTACATTCTGGAAATTAACATGTTGGAAAATGGCCCTTCAAGAAAATGGTTATTCTGGAAATTTGCCATTCATGAAAATGCATTATTATAATATACGTTCGGGAAATTATTATTCTTTTAAATCTAAACTGGGTAATTTTTTTATTAAAAATTCACTATTTTGTAATAAACTATAGGTCTAAAATTAAAAATAAAGTATCTAGCTATTTGTCCCTAATTTTCTAATCACCTTGTATAACTTGCACTGTCGTTACTTAAAATCAACCTGTACATTTTGTATTGTAATTTTTTTCTAAATTGTTTAAAAGAAAAAAACTTCAACGAAAAGTGTTAGGTGAATGTATTTTTTTAAAGTAATAAATCTACATTTCAATCTTAAGATTCTGTACCGGATAAAAAGGAAGAAACCAATTAGATGGGTATATATCAGTTAGATAGCATCTATCGTATTTTAACGCAAGTTTTAAATGAAGAAAAAACAATAATGCATGAATACCATCCGATATTATCTTAATTAAAGTGTTCTGTCTCACGCATCCACTTGAAATAGAGAAAGAAAATCCGTGCACCGTGTTCGCAGTATGTAAAACACCGGAATGGAGTTAAGTTCAATGTTTCGAGGTATTGAAAAAGCGCAGGACAACACCCATCAGCCCCAAGTCTTCGTAAATTCACTTTATGTGATCGTTGGCCCCCCTGAGAAACACCCACTTACCCTGCACTCTATCTCTGTCTTCTACCCGGGGTAGATAAACAGTTATCTCTGTTTCTCTCCAAGCAAACTCCTTTGTATGCAAATACCGAGTTTCTTTTGTATTGTTTTAATCCCGCGGACCACCTCTGCCTCTGCGCAACTTCTAGGACATCCTCCACCACCCGGAGGGTGGAATTTTACGGGGGTGGATCATCAGTGTCGGACTCAATCTTTTTACAAGGTTTTAGACACATCCTAATGTTTTTAGGAGGTAGTGGCTCAGTGGTATCGAATCGCCCTGTGGGTCCTGAGAACCCTGGTTCGATTCCCATTACCGATAAACATTTTCACCACATTAATACTACTCCTGTGGCTCCTCATTCACTAACATCTTTGGGGGCCGTAATTCGACTGAACGTCACGCGCATAAATTTATCACTTACCGAGATCTGCTTCTGCGAGTGTCACACGCAGTAATGGGTAAAAGGGGTGATATTTATTATTTATTTAAATTGCACAACAATGGAAAATAATGCTGTCTGATTGGTTGAATTTATAACGAATGAAATAATCAATGGTAAAAATGTTGCTGTTCAAATATTGGTTGGAACAAAATGCGGTATATTTTATTAATAAAACAAGAGAACACTTGATAAATCCATCGATCAATTGAAAACAAATACGGTGTAAATACGGAAGAGCTGTATAAAAATGCCAAAGTTGAGTATTGGTTGAGAGTAAAATTACAATCATTTATGAGATAAACCATAATTTATTGAGACGCAATTTATATTTTTCATTGTTCGCTGTACACAGAAACATGTATGTCAATACTTTGACAAATACCATATTAATTGCATTTGTTTTTCATGTCACATGCTAGGGGCTTGAACCGCGACATCATCATTTGAATTAACATGTCAAAATATTTGGTGATTTATAAAAACGATTTATATTGTTCATTAATCGTTTATAAATTATTTTATAGCATGTGATGGAATATATTTGCATTCATTTTTCCACTAAATTTTACATAATATATGCTCTACATATATTACATTATTTACATAAATTATTATCGTATTTCATGCAATATATATTGTGAAAGTTCCAAGCTTCAGTATTTTACATCAAATTTCTAATAATTTTGAGATTTATAAATGAATGTACTTTTCGATTTTTAACTCTTTTATTGTGAAAACTTTTAAACGAAATAATTATTCAATCAAATGCATCCATTTCTAATCACGTGTGCGAAATCAACCAATCAAAACAAAATTACACTTAATATTGCCCCACAACTTTAATCAACCAAAAAGTCTCATTATTTGATCAAGTTGTCATGAAAATGAGGGAATTAATAAGTGATAATTTGCACTAGTGCAATTATCGTGATTATTTTTTGACGTTTCTCAAAACCAATGAAATGCTTCATTATATGTCACATGTCTGCGTTTTAACCAATCCTGTCATTATTATACTGAGAATAAAGCTCTTGTGATTATTCCCGGGAATTATCTCTGTAGATGTTTTTTTGTTTGTGAACAAATGATAGGTAGTTGCCAAATAATTATTTAAAACTGTTAACGTGTCAAGTAAAATGTGTGAAAAAATCGATTTAGTTGTATTTCAGATTCAGAAATACACCGACAAATTTTGGAAACAACTTCCAAGAATACATTAATAAGTAATCAATAGATATGGACCCAGTTCTAAATCTTTTAAGTTGGATGAATCGACCTCAACAGCTAAGTCAAAAAATAATCTAATTAAATATAACTCGAGAGTTGGATAAATTAGAAAATAATTCGCCAGTATCTTTCTCAAACTTGTTTACATTTAGCAATAGTCACTCAAGTCAAGGTTTTCTCGCTGTTCACTTGTCTTCGACTTGTGCACATTTCCATAAAAACAAAAGCACTCGTGAGTTCAAAAAAATTATGGGTAATATTCAATGCACTAGTTATTATATTATAAGTGAAAATTGAGTGGTTAATTTAAGTTAATAAATGTAAAATTTACGTAACAGCAAAATGAATTAAAATGGCGTAAAATTCCTCAGTAGGGTCCTGCAATCTGAGGGTCCATGTGATAAGTTTCGCGCAGTGTACTTCCTCCTCCTTATTAGCTATTTATTCTTCTCCCTTTTCCATTCTATACTGTTCGTCATCGAGGTGTATTGTTTTCTACTTAAAATCCAACGCTACCCGGGTGACAAACCCTGCCTCGTGATTTTAAACTCTTCGTTAAAAGTTATGTATCTTCCGACGACCGGATTCGTTACATTGCACTTGTGTTTCAGCCGCGATTATTAAACCTCGCTGGGGGATTTTCATCTAAAATCGTTCGCTCAAAATGGAGTATTTATTTTCTTACCTAATAACAAGACAAGGCGATGAATTAATAACACTGAAATTCAGTAAGCTCATTAATAATTGTTAATAACGGGTAAAGATAGATTTGTACGTAAATTTTCGTTACAATATTCGCGCGAGAAAGAATTAAAAATAGTAGATTTCGTATCAAGCCGAAAAATATAATAAATAAATAAAGTTGTTCAGGGATATTCTTACAATTTCAATTTAACATAATTTTTAAGCGAGAAAACAAAAATATTGTTTTCTGGCTCCAGAAAAACTTTAACATCGATTCTCCCCAAGAAAAAAATGCTAGAATCAAAGTTTTTAGTAAAATATAATAAATAAATTAAGTTCTTCAAGGATATTCTTACAATTTTAATTTATCACAATTTTGAAGTCAGAAAACAAAAATATTCGTTTCTAGCTCCAGAATAATTTTAACATCGTTTCTCCCCAAGAAAAAATGCCAGAATCAAAGTTTTTAGTAAAATATAATAAATAAATTAAGTTCATCAGGGATACACGTACAATTTTAATTTATAATAATTTTTAAGCGAGAAAACTAAAATTTTGTTTCTAGCTCCAGAATAATTTTAACTTTGTTTCTCCCCAGGCCGAGCGCGAGTTAGATGATCGAGCTACCAAATAATATTTTAGATTATTGTTCTGTGTGTAGTGTTAAGAAATAAAAAGATGTGAGTAAGGGAAACAAGGATTTATATTAATTTAAATTTTCAAATGGCACTGTCAACTACAGGAAATAAATTTATGAATCAGTCACTTTTTCTTTCTGCCTACTGATATACTGACTTCTGACCTCTCTGTATTATTTAGAATTAAAATTAATGATGTACTTCTCGTACAGATAAATATAATCGATTAAATTTTAAATCATATAATTTCAGTTTAGTTACCGTACACCATCTGGCCCAATACCATCTATGAAATATTAAATTTATACCGTAATAAAACAGCTATTGATGGTTCGTAAACACTTCATCTGGTAAACACGGTTCACGCGAGGACAGAACTCGGATACAATCATAAATTTCTCGTAAACTTTGCACTCTTGTTGCGTAAACTGTCTTACCATTAAATTCCCAAATCGAACAAGGAGAGAGAAAATCAGTATCGTAAAATATCCAACACTCTCGTAGCTTCCTTTCTTCAACTAGAATTATAAAATCACTGACAAATGTTTATAAATTATTTTCATAAGTAAGGAAGGTTAATGATGTAAATCTGTACTAAATCTATAAGTTTATAGATCCGTAAATCTGTAATTAATGAACAAAATTTCATTAAAATTTGTTGATAAATAGAAAATATTTCATACAAACACAAATTGTCAATTGCGATGTGAAACTGAGTCTTAATAAAATAAGAAAATAATAGGCAAAAATTTTTCAACACAAATTACAGCACACTTGAATCAACTTATTAGGTTATCATCAATACGGCTGGGCAGTTCAGCTTTAACCATAGACGCGTTTCGCTCTTTAGGAGCTCATCAGTATGGTGCGACAAACTGATGGCACTGCATGATTCTTCGTAGCTCTCATGACATGAGACCTTCATTAGTATTCTTAACATCTGTCAGTTCAGATTACATAGTACCACAGTTCACTAGCTCCTATGGTCTAGCTGGATAGTTGGTCGCACCATACTGATGAGCTCCTAAAGAGCGAAACGCGTCTATAGTTAAAACTGAACTGATCCGTTTTTGATGATGACCTAATAAGTTGATTCAAATGTGCTGTAATTTTGTGGACCTTTGACAAGTGTTGGAAAAAAAAATTATTTCATAAAATTATAAGTTTCGTTGTGATTTTGTTCATCATTTACAAATTTATGAATCTATAAAACGTATGGATTTATACGGAATTTCACTATTAATCTGCAACATTTATTTGAAGCAATTTTCTCTTAAATAATTTAGGATCATTTGACAAATGCCAAATATTCCAATTGTTCCGAAAATATGTTTGTCTTCTTGGAATTATTTGAGAATGCGAATTAAAGTTGGTCGCTGTTTAGTACTATTTGGTACAGTTAGTTTATGGTTTTATTTATTACAAGTGATACTGATAGTAGCTAAATGAAAATCAGATCGTAACTTTTGAATTTATAATAACCAGTTTAATGGGAAATGTTCCGTTGGAGATTTTCGAGCTTGTGTAACTTATCTGCGAGTTAAATTAATATTTGCGTGGAATTTTTGATACGTCGTTCCGGAAACGAACGTTGCGCAATAAATTTATACTGCAGCGATTTTTATGTTCGGACATAAAATTTTTAAATATTCCAATAAAAATTCACGCGGTTCATTTCATATGGCTGACAAATGGCGACGGAAAAAGTGACAACCGTAAATCAAAACTTAGGATAAACGATCGCGGAAACAAACATATTTCCAGGGACGCACTCAAGATTTTCCCCATTTTATACGTTAAACAAAGAAGTATTTCCTACTACAGTGCGGAAAGTACTCACTCTCTGCACTCATTTGCGTGCGGAAAGTGATTATTTTCTTCACTCCTTGTATTTAAAAAATAAATTATATATAAATAAATATATCATCACGCCTTCTACCCATTACTGAATATGGTACTTTGCCGTAGGTCATTTCGGTAAGCGATATATTTATGCGCGTGAAGTGTGGTTACCAGCCGTTATATCACGGCCCCCAAGGATGTAATTGGAGAGGGAACCACAGGAGTAGTTTTAATGTAATGAAAATTGTTTATGGAGTGGGTGGCACAGTGATATCGTGTCGGTCTGTGGATCCTAAGAACCCTGATTCGATTCCCAACATTTCCACCGCATTAATACTATTCGTGTGGCTCCCCCTTTTGGGGTCCGTGATATTACGGTTGGTAACCGCACTTTACGCGCAAAATATATCACTTACCGAGATCTGCTTCGGCAGAGTGCCACACCCAGTAAAGGTTAAAAGGCGTGATGATATATTTATTTATAAAATTGTTTGTTGGCTGTGGGAATCGAACCCGGGTTCTTAAATCCACATCTCGACTTGATACAATATATGTTATATAGATTAATATAACTGCATTTCATACACAAAATATGTAGGCAACGAACAAAATAAAAAAACACAATTTATACGAATATTTAGGCAACGGACAAAATCAATCTCAAATCACTGTCACCAACTTAACCATTCTACCGAAAATTTACCTTAATGGAAAGATGTCAACTATTTTTATAAAGAAATTGTGTAAAGGAAAGCCGAAACAAAGAAAATTGTATAAAGCACTCATTACCGAAAGCAATTCTAGTATTCGTTCATTTGTCCTCTCGCCGCTGCGCGCCTCGTGTCCGAATTTCGATGTCGTGCGTGAAGAGGTTGTCTTCTGTATTTTGTATTTTAATATACTATTCGTACAAGCTGTTCTCATTTTAAATTATATCATCCATATATTCGCAGGTAGTCAACACAACCTTTCACCCTCATTTAATAGATCCAACTTTTCTAATAACATTCTTTTCATGAGATACAAACCTTGCAATTGACGTGTCTAAAATTAGATAAAACAATTATGTGAACGTAACATCAGCTTATGTATTAATGAGAGCTTCCAAGCATTGAATGATAAATTTGGTGAAGTTCAAAACCGGACATAAACAGATGTGTTGATGTAATAACTTCTGAATTCATGTAGGACGCCTGTGAAAAAATATTGTTTGCGAAAACTTTACGAGCTACCCTTGTGTTTCGAGTTGACTGATTGAACAAAAACATGAAACAAATATTTACCCTGCAGAACTCCAAATCATGTTAAAGTCATAGTTGAAACTGTTATTTGACTTTCTGTCTGCGCTGCTAATCACAAAGTTGGACGGAAATATTGAAATGGATAAACACGCGGGTTAAATACAGATATATGTTGGTATTCGCAACTTTTAATGCTCTTTCAAACATTTGTTTAATTTATTTATTTGCAACTATGTATAACAGAAACTTAACCCCAATTACAGTAGTGTATAGTGGAATCCTAATTACTTAGACACAACCATATTTTTTATTTGTTACTCACTTGTAAACATAATTTATTCTGACTGTTTACTTACTATGGAAATAAATCTTTACAAGCTGCTAGAAGTTTCAGGACTAGAAAATTTACTTACCATCCACCGTGATCAGTAAATAAATGTTATAGATCAAGGTCCTGTTTATTTTGACAACAATTTGACAGATGTTAATTTGAAACCTATTTTTCTTTTCCTTCTATTTGTGCAGATATTGTAAGAAATAGCTACGGGCCTCGATTTCTTAAACTACATTCTTAACCTAACGACTATCACTTACAGTTCATGGTACGTAATATTTACAAGTTAGTATCGGAAAAGATTCATTTACATAGTTAAAAAACAGTTTGAATAAATGACATTTTTCTAATGTAAATAGCTATTATGAAACCGGCAAGAAAGTGTCCACTTTCCACGCCAATTTTAGTATGGAAAGTAGATTTTTACAAAAACAGTCAAATAAAGTACGTATCCAAAGCTACAACATAAATAACAGTCTTGTAAAGTACAAAACAGTCTGGTAAAGATTTTTCCTGATTGTTCTTTTTGTTGTAACCTTGGATACGTAGTCTGCTGTCAATACAATTCATATCAAAAAATGGAATTTTTTTGAATTATTTATGATTAAATATTAATTAAATTAAACGGTTTCAGAAAAAATAGTATACATAATACGTCAGGAAAGTGTTTTTACTTGACTCAGCGGATTAAAATTCTCGGCCTGCGGCATGGTGCTTCAAACAACAGCTTCGTCAAGTTAATTTTCACTTTACTCACTTATTATGTAATATATTATTACAAGTGAGTAACAAATAAATTATAATTCACCACCCTCCGAAATTTGAACCCACGATCTCTTGTTTCTTAATTACTACGATTAAATACCTGTATTATAATGCAGTAGATTGTTCAGTGGTATAGAGTCGGATTGTGGATTTGAGAACCTCAGTTCGATTCTCGTATCAGACAAACAATTTTCACCACATTAAAATTACCTATGTGGCTCTTCCTCCACTAACATCTTTGGGGGCCGTGATTTTACTTACCGAGATCTGCTACAGCAGGGTGCCATCCAGTAATGAGTAAAAGACGTGATAATTTAATTTCATTCTCGCTGCTAGAAGTTCTAAATTTATTTTAGTAAAAAAAATAGTAGTTCTTATTTGAGTGTTTGACAGCTAGAAGGATATGCAGTAATATGTTAAATGTGTGGATTCAGTCTAATTATATTACCCGCCATTGTCGTAGAGCAAATTAAATTACTCCTAATGTAAACTTGCTAATCTAATATTTGCACGTTGGCCAATTTCGATCTGAAGTGGACGCAAATACGGTTTGTTTATCTAAGGTGTTGGTTAAATAATGGCTCAAGTCATAGTTAATAGTACATAAGATAAGCTGAATTAATTTGCACCTTCTGACAGCCGTGTTAAATTTACGTGTGTAATTAGTACTAACTTAAAGTACTAGCGAAATATCGCACCATGTTAGTTTTCACTCTTCCAATACGATATGTTCGCGTGATCGCGCTCAAGTCGATAATGAAATTGCTTCGTGAAATACTTTCACGAAATGCTAAACAACTTTAATAAGCAGTGAGAAATTGCGGAAATTAATTTCTTGGTAATAGTGATGTCGCGAGATTGCGGCTTTTTGAAATCTTCTATCGAATAATTCAGAAATTTGAGACGAAACTAGCTTCATTCTTATTCAAGGGGTTTTTCTGATTTTTTGGGGTTAAATTATTTTTTATATCTAATTCAAAAGCATTCTTTAATTAGCAAATTTTTTATAGACATTACTATTTACTTTAAGGAATATATAAAGAATAAATTCTCCATAATTTCCTTTGATATTAGGCCCTACGCGCGTGCACAAAAATGTTTAAAAAATAAAAAAGCGCTCTGCGGTGTCTACGATTGCTTCTCGTTGGTTCACCTTAAACAACAACAAAAACATACGGCATTTGAAAATATTTACTTATATCTTCTTCGACCTCTATGGAAAAGTTTTGAAAGCAAAAATTTTAAAAATTAAAGTTGTTCAAAAAATATATTGACTTTTGAGAAAACTAGCGGTTTTTAAACAAATTTATTGAACAACGGTAATTTTTTAAATTTTTACTTCCAAAACTTTTCCGTAGAGGACAAAGAAGATATCAGTATATATTTTCAAGTGCCGTTTGGTTTTTTTGCTTAAGGTGAAACATTGAAGAGCAATAGTGGGCACCGCAGAGTACTTTTTTTATTTTTTGGATCATTTTTGTGCAGGTGCGTAAGGCCTAATATCAACGGAAACTATGGCGATTTTTTTTTATATTCCTTAAAGTATATATTAATATCTACAAATGGTTTTGATTTATGGGGTAATGGCTCAGTGGTATCCGAGTCGGCCTGTGGATCCTAAGAACCCTGGTTCGATCCCCACAGCCGACAAAAACATTTTCACCAATTTAAAAATTACCCCTGTGGCTCCTCCATCACTAACATCTTTAAGGGCCGTAATTTGACGGCTGGTAACCGCACTTCACGCGCATAAATATATCACTTATCGAGATCAGACTGCTACACCCAGTAATGGGTAAAAGGCCTAATGATATATTTATTTATTTGATTTAAATTTAAAAAATAATTTGAAAGCTCTTTTTTAACCCCAAAAAGCTAGAAAGACCCCTTAATTATTTTGCACAACAGGAACGTAATTCTAATTACAATAACTCAGAGACAATCGTATTTTTTTATATAAATTGAAGTCAGCGAGATTTGAATGCACGACGATTGCCCGTATTAAGACAATAAAATGAATCAAGTTGGTAACCGTGATTTAGTGAAAAAAGGTTAGTTCTAATCCAATCTTTGGAATGATTTTAAAGTGTTATTCGAGGCGGTCAATAATCAAATAAAAAAGCAACAAAATGAATCCAAGTTATCGGATTGCAGTTGTCGTTTTTTTTCAAGTCTGAGCGCCGCGGCGTCCTCGCTCGACTGTGTGAGGTACACCGTTTGTTTAATTAGGAAAAGACTGGCGCTCATATATCGAATGTAATTGGGTTTGGTTGGCCGGCGCCGGCGACGCAACGACCGACTAATTTCACACAAAGCCCCTCAAACCGGCCCTCGGCCCTTTATACGCCCGATTGCGATGCACAAAGGGAAAAACGAACGCCGCGTAGGATCTCACTCTTTGCTTGTCTCTGTTACTCGTGCACTTGCTATATCACGGCCTCTCGCTTTATTTCTATCCCAGATTCAATGGGATTAGGCGTGCGTACGTTTCTACATTTTCACAAGGGTATTGTTATTTACAAATTGAAGGGATGTTACGAGATACGTTTGAATATTTTACTCTAATCCACACATTTATGCGACACAAGATATTTTGCTATTTTGCATTTATGAAAACTAGTTGGATTATTTAAATAGTTTCATGTTCATTGCATATTTTGAGAAAAATATTTCATTTAATAATCTCTGGGGGTTGGTCTGAAAGTGTTGGAAAATATGAGCGGATTCGGGTGTTTAAGTCTTCATTCACGCTTATATGATATCGCATTAACACTGAGTCCTTATCAGCTGACCCTAATAGGTACTAATGACGGTGTCGCAGGACACGACGCGAGGGTCGCGCCAACGTCCCCGCTACCCCTAACGCCCTTGACGTCATCCAGGACCTCTAAATCCCACTTACTTTTTAGTTCTTCACTCAGAAACTTAGTTATTATTTTTCGGCAAGGGACAACTGCTCTGGAAAGTATCTGCGGACTATAAGATTTGATACCTTTATTTACACAAAATAAACAAAGTACAAATTTATAGAATGGATTATAATATCGCCTTCTGTTAATACCTATGGATGTAGTTAATTGACAGGATTTCTTGGTTAAGGAAATTAGTGGATGTATCTAGTGATATAGATATTGTGATGTTATTTATATATACCTTATAACTGTGGATAGTATGACAGTTTCTATAAATACTACCGATAGTCCTTTTTAAAGAATAACTATCTATAGTTTAGAATTATCGTTAGTATCGATGGTACTCTATCGGTTGTGTTTTCCGGTTATGACTATCGGTTTTAATACAGAATATTACTGTTAGTTATAACTATCGATTTTAATACCAGTTATGACTATAAAATGTAACTATCGATTATTACTATCAGTTTTATTACTGGTTCTGTTTTTCGGTTATGACTATCGGTTTTAGTATAAATGTTACATATTATCGGTTATAACTATATAATGTGACTATTAGCTATTACTATCGGTTTTACTATTGTTTGTGTTTTTCGGTTATGACTATCGGTTTTACTATAGAATGTTACTATCAGTTGTGACTATCGATTTTACTATCGGTTATGACTATAGAATGTGAGTGTCAACTATTACTATCGGTTATATTATGGATGTGTTTTTCGGTTATGGCTATCGGTTTTACCGTAAAATATTATTATTGATTTTACTGTTGATTATGACTATGAATGTGACTATCGGCTGTTACTATCGGTTTTACTACTGGTTGTGTTTTTCAGTTACGACTATCGGTTTTACTATAGGTGTTACTATAGATTTTACTATCGGTTATGACTATAGAATGAAACTATCGGTGACTACCGGTTTTACTATAGAATGTTACTATCTGTTATAACTGTCTATTTTACTAACGCTTATACTATAGAATGGGACTATTGACTATTATGACTATTGGTTCTACTATAGAATATTACTATCTATTTTACTATCTGATAGGACTATATAGTGTGGCTATCAGTTATTATTAAATTTACTGTTGGTTATATTTTTCGGTTATGACTATTGGTTTTACTATAGAATGTTATTACGTATTATGACTATAGAATGTGACTATCGACTATTACTATCGATTTTACTATTGTTTGTAATTTTGTACTTACCGCAAAGATACGTATCAGAATTGTTTGGATTTCGTTATAGGCTACTAACTGTAATTGGGATTAAGTTCCTATTGTGAAGAGTAACAAACAAATAAATAAATAATGATGTTGGAATGCAGATTTAAACGTCGGCAACAAAGTCAATGAAAGCACCGTAACATAAAAATCTCCTTACGTGAAGGTTAGCGTCTCCGTAACGTAACCGTAACGCCGTAACCGTCGCCAGTGTAGCTCTCTAAAAGTACTATAATTTGCCGCGGTGCTGGGCGCTGTAGTGCGTTCAAGTTATGGCGGAAATATGGTAATCTAGTTGTATTAAAGCCGGCTCCTGGCTTGCTTCTAGATAAATCTTTTCTGAGCGAGACTATTTCAAAGTGTAAATGGCCAGCGAAATGGATACCGTATAACGGCGAAGAGGCTGCGCAGGCTCGCGCCAGGGGGAGCACAGAAGAAGCACAGATTTGAAAGCCGCGGCGGAAGGACAGCCACGCCAATGAGGTTTTTATGACGCGCCCTGGGAGGTGCAGACATTAGCTAAGAGCACAAGGAGAGACGGGATCAGCTCTTTTAATCTTCTTCCAAGGAGTACTTGCAGATCGACACAAATACTTAGAAATTAAATGAGACGATACATTAAACTTCTACTAATAAGTATTTGTTACTCTGCACAACAGGAAGTTAATCGCAATTTCTATCATACTTTTATGCATTTTTCTTAACCTACCAAACTGCCGATATGCTTATACTACTTTTATGCACAACTGGGCCGAAATTCATGTGTTTTAACAGTAAAAATCGGGCTTAAACACATCTTTTTGGTCATAGGACTATAATAATACATAATAAGTCAGAAAAGTGATATTTTACTTGACAAAGCGATTGTTTGAAATACGAGGCTGCAGGCCCAGTATTTTCTTCCGCTGAGTCAACTAAAAATACTTTCCTGACGTATTATGTATACTGTTTTTTCTGAAACCGTTTACTTTAATCAATATTTAATTATAAATAATTCAAATTTTTTTAATTTATTAATATGAATTGTATTGACAGCAGACTACGTAAAATCTTTACCAGACTGTTTTGTTTTGTTAGCCTTGGATACGTAGTTTATTTACTTGACTGTTTTGGTAAAAACCTACCTTCCATACTAAAATTGGTCAGGAAAGTAGGCACTTTCTTGCCGATTTCAGAAAAAAAAATATTTTCCATGGAAACATAAATAAAATGACAATTTTTGTTTATTGTGAATACTTGATCCTGAAAAATGTCATTTTGACATATAACTTATGTACATATTTTAATCTTTTGAACATGTTATTTTGTTGTACATAAAATATTGTATATACCACGGGTGAAATTAGCGTTTCTGACCCTGAGCATGTTATTAGCCCTCGGCACTTTTCATCCCGTGCAAATAATCATGCGCGGGCCAGAAACGCCCGTCTCTTGATACATAAATAACTATTTCGGATCTGTCAGTGAGCTGTCATTATATTCTTTTTACAATAACAGCTACGTATATAATTAATTTTAAGTGCAAGAGTTTGATCTATAAAATAATCATGAAACTGAACAAATTATCATTAGAATATTGATCGATTGCTATTAGTGATCCAAATATAGATGAGGGAGGATTATCTGTAGCATCTTACGCACTTTAGTGTACACCCCTGTGAAATCTTCTATGTACAGCCCTGCGTTCAGCACCTGATCCCTTCTAAAAAGAAACCATTTCCCCAAGCTTTAATTCAATTAATACTTACTTTAGAGTCTTTACGATTTCAAAGGAAACAATTATATTAAAAGATTAAAATGTTGTTTATTTACCATCAACCCAATTGCTTAGATTTTATGCAAGGGTAGCTTTTTTATTAAAGACGGTTGTAATTAAAAGTAGTGTACTAATTTTGGCTAGATTGTAATGCGAAAGTTAACAAGGATATATTACATTTTCCTTTGATGTGTCTCTTACAAGTTTCAAACAAATATTAATTATTTAATATCAAACTCAAACTTATAACAAATTGTTTAGTATTCCAACTTGATTATTTATCATCCTACATATTTCTCTGTCAAATATTTCTATATTATTTTAATTATCAGACGAAATTTATAGAAAATTCAACCACTTTTATTTGAAATGGGGTAATGGCTCAGTGGTATCGAGTCGGCCAGTGGATCTTGAAAACCTTGGTTCGATCTCCACAGTAGACAAACATTTTCACCTATTTAAAAAACTTACCCCTGTGGCGTAATTTGACGGCTGATAACCGCCACAGGGGTAGTTTTCAATGTAGTGAAAATTATTTGTCGGGTGTGGAACTTGAACTCGGATTCTCAAATCAACAGGCCGACTAGATACCACTGAGCTACCTACCCTATATGGGTAATTTTAAATATATATAATAAATAATCACGCCTTCTACTAATTACTGGGTGTGGCACTCTGCCGAAGCAGATCTCGGTAAGTGATATATTTATGCGGTTACCAGCCGTCAAATCACGCCCCCCAAAGATGTTAGTGGTGGGGAAGCCACAGGGGTAATTTTAAATTGATGAAAATTTTAATTTCAATATGATGTTAATTATTTATCGGCGGCAGAAATAGAACCGAGGTTCCTGAATCCACAGGCCGACTCGATATCACTGAACCACCTACCCTATATAAAAAAAATTAAGGGTTTATCATTAACTGATCAGTCATTAAAAGATCATGATCGAGATACAGCATAGAGGGCTATGTTGTTCTTTTAAATATAACGCATATAAATTTCGTCTTTTGCGCATACATGCAAAATAGCAAGTAATGCCCAAGAAAAGAACCTAATTTTATATTTAATTCCTTTAGTAATAAAGTTCAGAATCGAATCAAATCATTCCTTATCTAGTTGTATTCCACTAATTAATCTGACTTGTTCCGTTCAGCAAGCGTCTAGCGTTGTTCCATGTTAGTCTACGAACGAAATTTGTTAAAATGGTGTGGTTTTCTATTGTTCTGTGGTGAAAATATAGTGACAGTAGTGATAGTTTAGTGAAAAATAACGGCAATATAGTGTAAAGTGTTGGGGGTGTGTGATGTGAATTTGTTGTGGTACGGTGCTGAAGTTTTCCTATGGAGTCACATGGGCGGATGGGACTAACAACATGGCAATTACAGGTTAGATGCAGTATTTGTTTACAGTAGGAAATAATTTTTGTGGACTTTATAGTTTAAATTAATAGAATTATGAATATAATTATACTTTCCAATATTAGAATATACGTAGGAATGCAGAAAATAATATAGGATTCAAGTACATCTTGTTTTTTGTTTTAACTTGTTTATCAGTTTCGCAGTTTTGCTGTTCGGCAAATTCAAATATTTTTAACGTGATATTAACTTGACAAAATTATTTCTATATCGTAATAACTGTAGTAAAAATACTATTTTTGGTCCTAAGACTAAAAAAACGATGACGTATCCGTGATAATATAAACATTCCTGAAATAGCGTTCTTTTATTATTGAAAATAACACCGGTGGTGGTGGCCGAGCGTGCTAATGCTACATCTCTTAGCACGCTGTGACGTCACCCGAGCCAAGGTTCGTCAGTTCGAATCCACCGGCCGACAACGTGTGGCTTGTCGTTAAAATAAAAAATACATCTTCTTGTATTTGCCACACTCGGGCGCTCTATGCTAGTCACATATTCGCCTTAAAAAAACAAGACTACGAAATCCGGCAGTACGGCAGAGTAAAATCTGCGGCTCGGTGCGCCCGGTCCGCCAAATTCCTTCTAGGAATATTTGGGGGTCTATAGACTCCCAAAGGCGTGTAATTATTATTTTATTATTGAAAAAGTTGAATTAATAGTATCATATTGAAGTGGGTGAAAAAATTTCCTTTGTGTGTCATTTAATTAGTTTTTTATTCAACTGATTTGTTGCTGGTATAATTACCTGTCTGTTAAATATACGTAGTAGAATAAATATAATTTATATTGCTGTTAGGTAACATTTATTTAACAATCAATTGATAAATCTGGCATTAATGAGTCGGTCTCCACTGTAAGATACTGTAATTGGAATTGAGTTCCTATTGTGCAGAGTAACAATAAAATAAATATAAATAAAATAAATATATCATCACGCCTTTTACTCATTACTGAGTATGGCACTCTGCCGAAGCAAATCTCGGTAAGTGCTATATTTATGCGCGTGAAGTGCGGTTATCAGCCGTCAAATCACGGCCCCTAAAGATATTAGTCGTAGGGAAGCCACAGAGGTAATTTTAAATTGGTGAAAATTTGTCGGCTGTGGGGATCGAACCAGGCACTGGAAACATGAACTTCTCCTATGACAAAATATCAATATAAGGCAAGAGGGTATACTGGAGTTTTACCAAATTGTTGAATGCACAGTACAAATGAATAAATATTTGCAAGAAATAATATACAGTGGTTTTAAAATAGACGTACATATGTAGCAGCTGTTTAGAATAAAATGTGTGTAGTAAGTTAGTGGACACGAGTAACAATCCAAATGACAATTTTAGTTAATACCTTCGTCAAAACTGTAAACAGGGCAGAGTTGTTGTATTCTCCAGAACCCATATCACTTGCACGTCTGTCTTTATATTTGTTTGCGCGGTCCCTCAGGGCAAAAAGACCACCAAGGCCATTTTCCTTTTCTCTGCACTGTCGAAGGTACGAAATTTATGTGTACCGTTTATCTGCTCGCAGGAAGATAGATGGCGACACAAATCTGTGCAACAGTGTTTTCAGAAACAATCACTTAAATTACTAAAAATAAATAAATCCTGGCGTCTCTGCCGGAGCCTGTTTCTCTCGAGTTGGGTCCGCGCTCCACGCCATTTAACAGGACAGCAAATGAAGGAATAAGTGCAGGGAAGAACGATGGATTTATGTCTGGACACGGGCCCAATCTCGCTACATTATGCGCATTGATTTACACAATTAACCCGTGATTTACTGCCAAACTATTTATTCCTTCTACACTATCCTAACTCACATCAATTAACAAATGCTTTCTATAAGTTGAATTCATTTTATTTAGGATAAAATAACTACGACTTAGGGCCAAATTCACAGTCGTCACTCACACTCATCCTCACCTCACTCTCAAAATCGAAGTAACTAAGGCAACTAACTCAAGAATTTGAACAATTTGAATTAGTAGCCTTAGTTACTTCGATTTTAAGTGTGAGATGAGAATGAGGTGAAGGTGAGTCACAACTATGAATTTGATCCTCAGAATCCGAACTGTTCAGAGGCTCTTTTCTGTTTCCCTTATTTCACATTATGTATAAAACTATACTGAGCACAATACTGAAACAGCTAGGTTCATACCTCGATTAATTTTTAAGATACAGAGTAGTAACAGAGAATTATTTAGAACTTCAAAACAAAACAAATTTCTTTATACTTGAAAATGCTTCGTTTCCCTAGAGCAGAAAGTAATCTAGTGCTGCTCGCGCATGAAGACTGTTGATCGAGGCGAGAGCGGTAAGGACACTTTCTGCTCGAGGTGCATACAATACTATTTATGCACAACCCAAATACATGTGTTTTAACCCTAAAAAGCGGACTTAAACACTTCTTCTTGGCCCTAGGGCCATAAAAAAAGAATTCCTATGGATACATAAATAAAATGACAATTTTTGTTTATTGTAAATACTTGATTTTACAAAATGTCATTTTGATATATAACCTATGTACATATTTTAATCTTTTGAACATATAATTAAATGTTATTTTGTTGTGCATAAAATATTGTATGTACCACGGGAGAAATTAGCGTTTTTGAATCTGAGCATGTTATTAACCCTCGGCGCTTTGCGCCTCGTGCTAATAATCATGCCACTGGCCAGAAACGTCTGTTTTTACCCTTGCTACATAAATAACTATTCTACGATCGTTTAGAAATTCTTGAAAAATTAAAAATAACTTTTGACAATTTTTCTGTTTTGAAATTTGCTTGAAACTGTTAATAGTATCTGCCAATTATCATATTATAAGTTATATTTTGCGTGAGAATTTAAAATCATAATATTTACTTTTTGGAACGTTTTCTTCAATTTTAATATTAAATTGTTCTGTAGAAATAGTTCCCAATAGAGAATTTGACAGTTCAATAGATTATTTTCAATTGACATTTAAGAAAATTGCATTTATTTTATTGGTAACTAAGGAGATTTAATTACAGTGAAAAATTAGCACTTATTAATTACACTAGTGGAAAATTATCAAAATAGCTTTCATTTCATTGGTTCATTTTCAAACAAATTCGTGATTTTATTGGTTGTCGCCTATACGTGATAAATTTTGAGTATAAAACTATTCTCAATGATAACAATTATCTAATTTAGTTAATGTTAGTTACGCGAAATGTTCTTTTATGAAATGTAATTGAAGAGTGATAGGATCATGTGACATATTCATAGAAATGAGTAATGCTGTGTAAGTGGTAATAAGGAGGAATCCTCCAGTGAAAAGGAGAATTACGTTAACCGTAGTAGGTACCAAATTAAAGAAGATTCTCCGTCTGGTAATTCCGAAATATCTTGATCATAACTGTAGCAACGAAGGTACGCTTACAAAGTGGCGCGGCGAAAAATCTGCGCGAAGCAATTTGCGAAATCCGCGGCGTTCAATCCTTCAGCGGCGCCACAGTCGTCTTTGTCTTCCGTTTCCTTTCTTCCTTGCGCTTCACTCTTCACTCCACGCTGCCGCCGCCGCCGTCACGACGCCGCTATGCGCTGAACGTATTATCAAATAAATAACTTTGCAAAATTGATTTCATTTCCACCGTAGAAATTCCATTATTCCTGTTGTTGTTGCTGGTTCTTGCTGCTGTCCCAGAAAATTTTGAGCCTGTCGTGTTTTCGCTTTGTGCTCAACAGATGGAGCCAGTTTTGCAGGAATGTGGTGTGTCGGTAATGAGAAAATTAAATTATGTTCTAGTGTTTTTGTTGGCTATTTTCTGCAATATGAAATTCTTGAATTTCAGCAGAACGTATTCTTAATGTTATTACGACTTGGCTGATGAATCGCCTAGGCTATTAAACGAATCCCAACTTTTAAAACTTCATTGCGTCATACAGGGTGATTCAAAACTACTTGCACTCCAGGAAATTAATCTCGATGAGTTTAGAATTATTTACAAGCGGTGAGCTTGTCGACTATATTGTTAAAATGTTATTAATGTTAATCCCGATGACGGAAATGCAATGACTGCTTCGCAGGAATTTCTTCTGCTAGTAGTAATTTTTTTTTCTGAAACCGGCAAGAAGGTTCTTACTTTTCTGACCAATTTTATTATGGAAAGTAGGTTTTCACAAAAACAGTTAAGTAAAGTACGTATCCAAGGCTACAACAAAAATAACAGGCTGGTAAAGTACAAAACAATCTGGTAAAGATTTTATCTGTTATTTTTGTTGTAACCTTGGATACGTAGTCTGCTGTCAGTACAATTCATTTCAAAAAAATTAAACATTTTAAATTATTTATGATTAATTATTGATTAAAATAAATAGTTTCTGATAAAATTCTATACATAATACGTTAGGAAAGCAGATTAAAATACTCGACCTATGGCGTCATATTTCAAACAACCGCTTCGTCAAGTAAAATATCACTTTCCTGACTTATCATTTAATATGCTATTTTCTGAAACCCTCAAGAAAGTGCTTACTTTCCTGATCAATTTTAGTATGGAAAGTAGGTTTTTGCAAAAACAGTCAAGTAAAATACATATCCAAGGCTACAACAAAAATAACAGTCTGGTAAAGTACAAAACAGTCTGGTAAAGATTTTACGTAACTGTTAATTTTGTTCTGACCTTGAATACGTAGTCTGCTGTCAATACAATTCATACCAAAAAATTGAAATATTTTGAATTATTTATGATTAAATATTGATTAAATTAAACGGTTTCTGAAAAAATAGTATACCTAATACGTCAGGAAAGTGTTTTTACTTGACTCAGCGGATTAAAATACTCGGCCCCGTATTTGAAATAACCGGTTCGTTAAGTAAAATATCAGTTTCCTGACTTATTATGTAATATACTACTTTCTGAAACTGGCAAGAAATAGCCTACTTTCCTGAACAATCAAAATCAACGTCACGAACGTTCCATGTGAATCTAGCTTAAGAATAAGAACGAAACTAATGTGTATCTTAAAAGTTGTAAGGAAAAGAAAAAGTTTAGCTAAAGCACAATTAATGTCCTCAAACAGGGCATAAACTAGGATATCAATACCACTTCCACGGCATTTTTTCGAATTCCCACACGTTATAAACCTCATCTGTAAAAAATATATTCGGGAGCACACTTTAACCGCGCACTTTACGAGTCTGTCATCTGAAACGGCACTCAAGAGGCGGCGACGACGGTGGCGGCGGTGGTGGCGGTGGCAGCAGGTCAGCGGAAGGCGGAAGGTAACTGCGAAAGGGTTAAACGATTCATGACCGATATTCGGCGGCGACGCGAAGGTATTCAGTGGTAAATATTTGCGGAGTGTGACCGCGCGTATGGCGGTGAAGCGGCGTGATTCACGCTATGGACTCGCCCGCCGCCAACATCATCAACTTGCCGAGCAAACAGACACTAGCGACGCTGCTCCTGCTGCTGCTGCTCCTGCTGCCGCTTTACACGGATAATTCATCATTGCAACACGTACTCAAATACATTTGCAATCTACGACCATGGCGAGGGAACTTCTTGCACGAAATAGAATTAGCAAAGTTGTAGATAACTTTAAATATATATCCAAAAAATATTATATTCTTGCCATTTCTTTACTCTGGTTAAGATAGTACTAGCGTGAAATTTTTTTTTGCATATCGAATGAAATTTGGCGTACGTGAACATTGGATAGTCATACGCATTCTGTTAAAATATGAAACACATTCATCGTCTGTGAACAAATATATTCGCTTTTAAAGTTGAGTTCTTATACACGGGGCTTATGGCGATCATCACTCAGAATCGCACATATTTGATTTGTGTACCTCTAAAATTTTGCAGTTTCATTTGAAAAACTAGTATGATGTTCTACAACTATCCATGTATATTGTATCAGAAGGAGAAAGTTTTTTATCGTTTAGTAATGGATATATAGCCATGCAAAGCCTTGTTTTTAACGAAAAATTAAGAATCCCACTGATCGAAAAAAACATTTATTAATAGAAGACTTGAAAAATCTTACTTCCTTGCTAATTTAACCAACCTTCTGCAAGAAAACGAGAAATGAAGAACTGTTTATAAAGCATGTTAAACAAGTATATAAAGGAAAGAAAAAACGATGGTTCATTTAAAAAAGTTCCGCTAGTTAGCGCTTAAGTACGCCGTCTAGTTAAAACTAGTCGCCAGTACTTAACAAAAAAAAACAAAGTAAAATAAAGAAAAAGTCAGAAGGACAAAAGAAATCTCCGAACGAGTCGCGAACCCACAGAAACGAGGAACATACACATACATGAATACATACCGTCCGTGCTCTGTACAACAATACGTCGACAGCCCGGCGCGATGGCCTCAGTCTCATTACCATGAATTTGAAATTCAATTCAGAGATATACACACTTAAAATGAATACGATAAAATTTACGTCACGTAGGCCGATGTTACCACGTTCATATTTAAACAAGATTAGGCTAATTTGAGAAGATGTTACCATTAATCTTAAGTTGGCCGCGGCGCCGCGACGCGTCTGCGGTGACGGGGAAAGAACACGACGCTTCGTTAAGTTCCACCAGAGGCGCGACACGTCGCTACTATCGTTTTCTTCTCAAACTAATTACTAATCTGTAAATATTATTTCATTTAGAGCTGCTGGCGTCGGAATATTCCTGCTGGTGCTGTTTCTTAGTCTGATGTCCTTTTTACTGTCTTCTTTTTCATTTTCATGCCTTAAAGTTTGTAAGACGAACGTGACCAAAACTTTCTTTGACATACAAACTTTCATTTTGTCTGGGATCATTTTGGCTGCATTAATCAGCAAGCATTTCACTACCTTACAAATATAAAATCTTTCGCCTAATTGAGTCTAAAGATGCCAACTGAACTTTTTGAAACAAAATTCTTTAAATGGATCATTATCTGTTACTAATCGATAAGTTAGTGATAAACCTTATATTTCATGATTAATCTGTAGATTACCATCACTTCTACAAAGTTTACTGCAAAATTATTTCAAAAATTCGATTTAATTTCTGAAGAACTGCTAATAGAAAGGTAATATAAACAATTCAGTACAATAATTTATAAATATAGCGATGTATACTGTGTTGGTTTTGCCCTGCATTTGCAGATCTTGATAGCATGAATTTTTTTTATTTGTTGAAGAGGAAGTACAGATAAATGTTTGATGAATAAAAAATGCTGATGTCGAGACAAAAGTATCCCTGTAAAATTTTATGTGCGGAGACGCATAATTCAAAAAAGATAATATCCCCCTCAATGCCTATAAAGCCGGAACTATCCTTAAGAAAATAACACTTATTCAAGACGAACCCCAGTCAAAAATAACAAATTTGCGTTCCCTTGGTGCTAATGCATCCGGCCCCTGTCGTTATCTGACTAGGGGTGCATTGTGAACGAGCCTTTAAGTCGACTGCTGTCATGTCGACTTTCTCCAAATCAGGGTTGCCACCCTCTTCGTAGTCCAAGGCGCTGATTATAATCTAGTTAAGGCTTCGAACCCGGGCTGATGCATAATATGCTGCATTTTATTCGATCCTAGATAAAGAAGTTTAATTTTGAAGGATGGATCTTGAAGTAAAATTTTTAGAAACAATTTGTCAAGACAGATAATTCAAAAAACGGTATGCTATTTTATAACTAGATTTAGGAAAAAAAGATTGTTCAACAATAGTTGTCTTGGAAACAACATTATAAACGATTTTTTGTTCCACTTAAGGCACATTCCATTTGCCATTTGATTCAGATCTAACTTACATTTACTGAACCAGAGTATTTATTTATTTCGCTAGATTATTTTACACACTTTATTACCAGTACTTGAATTACTGATTCTAATTTAGTTTGAAGTAATTCACTCCAATAAGTGCATCAGTTAGATTTGTTCAGTTCATTTAGTCATGTTGTCTAATTTATCTGAACTGATTTAAGTGAACCAAGTGACAAATGGAATACACCTTAAGTTTTGCTGAAATATATTTTCCACGCTCGTTTTGAATGTCGATATGTTGACTTTTCAACACAACCATAGAAAAATAACTTTTTTATTTAGAAATGAACCTTTAGGATATTTGTTTATGAAAAGAGGGTTGGTATCTTATATTTCATTCTAAATACGTAACTAGATCATCTCGCAATATTCTACTATGTATCTTAAAGTTGGTAACAGAATTCTATAATTAGAATCATATGTCAAACAAACCGTTAATTTGAACATGTCTGTCTAATCCCGAACTGCATGTGAACATGCCATTACTTTGGTAATGCGCCTGTAAATAATCTTGATGGTATTTGTTTAGCGTTGCATGTATTGCATGCAGGTATGAGAGGCGTCGCAGCGCCGGCGTCGGACAACAGCGTTAAGTTCACTCTATAGCGTAGAGATGGCGGTGTGAAAGTTACAGTGACAGCAGGAAGCACCGATGACTATCTTTACGCACTAGGAAATCACTGGCTTGCACGTAAATAATGTCATCTGTGTTTTATGTGACATTAAAAACACCATTAAAATTATGAACAGCCGTAAAACGGCGATAGATAGGTGCTGAACCACGCGAGAACCGTGTCGCGTTTCACTAGAACCTAATTCGCGATCCTACTGACAAACTAACTTCATTATGACACGCGTTCTATGTTTTTGTTACATTCATTTTAATACATTTGACAATGGAACATGTCAGTATTTATTGATCAAGCTATCCTAAATAAATAACTTAACAGAAATTATGCCGCAACTCAAATAAATAAATATAAATATATCATCACGCCTTCTACCCATTACTGGGTGTGGCACTCTGCTGCAGCAGATCTCGGTAAGTGATATATTTTGCGCGTGAAGTGCGTTTACCAGTCGTCAAATCACGGCCCCCAAACATGTTAGTGGTGGAGGAGCCACAGGGATAGCTTTTCCAAATTATGAAAATTTGTCGCCTGTGGGAATCGAACCAGGGACCTCAGGATCCACAGGCCGACTTCATACCACTGAGCTAGCCATCCCAACTCAAAGACTTAAAAAATTTAATTTCCTACCAGTTTTATTTCACTTGTTTTACTTAATAATAATTTAGAAAATTACAAATGTTGGACATCCAAAAATGATGCACTCTTTCTCAAATGGGACAGCACGAACCCGTGAAACATTCACAGCCCGATATATATTTCAATTTTTCTAAATAAAGTTAGCAATAGTATGAGTGCTGCTGCTGCCACCAAAAATTGATGATGCTGATTTAACTGAACAAATAAAATAATTAGTAAAGTTAGTTAGCACAATTTGTAGAAAAACTAAAGTCATTTGCTGTTTGGTCGTACTGTAGTTTGGTAAAATGTATATCAATCGCATTTATTGGTGAAGTTTTGTTCGTAACTTGAATCCATAGCAACAATAGTTTGAAACAAGTGAGTGTATGTGTATTGTATGCATTCCTGGAAAAAGCAGGCTTGGCAGGAAGTAGCAGAATACCCAGGGCGACGTAGCGGACACCGCTGTAACATTTATCACAGTTCCAGGCCATTCGTTCATACGTTATACTCGTATTGGCGCGCGGACCCAAAATTTGTATCAATGGCTCTCACGCAGTGTCCAGCAGTTAATCAAAATATATAAAGTCTATTCCAGCCATTAGTGAGCGGAGGCAAAGCCTCGTTTTATTTAAAACAAAGATAAATGATTCGACTATTTTTCTCTCCGTGCGTTTAGAATTAAACTGTCGCGTATTTGTCTGCTCAGGCCTGCCAACCACCAGAAGCCGAATAATTGTTTTTTTGTCCGTACAAATTAATTACTCGCTATGATGTTAACAAATACATTTAACTGCTATGTTTACAGCCTATGATTATGTTTAATTTTTATTTGTCTCTCTGCCACTTTTTTCTCGCTAAATGCACCTAACTAAATTGTTAGTGCTTTGGGATGTGTTTATAATTAGTTTTATTGTTTTTAATTTATCTACTACCATTTGCGCCATTATTTTTAACTTTTTTATCCTACAAGATACATTTATAAAAACTGCAAACTTTGTAATACAATACTTGGATATTCACGACTTTTATATTTAGTGAATCTCATATTTGAAAAATCATAACGCGAAATCTAAAACTCATATCGAAATGAAATCTCCAATATTCGATTCGACGTATACATAAAAAAAAATATTGTTTTATCAGTTTCTTTCAAGCGCAGGAACGATAGTCCCTTCGTTTCTTATCTTTTTACTCATTTTCTGACATTACATTGAGTGTTTAACTGCAATTGTGTGGAATTCACTTTCATAAACAAGCGTAGAACGACACTCCCTTCCTTTCTTATCTTTTAATTCGTTTTCAATTCTTACATAGAGTGTTTAAATGCAGTTGTGTGGAATTCACTTTCAAAAACAAGCGCAGGGTGACACTCCATTCGTTCCTTATCTTTTTGTTTCATTTACTTCTATTGCATTGTGTGGACTTTTCTTATGTCGAAGAAAGAAGATGAAGGATAAGTGAATAGGAGTGATTGGATACATGTGATTGAAGATTAGTTGTGTGACAAATGATTTCGAGCGTAATAAATAAATCAGTTTATATGGAGTGATCTATGAATGTGGTTAAAGTGAGGGTGGTGTGTTTGGATGAGATTATTTGACGAGGACTGATTATTTGATGAATGTAATGAGTGAATATTTTATGAATGAATTTAGGGTTCGTGCTACCCCATTTGATGGGATATAGTGTATGTATGTATGTATCAAATAATCAGTCATTGTGAAACATTCTCATCTTAATACACCATCCACGCTTCATCTACATTCACCTTTCCTCCATTCAAGCTCATTTGTTCCTCACACTCAAAAGCTTTCATCACGCAATAAACCATTCATTCAGTTCTATACACCTGTTTCATTAACGTTTTATTTGACATACATTTCACATGCTCAAATCCTGTCAACTTACTTATGCTTACTTCTATAACGAATGTAAAAAACTCTTATTTTTAAAAGTAATTTATAAATATGCTAAAAAGCACTAAAGGATCAGTAACGAAGTCTAAATAGTTTTGATGTTACTATACTTGTAATTAAAATTAAGTTCCTGTTGTGTAGAGCAGGAAATAAATAATCTTGCGGCACCTCCACCAAAAAGCGTGTAGTGAAATTCTTGTACAAGTACCCGGTACCTGATACCAAATAACGAAGTGGAATAATACGATTTAAAATACAACAAATAACCCAAAAGCATGCACCGGAATAAAAACATCAATCTAAGATCACGAGAGGCAGGGAATCGAACCGTTGCATATCTACAAGTAGCCCGTGAACCAGGAGCAGGTGGCGTCGCCTAGCGTCGCCTAGCGTCGCGTGTCACAATGCACGTGCTTCATTTCCATTCCATTTACCGCAAGTCTGTGACGATGAGAGAGACAGACTCTACGTTTTGTTTGTGTTTTCTCAACGGCGACGACAGATCAGAATCGCGGACGGCCGCGATAAAATAAATTGCATTACGCTTGAAAGGCATAAATAGTGAAATCACATTGCAGCGCAACGGTTGTCTGACGCGATTTCCGAAATGAATTCAACTAGTGATGAACTAAACAAATTAGATTTTGCAAGTTGCGGATGGCGGTGTCTTCACGGCCGGATGAAAGCTGTTACGAATAACAAGTGGGAAATTCATAAAGTACCACGACAGTGCTTCCCAACAAATTTTTTATTACCTGGATAATACGAACGGATTATTAAAATTTAACTTACGTTAATTAATTGAATTATGAACGAATCGAGTGCTGTACTCATCGTATATTTTCCGCTTTCAAACTCTTGTAACTTATTTTACTGAAAATTGCTTCAGATTAAACCGATAGATAATTTTGTTACTCATAACTTTTCTTTCAAGTATTTTTCTTTAAAATAATTCTAAAATATTTAACAACAGAAAATATATAATGTCAAATCTAAATAAAGCAGATCTCGGTAAGTGATATATTTATGCACGTGAAGTGCGGTTACCGGCCGTTAAGTCGCGGCCCCCAAAGATTTTAGTGGTGGGGGAGCCACAGAGGTAATTTTAAATTGGTGAAAATGTTTGTCGGCTGTGGGAATCGAACCAAGGTTCTTAGGATCCACAGGCCGACTCGATACCACTGAGCCATTGATTGCTCCAAATATGTCAAATCTAACTGCAAGAAATATGATTAATCTGTTACTCCACTTTAATCAGCTTTCTTTTGACTTAAAATTTAATTTATTTAAGTTACAGTATAATATTGAAATTTATCATATTTTTTACCAAAAGTAATTATATTTCGGTGGCTTTATATTATAACTAGAATAAATTTCCTGTTGTGCAGTCCAATAAATAAATAAATAATAACAGTAATTCTATCAGCTATTATGAAAAATAACACGTGATAAAATTTAAAGCAATAAATGATTATTAAAACAATTCAATTAGGCAAAAATAATTTCGCAGACCAAACAAAAATTTGGACATGAGTTTGTTTACATTTAAAAATTGAAATGTAAATGAATAAACACGAACCGCAATAATAAAACTTCATTTACACTAACATTCATTGAATCACGCAACGAGAGTGCTAAAAATAATTCCAAATTATTTCACGCCATTGAAAATTGTAATTATTCAATAATATTTCATCGCGGCGCACGATTTGACGAAGGGTTCTTTAATTAAAATGTCATAATTGAGTTAAACATCACTGACAAGCAATTACGCCGTGCCATGCGGGTTTCACTTCATTAAGGCTCCGCCTACTATGTTTCATGTGCACTAGTTTGTTAGAACATTCTGGATTTAATTAATATTTATTTTATGATGTTCCGAGTTATTTTTGTCGCGCATTTTATTGCAGTTTTCAATGAATATTTCATTGCACATATGCTCATTTTAACGGACTGTGGTTTATGGACACTTTTATAGAATTTGTGGATGATATAAAATAAATTTGAATTGCAAATAATGTACTTTATATTTTTTTCTACTACTCGTATATTTATTGATATTTATGTTAAGCATTCCTACTAGTATTTATAAAACTTATTTTTTAAATGGTCACACCTCATTTTTATAGAAAATTTATTCAAGTAAACATATGAAGAACTACCTATTTCTAGAATTTATAAAAAAAAAATGAATATATCATCACACCTTTTACCCATTACTCACACCCAGTAGCAGATCTCGGTAAGTGAAATATTTAGTCACGTGAAGTGCGATTACCAGTCGTCATGGCCTCCATACTAACTCACAAGAAAAGAACATTTTGCTGGCCACCAACTTATTTCTAGAAACAATGATGAATCTGAGAAGTTTATTTTATTGCTTATACATCATTAAAATATAAATAAAAAATAAATAAATATATCATCACGCCTTTTACCCATTACTGGGTGTGGCACTCTGCCGAAACAGATCTCGGTAAGTGATATATTTATGCGTGTGAAGTGCGGGTACTAACCGTCAAATTACGGCCACCAAAGATGTTAGTGGTGGAGGAGCCACAGGGGTAATTTTAAATAATAAATACGATAATAGTTATAGTACTTACGTTCCAAGTCGCTTATTATATTTTTACAATACTTGTACTGTAAGTTACCTATTAACGACAAAATTTAAACACAATAAGTAACTTTTATTTCATAGTGGTTTCTATGGTTGTATCAGGACTTTAATATTTACTTCCTGTCCACCATGAAAAGTAAGTAAATATTACATATCAAGGTCTTGTTTATTTTGACTACCAATTTAACAGCTGTCAATTTTGAAACCTATTTTTCTTTTCCTTCTATTTGTGCAACTATTGTAAAAAAGAGCTTACTAACCTCAAACTGTAAGTGATTTTTTTATGTCGCGAATGTTTAGGAAACCTCGATCCTTCGGGCCTCGATTTCCCAAACTACATTCTTCATCTAAAAACTGTCACTAAAGGTACGAACACACTATTATTAGGTCACGTGAACACACATGATTTCACGTGAACTATCAAATTGTTGAGACCCATGATTCCCATTTATTTATATTGCTAGGAGACACATTATTGTCATTTGCTGCATTCACTTAAAATCACATGATACTACATAATAACATGGGAAGCATACGTCTCAACAATTTGACAGTTCAGGTAAAATCATATGTATCACATACAGTTCATGGTACGTAATATATTATTTTTACGTATTTATCGAGCCTAGTATTACAATCTACAAAGGAAATTAGTTTAATTATCCTTCATACAAATCATTTTAGATTACTATCACGAAATTATCGTGGGTTAAATATATAATAAGTTAAATGAAATATATTCATTAGATTCATTCTACGATTATTAATCTTATTCCGTCGCACAACGCTTCTTGTATATTCATAATTGCTTTCAAACAAGCTCGTTTATTTCTCTCTCTCGGATTCTTTTGTTCCCATAATAAACCTTCAATCATATCCATCCATTTATTTCTACACGCGTTTCAGTAAAATAGTCTAGTATGATTGGACAATAATAATGGAATAAATTGCGCGAATCATTACATCAAATTGTGCTTTTCTGAAGCAAACAACAAATCATTATTTTCCGTGAAGAATTGACTATGTTACAATTAATTTCCAATTTTCATCGACCCAATAATTTGTGAAATGAAGCGTGGCCTCGTTCATCCATTTGTTTTCAAATCAGAAGTCAGTTATTGATGTTTGTCAGTCGCACAAAACATACTTGGTTCTTATATTTTACCAGACAAAAGAAAGAATTTTATCGTAAATCTGATATTTAATTTTGTAAGCTTAATCCTTTATCCATATTCAGATTTCCTGTCTCCTCTGCTAAAGGAACATTTAGAAAATTAATTTTATATTTCGTTACTGTTCAAACAGTGTTATCACTGATGCGTCTACATGGAATTACAAACATGTCAATGTCATATGCGTGTCACATGTCACTGGGATGAACCGCGACGACGCGTAATCTGTACAAGACAACCATATTGTGCTCTTTAACGTCACTGTACACGACCTTATACACCGCCATTTTATATAAACACTTTCGAAGAAATACGATTTAATAGTTATCTCTTTCATTAGGACTAAAAATTCAAATAATATTTTTAGTTCGATTGTAACATTTTTTACACAATTATTAAAAAAAGTTATCAGATTTATTCAAATTAAAATGAAACAAATTATTATTTATCACCATGAGAACTGTAATAAAAATTTAGTTTTTGGTCCTAGGACAAAAAAACGAGGAGGTATCCATGGTAACATCAACATTCCTGAAATAGCGTTCTTTTATTATTGAAAAACTTAAAATAATAGTGTCATAAGCAGTGAAACTAGTAAAGTTAGTCTGTTATTATACTTTGAATGTAAAATGCTAAAATATCATTAAAATAGTCGACCAAATTTAATAATTTTACACTAAAATATAAAGTTAGTTTCGCTAAATATAATACTGCAAACAGAATTTAAATATCTGTTTCAGTTTCAGAAATATAGGTATTAGCAGGAATTTTTCAAAGGTACTTTACGGCCCACGTAGCTCAAAATTTTTTACTCATTTTTATTTTGTAAGTACCTAAAAACTATGCTAAATTTAATGGTTTAAGCAGAATTGAAATATCTTTTGTAGTTTTGGAGATATGGCTCATCAAAACTTTCAGCAGGAATGAAAAAGAAATTGGTTATACATAACCTACTAATATTTCTATTGAATATTGTTCTAAATATCATACTTAATAAGTATAGGTTGAATATTCGTTTGAAAACAGTTTCATTTTTTTAAATCTGCAAAAAACAAAATCTCTATTTATTTATTTATTTGTTCTACTCTGTACAACAGGAACTTAATCCCAAAGTATAGAGTCCGGACTCACCGAACTGTAATGTGATAGTTCATTTATATTTAGCTTGAGTGGGATTCGAACTCAGGATCTCCGGATTCAAATGCCGTAACGCTATCCACACCCCTGTACTACTATTAAATATAACTTGTTTTAAACAAGTCCATATTTTTATGGTAATGAAATGATTTTTCCATTAAGCTTTAATTAAAAAGTTTTCAACCACATACAATTTAACGCATTAACTTTGAACACTTCGAAATGGTTAAATGTTGTTTCAATCATTTCATGTGCAGACAACTAAAGTATCACAATAGAATAGTTCGTTTCCACAAAAACGTTGAAATTTACGGAATATTCAACAAATCAGATTGAGTGATAGTCGGCCAGGGCGCTATTCGCCCGTAGAATTACGCTCGGTGCATCCCCGGACATTTATAGTGCAGGACGGTACTCACTAGAAAGTTTTACACATCTTTTTAGCTTAAATACAATTAAGTTATATTTTAATTTATTCAGAGATTCAGGCAGAACATATTTTCAGGGCCGGCGGTAGCTATTTTGCCGCCTGAGACGAACTTTTCTATTGCGCCTCAAGGGAAGAGCGAGAATTTAAAATATGTATACATAACGATGAATTTTATTTTAAAATTAAATAACTACATACAAAGAAAATAACTATAATTCTTGATCACAGCATAGTTTGTGCAAACTCAAATTGAATAAATTATATTGCCACTTTTCTTGTTTTAATTTTGGCAATTCTTTGTATTTATTGATAAACATACAAATATTTACAAATTAAAATTTTCTATCCTGCCGCGAAAAGTGCCGCCCTAAGCGGACATCTCGCCGCCTGGCCCCTAGGGCTGGCCCTGCATATTTTTATTTTAAATCAAATATTGTCGTTATTAATTCCCTTGAAATGGGGAAGCACGAACCCTTAAGTCATAAGTTGGAACAACCCGAAAGGTATTTTTGAGAATTTAAAATATAATTTATGATGAATCTGATGAGTGGATGTTCTGTGAATGTTTCAGAGGTTCATGTTACCCTATTTGATAGGATATAGCGTGATGTTATGTATGTATGTATTTATGAAGTAGATGACTAAGTGGTATCGAGTCGGAATGTAAATTTAAGAACCCAGGTTCGATTCCCACAATCGACAAATAATTAAAATTACGCCTCTCCACTAACATCTTTGAGATTCGAGATTTGACGGCTGGTAATCGCACTTCACTCGTATAAATATATCTCTTATGAACATCTGCTACTGCAGAATGCCACACCCAGAATGGGAAAAAGGCTTGATGAAATATTTATTTACATTTACTTTAATTTTTATTTTTATCTAATTTTCTGTCGACATTTTCTTGATCAGAGTTGACTTCCCTAAATTTAAAAGTTTTTTTCTTTCTCGTGATGTCTATGAAAATGCAGACCGTGGTGTCGCTATGCGTGAGCGTGATCACGCTTCACGTCCATTTGTGTATTCATGCGCGGAAACCCCCCGCCCACAACTAGAAAGGTTTTACAGGTCGATTGTAAAAGGAAATGCATTTCAATGGTAGAGGATTGGAAATCATATTCAATGCAAATGTGAATCAATATCTGTGGAGTTCTAAATCTGTGGCCACCCGCGTGATGGTTCGCTACACACATTCACTGTCATTCTTCCAAGGACAGCCCTTTTTATAACGGAAATTCACGGGTTTAAATCTCCCTGACTTCAACTTACATACAAAGTATACGATTGTGTTCTTTAAAACTGTTTCTTAGCTATTTTAAAGTTTTCCATAATTTTATTTTCATTGCACTAAATATCCAATAAAGAATTAAATTACTATCCAGTGTGCATCTAAAATTTAGATATAAAATGTAACAAATATTATGAAAGGGTCTTCCGAAATTAAATTAAATATAACTTAGCAACTCAATTTACGAGTATACTTAAGAAAACGTCTTAAAACAATGTTACGTAGACTACGAAATTAACCAAATCATTTAAAATTAGTAGCAATCACAAATTTTATTATTATTTTTTCAACGGATAAAATTTGTTTGTAACAAATGACAGAATAGTTAGAGAGCTAGGGTGCAAAATTATGTCTAATTTTTTCCAATGACAGAAATGTTTTTTTTTAATAGATTATGTCATGATAAACATGGAAAAAAGATAATTAGATTTGGGAACGGGTGGCAACTACAGATGGCGCCGATATGAATGCGCCGATTTTAAAGGTGGTTGTTGATCCCTACACCAGTCCACTCTCAGAGCTTCTGTCACCAATGAGCAACCAGCAATAATTTCTGTCAATAATTTTTTTGTCATGTATTCATCGTGAACAAGTTGCAATATGTCACACGATACCATAAAAATTGCCTACTTTGACCGGTTTTGTCGCGCATGCGTTACTGGCCAAAACTTCTGTCTACCATTTTTATTACTTAATTATACCAAAGTCTATAATTTAAACTGAAAACTAGCCTGTAAAAAATATGTCAACAACCTTAAATCGGCGCACTCACATCAGCGCTATCTAGTTGCCACCCGTTCCCAAATCTAATATTCTTTTTTTCGTGTTTATCATGACATAATCTATTAAAAACCCCATTTCTGTCACTGGAAAAAATGAGACATCATTTTGCATCCTAGCTCTCTAACTAGAAGTTTTGATAATAAACAATCAAATTTTTATACAGTTAATCTACCATAATCAAACAAATTACTCCCGTCATTCCCACGCATTTCTTGTATGAGATTTTCCCAATTTCCTTGTTTTAATCGAACTTGATTTATTGAATGAACTCACTATCTTCTTGTTTTTATTTTTTGCTTTTCGTTAACTGCAGTAATTAGAATTAACTTTCTATATTTGTAAATAACCTATGAAAATTCTATCATCCATGTCTAGTAAAATAGTTTCAAGTGACGTAAAACATGATTACATATACGAGTAATAGAAATATCCTCCTCAAGGTGTAAAAAAACAGACAAGCAACAAACAGACAAAGAAAAATAGCAGGTATTTCAGAGCAGGAGAATGTGAATGTCTGGAGCAGGGAAAAAGGAGATAGAGCGTTTGTGTCAAATGTAAAATGTGCGAGCACCTGCAATTGTTAGGTGATATACGTGCAGCAAATGCGATTAACTTCACGTTCGCGCCGCTTTCCAACCAGGATTTACACCCTGCTGGTTTAGTACACTAACATCTTCCACACATCCTACAGAATT
The DNA here is from genome assembly GCA_911728475.2 of Pterostichus madidus. Classification (NCBI taxonomy): domain Eukaryota; kingdom Metazoa; phylum Arthropoda; class Insecta; order Coleoptera; family Carabidae; genus Pterostichus; species Pterostichus madidus. Next base: position 41,414,080 of record OU452305.1, read on the forward strand.
ACTGTTATTAATTCTCAGTAATAATACAACAAGAGAGTGAGAATGAATTGAAAATAATTTGACAAATCTTTCGAAAACTTGTTGCCAGGCAATAGTCACGCAAGCCCGTAGGGCTTGAGTGGCTTTTGCCAAATGCCAACCAGTTTGAGAAAGATACTGGAGAATTATTTTCTAATTTATCCAATTCTCCAGTTATATTTAATTAGATTATTTTTTGACTTAGCTGTTGAGGTCGATTCATCCAACTTAAAAGATATTGAACTGGATTCAAATCGATTGATAACTTATTAATGTATTCAGGTTGTTTTCAAAATTTGTTGGTGTATTTCTATATCTGAAATGGAACTAAATCGATTTTTATCACACATTTTATTTGACGCGTTGACAGTTTTAAATAATTATTCAAGAACTATCATTTGTCCCAAACAAAAACACATACAGATATTATTCCCGGGAATAATTACAAGAGCATTATTCTCAGTATAATAATGACAGGATTGGTTAAAACGCAGACATGTGACATAGAGTGAAGCATTTCATTGGTTTTGAGAAACGTCAAAAAATAACCACATAAATAAAATAATCATTTGATGATATTTCGTGGCGCCTCCACCATAAAATAGCTTCCGTAACAAAACTTTTTAATTATTGTTATGTACCTAGAGCAAAAAGAAGTCTAGTGACGCTCGTCCATGCAAGAGCGGCAACGGCACATTCTGCTCGAGGTACACACAATATTTTTTTTCTACAACCGTGCAGAAAATAATCTTTTCCAACTTTCAGTTGAAAACAGAAATTGACATTTGCTGCTTGCCGAGCAGAAATAGGATATTATAATATCACTTACCAAGATCTGCTAAGACAGAGTGCCACACGCAATAATGTGTAGAAGACATATTTATAATTTACTTTGATTTCATTTAAGTATTTACTTTAAAAAATACTATTTAAATTTGACAGCGGAAATGTTATGTACCTTTTCGCGTTCTTGTAATAAAATGACGTTGAATAGTCTTGAAGAGTGTGGAAATGAGCAGTGACGAAAACAGCTCACCACTCCTCTTCTTGCCCTTGCAGACAACCAAAGAAAGAGCTCGATAGGCTATCGATGAAATCGCTGAACTTAAATGCAATTCCATTCTGTCGATAAGTAGATATCACCATCGAAGGCTTGATACAATTTGGCTGCATGTATTGAAATTTTAAATATGGATGTGTATTATTCCAGCAGAGATAAAAGATTAATAAAACAAAAGCTTTCGTGATAGATATGCTTCCATTCCAATGAGCGAGTGGATTATTTTCATGGAAAAGCAATCTGCTATTTGATCGTGGATGTATCATTCAATGCCAGTGATTACAATTGTGGAAGAGATTATAAATAATATATTACTCTACTCGTAGGTATATCGTATTCATTCTATAACACCGCAAGCTTTGAGTAACTCGTTCACAAAGAATTTGACGAATATGAAATAGTAAAAATGGGGTAACGGCTCAGTGGTATCGAGTCGTCCTGTGGGTCCTGGGTACCCTGGTTCGATCCTCACAGCCGACAAACATTTTCACCTCTGTGGCTTCCCCTCTACTAACATCTTTGGGGGCCGTTATTTGACGGCTGGTAACCGCACTTCACGCGTATAAATATATCACTTACCAAGTGCCACACCCAGTAATGGATAAAAGGCGTCATGATATATTTATTTTATTAATGAAATAGTCAATGTTTATTTTCTGCACTCAATCATATTTAAATTTATTTAAAAAAAAAAACTTTATACAATAAACACAAAGAATTTCATTTTCACAGCCAGTTTTACCATGAAATACACAAAATGGTCGTTTTAGTGCTCTCACTTTTTGGGGGCCTCAAAATAGGACATCGTATAAAATTAACTTTTTTAAAATCTCAAATTTGAGAGCTCATATCTCAAAAACTAAAAGAGATATTGAAATGCGGTTTGAACCAGTGTATTTCTTATAACCCAATTAACTTACATCTAAATTTTGAAAATTTTGCAATTTTTTTTTTAATTTTCCTTTATATTTATTTCAAAAAGTTGAAAAGATAATAAAAATCTGTAAACACCAATGAATTCCTCACGTAAAAATATATAGGTATGCAAAATTTGAGGCAAAAATTCGCAAGAGTACATTTTTATTACAAGAAAACGAAAAATCACTGTTTTTTAATTATTTTTGAAGGGGTACCCCTTAAGATTTTTACGAATTTAGGCCATTTTAAGGTTTTTGCCCTAAAAATTTTATCCGTGGAGCAAAAATTCTGAAAATTTACATATCTACGTACTTTTACTCAAGGAATACACTGATGTTCACAGATTTTTAATAGCTCTTCAACTTTTTGAAATATTAACAACGGAAAATTTTGCAAAAAAATTTAAAATTTTCTAATTTTTCAAAAATTATATATAAGTTAATTAGAACACGAGAAATATACTGGTTCAAACCGCATTTCAATATCTCTTTTAGTTTTCGAGACACGGGCTGTCAAAGTTGAAATTTTAAAAAGACAAAAATTTATTTAACTTAAAAACTATAATAACTACGAAGATGCGCTCAAAGGCATTCGATTTTCCATTTCAGTGTGATATAGAATCATTATTTAATAGTTTTCGATTTTTGAACTGGTTCAACCGAAAATTCACAAGGAGATGTTTATACGTCAATATCTCTTAAACGAATTATTTCCAAGCACATCTCTAGACTTAAATGAACTTTTAGTATTGCTTTAAAATTCTGAATTATATTTATTGAACGTTCCCAAATCGTTATCACTTCAGGTTTCGAAATATTGGAAGCCGGCACTGCGTTTATTTGAAATATTTTTCTTCGACTGCCATGAAAAACATTACAAACATTACATTATAGTTAAGATCATGTTATTTTCTACTGAATGAAATCAATTTTAGTTTATTATAATTTATCATTCCTTGTCGACGTTAATATAATGTCATGTATATTATTAGTTTTCATCTACTCTATATGATTATAAATTATGAATATTCTAAATTAACTATTATATGTTATTCGCACATAAAATTCATTCACTGCATTCACTTTGATGCAAAATAACTTCACCAACACGATGTTATATTAAATTATTTTTCAATTACCTTCCTAGCTATTACAGCAAATTCCTGATGCGAACAATTTCAAAAATTTCATAACTAAAAGCAGGACTACGTTACTATGCACTAGATCCTGATACGTACATTTTCATGATGGAATGAGCCTTTTTATTATTTAATGATTATTTATTTATTTGTTACTCTGCACAACAGAAACTTAACCTCAATTGCAATAGTTTATAGTGGAGTTTGAAATTGTATTTCTCGCAAACTCAAACTTTCAAGTTGAAAAATGTATCCACGAGGCTCTTATTTATATGACTATGAACAATTTTATTGTAATATAAAACAATAATAGTTAAAAATAGAACTTTATTTCTTTGCGTCGCGACGCTACAATCACGCGTCGTTTTCAGCGTCAATTCGTATTCGTATGGTAATAAGGGATGAATTCTGTCGCCCTTGAACTGAATTCCGCTGGGGGAAACGATCAGAATGATTTAGATTTTTACTCATCGTATTTTTTTATTATTCTGTTAGTTTTATAGTAAAATATAGTTATTTATTATACAAGACGATAATGATTCATTATCGTCGTGTATATTTTAATATTCTTTTTCTTTCTGTAGTAGATATTAAAGAGCAAATTAGAAAAACTAATTTTAAATTAATTTAAGAACAATTTTAAGATCTCATTAGTGTGAATTGTTTCCATTTTTTTCTGTAAAACAAACGACATATCATTTGATGACGAAAAACTACCATCAGATGAGAAAGAAATGGCATCAGAGGCTTTAAATATAGTTGTCTATGTATCAAGGGTGAAAACAACCCTGAGCATGTTATTAGCCCTCGGTGCTTAGCGCCTGGTGCTAATAATCATGCCGCAGGCCAGAAACGCTAATTTCACCCGTAGTACATACAATATTTTATGCTCAACAAAATAACATTTAATTTAAAGAACCCTGGTTCGATCCCCACAACCGACAAAACATTTTCACCAATTTAAAATTACCCCTGTGGCTCCTCCATCACTAACATCTTTGGGGGCCGTGATTTGACGGCTGGTAACCGCACTTCACGCACATAAATATATCACTTACCGAGATCTGCTTCGCCAGAGTGCCACAACCAGTAATGGGTAAAAGGCGTGATGATATATTTATTTATTTATTATTTAAAGATTAAAATATGTAAATAAGTTATGTCAAAATGACATTTTGTAAAATCAAGTATTCACAATATACAAAAATTGTCATTTTATGTGTACATCCATAGGAATAATTTTTTTATGGCCCTAGGGCTAAAATGAAGTGTTTAAGCCTGCTTTTTAGGGCTAAAACACATTAATTTCGATCCTGTTGGGCATAAAAATACTTACTTTATAATCTGCTATAGAAAAAAATATATTACATCCATTTATAACCGTCAGATGGGATGGCTATGATAGGTATGAAGTCGGCCTGTGGATCCTGAGAACCCTGGTTCGATTCCCACAGGCGATAAACAATTTTCATAATTTCAAAAAGCTACCCCTGTGGCTCCTCCACCACTAACAGCTGTGATTTGACGACTGGTAACCGTACTTCACGCGCAAAATATATCACTTACCGAGATCTGCTTCGGCAGAGTGCCACACCCAGTAATGGGTAGAAGGCGTGATGATATATTTATTTATATTTTTTATTTATAACCGTCGGCTCTGCATTTGCAGATCCCAATACGATTTAAAAGATGTCAAACAAGCAATCGTAGTTCAGTGGATATAATTTGCATCTTCCTGTGTTCAATTGGAATTAGGTTGCAGCATTGAAAAATGTGAAGCTTTAGTCTTTAGTAAAATATTTAGTAGAAAAGAGTGTAAAATAATATTAATATCTCATTTTAACAAAAATTTAAAACAGTTTTCTAAAGCTACACGGTTCTTCCATTACATTTTACCCTTAAGAAGAAAACTATTTTAAAAATCTCCCACAAAGGCAGTAATGAATAAAAACAAAATAAAATGAGAGTAAGGCGGCAAACACTAACGTCCTATACCAGCCAACAACAACACGAAAACTTGGCCACGCTGATTTTTCTTTTGGAAAAAAGTATGTAAATTTGAAAGCACGGGCGACCGACGCGACATCGTGGCCGTCGTGGTACTAAAGGCCATGATGACGGCGATGGCAACGTAAAGAGAATCTCGCGTTTAAAATTGCGGCTGATGTTGTTACTTCAACTAGTTATAAAGGGATTTCATATTCTTTATGATGAACAAGAGTATCGTTATTTTTATGCCTTACGCCAGATTTCATCATTACATAAAATGCCACTAAAATTTTACGCCTTTATTTACTATCACATCTTTTAAATTAATTATTATCTACCGAGGTACTTTATGAATTTTACACTAAATCATACAACTAAATAAGCTCTTACATATTTACGTTACTGGCATGTAAATAAAAAATAACGCAACGTAATCATGAAATAAATTATATTAACTATCATACGAGTATAATATATACCAACAAAACTTAAATTTTAAACTTAGTTTAAATAAATAAAAATATATCAAATATTTGACAGCAATCACCCATATTCTATAAATTTATTATTATCTATTACAGATCGATATGTTAATGACAACCTCCATATTTTATTATTATTCTACTGATTACCACCATTTCGTCATTCTGTGACTAAAATTATTTACTCTGTTATATATATTTAATTGTTATGCATTCTAGTCTCTTACAAAACAGCCAGTATATATATTTTTCTGAAACCGGCAAGAAAGTGCCTACTTTCCCGACCAATTATAGTATGGAAAATAAGTCTTTACAAAAACAGTTAAGTAAAGTACGTATCCAAGGCTACAACAAAAATAACAGTCTGGTAAAGTACAAAGCAGCCTGGTAAAGATTTTACTTGACTGTTATTTTTGTTGTAACCTTGACTACTGTCAGTACAATTCATATTAAAAAATTTAAACATTTTGATTTATTTATGATTAAATATTGATTAAACTAAACGGCTTCAGAAAAAATAGTATACATAATACGTCAGGAAAGTGTTTTTACTTGATTCAGCAGATTAAAATACTCAGCCTACGGCCTCGTACTTCAAACAACCGCTTCGTCAAGTAAAATATCACTTTCTTGACTTATTATGTAATATACTATTTTTTACATTACTTGTACTGTAAGTTACACCTATTAATGACAAAATTTAAAGACAGTGCGAGTAAGTGGAACTTTTATTGAACAGTAGTTTCCATGGTTATTTCAAGACTTTAATATTTACTTACTGTCCACCGTGAACAGTAAGTAAATATTACATATCAAGGTCCTGTTTATTTTGACAATTTTGAAACCTATTTTTCATTTCCTTCTATTTTTGCAAGTATTTATTTATTTATTTATTTATGTTACTCTGTACAACAGGAATTGATTCCCAATTACAGTACAGGGTCCGGACTCACCGAGTCGCAGAGTGGTTGTAATTATAATTTCTAGCTTGAGTGGGAATCGAACTCGGGATCTCCGGATTCGAATTGTATTGTAAAAAATAGCTTACTAACCTCGAACTGTAAGTGATTTTTTAAGTCATGAATGTTTAGGAAATCTCGACCTTTCGAGCCTCGATTTCCCAAACTACATTCTTGACCAAAAAACAGTCACTTACAGTTCATGGTACGTAATATACTATTTCTACCACTGTCAAAAACACATGACATTTTTGCATCGCTATGGATACGTGAAATTTGTGCTTTTTTTTCACATGTTATAAATTAATTAAATCATGAAAATAATTGAAATGAAGTAAATATGCAAATCTATGCCTAAAACAAAACTAGTTTCCTTTAACTATCAACTGAGTTCATCAAAGCGTCGAAAGCAGTACTGTTTTAATTTCAAGACGTATGTCGCGATATTCGAGGTAGTCGAATGTTCTCCATTGGCGTAAATATTCGAATATCTGGAATATCGAGTACTTTCAGTATTTACGGGTGGTATTCATCCCTCTTTAATCTTTTGTTTAAAGTATTTTCGTAAAGGGTGAGGAGTTATATCTCGCGAGAGGGAGGGGCAAAACTTTTAAATCATATGAAACTAGACAGAAATGAATAGAATGTAAATATATATTTTAACGTAGTCGTCGATCACGCCTCGCAGCCCTATCTGTCAAGGGCCGCACGTTTCCGTATACAGTTATAACGATTTCATATTCCCAGTTGCAAATCTATAAGCAGTTAGATTTTATTCGCACATATATTACGGTATTTGAGTCGATGTCGATATTGGTTCAAATATTCAAGATAAGAGCAGAGCTGTCTGCTTCAATCTACATACATTCTCCTCTCCTTGGAGGAGGCGGATGGAGAGCGCAGTAGTTCGTCTCTCATCTCTTCTTTCACTGCTCTAAGTATCGAATTAGCGCCCCTTCCTTATTGGATTAATGAAGTCGAGGGTATGTGAGATGTGCCAAGGCTTTAATTTTCTCTTGGCGTGTTTGATATGTTTTAGTTAGTAGGATTCCGGATTACGTGTTTGGAAAGGAAATTCTGTTTATCTGATAGCTACACCAATTCCATGACTTTTCTTTTCTACTTAAAAATACTACAAGATCGAATTTATTTGCTACTTTTAACAGCAACTTAATTTTAATTACAGTAGATTAGAATTCGAATCACGAATACCTCTCTCTAACGTCTCTAAAATATTTTGGAGAATGTTTCTAAATAAAGTGATATAAAATTTAGTTCATATGACAAATATTCAAATTTATTTTTTCTGAAACCGGCAAGAAAGTGCCTACTTTCCTGATTTTAGTATGGAAAGTATTTTTTACAAAAACAGTCAAGTAAAGTACGTATTCAAGGCCACAACAAAAATAACAGTCTAGTAAAGTACAAAACAGTCTTGTAAAGATTTGACCTGATTGTTTTGTATTTGACCTGACTGTTTTTTTTTGTAACCTTGGTTACATTGTCTGCTGTGAATACAATTCATGTCAAGAAATTTAAATATTTTGATTTACGTATTGTTAATTATTGATTAAATTAAACGGTTTAAGAAAAAATAGTATACTTAATTCGTTAGGAAAGTGTTTTTACTTGATTCAGCAGATTAAAATACTCGACCTGTGGCCTCGTATTTCAAACAACCGCTTCGTCAAGTAAAATATCACTTTCCTGACTTATTATGTAACATACTATTTTCTGAAACCCTCAAGAAAGTGCTTACTTTCTTGACTAATTTTAGTATGGAAAGTAGGTTTTTACAAAAACAGTCAAGTAAAATACATATCCAAGGCTACAACAAAAATAACAGTCTGGTAAATTACAAAACAGTCTGGTAAAGATTTTACCTGACTGTTATTTTTGTTGTAACCTTAGATACGTAGTCTACTGTCAGTACAATTGTTATCCAAAAAAAAATTAACATTTTGAGTTATTTATAATTAATTACTGATTAAATTAAACGGTTTCAGAAAAAATAGTATACATAATACGTCACATAAAATATCACTTTCCTGACTTATTATGTAATATACTATTAATCAACTTTATATTTCTCACAATTTTCGAAATCCCAATAGTAGCCTTAAAAAATAAACTCAACTTTTATAATACTAAATATATATTTTTGTTTCAGATCTTTCACAAGAGCGTCAAATCGGTAAGTCATTTTTACATTTTTTAACAAAGTAAATTACATAAAGATCTGCAATAGCAGAGCTACAACATCTATAATTATGTTTACTGTACATACCTGAAGAATAATTAATACAGTAGAAACAATTAAACTTATTTTAAACAAATACTTTAATACAAATACATTAATTACTCAAAATTTGGTATTAATAAATAATATGAAGATTAGATGCAGAGGGAGAAATTTGCGTGATAGGAGTTCTCGCCTCCATTTTATTGCGCCTGAGAGCTGGTCCGGAGCTCCGGTATCCCGGATTTAAACTCGCACGGATTATGTACAAACGGCCGCGTACATAAAAGGCATTGGAACTGCAGCTTCCGGTCCACGAATTATGTTACTGTAAAATTACAAGAAAAACATTCGCGCCGTGAGCGGATAAAACGACGCCGGTTCCAAAACCCTCTCAAGTAGTTTATGCTTTGGTTTTTCTTTTTTATGTCGGATTGTAATTTGATTGTGATCGTAAATGTCACGTGACTGCTTCATTAAGGGTGTTTTTAGAGGCTGAGAATGAACCGAGAATTTTTACGTTCTCGTGAAACTACCTACCTCAAATCTCGCTATAACCAGAAGCCTACTTACCCCGTCTATAACGCACACTTAATCAATACAGAAATATAGTTACAGATACCTTATGAATTACCCTGCACCCCTTAAAATTAGTTAGCACAAATCTTTAAAAATATTCAAAAAACATCTATTTCTCTGTATCAACATAAGAATAATACATTTCATACATATTTGATGCTAGTGTTTTAATTGGCAATAAAAGAAAATATACTTGAAATTGTTCAGACTGATACATAAATTGATTTCCTATTGTTGACAGTGACATTTGAAAATTTAAATATATAAAAAACGTTATTTTCCTTGTCCACATACTTTTATTTCTTAACATTACTCACAGAACAATAGTCTAAAATATTTTTGTACACGCATCATTCAAATAGCTATTTACTTAACAAGTGCGCGTATGGTGTAAAGGGCGTCTTCGTGCACGCGTTTTGTACAATGCTTTTTGTAACGAGTAAAAATTATATAACCGATTGTGTGAAAAGTTATTAAATTTGAAACGTGAATTTATATTGACAGTTAAATATACTATGAATTGACATTTGTTATTTGAAAACAAATTGTTTATTTTTTCTCGTAAAGTTTGTTAAAATATGTCTAATTGATGGCGTTATAAGCTAATGTCTCTACTTCTTTTATAAATTCCTTAAAATGTGTGTATCTAAGTACTATTTAAGAAATACAAAATAAAAACACTTGGTTGTTGTATTTCTTAAATATTATCAAACATGTTTCAACAAGTGCCAACAGCTTACTCAATTAATTGTATATAAGTACAGTTAATTAGCGATTAAATAGTCATAATTTAAAACCATAAAAATGGTTTTTTTTTCAATTACTGTCCATCGGTTTCCACGTTAATGTAAACCTTATTTTGAATGATGTCAATACAAAAATAAGGTATACATTACCTTATATAAATTTCCTCATTGTCGATTATATAATTTAATTAAAAGGATTATACAAAACTCGTGCACGAAGACGTCATTTGCACCATTCACGCACTTGTTATGTAAATAGCGATTCTATCGCCACTATCATCCATTTATTCCTAAGTCGTTCATATAATTTCTCACCCTCATTTCCAGCAACATATACAAATAAATAAGTCAATAAAATCAGAATGAAATCAAATCAGTAGGAACCTCAATCCGAAAGAGTTGAAATTTATAGTAACGACTGAATAATAAATAGTACAAAAATAAACGATTGCCCGCGTACCTGTATAATAATCGCCAGTAATCGCTAGCCCCAAAGCACGAAATAATATTAAATATTCATACTAATTGCTGTTGTTGAAGCTGTCCTGTAATCCGGTGCTGTTTACATTCAGTTTCACTCCCCTTCTAGTGAGATTGTAGCGTTGCATGCTTCACCAAATCGCTATAATTTTTACTCGATGTCAGCGAAATTATTCCACTCTAATTTTATAATTTCTGTTAGCTTATTTATCTATCAACGTTATTATTAAATTATCTCCAACGTTAGGCATCATATATTTTCAGTTAACAAACAGAAAAATACTTCAAATATATAGTTGTTTGTATACCAAGGGTTAAAAGTAACTGTTTTCCAATCAAGGCTAGTATTGTAACACAAGCGTATTGAGGTGTACACAATTTTTTTCTATGATCTGAGATTAAGATTAATCGGTTTTAACTGTAATTATAAAATGTAGGTACATAGGAAAACAATACAAATAAAATAAACAAATAATAGACGTCAACTCACGACCCTTAATAATGTTAGTGGAGGTGGAGCCACGGGGGTAGTTTTAGTGTAGTGAAAATTGTGCGAATCGAACCCAGATTCTCAAATCCACAGGCCGACTCAATACCACTGGGCCACCTACCCCATAAATTACTACTGTAAACATGGAAATACGACACAAAATTTTGATATTGTTAAATTTTAAATTATCTCAAAGGAAATATATATAAATCAAAGTAGTTAAAAAAATAAAATTAAACCAAAGTTAATATAGTATTTAGGTACTTTTTTACGATTTTAAAAATAGTTGAAAAATGTGTCACTTTCTACACAACTTTCATGATCAATATGCAAAAATCCCCATTGCCACCAGCAACGGTCTACAAAAATCCGCGTTACCAATAGCAACGGTCTACAAAGATTCTTAATCTATAATAATTCGCTTTCTGTCACTTAATGAGGTTCGAAAAGCTTGCTTTTTTACTGATCGTAGAAAAACGATTTTTTGCAAAGTGTTCACGAATTTTATTGTCAAGCGAGGTGTAAAGTGAAATTATATTATTTATGATATATTTACGGTTAAACGGAAAGCATTTGAAGGTAGTTTTATTCCTTGGGGTGTAAAGTAGAATAGCACATCATGAAACTTACTTTGTATGTAGCCAATATAACCGTGCAAACGCCCCTACATATGAAACCAGATCTGTAAAAATATCAAATATGACAAAACATATCCCACATATAAAGCTTCACATTGTAGGTAATATCTAATAGTTTTCTTGTTTCGTATTTTATTTAAGGTGAATGTTTGGCTGGTATTAAAGTTGGGTTTCAAAAAAGACTAGAAGTAGTAGTAAAAACTAAAGAAACTTTCCACATAAAATTTTATTTGAGGTTCTGTTTCTTTCCAGCGGCTGCAATAACAGATAAACTATGTGCTGGATACGATTTCCATATTCGAATAGTAAACGGTGTAATATTGGTTACGATAAACTGTAATGGATAGTGTCTCATAAATTATACAGACTATTAAATGTCTACGTAAACATAAGAAAATGAAAACATAGTCTTAATAGTCATTTGTCATTTTTGACGCGTGACTGTGTGCTTTTATTTTCACTTATTTCGTCTCTAATTACTTTTTAAATATTTGTACACTACTTTATGTAGCTTAGTAGTAAATACAGTGACTACAGGTAGTTCGTAACGCGTTCAAATCTCGTTGACTTAAACTTATACAAAAAAATGCAATTATATCGGAGTGATTATAATTGAGATTAATTATTGTTGTGCAAACTAACAAAACATTTAAAAAATGTAGATTACGGGTTCGAATCCCGCTCAGGATATAAATGTTTGTATTATCTTATGTTAAATGAAAGAACAGTTCTAGTAATCACAGAAAATAAAAATTTGTGCGATTAATGTTTGTATTTGCTCTCGTTTTAGTTCACGTTCGGCACCTCCACCAAATTTTGCAATACATTTCATATAACTTTTAACAGATTTCTGTAATATATTTAGGGATGTTTTTAATATGTCGAACATCGTGGTGATGTATTTATTTTATATTTGATTGTTAGCTCAAACAGAATAACTATTGGTCTTTTACCCATTACTGAGTGTGGCACAATGTAACACTCTTTTTTTTTTAGAATTTAGATTTTTTTTGGAATTTGTTTTAGAATTTTTTTAGAATTATTTAGAATTATTTGGGAAACCTAATGGGGACTAGTGACTGTCAATTTTGTGCTCGTGTACATTAATTCCCTTCCCATTTGTGGCGATCACAGCGCCATCTGTGAACAAAAATAACTTGAATCGTAGATCAAATTAATGTAAAATTTTCTGGAAATTATCTACAATAAAAAATGGGTGATCCCATTTAAGATTACAATGTTGCTTCCCGCCCCACCCCCTGGAGACGGTGGTGGATGTCAAGTTTGGTATCTTTGGATAGATTTTTGAAAATTTGTTGACACGTATTTGTATTTGTAAAATGAGGAAAGTGCATTTCCGTTTTCATTTCGCTGACTATTGTGAAAATAAGACTTCACTATAAACTTTTTTTTTGTTCCTGAGTAAACATTTTACTGTAAGACAGTTCAAAAATAAATTATTGTTTTACTTTAATTTATGTCAAATAAATTATGACGTTTAAGGTTTAATTGTATGAATAAAGTACAGACTTATTGAACACTCGTTATATATAAAGAACTAGTAAAACACGACGACAGATCACTCAGGCCTGCCTCCCACATACACATAGTTCGAGGTTCACTACCGCCTCAGCATTTCCACCCACGCCAGCAAGCGCGTCCCGGATGTACTCGAGGCTTTAGGGGTGAAATGCTTTGGTGTCGGGAGTAGGCGGAAATTTCAACCTGATTATTTTGCGCTGTTAAGTAATAACAAAACAAATAGTGGCATTGTTTGTACTATTTAGAAATGATAAAAATGAATATAGCAATGAAACACAATATTTGTGAGTAAAACAAAGCATCGTAGCATGAAAACCCATCAACAAATGACAATCAGGTCGTGATATTTACACAAATAACCGTTTGAAACAGTGCGCGAAGGGAGCATCAGTATGAGCTTGAACGTTCGTCGGTCTTCAGTTCAAGTCAAACACACAAACACACAGAGTCGGATACATTACCGAAGTTGGTGAAACTCTTGAGCTCTGATGGCTCGAGCCTGATTAGCTTGGTCGTGTGCTATGCTGTATGTATGTAGATAGATATATGCGCAGCGCGGCGATCTCAGATCGCTGGATCGCGAGTCGCTATTAAATGAATGGACGAGGACGTCTCCTCCATTCAGAATACGGCTTCTTCCTGTGTATAGGCCGCTGCCTCTTTGATCCCTAGAAGTGGAAGTTTCTCAGTCGTTTATCACTGTAACGATGGAAAGACCATCCAGTAGCCAGTATCCAGAATCATATCCGCAGGCGGCACTTTGATTTCTCGTACAACTGTGTGTATAGACTATCTGTTCCCTTTCGAATGTTGCCATTTTGTTCTTTCGTATTTTATTCAAATTTTCTTCAGATTCTCTGATGTTTGTCCACAAAAAGATTGTGGTTTCTAAATGGACATAGGCTTCACGCTACATGGAACTAACAGCAATCTCTCTTTTCATTTATTTTAAGAGATCCTTATTCTTATTTATTTATTTATGCCACTATACACAACAGGAACTTAATCCCAATTACAGTACAGGCTCTATTTAGCAAAATAAAAATTATAACTCTATTTTTGACTGTTATAAAAAAAAAAAAAACTTCAAATAAAAGACATAATAAAGGAGATCCTGTGCTTTAGGCGAATAATATGAGAATTACTTTTTTCGATATCATTACTTCTCTGATTACTTTAAAACAGAAATATTTAAATAAATGTTTAAAATTTTAAATCAATCTACATATTATATTTTTGAGCTACTAAGTGTTATCTGTCATGGAAAGTACAATTTACCAAACTGAAAGTTGTTATCACGAAAACAATGCAAAACAAACTAGTTCTGGTACATAACAGTACCCTTCCAGTTCATAACAAGTCATGATCGCAAAAAATTCGATTAATGAAAATTCGAATTTTTTTGATTGAACCAGTTTAAAAATAGAAAATGTTTAAAATATGGTTCTATATAACTCAGACTACGAGAATCGAATGCCGTTGAGCGCATCTTCGTATCTTTTTTTAATTTTCGAGTTATAGCGATTTTTAACTTTTTTTAAATTTAAACTTTGAAAGCTCGTATCTCGAAAACTAAAAGAGATATTGAAATGCGGTTTGAACGAGTGTATTTCTCGTGCTTTAATTAACTTATACTGATATTTTGAAAATTTTGAAAATTTTAATATTTTTTTCAAATTTTTTTTTACCCATATTTCAAAAACTTGAAGAGATAATAAAAATCTGTCAATACCACAGAATTTCTCTCGTAATATTACATAGATATGCAAATTTTCAGCTAAAAATTCTCACAGATAAAGTTTTTATTACAGAAAAACGAAAAATCACTGTTTTTTAATTATTTTTGAAGGGATACCCCTTAAGATTTTTGCGAATTTTGGTCATTTTTAGTTTTTTTGCTCTAAAAATTGTATCCGTGGAGAAAAAATTCTGAAATTTTACATACCTATGTATTTTCACGTGAGGAATTCAGTGATGTTCACAGATTTTCATTATCTTTTCAATTTTTTTAAATATGGGTAAAATAAAATATTGAAAAAATTATAAAAATTTCAAAATTTTTAAAATTTCAGTATAAGTTAATTAGATCACGAGAAATACACTCGTTTAAACCGCATTTCAATATCTCTTTTAGTTTTTAAGATATGGACCTTCAAAGTTGAGATTTATAAAAAGTCAAAAATCGCTGTAACTCAAAAACTAAAAAAGATATGAAGATGCGCTCAACGGCATTCAATTTCTCGTAGTCTGAATTAAATAGAAACATATTTTAATTTTTTTTTATTTTAAACTGGTTCAACCAAAAAAATTGGCATTTTCATTAGCAGACATTTTTGCAATCACGACTCCAGGGATTAAAAAATATATATTGAGGATCAAAATATGCATAATTATGTAAAAATATATGAGGAATTAAATGGTGAAATACCCAATTTCATATCTACTTTCATATTATTTTAAATTAACCGTAAACAGAAACAAACATGAATATAAACATACATCTAAATAAATATATATTATATTTTCATTTCATTAATCCTTCAAATTTAAATAAAAGCTTGCAACATGATGAACCTTTGTAAACATGTATTTTAAAATTTGTAAATATCATCCGACGATTCCCCTCCAATGTCTTCGCGACCCCTTGAGAAGTCCCAACTCACACTTAGAAAACCATTGACTTACGTATATTTATACACATAATTCCTTTCATACAAATTTGTTCTATTTTTCTTCCACTCAACAAACCTTCAATCATATCCCTCCATTTATTCCTAAGTTCATCTTCACAGTCTCTCACCCTTAATTTCACCAACCTTTCATTCGTATGTTCCACATGCCCAAACCATAATCTATAAAAATCTATGAAAACTAGGAATGTTCGCTGCCATATAAAGTAGAATTCTGCGTGATTTCATGATTGTGGAAAAATAGTAATACTTTATAGAACAGATGTGCAGTGTTTTTCATTTTTATTAGCTGTTGTTTTGCCTGGCTTGTTTTGGCCACATTCCCGCTGGTTTTTTGTTATTCTCGATCCATTTAAACCGACATCTCGGTTTTTAAGAACATCGTTTAACTTCTTTGTGTTTCCTATACCAAGACAACTTCGAATACTTTACAATCTTTACATTATTTTGGATAGATACATTAATATCTTCTAGACATTCTGTTTTATTATAATGGTAATATTTTCCGCGAATCTACTTTGAATGGGAGTAGTTTTTATTTTTGAGAGTAGTTTAAATTGCCTGTTTTTATGTGGATACTAGTTGGCTCTTAATGGTTTTTTGCTATTTCTGGTTGTAAAGAATATATCCGGACTTTTGGTTTCTGTGGGGACTGAAAAAAGTGTTCTTGTGATACACTATGAATGTTGAAAGTTTCTGAAGATATCCCTGCACACAGGAAGTGTTTTTTTGAGGACTCTCACTGACGATAACATGCGGAAGAGATTAATGTTTTTCTAATGGCTTCAAGGTCGATTACTACGAATTTTATGTAGAAAGAAAAGAAATATAAACATACTTTTATTATATTTATTATGTTAACAATACTTGTACTGTAAGTTAGCTATTAATGACAAAATTTAAACACAGTAAGTAGAACTTTTGTAGGGACTTTAATATTTACGTACTGTCCACCGTGAACAGTAAGTAAATATTACATATGTATGGGTTAATGGCTCAGTGGTATTGGAGTCGGCCTGTAGATCCTGAGAACCCCGATTCGATTCCCACAGCCGACAAACAATTTTCACCAAATTAAAAATTACCCCTGTGGCTCCTTCACCACTAACACCTTTGAGGGCCGTGATTTGACGACTGTTAACCGCACTTCACGTGCATAAACATATTACTTACCGAGATCTGCTTCGGCAGAGTGCCACACCCAATAATAATAATCATTTTAATTTTATGGGCTCAGTGGTATCAAGTCGTCCTGTGGATCCTAAGAACCCTGGTTCGATTTAAAATTACCCCTGTGGCTCCTTCACCACTAACACCTTTGAGGGCCGTGATTTGACGACTGTTAACCGCACTTCACGTGCATAAACATATTACTTACCGAGATCTGCTTCGGCAGAGTGCCACACCCAATAATAATAATCATTTTAATTTTATGGGGTAATGGCTCAGTGGTATCAAGTCGTCCTGTGGATCCTAAGAACCCTGGTTCGATTTAAAATTACCCCTGTGGCTCCTTCACCACTAACACCTTTGAGGGCCGTGATTTGACGACTGTTAACCGCACTTCACGTGCATAAACATATTACTTACCGAGATCTGCTTCGGCAGAGTGCCACACCCAATAATAATAATCATTTTAATTTTATGGGGTAATGGCTCAGTGGTATCAAGTCGTCCTGTGGATCCTAAGAACCCTGGTTCGATTTAAAATTACTCCTGTGGCTCCTTCACCACTAACACCTTTGAGGGCCGTGATTTGACGACTGTTAACCGCACTTCACGTGCATAAACATATTACTTACCGAGATCTGCTTCGGCAGAGTGCCACACCCAATAATAATAATCATTTTAATTTTATGGGGTAATGGCTCAGTGGTATCAAGTCGTCCTGTGGATCCTAAGAACCCTGGTTCGATTTAAAATTACTCCTGTGGCTCCTTCACCACTAACACCTTTGAGGGCCGTGATTTGACGACTGTTAACCGCACTTCACGTGCATAAACATATTACTTACCGAGATCTGCTTCGGCAGAGTGCCACACCCAATAATAATAATCATTTTAATTTTATGGGGTAATGGCTCAGTGGTATCAAGTCGTCCTGTGGATCCTAAGAACCCTGGTTCGATTTAAAATTACTCCTGTGGCTCCTTCACCACTAACACCTTTGAGGGCCGTGATTTGACGACTGTTAACCGCACTTCACGTGCATAAACATATTACTTACCGAGATCTGCTTCGGCAGAGTGCCACACCCAATAATAATAATCATTTTAATTTTATGGGGTAATGGCTCAGTGGTATCAAGTCGTCCTGTGGATCCTAAGAACCCTGGTTCGATTTAAAATTACTCCTGTGGCTCCTTCACCACTAACACCTTTGAGGGCCGTGATTTGACGACTGTTAACCGCACTTCACGTGCATAAACATATTACTTACCGAGATCTGCTTCGGCAGAGTGCCACACCCAATAATAATAATCATTTTAATTTTATGGGGTAATGGCTCAGTGGTATCAAGTCGTCCTGTGGATCCTAAGAACCCTGGTTCGATTTAAAATTACTCCTGTGGCTCCTTCACCACTAACACCTTTGAGGGCCGTGATTTGACGACTGTTAACCGCACTTCACGTGCATAAACATATTACTTACCGAGATCTGCTTCGGCAGAGTGCCACACCCAATAATAATAATCATTTTAATTTTATGGGGTAATGGCTCAGTGGTATCAAGTCGTCCTGTGGATCCTAAGAACCCTGGTTCGATTTAAAATTACTCCTGTGGCTCCTTCACCACTAACACCTTTGAGGGCCGTGATTTGACGACTGTTAACCGCACTTCACGTGCATAAACATATTACTTACCGAGATCTGCTTCGGCAGAGTGCCACACCCAATAATAATAATCATTTTAATTTTATGGGGTAATGGCTCAGTGGTATCAAGTCGTCCTGTGGATCCTAAGAACCCTGGTTCGATTTAAAATTACTCCTGTGGCTCCTTCACCACTAACACCTTTGAGGGCCGTGATTTGACGACTGTTAACCGCACTTCACGTGCATAAACATATTACTTACCGAGATCTGCTTCGGCAGAGTGCCACACCCAATAATAATAATCATTTTAATTTTATGGGGTAATGGCTCAGTGGTATCAAGTCGTCCTGTGGATCCTAAGAACCCTGGTTCGATTTAAAATTACTCCTGTGGCTCCTTCACCACTAACACCTTTGAGGGCCGTGATTTGACGACTGTTAACCGCACTTCACGTGCATAAACATATTACTTACCGAGATCTGCTTCGGCAGAGTGCCACACCCAATAATAATAATCATTTTAATTTTATGGGGTAATGGCTCAGTGGTATCAAGTCGTCCTGTGGATCCTAAGAACCCTGGTTCGATTTAAAATTACTCCTGTGGCTCCTTCACCACTAACACCTTTGAGGGCCGTGATTTGACGACTGTTAACCGCACTTCACGTGCATAAACATATTACTTACCGAGATCTGCTTCGGCAGAGTGCCACACCCAATAATAATAATCATTTTAATTTTATGGGGTAATGGCTCAGTGGTATCAAGTCGTCCTGTGGATCCTAAGAACCCTGGTTCGATTTAAAATTACTCCTGTGGCTCCTTCACCACTAACACCTTTGAGGGCCGTGATTTGACGACTGTTAACCGCACTTCACGTGCATAAACATATTACTTACCGAGATCTGCTTCGGCAGAGTGCCACACCCAATAATAATAATCATTTTAATTTTATGGGGTAATGGCTCAGTGGTATCAAGTCGTCCTGTGGATCCTAAGAACCCTGGTTCGATTTAAAATTACTCCTGTGGCTCCTTCACCACTAACACCTTTGAGGGCCGTGATTTGACGACTGTTAACCGCACTTCACGTGCATAAACATATTACTTACCGAGATCTGCTTCGGCAGAGTGCCACACCCAATAATAATAATCATTTTAATTTTATGGGGTAATGGCTCAGTGGTATCAAGTCGTCCTGTGGATCCTAAGAACCCTGGTTCGATTTAAAATTACTCCTGTGGCTCCTTCACCACTAACACCTTTGAGGGCCGTGATTTGACGACTGTTAACCGCACTTCACGTGCATAAACATATTACTTACCGAGATCTGCTTCGGCAGAGTGCCACACCCAATAATAATAATCATTTTAATTTTATGGGGTAATGGCTCAGTGGTATCAAGTCGTCCTGTGGATCCTAAGAACCCTGGTTCGATTTAAAATTACTCCTGTGGCTCCTTCACCACTAACACCTTTGAGGGCCGTGATTTGACGACTGTTAACCGCACTTCACGTGCATAAACATATTACTTACCGAGATCTGCTTCGGCAGAGTGCCACACCCAATAATAATAATCATTTTAATTTTATGGGGTAATGGCTCAGTGGTATCAAGTCGTCCTGTGGATCCTAAGAACCCTGGTTCGATTTAAAATTACTCCTGTGGCTCCTTCACCACTAACACCTTTGAGGGCCGTGATTTGACGACTGTTAACCGCACTTCACGTGCATAAACATATTACTTACCGAGATCTGCTTCGGCAGAGTGCCACACCCAATAATAATAATCATTTTAATTTTATGGGGTAATGGCTCAGTGGTATCAAGTCGTCCTGTGGATCCTAAGAACCCTGGTTCGATTTAAAATTACTCCTGTGGCTCCTTCACCACTAACACCTTTGAGGGCCGTGATTTGACGACTGTTAACCGCACTTCACGTGCATAAACATATTACTTACCGAGATCTGCTTCGGCAGAGTGCCACACCCAATAATAATAATCATTTTAATTTTATGGGGTAATGGCTCAGTGGTATCAAGTCGTCCTGTGGATCCTAAGAACCCTGGTTCGATTTAAAATTACTCCTGTGGCTCCTTCACCACTAACACCTTTGAGGGCCGTGATTTGACGACTGTTAACCGCACTTCACGTGCATAAACATATTACTTACCGAGATCTGCTTCGGCAGAGTGCCACACCCAATAATAATAATCATTTTAATTTTATGGGGTAATGGCTCAGTGGTATCAAGTCGTCCTGTGGATCCTAAGAACCCTGGTTCGATTTAAAATTACTCCTGTGGCTCCTTCACCACTAACACCTTTGAGGGCCGTGATTTGACGACTGTTAACCGCACTTCACGTGCATAAACATATTACTTACCGAGATCTGCTTCGGCAGAGTGCCACACCCAATAATAATAATCATTTTAATTTTATGGGGTAATGGCTCAGTGGTATCAAGTCGTCCTGTGGATCCTAAGAACCCTGGTTCGATTTAAAATTACTCCTGTGGCTCCTTCACCACTAACACCTTTGAGGGCCGTGATTTGACGACTGTTAACCGCACTTCACGTGCATAAACATATTACTTACCGAGATCTGCTTCGGCAGAGTGCCACACCCAATAATAATAATCATTTTAATTTTATGGGGTAATGGCTCAGTGGTATCAAGTCGTCCTGTGGATCCTAAGAACCCTGGTTCGATTTAAAATTACTCCTGTGGCTCCTTCACCACTAACACCTTTGAGGGCCGTGATTTGACGACTGTTAACCGCACTTCACGTGCATAAACATATTACTTACCGAGATCTGCTTCGGCAGAGTGCCACACCCAATAATAATAATCATTTTAATTTTATGGGGTAATGGCTCAGTGGTATCAAGTCGTCCTGTGGATCCTAAGAACCCTGGTTCGATTTAAAATTACTCCTGTGGCTCCTTCACCACTAACACCTTTGAGGGCCGTGATTTGACGACTGTTAACCGCACTTCACGTGCATAAACATATTACTTACCGAGATCTGCTTCGGCAGAGTGCCACACCCAATAATAATAATCATTTTAATTTTATGGGGTAATGGCTCAGTGGTATCAAGTCGTCCTGTGGATCCTAAGAACCCTGGTTCGATTTAAAATTACTCCTGTGGCTCCTTCACCACTAACACCTTTGAGGGCCGTGATTTGACGACTGTTAACCGCACTTCACGTGCATAAACATATTACTTACCGAGATCTGCTTCGGCAGAGTGCCACGCCCAGTAATAGGTAAAAGGTGTGATGATATATTTATTGTATATATTATATATATCAGGACTTTAATATTTACTTACTGTCCACCTTGAAAAGTAAGTAAATATTACATATCAAAGTCCTGTTTATTTTGACAATTCAACAGCTGTCAATTTTAAAACCTATTTTTCTTTTCCACTTGTGCAAGTATTGTAAGAATAGCTTATTAACCTCGAACTATAAGTGATTATTTTAGGTCGCGAATGTTTAGGAAACTATATTCTTGATCTATAAACTGGGACTTACTGTTCATGGTTCGTAATATACTATAAAAACAATGCTGTAAATAAAAGTGATAAAAAATTCATTTGTGTAGCATTTTTCTTAACTTATCTTCGAAATAATTTAAGAGAAAAGTATTTGAAATGAAAATTATAGAAAATTTAGTCGTGTGTATTTTAGATTTGAAGAATTTTCCTGTAAACTATTTGATAAACGTTTGATAGCGAAAAATGTAAGAACATAATGTTGATCTTGGCCTGTGCGTGTTCTTCTTCTTCTTCTTCTTCGCATTCGTTGTCGAATGAAGCCATAGTAAACCTCCATCGCCACTGCATCCGAACATCGTAAACCTTACAACTTTTAATGTGCAAGCCGTTCGTCTGCACGATAAAAGCCCGTACAGTTGTTATTGAACTATAAAATCCATTCCGGTCGGCTAGCGAACGTGGCTACTCGGAGCTGTCAATTCACACGTAGCGAGAACCCGAGTCCGGGCAAACTCCGCAGCCGTAACATCACCGACACTGCGCTACTAGTGCGCTCGACTTCATCACAGCGGCTGATGAGCTGTGGAACTCGTGTGATGTGCAAAATGGCGTCGTGATTTGCTGAACTTTGCTCTGCGGATACTTGTTTTACTGGACTTTCACTTGCCACGTACTACGGATGTTATGGGATGTTTTAACGACTGTATTGATGACAATGGACCACTTACCACGTTCCACCTTTCTTTGTTAGGATTATACTTACTCACAAAAAAACAACAACCTTTTACTGACAACCAACTTATTTCTAGAAACAATGATGAATCTAAGAAGTTTACATGGATTTTGTTGATCATACATCATTAATAGTTATTTATGTAACAAGGGTGAAAACAGGCGTTTCTGGCCCGTGCCATTATTATTAGCACGAGACGCAAAACACTGAGGGTTAATAACATGCTCAGGGTCAGAAACGCTAATTGGTACATACAATATTTTATGCACAACAAAATAATATTTAATTATATGTTCAAAAGATTAAAATATGTAAATAGGTTATATGTCAAAATGACATTTTGCAGAATCAAGTATTCACAATAAATAAAAATTGTCATTTTATTTATGTATCCATAGAAATTATTTCTTTTTGTCCCATGGGCCGAAAAGAAGTGTTTAAGCCCGCTTTTTAGGGTTAAAACACATGCTTTTCGGCCCGGTTGTGCATAAAATAAATATAAATAAATATATCATCACGCCTTCTACATATTACAGGGCGTGGCATTCTGTCGTAGCAGATCTCGGTAAGTGATATATTTTGAGCGTGAAGTGTGGTTACCAGCCTTCATAGATGTTAGCGAAGGAGGAGCCACAGGGGTAGTTTTAATATGGTGCAAATTATTTGCCGGCTGTGGGAATCGAATCCGGGTTGTCAATTCCACACACCGACTGCTACGGCAGAGTGCCACACTCTATTGGATAAAAGGCGGGGTGATTTTTTTTTCATAAACTTTTCATTAAAAATATAAGTAGAATTACTAAATAAAATTTCCCCTAATTTCGGAACTTTTAATGACTCTTAAAATGGACTAATTTGCAACTCTGCACAACAGGAACTTAATCCTAATGATACCACTTATAATGCTGTATCAGTTTGTATATTTAATAAAAACTTGAATGAAAGTAACGTCGTCTAAATTCAAAATATCAGTTCAGTATTAAGTTAGCATAAACGATAAACCAAAGTTGCTTGCAGTAGAATCCTTTTCCGATAAAAGTAATGAATGAAAGTGCATGTAAAAGAACCTCGTCCGGCCCTGGCAACGTATTACTTTTACACAGCCTTGCTTGAAATTCAGATCAGGATCGAATTTTCATGAAGATAAAAGTGACCAATAACCAATGCAAAACATACGAGCGGACCCGGCGATCACGATCACGCCAGGTCGGGGGTCACGACGTGTATACCTCGTTCACACTGCATACTCCTCTTTTCGAAACATTTATTTCGTATTTATTCATTCGCTTATTTGCTACTTTATATATAAGGAAATTAATATGAACCCCGTAGACACAGTTATATATATTATATAAGGTAATTATTTTTGAATTGCTTCTACTAAAAGTGGCAGAAAATTTAGTTTTTTTGAATGGATTTGTTTCTGAAATAAATTAAGAACCTTTGATAGCAAAAAAAGGATTTCATTTTTTATTTTGCGTGCTCTGATTCATTCTTATGGTTAGTATACCAATTACTTATTTTATTGAGCTAATCCTGGAAACTATGATAAATAATATAATAGTTATTTATATACCAAGGGTGAAAACAGGCGTTTCTGGCCCGTGGTATAATTATTAGCACGAGGCATAAAGCGAAAAGGACTAATAACATGCTCAGGGTCAGAAACGCTAATTTCACCCGTGGTACATACAATATTTTATGCACAACAAAATAACATTTAATTATATGTTCACAAGATTGAAATATGTACATAGGTTATATGTCAAAATGGCATTTTGCAGAATCACTTATTTACAATAAACAAAAATTGTCATTTTATTTATGTATCCATAGGAATTATTCCTTTTTGACCCTAGGGCCAAAAAGAAGTGTTTAAACTCACTTTTTAGGGCTAAAACATGCTTTTCCGCCCGGTTGTGCATATACATATTTTAAAAATATATCATCAAATCTTTTACCCATTACTGGGTGTGGCACTCTATCGTATCAGATTTTATCAAGTGATATATTTGTGCGCATAAAGTGCGGTTACCGGCCGTGAAATTACGGCCTCCAAAGATATTAGTGAAAGGGGAGGCACAGGGATAATTTTAATGTGGTGAAAATTGTTTGTCGACTGTGGGAATGATTAAACAGTAAATAAAATAATAAATTACTTTGTGCATTATCACACTAGTGATATAATGTCTAACTTTACACACTGATTTGCGTGCGTAAAATCGTAGAAAAAAAAATATACAGTCAAAACCAAAGACTTCAAAAATTTACTTAAAATCTTAAAGTCAGGGATACAGTGTCAACAATAATTTATAGAACATTTGGCCAGTTGTATCGCCAAAAATTAAATTTCAAACTTCGTTTAACTACATAGGAAAATATCGCATTTTGTTTGATAGCAATGTCAATTATTCCTTATCACAAGTATCCTTGCTTTACCAAGTATAGAATATAATTTTTGTAAGATAGTGAAATAGTGTGAAAATTCTTTCTTAAAGTTAATAGTCAGTGTAGATGGTGGTTAAGCAATTATAAAATAAAGAAAATGATCTTGGAACGTACAATACCCATAGAGGGTGTATGTGTGTATGTGTGTCAATGTTCTCTCGTGCATATTTTATATAAAACCGAGGAAATTACTCTCCAGCGTGCAGCGGAAGGCGCCAGGTATGCTAATAAAGTTGTTGGAACAGGATTATGGGTGAAAGATTATGACGAAAAAGTTTATGTCTGGTGGCCTGCGGCGATACTAAAGAAAATAACACTCCTGATTTAAGACCGCCTGAGACTTTACAGCCCCACTTGTCACGGAGCCAGAATAGAACCACTTACCACCGACAAGTAATACGTATTTTAAATATTTACACAGTATTAACTCCTTTGCTCAGACGAATCTCATTATTGTGTTTTATTCACACCTCGGCCGCTATTTTCACTTTATTATACTACCCTACAAACTATCTTCAGATTATTCTGCATTCTGACTATTCAAAACTTTCATATTGTTACTGTAGAGTATTATTTTCTGAAACTAAACCAAGAATAGTTATTTATGTACCAAGGGCGAAAACAGCCGTTTGCGACTTACGTTATTAATATGTTCAGGGTCAGAAACGCTAATTTCACCCGAGTGACATACAATATTTTATGCACAACAAAATAATATTTAATTATATGTTCAAAAGATTAAAATATGTAAATAGGTTATATGTCAAAATGACGTTTTGCAAAATCAAGTATGCACAATAAACAAAAATTGTCATTTTATTTATTTATCCATAGGAATTATTCCTTTACGGTCCTAGGGTCTAAAATAAGTGTTTAAGCCCGCTTTTTAGGGCTAAAACACATGCATTTCGGCCCGATTTTGTATAAAATAAAAATTGTCATTTTATTTATGTATCCGTAGCAATTATTTCTTTTTGGCCCATGGGCCAAAAGAAGTGTATAAACCCGCTTTTTAGGGCTAAAACACATGCTTTTCGGCCTGATGGTGCATAAACAAAATAAATTTTACATGCTGTGTGACAGTACAAATTAGATCTGAAAATTAAAACAAAATTAAACAAATGTTTGACGTTTTATCTGTCAAAACTATCAATATAATAAAGGTAATAATATTAAGAAATTATTTTGACACTAAATTAAGCACTTTTACAAAAGTTTAAACTTGATTTTTCATGTTACAAAAGAAATCAAATAACATATGATTAGTGACTCAGACACAGTATTCAATTATTTGTAGCATTTTGTTCTAAAATCAGTAGTGACCGAAATATTGCTTTATGAAAAAAATAACATTATATTTCTTATATTGTATAAATCAATTCACCACTCGGTATAAGTTGCAGTCAGTAAGATATATCAATAAGCATTCCATCATTCGTCTTTTTGGTCTGGTATTTCAAATAATCGTTGTATATAAATGTAAATTTAAATATTCGTAAATCAAAATGTTACTCATACATTTCAAGAAAGGTTTAAATGATATATGAACGCATTAAAATAGAAGTGTGTACGTAGCATTGAAGTACGAATGTGAATATTACAACAATTGAAATGTAAATTTCTTTCATAAATCTCCCTCACAGAAATAACTCATAAGAATCTTAGCCAAATCCTCTAACAAATAAACAAACAAACACAGGAAGCAAACATACTAATAATTCATGTTAGAAACTTTTTAAACGATCGCACAAAGTATCCAAGTTTTTGTCAGTTCTCGATCGCAAGCGAAAGTCGAGAAGGGAACAGCAAAGATTGAAAAACACGATATGACCGCAACACTTCTTACAAATAACCTGTCAAAACATCTCCCTACTGTCATTATCTGCGATCCGGGATCCTCCGGACTCCGTGAAACTCCGTGGATGCTTTGTCCGGCGCGGCGCTCCGATGTCCGTTATCGGGGGAAGAAGATATAGTGCGGGGTTTTTATACCGGCGATGTGATATCCCTCTCGGTTGCGCACGGACAACAAACTAATCTGGGGAAACCGCACGGAGCCCGGAATGCCTGGAGTCTGCGATCCGGGGGCGGGGGCAACTTGCTAATCCGATCGGGGTTTCTAGATGTGTGCGTTTATTTTTACTGCTTTCATTACTTACTAATCACTAAAGGTTTTCAAATAAATACTTAAGTATTTTCAAATTACTTTGAACATTTAGCACCTCGTCAAACCATTACTAATTTTAAAAGAAAATACTTGAAATAAAACTAAATAGTATACATTTATTAATTTAAACCGAAAGGATAATTATGTGGTGAAAAAATGGATAACTTGGCTTTTATAATTTGATTTTAAGACTGAGATAGCATAGTGGTAGAGTACTACCCTCTGGAAACAGAAGTCGTGGGTTGGAATCAGGGTCAAGTCGGGATTTTTCTCGTCTGGCCTTGATCGCTATTCACTTCCATATCCATTCCAAGAGGGAGCATTTTAACTTTGCATCCCTCAAGCTATCAGACACCGGCTAAGGGATGTAACAAGAGCTTGCGCGGGTTGGCCGATAACACACATTACAGTAAAGTAAAACCTCGAGTAAAACGTGGCAAGGCAAAATTTAAATTAGTAATGTTTGTTCTAATAAAGTCATCCTATGGACATAAACCACATAGGTTCAAATCCCGAAATGCGTACTATACTAATTTGATTTTATTGCATGGACGATGTTTCGACAATGTTTTAGATCATTAAGTTATGTTATAATACAGTTTACATAGTGAAATGTTGTGAAATTTGTAAAACAAATTTGAGTTTAACTTAATACAAAAAACATATAAAGGTGAACCTTCACCTTCAAGAGTCAAGTAATGACTCTACTCATTACTAGTAGCCTAAAACACATTTCTTAAAATTAGTAGATTCTGCTATAGATACGTGATAAACTATTATAATAATCGAACGAAAAAAACATTTGATATAAGTTTTACAAGTTTATTAAAATTCTTTATCGATTTCGGGTTCTTAGACTATCTTCAGAAGACTGCAACAGAATCTTGTCGGGTGTTCTAATATACTAATATTTGCAGTTAATGGTTAAACATACCGATGGAACGGATTAAGTAGAAAACAAGTGTAAAATTATTGCTACTCCTCGTACAACTAAAAGTTGCATACATTTAAAACTTTTTTCGCAGAATATAAATCTGTTAAGCCTCAGGTTAACAAAGGGCTAAAGTTTCTTGATTATCATAACTCATGGGAATTTCAATGTGACTACAGAGTTTTCTTTGTGACGCAGTACAAGTTTTGTTTAACACAAAGTACTTAACAAAGGGCGAATTAATTAAAATTTTCATTATATGTATTTCTTAATACAATAACAATGATTTAATAGAATGTTTGATTCTATTAATATATATTTTTTTTCGATCAGACGAAAACACCTTGTCTGTGTGTTTTTTGTTCGCAAAATGCATTATTCCGGTCTTTACCAGACTGTTTTGTACTTTACCAGACTGTTATTTTTGCTGTAACCTTGGATACGTTCGATTCCCAAAGGGAACAAACAATTTTCACCATTTTAAAAACTACCACTGTGGTTTCCCCACCAGTAACATCTTTGGGGGCCATCATTTGACGGTACTTCACGCGCAAAATATATCACTTAAGTCCAAGCTTTTTTAAAGATCTTACTTAAGAAATAAACAATTCTATTACTATTGAAAAAATTGAAATAAGACAGAGTGATCAGAAGTAAGTGTTTCAGTTGGTAATACAATTCTGGGGATCTTTTTATTCCACAGTTGGCACAACGCCAGGTAAAGGCGCAAACACTATTTTACATGTCATTTTTATAATAAATACAAATAGGTTGAGTGATAGAAATACTTTAGATCATTGCTCTGTGAGTTATGTTAAGAAATAGAAGGATGTGCGTAAGAGAAACAACGATTTTTATTAATTTAAATTTTCAAATGTCACTGTCAACAACAGGAAATAAATTTGTGTATCAGTTTTACCAATATTGAAGTAGAGTTTTTATAGCCAACTGAAACACTTACGTTTGATCGTGCTGTGTAGTATCATATGCAAGTGGATAAAAAATAATAATATTTTTGTGTTTCATAGTTGGAGGATCTGGAAAAAAGATTCCGTATACAGTAGGTAGAGAGTATAAACATACAATTTATGAAAGGTCGGTAACGTAGGGCTATAAACATTATCTGTAGTGAAAAATTACTTAGCTGACTTCAGCGATTTTCCGTACATAAACGCAATGGTTGCCGACTGTTAGTCGTTACCGCTCGACTTGGCAAAATAGCCGTAACGGCGGGAATCGCCCGTTACACTGTTTGCGTCGGCGTTGTTGTCACCTCTCACACAAGGGGTGAAGTTATTTTTCAGTTTTTTACGCATTTTTATTCCTGCGTTATTATTGTAATTGTTGTTATATTTAAACGAGTAATATACAAGCCATATATTCAGTATTTATCACATTACTAGGAAATTTAATAATTTATAAACCAATTTTTAACCTGTACTTCTGAAATATGATATATAGAACAATATTTGAGAAAAAAAAATTAGGTTATGCATAACCAATTTTTTTTTCATTCCTGCTGCAAGTTTTGATGCGCCATATCTTCAAAACTACAAAAGATATTTCAATTCTGTTTACACTATTAAATTTATTATAATTTGGGAATATTTACACAATAAAATAAGTAAAATATTTTGAGTCATAGGGCAGTAAAGTAACTTTGAAAAATTCCTGCATGTTTGCTATATCTCTGAAACTTTATATTTCAGTAAAGCATCATTGAATTTAATCAACTAATTTAATGATATTTTAGCACTTTTAATTCGTAGTTCAATAACAATTTAACTAATGACAAAAAATGATTTTCTTCTTGTGTTTTTTCTGCAAAATTGATATTTCGGTATGTGATAGCCATTACTAGGTAACAGGACATAATAGTACAAAAATAATTTTTCTGAGGCAGATGATTATATTAATATATTTTTGTTTTTTCGATCAGACGAAAACACCTTTCCTGTATGTTTTTTGTACGCAATGCATTATTCCGGTCTTTACCAGACTGTTTTGTACTTTACCAGACTGTTATTTTTCTGAAACCTTGGATACGTATTTTACTTAACTATTTTGGGGTAGCTAGCTCAGTAGATCCTGAAAACCCTGGTTTGATTCCCACAGAAGACAAACAATTTTCATCATTTTAAAATTACCCCTGTGGTTCCCCCACCACTAACATTTTTGGTGGCCATGATTTGACGGTACTTCACGCGCAAAATATATCACTTACCGAGATCTGCTTCGGCAGAGTGCCACATCCAGTAATGGGTAGAAGGCGTGATGATATATTAATATTTATTTTTTATTTTATATCTACTTTCCATACTAAAATTGGTCAGGAAAGTAGGCACTTTCTTGCCGGTTACAGAAAAATAAATATTTAAACGGTTCGTGGTACTCATAATGTATGTAATGCGCAGAATTAAAATTCATAAACTGCGAAGTAAAAGCTCCCTGTTCGTCGATGAATACCCTGCGGTGTCCTTCCAAGTTCATATAGTCCCTAGTCGCGTCCCGGCCCCGGCCGGACATCACGGGTCCACACCATCCATCATCGCGTGAATGACCAAGATGAAGCGATGTCACTCGCCCAGACAGCTCCACGAACAACAGCGTCGTGGCGTTATTACCCCCGGCGTCGGCGTCGGCGTCGGCGTCGCACGAGCACAATCATCTATCAACATTTAGTAAATATAGTAATATACTTGATGCTTCTGCGGGCACGCGCGGTGCATCGCAATCCATTTTTCTTAATTACCGCCAAGGGTGAACACCCTGTAGAGAACTGGAATTAAACGACGCTAGATTCGACTGCGCTAAGATTAATCATACTTACTGAATTTATTACGATGTTTTTTTACACACCAAAAAATGCTGATTCATAATACGTATATTCAATTTTGGTTTTCTTAAATACAATTACAGGCTGGTTAAAATAAACAAACACAAATTGCTCAGCATTTTAATATTCAATTATTTAAATAAATTTTCGGGAAGTAAAGATGACAATATAGTTATTGCGCCTTGTGCTAATATCAGGCTCAGGGTCAGAAACGCTAACTTTACCCGTGGTACATACAATATTTTATGCACAACAAAATAACATTTAATTATATGTTCAAAAGATTAAAATATGTAAATAGGTTATATGTCAAAATGACATTTTGCAGAATCAAGTATTCACAATAAACAAAAATTGATTTATGTATCCATAGGGCCAAAAAAAGTGTATAAGCCCGCTTTTTAGGTCTAAAACACATGGTTTTTGGACCAATTGTTAATTTTACATGCTGTGTAACGCCACAAATTTGGTCTGAAAATGACGAAAATTTCCTCAAAACTGTCGTTAGCCGTGAAAACAAAATTAAACAAATATTTGACGTTTTATCTGTCAAAACTGTCATAAATAAAGTGTTTAGCCCGCTTTTTAGGGCTAAAACCCATGCTTTTCGACTCGATTGTGCATAAAATCATGTAAAGCTATAAAAAACAAATTCTATCTGAAAAACAATCTATATCTTGACATCAAACGCGTCGATAGCGTTTAAAGAAACATGTAAACATAGTAAGTATCAGAAGCGGAGCCTGCAGGTCGCCAGTTGTCTACGATAGATTTTGACATCATTCAAATAAAAAAGGCCATGTGAGATCAAGCGAAAAGAGAAAAAATACAGAAAAAACTGTAGCCGGCCAGGAAGTTCCACATACACAGAATTCTGGGACAAACGGCTATCTATCTTTCATGCCGCCAACAATTTCAAGTCCACGGCACACGCACGAACAACCGAAGCTTCGAAGCTTCACCTGAAAAGCGTCCCGATACGCCTATTCATAACTTAAGGACGAATCATTTCCATGGAAAATCCAGCGAAGCTTTCAGCAACATATACATAATGGATTAACCACTTCCGGAGATTCACCTGGGGGTCCTGATGCGAGGCTAACCTCCTCTCTACCCCCACCTCTGCACAGCACCCCTCTGGACCGTGTTAGGGACATTCTTTTCCTTTATCGTAGCCCGCTGGCCGAGGGTCGATCAGGATTTATATCTGCACGGTGAAGAGTTCTTTTTGTTCCGTTTCGTTGTTTTTTATTTTATTTTCCTACGTTGTTGCGCAGTGTTTTATCGGACATCTATAAATTACATTCAACATTACGGAGATATGGATTTCTTTACTTTTTAATAGTCTTCGAGGCTATCATAAATATGTGCCATTTCATGTAGAGCCACCTCACTCATTATTTTCAAACAGATTCTCGCTATATTAGAGTTTACGACAGTTGACTTCGAATCATCCAAATACCAATAACACTGTTTAGCTTTTCTATTAAAATTATCTTCAAATTTGAGATTTTGAGAACAAGAAAATGCTTTGCCCTATTTTCTTTCATTTTTGTCCACTTTTTTATTTTCTACATTTAAATTTCATCTAATAGGGTAAAGGCACAGTGGTACGAGTAGCAAGTCGGCCTGTGGATCCAAAGAACCCTGGTTCGATCCTCACAGCCGACAAAACATTTTCACCAGTTTAAAATTACCCCTGCGGGTCCCCCGTCACTAACATCTTTGGGGGCCGTGATTTGATGGCTGGTAACCGCACTTCACGCGCATAAATTTACTTTCACTTACCGAGATCTGCTTCGGCAGAGTGCCACACCCAGTAATGGATAAAAGGCGTGATGATATATTTATAAATTTCATCTAAATTATATGAATTATAACTCACATATAACACAAAATTCTAAAACACTGCCATTAGACAAAAGAATACTGACCGAATTTTTAAAATTATCCTAATTTTTTTTTATAGTCGCATCATTCAAAATAAGGTTTACATTACCCTGGAAACCGATGGGAAGTTTGTTTTTGCGCACTAGTGCACCAAATAATTGAAAAAAACACCCATTTTTTATGGTTCTAAGTTTTGACTATTAAAACGCTAATTGTACATACACACATTTTAAGGAATTTACAAAAAAAATAGAGACATTAGCTTATAACGCCATCAATCAGACATATTTTAACAAACTTTACGATAAAAAATAAACAATTTGTTTTTAAATAACAAATATTAATTGCAATCAAAGATCCACTTAGGGCCAGTTTTTCCATCGCCGGTTTACTCTCGATTAGTATTAATCATGATTAAATAATAATGGTAACCATAGTTTCCATTATTATTTAATCATGATTAAAATTAATCAATGATTGAAAAACTGGCCCTGACTGTGTTTCAATTTTGTCATTAATATGTAACTTACAGTACAAGTATTGTAAAAATATAGTTTCTATTCATCAAATACAAGTTTTCTTCTGTTAAGTGGAACCAATTTACACTGTAATCCATGATCGCAAGTTCAAGTTAAATTCGCAAGTTCGCAAACAATGATATTTACGCTGATCCCGTAGACTTACGAGGGCATAACTATACCATTTATATATTTTAATCTCTGTGCGGCAAAATGTTCCTTTTGCACTAAACTTTAGTTAATGCCAGACAGATTCAAGTTTTATAACAAGAGCGTGATATTCCTGCTAATTTATTGTTAGATTTATAGAGTATTGCACTCACCTATCGTCGCTGCATTGTACTAATATAGTTCGAATTTATAACAAGCCGACGTTGCAGCTTAGCAACAGAACAGAAGTTTGCAACGTCCTTTTGTTATCTTGGAATTGTTGTGATATTTTTAATGAACTTCGATATTCGATCTGCCGATATTAGGAAAATACAAGGATTTTATATAAATACTGGATAGCTAACTTACCCGTACAAGTGAAGCAAATGGTGGGGGTATACCGCCATTTGCGGGAAAGGCAAAGCATGAGTTTACTATCAAATGTGAAATTATTATTATCTTTGGGGGCCGTGATTTGATGGCTGGTAACCGCACTTCACGCGCATAAATATTTCACTTACCGAGATCTGCTTTGGTAGAGTGCAACACCCAGTAATGGGTAAAAGACGTGACGAATATTTGCGATACATTTAAATATAGCGCTATTTTTGCCTGCTTTACAAATGGCCGCTGCGACTTGCTTGCCTCACAAATGCTACAAGCAAGTCAGCTATCCAGCGTTTGTATAAAATCTTTGGGAAAATATTCGAGGGCGGGTCGGCCAGGTTAGGCACCTCTCGGCGCCGACTGACCGACGCCACGACGCCAGGATAACGACGCCGAAAGCATCGGCGTCTCCAGTGATAAACGTCCTAGTTTGTGATGTTCGGCAGACGAAAACAACTAAACCAAGTTTTTATAGATTTATGAAGTCGTGGTGATCCACTTTTCATTCGATAATGGATTATCATTCTAATTTTTTGCTTTAGAAGGAAAAAGTTTTTTATGGGGGTGAATAAAATTGTATTTATCGTTGTCGCTAATATAAATAGCATGAGTTATGTTATGTTATGGGATAATGGCTCAGTGGTGTCGAGTCGGCCTGAGAATCCTGAGAACCCTGGTTCGATCTCACAGCCGACAAACATTTTCACCAAATTAAAATAACCCCTGTGGCTCCCCTACTACTAACATCTTTGAAGGCCGTGATTTTACGGCTGGTAACCGCACATCACCCGCATAAATATATAATTTACCGAGATCTGCTTTGACAGACTGCCACACCCAATAATGAGTAAAAGGCGTGATGATATATTTATTTTATATTTATTTAGCAGATATCGGTAAGTGATATATTTATGCGCTTGAAGTGCGGTTACTAGCCGTTAAATCACGGCTCCAAAAGATGTTAGTGGTGGGAGAGCCACAGGGGTAATTTTAAATTGGTGAAAATGTTTTGTCGGCTGTGGGGATCGAACCAGGGTTCTTAGGATACCACTGAGCCATTACCCCATTAATAATACATAATTTCATTTGAAAATTAATACAGATGCTAATAAACTTATTTTGAATTTGTTTTAGTCTAATAACTATTTAATTTATTTACTTAATAGAAATAATAATTGTTATAACAATAATTATTATTAATTAATAATAATTGTTATAATAATTTTACATTGAAAAGTCGAGATTGTCGTTGTCGTAATTTCATTATTTAATGATTATGTAAGTATTTACTTATATTAGCACATTAATCATGATTTAATTAATCTACTAAATTATTATTATACTTACCCATAATAATATAGATTTGACTGAATTACTAGTTTGATATTTGCGACAGACAAGCGTGACTAACCTTGTGGTTGCTAAAGATGAGGAAAACTTGCTAAAATAGTTATCATGTAAACATAAACAGAAGAAATACCACAAATATATTTAACTAAAATTCTTTATTTATTTATATTACAATAAAATTCGTTTCATAAACTTAAATGTAATAGAACATATATAAAATATATTAAGATTTAAGAATAACAACTTTACTATCTTCACGGCTTTTGCATGCTAGTTTTCCTTCACAAGCCCATGGTTCCGTACACATTAATCCTATTTGTCGTTTGATATCACTAACCTTCTCACCATTTAAATTTGATTTGACGTTTGAATCTTCTTTTGGTTTAGTCTTCTCTTTTTCTTCTGCAAATGTGAATATTTAACATACGAAGATCTACAGTATTCTCTAAAATTGACAATAGAAATTTATGTTAAATTAGTTATATACGTACTGGGAATCTCATATTTAGGTTTTGATTGATTTTTACCTAAAAAATAACAAATTTTTTGTAGGTATACTTTTTTTATAGTTTATTCGTAAATAGTAACATCTCCTTGACACGCACTCTCAGTAACATCCGTCTTTCTTTCTTATTATTTACAAACATCAATTTTCTATTCCGATTGTAGTTCTGCATTTAGGGTATTATTATTTAGTATAAAATGTTTAAAAGTTTTATAAAATTTTATTTAGTAAAGGATGTCAATATTAAATACACAAATAAAAATAATATAGTTAAAATTTTTAAGCATTACGAAAAATGGAGTGAATAAAAAATAAAAAATTTTCATAATTTCAAAAACTACCTCTGTGGCTCCTCCACCACTAACATCTTTGGGGGCCGTGATTTGACGGCTGGTAACCGCACTTCACGCGCAAAATATATCACTTACCTAGATCTGTTTCGGCAGAGTGCCACACCCAGTAATGGATAGAAGGCGTGATGATATATTTATTTTATTTTACTTTAAAAAATCTAAATTCAAAATTAATTAAACGATCAAATAAATTTACAAATTTTGCACACATCCATTACAGATTTTATTGGAACACTCCAGGCAAGTAGGTGTAAAGCAGGATAACTTATTTCCAAATGCTAAATTTATAGTAAAACAAGAAACTATCGTCAAAGATAAACAAACACAACCAAGGTTATGAATCAACTGAAGCATAACTGGTTGACGGATGAACAAATACGTAACATAGCGTAAAAAGTTTAAAAGATATTACCATTTACGGGTTAAATGTGTTTCGTATATATATATATTAATATAATACTTACCCATAACTATGTAACAAGTAGTCCTTACTATTTCTTCACTTACTGATATATTAATAAATATCTTTCTTACTTCAAATTTAAAATCTTCGTTGCTCACACTCGGAAAGTAAGAAGTAAACAGTCAACAAGCGAACGGGATTTACCAACAGGAAAGTAAGTTAAAAATTACTGCGCATGTTTCAGAATAGTAACCAATCAGGTGCCTTAGTAATCAACAAATTATACCTTGCGAAATATACAAAAATTTCACACCTGGACTGAAACGATCATCTTATAAACAAAACAATTAAACAAAAGAGGTTTACAGTCCATTAAAGTCGTTAGAATAAATACTCATCTGTTGTTTATGTGTTAATAATTTTTATTACATTTTAATCAGGGTTATACAGACAGTGCGAACAATTTCCTAAACCACGATAAAATAATTCAAAGAATCAGAACAAATTTTATGACATACATTTTAATAAATGTCAAAATATCGTACATATTATAATATTATGATGACTATTTCCACGATTACTTTTAGGTAAAGCAACATGAACAGTTCCAGCCATGATTGCAAGGTCTTTTCTTTTCTTTTTCTTCAGGTTTTGGTTTGGGTGGTTTGGGCTTCTCGTTATCTGTAAATAGAGTTGATACATATTTTATAAAAACATTTGTTACATATATTCCATTATTAAATTGTTGTTATTCTTACCCATATTAAAATAGATTTGAGTAAATTTTGGTTTGTATATTTGTGGCAGGTATGTGTAACTATATGGAAAGTTGCCTGACTAGTGGATCAAGAGGAAATAAACTTGTTAAATATACACGCGATGGTCACGTAAGTACAGGTTTTTCCAAAAGAAATGAGATGAATGTCTTTGGCCTCAGATTTTAAACGATCTCTAAAAAATTAGAATAGACATACAACACAAAATATAGTTTCAGTTATATTTTGAATGCAGGTACAATGTAAACTCACGTATTTCAATCTAAAAATGCGGCTCGATGAGTCCGGACCCTGTGCTGTAATTGACATCAAGTTCCTGTTGTGCAGAGTAGCATAAATTAATTAATTAATTAAGTATAAAGTACAATCGATGTCATTTACTTTAGGCAACAAATAGCCCGAGTGCGAAGCGCTTGTATTGTGGCAAATTTCACCAGAATGTACTTCGCGACAACTGATGACAACAATGCAATACTTGATGACAACAATGTGATAGATAATAGATCCTGATTTGTCGCAAATATAAATTTATAGCCAATCGGAGCCACGACAACAGTAAGAGCCGTTCCAAACGAGATATATTTTATCGAACTCTTTATTGTACGATAAAATAATCGTACGGTAAGCTTAATTACCGTTTCACCCGCCCGATATTTTATCGTACGATAATTTTACCGTACAATCGCCGTGCGAATCCTGCCATTCCATTCAACACATTTTAGCTTATCGAACGATTTTTTATCGTACGATAAAAAGTATTGCTCGTGTGACATGGCCTTAAGCAGATAATTTTTTTGTTGTTTTATAGTTTATCTGTGGTGTGGTGCTCCTTTACTATTCCATTCTTCATTTTATTTAAAATTATTAAAGTAGTAGTGATTAAGTAATTATTATTAATTGAACTACAACAATTACGCTATTTTTACGATTTATCTTAAATCTTGTAAGATAAATGAAGCTATAGATGTGTACAGAAATAAAAAGTAATATAGAAAAATGTTTGGTAAAAGAAAGGAAGAAAAATATTGAATTTAATTCCTCGGCTTGTATTTTTGAACTCATGCGAATAAATTTGCATACGAATTATGATTGAAATCATTATGTTACATTTTGATATATATTCCAAGATTTTAACATTGTTGCTATGGTTTCGACCATAATTCATATATGAATTTGTTCGCATGAGTTCAAGAATAGGGCCCCGGTCCATTCTCTTAATTATTGAGCTGAACTGTCAGAATGAGATTTTGTTTTATTTTCAAGGCTATCTGATTTTTCACAAAAATATCACATTTTATTTTTAACAAATATCTAGTTCTATACATATGCCAGTATAATAAATTTAAACTTTTTATACGTAAAATTTATTTTTAAACAAGTTTTTATTCTTGTACTTTTACACTAAAATGTACATGAGAGTAAATTTTCGCATATTTTTAAAATCCTATGTTACAGTCTTCTTTTCCGCATTTTTGTGCACATCCTATATACAAATTGTATAATAATTATTAATGACACTAAATTTATAAATTACTAATGTATTAACAATAAAGTATCTAGAAGTAATTGTATTAAAATAGCAAGAATCCTTAAACGAATTAAGTAATTCAGTAACAATCAAGAGTATTTTTGTCCTAATACACCACTTTCACTTAACTACTTTTACATTCATTACACACATTAATTATTTACAAAATAATTTAAATTTAGGTGTAATCTGTCACCATCTTCCGGGGCTCTTGCATTCTCTGCAGTCCCAAGGTTCTGTACACACTGTCTTTGTGTTGTTTCCTCCATTGTTACTTTTTAAATCAGGTGTTGAACTAGCTTTATCTTTTTCTGCAGTTTTTTGGTTAGCTGCGTCCATGGCATCTGTTAAAATAAATTTACTAAATCATCATTATATATTTAATGCTGTCAAGCGTTTATAAATTATTTTTCTACGACCGAACAGAAAGTGGACATTTCCAACTGTCAGTTGAAAGCAGAAAGTTGACTTTTTTCCGATCACCGAGCGGCAATGTAAGAATGTATCATCGTATCCATGGATACATGAATCTGTTATTCAAATTTCCAAACAGAAAAACTGTCACAAATGATTTTTCTTTTCAAGTGTTTCTAAATGGTCGTAGAAAAAATATTGTGTGCACCTCGAGCAGAAAGAGTCCTCGTTGCTCTTGATGGTTGTTGCTCTCTCCATGCATGAGTGGCAATAGACTGCACTCTGCTCTAGGTACACAAATAACTATTACAGAACAATCATTCAAATAAAAGTTGTAGAGAACATCATTCTGCATATATTTTATTTGAGCATTTTTCTCAAAAATTATTTAGAAATGCTTGACAGCGAAAAATATACAATGTTTAAAATAATACCTAACACTTCTTTCGTCGTCTGTAGAAACTGAGTCATTGACTGATTTGCACCTAAAAATTAATATTGTATATTGCATATATTTTTGTAAACAAGTATACATATTTTCATTTACTTACCCATTACTACCGTAGAATAATATAAGTTTACTTTAATATTGTTATATTTGTGTTTACAAATCAGAATCAGAATAACCTTCGTAGCAACCGCTGTGAGAGTACATAATAAACTGTTGAAAATATCAGCAGGAAAGTATGCTAAATATCATTGTGCGAATCTAAAAATAACTGACCAATCAGCTGGCGTTTAACACAATCGGGTGCTTCAAGCTGACCACTTTTACACCGTAAATGTAATTCTGGCTGCATAAGAATCTCCCTAATGTAGTTTTGATAATAACCAGAAGCCGTCGCACAGATTGTGTTTCGAACTGCATTACGAATAAACTGGTCACATATCCAGCTACCCAAAGGGGCAAGTCAACCCAATAACGTGCAGGTTCCAAGCCCGAATAAATGGGAAAGGGTATCCGACCGGAAAATGAATAAATATAAATAAATAAATATATCATCACGCCTTTTATCCATTACTGGATGTGGTACTCTGCCGTAGCAGATCTCGGTAAGTGATATACTTATGCGCGTGAAGTGCTGTTACCAGCCATCAAATCACGACCCCCAAAGATGTTAGTGGTGGAGGAGCCATAGAGGTAATTTTAATTTGGTGAAAATGTTTATCGGCTGTGGAGATCGAACCACGGTTCTCAGGATCCACAAGCCGACTCGATACCACTGAGCCATTACAAAGAAAAAAAAACGCCGATCTCATATAGACATGGAAAAATGGCGTAGAATAAGAACTTTAAACCATTTTGAATACAGATATCCTCATTTTAATATTAGAAATTAATTCAAATAGTTATCGATAGGGATCGATAGTTGCATCGGGTAGATTTGAGAACCCTAGTTCAATTAAAAATTAAAATTATCATTAAAATCTTTAGAGGCCGTGATTTGACAACTGATAATAGCAAAAATATATCACTTACCGAGATCTGCTACGACAGAGTAACACACCCAGTAATGGATAGAAAGCGTAATGATATTTATTTATTTTTTTATTTTGAACTTCTCATCTCCAGATATTTATATTTCAGTTAGTGAGAAATGGAGTATATTTTGATCAATTAAATTTGTAACTAGTCGAGTGGCTCTAGAGTCCGGAGTACGAAGTAAACTATATCCGGTGCCGGAATGTCCGGTGACTGAGCTGTGACGTAACGTCGGAAGGGATCCTGAAAAAGCGACAAGCGTTGCCCGGCAGCAGGAAACTTCGGGAAATCCGCAATCTTGATTACAATCAACCGACAACCAAGCGATCAAGTGAGGGCGAAGGCGGCGGGTTTACAAAAACGCGATTGTCACACATACACGACATGTTACCGCATTCTGCACACCGGATATCGACAAATCACCACCCACAAAACGACTAAACTAACATTATTCTTTTCATCTTACAACCTTTACAAAATGTCAACTAATTTTATACATCATTCAATACAAATATCACTCCTTTTACCCATTACTGAGTGTAAAAAGATTTAAACAGGTACACTTATATATCAAAGTAATATTTTGTAAAATCAAGTATTCATAACAAACAAAAATTGTAATTTTGTTTATGTATCCATAGGAAATTATTTTATTATGGCCCTAGGGCCAAAAAGAAGTGTTTGAACCTAAACATTAATTTCAGCACGTTTGTGCGTAAAACTTTATTTCATACAAATATATTTTGCAATAATTTCAATTGAATAATTGAGCTTCGCTCTCCACTGCAAAACAAAGTTTCTAAACATAATTTAAACTATACAAAACACCTAATACGCTTTTCTCTTTACCTACAAAGTAACGGAAACACACTAAACAAATTTCCCCAGAACAAAAGTTAATTTTCGCGAAAAGTTGAAACATAAACTAGCCGAGAAAATGCATTTTAAACATTTACTGAAAACTCTTCGTCAAGAGACAAACGTACGACGAAGCCAACAATTTAATTCTTCACCGGACTCGGCTAACAAAAGCCTTTATTTGTATACTTATATAAAGTACATCCGAGTGTCGCTGCCTCCTATCCCAAACCCTGAAGCTGGCCACACCGTTCACAGAAAAGACTAAACCTCATTTGCATCGCAGTTCTTTCAAATGACTAAGAAAATTTCAATTATTCTCGTTCCGACCAAGACAAACTTGGCAAGCAAGAAAAAATATTAGTGTTACTCGTAGATTTTGATTACCTTAATATCTTCTTCGTTTTTTTAGTTTCCCGACCTAATAAGTAAAATATTTAGACAAGGAATCGGTAACCAGGCATATTTACGATGAAATTTTTATAGCTAATTACAGCACGTTATTGTAATAATAAGTTTTTAAGTACAACTTTGTGTTTTATAGATCAATATTAATTTAAATTTTACAAACAAAAACCTTTAGGAAGACATTAATTAAATTTCCAGATCATTTAATCGTATTCCTGAACATATATCATATGTTTAATATAATATAGAACAAAGAGAAAAAAAAATGCAGTTTCTTGTCACATGTGTAAGCTGCCAATAAAGGTATATTATAATATTGTAAAATAGTGCAAATATAATTTGAACTTGTGCAATTCAAATTTGTCGGTTGCCATCTAGTGAGTAAAATAGAATTTATTAATTTGTTATGTAGCGAACATGGTATAGCTTTACAGTTTGACGTTTATCACGTGATCCAAACGTTAAGTGTCAAACAAATGTGGAGCTATGCGGAGAGAAGAGCTGAAAGGAGAAAGCAGTTGATCGTTTTGGTGTGGTGTCACCTCGCTCTTTCTACAAATTTGTTGTTTCACACAAAATTAATTGTGTGGATAAGGCTCTGCTGCATGTAACGTCAAAATTATAAGTCCACACTGAGAATAGTTGGTAACCTTTATTTTAATATATTTTTAATACAATAATATAACAAATAAAGTAAAATGGTATCTCTACAGCTAACTATGAATAAAGTACAGTAAACAAATTAAGAACTATCACTAGTTAAAATTGCCTGTAAAATTTCCGTTTCCCCTGCATCAACATAATCCATATAATCAGCATTATGAACACTTTCATCATTAAAATGCAACTTATTGACTGTTTCAGCTTTCCTGGCATGGATCTTCCTGTGCTTGTTCATATCACCTCGGTTAGCGAACGCCCTAGAGCAGATCGGACACGGAAATGGTCTTTCGCCGGTATGTGTCTTCCGGTGCACGATCAGCGACTGCAGTCGCCGGAACTTCCGGTCGCAGAAGTCGCACTCGTGAGGGAAAACATCCAGATGGATCAGCCTGTGCTGGTTCAACGACGCCTTGCTGCGGAAGGATTTCTCGCAGAAGTCGCATTGGTATGGACGCTCACCAGAATGCAACCGGACGTGGACTTGCAGCTGATACTTAACTGCGAATTTTTTATTGCAAATGTTACAGTAAAACGGTTTTTTATCACCCGTTTTGTGTTGCTTTGAATGGAATTTATAAGCGTTCAGATTGGTGAGTACTTCATCACAAATTTTACATTTATATAAATCATCGCAGATATAATTATGTATTTCTTTATGTTTGACTAAATTCCCTCTTCGGTGGAATCCACTGCCGCAAATATCGCAAATATGTTTTTTTACCATTGAATGAATCGTCATGTGTTGACGCAATGTTCCCGATGTTCGGAATTGTTTGCCGCAAGTTTGGCAAATGTATTTTTTCTCAGTTGCATGACATTCTCTATGTTTGATTAGTACGGCTACGGTTTTAAAAGATTTATAACAAACTTTACATTTATATGGACGTTCATCGGAATGAATTTGTATATGACGGGATAAATACATTTTATTTGGAA
Organism: Pterostichus madidus; assembly: GCA_911728475.2. Lineage (NCBI taxonomy): Eukaryota > Metazoa > Arthropoda > Insecta > Coleoptera > Carabidae > Pterostichus > Pterostichus madidus. The sequence goes on from OU452305.1 coordinate 41,458,098, forward strand.
ATAGTTTGCCGCAAATGTTACACAGCCAAGATTCATGGCATTGTTGATGTTTTCGAAGAGAAAACGCTGAAAAAAATCAAAATAAAATGAGAGGAATGTTGGCGAAAACAGAGCTGGGCAAGCTACTTAAACAAAATAGCTAAGCTACAGCTACAGTTATTCTTTAAAAAACTAGCTGAGCTACAGCTATAAGCTACATTTTGTAAAATATAGCTAAGCTACAGCTAAAAGCTTTCGTTAAAGTAGCTGTTAAATTTTAAAACTACATTTTCAATTATTGTGAATTAAGGGGAGATGCTGGTCTAGATGCCTGAAAAATGGGTCAACTTTGGAAATTTTTTTCTCGAAGCCGAATTAATATTTTGAAAAGCGGTTTTGACTGTATTATTAGGCACCTAAAGCACTACAAAAAATATTTTTTTTCGAAAAAAAAAGTACAAAATGGTGACTCCAGTCCCCTCCAAACGGACACATGCGCGCCGTGTTATATGTTGCGCGGGGCGTTCCCCAGCCTCATCAGAGTATCTCACACAGAAAAACGTTTGCGATTAGTAAGTAAGATAAGTAAATTATATGTGGGGGGCCATGCCGTTGCCAGAATTAAAAATAAAGTACTCAAAACAAAATGGCAGGCATGTGAACAAAAAACCGATTTTTTTAGCCGGTTTTTTTTTCTTCAAAGTACAAAAAACAATCATTTTAATTCGAATTTTGAAAAATCGAAAACAGCATCGCCCGTAAATTGAATTTCCTGTCCAGAACACAAAGAACGAAGTGCATCCGATCATTGGCTTGACTGCTAGAGCGCCCCGCGCGCCAAAATTTAAAGTTTCGAGAAAAACGCGTTTAAAGTTTGTCAAAGATTTTTGCGCGCACCGTATACTTACTTGTTTTTCGGCCGGTGCATTGTTTTACTCAACCGGCTGTAACTTTTGAAATACATTAGATATCGTCAAAATTCTTTAAGCACATTAAACTATATTAATGAGGCTTCAAATTTATGCAATAAAAAAAATCGATTTTTAGACCATAATCTCCCCTTAAGCTAAAAAAAGTAGCTTTAAGCTACAAAAAGTAGCTTTAAAAGTAGCTTCAGTTTGTTATAACAATATTTTTAAGTCAATAGAAAAAAATAGTTCGCTACAAGCTACAGCTATATTTTTTCACATTTAGCTAAGCTACAGCTACAGCTAAGGTTAACGTTGCTAAGTGTAATAATAATAAATTTATTCTAGTTACCTTAGACCTAATATTTAACTTGTTTTCCGTTTCTATGTATTATTTATCAATGTCAATCACATATAATAATTGTAATACTTATGTCATAATTTATGTTAAATAAACCCTACATTACCGGGCATACTTTATTACAATTTATTTAACATAAATTACGCAATATGGACAAGTACTTGAAACCTGAACGATTTGAAGCTGACCCATCAACTGGAACTGATAATGGCCCTGAATGGATTCATTGGAAAAGAACATTTACCAACTTCTTAGACACTGTAACTGAATCCATTTCTGGAGAAACGAAAGTTAAGTTACTTTTCAACTATGTATCATCTAAAATATTTTCTCACATATCGGAATGTAAAACATTTGAATCTGCCATATATATACTCGACTCAATCTTTATTAAGCCTAAAAACGAAATTTTTGCACGGCATAAGCTTGCAACACGGCAACAACAGTCTGATGAATCAGTAGATTTATATTTACAAGCACTTAAGATACTTTCTAAAGATTGTCAATTCAACGCTGTTACGGCAGATCAAAATGAGAAAGATTTTATTAGAGACGCTTTTATTGCCGGACTTTCTTCAGCAAGCATCCGTCAAAGATTATTAGAAAACACAAAACTCAGTCTAGACGACGCATACAATCAAGCTAGAGCACTTGAGCTTGCACAAATTCATTCTGATAGCTATACTACTTCCTTGACTGCATCTAATTTTCCAGCAACTTCAGCTGCCACTAACTATGATCCTCGTAAAAATAATACCTGTTATTTTTGTGGAAACAAACGTCATACTCGAAAGAATTGTCCTGCATACAACACAACTTGCCTCAGTTGTGGAAAGCGCGGACATTTTGCGAAAGTATGTAGAAGTAAATTAGTTAAAGAAAATTCAGCTTCAGCTTCCATAGAATCACCTATTGCAGAAGAAGTATTATCAAGTGTAATATCAGCTGCGACATCATTGGATAGAAGCACGATATATATTCATGCGAATGGGCGACTGGTAAAAGCGCTCATTGATACTGGTAGCACTGTAAGTTTTATCAATCAGCGTGTAGTTCAACGATACGGATTTCCAGTAGAGCCTTGGCGGCAAAACGTATCTATGGCTTCTTCATCATTAGTATCCAGTGCCAATGGTGCTTGTTTCGTAAATGTAGAGGTTCAAGGTTACAAATGGAAAAACATGAGACTTCTTGTTTTGAAGGATCTTTGTACTGATGTTGTTATGGGTCATGACATATTACGAAAACATTCTTCATTGGAAATGTCATTTGGTGGTCCCAATCCGCCTTTAAAGATTTGTATGCTAACTGAAACAAAGATTGAACCTGTGAGTCTATTTTCAAATATAACACCAGACTGCAGACCTGTTGCTATTAAATCAAGACGATTTTCTCTTGAAGACAAAGCCTTCATTGAGAAAGAGATACACAAATTGCTTGCTGATGGTATCATTGAAGAAAGTAAGTCTCCTTGGCGTGCACAAGTACTTGTTACATCAAATGAACATCACAGAAAACGTATGGTTATCGATTACTCGCAGACCATTAATCGATTTACTCAATTGGATGCGTATCCTTTACCTCATATAGAAGATATTGTAGCTAAAGTTGCGCAATATAAATTTTTTAGTAAAATAGATTTAAAATCAGCCTATCATCAAATACCAATAAAACCTCACGACAAATTATACACTGCATTTGAAGCTTGCGGGAATCTATACCAGTTTTGTCGCATACCTTTTGGCGTAACTAATGGTGTTGCATGTTACCAAAGAACAGTTGATACAATTATTCGAAACAGAAATTTACAAGGAGTATTCCCATATCTCGATGATATAACAGTTTGTGGAATTAATCAGAAAGACCACGATGAAAAATTACAAAAGTTTCTTGAAGTAGCTGAAGAATATAATTTAACATTAAACAAAGAGAAGAGTTCCTTCAATCAAACCGAAATAAATATATTGGGTTATAATATTTGTAATGGTATTGTGAAACCAGACCCGGATCGACTTCGTGCTCTGCTCGACCTGCCTGTGCCAAAAGATTCAGCATCATTAAAGAGGGTTGTTGGTCTTTTTTCACACTATTCAAAATGGATACCAAAATTTTCTACTAAAATTAGGCCAATATCTGCTACAGAAAAATTTCCCTTGAACTCGACACAAATAAAAATTTTCGAAGAAATAAAACAGGACATATCTAAATCCAGTCTTTGTGCAATCGACTTTAATATACCATTTACCGTTGAAACCGATGCTTCCGAATACGCTATAGCAGCATCCCTCACCCAAGCAGGTAAACCTGTCGCATTCTTTTCTAGGATGCTTTCCGAGTCTGAAAGAAAATATTCAGCAATTGAAAAAGAGGCTTGTGCAATTATAGAATCTCTTAGAAAATGGCGACAGTTCCTTATAGGTAGGCAATTTCGACTTATTACTGATCAAAAATCAGTATCATACATGTTAGACCAGAAACATTCATCAAAAATTAAAAATGAAAAGATCCAACGTTGGCGCTTGGAATTATCAAGCTACAATTTCGACATGACTTATAGACCAGGAAAAGAGAATGTGGTCGCGGATGCTCTATCCAGAGAAACCTGTGCTGCAATCACTAACAATTCTCTTCAGAAAATTCACGAATCCCTGTGTCACCCTGGTATTTCACGCATGGCACATTGGGTACGAAGCAAGAACATGCCCTATTCACTTGAAGACGTCAAACGTGTTGTGTCATCGTGTCAATCTTGTGCAGAAATTAAACCTCGTTTTCTGAAAATAGAAAGCACTCTTATAAAAGCTACTAAACCTTTTGAAAGAATATCTCTTGATTTCAAAGGACCTTTGCCTTCCACAACACAAAATAAATATTTACTTACAATAATAGATGAATATTCAAGGTTCCCTTTTGGCTACGCTTGCAGAGACGTTAGCAGTAATTCTGTAATTAAGCATTTGACAGATTTATTCTCTATCTTTGGGATGCCATCGTATATACATTCAGACCAAGGATCAGCGTTCATGTCTGCGGAATTAAAACAATTTCTCCATAATTTAGGCATCGCTACTAGCCGAACTGCCCCGTATAATCCGCAGTGTAATGGACAAGTAGAGAGACTCAATGGAACACTTTGGCAAACCATACGCCTTGCACTAAAAACAAAAGAACTCCCGATAAAAATGTGGGAGTCTGTGCTAACTCAAGCGTTACATAGCATCCGCTCTCTCTTGTGCACTGCTACAAACGCCACTCCGCATGAAATGATGTTTCAACATCCACGTCGATCTTCTCATGGTCATTCCATTCCGACATGGTTGCATCCAGGTAAAGTTCTTATGAAACGTTTCAATAGGTCGAATAAGTACGAGCCTCTGATAGATCAAGTAGAACTCCTAGAAGCAAATCCTGACTACAGCTATGTCAAATTGCGGAATGGTAGAGAAATCACAGTCTCAAACCGACATCTAGCACCTACAGGTAGCGGAGAAGGTGTACAAATTGAAGAATATTCTCCTTCTTTAACTTCTGAAGATCCTTCTTTATCTTCTGAAGTTAAAGATTCCGATTTATGTTGTAATTCCCCTGTAAATTCTGCAGTGGAAAATATTACTCCTTCCAGGTCCTCGCGAACTTCAGTAGATCCTGGCCCTAGACGCTCTGTACGAGAACGACGCCCTCCAAATTATCTCCAAGACTACGAATTTTAAAATAGAAGGGAAGAATGTAATAATAATAAATTTATTCTAGTTACCTTAGACCTAATATTTAACTTGTTTTCCGTTTCTATGTATTATTTATCAATGTCAATCACATATAATAATTGTAATACTTATGTCATAATTTATGTTAAATAAACCCTACATTACCGGGCATACTTTATTACACTAAGCTAGTAGCTAAGCTACAAAAGTAGCTAGCTACTGCCCAGCTCTGGGCGAATATAATTTAATTGTACCTGATGTGAATCGTCTGTTGCATCTTGGACACTTAACATCTTCTTTTGGATATTTATGAATCTCTTCGTGACTGTACAACTCTCCTTTGCTATTAAATTGTTCACCACATCCAATACAATTATATATTTGCGGTTCTTTATGCATCTGACTATGATTCTTCAATTTATAAATTTTGTCAAAAGACATTCCACATTCTGTGCATTTAAAGGAAACATGTTTCTTCATATGTTTTCGATATTTAATAACACTTTCAAACGATTCGCTACATCGTAGACATGTAACTTTGTGGCTTCGGTATTTTTTTGGTTTAAGAATGCGACAAAGAAATTTCCCATTGGTGAGATTTGGATGATGAAGATGAGTGTGTTTAATTAAAGTGTCTTTAGTTCTGTGATGAGAACTACATAATAAACATTCATATCTCACGGAGGAAGATTGTTCTTCAGTTGGTTTTTTATTGTTTATTATTTTCTTTTTCACATTAACTAATTTGCAGACAATCTTACTTTGACCGGGAGTCGGATGGACCGCTAATGAATGCTCAAGAACTTTTTTCTTAGTTTTATACAATTTTAAACATTTCATACATTGAAATTTCATTTCTGTCTTTTCGTTATTATCACTGTTTTCATTTGCGGGAAATGATTCTTCCATATTTTCTTTAATATTTTCGGTAGGTAAAGTTTCAATCTTTTCTTTTTTTCTTAATTTTGCTTTTACTATTCTGAACAAAATTGATTTATTTTCTTTGGTATGAGTTAACAGAGAATGATCTGTTACTTCTTTTTTATTATTAAATAATTTTAAACATGTTATACATTGAAACTTAATTTCAAGTTTTTCATCTTGTTCAGTGGTTTTAGTTTTATTAATTTCAGATAATAATGAATCCTCATTAGGTACTGAATTCTGAATTGTATTATTATTTATCAAAGTATCATCAGATAAATCATTATATAGTTCATCGTTAATATTAGAAAATGATTGGTCTTTCATCTCTGTTTGTTGTTGATTGTCGTTGCATATTTGTTGTTTTTGAACAGTTTTTAAATCTGGACTTATCATAATGATTGATTTATCCTCAAATGAATTTAAACTATTCAAAAATAAATGAATCAATAAAAAAATAAAATAAAAAACAAAGTATATATTAGTATAGACAAATCGAAACATTTACAAAATGGAAATTTACTGGGATCAGAAACTTTTCAAAATAAATTTTCGGGCATATATCTGGACAATTACAACAGGAATAATTTTTTAGGCAATATAATCTACTTATTAACAGGCGTATTCACAAAACGGATTAGCGCTAACGCCGTTTTTAATATTATCTATAACTCTGTTTCAAATTAAAACAGATTAAAGAGATGAACTAAATTTGATGCTAATTAACTCTCTTTTTAACTCAAGTTAAAATAAACTTGTTTCATACCTTGAAAACAGAGTTAAAAATGAAATAAAAAATAGTGTTAGCGCTAATCCGCTTTATGAATCTGCCTGTACATGTTTAAATAAACAAATACATATTTTATTTGGAATTTATTTCCAAAATTAGTACGAAATTCTTCACATATTTTGATAGATGGCAGCAGCTCTCTACTTCAGAACTGACCTTCAAAAAAAATCAATACTGAAACTCCAGTTGTCCTGCGCAGTGGCCACCATTTAACGTAAGATCCGCAAAGTAATTTGAATAATTTGAAATACAAAACATTTAGCATTCGACTTTCAAAAAGCATATAAATCATAGTAAAAATACATTTCCGGGAATTTGTCAACACTATTAAATATTTAAGTACTTACATGGCTCCCACAACCTGTTCGGAGTTTGGATTATTTATATTGTCATTGATAAGTGCTGCAGTTTCAATATTACTATAATTTTTTTTGATAGTTTCATCTGCTTCAATAAATGATTTTAATATTTTACAACAGTCTTCTAATTTGTTGATACATGAAGAACAAATCTCTTGTGGATATTTATCATTTTCTTTGAACTGGAACAAATAATTTTAAGGCAAATATTTTACAGGCAGATTCATAAAGCGGATTAGCGCTAACACCATTTTTTATTTCGTTTTTATCTCTCTTTTCAATGTACGCAACAAGTTTATTTTAACTTGAGTTAAAAAGAGAGATAATTAGCATCAAATTTAGTTCATTTGTTTAATCTGTTTTAATTTGAAACAGAGTTATAGATAATATTAAAAGCGGTGTTAGCGCTAATCCGTTTTATGAATCTGCCTGTTAAAAGTTTAATTTAGGATTACCTTTCCCGGTAAACACATTTCTAACATTTCACCGTAACTGGTGCAACCTCTGTTATCAAATAATGGAACCAAGTTAGCAATAGGTAATTGTTTCGCACATAATCTGCAGCACTGCCGTTTTATAAGTCGGTCAGAAACATCTATATTTAAATTGTCGAAGTAAATATTTAAATCTATGTTTATATAAATGTACATACCAGTCTTCATACTGAGGACGCCTGGATTTGAAACAAATTCTTCATATAAATCGTCGGTATAAGTTAATCTTCCAAATTCAACATTGGATTGAATGTCATTCTGAAGTACATTTATATCTGTGGACATAGAACTATCTGCAGCAGATCCTCCGTAAGAATTGTTGGCTTTTATGTCATCCATAGCGAATAATCTAGTTTCTCTCCAGGTAAAATAATTTAAGTTATTTTGAAATATTGTAGGAATTGGTTTAATACCATCTCTAAATAAAGTTTTGGTTTCATCTTCAGTTTTAATAAAGTATTTATCTTCAAAATGGTCTGCGCATAAAACATATCTTTTTATAATAAAAAGAGATTTAGAAAGAATATCTTCTCGGCCTGCATTTGTCGCCCAAATCCGTGCCCTAAAGTAAATAATATATAAAATAACATATTATACATAAAACTATAACCTTACAATGCTTCATTATTTGGAAATGGAAAGAACTGTAGTGAAGGTTTTTCTGTTGAACTGTTGTAGCATGTTTTGGCTGCACATCTTATAATTCTGTTACTTATTTTTTCAGGTAAACAAACATCGTTATTGTTTGACATTTTTTGGAACGTCAAAATATGGAGTGCTGCTTTACCACCAATTTCGGAGCAGACGCAGATAGAATCAAGGACTTCTGGCGCGAGATTTGGTAAGTAACAAAGTTTCAATCATATACTTATTTATTAAAAAGTAATAATATTACAAGATTAACATATATGGGGTGGCTAGCTCAGTGGTATGAAGTCGGCCTGTGGATCCTAAGAACCCTGGTTCGATTCCCACAGGCAACAAACAATTTTCATAATTTCAAAAGCTACCACTAACATCTTTGGGGGCCGTGATTTGACGACTGGTAACCGCACTTCACGCGCAAAATATATCACTTACCGAGATCTGCTTCGGCAGAGTGCCACACCCAGTAATGGAGAGAAGGCGTGATGATATATTTATATACCTATCTGGAGCTGTTGGAATCAAAGACTTTAGACGGGAGTTTGGTTTGGTAAATTTATTTACACAAATTTTATTTAAAAATACTCTACTATAATCTCTAAAATAACAACATACTCTATGGTACATAACTTAAAAAAGAAAATACAATATAAGATCATATTAATCCAAATTGGGCATATTACTGTTCACAATTCCGTCCAACGAGTTGCTATCATTTTCCGAGCTGTTATCAGTTTGACTGACAATTTTAGTAGAGATTTTCTTAATCTTTGTTTCATCCTTTCGTTTGTGAATCCGCATATGTTTAACCATTTCTCCACGAACCCTAAAAGGTCTCTGACAAATCGGGCAAGGAAACGGCTTTTCCCCAGTATGAACTCTTCGATGATTTCGTAGATTTTCTGCTCGTCGAAACTTCTTGTCACAAATTTCACATTGATAAGGCAATTGATCGTAGTCTAAATGTGTTCTCTTGTGTTGCAAAAGAACAATTTTAGTTCCAAATTTTTTGTCACAAACATTGCATGAATAAATTTTTTGCCCAGCGTGCATTCGACAATGATCTTCATAATTGATTTTATATTTAAAGTCTTTTTCACAAATTCTACATATGTATCCTCTCTCGGATTTATTAAAAAGCTGTTCTTCTTTTGATCCTTTATGAAGAGAAGTTATATGATTCTTATACGATGATTTACTGAATAAATCAATGTGGCAAATGTTGCATGTGTATATTATTCCTTTCATATGTGTCTTTTTGTGATTTTGTAAATAATCTTTACGTCCGAAACTCTCTCCACAAATATCACAAGCCCATGGCTTTTCATTTGAGTGTACAACCTTCATGTGTAGATATAACGATTCACGTACAAACAGTTTACCGCAGATTTGACACATAATACGTTTGTTCTGATTTGGAAAGTGAGATTTTTTGTGTTTGCTCAATGCACCACATGTTTTAAATGATTTAGTGCAGAGCTTGCAATTGTACGGTTTATCAGTATTATGAGTTTCTAAATGATGTCTAATATATTTAATTTCGTATGTTTTTCCACATATGTCGCATAAACATGGGGTGTGAATGTTTCTTTCGTGTTTTTTCAACTCAAATTCTGATGTAAATGGTTTGTTACATTTTGAACAAGAAACATCTTGAGGAATTTTATGTATTTTTTCATGCGTGTGTAATTGTATTTTGCTAATAAATACTTCCTCGCATGTTATACATTTATAAGTTTCTACAAATGTTTCTGGTGGTTCATGCGTCTTTAAATGAACTTTCCAATAACTTTGTTGATTAAATTTCAATCCGCATTTTTCGCAAGTATATGTAATATGTTGCCGCATATGTTTCCGATAGGAATTATTGTTTGCAAATACTGCGTTACAACGTAAACATTCTTTGGCTTGTATATTTTTTGATGTTATATGTCTGCATAAAAATTTATCGTTATTTATCAAAGGATGCAAGAGACGCGTGTGATAAATTAAACTGCTTTTTGAACTATGGTGTGAACTACAAATTAAACATTCATATCTTTCTCCAGAATTCAACTCTCTCTTTACTTTAACTATTTTACATCTAATTTCATTGAAGCCAGGATTTAAATCAGTTAAATGGAAAGTTAACAAATGATGAAGCATCGTTTTCTTATTTATCAATAATTTAAAGCACTTTAAACATTTGTATCTATTTTCCATGATCATTTTTCTTTGTTCCGGTTTTATTTTCGGATCTATTTCGATTATTGTACCATCATTAACACAAATTACTTGATCATCTTCTGAATTATTTTGCTCGTCATTAATTACAGTATTTGTTGAATTCCTAACTTTTACTAATGATGCAACTAAGCCTGATTCTTTTAACGTGGGATGCAGAAGTTCAGAATGATCAAGAACATCTTTATAATTGTTAAATAAAATAAAACAACTCTGACACCGATATTTTAATTGAAATGTTTCCGTATGTTTTAGACTTTCTTTCTTTGTACGTCGCTGATATTTATTAATTTTGTTAATATTATCAGGAGATGAATATTTAAATAATTTATTTCGTTGATTTACTTTTTGTGAATTACTTTCTTCAGTAGTTATTTCATTTTTATTAAACGAATCAATTTTTTTTATTAAAACAGTTTTAGATATGATTTTATTTTGAGGATGTTTTAATAAAGCATGTTTAATAACATCCTCCTTGCTGTCATAAATTGTTGGGCAAGAAACACACGTATATTTAACAATTAATTGAATTTTTTCTTGACCCAAATTAATAATTTTAGTTATAATGTTGTCGGAAGATAAGATTTTATGCTTAGTTTTAGTGTGAGATATTACAGCCTGTTTGGTGTTAAGTATAGCCATGCATATGATACATTGGAATCTTTTAGTTGTATTTTGTTTAACTGGATTTGAATGTGTGTTAGCCATATCCACAGCTTTAGTTTTTATTATGTTTGAAATAATTTGATTTTCTCCGGACGTGGAATGTGAATCAGATGCATGAACCATAATTTCTTCCTTACTGTTAAAAACTGAAGGACACATTATGCACTGGAATTGAATTACTTCTTTTTTCGGCATATTGAAAACGTCGTTAACTTCTTCGGATGGAATGGAGATTTCAACACATTGCTGAGATGTAGAAGGCTTGGCAATACTTCTGAGGTTTTTGTCTGCTTCGATGAATGATTTTAAAATTGTACAACAATTTTCTAATTTGCCTATACAAGAACTGCAAATTTTGTGGGAAATATCATCAGTTTTTGAAACCTAAAATTAATAAATATAAATAAAAAGGCTTCAAGATCCAATATAAAACGTTTTTTATTAGAGGACGTTTCGAACGTATAACACATTCATCATCAGCTCTAAAATAAATAAAATAAGTAACAATATTATAGTAATATAATAAATAATAATTACCAAAAAATGAAGAGTAAAAAGTAGAAACAGAATATAAAATATTTATCAAATGTAAAAATTAAAATTGTCATTAAACAAAAAACGAAATTTCAAAATGGTGTCAAAATATTTTGAACTAAAATTAATAAATATAAATAAATAAATATATCATCACGCCTTCTACCCATTACTGAGTGTGGCACTCTGCCGAAGCAGATCTCGGTAAGTGATATATTTTGCGCGTGAAGTGCGGTTACCAGTCGTCAAATAACGGCCCCCAAAGATGTTAGTGGTGGAGGAGCCACAGGGGTAGTTTTTGAAATTATGAAAATTGTTTGTCGCCTGTGGGAATCGAACCAGGGTTCTCAGGATCCACAGGCCGACTTCGTACCACTGAGCTACCCCATTTGAAATTAATGGTCTAGTAAATATTTGGAAATGATAAATAAAATAATAAATATTTCGAACCCTGGTTCGAGTCCCACAGGCGACAATTTTCATAATTTCAAAAACTACCCTTGTGGCTCCTCCACCACTTACATCTTTGGGGGCCATGATTTGACGACTGGTAACCGCACTTCACGCGTAAAATATATCACTTACCGAGATCTGCTTCGGCAGAGTGCCACACCCAGTAATGGGTAGAAGGCGTGATGATATATTTATTTATTTATTTTATAAATATTTTACCTTGCCAGGTAGACACATTTCTAATAATTCACTGTAATCAATTGCTTCTCCAAATATAGAATGTAAAGTGGTATTTTGAAATAGATGCGCACATAATCTGCAATACTCAAACTCTATTGAAACATGATTGGTGCTAGGGAATTCTGAAATCATTTCGATTGAATAAATTGTTCTTTTACTTAAATACCAGAAAAGAGCTACTTCTCTCTGTGTTGTAATTTGATGGACGAACAGTTTTGTCCATAAAATGATCTGTGTAACTACCAAGATTTCCAAATTCCAAAGATGTGTTAATGATTGTTAACGGATCATCCTGTCGTTCAGAAATTTGTGTTTCTTCATGTACTTCAGTACTAAATATTGTAGGAATAGGTTCGACGTTTTCTTTAAATACTTTTCTGCCATTTTTAATGTCGAAGTATATGTCCTCAAAATGCTCAGCACATAACGTGGAGTCATAATGATAGGATGATAAGTTTGAATTATGTGCCCAGATCGCAGCCCTAAGATAAATTAATAAAAATAGTGTACAAGATAAACAAAATTTATAACCTTACAACTTGTCATTCTCTGGGAATGTAAAAAACGTCAAATCAGAACGATCCAATAATTTGTTACCACAGCATTTTGCTGCACATTGTACAAATTTTGCATTCATTTGTAGTTGCACTAAATATTTAACAGTACCAAAACATTTTTGAATGTAATAACGACAAACAATACATCAAAGATAACACGACGACGGAAACGTCAAATTTTTGACAACAACACGCATGCGCGAATGTATTTTCCTTGCCAACCAGTGTTGCCAATAGTATCAAATCGCCAGCCACTAGATACTAGATCATAGAATCTAAACCACCAGATTTCCACTAAACCTACAATCTTTATAGAAAAACTTTGTTTTTTGATTATACTAAAATGTTAACGTCGCTATATCTAACACTTCTTTAGTATACCCAAAAACGCAGAGCTGATGCTAGAAACCACTGTTTTTACTTCAATATAACTTCAACATTTGAATCAGTCACTGCTTTATCCTCATATGTTAAATTATTTCCTATTTTATGTAAAACTCCTTCCGATAAATCAAAATTGATACAACATTTATCAAATCTATCTAAAATAAATCTATTTGCTAAAATTGCATTTAATACAGACAATTTCATTCGACTTCTTAGTTTATTTTAAATTATATTCACTGACGAGGACGAACGAGACGCACAAATTTAGATACGAGGTACGATCATATATATCACTACCATCATGAGCATGAGTAATCGAGCTACATCACAACGGTAGTTGAATATATAATATATATTATAAAATAAATTATTATTATAAATTACGGGGTGGCTAGCTCAGCGGTAAGAAGTCGGCCTGTGGATCCTGAAACCCCTGGTACCCTAGATTCGATTCCCACAGGCGACAAACAATTTTCATAATTTCAAAAAGCTACCCCTGTGGCTCCTCCGCCACTAACATCTTTGGGGGGCGTGATTTGACGACTGGTAACCGCACTTCACGCGCAAAATATCACTTACCGAGATCTGCTTCGGCAGAGTGCCACACCCAGTAATGGGTAGAAGGCGTGATGTATATTTATTTTATTTTTATAAAATAAATTTAAGAAATTCGTGCTCGATCATCCATAAAACAAAAATATTAAAAAATAAATAAATAATTATCTAAAATACTACCAGAAAAACCACTAACCACTTAAAGCCAAATTTCACCGCTAAATACCACCCACAAACCACCAGATTTAGTGGAAAATCCACTAACTTGGCAACACTGTATGCCAACACATGGACATACGATAAGGAAGAAGAATATTTATTGTTGTAGAAATAGAAATGTCAGATTGAGAGTAGTTTGACAATTATGTGAAACGAATGAAAAGATAAAAGTTACATGATGAGATTCAATAGAGTTTTTGTGATAAAAAGTGCCAAAAATAAGTTTGATAAATGATACCATGACAGTAATTCAGATGAAAATGTGTGAGATTATTGAACGTGATGAGGTTGATCGTATACCTTCCAAGGACAGAGCGACTTACTGGGATATTGTGGCCTTAATAATATCCATAGCTAGTCATATATTTGACATAGGACTAGACTGTAACTTGGCCTACAGATACTACATGGCCAATGAAATCTTTTATTTTATTTTTACGCTTGGTTTCATCTTGGTTCCTGCACTCATAAATACTTCATTCAGCATACGAATGTTGGTTGAAATCAAACTAACTATAAAATATTGGTAGAATAATACTTGCTTATCTTGTAGGTACATTGCAGACGGAGCAAATAAAATCCGTTTGTATCAGTCGTATAAAATTTTAGTAATAATTTTAATATTTCAACTCGCTCCAGTACTTCGATATATAGACTCATTAAAATACGCTATAAGATCAATTAGAGCCGAGAAAAACAAAGATTTTCCAACACAACGAAAGTACTATGAAATGATGTTGAAAGAAGATTCCGATGTAGCGCTTCTCAGGGTCTTGGAATGTTTTTTAGAAGCTGCGCCGCAGCAGATTTTACAAATCACTATTTTACTCATAACATATGGTCGTGGAATGGACAACACCTTGACATGTATGTTTCACACTTTAATTTATATTTGCTATTCATGGGGTGGCTAGCTCAGTGGTATGAAGTCGGCCTGTGGATCCTGAAAACCCTGGTACCCTAGATTCGATCCCCACAGGCGACAAACAATTTTCATAATTTCAAAAGCTACCCCTGTGGCTCCTCCACCACTAACATCTTTGGAGGCCGTGGTTTGACGACTGGTAACTGCACTTCACAATAAATAAATATATCATCACGCCTTCTACCCATTACTGGGTGTGGCACCCTGCCGAAGCAGATCTCGGTAAATGATATATTTTGCGCGTGAAGTGCGGTTACCAGTCGTCAAATCATGGCCCTCAAAGATGTTAGTGGAGGGGGAGCCACAGGGGTAGTTTTTTAAATTATGAAAATTGTTTGTCGCCTGTGGGGATCGAATCTAGGGTACCAGGGTTTTCAGGATCCACAGGCCGACTTCATACCACTGAGCTAGTCACCCCATCGCACTTCACGCGCAAAATATATCACTTACCGAGATCTGCTTCGGCAGAGTGTCACGCCCAGTAATGGGTAGAAGGCGTGATGATATATTTATTTATTTGTTTTATTTATATTTGCTATTCATGGAATTTTTTTTCAGTAATTCATCAGATATTGTCAATTATAAGCTCGTTTGTCAGCATGGCGTGGTCCATGGCCTCCTACCACAGATCTGTAAGATTTGTGTTGGAAACTAAAGGAAATATTTCCAAAATGGGTACCGCTATGCAATTTATGTGGCATTTTCTTGTAACAGGTAACATATTTTACCGAAATGTTTGTAATGTCTCTGTTCTGATACCATTTTGCACTTTTAGTGTCTCGCATTCTGTCCATAAGTGTTCTGGCATCCATATCCTCATTATGTACTGTAATCGGTCTTATTTGTCATTGGTTGGTGATGACCATCTGGTTGTGCATTACAGAAAAAACTAATTTCTGCAATCATCATAAGGTTTTCGATTTTGTGTTTTTTGCAATATTCGGTCTAGTCTATACATTTACTCATGTAAATATTAGTGATGGTAAAACGAGATGTAAGTACATTTTCTTTTACACGGTTTGTTTTTTGGAGAATTTGGTGGGAACTGTAGCGTGGATGTTCTACGCAAAAACACAGCTCAAAGATTCGTACTATTACTTGCCTATTATTTTACTGAACATAGTTCCATTCATAATAGGCATAATTTTCATGATTACGTACTATAAAGTGTTTCATCCAAGTACTGGGTTTAAGAGCAAGCACAAGATTGACACTTCTTTACAAAGTGACAATGTGGATTAGATATTTTTTAGTTATTTATACAATGGCTGTTCCGAAATCTCAGTGAGTTAAAATGTGTTATTTATTTATTAATTTAAGTATTTGCTCGTAGTTTAGCGCAATTATTTAAATCATACAAATTATATCAATGTCATCAAAATTGAAGACTATCAATGGGGCCTTTTGCGTGTAAACTGAATAATACTCGTTTTTATACTGACATATATACTGTAGCAAAGTTGTACATATTTTAAAAGAATCATTTAACACCATGACGACATCTGTAAATATATAAACCTGTCGCATCTACATGACTACGAATTTAATATTGTAAATTATTATACATATACCTGATCTTACCATTTTTCTAATACTTCTTACAGAATATACATTAAACATTTTTAATGGGTGTAATTTATTAAAATAAAAATATATATTAACGAATTATATTTTCCACATGAGCACCTACACCATTAACAGGCAGATTCACAAAACGGAATAGCGCTAACACCGTTTTTAATATTATCTATAACTCTGTTTCAAATTAAAACAGATTAACGAAATGAACTCAATTTGATGCTAATTAACTGTCTTTTTAACTCAAGTTAAAATAAACTTGTTTCGTACATTGAAAAGAGAGTTAAAAATGAAATAAAAAATGGTGTTAGCACTAATCCGCTTTATGAATCTGCCTGTTAAAGATTTGTATTTTGTGTAAATAAATAAAAATAAATATATCATCACGCCTTCTACCCATTACTGGGTGTGGCACTCTGCCGAAGCAGATCTCGGTAAGTGATATATTTTGCGCATGAAGTGCGGTTACCAGTCGTCAAATCACGGCCTCCAAAGATAGTTGTGGAGGAGCCACAGGGGTAGCTTTTGAAATTATGAAAATTGTTTGTCGCCTATGGGAATCGAACCAGGGTTCTCAGAATCCACAGGCCGACTTCATACCACTGAGCTTTGTGTGAAGAAATATATTTATTAAAAACTGTGTCGAGTACGGTTACAATTTAATAATAAGCATAAGATTTATGGACCATACAGAAAATATTTTTTACTAGTACAATTTAAGAAATAATCTCTACAAAGTCCTTATTTTATAAATAATATAAAAAAATATTGAAGCATCACAGCAATGACAATAAATTAATCAGTAGGATTCTGAACAACAATTAATATAAATTCTTTATCTGGAGCTACCATAATTTCATGTTTCTTTGATCGAATCCGTAAAAATGTCAACTCGTTCGTAGGATCCAGATCACGAACAACACTTCTTGCCTTGTCAGCTAACGAACTAATTAGTCCGGCATATTGCACAGTGGTTGAGTTGTCTAATGTTGTTTTGATCGGAATACCTGTAAGATAGAATCATTATGAATCACGTAGATTACAAGTGAATCAATAATTCACCTTCAGAATTTACGACGATTGTGCCAACCACACCTTTGTGTGACTGGATTCTTTTCATAGTTTCTTCTACTTCGCTCGACTGAAATATTGTTTAATTTTACATAATATTCGTAACAGAAATTTAAGTTACTTACCATGATGAGGAATTATCGAACAATCTTTCGGAACTAATTTTATTTGTGGTTACCTAAATGTCAAATTTTACACAAACGTGAAGTTTGATTCAGGATAACTTTGCCACTTGAAAACCATTTTGTTTGTGCATTAATTTTTCTTTCTAACCGGCAAATTTTAATTAATTATGATTGTAAACTATTTATTAAACGTTTTTATAAGTTAAATATTAATATTTCTGTATTGTTTTGTAGAAAATATGTTGAATTTTTTGCTATTATTTTGGCAACCATGATGTGCATATATCACACATGTTTGATGCAGTTAACCTAAAAATTTTAAAAGGAAAACAGAAATGAGTAGAAATAAAGAATTGCTGTCCAAAATAGGATTAAGAGTGGATGGGAGGAGACAAAATGAACTAAGAAGGATTCGTTGCAAGTTAGGGGTATTTACAGAACCAGATGGAAGTGCCTACCTAGAGCAAGGTTTAACCAAAGTTCTTGCCGCTGTTTATGGACCTCATCAGGTAAATAATAAACTTTTTTTTATATTAAACACGTAAAATAAACTATAATAATATTTAGGTACGTGGAAATCGCTCTAAAGCTCTTCACGATGCCGCCGTTGTAAACTGCCAGTTCAGCATGGCAGTATTTTCCACTGGCGAACGAAAACGAAGACCAAGAGGTGACAGAAAATCCACCGAATTATCAAATCACTTAAAACAAGCATTAATGGCTGCAGTGAAAACAGAACTCTACGCTTGGTCACAAATCGACGTTTACGTAGAGGTTCTTCACGCAGACGGAGGAATCTACCCAGCATGTGTAAACGCTGCCACTTTAGCTCTCATCGACGCTGGAATCCCTCTTCGCGAGTACGTCTGCGCTTGCACAGCGAGCTTAGCCAACGATGACGTGCCTCTAATTGATGTATCGTATCACGAGGAAATCATGGGCGGACCAACGTTAACAATCGCCGCTTTACCCATCTCTGGAAATATAGTATTAATGGAAATGTCAAGACGGTTTCATTTGGACCATTTACCAAAAGTGTTGGATAAAGCTTTGCAAGGATGTAAGGACATTCGAGAAATCTTAGATCAAGCTGTTAAGAATCACATTGCTGAGGTTGGGAGCTCCTCTGGATGGGATGTTATGGGAGATAAAACTAAGTAAGATTCTTATATGATTCTAATGTTAGCTATTGAAAATCAATAAATATTTTTCATAAGATTCGTAACATGTAAACAGTATGAATGTAGATGAATCTCATGAATTAATGTTCCGTAAAGTTTCAAGGATTCGTGTATATAATAATATCTTTATATTCATGATAAAACAACAAAAGTTGATGAAATACATTTTATAAATTATATCTAAAGATCAAAAATCTTAGAAAAATATACTGTTATTTATTACAGTAGACATCGTAATAGACGGATGTCGTGTGATTTAGTTGGCGGTGGCATCGGGGTGGCGTTCGAGAATCATCCCGACGCCTTGTCCTCCAGCGGCGCACGCTGCGATGAGCCCAAACTGGCCATCTTCGCGCACCAAGCGGTTGCATGTGTGCATAGCGAGCCGCACACCCGTTGCCGCGAACGGGTGACCAATGGACAGAGAACCGCCCCACAGGTTGAACTTGCTCAGATCTGGAGCCCCTATCTTGCTTGACCTGCCCATGTAGTTCTGGGCAAACCAGTCACTGTCCATCGCTTTGAAGTTGGCGAGGATTTGACCCTGTTCACACAGTTGTTACATATATAGTAGGGTCGTTGATGTTTTGAACTTGGTCAAAAAAATTTCGAAGCTTCGAATTTTTTGAAGTTTCGAATTCTCGAATTTTTTGCCGTTAAATTAACGCCATCTATCATCTCCAAACATGCTCATGCATAATTCGCGAAAAATCAATAACCCTAATATATAGCAGCACGAATCTTTGAAACATTGCATTCCTATCATTCTCTCACTTACGGCAAAAGCTTCGTGAACTTCCCAAACATCGATGTCCTTCACTGTGAGTCCAGCTTTCTCCAGGACTTTAGGAGTAGCATAAGTTGGTCCCAACAAGAGTTGATCCACGGGATCTTGTGATACGTAGACAAAATCGCGCAAATATGCTTTCGGTTTCAGTCCAAGTTCTTTGGCTTTGGCTTCAGTCATAATTAAACAAGCAGAAGCACCATCAGTCTAAACAAAATTCAATTAAAACTTATTCAGCTTGTATCCAAAATAAACTTACTAAGAAGGAAGCATTGGCAGCTGTTACAGTTCCATAAGGTTTGACGAAGGCTGGTTTCAATTTCGCGAGCTGTTCAGGTGTTGATACTCGAATTCCGTTATCTTTATCAACAGTTTTATCAACGCCCGACACCTAGATAAAACATTCATTTCAGCACAGAAACATAATTTAAACTCACAAGAAACTTACTTTAAATGGAACAATATCTGTGAAGTATCCTTTCTCCTGAGCTTGTTGAGCCATCTGGTGTGACCGTAGAGCATAATCATCTTGTTCTTTGCGAGTTGCACCGAAACTGGCTGCAAGTCTATCCGCTGAGTGTCCCATTGTCTCACCGGAAGAGAATTCAGCCACAGCAGGAAGCTACAAACAACTTATCAGTATATATAATAAATTTAAAAATAAACAAGTCGTACTTCAGGAACAAAATGACTTGGCCTCAAACTAGAAAGAAGTCCCAATCTCTGCTGAAGGGTCTTTGCTTTATTTGCTTTCAACATGAGGCTGCGCATTTTTCTGTTGTGTCTGATTGGCACGTCGGACATGAATTCTACTCCGCCGGCGACGATGACGTCATATACCCCGCAAGCAATTAAACCAATACCTACAGAATCAACAGAGTAAGTATTTTACCTATCATGAAATATTTAGAGGGTTGAAATGAATGATGAATGTAGATGGTACCTGTCGTGATGGCTTGGTTGGAGGAGATGCAAGCCATTGTGACTGTATGAGCAGGAGTTTTATCACTAAAACCAGCTGCAATTGCAGCTTCTCTGCCAATGTTGGATGTCTTTACTTCCTGGATAACTGTTCCATAGACAATATAATCTACAATTTCACGAGGGATTCCTGTTTTCTTAACGAGTCCTCTGAAATCATACATTCACTTTAACTACATTCATCATTTTTGAAAACATACATTCATAATTTTATTAATCAGTCTTACAATAATGCGTGTCTGGCCAAGTCGTGAGGCATAAGTCTAGAGTAGTCTGTCCCAGACATAAGAAAAGGCGTTCGGATTCCATCTACAAATACTATGTTTTTGCCAGTTTTGTCGGCCACTGATTTTTTCGCATTTAAAGCAGATCCAACAGATAGTGATCGAACGCAAGCTAGTTAAAAAGAATTTCATTAAGTAATAGGACTTTATAATAGAAATGAACTTTGATCAGCTGTCATTTTAACATTTATTATTAAGTAATATCTTGTAGTTCACCTACCATATTGCTTCTGTCCAAGTCCTAAGGCCAAGGGACTCTTAGCGATACTTCTTGCAAAATAGGTGGCCATGATTTGGATTATTAACTAAAATATTAACAAAACACTGTAAGTGGACCGATTCCCTTTGATGCAAACCCACTTACCTTGCTGTTGCACTTTAGCCTTCTACTATAGCGCACTAAATTGTGTGCAATATTCGAACTAGCATTTTATAGACAGTCAGAAGTTCTCAAACTACGCTGAGATCATAAACGAACATTGCAACTGAGTATTAGCTCCTAGGATAATCATACTCTGGTTACAGCGATTCAAAATTATAAGATCAATTTGTTTAGAAAACTCTGCTTAATAAATATAAAATTATATTTTTAATTTAACATTATAGCTTTTGATTAACTAAGTGCTATTAGTAATATTACAATACTGTAAAAATTTATTATTTATTTATAAGGTAAAATCTTTGCCCTTTGATCCCAGTACAATGTAAATATAAATTCGTCAGGTGCAAAAGTTCAAAGTCGATATAATTATATCTACATTTTTTTTATATCAATATTCTAAATATGGGGTGGCTAGCTCAGTGGTATGCAGTCGGCCTGAGGATTCCCACAAGCGACAAACAATTTTCATAATTTTAAAAGCTACCCCTGTGGCTCCTCCACCACTAACATCTTTGGGGGCCGTGATTTGACGACTGGTAAACGCACTTCACGCGCAAAACATATCACTTACCGAGATCTGCTTCGGCAGAGTGCCACACCCAGTAATGGGCAGAAGGCGTGATGATATATTTATTTTATTTATAATATTCTAAATTAGTGCAAGTAATTGTTTTGAAAAATAGTCATTTTTGTGTTGTTAATTTTTATCGGCACACTATCTCTCATTTGTGTCTAGCAGGTTGCTGTTATTTATTAAATATTCTTCTTAATCGATTACTTATGTTCATAGTGTTTAAATTAGTTTATAAATCAATTCCAGAGAATTTTTCCATTTCCGTTTACAGAGAGATTTGTTACGCCTATCGGAAATGTAAGAAGCGAAATTGGCCAAATTAATTATTGACTAACAAGTAATATGCTTCTTTTACTGTATTTGGAAACTAAATTTTGTAACAATAAAGTAGAATATTTATTACAATATATTTAAATAATAATATGAATAATATTTGTATTTGTTTAAATTAAATTAAATGTAAAATTTCAGCCACGAGTGTCCGAAGGGTGCATGTGAGCATGCGCTGTCCATATAAGTTCGGTGGTGGATTTAACTTCGATTTCACCCCCAGGGCATATTTATCGCATCCAGTTTCGTATCCGGTGCGAAACAGTTATGTATCTTCTATATTTTGCCAGTGTTCTCATTGCAAATATGCGTAAGTATTTACAATATATTTTAATCCTTTATAATATATGCGTAAAATTTACTTCATTGTTAATTATGGAATAATTTTGTTTTCTTTACATAAAATGATCTACATAGTTCATTTAGCGATGGAAATATAAGTTTTCCTTGCATGTCCACCTAAAAATGCAATATATATTTTCCTTTGTTAAATTATTTTAAATTATATTGTTTCAAATTAAATATATGCACAATAAAATTATTACTTGTATTTGTAATATTTTATTCTAAACTTGTATTTAATTTTTTTCATATTTGAAACTATGAATTACTGTCATATTTACTGTTTTTAGTTTGTTTTTAAATAAATAGTAAAACGCTAGTATGAAAAATGAAATATGCAAGTGCGTCTAGTATGAAAAAATAACATTAATTTCAATCCAGCCCTGCTGAACAATTAAGCGTACTTGAATTAATAATCACATGTGTTTCTTAATAATTCATATGCAATTAATACAATAGCATTTCTTGAAGAAACCGATATTTAGGCGCACGTGCTCAAGTTAGGTCATAAATGCTCACACATACATTTAGAGGCTGCAATGATGTTTATATTTAGTTCTCGTCAACGTCGTTCCTTTGAAACCACACACATTTTCCATCAGGTTAGCCATGGATGATGATCAGTCCTTTGATCATTCCCCATGCTTTCATTTCATTAGCGATTGAAAGATATTTCATTATATTGGTACGGTTATTCAAATGTAAACATTTTTATTTCATATTTTCAAAATACGTGCTAACACTTTTTTAGAAGAACATAATATCACGCTATGTCTCATGAAATAGGGTGGTACGAACCATTTACAGGCAGATTCATAAAGCGGATTAGCGCTAACACCATTTTTATTTTGTTTTTAACTATCTTTTCAATGTACGATATAAGTTTATTTTAACTTGAGTTAAAAAGAGAGTTAATTAGCATAACATTTAGTTCATTTCTTAAATCTGTTTTAATTTGAAACAAAGTTATAGATAATATTAAAAACGGTGTTAGCGCTAACCCGTTTTATGAATCTGCCTGTTAAGTGTTTTCACTTCATTCACATTAATAATTCCTTTTATACAACCTCGTCTCTTTTTTCGTTCACGCAACAAACCTTCATTTATTCCTAAATCCACACAATCTTTCCATATAAAACATTTAATTACACTGACTCAGTTTCTTCTAAAACGCAATACATGAAATACTTAATAATAAATCACGTATGTGAATCCAAAAGGTCGATCTACATATCAATAATTTTCAGTAAATGGCATCACCGCTGTCCAGATAAACTTTGTGCGAGTCCCAGGAGCAGTAAGGAATAATTCCGGTACCGCTTCAGTCCTGGATTGCGATTACACAGTTCGTCCAGACGATGAAGGACTCGTCGTGAAGTGGTTCCACAACGGTGGGCCTCATCCCGTGTATCAGTGGATCCCTCCTAAAAAACCTCAGGCTCTTGGAATTCTAAAGAACAGACTTGATCTATCGTTCAAAATAAGTAACGATCCTAAAATGGCGTACAGAGCACTGAGAATTATCAATCCAACTACTGATATTGCTGGAGATTATAAATGCTTTGTTTCCACATTTACTGATGAAGATTTCAGCTCGAAATATATGATTGTATTTGGTTAGTATTTGTTTCTATTATAAGATTGTTTTTTTTTTTAATTAAAATATATTTTGCAGAACCAGAAGAAAAATTGGCAATGTATTTAGGAGTACCAATAAATGATCAAGTTAACTTTACTTGTATTGCGAATGGCGTTTATCCAGAACCAAAAGTTATTATGTACAAGAATACAGAAGATCGCGTTACTTATGAACCTAAGTAAGTATAGCATAATAAAAAATTAGTGACGGAAATATAAAACAAATGATATAAATGTAGGAGCATTATGGACGTAGCAGAATGGACAAAGAGCAGACACCAGAGCGGTAAATACGATCTCTCCATCGTGGTGTCCTCGCCAATAGACGAACTGATTCCTGGTGAAATAATCGATTGTGAGCTGCGGATCCCGGGCACCGGCTACGTCAAGAAGAAGAGCATCATCTACTACCCGCCGCTGGAGAAGAACACCAGTAAGATAAGGTATTGTACTCGTTAAATATTCACTAATTCTGTTTGCCATTCAGGTGCGTCGGTTTTGTCTTTGGTTCACATCGTACTTGTCATCACAGTCTGGATTGTAATATTCATCTGACTGCTCGTCTACAGGCGAAATGTAGTGGTTCATGAATAGGATAATATTGTAGTTAGGTACATGTAAATCATAAATTCATTTCTATTGTACATGTCGAATTTTACAATTTTATATGTATTATCTGTAGAAGCGTTAAAATATGTTTGTTGTACTTTGTGTTTATTGAAATGTGAATATGTAAAATAATCTATACTATTATTTATTTATGTGTGGGGCGATTAAATTTTCTTTTATTTTGAACATTCTTCTCATAATAAATATTTCAAGAGAGGTTAAATATTTTTTTTCTTTTTTTGGGAAAATGATTAAAAAAGTTTGAGTATTTTTTTAATTGAAGAGGGCAGTTTTAAAAGGATTCAAGGTTTTTGTTTCTTGGAAAGATGGTTGTTTTAAATACGATTTGTGATATTTGTTGGGAAAGGTGGTGCATCAGGATGAAAATGTTTGATGATGAATGATTATTTGATGAATCTGATAAGTGGATGTTCTGTGAATGTTCCAATGAGAAAAGAAGTTATACATACGTACAATTCAAAAATATTATTAGTAATATTTGCAGTTAGTTTGAATATATACGTTTAGTTTTATCAATCGCGATCTTACGTTGTAGCTATTTAATTTAATTACCTTTAATTGGCCAAAATATGAAATATTCTTTTATGTTGAGTATTTTTGATGTTATAAATATTTATTTAACGTTTTAAAAGTAACTGCTAATTATAGAGATGTTATAATTAAAACATTTTATTAGGAATTTGTGAAAAAAAATAACACATATTTTACATATGTTTGTAAAATCAATAACAATAATAAAATAATTATTTATAGTAATATCAAAAGTAAAATTATAAATATTGTATTTGCAGTGTATATTTCTATTCTTGTATCGTTCAAGGTAACATTTATAAATTTTAGTTAGAATTCTTTCCCAATTAGTGAGTAATGAATCCAGTCGAAACCTGCAAACACGTAACACCGCTCGGGCTAGCATTGTCTATCTCTCTCTAGCACATTGTAGTCATTGGAATGATTGCGCAAGACTCGTCACTTGCCACGAAATCTTTGTTGTGTATAGACGTAGAATCGCGCTTCGTACTTTTGCATTCCTAAAACTTATCCTCCGAACACGCTAGTGCCTTCACGTGGGGGCCCAACATACTTTCAACATACATTATACATTAGGCAAGTTTTAATTAGCGTATCGCGAACCGGGTGGGGCGAGACCCTCGCGAGCAAGGTCGTAGTTTGGTTCCGGTCGCCCAGCTAGAGAGTATTCTGCCGATGACTGCGGGGGCGGCGTCGCCAAATCCCCCCGTTAGGGTGTGTCCATGGTATCCTGGAGAGTCCTAGAGGCTTCGCTTCCCCCGAGCACTGCGAATACTTTCCCTACGACCCGGGTAGATTCAGTAGGCGGAAACCGAAAGGTCGTGCTCACGGAATATAGGCAGCGTTATTGTGATAAAGGCAAGCAACACTTCCGGTTGCTTTGTCGTAGATTCATTGCGCGTAATTAGTTATTCGTACACAAAAACTTAGGTAGGGAAAAGGCAAGAAAAGAAGTGAAGAATAAAATAAGAACCTAATTATTTCTACATAATATTAATTATTTGTTTCATAGACTGTAGAAAAACAATTGCCCCGTGTTGGTCGAAAACGCAGCCACCTAGATTATTAAGAAGTCGGCCTGTGGATCCTGAGAACCCTGGTTCGATTCCCACAGGCGACAAACAATTTTCATAATTTAAAAACTACCCCTGTGGCTCCTCCACCACTAACATCTTTGGGGGTCGTGATTTTACGACTGGTAACCGCACTTTACGCACAAAATATATCACTTACCGAGATCTGCTTCGACAGAGTGCCAGTACCCAGTAATGGGTAGAAGGCGTGATGATAAAATTATCTTCTAAAATTTAATCTAAATAATTATTTCAGAAAATAAAATCAACATTCCTTACTTATTTTACAGCCTGTATATTGTGCCTAATATTTACTTTTGCTTAGCTATAGTAAATATTTATTGTTTCAATTGACAAAGAAGCTAAACTCTGCTACATCAATAATTGCAGCATGTTACAAATTATGTAAGAATTACTAAATTAAAGCAAATATTATTCAACCATGTATTTATTTTTATTATTTTGTTATTGTACCAAACTATTTGAATATTACTACAAAGAACGAAAGTAGTAATAATAACGTTTTATTTTAATGAAATATAAATAAATTACAAGAATATTTTATAAATATTTACTTCTAAAGTAAAAATAAAAATAAATACTAACAAATATCTCTAATGAAATAAGTAGAGGAGGTATTTACTGCTCGGTTAGAGGAAGTTTCAACTCTTCCATGAGATCATTCCTAGATGTTTCCACGATTTGTTTTCTCATTGCAACAAGTTGCTTCATATATGCTTTAGGGCTGTAGTGTCTATATGTATTGCTTCTGAACATACCTTCTTTCCTTGGTAAACTACCATAATCAGAGGCGGAGTGAGTCGTTTCTAAACTTGAGTACTCATTCGGACAATACTTCCACTCACTATCACTGGAAAATGGTTGAGAAAACTTGTGAAATTTGCGTCTTTCGTCTTCGCGCGATTTGTGCTCTACTAGCTTAACACACTGCTCTAGTTTGTTACACGATGATTTCACAATTTGTTCCAAGAGATCGGAATTGGTTACTTCAAGCAAAGAAGAGGGTCCACCTCGCGAACAAGTCTGTGAAGAAGCATCGTGGTATGGTGAATATGTTTGTACGTAACATTCTTTTGTATCCAAATCATTTTGAAGACTTGTAAGTTTTTGTTTCACTATAACTGTTCGTTTATTCCTTAATTCTTCTGACTTTTCTACTTGTTTTGCTACAGAGTTAAGTTTAGTTAACAGACATGAAGCTTCATCCATAAAGTTCTGTAAAACATCTAACATGTCTCTACGTTTTAATTTCGGAGAAAAACCTACTTTTTTATTTAATACTACTGATGAATCTGTATCAGAATCTTCACTTGATTGTCTTGGTTTTATTTTAGAATGATTTAAAACAAAACATTTAGATTTAAATGATTCTAATGTTTGTAGAGGTTTTACAGATGATGGTGTGGGTTTCTTTTTATGTAACACTGAACAAGTTTCATTGAATTCGTTGATTTTTCTGATTTCCGCAGCACAAATCACTGGAATTGTGATTTTGTGAATTGTTTCAGCTACTGGTGGAACTACAGAACTATCTGCCACGCAATATTCTGCAGAGTCTGTTGCAAAATATTCATTCTGGAAGAACTTGTCTGGAAATTTATCCACGTTAGCCTGAGTGACTATTTTGTCTTCTGTTGTTGAAGCTGATTTTGTTGATTGCTTCTGAACAGTGTTTTGTTCGAGTGAGTTGTGATTGCTGATCAAATCCGGTGTGGAATATTGTACATTTTGGTGTGACAAATCTTCTAAACTATCATCTGAAATTTCTTCTTTTTGTGACGGATAATTATGTGATACATTTATATTTACAGACGAAGTATAAATTGGCTGTGAATAGGAATGAATTGCAACTGGTGGACTACTTAAATATTTCGTGAATGATACACTTTGATTTTTCGATGGTTCTTCAGTTTGCGATGAACAAGATCTAGTTAATTTTATAGTCTTGTTATAGTTTTCTACCCGACAGTTAACGCCAATTGTTTGAACTTGAGTTACAGCTGAAACGTGTGCATCTTTAACTTTCAGTAAAGCAATATTGATATCTTGCACATCTGTCGATTTTTCTTTTACACGAACCGTTGATTGGTCTTCCGTTTGTGTCTCTGAATGTACTTTTCTCTTGCTGGCTCTCAGAGCTCTTTGTGTTAGTTCTTGTAGTCTCATTCTTGCGCTACTACAAAGATTTTGTCTTGGTAGTGGAAGAGAAGGCTCAGGACCCATAGATTTATCTTCAGCAGATTTGTGTGCTTCTTTTTTCTTCACTTGTTGGGAATAAAGTCGTTGAGTTACTGCAGCAACGACTTCAGAGCGTCTGTGAACACGTCTTGTTTGAATTGGATTCTTTCTTGGGGTAGATTTTCCACTGGATTCTGAAATACTGCCAGATCTGGAAGAATTTTCTCCAGCTCTATCAGTTTTCGCCAAGTTTTCAGTGGATTCTCTAATAGAAGATCTTCTATTTTTATGTACGGTTGTTAAAGAATGTGCTGGCAAAGTCTCTTGTGATCCAAAATCTCTTTTTAATTTACCAGTAATTGATTTAGGGAAATCTACACTGTAAGTTCTACTTAGTTGAATAGATTTGACTGATTTTGGTTTAACTGTACTGGTAATGTCTATCACTGGAATAAGTTTATCAGTTTTTGTGTAACTTGAGTCTGAAGGCGGACTGGACACTTGTGAAAGATTTTCTTTCAGTTTGTAGTCATCGCTCTTGTTTTCTTCGGCTTCTTGTTTACCACTTGGTTCAATCAGCGTGTCAGATGATTCCAAGTCGTCAGTTTCTGCTTGGGATAATGCGCTTTCTTCATCGGTGCCCTCAACTATTTCTTCATTTGGTTTGAGCGGATCTGTCATTGCTAGATCCGGCTCTATGTCTGTGACTGCAGTCTGCGCTGGCGATACTTGCTGGAATTAAAAAATATATATATTAGCACGAACTATTCCCTCAATTTTTATTTATTATCAGGAGCGTGGCAACTACTATATGTGCTGTTTCAATCATGCAGAGCCCACCAGCCTCTACGATCTTACAAGAGAGAAGAATATATTTTTTTCCGGGGTGATAACTGTTTGGAAAAAGTTTAGGAATTTCTTTAGACAAGATGGTTACTTTAAAAATATTTTATTAATTTTTTTTTTGAATGATAAGAAATATTTTTTTTTATCGATAATTTAATATTGATTAAAATTACCAATGTCACTTCACCCATTTTTAAAACATAAAATTATGAGATGGTTTTAAAATAAATTTAATAATATAAAATATAAAAATAAATATATCATCACACCTTTTACCCATGATTGGGTGTGGCACTCTGCCAAAGCAGGTCTCGGTATAGTGATATATTCTTGCGCGTGAAGTGCGATTATCAGCCGTCAAATCACAGCCCCCAACAACGTTAGTGGTGGCGAAGCCTCAAGGGTAATTTTAAATAAATATATCATCATACCTTTTACCCATGACTGGGTGTGGCACTCTGCCAGAGCAGATCTTGGTAAGTGATATATTTAAAATTATGAGATGGTCTTACAATAAATTAAAAATTTAATAATGTGTAAATGAATATGATTGTTATTTGTTATAGTAGAGTAGGCCAGTGCTAACTACGCCACTGTCTACTAGGATTTAACTGTGATATTGAATTTACCTGTAAAATGAGTAATTCTTTCAGCCTGTATATTTCCGCCCGGAGTTCCCGAATAAGTTTCTCTTTAGCATCCTCGTTGACGACGGGCCTGTTCACAATTTGTTTAGCTCTTTGTCCAAATCTCAGCGTGTTCACTGTCTCACTGTAGCAGGCACTGGAAGGGGAAATAGCTGTAAGAAAACAATGTTCGAACTAACATTTATGTTTGATGTACACTGCATCGATAACAAAGCTACAGATTACCAGTTTAACTGCGTCCTTTTGCATGCGGCATTAACCAAGTAAACACTCTGTTAGGTTCGTGTAAAAATAGAACGAGGGTACTTACTTGCTATCATAACAGTCTTGGAATTACCACCCAGGGTTTCTTTTAACAGCCATGTTAGTACTGAGTCTCGGTAGGGCACGAAGCGTTTACGAGGGTTCCTCGACACTCGTCCTGACTGCTCCGCTGAAAACGTTTATTATTTATTTACTTATTACAGAAATTTCATTGCAATTACAAAAGCTTTTAATAAAATCCCAACCACTCAGACACAGTTATATTTTTTATTTGAATTCACGAACTTTTACTTGTCATTATGGATTTAATCGGGCGCACAGTTGAAACATTTATAAATGTCTTACAAGAATGTGTTTATAAAGTATGCATGGAATAAATATTAATCACTCATATACGAATAGAAAATTATTTGCACATTTGCGGCATTTACTTAACTATGTTTGTACGGTATCGAATACAGAATTGCTTTTATAACTACTAAGGTTTATTTAAACATTTTTGAAAACATGAATTAGATAAATCAGACTAAACCAAAATTAGGATTAGGTAAAATTATTCTGTAAATCCGACTGGTAAATTGATTCTTGCTTACCCAGAGCGCAGATGACATTTCCGAGGGCGACAAGAGACCTATTGATGTTAGCTCCTTCTTTGAGTCTAGAAGCAGCGCTGTGGCTGGCGCGTTCGCTGCCAGCCAAGTCCACTAGGTGCAACCTGGTGCTACCGCAGGATACCGTCAACACAGAGTGGCTACGACTCGAGCGTCGGTTCGTGGACGTCGCCGCGACCCGACGGTTGCTGTTGCCTGTCCACAACCACCCTTGGAGATGCTCAGTGGTTGATACTACATGTTCTGTTAGACCTAGTGCAGATTTATAAAAATAAATAAATATATCATCACGCCTTCTACCCATTACTAGGTGTGGCACACTACTGTAGTAGATATCGGTGATATATTTTGTGAAGTGCAGTTACCAGCCATCAAATCACGGCCCTCAAAGATGTGGAGTAATTTTCATGTGAAGAAAATTGTTTATATCATTGCAGATTTATTTATTTCGAGAAATGTTAAATGTTCCCTTGTTTTTTAATGGAAAATTCAATAAATAAAGTATATAAACTACTTCATTTTTTACTATTTTTAATTCAGATATTTTTGTTGTTAAATAATTTTTAAAAGTTTGACAGAGAAAATTATACAATGGCAGATATTTTGTTATTTTGATGTAAAATGTTAGTCCAATATAAAATAATTAATGTATGCTTCAATATTTTGTTAAGGATGACATTACATTATTCTTCAATACATAAATTTATAAAGAGGACAAAATTTGAAGTTAATTAATTTCAATTTTATTCCTGCATGAAATGAGTGTTTTTAGATATAGTTATATTCTTACAGGCAGATTCAATCCATGAAAACAAGTTTCTTTTAACTTAGGTTAAAAAAAGTATTAATTAGCATCAAATTTAATTCATTCCATAAAACTGCTTTAATTTGAAACAGAGTTATAAATTATATCAAAAACGGTGTTAGCGCTAATCCGTTTTATGAATCTGCCTGTTAGTTGTTTTCGTGAATAAGTTGACAAGAAAACTGAATAAATGAATATATAATAATAAGTGTGTCTTACCTTGGACGTAGGGCCCCCTTTTCGGATGCTCCCTCACCTTGAGGCTCTTGCCATAACAATTCGTCGTCAACAAATCTTGAACCCGTTCATTATAGATCTCCAGATAACTGCAACACCAACATAACACCCTTGACTCAGCACACACGTTCACGCAACAAAAGAATGCCAACAGGAAGACACCGCCACTGGCAAGGGATGAAGAAGTCTGAGGATTATGCGCGCTGAAGTAATTGCTTGTTTCCACCCTGCGCTCTGCACCCCCGCATCAACTTTCTCATCCCCAGCCCTACTCGACAAAATGTGCGATTTGTCACGCTATATTTTATTTGTCTACAAACTGTGGAAAAGTGATTCTTTGTTTGGCGTTGCTGACGTAAAGTTTAATCGTTACATTTAAAACTAGTCGAAGGAAACCCCGATAATACTACTACTAAAAATTATAAAAAATTACCGACGAAAAATAAGAAAGGGAAGAGTGGTCATATGAAATTGGCAACTACCGAAAATAGTATTAACGAAAATAATAAAAATATTATTATTATAAAAATATTAATATAAAAAAGCGAAAACAAAAAGACAGAAATTGCAGAAAATGAGGTAAATAATGTTAGGGAAATAAAATAAATTAAGAAAAAATTTACCCATTACTGGGTGTGGCACTCTGCCGTAGCAGATCTCGGTAAGTGATATATTTATGCGCGTAAATTGCGGTTACCAACCGTCAAATCATGGCCCCCAAATATGTTAGTGGTGAGGGAGCCACAGGGGTAATTTTAAATTGGAGAAAATGTTTGTCGGCTATGGGGACCGAACCAGGGTTCTTAGGATCCACAGGCCGACTCAATACCACTGACCCACTACCCCATAACAACAAGAAAAATATAAATAAATAAATAAATATATCATCACGCCTTTTACCCATCACTGAGTGTGGCACTCTGCCGAAGCAGATATCGGTAAGTGATATATTTATGCGCGTGGTTACCAGACGTCAAATCACGGCCCCTAAAGATGTAAGTGGTGGGAGAGCCACAGGGGTAATTTTAAATTGGTGAAAATGTTTGCCGGCTGTGAGGATCGAACCAGGGTTCTTAGGATCCACAGGCTGACTCGATACCACTCAGCCACTACCCCATAACAAGAAAAATAAGGACAGTAAATTATAAAAGCCTATGAATTTAAGAACCCGGGTTCGATTCCCACAGCCGATAAACAATTCTCATCATATTAAAACTACCTCTATGGCTCCGTTTCCATAATATCTTTGGTGACATTGATTGGACGGCTGGCAGAAGAAAAGTTTGACGATAAAATAAAAATGTTAGCCCCGGGATGTACAGTAATTAAATCTGATAAATATAATAAATTATTTGTAGGTGTTGACACCATTTTTTGTCCTTATTACAAAAGAATATAAATCTATTTGTATTATATTGCAGTAAAAATAAAAATACTCGTCCTATCGTGACAAAAAAACATTTCAAATCGCAACAAAAACTTAATAAAAGCGTCAGTCGTGCAAAAAATAGGTTTCTTATATTTCCAGTAATATTGGTAATAGAAAAGATTTATACACACTATAATAGTTATATGTTTTCCAAACAAAATGATAGGTACAAATGTTGCTCATATGTGTAATAAGATCGCAAAATCTCTTTCTATTTTTGTCGCATATGAATAATAAATACGCAGTTTTATCCGCAAAACGAATAATTTCAAAGTTTAAACCACACTACAAAAACTCATTAAATATTTTATGTTTATTTCTTTTGCCCATTTAAAGTTAACAACCACGACTTGAGCTATAAGTGTGAGGGTTGTAAAGGGTGTGAAACACGATGGCACGGATGGATCGAACCCCAAGGTCGAGGGTGTGTCAGAGATGCGAACGTTATCAGGAAACATGTAACGTGGAGTTCCCACATTGTGATACATCTACTCACGCATGCCAACAAAGCGAAACATATGTCACTAAATAATTGTGCTAACTTTCATGTAAAGCTATGTAGATACAAGAAACTTTTAAATTGCTTCATGACCAGGACTCATTCTACTTTATTTCAACTTTAAAACAAACACTTTTACATTTTCAGTCAAGGACAAACATCTATTCCTTCACGAAAACATGCTAAAAATTAAACAATAGCTATTTACATAAAAAGTGCGCGAATGGTGCAAATGTACAATGCTTTTTGTAACGAGCAAAAATTATATAATCGACAATTTATTAAATTTGAAGCGTGAATTTATATTGACAGTTAAGTATGCCATGAATTGACATTTGCTATTTGAAAACAAATTGTTTATTTTTTCTCGTAAAGTTTGTTAAAATATATCTGATTGATGGCGTTATAAGCTAATGTCTCTACTTCTTTTATAAATTCCTTAAAATGTGTGAATATAAGTACAATAGGATGTGGGCACTCACGTGACACTGTGACGTTTTGTGACGTAAAAACAGCTGTTCGGGCAAAGATCACTGCGCCATCTACAAAATGAATTATTTTTTTAGGACGAGATTTGAAAAGAACGGTTCATTTCAAATCTTGTTGGGCTGCGATCACTGCGCCACCTACAAAATGATCTTTGCCCGAACAGCTGTTTTTACGTCACAAAACATCACAGTGTCACGTGAGTGCCCGCATCCTATAGTCAAAATCCAGAACCATAAAAATGGGTGTTTTTTCAATTACTTTCCATCGGTTTCCAAGGTAATGTAAAACTTATTTTAAATGATGCAAGTACAAAAAATTTATTACTTGCAAAAATGAGTACAATATCGTGAAGATATATTTATTTTGAACTTGACGTCAACTGTATCTATTTCTGTTTTGAAACGCAGGAGTAAACTAATAAGAAGAGGGTGTAGAAAACAAAAGCAGTGCAAGATAAATGCGAATTAATTAAAATTCCTCTTACCTGACAGAGGTGCGCATTTCCTTTATTTCATCTTCCGTCACAGAAGACTGAAAATATTTGAAGATATTTTCGCACAATCTTGGAGTGAGGCCAGGTTCATCCTTCAAACCACAGGAAAAAACAAACATAAATAATACCTAATTAATGCAAAACTACTGTATACTTCATGCCTTATTCATTAGTTTAATTAGATCAAACGATTTTATAAATAATTTGTTTAAAATTAACTGCCACATCACACCATGTTATTTCATCAAATGGGGTAGCGCGCACCCTTGAAACATAACACTTTTCACCACATTCATCTTGCAATTTATCTCTCAAGTTCATCTCATATTTCTTCACCATTCACTCTCAATTTCACCAATCTTTCATTCGACATAGATTCCACATTATATAAATAAACCTTTATGGGGTGGCTAGCTCAGTGGTATGAAGTCGGCCTGTGGATCCTGAAAACCCTGATTCGATTCCCACAGACGACAAACAATTTTCATAATTTCAAAAACTACCCCTGTGGCTCCTCCACTACTAACATCTTTGGGGGCCGGGATTTGACGACTGGTAACCGCACTTCACGCGCAAAAATATATCACTTACCGAGATCTGCTTCGGCAGAATGCCACACCCAGTAATGGGTAGAAGGCGTGATGATATATTTATTTTTATATAGTAAATCAAACAAACTTTCAAATATATCCATCAAATTATTACACTTTTCGTTTCACCAATCTTTCATCAACATATGTTCCACCCTTATAAATATTTATTCTTCTCAATCTCACACCCCTCATTCGCTAAACACTATCTACCTGAAGGCCCATCATGGTATAAGTTTTTCCTGTTGAACTTTGACCGTAAGCGAGAACACAGGCATTGTATCGCTTTGCTAAAGCAGTTGAAACTTCTTCATCGATCATTGCAAAGATCTAAATTATGATTTATATTAGAAAAGTAATCTTTCTTAATGATAATCAAATCTAGACTCACTTCATCTTGTGTCGAGTATTGTGTATAACAATAATCAAATGCAAATTTTCTAGTACGCTCTCTGCTGTCGCCTGCATGATGCATGGGAACCTTTGAAATATGAGAGAATAAATTGAGGTTATCTTTAAGATTCTGTTCGATGTTTAATGTTTTCATCGAGCAAAATCGTGAACTTTATGTTATTTTGTATCTTACTTTTAAGTTCGTGACTGCAACAACACCATTCTCTACTGAAATTGCTGCCTGTGATCGCATTTCAGTTTCTCTGAAAAAAGTCACATGCAATAGTTTGGGACATGTATACTTATGTCAAAAAATATTTTACAGATATCACGACCACCTGCCAAATGAACTTCAAGTGTTTGAATCTACCTTCTGTAGTTTATATTTAGATTTGTAAGAAGTAAAAAGCATTGAATTACTTTTTGTAAGTTTTGAAAATTCTCTGCGTGCTTACATGCATTCCGTTCGTCTGCATGTTTTGCTTGTCTGCTGCGAACGGACTAACTATTATTTCAGGAATTCTCCTACGTTCATATTAGTAAAAATTCATCAAATACTTGCCATTTTTACTAACAATATTTATAATTTAAAATAATTACAACAATTTTCATCTTAAAAATATGTAAGGATTTTTTTTTTTTGGTAAAGTGACAGTCTGAAACGTGTTCAAGATTCTCTAGGAAAGAAATTATGAATGTGGATGAAGTGTAGTTCGTCGGGACAAAAATATTCGTCGAATATTAATTTCAGGATGCATTTAATGAATTTACAAAACGGTTCAGGATTATGACTGTTTTTAAATGTTTGAAAATATGATAATCAAGGACTTTTTGGGCAGATGACAGTATGAAAAAGGTTTTTTAAGGAAGAAATTATAAATGTGGATGAAGTGAGGTGTGCCAAGAAAAGAATGTTTGTCCAAGATTAATAATTGGATGAATTTAATGAATATTCAAAAGGTTCAGATTTTTTTTGGGAAAATGGCAGTCTGGAAATATTTCTAGATTTTCTTAAGGGAAGAAGGTCGCTTTAAAATACAGGATTTTTTTTTATTAAGATGACAGTATGAATAAGAATCAGGATTTTAAAAAAATAATATTACATTCTTAAAAATCATCTAGGATTTTTTTTTTGAGATGATACTAATCTGAAAAAATGTTAAGATATTGATATAGTTATTTATGCACAACCGGGCCGAAAAGCATGTGTTTTAACCCTAAAAAGCGGGCTTAAACACTTCTTATTATTATTATTTCTATGGATACATAAATGTTGTAGGTGGCACAGTGGTTATCGTGTCGGCCTGTGGATCCTGAGAACCCAGGTTCGATTCCCACTGCCGACAAACATTTTCACCACAATAATACTACTTCTGTGGCTCCCCCACCACTAACATCTTTGGGGGTCGTGATTTGACGGCTAGTAACTGCACTTCACGCGCAAAAATATATCACTTACCGAGATCTGCTTCGGAAGAGTGCCACACCCAGTAATGGGTAGAAGGCGTGATGATATATTTATTTATTTATTTTTACATAAATAAAATGACAATTTTTGTTTATTGTGAATACTTGATTCTGCAAAATGTCATTTTGACATCTAACCTATTTACATATTTTAATCTTTTGAACATATAATTAAATGTTATTTTGTTGTGTATAAAATATTGTATGTACCACGGGTGAAATTAGCGTTTCTGACCCTGAACATGTTATTAACCCTCGGCGCTTTGCGCCTCATGCTAATAATCATAAATAATTTTATTTACCCATAGAAATTATTTTTTTTGGCCTTAGGGCCAAAAACAATTGTTTAAGCCCACTTTTTAGGGCTAAAACACATGAATTTCGGTCCGGTTGTACATAAAAGTAATTTTTAACGATATTCGACAACACACATGACAGATTTGTTTTGAAGAACTGTATAAATACTGGAATAAATGTATAGCTTCCAAACGGAAGTAGTTTATACATGAAGTATTTATGTCAATAATAAAATGTTTAGAACGGTTTCCGCAGAAGCTAGTGAAAAATATCTGAAAGACAAAGAACTCCTGCCTGTCATTCATGAATCCACGCAGTATATAAATGTACGCAAGCATTTCTACAAGAACATATATAAATCGTGTTAATGTGTAGGTGCTCGTTTAATAGTCGACTGCGTTGACTTGTCTCTTGTCTACGTTCTCGCTGTCGTTCTCGTTCTCGTCTCAGGTGCCTTTGTGCGTGTGCGTGTGTGTGTGTGTTTTATGTGAGCGGAAACGCGGTTTAAAAATAGCGGCGGAGATGCAAGAAGTCACGAAGGAAATAGACGCACAGGGCGCCCGAGCCCGACGCGACGCCGACTCACATATGTTTATGTTTTGGTTCGCAGGGACGCCATTGAATGACTTTTTTACCGTCGTGTTTTACTTTTTTTCACAGTTAAAAGAGTCTGAAGTATTTCACCGATGTGGTTCAATAATTATCGTCTGTGCTCTATCAATTATTTTGACTCTAAACTTCATTAACGGATAATTAATAATTAAATTATAACAGGGGTGATTTTTACGCAATGGAAATTTTTTGGGAATGTTGAACTAACTCTACTAGAATAGTTGTGTATTAAGGGTGAAAACAGGCGTTTCTGGCCCATTGCATGATTATTAGCACGAGGCGCAAAACGCCGACGGCTAATAACATGCTCAGGGTCAGAAACGCTAATTTCACCCGTGGTACATACAATATTTTATGCACAACAAAATAACATTTTTGTACTCGCATCATTCAAAATAAAGTTTACATTACCTTGGAAACCGATGGAAAGTTTGATTTTGTGCACTAGTGTGCAAAGTAATTGAAAAAACACCCATTTTTTATTATTCTAAATTTTGTCTATTAAAACGCTAATTGTACTTATGGTTTATACACACATTTTAAGGAATTTATAAAAGAAATAGAGACATTAGC
Source organism: Pterostichus madidus (assembly GCA_911728475.2). Classification (NCBI taxonomy): domain Eukaryota; kingdom Metazoa; phylum Arthropoda; class Insecta; order Coleoptera; family Carabidae; genus Pterostichus; species Pterostichus madidus. Next base: position 41,496,979 of record OU452305.1, read on the forward strand.
TTACAACACTATCAAACAGACATATTTTAACAAAGTTTACTAGAAAAAATGATCAATTTGTTTTCAAATAACAAACATCAATTCATGGCATACGTAACTGTCAATATAAATTAACGCTTCAAATTTAATCAATTTCCTCATTGTCCATTATATAATTTTTGTTCGTTACAAAAAGCATTGTACAAAACTCGTGCACGAAGACGCTATTTGCAAAGTATGTCTTCGCGCATTAGTTATGTAAATAGCTATTAATTATATGTTCAAAAGATTAAAACATGTACACAGGTTATATGTCAAAATGACATTTTGCAGAATCAAGTATTCACAATAAACAAAAAATTGTCATTTTATTTATATATCCATAGAAATTTTTTCTTTTTGACCCATGTGCCAAAAAGAAGTGTTTAAGCCTGCTTTTTAGGGCTAAAACACATGCTTTTCGGTCCGGTTGTGCATAAATATATTTTTTCTACGATTGAGCAAAAATATTGACTTATCCAACTGTCAGTTGAAAACAGAAAGTTGACATTTGCCGCTTGCGCGAGCGGAATGCACTATTTTCTGCTCTAAGTACACAAATAACTATTCTAGCCAAGTATCGGTTTTGTAAAAATAACCTAATTAGAAGAACAAAATATCTGTATCTTTCAAACAATATTCTTGAAAATATTGTTGCGCTAAATATAGACTTCAGATTATCTACTAATTTACAACATAAGACGTTGCACGACAATAAATTTATCTAGTTTATGATGGTTAAACAAGGCATTTGTGAAGTTGATGGTTCGCACTATTGTTGCTCACTATATATAATACAGTGTTTATTGCAGATACTAAAACTATGTTTTCTTTCTGTTAAACATTGTTTTAATAAATAAAAGCGAATCTAGTCTTTGACAGCAATGTCAGTTCTTGCGCTCTTTCAACAAAGTTTCATATTTAGTTTTTGGCGGTGCGACTGGCTATTAATCTGAAGAGATGCAACAGAAAACTGCAGTTGTAGTTTTGCAATTTTGGCAACTCTTCTAACTGACGAAATTTTTTGTTTGTTTTGATACATGTAACCCAGTTACGAAATACCTAGCTTATTTTAGGAACGTTCAATCTACTATGAAATATTTAACGTTGCATTGATTGTAATTTTTATAAATATAAATAAATATATCATCAAGCCTTCTACCCATTATTGGGTGTGGCACTTTGCCGTAGTAAATCTCGGTAAGTGATATATTTTGCGAGTGAAGTGCGATTACTGGCCGTTGAATCACGGCTTTCAAAGATATTAGTAGAGCAGAAGTTACAGGGGCAGTTTTAATGTGGTGAAAACCCACAGGCCGATTCGAAATCACTTACCTAGATCTGCTACGGTAGAGTAACAAATCCAGTAATGGGTAGAAATCGTGATGATATATTTATGTGTTTTCAATATTTATATAACTTTAACTAGCAATTACAGCTATCATAATAGTAATTTATTTGCTGTATCTAATCATTCAGTTCTATAATTAGTATCTAAGTAATTTAAAACATCTTGAATTTTTCTATAAAAATCTTGTAAATAAAACTGTTCATATATTTTATATTTGAATCATTTGCTGGAAACAATTTAGAAACGCTTAACAGCAGAAAAGAAATCATTTTGTTATAAATTCTGCTGTTCGAATTCTGTACATAACATATAAAATCAAAATTTAAAGAAAACTAACAAGTACTAATGAAAAAAATAAATATGATTGTTTATATTATTATTATTATTATAATACAGAATGTAATATTAATAAGAATTTTCGAAGGAACTTGAGCGCATGTATTTTGTAATCAATCATTTCTAAATAACAATGCGATATTTTCAAAAAACCGTGATTATTTTACATATTTTTAATAAAAAAAATTACCCCTGTGGCTCCCCCACCACTATCATCTTTGGTGGCCGTGATTTGACGGTTGGTACCTGCACTTCACTCGCATAAATATATCACTTACCGAGATCTGCTTCGGTAGAGTGCCAGACCCAGTAATGGGTAAAATGGCGTGATGATATATTAATTTTTTTATATATTTTTTATTTGTCAAACGTTATTTAGAGAGAAATTCTTGTAAGAACGTAAATGATTTTTCTTGTAAATAATTTGTAATCATTTTAAAGACAAACATACCTCTTCGACATGGGACGCACCCTCACGGCAACTTTCAAGTTACTCATAGCCACTAGCAAGTAGTTGTCATCTTCTTGTCACGCACCGAGTTACTTTGTAACTGACGTTGTCACGTCACGAGCACGAGTCGCGAGTCTGCTGGAGATACTCTCCGACTCGACGCCATGCTCGCCGAGGATTTATTAAAAGAACAAGGCGTGTTCCGACGCTGTAATGAGAGGCACGCGTTGGCCGTAAATACGGACTGATTCACGGTTAAATTAACGGGCCGTTAACCTTAAAACATTGGCAAATGCACGCGGAAAAATCCTCAGTACGTACCTGACAAATTGCTATTTGTAACGCGCATGTAATTGTTATCCTCGTTTATTGTTTTGCTTCTGTTTAACATCTTATACACTTATATGAATGATGGGATCTGACTAACAAACTTTCTAAGTTTACTGTTCAAACAGATCTACTGGGCTCTTCTTCAAACTAACATATAACCCCTTCGCTTCATTCACATTCATAATTTCTTTCATATAAACTCGTTTATTTTCCTCAATTTCAATAATATTATCCATTTATTTCTGGGTTGTCTATTCAATCTTTCACCCTCAATTACATTAATTTACACCTATTTCACGCCTTTATTGTTTTAAATTAAATATCGCTATGAAATAAAATATAGAAATATATTTAAAGAAATATTTAATAATTCATAAAACTTGAATTACAAAATAAAATATAATTAGGTATATTATCACGCCTTCTACCCATTACTGGGTGTGGCATTCTGCAGTAACAGATTTCAGTAAATGATATATTAATGCGTGTGAAGTACGGTTACCAACCGTCAAATAACAGCCCCCAAAGATGTAAGTGAAGGGGAAAACACAGGAGTAATTTTAATGTGGTTAAAATTGTTTATCAGCTATGGGAATCGAACCCGGGTTCTCAAATCTACAGGCCGACTCGATACCACTGAGCCAAAATAAAATAAATAAATATATAACCTCTTTTACCCATTACTGGGTGTGGCATTCTGCCGTAACAGATTTCAGTAAGTGATATATTTATGTGCGTGAAATACGGTAACCAGCTGTCAAATCTCGGCCCCAAAGATGTTAGTCGAGGGAGAGCCACAGAAGTAATTATAATGTACATAGTTAAAATTGATTGTCGGCTGTGGGAATCGAACTCATGTTTTCTAATCCACAGGCCGACTTATGCTACTAAGCCACCTATACCATGTCAAAATAAAATAAATAAATATATCATCACGTATTTTACCCATTATTGGGTGTGGCATTCTACCGTAACAGATTTCATTAGGTGATATATATATATATATACGCGCGTGAATTGCAGTAACCAGTCGTCAAATCATGGCCCCAAAGATGCTAGTGGAGGAGTTACAAGGGTAATTTTAATGTGGTTAAAATTGTTTGTTTGTTTGTTGTGGGAATCGAACCTGGGTTTTTTAAATCCATAGGCTGATTTGATACCACTGAGCCACCTACCCCATATCAACATGAATTTCTTAAATAACTTAATCTCAATTACATGTAGCTTATAATGAAAATGTAGCGAGTACGTTTCGTGTTGAGTACGGCACTTTATAAAGTTATTTCCGCCGGAATCCCGACATCGGTGATTGAAGATAAAAAGGATTCCGTTTTAACACTCTATTATGTTTTAGATAAAGCTGTCTTCGCAAGACGTGAAACAACTTATTTTTAAAATAAACATACGACAATGTGAGGTTCAATATTTAATATTGCAGGTAGTAAGAAAATATTGGAATTATAAAATTATATTTCTATCAAATAAAGAGAAAACAATTGTATACCGCTAGGATTTGAATCTAGGACCTATGAATTCCAGTCATATGTTTTAAATTAACTAAGCTCCGGTCGCCATGACACATGACAAAATACAAAGAAAAATTGGAATAATATCGGATATGAATTACATGGCGACCGTAGTTTAGTTGGTTTAGAGCATATAACTGGCGGTAACCCAATTTTTCTCTTTATAATTCAATTCACTCAGTGGTATCGAGTCAGAGTGTGGATTTGAGAATCCGGGTTCAATTTTCACCACATTCAAATTACCTCCACTAACATTTTTCGGGGCTGTGATTTGACGACAGGTAACTGTACTTCACATGCAAAATATATCACTTACTGAGATCTGTTATGGCAGATTGCCACACCTAGTAATGGGTACAAGGCATGATTATATAATTATATTTTATTTTGTAATTCAATTAAATTTTATCAGTTGTTAAGTATTTCTTTAAATATATTTCTATATTTTATTTCATAGCGATATTTAATTTAAAACAATGAAAATCTTTATTATCACGTTTAATATTTTCTATAATAATAAATTTACCCGATAATTTAAATAAATGATAATTCGTACTAATAAAGCAACTCTCTTTAATTCAAAGATGAAGTATTAATTTTCGAAATTAGTTTAATTTTTAACATACAACCTTGAAAAACATTTAATTTTCCAACATTGCTTATTTACAAGATGATAGTGTATATTGAAGAGAGAAATAATGAGAACCTTATGCTCTTGACACTTTGCTATATGATAGAGCAGGATAGATTTGTTAAAAACAAAACGCCAAATTTTTGTTCTAATTCTAACAGTTCTTAAGATATTTCACTATAAAATTTCGAATAACAATAATAATAAATAACATTTAATTTATTAATAACCGTTGTTGTAATTAATTATATTTTAGAATAAAACAATCAAATTATATTTCCAATTATTTTCACGACATTGAAATCCTATACCGTTCACTCCTGCCATCTACCAACGACCAGTGCAACCATAGAACTGACAACTAAAAATTCTACATGTTCTGCTTATGTGTTTTCGCTTACAGTCAAACTATCGCGCTGCCTGTATACTTTATAAAAGAAATATCATGCTCCACTTACTTTTGTTGTATTTCATTTTGATCTTGCACTATTTCACTAACACTTTAATGAATACACCACAGTACATTATCAATACCTTCTCTCACCGATCTACGGACTCGACTGATGCTTGTTGCCGATGATTAATTAAGACTCGGACCGTCGAAACAAGTTCGTGCAAACACGAACTGATTTTACCAATCTCTGAAATAAATATATAAAAACAATTTGAAGCTATTTAGAAAATATGTTAGTATTATTTGAGTAAGTTTCGTTTATTTTTAAAATAAATAAACATTGTTAGATATTTTAAAAATATACAGATTTTTTACTCAAATAATTATGATTTGGAAGAGTTAAAAAAAAATGTTAGTATTTTATGAAAGCACAAGTAATTAGTGAATGAATAAAATACTCGTTGGTAATACCAATATTTATTTTTTTATTGAAACATCATTTCATTATACATATACGTATGAAGTAAAACAGTCAACAAATATCATTAGTTTGTTGCATTTCGTAAATCCCTTTTGGACGAGATCAGTGGCCCATTGACGCTCGGCCAATACTAAAAATATTGTCACTTAAACACAGGCCCAGACTCGGTCAAATCTACATCCAACAATTGGTCAGTTCTTAGAGAATACTGTCAACTTTCAAATATATATTTGATTTTAATTTAAGGAAGACGATAGAAGAAGGAAACAACAAATTGTTTGTTGGATGAAGATTTAAATGAGGACCAGGTCGTTTGAAGTATTTTACTTTATTTTATTTACTTCATGGTAAAAAATGTTCAAGTGGGGTGCACATGTTGGAACACTTACGTAGTTAAAATGAGAACTGTGAATATGGAAAATAACTGCTTACTGGAATTCATCGGTTAATCAAATATTTCGTTTCTGATTGATCGAAGAATCGGCAGGATTCGCTGTCTAATGTTGTAAAAAGTTATTTTGTTGGTCCACAGTTCTATTAAAAATTATATAGAACCTTGTAAGATTCTTACAGCTCGATTCTTTCAAAAGTTTTAGCAAATCCTGAATTTTAGATTAGTTATTTTAATTTTAGTCCGATTTTTTAAAGTTAATACAAATCAGTTTCCAATTTAAGCAATCTAAAATTCAGGATTAGGTAAAAGTCTGTAGAGAATTGGGGTGTAAATGAATATTTAACAAATTAATAACCTCGCCTGTCCTCAAAAGAGTAACCAGGGTTGCACAAATATTCCAAAATATAAACGTATCTATACGTAATAAATTTTAAGGCTTATCACAATTACTATATTTACAATAAAAAATGAGACGCGCAGCGTTTTGCTTTTGTTGTGCCAAAGAGAGCTCTCATATTAGAAATATTTATAAAACTAACAGAATATTTAACCTTATCGTTAAAATCACACGTAATTTGATTAACTGCTTCCAAGTTCCCATGTTTAACGAGAGTCTCGGCAACATGGCAATTCTGCAGGGTACGTAGAGTCGACAACAATGTTATATACTAACCATCACACTACAAACAGAGCTGTCTTGGATGACAGCGCGGTCTGTGAAGATGAGCATTGGTTGGTTTTTGTAGGTGGAGATGTCTGTATGTACGTCGTGTTGAGTTGTGTTAGTTGCGGACGTCCCGTCAGTCGTCCTCTTTCTTCTCGGGCTTCAGGTCTACCATGGCGTGCAGCTCTTCTGGACTATACCTACACACACACATACTCATTTAATATCACATCTTGTTGAATTATGTGGTAGGAGGCTCAGTCAGTCTCTAGATTCATAGCCAACTTCATTGAATTGCGCTACGTTTATTATGACCGTTTCATATGTCATTCAATTTCCTAGTTTCAATTTTACTGAACGAAAACGTCAACTAGCGCCTCTAACGAGATACGTCGGAACTAAATTTGAAAATACTGCCGCTTGCATTGATTGAAAACATTCTAAAAACATGCCTAGTCATTGTATGTTTATTATTATACTATCTTTACAGTAAAATACTAACTGTTAGCACCAATAATTCAATAATACTTCCTTCTTTTGATTTATAAACATTTGAGAATTTTTAAATAGACAATATGGCGGCATTATTTACCTGAAATGACAGATAATGCTACGTTGCCAAATTAAATTCATTGTCTAAACTAGCTATAAATGTTTAATAATATTGAATATATAAATAAAATACCCAGTTCCATTAAATGTATTTTGTTTGATCACATAAACTTCAGTTTTCAAATATTTTAAGGTTGTTTTTGTAATTTGACAGCGTTGTAACTTTCTTTAATAGAAATAAAAAGCACTAGATGGCACTACTTAACGTACCAAAACTGTAAAAATTCAGAACAATTTTTTTTATGGCAAAATGATGAAATGAAACGGCCATAATAAGCGTAGTGCAATTCAATGAAGTTGGCCATGGTAGATTTGAAAACTCAGATTTGATTCCCACGGCCGATAAATAATTTTCACCACATTAAAATTACCCTTGTGGTTTTCCCTCCACTATCATCTTTGAGAGCTGTGATTTGACGACTGGTAACTGTACTTCACGCGCATATATACATACCGAGATCTGCTACGGCAGAGTGCCACACCCAGTAATAGGTAAAAGGCGTGATGATATATTTTTTCTTTTTTCTTTTATGGTGAAGATGAAAGATGAATATTTCAACTTACCCTAGTAAGGTCTGCAGATCACATACGAAACGATAGACGTATCTCTTGCCAGCGGTCTTGTGAATAATATTCTTATCATAGTAGTATCTCAGCCCTCGAGAAAGCTTCTCATAGTTCATCTTCGGTTTATTCTTGCGAATGCCCCACCGGCGCGCAACTTCATCCGGATCAGTGAGCTTGAACTCCCAGCCATCACCAGTCCAGGAGATGAATCCTTGACAAGACTTATCCGTGAGGAGTTCGAGCAGGAACTGCCACAACTGTATGGGTCCGGAGCCGGTGAAGCAGGGCCCCGCGGCAGCGCCGGGCGCGGCGTAGCTGCCCAGCATGGCGCCTGCGCCCAGCATGTGCGGCTTGGTGTCGGCGCCCATGGCGAACGCAGGGTGTGGGTGTGAGTGTGCGTGGGTCAGAGCACCCAGCTCGCTCGCTTGGTGGCTGCCCCATTGCTCGCCGGGGGTGCCCGAGGAACCCCCGCCTCCGCTAGGCACGGTTTGGAAGGTGGAGTCGTAGGGGGAGCCGTAGGTGTCACCGTAACCGTCGTTATATCGCCCTGGAAAACAACACAAAGTTATGGAAAGTGAAGAGCAGACGACGTAATGTCTGGTGTGCAGTCGTGCAGCCAGCTGAACGTTACGCGTGACCTTCGTTTCAGACCAGACTATGTTATATTTATGAGGTTTTAACTCTTCTTCTTATTCTGGTTTTAATTGTCTTGCATTGCATTTCAAGACTATATTAATCTTACTTTTACTGGACTCTCCGTTTAACTAGATACTGCAATATTTCTTTCATATAAAACGAATAAAACTAAATCATATCAGCAAAAAGGGCAATTGTTTAAAAGAATTAAAAATACTGGTAGCAAAGTAATAAATTATTGTATACAAGGTGTTCAATTTAACTGTGCTATCTCGAGAACTACAAGTGCTATACTAAAAACGTTATAAAGATCGACTGACGACATCAAACAAACAGACGAATGACGTAAGGTGTTGCTACGTTTACGTGTATCTAATTTTAAATTGTATTGCGCGTTGCTTCTTTGGAGATGGCAAGAATTAATTTTTCTTTATTTTTAAAATTGTCATTTAAATATTGCACCAGTTTCTTATGATTTTATATATTAAATTTTAACAGGATGGATGACGTCAGTCGATCTTTATAACGTTTTTAGTATACAAAGTTGGTTAAATTTTGTTTATTTATTTGTTACTCTGCACAATTGGAACTTAATCCCAATTACAGTACAGGGAGCCTACAGCTTATAGTGAAATAGTTATAGTTTGAAGTAAAATTTGAACGCAAAACCTCTTGCTTGTTAATTAAGTTTTACGTCGCTTTTATCCACTGGGCTATGAAAAAAATATGTTCTCAAGTAAGACAGTTGTGTTCCATATGTGAAGAACCACGAAAAATATTTTTTAATAAATGAATTATTAAAATAAGAATTTTCTGAACTAAATATGAATGTTTAGCCGGAATCAAAGTATATTTTAGTTTGCAATGTTTACAAGTATAACATAGTGATTCTGATTAAGACAAGTGTGAAATCCGCCACAGAACAGTTTCCGTTTCCGCGGCGATTCACTCATGTCCTGTTCGCTGTATATTATTTCTAACAGAGTGCATCAAGATGACCATAGCATAACATACACAGGATATAATTCTTTTCAAAAATAAACACATGTGTGGTTCTTACCTCTGACGTAAGTCTTGTGGTAGGTCTGCGGATGATACTTGGTATCAAGGAGGTTGGTGCCAGCGTAGAGTTCCGGCGAGCTATCGAAGTAAGGTTGCGGCGTGTGCTGCGGCTCGAGCGCCTGGTAGTCCTGGTCGTCGTGCGGGTAGTGCGCGTGGTGCAGCAGCCCGGACGCGTACCCCACAGGCGGCGGTGGAGGCGGCGTACCATCCTCTCCTGCCACCCCCAGCTGCTGCATGGCGTCGCCGAGCTGACTGTAGCCGGCTGATGGCGCTTCTTCTTTCAGCGGGTACGCGGGGCTCCGCTGCTGCAGGTGCAGGAATGACGGCGCTGCTGGGGGCGGCGTACCATCGTCTCGCATGTCTTCGCTGCCGCCGCCGGACCCACATGCTGGGCTTCGGAGGTGGTTGTATCCTCCTGAAAACAACACATTCACTTCAAATTTGCAAGAATTATTTATAAAAATATATATAACAAAATATATTATCACGCCATTTTGCAGCAGATCTCGGTTAGAGTATATATTTATGCGCATGAAGTACGGTTACTAGCCGTCAAACCACGACCCCAAAAAATGTTAGTAGAGGAAAAGCCACAGGGGTGATTTTTAATGTGGTGAAAATTATTTGTTGGCTGCGGGAATCGAACCGAGGTTTTCAAATCCACAGGACGATTCGATACCACTCTATAATTATTTATCTACATTAACAATTAAGCAATTAGTATTGTCACGAGACGAGACGAGATTTGGAATCAGTCTCGTGTCAAACGTCAATGAAACTCGATACAGGTCTCATCTTTGGCTTGAGATTGACCTTAAGACTCAACTTTTCGAGATTGGTCTCGAATCTCGCTGCAATTTTAATAGCAATAAAGGAAAAGTAGATCGTATGAATTTCCGTAACAATAGCAGTGAGTTGTGTATAAATCACAACCACGGTTGACCACACCACGTCCGTGGGCCGCGAGATGACCGCAGTCGCGGAGAGAACGTGAACGCGGTCTCGTGATTGGTCGAGAGTGAGGCCCGCCCATCGAGCTGAGCGGACTAATTGGGAGGACCACGAAACGCGGCTCCGCCCCCAGCGCAGCACTGGTCCAGCACAACGGGTAAATCACGTGACGAGTTCTTTGTCTCAAACCGCATCACCACATCACGGCGATGACTCATGTGTACATATACTGCTTTTATTATTTTATTTATTGCGAGACCTTCTAAATGACCGATCTATTACTTCAACTGTTTAATGTACGCTCAGCAGGAATCTAAAAACGTCTACAACGATATTTTTCCTTTAAAAGGCAGGAACACATTCCTGACACCTGATTAAAATGCAACACAGAGATATCACTACATTTTATATGGTAAAGTTATTTCAAAAGATAATGGCATCATTTCTAAATTATTTTTAAGAAATTTTAAGTTAGATTTGATCAAAATGGCAAATGGAATACGCCTATTGTCGCTCGGCAAGCGGCAAATGTCAACTTTCAGCATTTAACTGACAGTTGGAAAAGCCTATTTTCTGCTCGGTAGAAAACAAATAATTGTGTACATCACGAGCAGAAAGTGTCCTTACCGAGAATAGATTACTTTCTGATCTAGCTCCACAATATTATATTATGTACCATGAACTGTGACAGTTTTTAGGTCAAGAATGTTGTTTGGGAAATCGAGGCCCGAAGGGTTGAGATTTCCTAAACATTCGCGATCTAAAATAATTACTTACAGTTTGAGGTTAGTAAGCTATTTTTTACAACACTTGCACAAATAGAAGGAAAAAAATAAAAATAGATATATCATCACGCCTTCTACCCATTACTGGGTGTGGCACTCTGCCGAAGCAGATCTCGGTAAGTGATATATTTTGCGCGTGAATTGCGATTACCAGTCGTCAAATCACGGCCTCCAAAGATGTTAGTGGTGGAGGAGCCACAGGGGTAGATTTGAAATTATGAAAATTGTTTGTCGCCTGTGGGAATCGAACCAGGGTTCTCAGGATCCACAGGCCGACTTCATACCACTGAGCTAGAAAAATAGGTTTCAAAATTGACAGTTGTCAAATTGTAGTCAAGATAAACAGGATCTTGATATGTAATATTTATTTACTTACAGTTCACGGTGTACTTGTATTTAAATTTTGTCATTAATACGTAACTTACAGTACAAGTATAGTAAAATAACTATTTCAAACAAAATTGTGTAGCGCAACTCACATGTAATGGAAGTAATTCCTGCTGGAACATTAAATCTTTGTACATGAGCAGGAATTAGTTCATTCATTTCTCCAATAAAAATAAATATGAAATAATGTCATAAGTTAATAAAAATCGTTCAGTGAGGTAGGTAAGCCTCATTAAAAATGATCAATAATTAATATCATTCATTTGATAGCAGAGTCACATCATATTCCTCTCAGCAGTAGCCAGGACTCGCTCATATTCATATATATAAGTTATTTTTAAAAGGCCAATTAAGGGCTTAAGTGCAGATATTAATAACGAGCCGGCACGCATGGAATCACACAGCTTACACGCTGCCGTGCAATTTATACACGCGCATTGCTTCCAATAAAACCAACGTACACATATTCATATCTGATCGCCGAGCTACACCAGCGCCACATGCGTTCATAGCAAGAAACAGGTTACGGGTCCTCGGCGAACTTTATACCGCCGATAAAGACATTGAGAGCGTGTACTCTTTTTACATTATTCTTTATATTACATGTAAGAAATTAAATTAGTAACACTTGCTAATGAAATGAGGATGATATTAATATCATGCTGCTCTATTAAATAGGGTACCGAAAACAAGCATTTCTTCAAGACATAGTGGACCCTAGGTTATTTTAAATTTTTAAGGAAACTTAATTTTTATACGGCCCTGTTAGAAAGTAAAATTTGGTTCTCAAAATTGACAAAAGAAAATTATACTTTTCATCCCTAGAGAAGAAAAGTAAAACTATGTCCATAGCAATTGAAAAATATTGGTATGATGTTAGTGGCATAATTTACTTCAGAAAATTTTACTGTTTGTTTAGAATAGTGCAAAAAATAGTTATTTATGTACCAAGGGTGAAAACAGAAGCTTCTGGCCCGCTTTGCGCCTCGTGCTAATAACATCAGGGTCAGAAACGCTAATTTCACCCGTAGTACATACAATTTTGTATGCACAATAAAATAACATTTAATTATATGGTCAAAAGATTAAAATATGTACATAGGTTATATATCAAAATGATATTTTGCAGAATCAAGTATTCACAATAAACAAAAATTGTTATTTTATTTATGTATTCATAGGCATTATTTCTTTTTGGCCCATGAACCAAAAAGTAGTGTTTAAGGGTTTTTAGGGCTAAAACATATGCTTTTCGGTCCGGTTGTGCATAACAGTTATTTATGTAGCAAGGATAAAAACAGGCATTTCTGGCTAATAACATGCTCAGAGTTAGAAACGCTAATTTCATCCGTGGTACATACAATTTTTTTATGCACAACAAAATAACATTTAATTATATATTCAAAAGATTATAATATATACATAGGTTATATGTCAAAATGACATTTGGCAGAATCAAGTATTCGCAATAAATAAAAATTGTCATTTTATTTATGTGTCCATAGGAATGATTTTTTATGGTCCTAGGGCTAAAAAGAATTGTTTAAGCCCGCTTTTTTGGGCTAAAACACATACTTTTCGGCCCTGTTGTGCATAAAATATATTTATTCCTCGTGAAGAAAGTGTTATTCTTTCCTCACGTATTTTGTATCCTTTACCTTCGGCTCAGGAAATTAAACGGCATCTTCGAGAAAAAATGTCTCAATAAATTATAATTATTATTTTGTTACGATACCGAAAAAAGTTAATCATTATGAACTTATTTTTCAATGCAAAAAATGACTGTTTATCAATCGGCGTGCGATAATAGTATATTACGTACGTAAATAACTATTATGTAACTAGTATTAAAAGTGCCAGTTTATAATAATAGTCTGTTGCTTTTACATACGCTTGGTCAATAAAAGACAGTATAGAATGATAACGTCATAGTTTGGAAAGCACATGAGAGCCGCTGTGTTGGTTGAGTGCAGGTGCTGTAGTTTGGTAGCGCGGCTGCACGCACCTGTCTCGAGCACGGTCACCACACTCAACAGTCGCGGCAGAACCACGTTGCACTGCAACGTATTTTTCACGTAAACCGCACCAGCAACTTATCACGCCAGTGCTGAGACCGACCTCTCGATACACATGTGTGCTTATCTGTATCTGTTGCAACTTGCAAGGATGCACTTCAAATGCAACAGATTTCTTCCACGAGTATGATTTATACTAATTGGAAGTTTGCCTTCAAATGTACAAATATCCTTTGGGACTGGGTGATTGGGTGATGATTATAAGAATCAAGAAGTACAAGAACTTAAACACATCATTCAATAGTTACATGTATGGATCCTAAGAACCCTGGTTCGATCCCCATAGCCGACAAAACATTTTGACCAATTTAAAAATTACCCTTGTGGCTCCCCCACCACTACCATCTCTGAAATCCGTGATTTGACGGATGGTAACCGCACTTCTCGCGCAAAAATACATCACTTACACTCAGTAATGGGTAAAAGGCGTGATGATATATTTATATTTATTATTTACTAAATATTTACAGTGGTATTGAATCGGCTTCTCACAATCGACAAACAATTTTCACCAAATTAAAATTATCTTTGTGGCTTCCGCTCCACTAATATCTGTGGGGTCGTGATTTGACGGCTAGTTACCGCACTTCACGTGTATAAATATATCACTTATCGACATCTGATACGGCAGAATGCCACACCAAGTAATGGGTACAAGGCGTGATGAAATATTTATTTATTTATATTTATTTGATTTCTAATAATTATTTTATATTTTGAACGTTCACATGGAACACAATTTCTGCCTATATCGAGTTGTTATTGATCTGTCAGATTTATGATCAATTGTTTCAAATATTCAAGATTGCCACCCCCAGTAATGGGTAAAAAGCGTGATGATATATTTATTTTATTTTTACTAAGTATTTACTTAGAAAATTATTGAAATTTGTTTTACCTTTTTGTTTAAATATATTGTAAATAAGAAGACCATCATTTCAATCCCAAAAAAGTCGAGACCGCGACCAGTCTTAAGTAGTCACACAATGCTTGATTGTAAATTCACATAAAGCTAGATAAATGGCGAATATTTTAAATGTTCTGAATGCATAAAACTACATTGAAGTTATTTTGATTAGTCTAAGGAAAATAAAAAGGCAAACATTCCTCTGTCATCGAAGAAGTTGTACCAGTAATAATTCCGTAGATTCCTTAAGAAGCACTTCCAACTTCATTCATACTACAGAGAAGAATCAAGGTCACATGACTCTAATGTAAGCCTTAACGTTTGCAGAATGTGAGTTTTTACTCAAAAAGCGAATTACATTTGAAGTCATTTCATAAGGTGTAATTTGATGGCAAGATAAGTGGTAATCGGGATCTATGACGAACAGAAATGAAAAACTCGTCTTCGAGATATAATTTTCTCAAATTACACATTCAGAATCATTTCGTTGGACGCTCCCTAATGCTAACGAACACTAACCGACCCTCAAGAAACTCATACAAATTAAGGGGATGAAACACGAAAGGTAAATGGTTGAATGCTTTCTCAAGACATCTGCGACTTCAGCTGTTTCTAATAAATTACTTGCATTCTTGTATTTATAGATCGTAAGTCAAAACAGTACTAGGCATCTCCTTCTACCATTCGTTATAAATGTTATCATAATGGAATGCATTTTATTTTTAGGAACAGTTTATAGTGAAATCCCAATCATTCAGGACACAGACAAAATATATATATATATATATATATATATATATATATATATATATATATATATATATATATATATATATATAGAAGACTAACTAAATGCATTTAAATGGCAGTACTTTCTATCAGTAATAATATAACAAGGGAATAAGAATAAATTGAAGATAATTTGACAGATCTTTCGAAAACTTGTTGCCAGGCAATAGTCACGAAAGTCCGTAGAGCTTGAGTGGCTATTGCTAAATGGCAACAAGTTTGAGAAAGATACTAGAGAATTATTTTCTCGAGTTATATTTAATTAGATTATTTTTTGATTTAGCTGTTGAGGTCGATTCATCCAACTTAAAAGATTTTTAACTGGGTTCATATCGATTTGGATACATTTAGTGAGACGTCTATATATATTTTGTCTGTACCCAGAAACAGTCGAATATTATTTTTGTATATTCATAAGTTGAGATTACACCGTTCAAAATAACTTGACAATGATGTCATTAAAAATAAGCGTAGCTAAAAGTTCCTAAATGAAAGTAATGGATCATTCATTTTTTTCATATTTTTTATTTGAAGCATTTTGACGGCGAAAACAAAAGAGCTATTTTTGATGAAGTTATTGTTGAATGTGTATCATACATGACTGTACTTTAAATGTAATAATTAATTAATCAATTTCCTAAAATGTTCAAAATGATGTCGTTACCTACATTTGCATACAATTGTACAAAATTTAAATTTCAAACGACAATTTTAAAATGATTATAATTATATCTATTTTTCTGAATTTATAATACTATTGTATATCAAAAACATACATACAATTTAATTGTCATCTCATATCGAAGGACACAAATAAATCTAATTCGTATAATTACTACAATAAATGCAATTCGCAGATTTCAATTTATATTCAATAAATACAACAATACCTATGTCTGAGTAGTTCACATTCCACGATAAACTGTTAATAAAAATGATGAGTTTGTCGTACTTCATCCTACCTCAACATTCACGAAGAACAACTAACAGATAACATTTGAATTCCGAGCGCGAATTCGGGCACGCGCCAGGACCAGGTTCACAGTCCAACAGGTGTACATTCAGATGCCGCCGCCAGTCGCCGTCGCCGTAACATAAGGCAGGCGCTGCGGTCTCCGCGTCAGCTGTGGCCCGTGCTACTACCCCCTGCACCCTACACACGCTCCATCTCAAACAACACGGAGATACACGAGATTTTAATTAGAGATTTCGATACGAGATCAAGCGACGAACCTCACTTTGCTACTGAAATTCGTTACCTTCTACTAATTTTATCGATTGTTTTATTACACACAATCATAGCACGGTGGATAAAACTTGCGTTTCTTTATTTACAATCAAAAGATCGTGTGTTCAAATCTAGTTGACTTCTTATATTTAAAAAAATATGATTGTGTCTGAGTGGTTCAGATTTCACTACAAGCAGTGGACCCACTATAAGCTGTAGGCCCTCTGTACTGGAATTAAATCAATTATTGTATATAGTTCTTAGAGTATTTTCAAAAAATCTCAATACTCTTTTGTTTTGAAATGCTTATAACAAAAGTAATTTTTCTGTAAAATAATTTGCAAAAGTTTGAGTTGGATGGTATGTAATTTGTATGTAGTATAAAAGAATTAATTTATGCTGGAGTATTTTAATTAAGCTGTTAAGAATAAAGCTTCGATAAGCACGTGCACTTTAAAGTTAATTATCATTCCGAGTGCAAGAATGAACATCTGAACGTCATAAAATAAATGAAAAAAATGTAGATTGTTATTCAGATTAAAGCAGTCATTTTTTTTATAATTATATGAAATTTTGTAGGTTAAAAGAATTGAATGTTTATCAACCGTTAAAAAACATAATGAATAAATGAATAACGTAACCGCAAAGTGAGTTTCGCGGTGAAAACAAGCGATGCAATAAGTTGACTAACAAATGACAGGCTAATAACATATCAGCTGTATCTGTGTACAGGGGGCTGTGTACATTGTATAACATACAGCCATGTATAAAATGATATATTTTCACAACGAAACTAGCGTTAAAATGAATGATTATTACAAAACGAGTTTCACTATTGCAATCGCGCAGGATTATGATTCCTATGTACAGACAATCATGCTATATTGCACAAACTTACAACGAACACTTATACATCCAATCTCACAATATGAATAAGACGATTTAATCACTCAATATACATATAATCATTATCTAAAACTACGCAAAAACGAAAAATAAAAACTATAAGATGTACAAATTAAATAAAATAAATATATCATCACGCCTTTTACCCTATAGGGTGTGGAACTCTGCCGTAGCAGATCTCGGTAAGTGATATATTTAAGTGTGTGAAGTGCGGTTACCAGCCGCCACGTTGAGCTATGCAAAATCTAAAAATATCGCCATACTAAAGTGGGTGCTTACCCTAAAATGCAATATAATACCTTCTAAAAATAGCTTAATTTTAGGGATGTTACATCGCTGTAACCCAGTAGATACAACTTGTAAGATTTCACCTATTCAAATCTCGTTGCTCGGTGATATCGAGTCGTCCTGTGGATTCTGAGAACCCTGGTTCGATTCCTTCAGGCGACAAACAATTTTAACTAAATTAAAATTACCCCTGTGGCTCCCCCTACACTAACATCTTTAGGGGACGTGATTTAACGACTGGTAACCGCATAAATATATCACTTACCGAGATCTGCTTTAGCAGAGTGCCACACCCAGTAATGGGCTAAAGGCGTGATGATATATTTATATTTATACTGTAATTGAAATTAAATTCCAGTTGTACAGAGTAAAAAAATAAATGAGTAAATATTGTTTTATTGCAAATACTGAAAAAATTAAGCTACCCTGTTTATTTGCAACCCTTCACAATGCAGAAATTTAATCCCTTATAAATTCAGATACTGTTGTATTATTCGACAATAAGTTGAAGTCAGCGAGTTATGAACACGTGGACTAAATGCAGTTGCGTCAAAAAAATAATTCCTTGCCAAAATTTTCCATATTTCCTAATAACATTAACAAACAATTTTCGAACCGTAACGCATATGAAACATACATAAAAATCTACATTTCCACAACGAACAACACAAAACATTACTGTGAGTAAAACAGCACAGCACAGCGACGTAGAAAGTAAAAATATCAAGTAGTGATTACATAACGGCGTCAGAGTGGAGGCATCATGCATGGTAGCTGATTCATGCGAGCGTTTTTCAACGAACACAGAAAACGAAATGACACTGTCATCACCACGACACACACACACACACACACAACAACATTGAAACCTTCCAACGATTCGATTTCAGGACGAAAATAATACTACACATAAGTTATTAAAAAACGTACATAGTTACATGTTATTGGATTGTTTTATCTAATTTGTTATTAGCAGAGAATTAAGTAACACTGGATTTTAATTAAATTAATTGAAATTATATGTTACGCAGTATTTTTATTGAAAATTAGTTGTTGATATGTTTAACAACATTTTTATTCAATGACAACATATTTTTAAAAGATTTTGAACATTTAACTTCTCTTTTATACCATCAAATGTTTCTAAAATATCTTAGAAAGATAAATGTTTTAAATAAAACTTTTACAGCCCAATTTCCAAATAAATTTTTGATTCTCTAATATAATGCCCTATTCTATGATTGAATTATTATATTTTAATGATAGATAAATTAATGACAACTTTAATTTTTCATTATAATTCTATAGATTATTATAATTTTAGTATTCTGAGACCAGAATTATTTATCCTGGCATTTTTATGATTGAAAGTTTGTTGTGCAATAATGATTTCGGGTGTAATAAATTAATGAGTTTATATAGAGTAATCTATGAATGTGGTTGTTTGGATGAAAATGTTTGTCGAGGGCTGATTGTTTGATGAGTGTGATGAGTGAATGTTTTATGAGTGATTTTAGGGTTCGTGCTACCCAATTTGTTGGGA
Organism: Pterostichus madidus; assembly: GCA_911728475.2. Lineage (NCBI taxonomy): Eukaryota > Metazoa > Arthropoda > Insecta > Coleoptera > Carabidae > Pterostichus > Pterostichus madidus. Next base: position 41,516,291 of record OU452305.1, read on the forward strand.
TATAGCGTGAAGATATGTATGTATGTATGTATATATACGTAGCTGTTATAATACAAATGAATGTAATGACAACTCAATGACAGTTTCGTAAAAAGTGGGGTTGTAAAGTAATACTTTTTATATTGGCAGTTCCAGATGAGATCAAAAATTCATAAAAATAAAATACAAGGAACAGGATAAATTATTTTTGCCGCAGAAAGTCGAAGAGGTGTTTACCTATAGAGTAATCATGAAAAATAGGGGTTGTCATTACTTTATCGTTCAGTAACAGATAATGATTGTGGTACAGAATAAGGAGGATAATCTAATTCAAATTAATTAATTAAAATCGGACTAGAATTAGATTAGTTAATTTAAAATTCAGGATTAACTAAAACTTTTTCGAGAATTGGAATAATACCAAAGTATTTTAACAGTGGAAAATATACTTTGAGTGTGTCAAGATCTTTTGAAAGTCCCATATATTATCTGCGATACGAGTAAATATATGTTTATTTGCAAGTACACAAAGTTTTTTCCCAATTCAATTAAAGATAAATAAACCTTTCCAAAATTTCCATGAAATATAGTTAAATATATGTTTTTCCCGTTTAATATTTGCCGCTTTCCAAAAACTTTGACAAATGGTTAATAAACACATGAATAATATTTATGATGAAACCATAGAACTGTTTCTATAGCGACGGAAATAACTTACAAACAGATAAGAATAAATTCGAACTATAATAAATCTTCTAAATTCTTTTTATTGTATTGCAAGTATTTTTGAGTTCATTAAATGAAATACTATTTATACAAGTCGGTTATAGGTGTCAGTGTATGACCGGCGACCGGAAATAGTAACTGCCGACTTCCTATGCTCTAATTTTATAAGAAACATTTAGGTGAAAATCTTGTCCTTCACTAAATGACATCGAATAAACAAAACTTTTTATTGCAAAACAAACAAATATATTTTCTACTTTATTGTAATGATGTACCTAAATTTTAAATTGTTTTATTTTATTGGCATCTACTAAATTTTTTGTACGCTAATAATACCGTGATAAAATTTATTTACCGAAGCAAAAACTGAAATATAATCTTTGACATCGTAAAAAAATCTTGCTGTAATAAAATAAATCTTGTGTCTATATAGTCAGATTACAAGCTATATGAAAAAAATATTGTAGACAGGAAATTTTTAATTTATGCTATACAAAAATATTTTAATCAGAATTAATTAAAAAGCTGTTGGCAGCAGGAATATCACACGATAGTGATTAATATAAATTTTTAATAGGAAATATACATGCATAATATATCATCACGAATTTTTAGCTACTCCTACGAGCTAGTTGAACAAGATCTGCAGTTGCTGATCTTCTAATATAACATTTATTTCATTCTATATTAAATAACAGATGACAATAGCCTAATCCATATCTCCCATTTGTAGTTATTCCGAAATGAGGTAGATTTGAAATTGCAGATCTCTACAGATATAGGTATAGTTCATTGATACTTTGCACAACAGGAACTTACAGTACAGTAGCTTATAGTGAAATCGGAATTACTCAGATATAAATATTTAAGTAGAAGTTAGTAAGGTTTGAATTTATGAACTCTCACTTGTGCAGCGTGTGCGTTACTTATAAAGTACAACTGCTTTTATTGGATATTATTTAAAGCGGCTTTATCAAATCAAATCGCGAATACTTGAACGTGAGATGAGTGTTGTAGGCATTGTTCAAAACTTAAAATATTAAAAATTGAATTTATGTATTTATTTATTTGTTACTCTGCACAACAAGAAGTAAATCCCAATAACAGTACCGGGGGCCTATAGGCTTATAGTGGAATCCGAACCACTTAGACACAATCGTATGTTTTGGATATAAGCAGAAGTCAGTGAGATTTGAACGTACGACCTCTTGCTTGCTAATTAAGAAAAGCAAGTTTTACTTCACTTTTATCCACTGAGCTACGATTGCTTGTAATGAATGAAGAAGAAGAAGTATATTACCTGTGGGAACAACAGTGCAGGTCGTATGTCCACTGCTATTAACATCCAAATTGGTGTAGGTAGTAATGGGACAATCCCCATAAAAATGTTCATTACTGTTAACCATATCCAGCACTTGAAGCACCATGGTGCCTCGGTGGGATTCCGTGTTGCTAGTGGGTCCCCTCCCCTTGTCCAACAACAACACAACAACAAACCAACCAACAACAAGAGGCAAACACCCTGAACAATGAACGAACACTCGCGTGTTGTATAACAGCTGAGACACAGAACTGAACTGAGCGCAACTTCGTTGAAAGCGCAGACCGGCGGCTATGGAAGGGTACCATCGCCGCCGCCGTTGAAGTGGGGGAAATAAGAGCCCCCTCTCACTCTCTCTCACTCTACCGCAGGTAGGTAACCACCTCTCTTGCAGAAGAATTGACCTGGATGGAGATTTTGTCACTGAGGGATTTGTTTAACTCTAATTACACTAGCTTATTAGTTGAATACAAATTACGCAAATACAATCATATTTTTAGGATGTCATCTGCAAAGTGTAAAATTTTGCTTTCAGGACAAGCGCAGGACGACGCTCCTTGTCTTTATTATCTTTTTAGATTCGTTGATAGAGGAGTGGGAGTAAATGAGGCGAGATAATTTGAGACAATGGAAAATAAGTAGAATGAAAGATTAATGAATAAAAAATAAAATATAAATATATCATCACGCCTTTTACCCATTACTGAATGTAGCACTCTGCCGAAGCAGATCTCGGTAAGTGATATATTTATGTGCGTGAAGTACGGTTACCAGCCATCAAATCATGGCCCCAAAGATGTTAGTGGTGGGGGAGCTACAGGAGGAAATTTTTAAATTGGTGAAAATGTTTGTCGGCTTTGGGGATCGAACCAGGGTTCTTAGGATCCGTAGGCCGACTTGATACCACTGAGCCATTACCCCATTAAAGATAAATGAAACAGGTGTATAATTTATTTATGTTACTCTGTATAACAGGAATTGAATCCCAATTACAGTATAGGGTTCAAACTCACCGAGCCGCAGAGGGGTTGTTCTTATCATTTCTAGCTTGAGTGGGATTCGAACTCTGGATCTCCGGATTCAAATTCCGTAACGCTATCTACTTCACAGTACTGCCGGTATAGGATAAAATACATGAATGTGATCGAAGATTTGTTACTTGATGAAGGCATAAATAAGCTTGTATGGAAAATTTAATATCAATTACAATACAAGCAGCCTACAGCATATAGGCGAATCTGATCCACTCAGACACAATTATTTGGATATAAGAAGAAGTCAGTGAGATTTGAACGCACGACCTCCTGCTTATTAATTAAGAAATGCAAGTTTTACCTCACTTTTATCAACTGAGCTACAATTTTGTAAACAAGAAATACATCTCAATGACAGTACAGGAGACCTACAGCTTATAGTGAAATATAAACCAATTGGACGTAGCCCCATTTTTATATAAGTTTGAAATTGTTCGTCTCAACAAACTAACTGATGTCTACTGCATGTCAAAGAATGACAGAAGAATATGAATCACCTACATCAATTTGCCAGTAGTGAACAGTCATTTTTCTATTGCCACCCTTTTAATTAAACGTCTGTTCTATCAAGCCCTTTGTTTTCAAATGACATTTCAATTGAGCTCTCAAGGGATCAAACTGCAAGCCACTCAACTACGAAATGAAATCATTTAAATCTGTTACACCCCAAGTAAATTTTAGTTAACTGATATTCTTCAATTAACGATCAGTTAATGGAGTAGGTGGCACAGTGTTGACCTGTGAATCCTAAGAACCCTGGTTCGATTCTCATTGCCGATAAATATTTTCATCACATTAATACTACTCCTGTGCCTTCCCCTTCACAAACATCTTTGGGAGCCGTGATTTGACGGCATTTCACGTGCATAAATATATCACTTACCGAGATCTGCTTCGGCAGAGTGCCACACCCAGGCAAGATGATATATTTATTTATTTTATTTTTAACAATCAGTTATATCAACAAAAGATGAAATGTTTAACAGCAATATAAACTATTACATTGTGGGTAAGAATATTTAATTGATCTTGGCATCACGCTGATATTAAATTGAAATAATTAATCAATCAAACTTAGATGGAAAGATCATTAAATATTAATCTGATTCATTAAATATGTAATTAAAATAATAAATGAATATTTATACAAATGGGGTAGCGGCTCAGTGGAATCGAGTTGGCCTGTGGATCCTAAGTACCCCACCACTAACATCTTTGGGGGCCATGATTTGATAGTTGGTAACCGCACTTCACGCGCATAAATATATCACTTACCGAGATCTGCTTCGGCAGAACGCCACACCCAGTAATGGGTAAAAGGCGTGATGATATATTTATATTTATTTTATATTTATATAAGAATTGGATATTCCGCTCAGATGGAAACTTTCAAGTGACGCCATTTTGAATATAATTATTAATAGCCCCGTAGAAATTGAAGTCAATACATCTGATAAATAATAATCGAATAACTTAAATAAAATTACTTCGTTGAGTGATCAGAGCAAAAAGCCAGACTAAAAGGCCTAATAATTAATTTTCATTATTTTCAAACAACAGAAAGACAGTCCTTTCATAATGCCCCTGATAGACGTTCGTATGTTCCTAAATGTAACTACATTACGATCAATTTGTTGCAGGTCTTTGCTTTCAACAGCGATGAACGCTAAAACAAGAAGATGGCATATAAAGGGTCACTGATAACTTCGTTTTTTGTATAGTGCTACGGAAAATATTAACAGAATGATTCGTCCTAATAATTATCTTTGATTTTAGTCAATTAATTTCTTTGTACCATAGAGCAATTTGTACTTAATTCAAGTACGTTCAAATCTCGTTGACTTCAAAACATATCATTGTGTCTGAGTGGTTTGGATTCTAATTCAGGGTGTTAACAGTCTTCTTTTTTAAAATGGGTGATACTACTGGTCAAAAAAGGCGAAAAACGTAAAAATACCTTAGTGAAAATTTTATAATGTATAAATATATCATCACGCCTTCTACTCATTACTGGGTGTGGCACTCTGCTGAAGCAGATCTCGGATAAATATATCACTTACTGAGATCTGCTTCGGCAGAGTGCCACACTCAATAATGGGTAGAAGGCGTAATGAGATATATTTTTATATATATATATATATATATATATATATATATATATATATATATATATATATATATATATATATATTTATATATATTTATTTACTAAATGAAATTATTTCGTAAAATGTGTAAAGGTGTAAAGCCTCTAAAAATGTAGATTCACCCAATTAAATAGATTGTATTTTAGAAAGATCAATTTTAATTGTAAACATGAAACAGGAAAAGGATATGACAAAACTACAAATATTCAAGGCAAGATTTCTTTTCTGTTTTCAAAATATTATTTGTTTAATTTACCCATACGTCAATATGAAAAAAATGACCTACACCGTCCTAATAAATCAAAGAAGTCTAATAGCGATGTCGAAATACAATAGTGAATAGCGCAAAATAGGAACAAATAGCGCGTGCTACCCTTCAAGGTACAAGATTCCGCAAGAAATCTTCTTAAATTTCAAGGAAAACTTTCTCGAAGAAATGACGGAATCCCAGAAAACAGAGGGTGGGTTTTATACCCCCTAGTTGCTCATTGCTTGCGTACAATCGCGCGATGAATGCGCATTGTCGCCGTTTCCGGCCTAGCCCGGAAAGGAACTTGATACTACCGCCGCCGCCCGGCACGTGATTTGGTTACCTGACTGTACCCAGACCGTTTTGAAGAAGATTATTTTTACTAGGTAAAGAGCACCATAGTTAAACTGATTTGAGAATATTTATGTTTAATAATGAGGTAGTGGCTCACTGGTATCGATTCGGCTTGTAGATCCTGAGGACCTCGGTCCGATTCCCATAGATGACAAACAATTTTCACCAAATTAAAATTGCCCCTGTGGCTCCCTCACCACTAACATCTTTGGGGGCCGTGATTTGATGGCTGGTAACCGCACTTCACGCGCATAAATATATCACTTACCAAGATCTGCTACGACAGAGTGCCACACCCAGTAATGAGTAAAAGGCATGATGATATATTTATTTATTTATTTATAAAATTGATATGTCAAATCGTATTTCTGACTTTACCTGGCGCTGTGCCAACTGTGGAATAAAAAGATCCCTAGAATTGTATTACCAACTGAAACGTTTACTTCTGATCACTCTATATTTATTTCTATGAACCATAAATTTGAGTAAAAAGGACATCAGATAACACACACAAATGTATGTAATACAAAAGTGAAATCATATTATTTTATCATATTATTCATTATGTTGACCTTTACGAAATATATAAAAAATTTCAATTACATTTTGTAATAAATATATTATTCGTTTCTCAATGATAAGTATTTCTTACGTAAAACCTTTCAAATCAAATTACCCTAATTAATTAAACCTCATTAATACCTATTATTAAATTTATAGCGCCAATCTATCAGTTTATAAGTGTGCCAATTAAACAATAATCAGTAAAGAAAAAAAAATAGGAAGGAGAAAAAATATTTGTTAATTAAAACATTGTCATTCTCCATGTGTTTATATGTTTGAAGACGTGCGGTACGTGTTAACGACAAAGTCTACGACAGGCTAGACCCAAACACAGATGACGCTAGTGGGTACGACTGACCGGAAGTGGAGGACAAAGACCGATATTAAACAAGGGGCAGCGAGAAGTTTGCCAGAGGGCTGCGCAGCCAAGCTACCATTCTGTGGGTATTCTTTAAACAGATTTAAGACTACTTTGCTAATTTGAGGATATCTTCAATAGATTCTTACATGAAAATGACACAATAGATGTCATGTTAAGTTAGAAAAATATAGTGATTGAGAAATAGATGTTTTTACCATAAATTTAATTTGATTTCTTATGGATAACATTATTAATTCAGTTGGTTACGAGTTATTAAATCTAAAATCAATTTCCGGTCAAGCTCTTGAATTTTAATTATGTGTACAAGTGCATTCATCAACAAAATTTTACATATTTCAAAACCAAATCATAATTAATATTTTAACAAAATCCATTAGGATATTAATAGAAGAACAGCATTTCAATTTTTCTTGGCGAATATTTCTACATTATTTAGTTTATGCACAACCGGGCCGAAAAGCATCTGTTTTAGCCCTAAAAAGCGGGCTTAAATACTTCCAAAAAGACATCATTCCTATGGATACATAAATAAAATGACAATTTTTGTTTATTGTCAATATATGATTCTGCAAAATGCTTCTTTGACATATTTTAATTTTTTGAACATATAGTTAAATGTTATTTTGTTGTGCATAAAATATTGTATGTACCACGGGTGAAAATAGACGTTTCTGACCCTGAGCATGTTATTAGCCCTCGGCGCTTTGCGCCTCGTACTAATAATCATGCAACGGGCCAGAAACGCCTGTTTTCACTCTTGGTACATAAATAACTATTATTTTACAAAGAAATTCTTCAAATAAGTGCGTCAGAAAATGTTGTTCTACTATAATAGTACTCGTATGTTGTACAGCAAACATGTAATGCTTCTTATTTCGCACGACCGCGAAATGGACACAAATGGTCACAAAATCTGTTTGATCCTCACAGCCGACAGATAATTTTCACCACAATAAAACTACCCTTGTGGCTTTCCCTCCTTTAACATCTTTGAAGGCCGTAATTTGACGGCTGATAACCGCACTTCACGCGCAAAATATATCACTTACTGAGATCTGCTATGGTAGAGTGCCACACCCAGTAATGGGTAGAAGGCGTGATGATATATTTTATTTATTTTATTTTAAAAACTGTGCGTATTTTTACTGTTGTTGAACATTCCTACCTACATTATTTTGTAGAAAAAAGAATTAGAAATTGAGTTTTCTGCCAAATAATATAAGAATGATTCCATTATTATAGTTAAGTTCTTGTAAAAACTCTATATAATATTTATATAAATGTAAAGAGTAAACCACAGCACTCCCAATCAAAGATAAACAACGATTTTTTCCCCAACAAAAATAAATTCCCAATCCCAAGTTGTCAACCACATAATGAAAACAAAAACTAAACTCGAACCGGAAACCATGCAAGTGTGCGATAGCAGCGCGGTGCGGTTCCCAGTGGCTAATTAACGTCACATGAGGCTGCAATCGCCAGTGGTCGCTCGCAGCCGCTCTAGCGAGATAAGGGTGCGCGATACCTCGAGTCCTGCAGTCCTGGTATGCGAGATACCAGGCACATCTCACCAATATACAGATAAACAATGACACATGATGTGCGAACAGACGATTATCTTGTTAACAAAACACTGACAATTCTGATTTTAAAACGAGTGAAGCGTTATTCCCAAACTAAAAGTGATGTCGATATTCAGGCAAGAAGAGATAAATAAATAAATATAAACATATCATCACACCTTTTACCCATTACTGGGTTTGACCTCTATATTTATGCGCGTGAGGTGCGGTTACCAGTCGCCAAATCACGGCTCCCAAAGATGTTAGTGGTGAGGGAGCCACAGGGGTAATTTTGATTTGGTGAAAATGTTTGTCGGCAGTGAAGATCGAACCAGGATTCTCAGGATCCACAGGCCGATTCGATACCATTGAGCCATTACCCCATTGCAAGAAGAAATAAAAATCCTTTAACTCCTTTCTCCTTAAGATAATTTAGAAATGTTTGATAGCAAAACAGATACGTTATTGTCAATTATTTCTGTGTATCATCACGCCTTTTACCCATTACTGGATGTGGCACTCTGCCGTAGCAGATCTCGGTAAGTGATATATTTATGCGCGTGAAGTGCGGTTACCAGTCTTCAAATCACGGCCTACAAAGTGCAGAGGGAGTCACAGGGGTAGTTTTAATGTGATAAAAATTGTTTGTCGACTATGGGAATCGAACCCGAGTTCTCAAATCTACAGGCCGACTCGATACCAATGCGCCACTTACTGACAGTTGTAAATTTAATCATTATCTTAACAGAATAAAACTATTATTATTTATGTATTCTTAACCATTAGTATAAAAGCACTTCAATGACAATTATACGCGTAGATCCATAACAAACCATTAAAAAAAATATAGTAAAAGGGTTGAAAAGATTGAAAAGGGTGCAGGCGTACCATTGTGAAGAACCGCCAAGCTGCACTCTTAAGGGGGTTGATTCTTACATTGATTAATATGTGGGTTAAGTATGCTTGTTTCTTAAGTACCAATACATAATATAATAAATACAATACTAAGTTGATCACCGAGTTCAGTACCAAAGATTACTTCAAATAGATAAATGAGAAAGATTTAAATTAGATATTCATATGAGATTCAGTAAAATGAATCAGAAACTAAATGAAATGTACGTAGATGAAGAGACAGAATACGTATCTACATTTATTTAGTACTTTTCATAATAGGAACTTCATTCCAATTACAGTAATCAGTTTCATGATATATATATTACACAAAATTCTACATAGTTTTAAAGTAAAGTCGATGTTTTCATCTCATAATTATTAGAGTGAAAAATATTTAAAATAAAAATTGCAAAATTCTAAATTGAAATAAAAACATGAATAAAAATATTATCATATCTTCTACCCATTATTATGTATGACATTCTGTCGTAGCAGATCTCGGTAAGTGATATATTTTGCACGCAAAAATAGTTATTTTTCAATTACTTATTTTCAACTGTCAATAATACTATAAATAACTTTAAGAATTCCAAGTCAGATTTTTGAATTTTAGATTTTTTCCAGGATATTGAGGATTTCTAGGCCAATAGACACTATAAGTAGTTTATAATAGAATCCAAAGCACTCAGAAACAGCCATATTTTTATGTTATAAGTTGAAGTCTAACTTTGGTAGACGTAAATATTTGTATAAGTTACTATCTCAGCGATGTTTTCATTTCTCCCCTATAATTTAGCATACGTAACCAATCGATTCGCGATGGTTCTCGAGTGTCTACAGAGTCTATTACTACCCCAACCCTAACGAAGACATGTTTCTCCACCCCTAAGACACACATGTGCCAAGTGGCAGTTGTCCGCACGTGTTCAGCCCCTGTGTAGTGTCACGTAACGCCGCTGCAGCGCTGCGCACGGGTTTCCACTTCCGGTCGGGCCATTCACAGCTCAAGCGACCTCTTCATTCATACACGAGGTACACGAGGTACACGCCCCACGAATATACAGATCATGTTACACAGATGAAGTTTACGACACGAAAATTCACCAATAACTACTTCAAATCAAATATATCTATTAGTAGTTTTTATAACAAGGGAGTAAAGATCGTTATTATTTGTCAAGAGCGAAGACTGAATGAGATAAATAATGACACTTTACTCATGTGTCATATACGATATTTTATGTAAAAACTGAAAAAAAAATTGTTATTTAACAACAGAGACTGTTAACAGCATGTAATGCTAGTAAGAATGAAGCAGATTCCTATAAACGAAAAACTATTCATTTTTTAATGTTATTAACAAATACTACAAATATTTTTATGTACAAAATTTAACAGAGAAGTTACAAGAAAAATGAAGAAGTCTATTGAATACAAAGAAAATACATGTTTTCTAGGTGGCACTGTCAATGGCCTTGAATCACTTTGTTTCCCTAGGGAGTACTTGTAATTTTTATTTCCCTAGATAAATAATATAATATAATATGGGGTGGCTAGCTCAGTGGTATGAAGTCGGCCTGTGGATCCTGAGAACCCTGGTTCGATTCCCACAGGCGACAAACAATTTTCATAATTTCAAAAAAGCTACTCCTGTGGCTCCTCCACCACTAACATTTTTGGGGGCCGTGATTTGACGACTGGTAACCGCACTTCACGCGCAAAATATATCACTTATCGAGATCTGCTTCGGCAGAGTGCCACACCCAGTAATGGGTAGAAGGCATGATGATATATTTATTTATTTATTTATATTTTGTAATGATTTTGGTAAGAATAAAGTAAACATTATTTACCGGTTGTATATAAAATAATTTAAAAATAGAAAATATAGAATGCAAAATGTTAAAAGTTTTGAAGTTCGTTGCAAGTGAAGTAAAAGCTAGTTGATGAAGTGTCTGAACGTTAGGTGATCTGAATCTCGATGAATATTCAGCGGAAATCAATTTGTCGAATTGCAGCAGAATGAACGGTTGAACGAAGAGCGACGTTCACATGGACTGTCAGAATCAGGAAGTAATGTTACGAGCGAATCTGTAATGAACCCTGCAACACGGTTCTTCGAAAATTGCCTTGTACTAAACTAGAATTCTATAATCTGCACCGATAATGAAGAATATCTATGCGTACAATATACCTACTTGAGAATTGATTAAAGAATTGAGAGAACTTGGATGCAAACTTCGTTGCTAAATTAATAAATGTGGTAGGACATTTAGTCTTTCGTCTCTTTTATTTGAAGATGAACTCTTGAGAAATGTTTGATCTTATAATAGAGGTTCTCAACCAGGGGACTCTGGACTCCTAAGTATGAAGCTTCTACAAGGGCTATGTAACTGTTATTTCAGTGATATTTTATTAGGTGAGCAAGTATTTTTCAGAACTAGTCGTAGGCGAACTATAGAAGGTTGAGAGCTCAGTAAAGACACTTTCAGAGTCTGTTTTTGCGACCATTAATAACAAATTATTAGTAAATATAATAATCACTATAGAAAACATTAATTTTCAGAGTCTGTTTTTGCGACCATTAATAACAAATTATTAGTAAATATAATAATCACTATAGAAAACATTAATTTTCAAATCTATTTTTGTAATTTAAAGTAGTATTTTCTGAAGTGCCTACTTTTCTGACCAATTTTAGTATGGAAAGTAGGTTTTAAAAAAACCAGTTAGGTAAAGTTTATATCGAAGGCTACAACAAAAATAACAGTCTGGTAAAGTACAAAACAGTCTGGTAAAGATTTTACTTTGACTGTTTTTTTGTTGTAACCTTGGACAAATAGTCTGCTGTCATTGCAATTCATATAAAAAAAATTAAACTTTTTAAATTATTTGTGGTTAACTATTGATTAAATGAAACGATTTCAGAAAAAGTAGTATACATAATACGTCAGGAAAGTGTTCGTACTTGACTCATCGGATTAAAATATCAAACAACCGCTCCGTCAAATAAAATATCACTTTCCTGACTTATTATGTAATATACTATTACCGATCTGTCTGCTCATAATTTTCAATCTAAAATGTGATCAGAAAGGACGGTCGCACGATATTATTTTTAAACTAGTAATTTTGAAACTAGTTGATAATAGTCCTAATACCCTTCATTAATTTAAAATAAAAAAATTCTTAGTTCCAATTGATAAAGGGTATGCAATGCTCTACAATGAGACCAAGGGGTATATTGGTTGAAAGGGGTTCAAAACCGCTGTCTTATAGTGTATGGTGTGGTAAATGATTAAAAAATAAATGTATTGCAAATCCTACTGAAAGTAAGAAACTTGTGGCAGACAAGGTTGCGATCATGAACTAACAACTCGCGTAATAAAACGTTCCTCTTGGCATTAATCTCTAAAATTTGTTGAAAGTCAACAATTAAACATATTCCACGACAATGATAGAGCGTGGGACTTTTAACTTAAAAGAATGTAAGGTCAAATACAAACAATCATACAACTACATAATAAAACAGCGACTACCAAAACTACATGCAATGAGATCGTCATCACCACACTAAATCTAATTTAACAGTTTATTTATTCTGCATCCGTGCACTTTACTCTGTCAAACATTATTATTTTACAGAAAAATACCTCAAATAAAAGATACTGATTATGAATAGTTGTTTGTATACTAAGGGTTGGAAGTACAAAGTGAGCAGAAGTAAGTGTTACAGTTGGCAATACAATTCTGGGGATCGTTTTATTCCACAGTTGGTACAACGCCAGGTAAAAACAGAAATACTATTGACATAATTTTTATAATAAATACAAATACGTTGAGTGATAGAAATATTTTAGATTATTGCTCTGTGAATAATGTTAAGAAATAAAAGGATGTGATATGTATGTACTTTTTCACTTATTAAGTTTGTTACAGTGATTATTTTTTGACGTTTCTCAAAACCAATGCTTCATTGTATCTGCGTTTTAACCAATCCTGTCATTATTATACTGACAATAAAGCTCTAGTGATTATTCTCGGGAATAATCTCTGTAGGTGTTATGTTTGTGACAAATGATAGGTAGTTGTCAAATAATTATTTAAAACTGTCAACGCGTCAAGTAAAATATGTGAAAAAAAATCGATTTAGATCTATATCAGATACAGAAATACACCAACAAATTTTGGAAACAACTTCCAAGAATACATTAATAAGTAATCAATCGATTTGGACCTAGGTCAAAATCTTTTAAATTGAATAAATCGACCTCAACAACTAGGTCAAAAAAATAATCTAATTAAATATAACTCGAGAGTTGGATAAATTAGAAAATAATTCTCTAGTATCTTTCTCAAACTTGTTGCCATTAGGCAATAGTCACTCAAGCCCTACGGGCTTTCGTGACTATTGCCTGGCAACAAGTTTTCGAAAGATCTGACAAATTATTTTCAATTTATTCTCACTCTCCTGTTATATTGTTACTGAAAATAAATTTACATATCACTTTTACCAATTTCAAGTAGTTTTTTTATTGCTAAAAGAAACAGTTCTGATCACTCTATAGTTGATTACGGTCCGAGGAAAATTGTTTTAACGACCGCTGCTACTGGAAACATCCGATAAACTATTATTGTGTAAAACAGCGTATGTAAATATTAACTTTTCTTGACAGTAGCATAATTTTGTAAAGAGGTGAAGAGTAATGTACTCGGCTGATTGGAAGTACAGCTAAGTGTGTGTATACTGGTCTTGTTTGAACGTATTTGTCGTTTTTCGCTGTTGATGACCGCTCCGCACTTCACGCATCAGAATATTAATTACATGCACTTGGTCGAAGCTAGCCTGGCTGATTTACACCTTGAAGTCACACGGAACTTGGAAGCACGTATGTAAATAGCTGTTGGTTCTGGGTGACCGAGCGAGCAAGTGTTCATACTTTTATGACTCGTGTTTAACCAGATAGATCTGTGTGTGGTTACATTTTATATAATTAGTGGATGGGTGCATATAAGGCTCGAAATATCGGCGGTATGTGTATGTACGTAGGTGTAGGTGCGTAACGTGCTGAAGTCACGTACAACGCGTAAAGATTCGGACTGAACGGTCGCCGGAAATGTTCATTTAGGCATGCGAGATTAGGATTATTGTTTGTGGGCTGTAAGAGTAACACCACTCTCACTACTCAATCCTTGTTTCTCAAATTTCTACGTCTTTATTACTCGAAAATTATAATTCATTCCCTAACATTTATTATAATCATGTAAAAAACACACAGCAGAAAAGTCCAGAAAATATACCGCATATATTGGCCGTTGCAAAATATTTTATAAAATACTTTAAAAATGCTTCAAATAAAAATAAATAATATAAATATATCATCACACCTTTTACTCATTACTGGGTGTGGCATTCTACCAATGCAGATCTAGGTAAGTGATATATTTATGCGCGTGAAGTGCGATTACCAGCTGTTAAATCACGGCCCCCAAAGATGTTAGTGGTGAGAGAGCCACAGAGGTAATTTTAATTTGGTAAGTGTTTGTCGGATGTGGGGATCGAACCAGGGTTTTTAGGATCCACAGACCGACTCGATGCCACTGAGCCACTACCCCATAACAACAAGAAAAATAAGGACAGGCAATTAGAAAAGCCTATAGATTTAAGAACCCGGGTTCGATTCCCACAACCGACAAACAATTCTCTTCATAATATCTTTGCAGGCCATGATTTGACGGCTGGAAAAAGAAAAGTTTGATGATAAAATAAAAATATTAGCACCAGTATGTAAGGTAATTAAATCTGATAATTATAATAAATTATTTGTAGGTCTTGACACCATTTTTATATTTTCAGTTGATAAACATTTTATAAAATACTTTAAAAGGAAATAAAAATAGAACACAATTTAACAACGACACAAATGTTAGAAAGAGCAGGACAAAAAAGGTTACTGTAGAAACTATTTTGAAGAGGAAGAGAATGTGGTTTTAGGATATGCGTTGAGAAAGGATACTCTAATGAAGGACGTAATAGAAGGAACAGTAGAAGGAGAAGATAAATGATAGATGATGAAAAAGATGGAGGAAATTATGTTGAAATGAAGAGGCTGGCTTTCAGCCCGAAACGTAGTCAAATGAATTTAATTATTTAAATTTTTAATCATTAATAAAGCCAAGGTATCCAATAAATGGAAAAATATGTTGTTATAAACGTTTACCTTAAATAAAAAGTATTTTTATAATACTATAAGAAGGTTTATCAGATGGAAATATTGAAAGACAAATGTTGAAGAAACTGATTGATTGAAATATCATAGAAGCGTATAGGAGGAAAGTAGTAAACCTCTTTATATGCATACAACCGCACTAAAGTTTAATAACAGTCCATTAAGAAACTAACAGTATCATCTGCTATAACGGATATCGAAAATTAAATCAAGTTTTTCATCCCATTTCTATTCGATCCCACCGCCATCATCTTCCGAGAAACTCGACGTCGTTGTCTTTCTCATTCATTTCCGTCCGCTCAACAAAAACCAACCAAAATAAAAGAAACGACTGAAAAGCGTATTTTATATAATTAGCATTCGGTCAATCTAGTTGTTGCTGAGAGCTGAGGAAACGACGATTCAATTTCCTGCAGACTCTGAAGAGAAAAAGCGACTTCTTGCAGAGGATGCCCTTCCGTTACTTCTACTGATTTTCATATTTTATGCGGCTAACGAGCCATTATTAGCGTTTGGTGTCGCGAGGAAACCGATAACTTCATTCATTTCAGAAATTGAATATATTTAACGCTTCGGTTATAACAGTTTCAATTAGATTTATCACTTGAGTTAATGAGGTGATGTATTGTTTTTGTGATTATTCAACAACGGTATGTTTCCCTTTATACATATATCTGGGTAGTTATTTTAAACCAAATATGGAGATTTGTATTTATCGATTCAATGTTGAAGTAACTATAAAGTAATTCATTTTATTATTATTGCTGTACTCGGAAAGATAAGTTTGTTCCAGATTATTAATTCTTGCAATTACCATGTGCGTATACAAATATTTATAGTTGATTATCTTTTTATTTATTTTATACTTAACTTGTTAAAATATGACTCACATCAACGTTTAATATCGTATACATTCTGTTGTCAAATGTTTATATAAAAATTAATATTTATCTACAAGATTCTGTATACAAAGTTCATTATTTTCGTTAAATACTACAGAGTGATCAAAAGGAATTGTTACAGTTGGCAATACAATTCCGGAGATCTTTTTATTCCACAGTTGGCACAACACCAGGTAAAGGTGGAAATACTATTTGACATTTCTAATAAATATAAATAGAAAATAGGTTATGTCAGGAGTCTGACAGCTAATAGAATTTAGACTTTTTAAGTAATAGAAATACTTCAAAAATAATATAATAATAAAGGTACTCAAATTTAAATTTAAATTTTCAAATGTCACTGTCAACAATAGGAAATGAATTTATGTATCAGGCTTACCAATTTCGAGTATTTTTTTTATTGCCAACTGTAACAATTCCTTTTGATCACTCTGTACTTTATTTCACGTTGCTATTAGCTTAATTTATAATTTATTTTTAAAAATTTTACTTTCTGATAGGGCAGTGAAAATAGTATCATTCTTCTCTCAACTTCGGCTTGGAAAATTAAAAAGCAGCTTTCGGAAGAAATATCTCGCTTTTTTCCCTTGTTAAAGAAGTAGCTATTAAATTAAAATTTGTAACAACATTTATAGTTTTATAATATATAAATAAAAATGTCTGTGAGTTTGTTACTGCTGAAGTAAAACAGGTAGATACAATGAAGCTTGAACACATAGATAATCCTTAATTGCAATAATATTTCAACAAGCAACAAGTATAATATTCAATCTAGTTTTCAACTGCTTCATTATTTTTCCTCTGCAGCATCTCTGAACATTCTCGTTAGAACATCGATCTTTGTAATTGTTATAATTTCAGCGAGCGCTCGGTCCGACAGATAGGGATGTGTGTAGAGAAGCGCGAGGGGTACAACGATGTAATTTATGTAAAACTATTCTCTTCGCTCTACCGTGCACACCTGTGTAGCACTCTAGCGTCCCGGTGTTATTCATAATTCAAATTAAATTCGTATTAGCATATACGCTGCCGTGGAGTGGACTGCGATCCAAGCAGCCGTTTATTACCTAGCGCCAAATCGTCAATTAGCGTTCACTTTATTTATCTCTATCTGCTCAGTTTATAACTAGCCCTTTTGCTTGTGTTGCTACGGCTTGTTATCGGTCTTCGCTGCTGTCAACAGCAAACTTGCCATTTAGCTACATTACGATAAAGATTCATCAGAGAATGAGAATTCAAAATGGATGATATAGAAATAAATGGATAGATATTATTCCCGGGAATAATCTCTGTAGCTTTTGTTTTTGTTGATAAACGATATGTAGTTGTCAAATAATTATTTAAAACTGTCAACGCGTCAAGTAAAATGTGTGAAAAAAAATCGATTTAGTTTCATTTCAGATACAGACATACACCCAGAGCTGGGCAGTAGCTAGCTACTTTTGTACCTTAGCTACATTTACCTTAGCTGTAGCTGTAGCTTAGCTAACTGTGAAAAAATATAGCTGTAGCTTGTAGCTAGCTACTTTTTTTTCTATTAGCTTAAAAATAACAACAGAAGCTACTTTTAAAGCTACTTTATGTAGCTTAAAGCTACTTTTTAAGCAGGTACGCATGCGTACAAGCTAAACCCACACAAAATAATTATTTGTTGCCGGTTCTAACTGGCTCTAATACGCAAAAATACACAGTAGGTGCCAGATGGTATTTGCTATTTTTGATATTCATGTACATAATAGTAAATTAACAGTCATTATAACAAAAGACTGATCATATGACAATGGCAAATTTAATTATTTCTCAATAATTTAAAAAAAGTAGCTTTAATATTTAACAGCTACTTTAACGAAAGCTTTTAGCTGTAGCTTAGCTATATTTTACAAAATATAGCTTATAGCTGTAGCTTAGCTACTTTTAAAAAAAATAGCTGTAGCTGTAGCTTAGCTACTTTTTTTAAGTAGCTTGCCCAGCTCTGTATACACCAACAAATTTTGGAAACAATTTGCAAGAATACATTAATAAGTAATCAATCGATATTGATCCAGTTCAAAATATTTTAAGTTGGATGAATCAACCTCAACAGCTAAGTCAAAAATAATCTAATTAAATATAATTGAAGAGTTCAATAAATTCTGCAGTATCTTTCTCAAACATGTTGCTATTAGGTAATAGTCACGAAAGGCTATTGTGACTATTGTCTGGCAACAAGTTTTCGAAAGATCATATATTATTACTGAATATTGCAAGGGTTCGTGCTACTCCATTTGTTGTGACATAACGCGTGATGTTATATTTGACCCTCAACGTTTAAGTGAAATTAATATTTAATTTAAAAGGAAATTAGATAATTTAAATTAAGTACTTATAGTTTCCTTTTACATAATGTCAAAAAATTAATAAATATTTATAAATGTTTACAAACAATAAATAATACATAATAATTTGTAAATTGATCAATATTTAACAAGAATTAATGAATTAGATTGTCCAAAAAGATAGAATAATTAAATTAATATGAGGATTAAAGAAAAATTGTAATAGTAAAGTCAATAATTAATAATAATGAAAGACAATTAACTGTGATAATATTTCCTGCCATTTTACAAATAAAAACTTCTTCGGACATTTTGAATAGCATTATCTCTTTCCTGTGTTTTACAGTTTTACCTATTTAATTATTTAAATTAAAACAAAAATAGCACATTTAAAAACATGCAATTATAAGTAAAATATTGTCAAATGGAACAATAAAACTTATGACGTATTCACGCTCAAGAAATTTTAATTTCATTACCTACATTTAAGAGAAGTGCAACTTTAATGACAGGAAACGAGCATCCTTCGTTGAACTGTCCAAACCGAGAGTTGTACGATTAATCACCCTCCTAGATAATGCAATCACCCGGTGACAAATACTCAAGACCGGCTAGTTAGCGAATATCTTGCAAATTGGATATTTCAATTAGCTTCACTTCAAATATTATTTATCAGTGAACACAATAAAGATAAGTCAAAATAATGAGCACTATAAGATGCTCAAACTATTACCATACTTATTATTTTCTTTGCGTTTTGCAAGCAGTAAACCTTGATTATTCTTATAAATTATTTCTTAGCGTTTCGCAATAAATGTATTATTATTATTACAAAAAAACTTTCTATTAATATTTACAGGATTATTTTTTAACGTTTCTCAAAACCAATGAAATGCTTCATTGTATGTCACGTGTCTACGTTTTAACCAATCCTGTCATTATTATACTGAGAAGAAACTATTGTGATTATTCCCGGGAATAATCTCTGTAGGTGCTTTTTTGTTTGTGAAAACTGTCAACTGTAAAATAAAATAAAAGTTAAATAAATATATCACGCCTTTTACCCATTACTGGGTGTAGCACTCTGCCGAAGCAGATCTCAGTAAGTGACATATTTTTGCGCGTAAAGTGCAGTTATCAGCCGTCAAATCACAGCCCCCAAAGATGTTAGTGATGGGGGAGCCACAGGGGTAATTTTAATTTGGTGAAAATTGTTTGTCCGCTGTGGGAATCGAATCAGGGTTCTCAGGATCCACAGGCTGACTCGATACCACTGAGCCATTACACCATGAGTATAAATGAGTATGAATTATAAAGAGAAAAATTGGTATACTGCCAGGATTCGAACCTGGGACTTATAAACTCGGGAGTTCAAAGGTCCCAGAGTCAAATCCTGGCTGTATCGCAATTTTTCTTTTATAATTCAATTAATTAATTATTGTTTACATGCCTTAAAAAAACCAGAATTAACAACAAATAATTAATCAAGATGCATTTGCTGCGTAAAAATTGATTCTCCTGAATATAAAGAACTTTCAGTATATGACATAGTCATGGGATCGAGGCTATCTATGATACATAGCAAAATAAAGAGCAAAATAAAATAAAATCAGATTTGAATCCATGGAGACCGTAGCTTAGTTGGTTTAAAGCACATGGCCGGAGTTCATCAGTGTCAGGATCAATTTCTGAAGGTATCCCAATTTTTCTTTTTATAATGTAATTTGATTGTATCAATTGTTAATATTAATAAAAAACTGGATGACATCCAGGTCAATCTAAATTTCTAATTAATTTTACTTTCTGATAGGATAAGATGCATACCTTGAGAAGAAAGTGTGATTCTTCCTTCAGGTGCTTTATATCCTTCGGAAAATGAAAAAGCATCTTTAATAAAAAAAAATTACTCACTTTGTTAGCTATATTGTTTCTAGTGCAAAATATTGAAAACAAATAACAATACCTTTATAGATCATAGTCATCCTACTGAATCACCATCAACAAAAACAACAGAATATCGAACAATCACAAACCGCGGTTCATATCCACTCTGGAGATATCCTCGCATCAACTGACAATCCGCGTGTCTGCGAAGCCGCTTCACTCGCGAAGTGAAACCTCCGTGTTTGTGTTTGCGTGCACTAGGTTACTGTGTGTGTTGTGTTGGTAATATTGTTGCAAACGAACCATGTCCGACGGAATTGCGAAGAAGTGCGGATTGCGCAGGAACTTTTACTAGTTTCAGTTCGCTATTTTCAGCAAGGTTTTATGTTATAAATATACAATAAACAGTCTCAATGATAAAATGTGTTGTAATCTTGTTTATGGTTAACAAACCGTTGATAAGGGTATCGCATTAATGGAAAATTGTGTATTTTTACATGTTTTGTGGTCAGAGCAAACCAAACTTTGATTAAATGTTTGCAACAGGATAAACACAATTAGAATTAGAACTTTTACGCAATGCCATGACTGCTCGTCGTGGAAAGTGATAAACTAAATTAATTAATTAATTTTTTGAATGTCCCATCAAATGGGGTTACACGAATCCTTGCAACATTCACTAATTCATCCCAAACCAGTTTTAAAAGTCAACTTAATTGTTTTTAAAAGATACCCCATTATGGGATAGAGGGTTCAGTGGTATCAAGTCGGGCTGTGGATTTGAGAACCTAAGTTCGATTCTCGCAGCCGACAAATAATTTGCACCACATTAAAATCCCTGTATGGGATGGCTAGCTCAGTGGTATGAAGTCGGCCTGTGGATCCTGAGGTCCCTGGTTCGATTCCCACAGGCGACAAATTTTCATAATTTGAAAAAGCTATCCCTGTGGCTCCTCCACCACTAACATGTTTGGGGGCCGTGATTTGACGACTGGTAACCGCACTTCACGCGCAAACTATATCACTTACCGAGATCTGCTTCAGCAGAGTGCCACACCCAGTAATGG
Organism: Pterostichus madidus; assembly: GCA_911728475.2. Classification (NCBI taxonomy): domain Eukaryota; kingdom Metazoa; phylum Arthropoda; class Insecta; order Coleoptera; family Carabidae; genus Pterostichus; species Pterostichus madidus. Next base: position 41,537,905 of record OU452305.1, read on the forward strand.
GTAGAAGGCGTGATGATATATTTTTTTTTTAAATCCCTATGGTTCTCCCTCAACTAATATTATTGAAGGCTGTGATATGATGGTTGAACCCATACTTCATTTGCAAAATATATCAAGTAATGGGTAGAAGGCGTGATGATATATTTATTTTATCCACAACTCATATATTAATAATTAACTTAATTACACTGATTTCAGTTGAATTATAAGGCACATAAAACACTAGTGTTTTATATTTCATAAAACACTGTAAACAACTTGTTACTTAGCAACCACTTCATGATCTACCATATTTTGCGAAACTATATATAACTGAATCAACATTAAACGTTACGACCAATCTTCTTCGATACCTATAATTATGAGTTGTGGATAAAATTTTATTTTACACTTGTGTTTTATTAGTATATAAAACACTTGTATAATAAATAACTATTATTTTTATTTATTTTATTATTATTCAAATTTTCTGACTATCCGGCAAGTAGGACTTATTTCGAATAAAAAATTGGTGAAATTGAAAGTTTGGGCATGTGGAACGAATGCCGAATGAAAGATTGGTGAAACATATTTACGTTAATGGAATTCGAGGTGAGAAATTGCGACCTAGGAATAAATAGATGAATATAAATGAAGGTTTGTTGCGCCAACAAATAATTACAAGTGGGTGTAATAATCGAGCACTTGTATGAAATTATGAATGTGGATGAAGTAAAGTGGTGCGTCAGCTTATGAATGAATGAATGAATACAGGTAATCGTAGCTCAGTGGATAAAAGCGAAGTAAAACTTGCGTTTATTAATTAACAAGCAGAAGGTCTTACATTCAAATTTCATAGAGTTCAACTTATATCAAAAAAATACGATTGTGTCTGAGTGGTTCGAATTCCACTATAAGCTGTAAGACCTCCCCCCCCCCCCTGTACTGTAATTGGGATTAAGTTCTTGTTGTATAGAGTAACAAATAAATAAATAAATAAACAAATAAATAAAGATGCATACTGCAGAATGAATCTAATGAGTGAACATATCATGTTATGTACAAGAATCTATATTCAACAATTCTAAGTGATTTCTGTTCCAGTCTTAAAGTTGTCATAATGTGAGTGTCGGTGTAAAAGCAGTAGCGCCATCTCTCGAGTGCATTAAGATGACACAGAGCCCAACATCTTATGTCTCATGTCTCTGGCCGGACCGGAAGTTACTGCTTACGGCTGAAATGAACTGTTAAAGAGTCGGGGAGACGAATTCCAATGCACCACGTATACGACACCGGATGTAGCTGGCACACGCACGACCAACGTACGAGACCAGCCGTCTCTTCACACTTTATACCTTCACGAACCCTTCACACTTCAAAACATTGCTTTTAATGGACTTGGAACGAACTTTGATATCAGTGAAGAAGAATGACAATTATATGAAGATTGGTTCGGTATCATTTACGATGATTTGTGCAATGACAAAATATACCGGAGGGTGCTTGGTAAGGGTGAAAATAGGGATTTAATTATAATGTTGTAATTTCCTGTTTTCCTAACAATTTTAAGCAAAAAAGGTTCAAATAAAACTTGTAGGGCGATAAAATCTGCATCTAAGCCAATACACAATAGTTATTTATGAATCAAGGGTGAAAACAGGCGTTTCTGGCCCACGACATGATTATTAGCACGAAGCGCAAAGGGTTAATAACATGCTCAGCGTCAGAAACGCTAATTTCACTCGTGGTACATACAATATTTTATGCACAACAAAATAACATTTAATTATATGTTCAAAAGATTAAAATATGTACATAGGTTATATGTTAAAATGACATTTTGTTAAATCAAGTATCTACAATGAACAAAAATTGTCATTTTATTTATATATTCATAGAAATGATTTCTTTTTGGCCCATGGGCCAAAAGATAGTGTTTAAGCTCGCTCTTCCTAAAAAATTAACTTTAGCCCTAGCTAAAGTTAATTTTGCATGCTTTGTAACAGTACAAATTAGATCTGAATATGATGAAAGTTGCTTCAAAACTATCGATAGCCATGGAATTGATACAAAATTTGATGTTTTATCTTTCAAAATTGTCAAAATTATTTCTTTATATTATTACCTCCATTTATTTACGTATATATTTTGGCTATGATTTGGACATGAGTATATATTTGTGAAATTGAGAGTGATAAATTGGGTGAAAGAAATTATGAAAATGGAATGTTTGTCAAAGATTAATAGCAGGATGAATCTAAAAAGGGTTCCTGTTAACGACTGAATTTAACAAGTGGCAGTAAGTATGTTTCTTTGTTTACGAATGTGAGTGGAAAAACATAGCGAGAGAATGTGAGAGAAATGAAGTCGCAGGTCGCAACAACAGAAAACATAACAAAGCTGTGCTTATCATCGGCAGTGAGACGCAACCAAAAGCAAGATGGCGGTCGGGGTCGACAGCAGCGCTGCACCCACACGCGGGAGCCGCACAAAGTTCAAAAGGCGCGACAACTGAACCACGACAGGGCGGCCAACCGCGACGAATAAAAACATTCCACCGCGACACGCAAACCGAACCATCACTAAAAAATACGTTGTATGTACGTTGGTACATCTTCAACAAACAATATACCACACATTGCAATATTTTTTCTTTCAGAGGAGCAACATATTAACCTAAATTGTGTAACACATGCAGCCAACTTTCGGAACCCTGCAAGCGTGACGCGCGATAGTTTTAATTGTGATGCCGACATTATTACGAAAATACTAACTGCTGCACTCGATAACGGAGATACCCATCGAGAATGGAAATCATAATCACCATGCGCGATGCAATATCATCTGCAGAATTATCCTTCGAAAATGTTACGCGAAATTCTGTATTTCTTATCACGTGTGTGAAACTTACCAATCAAATAAACATTATACTGATTATTTTTTGACGTTTCTCAAAATCAATTAAATGCTTCATTGTAAATCACGTGTATGCGTTTTAACTAATCCTGTCATTATTACACTGAGAATAAAGCTCTAGTGATTATTCCCGGGAATAATCACTGTAGGTGCTTTTGTTTGTGACAAATGATAGGTAGTTGTCAAACAATTATTTAAAACTGTCAACGCGTCAAGCAAAATGTGTAAAAATAATCGATTTAGATCCATTTCAGATTTTGGAAACAACTTCCAAGAATACATTAATAAATAATCAATCGATATGAATCCAGTTCAAAATCTTTTAAGTTGGGTGAATCGGCCTCAACAGCTAAATCAAAAAAATAATCTAATTAAATATAACTGGAGAGTTGGATAAATTAGAAAATAATTCTCCAGTATCTTTCTCAAACTTGTTGCCATTTGGCAATAGCAACTCAAGCCTTACGGGCTTTCGTGACTATTGCCTGGTAACAAGTTTTCGAAAGATCTGTCTAATTATTTTCAATTTATTCGCACTCTCTTGTTATATTATTACTAATAATATCCCGGGGTCATTACCACTTTATGTTACTAGGCAATAAGCAGATTTTGATATTTAAACAAATTGTTTATTTTTTTTCCCGTAGAATTTATTAAAATATGTCTACTTGATGGCGTTTTAAGCTAATGTCTTTATTTCTTTTATAAATTCCTTAAAATGTGTGTATACAAGTCATTTAGCGTTTTAATAGTCAAAATTTAGAACCATAAATATGGGTGCTTTTAAATTACTTTGCGCACTAGTGCGCAAAATCAAACAGTTTCCAAACTAATGTAAACCTTATTTGGAATGATGAAAGTACAAAAACTGATTTCACAATATCGGCTGAAAACTACCCAAGACTTAAAAAAAAGCAGTTGGTGACATAAAAATATAGAAATTATAACTTGAACTCACCGTCGTGGAGGAAGGAGTTGGCATTGGAGACGGCAGGTGGGGGCGCAGATGAAGACGGGGGTGGCGGCTGCGGGGACGACACAGGAGGCTTGTGTTCGGCCAGCGGGGGCTGCGGGTACGCTCCAAGAAACACCCCTAGGTCAGGTACACACATTGATTCGTACAAATTCGACGGCACGTTTTCTAAGGCACTACGTTCTTTTTCTACGTCTGTAACACACATCAGAAACAAACACAAACATGAAAGGGGGACGTATGACTAGCGACTTATTTTTAGATAGGTTATGAGCATTCAATTAACAGGGAACACATTTAGTACGCGACTAAAGTGGGTCGAAAGGCGGGCTCGCGCTGTGCGGGCACGCCCAACGTACAAGTATTTTTTATTCTTACCTTTTTGTAGGATTTCTAGGTGTTCCCAGAGGATGTCTCCGAGGAAGGCGGGTGCTCGAGCTAGGAAGGCATCTTTACCCATCGCGCAGATGTCTCGACCACGCATGTGGAACTGCTGAAGAGCTTGGCTACTGCCTTCCAGGGAGAATTCACGGATTGCCCATTGGAGCCAATGCGCTACGTGCATTTCTGTCCATTGTCGTGGATCTGCAACAGAAATATTCAACACGTCAAGATAAATCGTATGGCTAGTTATTCCTCAATGGTTTCTCAACCCTTTTACAAGGCACAGTATTAACGTACGACTCGATACCATTGAGCCACCTACCCCTTAAAGTAAAATTTTATTTTGAGATAAATAGAAAGATAAAAAAATAAATATAAATATATCATCTTGCCTTTTTATTCATTACTGGGTGTGGCACTCTGCCGAAGCAGATTTCGGTAAGTGATATATTTATGCGCATGAAGTGCGGTTACCAGCAGTCAAATCACGGCCCCCAAAGTTGTTAGTTAGGGAGCCATAGGGGTACTGAGCCACCAATCCCATTAATCAAACATACAAAAATATTCTGATTTGTTCATTTGTTTCTAGAAACTGACCCTGTACAGCGTGTGTGGGACATCATATAAAACTATAATCTTCAAATGTTTCTATAGCCTAGTGGATGCAACAACTTCAACTTAAAAAAATACGATTGTGTTTTACGACGTTGGGATTCCATTATAAGCTAGAGGAATCGTGCATAAGTGAAGTTAATAACAAACAGCGTGCTCTTAGCGCTGGTAAAACAAAGATCTATACTTCAATGAAATCAGCAGCGTTGTGTAAAAATTCGCGAATGGTTGGGGATTCATTGAGAGGGACATTTTGAAAGAGAGCAGTGAGAGACAGGTCGGCCAGCAGAGCGTCAGCGTTCACCGGCGCACATCGCATCATCACAACGAACGAGTACAATTACAATTGGCGAGCAGTGGACCGAAGCTTGCCGCGCTATCAAAGTAAAAATCTGTAATTACACGTATGAGGACAATGCGATCTGTGCCAGAGACAGGTGACGTCACTGGACAACAATACAACGAACAATTTAGCCAGAGGATCAATCGCTGTATTCGTGCATTCCTCGAAAACGAAATGCTGCAAGGCTCACTCCCTTCGAGGCAAATACTGCTATGAGTTGTACTGAAAATATAAATATGTCATCACGCCTTTTACCCCTTGGGTGTGGCACTCTGCTGGAGCAGATCTCGGTAAGTAATATATGCACGTGAAGTACCATTACCAGTCGTCAAATAATGGCATCCAAAAATATTAAAGAAGAGGGGAGCCACAGGGTGAAGTTTTGCACTTCCGGGAATAAATGACTTACTTCATTCTTCCTTTTCGAGGACTGAAGAGTCATATTAATAATTGGGTAAATAAGCATTATCGTAGAAAAAATCTGCTTTGGTCACCACACGACTTTCTTATACACATCATATTTAATATTTAGAATATATAATATTATTAAACATGTAATTTAGATTTTCAGTAATTCAGCATTTATCTGTTTGAAACATATAAAATAACAATTTTGTTTATGTATAATTTTTTAGTAATGTTAACTACTTTATGTCGTACTTTACGGATGAGGCATATACAGAATATCCTTTTTTCGAGCCTAAACCTTGGTATCTCAAGAACCGTGAGATACGAAGTCGAATAAATTGAGGTAAAGTTGTTAAATTAGTTAACCATTTTAATGATGTATTTGTTTTTCCGAAAAAAGACATAGATAACTAGATAAAGCGAAAATTAAAAATTGTTTTTTGTTTCTATTGCTACTATGATTATTGAAATATATTATTAAATATAAAAATTAGTTTTTTTCCCTCAGAATTAAATTATGTACTTTAGTCTCTTGGTATATAATATACTATTTTATCCAAAGGCCAAAAAATGATGACGTACCCATGGTAACGTAAACATATCTAAAATAGCGTTCTGTTCCTATTGAAAAAATAAAATAATAGTGTCATATTGAAGTGGGTGAAAAAACCAAATGTATCGTTGTACGATTGTATAAACATTTTAGAAATCCTAACAAGTGGGGTATCAAATGAAACCTCTTAGAAAGGGTTGTTAATATAAATAAAATAATAAAAATAAAATTTTAGCGTTTATCAATTGTTTTTTATAAACATTTTTCATCTGATATGTCAAATGAGGCATCTATGAAAGAGCAAATTAAAATGAAAAAAATAATATTTGGTCGACTATAAATTGTTCTTTTAAAAGTCAAGCTCTCAAGGATGAAATAATGCAATTTGAACGCTTGTCAATTGTTTTGAAGTTCCATTTACTAATTTAGTAAGTAATCTTAGTTATTCCTTGTAAGACCTTCGTAAAATATGACTCCTCGTGGTCATCAATGCCAATTTGCATATCGGCTTCTGGACTACGCAATGCAGGTTTTTCTTTTCTTTCATGTCGCCCGATCCGACGATATCATCTTGTTAGTTAATTAGTTGTAAGGTATTATTTTAAATTTTGGTCCAGGTATGCGATCGGAATTCTCCTTTTTAGATTCAACAGATACACGATAAAATAAACAAGCTAAAAAAACTGATTTATATTATTACAACGTAGCCCGACCACTAATTTTATTAGATAAAATGCAATCGCGTTGTTGCAGTTCATTGACTGGAAATAACAATGATTACAGCTTCTAGTGGAATCAGAACCACTCGGATACAATCGTTGAAGATTGTGATTCTTTACTTGCAGATCTCGATAAATGATCAATTTGTACAAAAAGATTCGAACCAAAATCTGCAGCTCATCAACTAATTCATTACTAACTAGAATTTAATGTCAAACTGACCTAGTTATACAAAGAGGAAACAGAATTAAAACGGAAGTCGTCATCATATAAAAATTGTCACAACTAAAAATCAAATAAAAACCGTATTTATTCGCAATGAAAAAGTAATTAAATTCCATGGGTGATTGAGTGCAAACATGTACTGCATATAAAAGTAAAATTCATCAGAAACTTCAATTGCATTTTTTTGCATTTGCAATTGCTTGCAATTCGCGCGCCGTTTGTGGTTAGGGGAGGAAATAGAAAGACGCGCAAAACCATCGCATCAGACTTCCACTTCCGTTTCACCTAGATTACTTCCTAATCGCATTGGTGGATCTTCCTCGCAGAATCTTATTGCTGAAGTCTGCAGAATTGTTGAGAAAACCGCACAAAAATCTACTTTTCAAAAAACAGTCATTATTTTGTAAAATTGGTATTACTGTATCAAATTAAGAAGTGGATATTTATAGATAAAAGCACGCTGAATCCAAAGCTTAAATCCGTAGGGTTACAACTATTCTAGCTTTTGAGTTACAACATTTTGAAACTGTTATTCCTTATTGGCCAGTTATTTTAGCAAGAATTACTTTATAAACGTGGTATTATTGAACAAAACTAAATAAAATATGGGTATTTATAGAGAGGGAGCACGTTGAATCCAAAAATGAAATCTGTATAGTTGAAACAATTTTAGCTTTTGATTTGCAACATTTTAAAATTGCTATTCTCTATTGACCAGTTATTTTAGCAGAAATTACTTTATAAATTTGGTACTACTGAACGAAACTAAATAAAAATAAGGGTATTTATAGTTAGAAGCACGGTGACACTAATGCTGCAGTCAGCAGGGTTGCAACTAGTTTATTTATTGAGTTATAATATGTATAAATTAGTCAGTTATTCTAAAAAAAATATGTGTAATGGTTATTTGTACACCTAGAGCGGAAAGTAGTCTATTACCGTTCGCGCATGGAGGTTGATCGAGGCGTAGCCGAGAGCAATAACTATGCAAGAGTGGCAAGGAGACTTTATGCTGGTGGTGCATAGAAAAAAAATTTGAAATCATTTTACACATTTTTTCTGTTTTGAAATTCGCTTGAAAATATTGACAGTTTGTCTGACCTATCTTATATCATACGTATTGATCTAATGAATAAATAAAATTTATTATTTTTATTATAATCATGTATCCATGGATACAGACTTACTTTACCGCTCGGCGAGTGACAAACGTCAACTTTTTGCATACAACTGACAGTTGGAAATGTCTACTTTCTGCTCCGTCGTAGAAAAAATAAGACACTTTTGCCAATTTAGTTATTTATAAATTAGTGGTAAATGCAAACTATTATTAGTAATACTTAAATGAGAATAAATTTTTCAAGAACAAGTTAATTGACTGAAACAGATTCACCGGCAGAAAATCAAGTTTGAAACAAGAGCACAAGCCATTTAGCTGATAGTATCTTGATCGTAAGATTGCAACAAAATAGTTAATTCGACTAAAATTCAAGTTTCCAGATTGTGGAAAGGTCAACAGCATCCAGATACCCAATTATTTCCATCATTAAACACCTGCAAAAACAATTTCAAGAAGTAGATACTAATTAGAGCCTATTTTAGTATAATTTTTTTCTGTACAAATTGCCAATGAATTCCTTGTTGGCCAAACAAAGAATTTGACAAATACGCTAAAAGTTTCTCATATGAAACATGTTATATAATTGTGTTTTTTGTGTGATTACTTACTTAAAATTACACACCGTACAAAAAATTCAACGTCGTTTTCACTTTTATAAAAGTCACTGTTATGTACGTGAGGCAATACCGAAGACATTTTAATGTACCTTTTGCTGAAGTAATATTTGCGCGATTTTAAAAGGCGTTAAACATACTAGATGACAAGTAAAGACAACTATTTTGTAAAATTGTTTATTTGAATAAGAAACAATCGTCTTTCACTTAATTATATATGGTAATGGGATCGACGGCTACACTTGAACTTTTGATGTACTAACATTATTCTACAGAAATAAATTTGAAATTCATATTTAACGGTAAATCACATGTTTACCTATATTATAAAATAAATATATGCCACTACTTGTAGCCGCAACATAAATTGTCAGTAATAACAAGAGAGTGAGAATAAATTGAAAATAATTTGACAGATCTTTCGAAAACTTGTTGCCAGGGAATAGTCACGAAAACCCGTAGGCTTACCAGTAATGGGTAGAAAACGTGATGATATATTTATTTATTTTAGTGGTATCGAGTCGGCCTGTGGATCCTGAGAACCCTGGTTCGATCCCTATAGCCAACACTTTCACCACATTAAAATTACCCCTGTGGCTCCCCCTCCATCCTTGAAGACTGTAAATTGACGGCTGGTAACCACACTTTACACGCACAAATATATCACTTACCGAGATCTGATACGGCAGAGTGTAATGGATAGAAGGCGTGATTATATATTTATTTATTTTATTCATCAGTAGTTAGGTAGAGAGAATTGGCAAAAACTGAAAAGTATTTCGTCTGATCGGCTTTCAACACCAGACAACAAACATTGTATTTTGTGTTTCTTTCGTTAATGGAACGCCATCGTCAAGTACAAAGAATGGTAAGTTGCGGGCGTGTGTTTCATGTTTGTGTTGTTAATATTGATAGGCCAAACAGAAATTGTTGGCTCTTGCTATTGAAGTGTTGACGACAAGTCAACTTGGACAAAAGCACCGACAAGTGTCGTGTTTGCACACTAAACAAATCACACATTATACACATTTGTCGTTAATATGTTTATAGTTTCTCCTAAATATATGGAATGCCATTCTTGAGCTTTCTTATCTGGGATCGGCACCACTTTTACACTTTTTACAAATTCAAATTCTAAAACCGTTATTATTTAACAATAGATTGACAATTATGCCAATAATCGAGGTTACTATATTCAGAATAAAATTAGATGGTAGATAGCTATAAATTGTTTTTACTGATTTATGATGTCATGGACTTTGTTTCTGTTAATAGCATTCCAAGTATAAACCGTACATTTTATTCAATGAAGGTATAGGCCCATTAGACCAGTTGTTTTCAAACTTTTCGGAGCCATGACCCCCCTTGGAGGCAATCACAAATATATTCCATCACGACCCCCTTAATTTTTATGTAATCAAAATTGCAGTTTGTAAAAGGCTGATTTAATAATGTACATTACAAACATAGAACCACGATTTCAGAAATTAGTAAAGAAAAAATTTCTCATTAAAGTGGTTCTATCATGACAGTCTCATAAAAGTATAAGTAACTGAAAAAGTTTATAAAAACAAGTATTTAATTTGATGTATGGTATAAGTTATAAACAAAATAACAAATATTCATGGTAATGTAGAAACTCATAAAAAATAACATATTTAAATTTCTCTCAAATCTGTCGTAAATGCTTCCATGATAGTACTACCTTAAGGATTAATTTAAAATAATATGACACTAGATATGAAATTGAGGATATCACCATTGGATTCCACATATATTTCTGCGTAGATATATATATTTTTATTCAAAACATATACTATTTTTAATCACCGGAGTCATGATCGCAAAAAAATCGGTTAATGAAAATGTGAATTTTTTGGTTGAACCAGTTTAAAAATAGAAAAATTTTAAAATATGGTTCTATAGTTCAGATTACGAGAAATCGAATGCCGTTGAGCGCATCTTCATATCTATTTTAGTTACTGAGTTACAGCGATTTTAGACTTTTTAAATATCTCAACTTTGAAGTCCCTTATCTCGAAAACTAAAAGAGATATTGAAATGCGGTTTGAACGAGTGTATTTCTAGTGCTCTAATTAACTAGTATTGAAATTTTGAAAATTTTGAAAATTTTCAGATTTTTTCAAAATTTTCTTTTGCCCATATTTCAAAAATTTCATAAAATAATGAAAATCTGTAAATACCAGTGAATTGCTCTCCTAAAAGTACATAGGTATGTAAACTTTCAGAATTTTTTCTCCACGAATAACATTTTTAGAACAAAAAAACAAAAATTGCCCAAAATTCGTTAAAATCTTAAGGGGTACCCCTTCAAAATTCTTCAAAAAACAGTGATTTTTCGTTTTTTTGCAATAAAAACTCTATCTGTGCGAATTTTTGACTGAAAATTTGCATACCTATGTATTTTTACAAGAGGAATTCATTGGTGTTCACAGATTTTCATTATCTTTTCAATTCTTTGAAATATTGAAAAATGAAAATTTTTAAAAAATTGTAAAATTTTCAAAATTTTCAAAGTTTCGTTATAAGTTAATTAGAGCACGAGAAATACACTCGTTCAAACCGCATTTCAATATCTCTTTTAGTTTTTGAGATATGGGCCTTCAAAGTTGACATTTTAAAAAACTCAAAAATCGCTGTAACTCGAAAACTAAAATAGATATGAAGATACGCTCAACGACATTCAATTTCTCGTAGTCTGTTTTATATAGAAGCATGTTTTAATTTTTTTCGATTTTTCAAAGAAAAATCTATGTAATGCACATTATTAAATCAGTCTTTTACAAACTGCAATTTTGATCACATAAAATGTCCATAAAATAATTTCTCTCTCCTACTTATGGGTTATCTTAGTGTGCTATTCTCTATTGTCTCGTGCACGATTGCACTTACATCGCATCAGAATCAGACACGCGAATCAGACTGGAATAGATCTTTATTGCCTTATTGGCGGGGTCTACAGAGTTCCGTGCTTGGCGGACTTTCAAAACAAACGAATGTAAATGGCCGGCGGTCAGCGAAACAATTGGAAATTGATTTACAGATTGTTGAGAAACAATTGAACAACTACCTACAACAATGGATTTTTAAGTGTTAACGTTCTGATTGAAGAGAGATGAGAGAGATGAAGAGAGGCAAGATCTTCTGGCAACGAAAAGATTTGTAAGAGATAAAATAGAAATTCAATTTTACTGTTTTATGCAAAATTCCTTTCAAACTTATTTTGACATACATTTCTTTTCCGCTGTCATATGGTTTTTAATTATTACTGAGATTATTTTCTGAAGTTTCTCAAAACAAATGAAATGCTTCATTGTAAATCACGTGTCTGCGTTTTAACCAATCCTGCCATTATTATACTGAGAATAAAGCTCTAGTGATTATTCCCGGGAATAATCTACGTAGTCTTTGTTTTTGTTGACAAATGATAGGTAGTTGTCAAATAATTATTTAAAACTGTCATTGGAAACAACTTTCAGTTTAAAATCTTTTAAGTTGGATGAATCGACCTCAACAGCTAAGTCAAAAAATAATCTAATTAAATATAACTGAAGAGTTCGATAAATTAGAAAATAATTCTCCAGTATCTTTCTCAAATTTGTTACCATTTGGCAATAGCCACTCAAGCCCTATGAGCTTTCGTGACTAATGCCTGGTAACAAATTTTCGAAAGATCTATCAAATTATTTTCAATTTATTCTCACTTTCTTGTTATATAATTACTGATAATTTGTATATTCCTTGTTTATTTCCTAATTCCTGCAAATCTGTGAATCCTTCCTTTATTTAATCCCGAAATACCCCAAACTACATAAATTCGGATCTAAATGAGTTCATAAAGTTCTTAATACTGTCAACACAACTAGTACATCCTCAAACAAAAATAGTCGATCTCGGGCAACAAATCTCAGTGGTAGGGGAGATCTCCTGCCCTGGTAGGGGAAATCAGGACTCTATCACATCGCTCTAAACTTCTCATTCGCTATTGAAAATCAACAATGTGTGACGTCGCAGCATCCGGCGCTCTGCTAATCTCTCTCATTCTCTCTCTCTCTGTCTCTCTCTCGTGTCGAGCAATTATCAAGTGGCCTGGGGGCCCCGGGGCACTGTACCCCCTTTATCTGATCTCCGATCGTCACCTGTTATGTGCGGTCTCCCCCGCTTGCCGCTGTGCTGTGACGTGTTTATTAGATTTTTAATTTTTTTGATGTTAACTCTGTTGACCTGTCATGTGTAATACACCGGATGTGTAGTAAAATTAACGATTCGGCACATGAGCAGGTCTGCGTTTCCACCTATGACGACATAGCATTACAAATGCTGTTTGCATAGGGAGCTGTCATCATCATTTACATTTACTCGCGAAATCATTAATTAATATCATTTTCACAATCTTAAAATTATATTTTAATTATTATTCTCTAAGTACTTAGTAATACATCAAATTAAATTATAAAGAGAAACATTGGGATTCCGCCAGGATTTGAATCTGGGACCTAATAAATTCATATACTCTAATCCAGTCGTTTTCAAACTTTTCGGAACTATGACTCCCCCCCTTAGAGATGAAGTTAGCGAGGATTAAAGGTTGTTATTTACTTCGGTGATAGTTGGGGAGTACGTGGTGAATAGAATATTGTGTACTGACCTTTGGTGATGTTGAGCCTGATCTGTTCTTTCTCCCAGGATGCGAAGGACGCTTTGAGCGCCTCCGTCATCTTCTTGTTGGTGCCGGGCGTTAGTGGCGGCACCTGTGTCGGTATATCTGAAACACAAACAACAAAAACCAAATTAATTTATTATACATTACACGTACCATGTACATATCTCGTTTCAAATTACTTTAACTGTTAGATTTCAAGCCGTATTATCCTACAAAACAAAATATCTAAGACTTAGAACTGGTATTTCAATTTCCTAATAAATATATCTGTCAAACAATTAAAAAATATTGCACCGAACGACTGATAACCGAAATTCACGCGCATAAATATATCATTTACCGAAATCTGCTTCGGCAGAGTGCCACACCCAGTAATGGGTAAAAAGCGTTATGCTATATTTATATTTATTTTTAAATAGTTGTTTATATTCCAGTTAGTACGAGAAAATATTTAGGGCAGTGCAAAAATCTGGCATCAAATAATAACTACCCCATATTAAAATAAGCTCATTTAGAAGAGCATTGAATTTAATAATAAAGGAAAATGATTACAGACAATACAATGATGTTAAACATCATGAAATATTCTCGTCACAGCATTCGCGACTGTAAAACCATATATGTTAGATGAATGTAGACATTGTTTTTCGAACGCCGCATCATCAGTTCATTCACTAAACCTTCATCATTATTATCCAGCACTTTAATCAATGATTACTTGGTAAAAAACGTATCTAATACAATCTTATTAAATCTATTATAAAATATGAAAGTAATCATCAAATCCATTACATCTCCCGTTGTAAAAACGAGCAAAGTTAATTTCCAGTAGCTTGGCTTCTTCCAATCTCATCGAGAGCATTATCCGGCACTGTCTTCATTTTTGAGTGTTCGTCGTTTTCGTTTTGCTGCGAGATTCGTGCGCTCCGTGCTCGCGTATTATACTTCCAGCCATATAATGGTATAATTGCAAAAAGATAATACTACATAATTACTGCTCGCAGTAATGAATAGTATTGCGGTATTAAATTGATCTAAATGAGTAGATCTTGTGAGACGTTGCCTGGATGCTGAAGTTGGATGGTTATTACAACCTGAACACTCGAGATATTGAAAATTTGCGGAATGGTGACTCATATCACTACATAGCTTGTTATGCAATCTTATTTCGAAAGCATTTCCAAGCATGTAAGACTGTTACTAAAAATGTAATTAATTGTAAGTAACCAAGTAATGGTGAACCACTTTATATCTAGATTTGTACATTAAAATTACTATAATTACACATTACATACTAACATAGAAATATAATTATTGTACTCAAAATATCTTCGTATTTTTTACGTTGTCTAACGTTTCTAATTATTTTTGAGAAAATTCTATTAAAGAACTGAATTTTCTGCAATATTTCTCTAATCAGCGTTTCCGAATCTATGATCCGCGGACACCATCTGATTTATGTCTACATGTAATTATTGCAATGATTGATTACTTAGAAGAATAAAGAAATAAATACTTGAAGTAGGTAGTACAGTGGTATTGTGCCGGCCTGTGGATCCTGAGAACCCTGGTTCGATTCCCACTACCGACAAACAATTTTCACCACATTAATACTACTCCTGTGGCTTCCCCTCTACTAACATCTTTGGGGGCCGTGATTTGACGACTGGTAACCGCACTTCACAAGTAAAAATATATCAATTACCGAGATCTGATACGGCAGAGTGCCACACCCAGTAATGGGTAGAAGGCGTGATGATATATTTATTTTATTCTTTACATTTTTTAAATAAATTTTCATTAATTAATTCAACAAATATAGATAATACACAAAATCTCAAATTCACGTCGTTTGGGGTCCTTAATAATTTCTACAAGTATAAATCGGTCCTCTGACAAAATAGTTTGGGAAAGACTGTTTCAAAATATTTGGCAATGGAAAATATAAGATGTTAAATAATGTTTCTTAAGATTTCTGTAATTATTTTAAACAACTAACTATCTTGATAATTATTCTAGCGTTTCGTTTCCGAAGTTTTATGAAGTTTGAGAATTCTTGTTCATTAACACAGAAACATCTCGAATGACACAATTTTTTTGTTGAAATAGTTCTCCGTGGCACTTCCTTGCGGTAATATTGTAATTACACGTTTGATCCACCGCTGTAGAGATGCGCTAATGGAGAACTTCCTCTTAGAGTGCGTGGACGCGTGCTCTACGTTGTAGGCGGCCGTCGCCAAATACCACACCAAACATCTTACAATTGCAACAAATGCTATATTTCTTAGTGTTGTGGAAATTTTTAAAGGATTGACATACGTCATCAAAAAATATAACTAAATGTATGATCCCTGTTTATGTATTGCATTTTTATTGTTTAGTTTTTAAAGTTTCCGTACTCTCAGAGTAATTAAAAATGCGATTTTTCTTTGTAAAAATTTACAAACGTCTAGAAATTTAAGACAAATGTTTAATGTAACATAATTACGAATCAGTTGACAGATTAATAAAAACGTGATATGTAAATGTGAATCAATATTGACAATTTCAATCAAAGAAATTATACTGTTTTTTTTTTTTTCTGGCTTCTTTGGCGGACCAACTACTCAGGTCATATGCCGCCATTACGCCCTGATCTGCGTTTTAGTTGTTATTGTCAACAGCAACGCGAGTTTTCTCTGGACGGTCACCCATCCAAATACTACCCGCGCGCAACGTTACTTAACTCGCGTTATCGCTTAGATCAGTACCAACGAGCGCAGCCATGGCCGTTGACAATTTTACTGTTATATTTATATTTATGCTACGCTGCCCAAAAGGAACTGAAACTCAATTACAGTACAGGGCCGTAGGGGTACTTCATATGTTTTCAGTTTGAATGGACTTCGAATTAGGAATCTTCGGATTCGAATGTCGTAACGATATCTATTCCACCATACTTCCGTACTTCAAATATTAAAGAATTTATTAAAAGATAGAAGAGATAGGATAGATGTGATTGTAGGTTTATTGTGTGATAAATGATTTCGAATGTAATAAATAAATGAGTTTATATGTGTGAGCTATGAATGTAGTTAAAGTGAGGGTGGAGTGTTCGGATGAGAATGTTTGACGAGGACTGATTATTTGATGAATGTAATGAGTGAACATTTTATGAATGATTTTAGGGTTTGTGATACCCCATTTGATGGGATATAGCGTGACGATATGTATGTATGTATGTAGTAAAAGTAAAAAAATTATAATTAGTAATAATGCATGTATTGACAGCAAATATAATTGTTATTTAATATTGTCTGGCAGGACGGTGGTGTGGGTAGCATTACACCATTTGAATCCAAAGATCCCGAGTTTGAATCCCACTTAATCTAAAATATATTAACTGCGGTTCGATGAATCTGGACCCTATACTATAATTGGGATTCATTTCATTCCATTTCACCAATCTTCTATTCAACAAACGTTCCAACAAGGCCAAAGCATGTACGAACATTGTTACACTAATTTGTGATGAAATGAGCATCTCTGGTAAAATGAAATCGATATAATGGTAGATTCTTCCACGCCTTGGTTAATAATGAAGCTCACGAGTAATCTTCGGAAGCGAGCACCTATTTATTATTTTTATATAAATCGTGAGTCCGCAGCACGTCCGACCACCAAACTTATAAATCACTCGTGAAGTCATTCTAATTAAATAGCAGCGAGCAGTTTTTAATTTGCAGAAATTACATCGTGTGCGAGACAGCCTCAATTACAATTCCTACTCCTCGACCAGTAACCGCGTTCTTCGAATGTAACCAGTGTTTAACCGCACTGAGCGCAACCGACGCGTGGCTCAAATCGACCAGAACTAAAACCTGGTTGGGAAAAAATCTCACCCGCGGGCTACACTCGTTTTCTTTTCATTTGGGTTTTGGATGGCGAGATGATCATCTTCGGCTACTGGTTCATGATGAACTCTTCGTTCATTGACAGCGGAAATCGCCCGTTCGTAGGAGGATGAAGTTCTTTTTTTAGATTCGATAATTATTGATCTCTATCGGCAATTAGAACTTGTACTGATTACAAAGTTTCGGGTCGTATATTTTGTGCTTGAGAAAAATAAAATAAATATATCATAAAGCTTTTTCTCCATTATTGAATGTGACACTTTGTTGTAGCAGATCTCGGTAAGTGATATATTTTGCGTGTGAAGTGGGGTTACCAGCCGTTACAGCACCCTCCTCAAAGATGTTAGTGGAAGGGGAGCCACAGAGGAAATTTTAGATAAAATAAATATAAATATATCATCACGCCTTTTACCTATTACTGAATGTGGCATTTTGTCGTAGCAGATCTCAGCAAGTGATATATTTTGCGCATGAAGTGCGGTTACCAGCCATCACATCACGACTTCTAAAGATGCTAGTTGAGGAAAAGCCACAGGGGTAGTTTTAATGTGGTGAAAATTATTTATTAGTTGGGAGAATCGAATCTGGTTGAAAATTTATTTTTCGTATATTTTACTTGAAGCATTCTTTTCTGATAGTTATGTATGTACCAAAAGTAGTAAGTGGTGTTTTAAGGTAGAAAGTTTTAGTTATTAACCTCAGGGAAATACAAAATCTGATAAAATTTAACTATTCCGGAGTGTATATTTTAAAAACTGAACAAAATAGCTGATAGAAAATAGTTATTTATGTACTACTAAGGGTCAGTTTTTCAATCACCAATTATTGTTAATCATGATTAAATAATAAAAGAAACCCTAATTTCCATTATTATTTAATCACGATTAACATTAATCAAGAGTAAACCGGTGATTGAAAAACTGACCTTAAGAGCAATAAGGGATGTTTTAAGGTTGAATATTTTCTAAAGAGGTGTAAATTAAATTAATTTTCCTCTCTATTTAGAGAGAAGAAAATTGAGTTTTGTGGGCATGTTGTGAAAAATATAAATTAATAGTATTTTACAACTGAAAGTATACTATGTAAATATTAATTCTGATAGTACTTTGTTTAACGTAATATGAGCATTGTAAGCGTAATTTAAATACAGACGGTTGAAGGTGCAATTAAAATAAGCAAATTTTTAATTAAACTGTAATTATGATAAATGTATTTAACGTCTTGTAAACGAACTGTTAATTGCAGGAATCCAAACATTTATCAGAAATTAAAACTGTCCACCGACAAACCCTCATTTATTCTGAGTAAATTGGCTAACATTTTGACATGAATTTATTTTATGATGCTTCAGTAAAAATGTGTTTTCGTGCAAGGTGTTTGCATGCGAAAGAATTAGCATTTTGCTAATGTCATTGTAGATGTAGATAGTCTGTACTTAATTAGAAATGCAACAGTGTTAAATCTACGATGCAGGGGTATTTTTAAAATAGGGAATTAGGAGTGTTAATCAGTTGGCGACAGGTATTTCTGTTGCCTGGGAACAGCAGATGGTTGTTCAAATAACATATGATGGCATGATGCTGTAGCAGGTGATTGCAATCTACTACAAATTTTGTTTATCATTGTTACTAAGAAACGTGATTATGATAATTTGCAAGTAACACCCGTCATATCACAAAACCCAAAGATGAAAATTTAACTTTTATCAAAATACAGGCTGCCACCATTGCCATTGCTTACATTAGCAAAGAAATACCTTTTTTCAAGTTTGCTTAATTTAGTTCATTTAGTCATGTTGTCTAATTTAACTGAACTGATTTAAATGAACCAATTGGCAAATTCCATATCCCATATGGGATAGTGGCTCAGTGGTATCGATTTCCACAGCCGACAAACAATTTTCACCAAATTAAAGTTACCCCTATGGCTCCCCCACCACTAACATCTTTAAAGGCAGTGAGTTGACGGCTGGTAACCGCACAATATATCACTTACTGAGATCTGCTTCGGCAGAGTGCCACACCCAGTTATGGGTAGAAGGCATGATGATATTTATTTATTATTCATTTAATTAATATACAATATGTTAATTGAAGATAAATAAATAAAAGCTCAAGTGTCATATATTCCCCATGTTCGCTTTTGGCATTACCATTCCGTATAATTCATATTCATATGGTCAACTACTAACTATGAACGTTTTCTTTTCGGCGAAATATCGCGACTCACACGTCATACAGCAGGTGCGTCAATATGAAGTCACACAGAGTCAGTCCTCCACCATATCGGTCAGTTCACCAGCTACAAGATGTCGCGGCTGCAGCTGCACAGCGGCGCACGTGCACCCAGGACTAGGGGGCACACACCTGCCACACACAGCCCCGGTCACTCGCCGTATGTGGGTTAAATGAGCCCTGATGGGGTATTGACTTCAATGCTCACTTGATTAAGTTGTTAAGTTAACCAGGAATGCTTTATAGAGGGCGGGGTCTCAAGGAAATTTATTGGAGACAAAACTTCTTTATTCACTTACAGGTAATTGTAGCCAGCAAGAAATCGTGCATTCAAATCTAGCTAACTTCAAATTATATCGAAAAATGCGATTCCCTCCGAATCGTTTGAATTGGGATTAAGTTCCTGTTGTGCAGAGGAACAACAGTATATTGTAGCACAAGTCTGGCACGGCTTTTATTGCAAAACTAGTAGGGGCACAAAAGTCCCATTATACGAGTTTTGCAATGGTCTTTGCCACTCGTATGTTACATACTATTTTTTTATGGTCGTGAACATTTATTTCTTAAAAACAATATTTGGTATCTGTCATTCGGCTGTATCATGTAACATATCTTTAATAATAAGCGACGTCGATAAATTTTACAAGCTTTGGCATCACCGGTTTTGTCTTGACGTTTGTCAAATTTGTATTTATATGAATAAAAATTTGACAAACGTCAAAACGAAACCGATATTGCCAAAGCTAAAAAAAGTTATCGATGTCGCTTATTATTAACGATGTGTTACATGATACAGCCGATTTACTGTTATATTTCACATTAATTCAAAATAAAAGATTGTTCAACAATGGTTATCTTGGAAAAAACATGTCGCACTAAGTGGTGAAAAGAGATACTTTCCACACTCATTTTGAATGTTAATATGTTGATTTTTTAACACGACCGTAGAAAAATATATAATTAATACGGGTAGGTGTTTGCCAAATTTCAGATTCCATTAAAAATTGTAGTTTTTTTGGATGGAACTGATTGAAAGTTTGTTGCTTGAATGAAAGGTAAGATCAACTGAATAAATGTTTCAAGGGTTGGTGCTACCCCATTTGACGGATATGAAATGGTAAAATTAAGGGTATGAGATTGCAACTAAGGGAAAAACCTATGGATATGATAGAAGGTTTGTTGCGCGGAGAAAAGATGAAACGAAGTTGTATGAAAGGATATGAATGTTTGACGAAGACCAATTTCAGGACGAATCTAATAAGTTAAAGTTCCAGGAATACGCGAAAGGTTCGTTCTACCCCATTCAATGAATGATAAAATTAAAGGTGAGTGATTGCGTAGGAATAAATGGTTGGATATGATTGAAGATTTGATACGTGAACGAAATATGAGACAAATTTAAATGAAAGGAATGGATGAAGCAAAATCAAATGAGTAAATGTTCAGTATAAAGGGTTCATGCTACCCTATTTGATGGGAGATAGCGTGACGTTACGTATTTTTAACTGTCCAACAACAATCTCAATTACGATAAAGAAAAAGGAAGATGTTGACCTAGGGCCCCTGCTAATAACATCAGAACAATCTAAGCTCATATCTCGTATTGTCAGCTAGTAAATCACCTACTAGATTGTACGTATTTACCTCACAGTTACGCTATAATGACATCCAAGTGTATTATGGTAAACATAATAACATTGCATGACATTCTGCGTTTAAAAACTCTAACTACACAAAAAGAATGTTAAGTGCTTTGATGAGTTTATGAGTTACTTTTTGTACTTAAATATTGTTTCCGTAAAATGCCGGAAACAGATATCTATTAAAGTTCAATATGTTACAAACCACATTTGATATTTCCTTATAGAAATTAGAAATACCAGAATTATATCTCATATCTTATCTGTATTTGAATGAATTATCATATCATATCTAAATATTATTTATAGACACAGGGGTTCCGCAGCCCTCGAAGATGTTTACAAATATACTCAGCAGATTATTTGCCTTTCATTATAAAAGTTACGTTTCACAGCTCGACAGACAACTTGCATAAGATTCAACAACTAAATCTTCAAATCAAAATGGAGTTATACCTAAGTATATTTTTTGCACTATCAGGTTTTGTAAATATTTATCGATAGGGCTTACAAATTACTGATCGGTAATCACTCTATTTTTTTAACTTGTATTTATCAGCACGTGCAAAACAGATAAATTAATCGATTTATTGACGAAAATAAATTGATGAAACAACATTTTTTAGAGAATTTTTGTTACTAATAAAATACTTACGACATTTCTTATAATCTGTAAGTTATGTTTCGAAATGTTATGGAGTTTTCCGTTTTTACGAAATGACATGATTTCAATGCGTAACTTCTAAAAGAAGAATCGAAAATCTTAAAAGTATAACATTTTCGTTGAGGCTAGACTTGCTTTCAACAAAAATAAATTCATGAAAAAATTAACTATCAAAAATGACTGATAATAAAAATTTGTAAAATGTCAAAATAAATGTATGTATCATATATATATATATATATATATATATATATATATATATATATATATATATATATATATATATATATATATATATATATCAACAAATATATCATCACGGCTTTTACCCATTACCGAGTGTAGCACTCTGCCGAAGCAGATCTCGGTAAGTGATATATTTATGGGCGTGAAGTGCGATTACCAGTCGTCAAAGATTTTAGTGGTGGAAGAGCCACAGGGGTAATTTTAAATTGGTGAAAATGTTTGTCGGATGTGGGGATCGAACCAGGGTTCTCAGGATCCACAAGCCGACACAATACCGCTGAGCCAGTACCCCATTATTGCGTAAAATGTAGAAAAATAGTATATTACGTAACAGTAAGTGACAGTTTTTAGGTCAAGAATGTAGTTTGGGAAATCGAGGCCCAAAGGGTCGAGATTTTCTAAACATTCGCACTATTTTTACAATACTTGCACAAATAGAAGGAAAAGATAAATAGGTTTCAAAATTAACAGCTGTCAAATTGTTGTCAAAATAAACAGGACCTTGATATGTAATATTTACTTATCGTTCACGAAGGACAATAAGAAAATATTAAACTCCTGATATAACCATGGAAACCAACTGTGCAAAAAGAAGTTCCACTTATTGTGTTTAAATTTTGTCATGAATACGTAACTTACAGTACAAATATTGTAAAAATATCATTATTGCGTAGAATGTGCAAAAAACGTAATAAACATTGCGGGTATCAGGAATGTATTGTAATCACCCTCAACCGATAGAAAGCACTAACTACCCTTAATAACAAATAACTACAAATTGTTTATGAAATGATATCAAATATGGCATCAAATTAAAGTAGGTACAGTCCCAATCACAATGTATCAGCACGAGGTGTGAAGGACACCCAAGACACTTACATTAATAACACAATGTTCATGACTGCACAGAGCGAGTGTTGGCACATATAGCCCCCGCCCCCCTCCCATCCCGCCTGATAAAGGAGGATTCACATTCGCAGAGTGACGCAGAGAGGCACGGGCTGTCATTGTTCGCCGCGACATGCAGGAATACCAACATTACCAACGCTAAGACACCACGAGGAATTCTAATGCAGAGACTGTCCGATGGATTATTTGTTCAGCACGAGCGAGAATTTGTGACGAGGGAATTAATTTTGCGCTATTGTTATTCATATTTCTTTGTTCTAATACACTCAATTTATTATTCATTACCAAACGGTTTTTACTTTTATTTAAAGTTTGTTTTTATTTATGCTATTCCGTCAGTATCATCAATAGTTATTTGCTTGATGCAGGTCCTACATTCCTTCTCCAATTTATTACATTCATAGCCAGCTTCTTCATTTCAACTTCTTCCTTCTTTCAGATCGTCTATCATCTTCCTCCTCCTTTTGCCTTTTTTACCTTCTCCTTCTATTGTCCCTTCTATAACATCCTATACTAGAATATCCCTTATAAACGCATGTCCCAATCAATGCCGTCTTTACCGTAAGGAAACATAAGGCACGAGCCCAAGACCTCCGGCTTGATAGGGGCCTGAAAATTCCGAGATACGGAATATAGAGGAGCTCATTTTTTAATGCAATTTTGCTAAGAATTGCTGTTAAGTTTTTTAAATTTAAATGTAAATCGAAAACCAGATGAGATTTCTAAATAATTTTTAAACAATCCTATATTAAAATAACTTTAACATATTTAACAGAACTTTGAGGACATAATAGAAGATTTTGCACAACAGAAATCCCGGAAGAAACTATCATCATTAACGTAAGTCCTATTCTCAAAATACGAGTAGTAAACACCACTTATATTTGATTTGTATAAAGCTAACCATAATAATCAATAAAGTCACTAAATAAAACTACATATTGATGTTTTCATTCACATTTTTTTTTATTCCATTAAAAGGGCCCCAAATTTTGTGTGCCCAAGGGCCCCTGCATGACCTAAGAAGTCCCTGGTCCCAACCACATTCTTTCCTAGGTCTTGGTGACAAAGATAGTACTAAAATTAAAAGGGACATCATAATAATGAGAAAGAAGGCTTTTTTTAGAGAGAGATGGGTATACTTTGACAAGAGCGAGAAACTTCTCACTAAGTTTTCGTTTGTCAATATTTCTTTAAACGTCGTACTGTTGGAATAGTCTATTACAGAAAAGGATTCAAACTCATCGCAGTATAGTAGTACATAAAATAATAAAGTTAGTGAACATAATTGTGCAACCAAGTTAAAATAATTTTAACTGCCTCATTTCATTTGATACCCTCATGGTGTAAAAATAGTTAGGTAAGGGGCTCTAGAGGCATGACGAGGCAGTTTTTATCGCTAACTGCCGATGGTAGCATCTGGTGTACAAGAACTGTGTGCTACCCCAGCACTAGTTAATTGACGGTGTTGAGGTCTTCAACTAAACATGCATGCACACTTGCTACGGGAATTATAAGTACTTTCAAGTACCTATATTATATTGCTGTTATCGTTAAAGAAGCCTACTACTAAAAGAAATACTATCTTCGGACCATACCCACAGGCATAACTGGTAAATGATAAAATTTTTGCATTTATAATTTTGTGTATTGGCTGGATTTTATACTCTGCCGGTAGCATGTCAATTCCTTCCCGCGTATTTGAATTGCAGCGACAGCAGATTCATCACGATGTCTGAAGCCTGTTGTATCTTGGTAACAGAAAACCGCCTTATAATACCGCCGGTGTCAAGATACGTGAAAAAAGTAAACGATTGTGTTGAAGGCGCATTAGGTGCTTGGATCTCACGGCTTGCTACCGACCAACGGCTACTAGATTAAGATACAGTAATCTGAGAGACGATTCCAGGATGGTCAACTATCAACGAAAATTAAGAAAGAAGATTATTGAGATGATTGGTGAAATTGAAGACGAAACTAATCTAATTAAATATAACTCGAGAGTGAGAATAAATTGAAAATAATTCTCCAGTATCTTTCTCAAACTTGTTGTAATTTGGCAATAGTCACGAAAGCCCGTACAAGTTTTCGTAAGATCTGTCAAATTATTTTCAATTTATTCTCACTCTCTTGTTATACTATTACTGAAAATTTATCACTTATTAATTTCACTATCAAAATAGCTTTCATTGCTCTATTTTCAAACAAATTCGTGATTCTATTGGTTCTCACATATACGTAGTAAATTCTCAATGTGATTCTAATAAATCTCATAAACAGGATTCCAGATATTTTCTTGTTACCCTGCACAACAGGAATTTAATTCCAAGTAGCTTACGGTGGAATCCAAACCATTCTCCACTCAGACACAATAATATTTTTTACAAATAAGTTAAAGAGATTTGAATATACGATCTCTTGCTTGTTAATTAATAGACATAAGTTTTATTTGGATGGAGTAGGAGGCACAGTGGTATCGTATCAGCCTGTGGATTCTCAGAACCCTGGTTCGATTCCCACTGTCGACAAACATTTTCACCACAGTAATACTACTCCTGTGGCTCCCTCTCCACTAACATTTTTAGGGGCCGTAATTTGACGGCTGGTTACTGCAATAATATATCACTTACTGAGATCTGCTTCGGTAGAGTGCCACACCCAGTAATGGGTAAAGAGGCGTGATGATATATTTATTTTAAGTTTTATCTCGGTTTGCCTTTTTGAAATCTTGTGTAATTCTCATATCAGATCATGTCCAATTTAGGTTGCTACAGATGAAGTGTTAGTTAGACGAGGGTCAAAATCTCAGCAGTGCTAACATGATAATTAACAGTAATAACACAGAGACATCTGCGCATCTGTGTGTGTGTGTCATTGTAGCGATGTCAGTAACTGTAATGTAATTATCAATTGTGCAGCGTCTCCACAGCTACTTGTACGAACGAAGCTTCTGACTAACGTTCGCTGTCAAACATATCGGATACATTCTAGAAATTAATTGTACGCGTAGCTAAACCCCTTATTATTCAATCACGCTGCTAAATTATCATTTAATGAACTGTCTTCTTTATTAAATGTTGTTTAGATGTTCCACTGAATAGGTATTTAAACAGGTTTGATTTATTCATTTATTTAGTACGAGTTACGTTAGTTATGGTCAAGACGAGTAGCTTTTGATTAGATAATTATGGGTTAAAAAATATATGGTACTACTAGCTACTGCTACAAACATGAAATCATTTTAATAAGTAAGTAAAACTTACTGACTTCAACTTATATCCAAAATAGGTTAGAAGGAAACTAAGAGTGTGTAAACAAAATGTCCATACAAAAATATCTTTATTAATATTTTGTAAATTGTAGTATCCTATGGACAAACAATAGTTATATTTTGTAGTTTAGGTTAAGTTAAATTAATATATTTTATATTATATGGGGTAATGGCTCAGTGGTATCAAATCGGCCTGTGGATCCAAAGAACCCTGGTTCGCTCCCCACAGCCGAAAAAACATTTTCACCAATTTAAAATTACCCCTGTGGGTCTCCCACGACTAACATCTTTGGGAGCCATGATTTAACGACCGTACTTCACGCGCAAAAATATATCACTTACCGAGATCTGCTTCGGCAGAGTGCCACACCCAGTAATGGGTAAAAGGCGTGATGATATATTTATTTATTTATTTTATTTATATATTTTTTCTGAAACCGGCAAGAAAGTATCTACTTTCCTCACCAATTTTAGTATGGAAGGTAGATTTTACAAAAACAGTCCAGTAAAATATGTATCTAAGGCTACAACAAAAATAACAGTCTGGTAAAGTACAAAACAGTCTGGTAAAGATTTTACCTGACTGTTATTTTTGTTGTAACCCTGGATACGTAGTCTGCTGTCAGTACAATTCATATCAAAAATTTAAACATTTTGAATTATTTATTGGTTAAATTAAACGGTTTCAGAAAAAATAGTATACATAATACGTCAGGAAAATGTTTTTACTTGACTCAACGGATTGAAATACTCGGCTTGCGGCCTTGTATTATACTATTTCCCTTTTGTTGTTTACAAAAACTAAAAAGAATACTGTGAAAGAAAATAATCGAAGGCGAGTTATTGGCGAGTTTTATTTAAAACAAAGTACTCTTAGAAATAGTAAAACTGAAGAAGCCGTGGGGTATCCTTAGGGATATTTTAAATTAATTGATAAAATATTGTTTGGATAGCAAACGTTTTCAATTCTGTCTAACAATTTGTCAAAATATAGATACCTGCATTAATTAATTGTCATGTACACATTCAATCATTCCTGTCATTATGCAAAACTAATAGTTAAAAAATGAAGACATCTGATGATAAATTATAGCATCCCCTATATGTAAAAAGCATCCGACTATAAACGAAGTGGGTACAAACTTCAAAAGTTCATCTTTCATCTAACTGACGATAATTATTCTTTTTGATTGGCAGACACCTTGAAACAGATGTAAAATTAACGTTTCTTATGTATGCGAAAATGTCTATGCGGGTATCTATTTTTTAATGACAAGAAAGTCATTAGTTGTTAACATTATATTATAAAAGAAGATTCTATTTTCATTGTCAGCTGAAGGTTCCCTTACATTTATTCAAGTTAAAATTAAACAAATTGACAAAATTATTTACGTTTTATCATGACAATTGTAGTAAAATGGTATTTTTGGGCCTAGGGCAAAAAAACGTTGACGTATCCATAATAACGCAAACATAACCGAAATAGCGTTCTTTTACTATTGAAAAGACGGTAAAAAAATTATTTTAGGCACAACCGGGCCGAAAAGCTTGTGCCCA
Organism: Pterostichus madidus; assembly: GCA_911728475.2. Lineage (NCBI taxonomy): Eukaryota > Metazoa > Arthropoda > Insecta > Coleoptera > Carabidae > Pterostichus > Pterostichus madidus. Next base: position 41,565,850 of record OU452305.1, read on the forward strand.
AAAAAATAATCATTCCTGTGGATACATAAATAAAATGACAATTTTTGTTTATTGTGAATACTTGACTCTGCAAAATGTCATTTTGACTTCTAACCTATGTACATATTTTAATCTTGTGAACATATAATTAAATGTTATTTTGTTGTGCATAAAATATTGTATGTACCACGGACGAAATTAGCATTTCTGATTCTGAGCATATTATTAGCCCTCGGCGCTTTGCGCCTCGTACTAATAATCATACCACAGGTCAGAAACGCCTGTTTTCACCCTTGATACATAAATAACTATTTAAATGCATCACATAAAATTGTAATACGTTGCTAAAAGACAATGACGTTAAATTCTTGTGAACTAGTAAGTCTATTTTTAAATATTGTAATTTAATAGTTTGCAGAATAGCATGAATATAAATACTGAATTTTATGATATTCATTTCTAATTTAGTATTTCAGTTTCATAAACTGTATGATAATAAATTATGTTTTAAATATTATTGGCCAAATTATGTGATTCTGGGCTTGTATAGTGGAAACAGATACACTTAGACGCAATTGTATTTTTCATTATACAAGTTGAAGTAGCGAGATTTGAATGTACGCCCTTTTGCTTGCTAAGTAATAATTGCAAATTTTACTTCAGTTATATCCACTGGGCTACAATTGCCTGTATATTGTCCGCGCTTAAAGATTTCTAAAGTTTATTTTCTACGACCGGGCGTAAAAGTCGGTTTCTATGGCATCAAAATCGTGACATAAGTGATATATTTTAGCCTGCTGTTCCGTTGCCAAGAACGATGGGACTAAAAAGATAATAGGAGAGAAAGTGAATTTTAAACCAGTTTCTTAAGGGAAGAAATATAAAGCTAATTCCAATCATTTTTACTTGATTTAAATTTCAATAATATTCGTAATATTGCTGGGGTCGTGGAAAAATACAGAAGAAAACCATGCACTTTTCTCCCTAGATATTTAATATGCTATTAGAAAGAAAAGAAAATTTGTACCAGTTTCATTTAGATATGTTTACTCATCTTCATCAAGTGGCATTGTCCCTCGAGTAATAATGTGTTTAGTACAGACAGATGTGTAGATAAAATCAGGGTAGCTTAGTTAGTTTATTACAACACAATGTCTTCGAGTGTGAAGAAGAGTACTCGATGCCCGTATGTGAGTTTATGAAGAAAGGAAACAAATGCTCTCAATTATAACGGGGAATAGACTCCAACTCTCGGCTTCGGCTTCACCAAGTGTAGAGATCGTCACTTGTTGAAAGCTGCGCATCGCCGCGCCAAAATAGCCGTGATGTAGAGTGAATAAGGCGTAAAAAACTAACATGCTGTCTATTTCTATCTGTTACTGGCTTTATAAATGCCCTGGCCTACCAAGCCACCGGATATGCTTTACAAAAAGTGCTGTTGAATTACCAAAATAAATATTAATCGTCAGCATAATTAATTAAAAATTGCTGCCAGGAGGAAATTGACGATTATATTTTGTTTATGGAATTAATCTCCATATTAAGTACTTCATCGCACGTTCCAAATCTTAATGTCAAAACTATAAATTTATTTACAAAAAAAAACGACATTATGATTCATCTAGTCAGTCATGGAAAATTTCGATATTTGCCACAAAATGGACAATACATTTAATCCTTCGTTTATACTGCGGCATTTATATAGATAGCGTTTATACTGGAAAATCACTTTAAAAATCAACCTAAAATATTTGCGGCCTCATCCACAAAAAAAGTTTTAGACCAATTTTAAATAGTTATTTGTGTACCTAGAACAGAAAGTAGCCTCTTACCGCTCGTGCATGGCTGAAAGAGTATTTTCTGCTCGAGGTGCACACAATATTTTTTTCTACAACCATTTAGAAACGTTTGAAAAAGAATTTAAAATAATTTTTGAGAGTGTCTCTGTTCGGAAATTCTGATGACAGTTTTCATGTATCTATGGAGACAACGATACATTATTATATTGCTGCTCGGCAAGTGGCAATATCTTATTCCCACTCGGTAAGCTGCAAATGTTAACTGTTGGTTTTCAACTGACAGTTGGAAAAATGTATTTTCTGCTCGGACGTAGAAAAAAAGTTATTTTAAATCACTTTCCGTAAACTAAATGGTAATAAAATTTATATTAAAGTTTAATGAAACTTTTCTGAGAATATGGTTTAGTTTAATTTAAATTTAGGGTTAGTTAAAATTCGTTTTAGATTTGGGCTGTAGAAGATTATCAATTCAGTACTTTAAAATATAATTTGTTTATTTTTAAAAAAAATTAAAATGTTTATAGTCGAAAAATAATAAAACTACAGCGAATAAGGTTCAGTTTGACATATAAACAAGTATGCTGCAGTTATTTGTCACTTTTCTAATTCAAGAATTAAGTTGTCAAACTTTTTAGTTTAATGTTTAAAAAATGTTGAGAATAATAAAGATCACAATCAAGTAATAAATAATAGGTTAGACTTTCAAGCAAACTAGAAATAGTAAGACTAAAGAAGCCGTCATGGTGCATGAGTGGAAACGTACTGAACTGTTACTAATAACTTAAGGTACCACCTGTCAAACATGTGCTTCCAACTTTTCTGGGAACAACACTCGCCACTTGGGACACTAAATTATTGCACTACTTCAAAGAACTAATTAATTTTATATTATTTCATTAGTCAACATTAAGATACAAATAGATTTCTTATAAAAGTAAAATAGATTGAATAGAAAAACCAAAAATATCATCACGTTTTTTACCCATTCTTAGTGCGGCACTCTGCCGTGGTATACATCGGTAACTGATATTTATGCGCGTGAAGTATCGTTAAATCACAACCCTCAAAGATGTTAGTGGTGGGGGAGCCAAAGAGGTAATTTTAATGTGGTGAAAATTGAACCGAAGTCCTCAAATCCACTGAGAACTAAATCTTCTTTGTCCAATATTATTTATAAAATGGGCCTAACAAAAATGTACAACATTTCAGATTAACTAGATATATTTGGTAAATGTTGAAACTTATGAAATAGTATTATTTATTTATTTGTTACTCTGCACAACAGGAACTTAATCCCAATTACAGTAGCTTATAGAGAAACCCGAATCACTCCAACACAATAGTATTTTTGGATATATTTAGAATTTAGTGATATTTGAACACTCGACCTCTTGGTTGTTAATAAAGAAACGCATGTTTTACCTCGCTTTTATCCACTGAGCTACGATTGCTTGTAATGTGTGAATCTTGTGTACATTTGTAAGTAGATAAGAAGATGGTAAGAAAAATGACCTATTTCTGAGAAGAATTGCCATTAAAATCCACTTAAGCTTCATTTAAAAGTAAAGTTGTGTATACAGGTCACGATCACAATATTAGGCCAAATTCGTGTGCGCAGGTGCACGGAGCACGCTGAGTACGGCTTGAACAGAACGGAAACCGTCTACCGACCGTTCGTTGCTCAACCGAGCGCTCCACACTACACCATCAGACCCTATAATATGCTCACTTTCCCTTTTATCTGCACTAAATTCACATACAGCACACTGTACACTTGAACGAGAAAATTAAAAACTGTTATTGCAATGGTTAGATAAGAAACCGCAAATTGCTCGCGTTCGATATAATTGTATGTTATCAAATTCCTCAGAAATCAAATATAAATAGTAAGGACAATAAAGAAATGGAAAGTACTAACGTAAGTAAAATGGTAAAATACGCAGAAAGCAAAATCACCTGAAGGATAAGAACTAATCAGAAACCAAATGTAAACAGTGATAAAGCATGATAAACTTTATACACATTTCAATACATCAGAAAAAAAGAATCAGTCCCTTGTGAAAGTTCCAAGAAGTACAGTGCTCGAAATGTAAACACGATGACTGGTACCATGAGTTCAGTTTTGCCTGTTTTAGGAGCAGTGTATTTGGGTGTTTTAGTCATCTTCTACAAGTTAAAACCGTGTCTTCTTAAAACAAGTAAAAACAGAGGTTGTGGTACCAGCCGAAATGAGTTACGAGCCACACAAATGTATACAATTTGAGCAAGCGCTAGAATCAAAGTTAGAAGAGAGGCTTACCTTTTTGTCTACTGAATGCTTTCATTGTTTTTATTCCCATCCCGGCAAAGCGCTTTAAAGAGTTTATGTACATTTGAGACTAGCAAGGCACACACCGTAAATATATCACACAACCACTTACTTTTAAAAAGAGTAACAAGAATAAATTAAATATCACCACATTGTCACAACAACTAGCACTCGCAAGTCCATCACATTTTGATAGATGTTCCGTCACGTCGTTCCAAGTATAAAACACATGTTGAAGAACAACGTAGTTTGTCTTGTCTAACCTAACAACGACGTCAACAACAACAACAGCTTAGCGACGGCGCGCACCTGTGTATTCGGTCACCATTGAATGAACTGTGCGTGGCTTGCGCGTTGTCGACCGCGCCGCTGCATCCCCACCCGCCACCGTCGCCACCGCCGCCGCTGCCGCCGCCAGGCACCAGTTTATGAATGAAAACTCTCCAACGGGGTTCCTCTACACTTACACAGAGATAGTCAGCACGGTACGGCCGCGTGAGAACCGAAATGACCTGATCACAGTCCAGTTTCGTTTCCCGTCTTCGAGTGTGGTAATCACCTGGTAGTGGTAGCTTCGATGGCCAATTAATGACGTGGACTATACCAGCGTCAGAACTGTTTGGTCAGCGAAATGAACTGTACGAGAACTGTCTTTTACAAGAACTTTACTTGTTCATACAATTTGTGAACGAACAGAAAATTACTTATTTATTTGTTTGTTACTCTACACAATAGGAACTTAATCCCAATTACAGTACAGGGGGCCTACAGCTTATAGTGGACCACTCAGAGACAATCGTATTTTTGGATATAAGTAGAAGTCAGTGAGATTTGAACGCGCGACATCTTGCTTGCTAATTAAGAAACACACATTCTACCTCGCTTTTATCCACTGGGCTAGAATTGCCTGTTAATAATACACATCTAAAATTTATATAAATAAATATATCTCCACAAGTTTTACCCATTAGTGGGTGCGGGTGCGGCACTCTGCCGTTACAGTGGCAGATCTCTGTAAGCGATATATTTAGGCGCATAAAGTGCGGTTACCAGTTGTCAAATCACAGCCTGGAAGAGGAATCACAGGGGTAATTTTAAAGTGGTGAAAATTGTCGGTTGTGAGAATCGAACCAAGGTTCTCAAGCCGATTTGATGCCACTAAGTCACTTACTCCATATGACTCTACTAATTTAGAGCTTACTTCCTGCTGTCAAATATTCTTCAATTGTTTTAGATAAAACTGCTTCAACTAAAAGCAATAAACAATTGCGTCGCTGTCCCTGAAATATGAAGTTTAACCTAAGTAAAACAATATTGGATTGAGAAAAAGTGTCAAATGAATTAATAAACATTCGATTAGATATGCTTGTACTTAAAATGACACTTAATATTTAAGGGATGGTGGTGCAACTATATTTTTTATTGAAAACATTTTGTTCTAACTTAATTTGGCTAAAAATACTTGTTAGATTTGTTTCTGAATGTTGTAAGCTAATTTTGGTAACTTCAACGGGTAGTTAAAGACGAAGATTGTACTATCTTCGATGGATAATTAATAAGGAGGACTATACTTTCATCGAGGAGTGTACGAGGTGTCCTATCAGATGTTTCAATTTGTGAATGTCAGTAGAGTACATCCACAAACGTTGTAAGGTGATTTTTTTTCTCTCCGTTGAACTTTATCAGAATCTGTTGAGTGTTGTGAATAATAGGATGTATCAATTTTCAGTGTTTTCTGTTCTTTCGCGTTCATTTATTTCAACTATTTTGCAATCGCTGATTGGTGATTGCAGACTTGTTTCTAGAGTATGTGAAAGGTACTTTTATGTTAAGTAGCAAAGGAAATTAGAGTCTTATTAGAATATTAATTTATATTATAATGTCAGGTTAAGATTTTATTGCAGAATTACATAAAACCTTATGAAAGAAAAGTACCTACTCCTTATGAATGAATCTTCTTCGAAATTGGATAGAAGAAATCCCTTATTTACTTCGGGTAATAAACATACAAAGAACCACTTATACATTCATAATTTTAACAATGCGTTCTAATATTTTATTACTTTACCCAAGAAAGAGGTAGTGCGTTCAAATCTCCCTGACTTATATTCAGAAAATATGATTGTGCCTGATTGGTTCTGATTCCACTATAGAGCTACTGTAATTGGAATAAAATTCATGTTGTGCAGTGTAGCAAATTAGTTATAATATTTTATTATTTTACCCAAGAAAGAGGTAATGCATTCAATTCTTCCTGACTTATATCAAGAAAATATGATTGTATCTGAGTGGTTCTGATTCCATTATAAGCTACTGTAATTGGAATTCCTGTTGTGCAGAGTAGCAAATTAGTTCAAGTTAGTTAAGAATCAGTTTCTTCTGAATGAGCACTGATCGTGTAAAATGAATAAGAGTACGTTTACAAATAAAAAGGCTTTTAATCAATAATCAATAAAAAATAATGAATGCAAGTAAAGTAAGCAAACACGTCGTAAATATAACGCGAAGCAAAAAAGCCGGCAATAAAGTTTGTTGATCACAGGTGTTTAACAATTAAACGATATAAAAACTTAACAATAAAATGAAAGTAACGAGTGTGTTGAGTAAGCTCGGCTTTCGACGGTTTTGTAGATTGTACACAGGGCCGTACCAAGCAGAAGGAGGTCCACAAAACTTCAGATAAAATATCCGATCTGAAGATTAAATAAAACATTTGATCCGAGTTCAGATATCCGAAATATTCAAACGGATTGGATGTCGGAACGGACTAGACCGGTTTTCATCTTGAAACTAGTTATATTAGATCAGATCGGATATTAAAATGTTCGAAAAGATCTCTTGAATGTGTGTCCAATGTAAAATTGGTGAGTGAAAGATTGTGGGTTTCAAACTTTTCGGTGCCATGTGTGTCGTAGCAGATCTCAGTAAGTGATATATTTATGCGCGTGAAATGCGGTTACCAGCCGTCAAATCACGGCCCCAAAGATGTTAGGGGTGGGGGAACCACAGGGGTAATTTTAAATTGGTGAAAATGTTTTGTCGGCTGTGGGGATCGAACCAGGGTTCTTAGGATCCACAGACTGACTTGATACCACTGTGCTATTACCCCTTAATCTCCATAAATGATATATTGTATTCGTGAAGTGCAGTTACTAGCCGTCAAATCACATTCACTAAAGATGTAATGACGGAAGAGCCAGAGGGATAATTTTAGTATGATGATAATTGTTTGTCGGTTGTGGGAATCAAACCCGGGTTCTCCACCATATAAAATAAATAAATATTGTAAATTTCGGAAAGGTAAAGTTCTGTTTTGTGTTGGGTCCAGTCCTGTTGTAACATGTAGTATTATTAAGCCGCATTAATATTAATGCGTTCCAATGGTGTCATGGCAGTTTTATGGAAGTAATGACAAGATTGGACTAATAATTCTGGAAGTAAGATGGAAATAAGTGTATATAATAGTTAAGCAAGAAGGTACCGAGCTTGATATAAAAATTTAAGGATATTAATAGACAAAGAAACCGGTTTCGATGAACGTAGTTCGATTGCCACAGGTGTATGAGGTATACGAGTGGACTTCAGTTTCACATAATTACCTACGCGGGCTCCCTGCTTCTGCAGCCCAGCCCGACACACTACATACTGCGAAAAATAAATAACTTCTCATTATCATATACCTATATAAAGTGAATGAATAAATGATTGGTATTTTAATCACAAAACCGCGTGTGAACAGGACCGGCTACCGATGCGCTTTACGACTTTCCAGAACACACACACATTTTTATTATTATTTATATCGATCATTAGCAGAGGTACACTTCTTCTTTTGGTACTTATTTCTATTTGATTTGTTTTTAATACTAATTACAAATATTTATGCAAATTGTACTTGTTGGAATCTTGAAATCTTTCTGGTAATCTTGCATTCCTTCTAAGAAGCGAATAACTGTTTTCTTTCCCTTAGGCGGTGACTACCCCCTAACAAACCCTTCTGACAGGTACAGGTAACCGTTCTGTCATTCATTCAACTTTACTACGAGCTGGATTACAATTCTGATGATAATGAAAGAAGATTTCTTTTTGTAGGTACGAACAAAAGAAGAAAGATATTAAACCATCGATTATCTCCATAAACTATTGTAGGCTTTGGACCATTCGGAATGTTGAAGATATGCGATTGCAGATTGCGATAGATGCCATATTTACTAAATAAATAAATATAAATATATCATCACGCCTTCTACCCATTACTGGGTGTGGCACTCTGCTAAAGCAGATCTCGGTAAGTGATATATTTTGCGCGTGAAGTGCGGTTACCAGTCGTCAAATCACGGCCCCCAAACATATTAGTAGTGGAGGAGCCACAGGGATAACTTTTTCAAATTATGAAAATTTGTCGCCTGTGGGAATCGAACCAGGGACCTCAGGATCCACAGGCCGACTTCATACCACTGTGCTAGCCATCCCATATTTACTATCCTCAGCAATTTCTGAAAACCATTAAATTTACTACAAATAGTTTTTGTATGGGGTAATAGCTCAGTGGTATCAGGTCGGCTTATGGATCCTAAGAACCCTGGTTCGATCCTCACAGCCGACAAAACATTTTCACCAATTCGAAATTATCCCTGTGGCTCTCCCACCTCTAACATTTTTGGGGGCCGTGACTTAACGGCTGGTAACTGCACTTTACGCGCATAAATATATCACTTACCTAGATCTGCTTCGGCAGAATTCCACATATATTTATATTTATTTCTTTTAATAGTTTTTGTCATCGTTTCGTTTGCATTGTCAGATAACAATAGAAGCTCTGATATTGCAGATCCTAGTAGACAATAAAGGTATTAGCCTACTACATAATTCAAATGATTCAAATAAAAGATACAAAAAACTAAGTATACTATTTTAAGTTTTTTTGCTACTATGTACAACAGTAATATTTTCTTGATATGTCACCGGCAAAGTACGAAATATAGTATTAAATTATACAAATTTTGCTAATAAAGGCTTTCGTGTGTAGTTTTAAGGTTTGTTTATTGTTTTTTAATAAATGTATTAAATTTAGATTCATTTAAGCTAAACTCGTACATAATGCCTTCCTTGCGTGTATTAAAATTATGTTCTACGGGCTTAAGATTTGTTTGTTAGAAGCAGGATTCATTTTGAAATTTAATCACACTACGGTTAGGAGAATCCGAAGCCCGTACTGTAATTGGGATTAAATTCTTCTTGTACAGATTACCATAAATAAATAATTTAGAAATTTTTGAGAGTAAATAATGTTTGTTCATTTCGTTCTTGTGAAAGAAAGAGCCTATCAAATGGTAATCTTTTAAAGAAGATTTTCCCAGCCAAATTTGCGCAAACCTGCAAAAAAAAACCTTCCTCCAATTTACCAGTAGACACCGAGACATATCTTCTGTCATTATCTTTGGGATCTTCTAGCCGACAGGTACCTCCACAATCATACGTCACACAGGGCTAGCATTGTGCGTCTCCAGGTCTATATTTAGGGGTAGTGGCAGCAAACATATCCCCATACGCACGCACCGGAAAGAGAGAGTGCGAGAGAGTGTGTGTGAGAGTGTGTGTAGGGGCCGCCGGAAGTGCGTCAGGTACCCTGCTGGAGGCTAGCTGTCACCACGCGCTTCTGTGCTGTAATCGTACGATGCGGAGACTACAGAGAGGCTGGTGATGTTGAGGCTGAGACTAATTCTCAGGCTGCGCACGTAGCAAGAGCTTGTGTGTTGTGGTATACCTGCCCAATGTTGCTTACAGATGTTACAGATGGTGTTTTGTTGTTTAGGGCTTGTTGAGTCAGGTCATTAATTTGGGGTTGTTTGAATACTGATCAACAGTAGATTAAATTGTTACATTTTATGACCTATATAACTAAATTTGACTTTCTTGTTAAGTAGAATAGTAAAATCATCTAGAATAAATGATTGAAGATATATTGCGCGAATGAAAAATTGTATGGGGTGGTTAACTCAGTGGTATGAAGTCGGCATGTGGATCCTGAGAACCCTGGTTCGATTCCCACAGGCGACAAACAATTTTCATAATTTCAAAAACTACCCCTGTGGCTCCTCCACCACTAACATCTTTGAGGGTCGTGATTTGACGGCTGGTAAGCGCACTTCACGTGCAAAATATATCACTTACCGAGATCTGCTTCGGCAGAGTGCCACACCCAATAATGGGTAGAAGGCGTGATATAATAATTTATTTTATTTATAAAAATTAAACGAGCTTGTTTGAAAGGAATTATGAACGTTTAGTGAAGGTAAATCTAACGAATAAATGTTGAATGAATGTTTGTCAGGTTTGTGTTACTCCATTAACTGGGACAAATCGTGATTACTTCCATTTGTAGTACACGCACCAAGCCATTAATATATCCACAAATAAACTTGCTTTAGTAAATTGCTGAGCATTCCAAACCAAATAACAAATTTACCGAGTTTCTAAAATAACATCGAACCCCAAAAAAATAAAGACAAATCACACAAAAAATGGGAATGACACCAACGATGTTTCTTAGAAAAAGGCCGCATAAGATTGGTGGAAATACAAGTAAAATACAGGGTGTTCGCTAATGACAAACCGCAACCATTCGTATCGGCACATTACATTCTGCGATGCGCTTGAAGTAGACGCCGCTATGTGAAACGGACGCTTTTATTTGCTCGACACTAACATAAATCTGATGAAAATTGTCATCATTCCTTCCTGGTTTCATGAATACTGTGCCAATATACCAGCAGAGTGTGAAAAAATCGGATTTTTAAGTATGTGTTTCGGTTTAAATCAAATTAAATGTTCCTATCAACAGTAATAAGAACAATAATAATAAAAAACTATAAAATTAAATAAATAAATATATCATCACGCCTTTTGCCCATTACTGGGTGTGGCACTCTGCCGAAGCAGATTTCGGTAAGTGATTTTTAAATTGGTGAAAATGTTTGTCGGCTGTGGGGATCGAACCAGGGTTCTCAAACTTGTTGCCAGGGAATAGTCACGAAAGCCCGAAGGACTTGAGTGGCTATTGCCAAATGACAACAAGCTGGAGAATTATTTTTTATTTATCCAACTCTCGAGTTATATTTAATTAGATTATTTTTTGACTTAGCTGTTGAGGTCGATTCATCCAACTTAAAAGATTCTGAACTAGGTTCATATCGATTGATTACTTATTAATGTATTCTTGGAAGTGGTTTTCAAAATTTGGTGGTGTATTTCTGTATCCGAAATGGAACTAAATCGATTTTTTTCACATATTTTACTTGACGCGTTGACAGTTTTAAATAATTATTTGACAACTACCTATCTTTTGTCAACAAAAACAAAAGCTACAGAGATTATTCCCGGGAATAATCACTAGAGCTTTATTCTCAGTATAATAATGACAAGATTGGTTAAAACACAGACACGTGACAGACAATGGAGCATTTCATAGGTTCTGAGAAACGTAAAAAAAAAATCATTTAAATTACGCGATTTCAATCATACAAGTAATGAAAATATGTAGTTATTATTGTAGCATTCCAAATATTTTTATATCAGTGTATTCACCTCAGGTTTTTTATTTTAAAAATGGTTAAAAAGTAAAAAACAGCTCGACACATTTCAATCTAATTTACAGCTTTCAGTTGCCAGTCGTTTGAACTAGCCATTCAATTCAAACCTAGTAATATCCATGTTAAATTAATATAAAAACACCAATTAAAAATATTTTATCTACGTTCATATAGCATCAGCCGCTACTGTGACAGATATTCCACTCAACCATAAAAATATTTTTCTTATACATTTTTAATTAATTTCATTCCGATTATTAATAATAAGAGATGTTATTCCTGTCTACCACGTGTCAGGGAATGACCTCGCAGGAGTCTGTCCTTGTCAGACTCGTGGAGCTTGTTGGGTGAAGGACGAGGATAGGAGATGTTCCGTCCTGGGACGTGACTCTTGGATTGAACAGTGGGAGGTCTTGCTCTCGGCAGCAAAGTACTATCAAGTACTAATTATGTGTAATAAAATACTGCTTGGAAGCAAGCTGAATTTTTCCCAAATTTTATCTTATCAGGTTTTGTACTTTTCCGTGGCTGTATTTCAAAAACTATACGAGATATGAAGACGTGCTCAACGGCATTGAATTTCTCGTGCTCCATTTAACTTATAAGTAATGTTTTAGCTATTTTTATTTTTTTTTAATTTCCATCAAAATTTTCTCATAAAATAGTTTTTCAACAATATGTCAAAAAATAGAAGGCGTACGCATTTGGGGATTTCACCATTGGATTTAACAGGTCGAGATACATATGTATGTAAATTTTCGTTACTATAGCCGTACGAGAAAGAGTTTTAGAGCAAATTGTTTGAAAATCATAAAAAACCTAAGGGGTACCTCTTGGAAAAATAATTAAAAATTTCAAAAAACTTAAATCGCTTCAAATGAGCTGAAATTTAGCTAATAAGTCAATTCGGACACGGGGAGTTCAATGCCGTTGAGCGCAACTTCGTATCTTGTTTAGTTTTTGAGATAGACCTTCCAGAAGTGTTGATTTCAACACCTTAGTTTTTCGACTTTCCCGAGGTCATATCTCAAAAACTAAACGAGATATGAAGATGCGCTCAACGGCATTGAATTTCTTGGGTTTCAATTAACTATTTAAGAATGTTTTCAGCAATTTTTATTTTTCAAAATATTTTCACCAAAATTTTCTCCTAGAACAGTTTTTCAACAATATCTCAAAAACTAAAAGACTTGTGCACTTGAAGTTTTTATCATTGGATTCAGCAGATATAAATACATAAATATGTATATTTTCGTTACAATATTCGTACGAGAAATAATTTTAGAGCAAACAGTCTGAAAATGGCCTAAAATCGAAAAAAACCAAGGGGTACCCCTTGAGAAATTTACAAAAAATAAAATCGCTCATAATTTGCTAAAAATTGGCTTACAAGTCAATTCGAACACGGGGAATTCAATGTCGTTAAACGCATTTTCATATCTTCTTTAGTTTTTAAGATATAAACCCCAGAAAAGAGATATTTTCCCAAATTTTACCTCATCAGATTTTTTACTTTCTCAAGGCTATATCTCAAAAATTTAATGAGATATGAATATATGATATCAGTACTTATACTTAATACTTAAGTACTGTCATACTGATACTTATTCAGCTTCGTTGGAACTCCATCCATAATTCAATTAATTTTATTTATTATCGCAATTACAGTGGCTTATAGTAAAATTCGAACCACCATAAATTAAACGCAAAGAGATTTAAACTCTTGCTTGGCGGACAATCTGTAAATTATAAACACTTCAATACATTTTAACCTTGAGATAAGCCCTAGTCCATTTATAGTTAATCCAAATACCCAAATTCTCGAAACAAAGTAAAGCAAACACTAAATAACTAATAAAACTTATCTGGGAACAGACCTGAGTCACTTCACACGAACCGCGGCATTGTTTGTACATCAAACAATACATCACACTCATATTTCAGTGAACGCGATCATCTTACTGATCTCATTACGTCACGATAACATCATGACGTCATTGTTTCATTACTTGTCTGTCTGATAGAAACAGAAAGCTTGTCGCCAACTAGATTCATTTGTAAATTAAACAAATCTTTCAGGCGCTTGCAAATCTTCAACTTAAATAAATAAAATAAATATACTGTCACGCCTTTTACCCGTTACTGGGTGTTATATTTGCGTATAGTGCGGCTACCAGCTGTCAAATCATGGCCCCAAAGATGTTAGTGGATGAGAAGCCAAAGGGGTAATTTGAATGTGGTGAAAATTTATTGTCCGCTGTGGAATCGAACTCAGGTTCTCAAATCCACAGGCCGACTTGATACATTTAAGCCACCTACCCCATAAAAATTAATATATCTTTAATTTAATAAATAAAAAATCTTCACACTTTCTATCCATTTCAGGGTGTAGCACTTGCCGTAGCAGATATCAGTAAGTGTTGTATTTGTGTGTATGGTGTGCGGTTACTAACTGTCAAATCATGGCCCCCAAAGATGATAGTAAAGGGGAGAGCCACAGGGGTAATTTTAATATGGTGAAAATTGTTTGTCTGCTGTCCTCTGAGCCACCTACCCCTTAAAAGCAAATAAATCTTCAATTTAAATTTTAAAAACACGACTAAGTGGTTCGGATGCCACTATAAGCTACTGTACTTTAAATTCAGTTCCTGTTATGCAGAGTAGCAAAAATAAAAGAATAATTCTTTTTGTATGTCGAGTGTGGTCCTGACCCAAATCTCAGCAAATGCCTGGTAATGGGTGCGTTCTTGAAGCGCGCACCCTGCAGGGGAGTGAGGAGGGTGCACTGCAGCCCCCGGACACCGCCAAGTGATGTACGACTTCCGGTGTGACGTATGAGTTAGTTTGCTACGGTGTAAAGATGCAACATACTTGGTGTCTTGTCCATTACGTTACTAGCTATTGTTGAGTTTATTGTATGAGTCTTTGATTTGAAATATGTATCCTTCTTATGTGAGGAACGATTATTTGAAGGTGTTAAGAGTCTACTAAGATGAAAGTGGTGGATTTACCGACATCCACAAGGCAGAATACAAGACGTACTATCATGCGTTGCTAAGTTATTTTAATGCCGGTTTTTCCATCTCAGGATAAAGTTTTCAATAACTATCGCATCGAAATCACGATTGCTATGAAAAGATGACAATTACACTCTCATTTGTCATCGGAAAGTTGACGTTTTGTGGAACAATCGAAAACTAACTTTGACCTAAGCTGATTCCATTTGCCATTTGGTTCACTTAAATCAGTTCAGATAAGTTAGACAACATGACTAAATGAACTGAATTAAACAAACTGATGCACTTATTAGGGTGAATTACTTCAAAGTACATTAAAATCAGTAATTCTAGTATTAAAAATAAACTAAGCGAAGTAATTTAGCAAAATAAATAAGTGATCTGGATCAGTAAATGTAAGTTAGACCTAATCGAAATAGCAAATAGAATGTGCCTTTTGATATTAGATGCGCGCTTGCTTTAATAGTTACCAGGGATACAAACAAAACAAAAACTAATAATTTAAGGTACAAGATGTATTGTAATTGGGATTAAATTCCTGTTGTATAGAGTGGAATAAATAACTATGATACCAAATATTCTAGATCATTTGACAATTCCATGCCTATTTACGCATATGTCAGTCATCACGTATTTCCCCTAAATTGAGAGTAAAAATACCCGTTTAATTTTCGTAGTGTGTCACTCAAGCATCACCTCGTTAAACACGAACGAATCTTTCTGTGAACTCTCTTAAAAACATTGGAACATCGCAAACAAATATAAAAAACTCAAATAGGTACACAGAGAAAATTAAACATATGACAACTGTCGGTGTTCCCCTTCGGTTTTGCTTCATTTCTCGCAATTTCCTTAGCGACGATGAAGGGAAGAAGAAGATGAATGAAGAAACTAAAAAACAGCGCGTGCTTTTTGTGTCGCACATTCCAGACCAGTTGAAGAGTAAACAGAGAATGAATGGAATTATCTGTTTAACCAACGTAAACATTTGAGTGTTTGTTATGGCGTTTTAACATTATATTTTTCACTTTTAGTTTTTCGAATGGTTGTCTCTGGCTGTCATTACCTTTTTAAACTTATTTATGGCTTGGTATATTCCGGAGTGGAACAAATATAATATCGTAAAACAAAGCAATTACCGAGCAGCCCATTAACTTATCTTATTTCATACAAATTACGTAAATAATTACATGAATTACACACATGGTGAATCTGTACTGGAAATAAAAATTTAGTCTTCTTTAGTTGAGCATAAATATTCATACTTATTACGAAATTTGCACACTCATTTTCCACGAAATCTACATTTAATTGAAAACAATTTATATAGCGGCAAAACTTACACATTTATAAATACCTTCCTATATTTTCAATTCTCAAACGTTTCTAAATTATTTTTGCTACAACGTAACAGAAAATATACTTTTCGCATCATTCAAAATAAGGTTTACATTATCTTGGAAACCGAGTAGAATAAACACCCATTTCTTATTATTCTAAATAAAAAATAAATAAATACATCATTACGCCTTCTACCCATTACTGGGTGTGACACTCTGCCGAAGCAGATCTCGGTAAGTGATATATTTTGCGCGTGAAGTGCGGTTACCAGTCGTCAAATCACGGCCTCCGAAGATGTTAGTGGTGGAGGAGCCACAGGGGTTGCTTTTGAAATTATGAAAATTGTTTGTCGCCTGTGGGAATCGAACCAGGGTTCTCATGATCCACAGGCCGACTTCATACCACTGAGCTATACACATTTTAAGGAATTTATTAAAGAAGTAGAGACATGAACTTAACGCTATCAAACAGACATATTTTAACAAACTTTACGAGAAAAAACGGACAATTTGTTTTTAAATAACAAATGTTAATTCATGGTATACTTAACTGTCAATATAAATTCACGCTTCAAATTTAATAAATTTCCTCATTGCCCATTATATAATTTTTGCTCGTTACAAAAAGCATTGTACAAAACTCGTACACGAAGACATCATTTTTCCAAGTCCAAGTTAACAATTTAAGCAAAAGTAGCTGTGTACTGCCTTTCAGTACAACAACATATTCACATAAAATAGTCCAGTTCTGTGTGGTTCAAGTTGTGAAGTAGCCACGTTCATATCACCACTTTATACCGTGCAATCGTCTATTCAATGCAGATTACTTGTATTCTCACATTAGCATAGCGAGTAGGTACGTAGTTCTTGTTAAACGATGTACTTAGACAGGTATTTGTGGCTCTGTGGCTGGAATTACTGCTTCAAAATCAAAAGGAGACCATACACAACTCTACAGCCTCAGTAGGGTAGTGGCTCAGTGGTATCGAGTCGTCCTGTGAATCCTGAGAATCACGCTTCGATTCCCATAGTCAACAAACAATTTTCATCGAATTAAAATTACCCCTGTGGGTCCTCCACCACTAACATCTTTGGGAGCCGTAATTTGACGACTGGTAACTGCATAAATATATCACTTGCCGAGATCTGCTTCGGCAAAGTGCCACACCCAGATTACTTGTACATATTTTAATCTTTTGAACATATGTGCATAAAATATTGTATGTTTGCGCATCGTGCTAATAATCATGCCACGGGTCAGATTAGTAAAAGGCGTGAAGATATATTTATTTTATTTTAGAAATGTGGATAAAATAAAAAGAGTATTTTTTTATTCTTTCCTCAAAATTGTGGTGGTCAAAAAGAATAAAAATTTACTGAAAGATAGATATTACAAATTAAATTGAAATTTTGAAATCATTACTACAGTTCGGTGAGTTCCAATCCTTTACTGTAATTGGGATTATATAGCAAAAATAAATAAATAACAATAATATTTTTTTTAAAAAATCAATGTTCTGCCACATGAATATATACCCAAAAATATAGCGCTATTGCAATTCGAAGGAATTAAGTTTATTTTATACAAAGAAATAAGTAAACTGCAAACTCGAATGCAGCAAGCAAAAATACGCACTCCTTTGAAGCTAGAGTATAAAACAAAACAACAAAAAATAGTGAAACAGGAGGCAAAGAGAAACTATAACATTGGTGATTAGTTAAGAGATAAAAAGTGTCCAAAGCCATTTTAGCCTTAGCTGTTGCGCACGTCTAACGAAGCTAACATCCTGTAACGAGACCGAACAGCGAAGAACCAAGCAAGCCTAATCTTTCTCTCCTTCTTCAAGATAACGCATTACATAGGTATAGTCCCACTAGACTATGAAAATTGACATTCAAATTATTATATGCTTGTGATTTCTTTTCATAGAAACCAAGAGTCTGTTTTCAGGTACCCAGTCAAATGTTGCATTTGAAAATTTCAGAAAGACATTAGCATATCTGGCTCAAAATAGATGGGTCACTGCAGTACAGGGATGCATTTTAAAATTGAAACTGATAGTATAAAAGCTAAACTACTGAAATATAATGATCATATCCTAAGTTTTCATCAAAGAGAAAACTTGTGACAAATATTTATGTATATTTCGTCAAATAATTAATTAATATAAGCAGGGAAGTTAATCAACTAATAATAAATTTAAACTCAGGCGATTCTAGTAGTGATGAGTCTGAATAGATTAATCTATTGTATTTTTTTGTATGTACATACGATTTAAATATGTAAAATATTTATTTATTCTATTAAAATTTAAAATACACCCCTGTGTTGTTATTTGAATAGTCTAGTTCTTCATAGCAAAATTCATAAAGAAGCCACAACTATAATAATTATTTATGTACCAAGGGTGAAAACAGGTGCTTCTGACCTGTGGTATGATTATTAGCACGAGGCGCAAAGTGCCGAGGGCTTATAACATGCTCAGGGTCAGAAATGCTAATTTCACCCGTGGTACATACAATATTTTATGCACAACAAAATAACATTTAATTATATGTTCAAAAGATTAAAATAGGTTATATGTCAAAATGACATTTTGCAGAATCAAGTATTCACAATAAACAAAAAATTGTCATTTTACTTATGTATCCATAGGAATTATTTCTATTTGGCCCATGGGCCAAGAAGAAGTGTTTATATCCGCTTTTTAGGGTTAAAACACGTGCTTTTCGGCCCAGTTGTGCATGAAATAATTTAAACGTCAACTTTCATATTCTAATGGAACTATAACAATCCAACATCAATCGCTTCCGCTGAAAATAAACGGAAAATAAAACCAAACTTGCGCCAAGGCATTTCAACACTTTTTTGGAATTCCCTGAAAAAAGTATTTAATTTATGAGTAACACGAATCGTAGAAAACGTGACTATTGTTTTATATTTTTCGGGAATCTCGTTATGTTTTTGTTACAAAGACAATACAATTTTCCGAATGATTGCTTTCGTTTTATGTCTTGTTAAAAATCATTGAACTTATTTACTGGACAACGTAATCAGGTTGTCTTATACCGTATGAAGTAATACTAGTAAGAAAAGGAGATTTGGATTAAAGAGGAAACGACCCGGTAGGCTAGAGATCACAGCACGAGTCGTTTGTAAACACGGACAATACAATATGGACACGCTGTATTTACACACAAACATAGCGTGTCTCTTTATACGTACCACTTGTTCCAGAACTAATCTAACGTTAAATGCTTCACTGATTTAAACCCTTTTTCTACTGAAGAATGCACAGAATTTACACTCACTTGCGAAGTATTCATTCAAGGAATCAATGAATGATTGGTGATAGATTGCGTGGACGATTTGGTATCCAGAGGAACAAATGGATGGATGTGATTGAAGGAGAGAAGGGTAAATACCACCCGTGAATATTTGAATACCTTTATTTTCCTTCCCTCGGGAAGAAAGTAAATATTTCCTAGGGATGAAAAATAATACATTCTTTTGTCAATTGAGTGGGAAAATAAGTTTCTTCTTTAGACATAAAAGGTATTACTTTCTTCTCTCAATTGAGGGAAGAAAAAATAACTTTCTTTCCTAGGGATGAAAATTATTACTTTCTTTTCTCAATTGATGACAGAAAATATAACATTCTTCTCTCATTTGAGAGGAAAAATTACTTCCTTCCCTAGAGATAAAAAGTATTACTTTCTTCTCTCAATTGAAGAAAAAAAAGTTTACTTTGTTTCCTAGGGATGAAAAGTATTACTTTCTTCTCTCAATTGATTGAAGAAAACTTAACTTTCTGAAAAGGTCACATGAAGAAATGACTCCCATACTATTATTTCCTGTTGGCTAGGCAACGACTAGCCTGAAAAAATTATGCTCGTAGTCTAGCAACGACTGTAATGTAATGCATATTTTCTTCGACCGTGCAGAAAATAGACTTTTCCAACTGTCAATTGAAAGCAGAAATTTGACATTTATCGTTTGCCGAGCGGCAATGTAAGAATAGGCGTATATCACTTATTTATTTCGCTGGAGTACTAGAATCACTGATTTTAATTTACTTTGAAGTAATTAACGCAAATAAATGCATCAGTTTACATAATTCAGTTTATTTAGTCATGTTCTCCAATTTATCTGAACTGACTTAAGTGAACCAAGTGGTAAATAGAATACAGCTAATAGGGGCATTCCATTTGCCATTACTTCGCTGACATTATTTTCAGTACTAGAATTACTTATTCTAATTTACTTTGAAATAATCCATCCCAATAAGTGCATCAGTTTGTTTAATTTAGTTAATTTGTCATGTTGTTATATTTATCGGAACTGATTTAAGTGAACCAAGTGGCAAATGGAATACGCGTATTGTATCATCGTATCTATGGATACATGAAGACTGTTCCACGAATTTCCAAACAGAAAAACTTTAGAAAATTATTTTAAATTAAGTTTCTAAATATTGTGTGCACCTCGAGCAGAAAGTGTCCTTGCCGCTCTTGCATGGTTGTTGCTCTCGGCTACGCCTCGATCAACAATCTCCGTGCGCGAGCGGAAATAGACTACTTACTGCTCTAGGTACACAAATAGCTATTGCGAATCATGAGAAAATTATTATTTTTCGTCTGATCGTCTCAGTAAAAAAGTTTTTACAACAATATTTAATAACGAAAGCTGTGTGTCCACCTGACGCAATTACAAGGGCGACATCCTTGCAGCAGGCTTACCACCTTCTGCACTTCCTCAAATATAAAATCAACCATCTTCTATCTGATTAATTTCGTGCGTGCGGGCGTCCACCACGTCATCCACGTATAAAAAACCTGATTACTGACTGTATGTAAATGTGAATGTCCGCGAACAGAGCACGCAATTTTGTGACTTCGTTTAATTCGTTACTCGGCGTAATTACCGCACAGGACAGTGGCGGAGACACAGGGGCAGCGGAGACGGGGGCACGCCTCGGACCGGATGTGTTATATTACGAGACGAGCAAGTTAAGTGCGCATGCGTTCAGACAAGGTCAGTGGCGAAATTCGACACGAGAACAGATAGAGATGAATTTTATTTCAAACATTTCTTCTACAATTATTTGGGAATATATTAAACTAAATAAGTTGTTACTTCACAACTAAAATAGATATCGAACTGCGATTTTTACTATTGAATTTACCATCATTTTATGGATAAATAAAAATATTTATGTTGATTTAAATTAACGTATATATTTTGTATTGTACAAAATGTGAAATGAGGAAAAATTGTGTATTAAGGGTGAAAACAAGCGTTTCTGACCCGTGGCATGATTATTAGCACGAGGTGCAAAGCGCCGAGGGCTAATAACATGCTCAGGATCAGACACGCTAATTTCACACGTGATATATACAATATTTTATGCACAACAAAATAACATTTAATTATATGTTCAAAAGATTCAAATATGTACATAGGTTATATGTCAAAATGAAGTTTTGCAGAATCAAGTATTCACAATAAACAAAAATTGTCATTTTATTTATGTATCCATAGGAATTATTTTTTTATGGTCCTAGGGCCAAAAAGAAATGTTTAAACACATGCTTTTCGGCATATAATATGTTTTTTGTCGATTGACATTAAAAGTGGACTTTGTTGAGAAATGATAGACTATGAAATGCTACTTTTACATCCTAGGCAATAAAAGTGTTGCTATGGTAACCAACATATTTGACATTTATAATTTAATTTAAGATTTGTAGCCGAAAAGTAATTTTTTGCCTAGTTAAACAAATGACTATTTTATATCATATAAATGGGGTAAATGGCTCAGTGATATCGAATCTGCCTGTGGATTAGAGAACCCGGGTTCGAGTACCACAGAACACAAACAATTAAAACTACCCCTGTGGCTCCTCCTTCATTAATACCCTTGACGACTGGTAACCGCACGTCACGCGCAAAATATAAACTGTTTGATAGCAGTGCAAACTATTTCGTAAGACATTGAACATTGATTAACGTCGAAGTAATTCCTGGCAATATAAACAAGGGATGATAAAGCACAACATCGAAAAAATAAACAAGTTTGTTTCTATCCCAATTAACCATTTCAATTCGTAGCATCTTCAGTGTCCGAATGAAAAAAGAGGCTCTTCTCTTAACAAATTGAAAAGTTGTAGTACATGATCTGGTAGACAATACATCACCTATCGGATTCATTTAGAATCGGATGAAAGCAACACTAACTAACACGCTGCCGGTGTCAGGTTCTGTGGCGTCACCCTGTTCATTCATTTGACTTTCAAATAAGCGGAGCCCGAAGCCGAAGAAGCTACGGTACTGAACCCGCCGGCCGAGGAGGCGCACCTGCCTAACACGATATTGTTACTGACGATACCTTACTACGCAGTATAGTTTCAACTACGAGAGATGGAAATTTATTCAATGTGTTTTGATTCTTATTGATTTCACTAGTGAAAAACTATCAAAATAGCTTTCATTTCATTGGTTCATTTTTAAACAAATTCGTTATTTGATTGGTTTTCACATATACTCGTCATAATTTGGACTATAATATCGATACAATATAGTTTTTCTACGAGCGAGCAGAAAATAGACTTTTCCAACTGTCAGTTGAAAGCAGAAAGTTGCTAGCTGAGCGGAAATGTAAGAGTGTACCATTGCATCCATGGATACATCAAAACTGTCACCCGAATTTTCCAGAAAAGGAAAATTGTTAAAAATAATTTTCAATTCTTATTCAAGCGTTTCTAAATGGTCATAGAAAAAATATTGCCTGCAATTCGAGCAGAAAGTGTCTTTGCTGCTTTTGCATCGATCAACGATTTCTATATACGACCGGCAATAGCCTACTTTCTGCTCTAGGTACACTATTTTCTGAAACCGGCCTACTTTCCTGTCCAATTTTAGTAAGTATGGAAAGTAGTTTTTTACCAAAATAGTCAAGTAAAGTACGTATCCAATGCTACAACGAAAATAACAATCTGATAAAGTACAAAACAGTCTGGTAAAGATTTTACCTGACCGCTTTTCTGGGTATAATCTTGGATACGTAATCTGCTGTCAATATAATTTATATTAAAAAAAATTCTGAAACCGACAAGAAAGTGTCTACTGTCCTGACCAATTTTAGTATGGAAAGTAGGTTTTTACAAAAACAGTCAAGTAATGAACGTATCCAAGACTACAACAAAAATAACAGTCTGGTAAAGTACTAAACAGTCTGGTAAAGATTTTACGTGACTGTCATTTTTGTTGCAACCTTGGATACGTAGTTTGCTATCAGTTCAATTCATATCAAAAAATTTAAACATTTTGAATTTTGATTAAATATTGATTAAATTAAACGGTTTCAGAAAAAATAGTATACATAATACATCAGGAAAGTGTTTTTACTTAACTCAGCGGATTAAAATACTCAGCCTGCAGCCTCGTATTTACGCTTCGTCAAGTAAAATATCACTTTCCTGACTTATTATATAATATACTATTATTTTATTGAAAGATAAATGTACTAGGAGATATGCTCATTTTTATATTTACTTCGTTGTTAGGTACTTTACTCATATACCGAAATCCATATCCTTTATGTTCCTAAATTATTTTAGAGAAGATTCATTGAAATAAAGGTTACGTTGTAATAAATTTTGTAGTAGTTTATAAAAGTGTGTGAGCAGGAAAGATACTGCGAGTTTCTGCGATAGTGTGTAGTCCCGTACGTGCAGTGGGTTCCCGGCTTGTCGACCATCATGTATAAATTACGCGTTATCAAGCCGCTTCGTTGTTAAATTGAGTCGTATTGTGAACAAGCCAACAAGCATCGGCCGTCGCCCGTCACCCGTCGCTTCACAAATAAACGATTGCATGTTTTTATTGACTATTTTATTTCGTTTTTCAAAACTGTTCCCGTGCTAATAGATTACGACCAGGTAAATTATGGTTTTTAGAAATTGTTAGGTAGTTATGGAAATTAGGCGATATATAAATTTAAAGTGGTATAATCGAAATATACCATCGACTATCATAACATTAGAATATTGATTATGTTAATGGCACGAACGTTTGAATATAGATTTTTCTAAAAAGATATCCAACAGGTATTGGTTTTATATATTCAAAACGAATTGATTAAAGTGGCCATACATGTCTCAGAATACTTATATTAAATTTATTTCGTCTTTCAATCACACCCATATTTTCTCACGGAATTTATAAAATGTCTTTAAATAATTTTATGCACAACCGGACCGAAAATCATATATTTTAGCCCTAAAAAGTGAGATAAAACACTTCATTTGGCCCATGAACCAAAAAGATATAATTCCTATGTATATATAGAAATAAAATGACAATTTTTGTTTATTTTGAATATTTGATTCTGCAAAATGTCATTTTGACATATATCCTATTTACATATTTTAATCTTTTGAACATATAATTAAATGTTATTTTGTTGTGCATAAAATATTGTATGTACCACTGGTGGAATTAACGTTTTTGACCCTGAGCATGTTATTAGCCCTTGGCGCTTTGTGCCTCGTGCACGGGCCAAAAACGGCTGTTTTCACCCTTGGTACATAAATAACTATTTCGCGCCTCCGTCCGAAATTGACAATTTTACATATCTCATAATCATCTGGAAACTAAGTGATTACCAAACGACGTTTGGTAAATACTAGGAACTTCTGGAAATTTCATGCGTTGATTACTTCAAATAAAAAATATAGGATGTTTCGAAAATGAACAGAAAAAGAGAATAAGTAATGAAGTAATTTCGTTCATCATAAAGCAAGAGATGTAATCCTGGTGATTTATACCCGACGGTGACGCTGCGCAAGTGAGGGAGGAATCAGTGAGACAGACAGATCTCAGTCCAGGTCGGAGGCCGTGGCCACCGGAACCACGGTCCGGTGCTTCCGGTTAATGTAGTCGCGCCGGCGGACAGACGAGGGTAACTCCGTCACCCAACATTCACCAGAGGCGTACAAGAAATCAGAAAGTAGAAAGTATATCACTAACCCCTTTACTATATCTTATCACTATATTTGCTACCCAAAAGATTACATACAGCATGAACAAAATATATCAGATTTAACCTACATCAGGCGTATTCCATTTGCCATTTGGATTAGATCTAACTTATATTTACTGAACCAGATCACTTATTTATTTCGCTGGCTTTATTTCCAATACTAGAATTACTGATTCTAATTTATTTTGAAGAAATTTACCTCAATAAATGTATCAGAACTGATTTAAGTGAACCAAGTGGCAAATATTAGCTGTATTCCATTTGCCACTTGGCTCATTTAAATCAGTTCAGATAAATTAATTTTTTACAGTTCTTTTGTTTGGAAATTCGTGGAACAGTCTTCATGTATCCATGGATACGATGATACAATAGGTGTATTCCATTTGCCACTTGGTTCACTTAAATCAGTTCAGATAAATTAGACAACATGACTAAATGAACTAAATTAAGCAAACTGATGCACTTATTGGAGTGAATTACTTCAAAGTAAATTAGAATCAGTAATTCTAGTACTGGAAATAAAGTCAGAGAAGTAATCCAGCGAAATAAATAATTGATCTGATTCAGTAAATTTAAGTTAGATCTGATTCAAATGGCAAATGGAATATGCCTGGAACACAGCTAATAATGAGTAAAATATTTTCGTTAGTTGTCATTTCTATTAATTACAGCTAATGTATTAATTTCTGTAATGTTTTTTGTTACATAATTTGCAGAACTACATTTCACTGTAACAATTCACAATTTAATTAATTAACAAATTACAGTATTACATGTACTCCATCATTTTGTCATTCTACAAATATATGTATTACATAAAAATGAGCGTAACATCCTGCTGGGAATGATAAAATCAGATGAGCCTGTGCCCCTTGGCGTACGTACGGCACTGGGCGACATGCACCTATGCCTCTGTCTACATACAGGCATTCTCAGCACTCTGGCTGCGTTTCTTTTTCGGTTAATTGCGATGAGTCGACGCCGAGTTTTGATTAATATTTATGAAGTTTTAAGGGGAAATTAAGCGTGTTAAAATTGTCTAAATTGGAAGGCTGTGATTTAGTGTAGACTGTTTATTGTTACAGATACTCGACTCTACACTATGATTATATCGCGTACCGTCTTGATGAGCAGAGCTGCTTCTTTCAAACCGTAAATTTAAATTTTGTAATTAACACACCATAATAACTTTCATTTTTCATCTCCTCTACTTATATTTCTTAGGAAATATTAGACAGATTACAGGCAACAGTTCCCGTGTTCAAAACTCGAAGACTTCAACTTGTATTCAAAAAATACGAGTCTGACTAAGTGGTTTTGAGTCTACTTATAAACTACTGCAATTGGAAGTAATTTTTTTTTTAAGTATGGGGTGGCTAGCTCAATGGCCGAAGTCGGCCTGTGTATCCTGAGAACTCTGGTTCGATTCCCACAGGCGACAAACAATTTTAATAATTTCAAAAGCTACCCCTGTGGCTCCTCCACCACTAACATCTTTGGAGGTCGTGATTTGACGACTGGTAACCGCACTTTACACGCACAAATATATCACTTACCGAGATCTGCTTCAGCAGGGTGCAACACACAGTAATGGGTAGACGGCGTGATGATATGATATATTTATTTATTTATTTTAAGTTTAAATTATATTAAATTAAATTGAACGGTTCCAGAAAAAATAGTGTACATAATACGTCAGGAAAATGCTTTTATTTGACTCAGCGGATTAAAATACTCGATCTGTAGTCGTAAAAGATCTCTTTCCTGACTTATTATTTCATTTAATGTGATCTGATGATACGAAAATGTGATTATTATATTACTGATTAGTGATTATGTATATGATAATTAAAGAAAATAGTTAATTAAATTATCATTATGATTGTGAATTATGAAATAATTGAAATGTAATAAATAAGTAAACATGTACGTAAAACAAAGCTTATTTTCTTTAACCATTAAGTGGCAACTATACAACTGTCAACTAAGTTCACCAAAGCGCCGAAAGCAGCGCTGTTTCAATTTCAAGATGTATCACGCGATATTCCAAGTATTCAAATATTCGCCATTGGCGTAAATATTTGAATACTTTCAATAATTACGAGTGGTATTTGCCTATCTGTACTAAAAATGGTATTAGTTCTTTGTTAAATGAGTGCAACGTACTATTAAAATTATGAATAAATGAAGGATAAATTTAGAAGAAGACAATGCTTGAGCGATTGATATGTGATCGAGGCATCGCCACGTACGATCTGAAAATGGCTGTAAGAATGCTGTGCCCATACTAGTGTAAAGGTTGACGACATGCAACAAAACGCAATTAAAAATTACCCACCAAATTAGGGAGCGAACCATTGACAGATTAAAAACCCATTGGTTCTTGCGTATTAAGCAATTACTACCGAGGAATATATTTAATTTAAAGGAAACACAAATCAAGAACACATTAAACAAGAGAGTAAAAATTATAATTATCTCATTTTAACGTGTAATTGGAAATAATAAATTTGTTAAGAATCTTTGGGGACCAGTTTTAAACGGATTATTTAAAGTTTAATAACTCTGTTAACGAAGCAAAAGAAATAAAAATTTTACTGGAACCAAGACTGAAAAGACATTAAAATTTATGTTGGGAATGCTGATAATAAACAATTCATTATTTTTTATAAGTATTACTCATTAAACTTTTATCAATTATCAAATTTACCATTTCTTTTACCCATTATTAGATGTGGCATTGTGTCGAAGCAGATCTCGGTAAGTGATATATTTATGCGCGTGAAGTGTGGTTACCAGTCGTCAAATATACGGCCCCCAAAGATGTTAGTGGTGGAGGAGCCACATTATTTTTATGTAAAGCATTTTTTTTTAAATAAATAAGAAACGTTTGAAGCAACAAATATTTCAAGTAGAGTTTTCTCTTTCGCCATTTGTTCATAAAATATCTTAATAATCGACCATCAAATTACATATGACGTGTGTATTGCTATTATAGTATCAATTACTGTTT
The DNA here is from genome assembly GCA_911728475.2 of Pterostichus madidus. Lineage (NCBI taxonomy): Eukaryota > Metazoa > Arthropoda > Insecta > Coleoptera > Carabidae > Pterostichus > Pterostichus madidus. The sequence continues at coordinate 41,593,942 of OU452305.1, forward strand.
TATAGTGGCGCTTTATACATTAGATTTTTATGGGATGATTCACTATTTACGAGAAACATTCAAATAAATAAAGATAAAGAATTGAAAAGGTTGACAAAAAGAACAAATGAATGTACGTAAATAACCTAAGTTTAAAAGCATAATGTAGGACGCAAGGGTTCTAATGAAATTCACCCTTTGCAGTTTAATCCTTGATTCTTCAGAAAATCAACAAAGATTAGAAACAGAAGACTAAATCGGAATCTTTGGTAGAAATTGAGGGTGAAAGATTGCGTGGACGAATTAGAAATAAACGAACGGATATGAATGAAGGTTTGTTGCACGAAAAAAAAATTCTATTGTATTTCCTATGGTCCATAAAAAAGTAGACACCCGGTATACAAAAAAAAAATCAAAATTTACTCACAGATCCCATCATTTATTTATTTATTTATGCTACTCTGTATAACAGGAATTTAATCCAAATTACAGTACAGGATCAAGACTCACCGAGCTGCAATGTGGTAGTTTATATTTTTAGCTTGACTAACAGTTCTCCACACTATCGTATTAAGGGTGCGATGGTACATAGTATATTGTAATGTACAATATAAGAATGTTAGTCTTGATGTATGCAAAACTGCTGACGTGGACTGTACACATAACGACAAGCTAGCCTCATTGTTATTGTATTTACATGCAATGGCCATTATAAAACAGACAGGCAGTGGCATGTGGGGGGCAGCGGTGCGTGAAGTGCCCCCGGAGCCCCGCACCCGACGCCACTGGGCTGACCTCACCGCGCTGACCCTCACCGCCAGAAATGAGGATTTTTATAACGCCATTTTCACTCAGCTATCGTCATTATTCAATTAGATTCCGATTTCTAAACGATGAATACATCTCTTGGATAAATTTCATGAAGGCATTGTTGACAATTTTATCTCGGAACCGGATGCTCATGTCGCAGATATTTTTATCTACATCTGTACCAAAATAATTAATGCATATGAAACATCCATGGCTATTGTTAACTAGTATTGTAATTTGTAATTACGCTGTACTAAACAAAATAGTAGAAACTTTAATAATTACATCATTACGCCATTTACAACTGTAACAAATCTGCAATTGCAGATCTCATCGTATAAAAATATATACAGAGTGTTTCGCATCCTTCGGGCCTGTCACTTACAGTTTATGGTACGTAATATACTATTTATCATCATGACAATTGTAGTAAAATAGTTATTTATGTATTAAGGGCAAAATCAAAAGATTATAGCACCGAGGGAATATTTAAATTTCAACGCGTGCTGAAAATTGTTTGTCGGCCATGGAAATTGAACCCGAGATCTCAAATCCACAGGCCGACTCGATACCACTAAGTCCCCTTCCACATAAGTCGTGATTTAAAAAAAAAAATATATATAAATATATCATCACGCCTTCTACCTATTACTGAGTGTGGCACTCTACCGAAGTGATATATTTTGCGCGTGAAATACTGTTACCAGTCGTCAAATCACGACCTCCAAAGATGTTACTGGTGGAAGAGCTATAGGGGTAGTTTTAAAATAGTGAAAATTGTTTGTCGCCAGTGGGAATCAAACCAAGGTTTTCAGGATCCACAGACCGACTTAATACCACTGAGCTAGCTACCTCATTTTAACAGCAATTAAATTAGTTAAATGAAATATCTAGATAGAACTTGTTTTCAATTTCTATTTGAAACTTGATCCTACCAAAAAATCAGGGAAGCAATAGTACCAAAAAAACTCATTTACTTTGTAGCCTATATAATTAATAACTTGTTTTAATAACAGAGAAAACAATGCGTAGATCACTAGATGAGTCATTTTAAAATGCTAAGACATATCACGCACTCACAAAGCAGTGTTTGGTAGCTATCATGTAAACAAGTGTTGGAAACAATTGCCTCGATTCCTCCGCGGCGTAGCGTGTCAAGATGAAAGGGCTAAGATAAAGAAGAGAAGAATTAACTCGGGTGGTTGCGCGACGAAGACGTAATTAACTGGACCTCTACTCCTTTGTGTGGCGACGTCACGTGAACGCTGAACGCACCCTCAGGACACAAACACAACCCCTGACTTTCAACAGGACTCATTAGTATTTAGCGACAACTTCATCGCTTAAGGGTGCAAAGTGCGAATCAGAAGATAATTGAATTCGTACGTCGGAATGCAATATGAGCAAGAGTTTTCTTTGTACTCAGATGTTAATCTCGTAACTTACTAACAGTTACTAAAGTTAGGTTTAAAACAGTCCGTTTGTAGCTTAACTTAAACACAATTACATCTTCGGTTTAACAGTACAATCATGTGACAGTTGCCGGGTATCTACTTGACAGAAAATATGTGAATGTATTTTTCTTTTAAATTACATTGAAAATGAATGACATTTTTGATATTGTCGATATGGACAATGATACAGAAGACATGAGAGCTATAGAAAATATTCATATAAGACAAAGACTAAGGCTAAAACAGTAGCTGGAAACGTTCAGCTGTATTCACATGTGACAAACTCTCAAGGTTATGTCGTAAAACTAAGACTATGGCCGTATTTATTTGGGATTTTTTAAGTAACCCTGTAGGTTACTTTTGTTTAATTGGCACGCTTTAAGTAACCCAGAACTGATTTTGAACTGACCTTACTACTCCAGCTATTTTAGCGGGTTGGCAGGTTGAACCCGTTTGCTATCCCTTTCTAATCAACTTGTGTTCCTTGTTATCCGTGGCGACATCGCGATTTGTAATAGTATAGAGAGGTTAGAAGCTATTTTTATGAAAACCGTAAGTAATTTTATAATAATTTTCTGAAAAAATATACAAAACTATTATTTATGCAGCTAATGGAAGAGAAATATGCAGTATGTGTTTCTTGCAATATAGTAGTCACAGAGGATAATTGCGACTCTGAAATAAATTATTTTGATAGTGCTGATGACAAAATTATTTAAAAAATTGACAGAGCCTGACGTTATTTGCTTTTTGACTACATATAAAAAATATAAAGATGTCTTAAAACATCCAATTAAAAGCGCAATTTAACACACAAACAAAACTAAAGTGATGTCGCTTCGAACATGCATTCAGATTTTAAATTTACCGCTAATGTTTACAACTGACACTTGAGATACATCATTTATTTGGAAGTAACACGAGTTAGTTCTAGGTCAGTTTAGGGTTGAACCCAAAGTTCCCAAACAAATATGGCCTTTGTTAAGAGATGGAAACAAGGCTTTAGGTATGATAATAATATAATCAAGTTTGTTTCATTAGCAGTTCAGATTCAGAACAATAAGGACTTGATGCATCTTTCGCTGATCAAAGCCAATGGTCAGTAATTCATCAATCAATCTAAATCAGTCTAGTTAATTCCTAATTCGTGTCCTTGAGTCCTGCAAGATGGCGGCAGGCAGGCACACTAGCGTCAACCAACAGCAGCGGCGTGAGACCGAATCAAACCGATTTCCCACATAAGATAACGAGCCATTGTCTTGCAAACGCCAGACAATTGCATACCGGGACACTGTCGTTTTTCTGTTTCCACAGATGTTCTGTCACTCTCTCGCGCCCAGCACCTCTCTCTCCGACGCACATGTACACAAGTGTAATTTAACATCACGGTCAACAGAATAAACACTCGACTTTATTAGCGGCAATTTGAATAACAAGGGATGTATGTGAATGTGAGGCGCTAGGCTCCGCTGTTTGTACTCGGGCCACTACATTAGCATCGCGATAATCGCTCACAAACTGGAAAACGATTTAGATTATCTTACGACCTGATACTCTTTTATGAAGACACTAAACCATTTCTACGAAAAATCTTACGAATTATATCATCATCATTCAACCCACAACATGTCGATCTAGACCAGTTGTTTTCAAACTTTTCGGAGCCATGACTCCCTTAGAAGCAAAAAACACAAATATATTCTTTCACAATCCCCTTTCTTTTTATGTGATCAAAATTGCAGTTTGTAAAAGGCTGATTTAATAATGTACAGTATAAACATAGAACGACGATTTCAGAAATTAATAAAGGAAAAATTTCTCATTAAGGTGGTTCTATCATGACTGATTCATAAAATTATAGGTAACCGAAAAAGTTTATATATACAAGTACATAATTTTTTGTATGGTATAGGTTAATAAACAACAAATTTTCATGTTCATGTAGAAACTCATGAAAATAACATTTAAATTTCATTAAAATCTGTCCTAAATGATAGTACCACCTTAAGGATTAATTTAAAATAATATAACACTAGTTATCAAATTGAGAATTTTACCATTCGATTCCACATATATTTCTGCGTAGATACAAATATTTTCATTCCCAAGACAATTTTCTTTAATCGCTTCAGTCATGATCTCAAAAAATTTGTTTAATAAAAATGCGATTTTTTTTGTTGAATCAGTTGAAAATAGAATTTTTTTTAAATATGGTTCTATATTATGCAGACTACGCGGAATCGAATGCCGTTGAGCGCATCTTCATATCTTTTTTAGTTTTTGAGTTACAACGATTTTTGACTTTTTAAAAGTCCCAACTTTGAAGGCCCATATCTCTAAAACTAAAAGAGATATTGAAATGCGGTTTGAACGAGTGTATTTCTCGTGCTCTAATTAACTTATACTGAAATTTTGAAAATTTTGAAAATTGTACAATTTTTTTCAAAATTTTCTTTTGCTCATATTTGAAAAATTTGATGAGATAATGAAAATCTGAAAACACCAGTGAATTCCTCTCGTAAAAGTACATATGTATGTAAAATTTCAGAATGTTTGCTCCACGGATACAATTTTTAGAGCTAAAAAACTAAAAATGACCAAAATTCGTAAAAATCTTAAGGGGTACCCCTTCAAAAATAATTAAAAAACAGTGATTTTTCGTTTTTTTTGCAATAAACACTTTATCTGTGTGAATTTTTGGCTGAAAATTTGCATACCTATGTCTTTTTACGAGAGGAATTCACTGGTGTTTGCAAATTTTTATTATCTTTTAAATTTTTTGAAATATTGAGAAATGAAAATTTTGGAAAAAAGTCAAAAAAATTCAACATTTTCAAAATTTCAGTATAAGTTAACTAAAGCACGAGAAATACACTCGTTCAAACCGCATTTCAATATCTCTTTTAGTTTTCGAGTTATGGGCCTTCAAAGTTGACATTTATAAAAAGTCAAAAATCGCTATAACTTCAAAACTAAATAAGATATGAAGATGCACTCAACGGGATTCAATTTCTCGTAGTCTGAATTATATAGAACCATATTTTAAAATTTTTTAATTTTTGAACTGGATCAACAAAAAAATTCTTATTTTTATAAGCCGACATTTTCTGCGAATTTAAATAAAAGCTTGCAACGGGATGAATCTTTGGAAACATGTATTTTAAAATTTGTAAATTCCCTCCTCAAGGGGCCGCGACCCACACTTTGAAAACCTCTGATCTAGACAATATCAAGGTAGAGAGGAATATATAAAGATTGTAGAATAACCATAATGAGGCATGAAAAGGAACCTCAATGCTGCTGTGGCACTCTGCCGTAGCAGATCTCGGTATGTGCATGCCAAAGATGTTACTGGAGAGGAAGTCACAAGGGTAATTTTAATGCAAATGGATTGCAGGATAAATCTAACGAATAAATGTTCAAGGAATGTTTGATTCATAGCTGATAATCTATGAAATATGACGAGGTACCCTAATTAAGATGGAACCTACAGATAGTATTAGTCCTCTCCCCTAATCGGAAACAAATGCGTCAACTGATCAGATGTTAATTTTTGAAAATAGCCAAGTGTTGTGTGTTTTCTGTGTTTGTGTGGGAACGCAGGGCGCAGGGCGCAGGGCGCAGGACGGCCACCTGTGGACCCAGGGTTCCCACGGCTGTGGCCGCCCTGCGCAACACTAGCGACACCTGCACCAGCAGGGACACGCACCACAGAGTACTGTCTGCGTCACACGAACGAAGAATGTAACATTCGATTAATGAGGACAAGACTTTGCTCATAGCGGAGTTCCCGCCAAAATTATATCGTTTTTAGTTTGGTTAAACAGTAGCCTAACTATTTTGACAGATGTGACTGTTATTAAAAAAAGAATATAAAGACAGCTTATTGATAGCTGATTGAAAAAATTATATTTTTCTTTCTTTTTCTCCTGTCTTGTTGTTTATAATGGGGTAATGGCTCAGTGGTATCAAGTCGGCCTGTGGATCCTAAGAACCCTGGTTCGATCCCCACAGCCGACAAAACAAAACAATTTCATCAATTTAAAATTACCCCTGTGGCTTCCCCACCACTAACATCTTTGGGGGCCATGATTTGACAGCTGGTAATCGCATTTCACGCGCATAAATATATCACTTACCGAGAAATGCTTCGGCAGATTGCCACACCCAGTGATGATATATTTTTATTTATTTATTTATTTATTTTGTATTGGTTATATTTATTGTGTTGAAAAGTCAACATATCAATACCCAAAATAAGGGTGGAAAGTATCTTTTGGAATATAGCAAGAAGTCGTCCAAGAAAAAATTGGATATACAACTCGAATATAATTGATTATTTTATACTGAAATTTCGTAAATAAATAAATAAATATATCATCACGCCTTTTACCCAATACTAGGTGTGGCACTCTGCCGAAGCAGCGTGAAATGCGGTTACAAGTTACAAAATCACGGCCCCAAAGCTACAAGGGTAAATTTTATGTGGTGAAAATTGATTGTCGGCTGTGGGGATCGAACCGAGATTTTCATGATCCACAGGCCGACTCGATACCACTGAGCCATTATCCCCTAAATAAGAAATCAAAATACAAAAGAAATAACAGAATAAATTATTTTGGTCACAGAATGCCGAAATGCTGGTAAACTACAAGTAGAGAGTAATCATGAAATTAGTAACAAACAGATCTTCCATACCTATACGACTGTAAAATGTTATGAACCGAAGCTACACTTTTGAACGTGAAAGGATTGCTAACAAATACATTTAATATTTGACCTTTGTATTTCCTTTAAGAAAATTTAATTAGAATGTATTGTTATTGACGCACATTAAGTTGTATTTATTTAATTTTTTTCTAGTAATATTTATTACTTTTAATAGTTATCTAATCTATTAACTTCCTACTAATACAAATTAGGCGCGTTGCAAAAAAAATCAATCTTTATGAAAATATCAAGTGACCTCTGTATATGCGTCACAATTTAAAGCAGTCTGTTAAATTCACGGTCTATTTCAGTAAAATAATTGTACGTACGCATAGTAAATGACCTAAACAGTTGGTAACGAGCGTCGGGCGAGCGCGCGCACCTGTTGCGAACCACTCTTATTTTTCTTAGCGCTCGCGAACGAAACAAGGCCGCTGTTATGCGTGCATTGTTCTACACTTTGTTATTATAACAAAACGCCAGCACTAGACATAGACAAGCACTCTCGATTTTAGCGGGAATTCAGAAATGTTCACAATACCTGCAGATGAACTTCGCGGGGAAACAAAATAGAAACACTGTCAGATCACTTACCTGAAAACAAAAGAAATACATCATTAATTTAACTTCATATTATATATTCAATAGTTATTTATGTATTAACAGCGTAAAGTGATTCTTGTGCACGATAAATGTAAGAGACACGAGACAGAATTTTTCCGACGTCTACGAATTATCAAAATACGAGTATATTCAGTTACTTCAATCTACGTTCAATCAAATTATGCTTTATTTGTAACCATGACAATATATACAATCGAAGTAAATAAACAAACAATTCGGTTTGAGTCTGTAATTTCTACACAAATCATTACATTTTGGTCAAAAATAAGTGAAAATATTTTAAATTTGTCTTCTTAATGAGCGATAATTGTGTACCTAGAGCCGGGTTCGATTCCCACAGCCGACAATCAATATTCACCACATTAAAACTGCCCGTGTGGCTCTCCCTCCACTAACATTCTTTAGAAGCTATGATATGACGGCTGGTAATGCACAAAATATATCACTGAGATCTACTAGTTAAAAAGCTAGGGTGCAAAATGATGTCTAATTTTTTCCAGGTACAAAAATGGTTTTTTTAATAGATTATGTCATGATAAATATAAAAAAGAAAATGAGATTTGGGAACGGGTGGTACTATATATGGTGGCGATGTGAATACGCAGATTTTAAGGGTGGTTGTCGATCTCTACACCAGTCCACTTTCAGAACTTCTGTCACTAATGAGCAATCAGCAATAATTTCTGTAAATTTTTCTGTCTACCATTTTTATTACTTAATTTTACTAAAGTCTATAATTTAAACTGAAAATTAGCCTGTAAAAAATATGTCAACAACCACCCTTAAAATCGACGCATTCACATCGGCGCCATCTATAGTTTCCATCAGTTCCCAAATCTAATTTTCTTTTTTCATGTTTATATCATGACATAATCTATAAAAAAAACCATTGTTGGCACTGGAAAAAATTAGACATCATTTTGCACCCTAGCTCTCTAACTATACTACGACAGAGTGCCACACCTAGTAATGGGTAGAAGGAGTGATATATTTATTTTTAAACATTTTTAAATTTAATTTTCCTAATTTTTAGTTGTACTATGATGTAGAAATGTTGATAAATATTTATACTAGTTATTGTTTCGCCGAATAGAGAATGAAGAATTCACATTTCAGACATGCACATAACTCCATGGTATTTTCCCATAGGAGGGTAACACAACACAACGTAACGCAGACTCAGTCAGCGTGTAATTCACGCATTACAAAAGGCTCCGATATATGATATGCAAAGTACGAGATAAATTATTGCTCTAATAAAATTGTTTAGATAATTACGTAGTCTATTATCAGACTGTTTCGCAATTCTAGTTCGTATCAGGACATAATGCAAATGCAATTAAATTAATTCTATGTAATACAGGCTTCTACTCTCATTATTTATAATAATATTAATATGTATCAATTATTTTAGTTATTACTACGATCTTACTTAACTCCTTGTTAAATTATTGCACTAAGTATCAAGCGCGGATCTAGAAAATTTACAGGAGAGGAGAGGCATTTTGCTTTTTTTTTTAGGAAAACATATAATACTGACAAAGAAGTCTGTAATTTTTGTGTGTAATATATATTTGTATGTCTGACAATCCAAATTTTGAAAGCTTTTCAGATAATGATTTTTTTTCCTAAGTTCTATCATCAGATTTTATACTTTCCCGAGGCCATATCTCAAAAAACCAAATGGACTGTTGAATTTTTCCTACTTCAATTAACTTATTAATAAATTTTCAGCAATTTTTCTTATTAGATTCAAATGTCGGACCTAAATAAATAAATTATCGTCTAGTATTTGTAAGTGGTATACTTTAAAGACATTTTACATTAAAATATGTTGTCTACTGAATTCTGGAAATGCAAATGGTTAGAACCACGTGATGATATATTTATTTACATATTTAAATATAAACAAGTACAACAATACATACTGAAAGTGACACCTGTGTCTACAGTGTGTGAGAATATCCAAAAACAATCCACCATAAAATAATTCCACACAGGGGTTAATATTCATTAGCATATCAAACAATTTCCACGTAGAGCTACCCGTCCACAAAATCACATAAAATTATGCAAAAATCCAATTTGGATCAAGATAACAATCACCCCATAAACAGAATGAAACAAACGCACAACAACGTAACATTTACATAGATTGCACGAAAATTACAATAAATCAAACGGCGTAGGTCATTCGGGCCACAGCGGACAGAGGCGCGGAATTTGCATTTTAAAGTGATCGAAGACATTCTGGCGTTCATGCTGCATTTGCATACAAAACAACGAAATATTTAGCCTTTGAACGGCGCGAAGCAGACAATTGAAGGAGTGACTTTGTTTGTTGTACAAGACATTCGCTGCTCACTTTGTTTCTGTCTTTCTCATTTTCAGTATACAGGCGACACTAGAACATTCTGGCCGAATTAACCGGCTGTATGCTATAAAACAGCAACATTGCTACTTCAAAATGTAGCTTTTTAAAGCATTATAAATAAAACATTATAATAGTAATGTTTAAGATCCAAAGAATAATAATGTATATAAAGTAAGGCTTCAGGAATCCAATAAACTATAATAGTATACTATATAATAAGTAAAGAAAGTGGTATTTTACTTGACGAAGAGGTTGTTTTAAATACGAGGCCGCAGGTCGAATATTTTAATCTGTTGAGTCAAGTAAAAGCACTTTCCTGACGTATTATATATACTATTTATTCTGAAACCGTTTAATTTAAACAATATTTAATCATAAATAATTCAAAGTGTTGTTTTTTGATAAGAATTGTACTGACAGCAGACTGCGTATCCAAGGTTACAACAAAAATAACAGTCAGGTAAAATCTTTACCAGACTATTTTGTACTTTATCAGACTGTTATTTTTGTTGTAGTCTTGGATACGTACTTTACTTGACTGTTTTTGTAAAAATCTACTTTCCATACTATCATTGGTTAGGAAAGTAGGCACTTTCTTGCCGGTTTCAGAAAAAATATATTGAAAAAACGAACCGAGCTTATACACAACTTAAAAAAAATATTGTACAACCAGGCGCGAACTAAACATTTAATAGACGCCACAGAGATCGCGAAATCCAATTTCATGACCGTTGCCATACTAATGGCCGTTAAACTCGTATTTATTGGTACAAGTCAGCGAGATTTGAACACACGAGTTCTTGTTTGTTAATTAATAAACAATCTTTTATCTCGATTTTATCTCCAAAAATTTTGATTTAATATCTCAAGAAAATAACAATGTAATTTGTTTGTTGTGACATCGTGATTGATTTGTCAAGCTATTTGAAAAGATATTTATTCTTTGTCCACGATTGTTTTCAAAGTAGCTCCCATATATTCGTGAAGGTACCTACAAAATTCGGTAGTGTATTGATGTCCAGCTGGTGGACATTGAGCGAACTAAACTACATTGTGTTCCCACGTTCACCCCCGTTCACGTGGTTAATGAGGCTTGACACGTGAAAACAGACCAATTTCTAATTGTCTTATGTACCTAGTTTTTACAGTTAAGGGATGATTACTCACAGTTATTCTCGAAGTTGAAACTATAAATTATATGTCTGAGCGTACATTAATTTTTATAATGTATTTTTTATGTGTTTTATGTAAAGATTTATGAAGGATAATTTCAGGTACTGTATGACTTGTATACAACCAGAACTACGCAGGTACAATGCGGGATAACAGGCGTAAAATTTGCAAAAGTAGTAAAGGTACAAAACAATGGTTATGTGGATGGTACTAGGTATCCATGTCTGTTTGTTGTACTCATGTAATGCTAGGATTCTCGTCTCTCATTGGCTAGAGACTGATCCGCCTACGTGACCTCTGACCGCCGAGAAAGCTGCAGTCTGACTGTGTCTGCATTGCGCAAACATACATACATACCGTGAGTTTATTTTAACGTGAACCAGGATTTTTCATATCCATGGCTACGAATTTGACAGCAATGTATTAGAGTGTCCTTTTAAAATAAAACATAGGGAATACATTTAACTCAATTTAATCCCAGTTTAAGTTTACTAAATTTAGAACAATTGAAAACGTCTCTGGAATTATTACCGAAATAGCTAATGTTGTTTAAGAGTTTTATAACTGATTGAATCATTGTTTAGCTATTAATGGATGTATTTCTAAAAATTTACTGTAATTGTGGTTTATTTGTTCGTTAATTTGTTACTTTCTCATAATTTTTAAATATAATAAATTCAGTTAAATATATTACCTGTTTAATTTTAAAAAGGACTCTCTAACACATTGCTGTCTAATTCGTAACCATGGATATGAAAATTCCAATGTTTCATAAAACTGAGATAAAACTTGCATCTTAAACAAGAAGTCTTCAACTTTAATAGTTATTTATGTACCAAGGGTGAAAACAGGCCTTTCTGGCCCGTGGCATGATTATTAGCACGAGACGCAAAGCGCCTAGTATTAATAAAATAAATAAATATATCATCACGCCTTCTACCCATTACTAGATGAGGCACTCTGGCGAAGCAGATCTCGGTAAGTGATATATTTTGCGCGTGAAGTGCGGTTACCAGTCGTCAAATCACGACCCCTAAAGATATTAGTGGTGGAGGAGCCACAGGGGTAGTTTTTTAAATTATTAAAATTGTTTGTCGTCTGTGGGAATCGAACCAGGATTCTTAGGATCCACAGGCCGACTTCATACCACTGAGTTAGTAATACAAACATATTCAAAAGATTAAAATATATAAATAGGATATATGTCAAATTGTCATTTTATTTATGTATCCATAGAAATTATAAGAAGTGTTTAATCCCGCTTTTTAGGGCTAAAACACACGCTTTTCGATCCGGTTGTGCATAAAAAAAATTATGACTTAGTGGTTCCACTATAAACTACTGTAATTGGGATAAAGTTCCTGTCGTACAGAATAGCAAATGAAAGATAATGTTAGTCAACTATTTGATAAAGAATATTTAATAGGACAATCAGACAAAGAAAGTAAGTAAAATAAAATTCATGTCATTCAGAAAATAAACAAAAATAAAAGCAAATCATACCACAGTGCAGTCAGCAAAAGGATAAGATACGTCGTAACAGACACAGGACATCCCTTCAGATAACGTTCTCTCCTCTATGAGTTTATAGATGGCACCAGCGTCGCCTGACTCCACCACGCACCTCAACTATTCAACGACTTATTTACTTCGTACATCCGGCAAATATCGATGAATGATGAATGATGAAACGTCCGCGCGCGAAATTAACAACCGAGGATTAAGATCGCGTTGTAAAATGGCGCAGAAATGACTCCTGGCACTGGCCTATCACGTGTGGGGATGTTATCGCTAGTGACGTGGCGTGTTATCGCCAGGAGAACAGGAAGGATGTGGCGAGAGCAAAGCAGTGTTCTGTGTTACATTTTACTTGGACTTGTGTATCTTGTACTAATTTTATGTTTGTTGGTTGACCGCAATCTAATGTTGAATTGTTAATTAACGATATTTTTCCTTCGATGTTGATGTTTCCTTTGTTATTAGAAATTGGTTCCTTCCGTATAATGTAAATATACTCTTAATAAGCTATTTACAACTATAATAAACACTTTGAAATAAACTTTAATTATTTTAAGAACTAGGTGGCAATTTCTTAAGAGTTCTATTTAAAGTAAAATCCTTTCTTATTACACTTCTTTTGTATGCTTTGTAAAGAAGAATTCATATAAGTTCGCGCTTTCAAATATCGCTGACTTTAACTTATACCCAAATACAGCATGTTCGGAAAATGGATGAAAAACTACAGGTAGATTGATTCTTTGAATAATTCTGAGTCAATAAAAGTAATGCAAAAAAATTGTACGGTTGCACGAGCTGCCTAAAAGAAATATAAATTTGACAACACCGAATCAAACAACGGTTATAGCAGTTATCAGGTAACTATGCAAATCAGTCTGATAACATTAAAATTTGACAGTTTTAATTATTTTCGCGTCATCGTTACCGTAAGTATAATTTACTTCCATAATAACATGAGTCGTAAGTGACTCATAACATTTATTATTTGGTTACCAGTGTCAACGGAAAGTTACAGAAAATATTTTTTTCTGAAACCGGCAAGAAAGTGTCTACTTTCCTGACCAATTTTAGTATGAAAAGTAGATTTTTATCAAAACAGTCAAGTAAAGTACGTACCCAAAACTACAACAGAAATAACAATCTGGTAAAGTACAAAACTGTCTGGTAAAGATTTCACCTGACGTGTTTGTATTTTACCTGACTGTTTTTTTTTGTTATAACCCTGGATACGTAGTCTGCTGTGAATACAATTCATATCAAGAAATTTAAACATTTTGAATTATTTATGATTAATTATTGATTAAATTAAACGGTTTCAGAACAAATAGTATACATAATATGTCAAAAAAGTGTTTTTACTTAGCGGATTAAAATACTCAACCGCTTCGTCAAGTAATATATCACTTTTCTGACTTATTATGTAATATATTATTACTTTTCAGTTATTTAGTCGTCTAGAAACGAGAAAAATTCACTATTAAAAGTTACAAATAAATAAATCTGAACTATCAAGAAACCCACATTTTACAGACTTCAACATTATGTAAAGTTATGTTACGGTAGGTGATTACAAGCGAATGAAACGTAGCGGCGATATTTATACTTAATCTATATAACCGTACTTCAGAGCTGGGCAATAGCTAGCTACATTTACCTTAGCTGTAGCTGTAGCTTAGCTAACTGTGAAAAAATATAGCTGTAGCTTGTAGCTAGCTACTTTTTTTCTACTAGCTTAAAAATAACAACTGAAACTACTTTTAAAGCTACTTTTTGTAGCTTCAAGCTACTTTTTACGCAGAAGGTCAACAAAGTACGCATGCGTACAAGCTAAACCCACACAAAATAATTATTTGTTGCCGGTTCTAACTGGCTCTTATACGCAAAAATACACAGTAGGTACTAGATGGTATTTGCTATTTTTTATATTTATGTACATAATAGTAAATTAACAGTCATTATAATAAAAGAATGATCATATGACAATGGCAAATTTAATTAATTCACAATAATTTAAAAAAGTAGCTTTAAAATTTAACAGCTATTTTAAGGAAAGCTTTTAGCTGTAGCTTAGCTATATTTTACCAAATATAGCTACTTTTTTAAAGAATAGCTGTAGCTTAGCTACTTTTTTTAAGTAGCTAGTCCAGCTCTGCCATACTTACATAAAATGCAGCCCAAATATACTGAGAGAATACCTGTTCTAAGAAAGCCCTAAAATATCTATTCACGGTTTAGCATCTAGAAAGAATATACTAAATAAGCATTAAAGCTCAGTGAGAACACACCTCCAATCATTCAGATCAAATACTCCACATCAAGTACTCCACGGATCAAATACTCCAGGTCATATAACATTCACATACTTGGCCAAGTCACACAACATTCGCTAACCTTTCGTATCTCGTTGGTAAACCGGGTTAAGGCTGCTCGCTGTACGGTGGCGGCCTGACTAGGGTTCTGCTACAGCCCAAAGCTGCTCGCTGACGTTGGGAGTCAACCACGGATCTCCATATGACCACACTCGGCCACAGTCGTAACTTGCGCTAACTCAACAATACCATCAACCAACTCAACTCGCATATGCAAGGAGGACTCACCTCTAAACCTGTCCTGAATATCCTCGAAACTCTATCAGGCACTTAACACAACAACTAACCATCTCAATACTACTTTACTTGTCAAACGATGAACTGTAACTAACGTAAGCCATCCAACGATTCGGTTAATAAATATTCAATCAAACATTACATAATTCCCTAGTTGCGTTAATAAAAGGAGATGACATAAGCAAAGACGAGCTAACTAATAAAATTAATGAGATGAAATAAATATGACTGTGACAGTTATGTAGATAAAGAATTTTTGAATTAGGATTGTCGAATCAGCCTTAATCAATGAATCGTTCTACTTGAACTCGTTTCACCTATATTCTGAACACCCTGTATACAACCGTGTCTAATTAATTCTAGTTCCATTTTAAGATATTGTAATTGAGATTAAATTCCTGTTATGCAGAAGTACAAAAAATAAAATTCATATTTTTAATTATATTACCTAGTATTTACGCAATAAAACAGCCGATAAAATAAATAAATTTAATCATCACATCATCAATCAAAAACAAATTAAATTTATCACAAATAAAAGTTCAATTAAACCTTAGTAGAAGCTTGTAATTAATGTGTACACTAGTATAGTATACATACAAACATACCCACAAGTACATACAAGTAGTAGCAAGTACAGAAGCGATTTATTTGTCCAAGATGTTATCGTGGGGTTAACGCAATTTCCTCCCTGTCCAGATAAGACCGAACGCCAATAATTAAATCGCTGGCGAGGGGTGTGGTACGTACACCTGTTATCAGCACTTATCAGCCATCGAACAGAGACAGATGATAAACGAATTATAAGTGGATGAATGTAATTTGATGTGTAAATACAACAGTTGATAAGTTGAACAACCGTTTGTGATTGATTATTATCTTTTATAAAAGCTAAATTTTACTCCCTCAAGAGAAGAAAATACTACTTTTCATCCGTAAGGAAGAAAGTAACTTTTCCTTAATGGTGGCTCAGTGGTATCGAGTCGGCCTGTGGATTTGAGAACCTCGGTTCAATTCCCACAGCCGATAAACAATTTTTAACACATTAAAATTACCCCTATGGTAATGATTCAGTGGTATCGAGTCGATCTGTGGATCCTGAGAACCCTGGTTCGATCCCCACAGCTCACAAACATTTTCATTAAATTATAATTACCTCTGCGGCTTCCCCACCACTTCACACGCATAAATATATCACTTACCAAGATCTGCTTCGGCAGAGTGCCACACTCAGTAATGGGTTAAAGGCGTGACGATATATTTATGTGTTTATTTTATAATTACCCCTGTGGCTCTCCCTTTACTAACATTTTTCGGCACCGTAATTTGACGGCTGATAACCGTACTTCACGCACATAAATATATCACTTACCGAGATTTGCTTCGGCAGAGTGCCACACCCAGTAATGGGTAAAAGGCTTGACGATATACAACAGAAACTGAATCCCAATTACAGTACAGGGTCCGGACTTACTAAACCGCAGTGTGAATTCATATATGCATTGGACTACGGTTGTTTGTTTATAAATTTTTGTTCCATTAATAAGTTTATTTATTTTCAGAAATATTGATGAATGCAAACAATTTTAAAAGTAATTCAAGAATCTATAAACAGCTTATAGTTCAGTGTTGACAACCACATGAAATTTACGACAGATTGTAGGCGTTTAATAGCGTTTTTATTAGTTAATATATCTGTAATAAAACATCGAAAAAATGTTACTTGTATTTTAAGGACCATTTATCAATGCTGCAATAAAATGACAGATAATATTGACTTTAACTTATATCCGGCAGTATTTATTTATTCATTTGTTACTCTGCACAACAGGAACTTATTCCCAATTACAGTAGTTAATTGGGAAACTTCCTATAGTACAGAGTAGCATAAAAATATAAAAAAATACAACTCTCTCTGAGTGGTTCAGATTCCATTATAAGCTATTGTAATTGAAATTAATTCCTGTTTTATAAAGTAGCAAATAAATTCATAAGTTATATAGCAAAGATTTCACAAATTATAAAAAAATAAATATAAGTATATTATCACGCCTTTTACCGATTACTCTGTGTAGTACTCTGCCGTAACAGATCTTGGTAGAAGATAATATTTTTACGCGTGAAGGCAAATTAAGGTCCTCAAAGAAAATTGTCGGCTTCGCAATCGAACCCAAGTTTTCAAATCTACAGTTCGACTCGATACGACTGAGCTATCTTTCCCATTAAAAAACAAATTATATTAATTGTAATTGATAGATAATTAAGCATCTACTAAATTAGGTTTAAACTTCAATCAATTATGTAAATTATATATAGAATTAATTACTAAAAAATCTAGGGCATGTGATTGGCTAGTGCGTTATGTAAACAATATAAATATATTATTGCGGTTAGGATATAAACATGTTGGGTACCGCTGCGCAGGAAACCTCCAAGTAGATTTATCAAGTTGGCTGCGGATATTAATACTATTATATATTTTCTTTTCTAGTTTTAACGGTTTTATGTCGTGGCCTGCGGGTATTACACACACAAACAAACACACACACACACACATTTCAACACCACGTCCGCCGCTGGTCTACCATTTCCCCCTCCGCCCCCCATTGGGGAAACTTCAAACTATGTTAGTGATTTTATAAATATTAATAGGGCTTGTAAGAGAAAAACCTCTGTTGAATGAATTTGCCAATAAACAACGCGAGCGATTAATGGCAGGATGTTCTGTAATTTTGTACGATTTTATGCAATTTTTGCTTTAATTATAATGACAAAATGGTAATTCTTTGTTTAATATTAATATTTTTATCGATAGGTTTCTTGTTAATCAATATAATGTGAGAAACTTATGAATGAAGTTGATTTAGAATGGTTTCCTTTTAGAAATCGATCGCCTTGTTTTATAATTTTTTATATAATTGAAATAAATACATAAATTTAATGTTGCCTCGCCTTTCATGAGAATTGCTATCTTAGTTTTTTTTAAATTATTTTTATATCAAAGAAATAACTATCATAATACTTCGTGCACACCGAGAAAATTTTATGAGCAATATTTTAGAAATAAATAAATAAATATATCATCACGCCTTTAACTCATTACTAGGTATGGAACTCTACCGTAGCAGATCTCAGTAAGTGATATAATTATGCGCGTAAAGGCGGTTACCAGTCGTCAAATCACGGCCCCCAAAGATGTTAACGGTAGGGGAGCCACAAGGGTAATTTTAATGTGGTGAAAATTGTTTGTGTGCTGTGGAAATCGAACCGAGGTTCTCAAATCCATAGGCTACAGGTTAATTTTAAAGTTTGTATTCGGGAAATTATATTCTGGAAATTAGCATGTTGGAAAATGGTCATTTGGGAAAATGGTTATTTCGGAAACTTGCCATTCGTGAAAATGCATTCGTGAAATCTGCGTTCGTGAAACTGATATTCGGGAAAATGTTATTCTTTTAAATTTTCTTTTAGTAAAATTGTCATTCGGGAAAATGAACGGAATGGACGGAAAATGGACGGTAACCATTTGTTAATAAGTGTCACTACTAACTAAAACCCCAATTAAAATAAATGCTGCTCCAAAACCATAAAACTAACTAATTTTGCTTTGTGAATGAACCTTTATGTTCTAAAATCACTAAAAAAGAAGTCTCTAAACTTGCATAAACAATCAACAATCATCGAAAAATAATGGTGGTATCAATAAAAATCATTGGCTATTAAAATAACAAATTCCCGGTATGAGGTGCGGAAGTGGCCACTAGAAGTAATCATAATAATAAGAAGAACAAAAAATGATGAAGCAACGAGTCACTGTCTTGTATGTATGTATGTATGTACGATGTGAAGAGCCGTTAGTCTAATGGCGTTCAATTTACAGCAGCGAGCGCTCAATCATCCAAGGCGGCTCTGGTGTCGGGGGCGGTGGAGGCGGCGGGTAATTGCGCGCTAAACAGGTAAAAAACCACTCTGCACCCATTGCGTAACGAATCCGCGACGAACAGACACCAACATGGAATTATCTACTATTTGCTATTTGCGAATAATAGTCATCACGAGTGATGTTAGATATGTTAGAAGCTTTCTACCTCCCGATCGGGGAGAGAGATGAAGGAACACCCTCACTATAGTACTGGCAGAAGAACTTGACGTCATGTAAAATACAGTTATGTAGCTAAGAATATTTTTTACGACCGAGATTTTCAAATTGTCAAATTGAAAGCAGAAAGTGCACATTTGCCGCTTACCAAGCGGCAATATAAGAATGTATCATCGTATCCATGGATACATGAAAACTGTGCTCCGAATTTCCAGACAGAGAAGCTGTAAAAAATTATTTTATGCACAACTGGGCCGAAATTCAAGTGTTTTAGCTCTAAAAACGATCTTAAACACTTTGTTTATTGTGAATATTTGATTTTAAAAAATGTCATTTAGACATAACCTATGTACATATTTTAATCTTTTGACCATATAATTAAATGTTATTTTGTTGTGCATAAAATATTGTATGTACTACGGGTGAAATTAGCGTTTTTGATCCTAAACTTGTTATTAGCCATCGGCGATTTGCGCCTCGTGTTGATAATCTTACCACGGGCCAGAAACGTCTGTTTTCACCCTTGGTACATAAATAACTATTAAATTCTGTGTCAAGCGTTTTTAAGAAGGCCATGAAAGAATAATTGAGTAACGTTTGATAGCGACAAACATATGTAGCATGTCTTGTATGAAAGTCTGAAACTCATAATAACATCCTAATCGCTATAAACAAAGTGTTTAGTTTTTCATCTTAAAGGAAGCAATAATTAAACCGATATATGCATTCCCGGTCTAGGTACGCCTTATATTGACTCACTCTTCATTCTATTTATAGTGCAGTTCAAGTCAGAGGCGGCGTGACTACACACTCAACTGTCATTCACAATATTCCGTATCACAAATCTAAGACGTGCGGTGATCGTCGTATGTCTTTGCAGTCGTAAAATTCCTGCCCGGATATATGAAATAATCCTCTGCATTTGTTTTTATTTCTTTGTTTAGGATGAGATTGTTTTTTTATTGAGGATTGACTACTTCCCGTTGTTGCTGAATGATTTAGTCAAAATATAATAAATGTTTTTTTTTTATTTGTAAAGGAAGTGAAACTTCGTTTACACTAACGGATTTTGTTAATACATTTTTGTGATAATTAATCTGACAGACCCGATTAAAACAATATATTCTCTTAGGTTTTTAATAATATTTGATATTTTTTTTCATTACTTTTGAAGATGTTACCCGCTTTACATACAAGTATTCCTGGTCATTACAGTTATTACTTCATCACAGGAAGAAAGAAGGACATTTCTTCCCGAAGGTACTGTTTCATTTTCCAAGCCAAAGCTAAGGGATATATGTATAAAGCACTTGGGGAAAAATGACACTTTCTTCACGAGTATTTATATAATTTTATGCACAACCGGGCCGAATTTGTTTTAGCCCTAAAAAGCGGGCTTAAACACTTCTTTTTGACCCTAACAAAATAATTCCTATGGATTCATAAATAAAATGACAATTTTTGTTTATTGTGAAAACTTGATGCTGCAAAATGTCATTTTAATCTTTTGAAATGCATGTGTTTTAGCCATGGAAAGCGGGCTTAAACACTTCTTTTTGGCTCTAGGGCCAGAATAAAATAATTTCCTATGGATACATAAACAAAATGACAATTTTTGTTTATTGCGAATACTTGATTTTGCAAAATATACATATAAATGTACTTGCTTTAATCTTTTGAATATAAAATTAAATTTTATTTTGTTGTGCATGAAATATTGTATGTACCACGGGTGAAATTAGCGTTTCTGACCCTGAGCTTTGCGCCTCGTGCTAATAATTATGCTACGGGCCAGAAACGCCTGTTTTCACCTTTCATACATAAATAACGATGAAGTTAAATTTTCTTGGAAAATATTCAAAATAAATAGACAAACAATATTGAAGCAGTAACAGCATACAAATCTCATGAAAGTGTTTCTTTGCTTTAGTTTCAAATTTCGCCACTAGGTTCGTATTCTTATTGAGATATTTCAATAGTTATTAAATGAATGTCTGTATTTCCGTACATTTAATTCCATACCAGTTAAATACTACTACAACTACTACTAGACATATTATATTTACCACAAATTATCATAAGACATAATAATATACAATAAATGAATCACACCATAATAACAAAACAATAACAAAGCTTCTCTGACACGTGTGACGCACTCTAGATCCTCTACAACTTATCCGGTTCAAATACAAAAAATCTCTTCATTATGTAATTTAATTGTCTTGTAAATTAGTCACGTTTATAACAAATGCATATGCAGTTGCACTAGGACTGTGAGTCACCTGGATCTCGTACCGCCGCAGGCAAATCTACACACACTTGTAGACTCACATTCTCGCGAAAAACACGTGACATGTATAAAATATTTGTTTGTTGGTCAGGCGCCTTGAAACACACTTAAATAGCGCAAGAACAAGACGGGGAATTTAATTTTCAGTTATTTTTTACTCTAAAATATTTTTTCATAAACCTGTCACAAAATACAATTTTATTATTGAATTCGCCTGTTGTCTTCTCAAATATTTATAAAAAATAAATAATAATAATATATCATCACGCCTTCTACCCATTACTGGGTGTGGCACTCTGCCGAAGCAGATCTTGGTAAGTGATATATTTTGTGCGTGAAGTGCGGTTACCAGTCGTCAAATCACGGCCCCCAAAGATGTTAGTGGTGGAGGAGCCACAGGGGTAGTTTTTAAAATTATGAAAATTGTTTATCGCTTGTGGGAAAAGAACTAGGGTTATCATGATCCACAGGCCGACTTCATATCACTGAGCTAGCCACCCCATATTATAATATTATAAATAAATAAATATATAAATTCAGTGAAAAAAGTGATACTTTCAGCCCTAGAGAAGAGAAGCATTTAAGCCCGCTTTTTAGGTCTAAAACACATTAATTTCGGCCCGGTTGTGCATAAATTTCATTACTATACATTCTTCCTTCTGTATATACAATTTTATTGTAATTCGACATACGTTTCATATGTCTAAAATATCTTAAGCAAAAGAAACAGAATAATGATGTCCATGATCGAGTTATACTTGTTCAGAAGGTTTCACCTTTAATATCAACCGGTTTTAATGTTCCATTTTGATCGTTTTCCCACGTAAGATTTACATTATTATTTCAATTTTCAAGTTCAAGTTTATCTTATATTATATCAGATCTTCTATAATATAAATAAATATTAATGAATAAAAATAAGTATATCATCATGCTTTTTACCCATTACTGGGTGTGGCACTCTGCCGAAGTAGATCTTGGTAAGTGATATATTTATGCACGTGAAATGCGGTTTCCAATCGTCAAATCACGGCCCTCAAAGATGTTAGTGGTGGAGGAGCCACAGGGGTAATTTTTAATTTGGTGAAAATGTTTATCGGCTGTGGGGATCGAACCAGGGTTTTTAGGATCCTTAGGATGACTCGATACCATTAAGCCATTACCCCATAAATATAATATTAAATGTTGATATGATTTTTGTGAAACTACCAGATATATAAGTTCTTATTTATTTTTAATTAGCAATATCTATAAAATTTATTGTCTATAAATGTCTCATCTGTATGAAACATAAAATAAAAATTAGCTTTTTATTTTTATTATATTTTTTTTGTATTAGTATTCAAATGGTAGACAGCGTCAGTTGAGTAATAAAATAAGTCTGCAGTCGCTTAGTAATTAATTGTACAAATATGCAAATTTGCAGTGCGATTAATTTTTCTCCGATTGCAAAAAGTCAAAGCGTATCCGGTGAAAAAGTCATGGAGTATATGATATAACTTCCCGAAATGAATGTTTTCCTTTCTATCGTTGACTAGCCACTAAAATTACAAGGATTTTTTACTGTTTTATTTTTAATCACTTAATTTATTGATGTATGATAAAAGCTTTCTAATTTTTAAATGCGACTGGGTCACACTATTTGCACTAACTAATTTGATTTTTTTAATAAGAAAGCCTGAGGTGAAACTTGCGCCAAAATTGACAAAAATATAAATAAATAAATAAATATATCATCACGCCTTTTACCCATTACTGGGTGTGGCACTCTGCTGAAGCAGATCTCGGTAAGTGATATATTTTGCGCGGGAATTGCGGTTACCAATCGTCAAATCACGGCCTCCAAAGATGTTAGTGCTGGAGGAGCCACAGGGGTAGCTTATAAAATTATGAAAATTGTTTGTCGCCTGTGGAAATCGAACTAAGGTTCTCAGGATCCACAGGCCGACTTCATAACACTGAGCTAGCCATCCCATATTGACAAAGAATACAGATTTTTTCAAAGTAAGATATTCCCTCGGGGAATCAAACCCTAGTTCTCAAATCCAGAGATCGATTCGATACCACTGGCCGTAGTAGATATATAGTTAAGTAATTATTTGTGTCATTGATCCATTTTGTTTAATTATTTTGTAATTGTTATTATAAATATATAAACATTAATTCCAATGCAGATATTCTTTTTCGTCTCATTACAAGGTAGCTAAGTGGATATCAATAAATTAACGGTAATAAATTGATTTTTAAATGATTTTATGAGTAAATGTATTAATTTTAAAGTGCTCTAGTTATTAAACTTGTATTATTAATAGTTATCGTTTGTCTTTGATCGTAATAACCTTGGAAAATTAGTTGTAAAAGAACTATTAGAAATCTATAAATAAATCAGAAGTGATTGAGCACTTAATAGGACAAATAAAATACCAATCGGTTCATAATTATCTAGAACAAAAGAATATTAACTAGATTTAGTCATTCAACTAGAATTCAACTGTTTTATGAATTCTAAAATCATCCATTTATTTTACAAGATTTCTGTTAACGGGGATAGGTGGTTCAGTGGTATCGAGTCAGCATGTGTATTTGAGAACCTCGATTCAATTCCCAGTCAACAAACAATTTTGACTACATTACAATTACCCCTGTAGCTCCCCCACCATTAACATCTTTGGAGGCCGTGATTTGACGACTGATAACCGCACTGCACGCGCATAAATATATCACTTACCAAGATCTGCTACAACAGAGTGTCACACCCAGCTATAAGTAAAAAGCGTAATGATATATTTATTTATTTGTTACTCTGCACAACAGGAATTAAATCCCCGTTACAGTAATTTATGGTGGAATTCAAACCACTCAGACACAACAGTATTTTTTAAAGTTAAAAGCAGTGAGATTTGAACACACGAACTTTTGCTTGCCAATAATCGTTTTAATTACTCAGCTACGATTGTCTATTTGGTGAAGAGTAATTGCAGAATGAATCTAACGAATAAATCAAAGAATATTTCAAGGATTTGTACATTAACAAATGATTAAAAGTTGGATCAAAAATACTAGCTACCATAAAGATTTATGAATGACTCCGCGACTAGTGTGAGAAACATATCCAAAAATCACACCATTAAATTATGTTGCATCACCGCTAAATAAATAATTCAGTCATTAAAATGATACATAAATAAAGAGACTAAAAATAGCCGTCAGGTTATCTACGATATACCAGCATCTATATCTTCCATTGGCGTACCAAATCAAATCATTTTGCAATCGTATGTGGTATATATTCATGCTAATGTTGTATGTATTGATACCTGCTTGGTGCATATAAAAATGTCAAACATCAGACAACAGACATGAATTAATTACTTACAAAAGGCTGGTAGATTTAATGTAATATATTATTTGAAATGATGGATTGATTAAGTTTACTTATGGATTTCTTAATTGATCGCTACTCTTAAGAGATAGGTAGATGATGACCAATTTTAATCATCTCCAGCAGCTAGATTTAGATGGATTGAAAATATAACATTTGTAATAAAAATAAGATGGACACTTTTCTTCTCAATACGATCTGATTCGATCTGATTCGAAGTCGGATTATCGACAATTATCATATTACTTATGGGGTAGCTAGCTCAGTGGTATCAAGTCGGCCTGTGGATTCTGAGAACCCTGGTTCAATTTCCACAGGCGACAATTTTCACCATTTTTTAAAACTAACCCTGTGGCTTCCTCACCACTAACATCTTTGGAGGCTGTGATTTGACAGCTAGTAAACGCACTTCATGCGCATAAATATATCACTTACCGAGATCTGCTTCGGCAGAGTGCCACACTCAGTAATGGATAGAAGGTGTGATGATATATTTATTTATTTTATTTTATTTTATCATATCACTTGATATTTAGTTAAGAATATACAATTTAGGTTAAAATCATCGAGTCGACTTGAATTTCAGATCGAATCTCGAATCGGGTATCGCGGTATCGCATCGAATCGAATATACAAAAGTTGTCTAGTAAATATAGAAGAACAAAAATTTGCCCTTTCAAATATAGTTGACTTCAATTCATTTATAAAAAAATACAATTGTGTCTGAATAGTTCGGAAGTCCCTATAAGCTACTGTAATAGGAATTAAGTTTCTGTTGTGCAAAGTAACAAATATATAAATAATTACAAAGTTCATATGAATCTGAATTCGCGTGGCTATCACACACACACACACACACAGTGCTGGTGGTGATGTAGTGTAGTGACCTCTGGTGCTCCGCTACCGCTACCCGGAGCGCGCGGAGCGGACGCGCTGCCCGCTCCATTCATGTTCCGTGGGAAAACGTTCGCGCGCCTCGCGGCCGCGGGCCTAGCTCTGTCTCTGTCTAACGCGGCGCGGGTGCGAGCCCAGGCGCCCCGGGCGCGAACACTTGCTCTGCAACTTTATAGACACGAGAAACAGTGCCGGAGACATGAGAATGAAACTAAATGTTACTACTCAGTAAGGAAGTGTTCTAATTTGGAGGGTTCAAATCTATGTACCAGTGCAATAATATTAATCAAAATTGAACTTGAGTTAAGTATCCTATCACCTTTTATTCATTTTGTTATTTTGCACAACAGAAATTTATTCTCAATTACAGTACAGGGGGCTACAGTTTATAGTGGAATCCGAACCACTTGGACATAATTGTATTTTTGTTATATATAAGTTGAAGTCTTGATTAAGACGCTCGTGGTGTACACAACCCTTGAAAATATATTTCTGTTTTTAAATTCGATTGAAAATGTTGATAGTTTTCATGTATCCATGGATATACTCTTACTTTATCGCTCGGCGATTGGTAAACATCAACTTTCTGCACACAACTAACAGTACGAAATGTTCATTTATAATTGGCATTAAGTTCCTGTTGTACAAAGTAACACAAATAAATGAAACAAGTGGCTGTAGAAAATCATATCTTCTTTTATCAAACTCTACGTCTATCATAATTCCGCAATTGAAGATCTCTATAAATATAGTACTCCGTAGTACCAATCGCTACCCAATAATGATGTAGTTGGTGTTCGTTCTTTTTCTCAATCTGCACCATTCGCTCTATAGTTATCTGACGGTAGTCATCAATGAATTACGATTACGTATTACGTAACGGCTCCGTATTACACATTTCCTGCTCCCACCACCGCCGCTAATAACAACCGAACATCGCTGAAGAAATGAAGAATCAAGCACCGCGCACTAAGATCACCGATGTATTAATAAAACCAAACCAACAAATGACGATGGAAACAAAAACTTGTATACTTGATAGTGTTTTTGTTAAGATGGATATTCTAATACAAAGAAAATTAATTATGGAAGGATGTGATTAATAACTTATAAGGAATTAGATATTGGTTGTTTGTAAGTAAATTAATTAAAAGTAAATAGGAGTGATTGGATGGATGTGATTGAAGGTTTGTTGTGTGATAAATGATTTCGACTGTGATAAGTAAATGAGCTTATATGAAGGGATCTATGAATGTGGTTGAAGTGAGGGTGGTGTGTTAGGATGAGAATATTTAACGAGGACTGATTATTTGATTTATTTAATGAGTAAATGTTTTATGAATGATTTTAGGGTTCGTGCTACCCCATTTGTTGGGATATAGCGTGATTTTATGTATGTATTTATTTATTTATTATTCTGCTCAACAGGAACTTAGTCCCAATTATAGTACAGGAGGCCTACAGCTTATAGTGGAATCCGAACCACTCAGACAAAATCGTATTTTTATGTACAACTGGGCCGAAAAGCATATGTTTCAGTTCTAAAAAGCGGATTTAAACACTTTTTTTTGGTCCAATAATTCCTATGGATATATAAATAAAATGACAAATATTGTTTACTGTGAATACTTGATTTTGCAAAATGTCATTTTAACATATTTTAATCTTTTGAACATATAATTAAATGTTATTTTGTTGTGCATAAAATATTGTATGTACCACGGGTGAAATTAGCGTTTCTGACCCTAAGCATGTTATTAACCCTCAGCGCTTTGCACCTCGTGCTAATAATCATGCCACGGGCCAGAAACGCCTGTTTTCACCCTTGGTACATAAATAACTATTTCCTTTATCATGTTTGCAAAGAGAATTTGTGCAACTGTTTTTTGTTAAAAACAGTGCTACAGAATAAAATTTTTTTCAACAGTTTTACCTCTCTTTTATTCAATGGATTACGATTACATGTATGTATGTATGTATGTAAGTAAGATATTTACTGAAATGCATTCCCACATTATTCTCACATTCAGTGAAGCGATCACTAAACGCCAGAAAACGAGCAAAATATAATCGGAAATCATTTAATTAAAAACTAATGAACTCTCACAAAAATAATTCACGTTGTGCACACATTTATAATAGACCATATTACATTATTACATGAACGACAAGCTGGTGCAGCAGCAGCAGCAGCAGCTCATTATTAAGCACAGGAAGTCATTGCCAACATAACGAAAACAAATAATAAAAAGACACTAGTGATATAACCTAGTTCTGCGATTCATGTGGGCGGAAAATAGTAAATTTATGCAAATCTGACAAGAAGATGTGATTAAAACGGTTTGGATATTTTTATTACGTTTATGAATGAATTGATGGTTGCTTCGCACGTTGTTAGAGCTAGAGCGGGAGTGACGATTGTGAAATCAAAATAAAAAACGTTTCGTCGTGAAACGAACTTCCGGTGGCGATCCTGACGTTGATGTAATTATGATTTCGACTATAATTCTTACAAGCAGACACTATCTCTTCTAATATTATGCTGATCTTTCTTGTTTGAAATTTAAGACATGTTTTTATTTTTTATGTAAATTACAAAGACTACATTTATTAATTAATCTTGTGTTTTAACATTTTAATTAGCACTTTTTTATAATAGATAAACAAATGCCTTTAATAGTATAAAATAAAGATTCTGTATTGACTCAGTCTTAGAATTAAATAAAATAATTTTACGCACAACCGGGCTAAAAAGCAAAAGGATTTTTAGCCCAAAAAAGCGGGCTTAAACATAAATAACTATTATGAAAACTATTACCAAGTGTTTTATTGCTTCAATTCATTCCATCAATCTTGTTTCCAATTTAATTTTTGTTACTTTGTACAAGATAAACTTAATTTCAATTACAATACTCGTAGCATATAATGAAATCCGATCCAGTAGATATAGTTGAAGTTCGCGAGATTTGTATTCACTAGAAAGGGGTAAAAAAATATGCTTTGGCTAAACCTCCCCCTGCACATTAATGGCCAATAAAGTAAAGAATCGAAGTTAACAAGAAGTACATAATCCTCTGTCTCATCCTCATCCTCATGCTCTTGTAGCGGCGGATGCGTGTGTCCAGCACCAGTACCTCGTGCCGAGGCTACATGCAGCGGGGACGGTGTGTGGCATGAATGAAGCGAGTCGCGTGGCGCATGTGACGTCACGGCGCTGGAACCTGTTGCACCTGGGCAGCAGGGGGGACAGGGGGTACGAGGGCGCCACCGCGGAGCCAGTGGCGTCACATCCGAGGTTTCACAAACACCAGCTGACCGACACGCGTTTTTATACACTTCGAGCAGAAAGTGCCGAGAACTATATTCGGAGATAAATATAAAAAGGCAACCAATATGTTACAATTATCCGCAAGTACTCTAGCTGCATTTCTTCAACAATTACTGTACTATATCGACCTGGGGCTCAGCCCTGGCACATCCTGAACATGTTAACACGGAACTATAAACTACAAACTCTAGAAGAAGTAAGGTGTTTGTTGTGCGGGTGATGTACGAGACTGGTGCGTGGTTCACACGGTGTAGAGGCCGCGGGCTGATAGATACATCAGCTGCCCACGCGTACACTACTACACCGGCACCGGCACCGGCCATCGGGTAATTTGTTGTATCCTCACCGAACGTAAATCTCTCCGTGACAGATCGTGCCTACCAACGTGATCCCAATGTTACAGTTTCGTAACAACTCAACGCGGAGAGATTCTCAAACTGTTCAAATTCATGTCAAATATTTATTTACAGCCGAACGGAAATGATGTAATTGTAAATTGTTTCTTTTTGTCCGGAGTGCACCATAAATATGTATTTATAAAAAATCAAATAAAATTTATAGAAAATTATATTCTACATTCATGGGGTAATGGCTCAGTGGTAACGAGTCGGCCTGTGGATTCTGAGAACCCTGGTTCGATCCCCACAGCTGACAAACATTTTCAATACATTAAAATAACCCCTCTGGCTTCCCCAAAACTAACATCTTTAGGGGCCGTGACTTGATGGCTGGTAACCGCACTTCACGCGCATAAATATGTTATATCATATACCGAGATCTGCTTCGGCAGAGTACCACACCCAGTAATAGGTAAAAGGCGTGATGATATATTTATTTATTTATTTAAATAATAGCTATATTTACTATCGATTTTAATGGGGTAGGTGGCTCAGTAGTATCGAGTCGGCCTGTAGATCCGGAGAATCCTGCAACCTTATACGTACATTATAGAGAGTATTAAAATAGATAAGGGATGATACAAACAGTCAGAATAGTACAACCCTCAAAATACTTCCATTAGATTCATTCAGGGGTCCTATTTCATAAAATATTTATATTAATAACCCCCACCACTAACATCTTAAGGGGCTGTGACTTGATGGTTAGTAATCGCACTTCACGCGCATAAATATATCATTTACCGAGATCTGCTTCGACAGAGTGCTACACCCAGTAATGGGTAAAAGGCGTGGTATATTTTTATATTCTACATGTTATAATTTCATTGTTTAGTTGATCAATCGTACATTTTTGCTAAACAAACAATAAAATTACTTTTTGCCCCGGGTTTAATTTCTGCTAGGTTAAGCTATATACAAGTTTGTAGCGACGGTAAAACGAACAAAGCTATTGATAAATATCAGAAACAAGTATATGAATGACGTAATTGTCAAGGGATTTGACATGGCTTATAAAAGGTCCTTTATTCATAATTTTCTTTCATCACTAATAGTTTTCATGATTGTAACAGTAACTATTAATACATTCTATGGCTTTGATGCTATAATACGGCCACACAGAAACATAAATTATTGATAATAAAATTCGCTCCCCTGAATGCTGCCAACAATAAAATGAATTGCATTTAGCACACTTAACTAAAATAGACCAAAGACCATAAACTCAAGTATTTGTCACAAGAAACGAATCAGTATAAACGGCTGTGCAAGCCAGGGTGGCCCAGAAAATCTTTCGAAAATATACTCATTGCTCAAAGTTATTCATTCATCATCTATTTCCTGTGCATTATAGCAACATACACAGTCTCATAGCCGACTTATCAGACTGTGAAAATGAACTTATATTTAAATGTACTATTCATCATCAGGCAATCGTTGCCCAGTGCATAAAATCGAGCTAAAAACTTCATGTTTATTGCTAATAAATAAACACAACATGCTTGATTTTTCCACAGATTTTATTTTACTTTAATGTACCGATGGTTTCGTTCTCTCGGACATCATCACGAGATTAATATTGTAACGAAAATTTACATACATATGTATTTTGACCCGCTGAATCCAATGGTAAAGTCACTAATTGCTCATGTCATCTAGTTTTTAAGATATTGTTGAAAAGCTGTTTCATGAAAAAAAATTGTGATAAACATTGTTTTTGAAATATAAAAATTGCTGAAAATTTATTTAGAAGTTAACTGAAGCATGAGGAATTCAATGCCGTTGAGCGCATCTTCATATCTCTTTTAGTTTTTGAAATATAGCCTTGAGAAAGTACAAAATCTAAAATGAGTAAAATTTGAAGAAAATCTACTTTTCCGGAGGCTATATCTTAAAAACGAAACACGATATGAAAATGTGCTCAATGGCATTGAATTCCTCGTATCCGAATTGACTAATATGCAAATTTTTAATAAATTCGGAGCAATTTAATTTTTAGAAATTTTCTTAAGGGTTACCCCTTAAGTTTTTATCGATTTTAGGTCAATTTCAGACTCTTGGCTCTAAAATTCTTTATCGTACGAATATTGTAATGAAAGTTTAAATACATATGTATTTTGACCCGCTAAATCCAATAGTAAAATCCCAAATTGCATATATCTTCTAGTTTTTAAGATATTATTTAAAAACAGTTTGATGACAAAATTTTGACGAAAATTTTTTGAAAAATAAAAATTGCCGAAAATTAATTTATAAGTTAATTGAAGCTCGGAAAAGTCAACGCCGTTAAGCGCAGCTTCATATCTCGTTTAGTTTTTGAGATATAGCTCAATTTTTCTTATATTTGACCTCATTAGATTTAGTACTTTTCCGAAGACCTATTCTGTAACAAAAATTGCTAAGTATAGCAATTGTTAAGACCCCAAACAACAATGGTTGCTAGGAAGGTTGCTATTAAAAGATGCTATATTTAGCAATTTTTGTTACAGTTATCAAAAAAATTCAATGAGATATGAAGATGCCGCTCAACATCATTGAATTCCTAATGTTTGAGTTGACTTCTAGCAAATTTAGAAATCATGATAATTAATCAATTAGTTTTCTCTTCACCCCATGCAAATATCCTCCGTTCCGCCCATGAAATTTCACAAATAATTGTAAATCGAACAAAGCCTCCAGTAAAAATCCGTAACGGTACACTCAGGTTGATAATTACAATATTACAAAACCTGCCAAAAAAAACCTAATTGATCGTCGATTTCAACATCCTGCTTCGATGAAGAGCCCCCCTTCCCCTCTCTATGAATGGAGCGTGCATGTGGGGGGCGGCAGGGGAGCTGCCCCGATGCTGGGCTAACTTTAGAACTGTGTCGCGGAGGAAAAAAAACCAAACGAAATGAAATAAGAAAAACATAACGTGGTTCATTCACATTCGCCGTGAAGTTTTATGAATGTAGTGGAAATGAAAGTCCCTAGAATGAATTATGATCTCGATAAATCTAGAACTCAGTGTCTTTCTCTCTCGACGTTAGTTTTTTGTCTTGCGCGAGTTTTTAATAAGCACTTGAGCGAGGAAACAGCGCTCTGTGTAATTATGAATTCTACGGGTTTTATTATTATTTATTATTTGTTTATTTATTTTAGACTTGCTTTTGGGTTAATGGTTAATGTCTTAATGGAAGAGTACCAACATTATAAATAAATTATACTCTTCCTCGGGGACCCAGCGCAACAGGTACTTTCAAGATGGACTTCTTAGTAACGGCTGATTACAATCTGTCGCTGTTTGTTACAATTAATGCTGAATTAATGACGGTTTTTAAGTGAGATATAATTCAT
Source organism: Pterostichus madidus (assembly GCA_911728475.2). NCBI lineage: Eukaryota > Metazoa > Arthropoda > Insecta > Coleoptera > Carabidae > Pterostichus > Pterostichus madidus. Next base: position 41,626,923 of record OU452305.1, read on the forward strand.
TCTTCTGGTAGTCTGACTGGATAAAAATGGGTTTCATTTCATATTTAATTGATTATCAAACGTTTCAAATTGGATTTCTTTCACCAAAGAAAATCTAAGCGTGAAATTGTAATCGATTTGTGATGCATTCCGTTTCTAAGCTTACATGCATGAAGTGCTGTGACAAATCATAATTCAATAACATGCCTACTAAGATATTTAAAAAAATTATTATTTAGGATACTTGTAAGAATAACCCCTTGAAATGTACGTATATTATGTAAAAATAAATAAATAATTTTATCCATCACTGAGTGTGGCGCTCCACCGAAGCAGATCTCAATAATTGCTATATTTTCGTGTCAAGTGCGGTTACCAGCTGTCAAATCACGGCCCCTAAAGATATTAATGAAGGGGGAGCCACAGAGGTTGTTTTAATGTGGTGAAAATTGTTTGTGGGAATCGAACCAAGGTTCTCAGGATCCACAGGCAGACTTGATACCACTGAGCCATCAACTTCATACGTATATTATGGAGAGTATTACAGTAGCTAAGGGATGATATAAACAGTCAGAGTAATACAAACCCTCAAAATATTTCCGTTAGATTCATTCAGGGCCCTATTTCATAAAACATTTACTAACCCCTGTCGCGCCCCCACCACTAACATCCTTGTAGGCCGTGATTTGACGGCTGGTAACCGCACTTCACGCGTATAAATATATCACTTACCGAGATCTGCTTCGGCAGAGTGCCACACCCAGTAATGGGTAAAAGGCGTGATGATATATTTATTTATTATTTTATAAATAAATAAATATATACATCAAAGATTCTGTGTTTATTAAATTAGATATTTTTTCAGGTCCCATTAATCTTTCAGGATTTGGTGGTGAGGCGAGCTTAGCGCCAATAATCCTCCATCAAAATATAATAAAGCGTGTGTATATATCAGCGCCGCCTAGGCTTTGTGCTGCAGCCAGTTCATATATCAGCGCGTTCGCGTCAGTTCAAAAATATCTCGTTTTCCAGAAAAATATAAGTACTCAGAATGAATATGTCATCTAGATGCGTTCGTGTATGAACAGTGGGCGGCGGAAACAAGCGATAAACACCACTAGCAAATGTTTGGGTCTAAAATTGAGCGCGGGCGTCAAGACACATGAGCATCATGTTAGACATGCTGCTAGTGCTAACTACAGACAACACTATTTGCTTTGTCGTTTCATTTGTTAGAAAGGGGATGTTTATGTAAATTCTTAGAATTTTACTCAAAGCGGAATCCTGCAGGTACAACAAAAAAAAGCTCTCAATCAAACCCAAGACAAGAATTAAATCATATTTCTACATAGAGTACATAGCTCAGTGATATCGACTTGGTCTGTGGATTTAAGAACCCGGATTCGATAATAAATAATTTTCACCACATTAAAATTACCCCTGTGGCTCTCCTAGCACTAACATCTTTGGATACCTTAATTTAACGACTTCTCGTGCATAAATATATCACTTATCGTGATCTGCTATGGTGGAGTGCCACACCCAGTAATGGGTAGAAGGCACGATGATATAGAGATAAGAGCAAGGTTTAAATAACTCGAGAATAAAATTAAAAATACCTGTGCGTTTAGCAGGATTCGAACCACAGAAGAAAATATAAACAACTGTATTTTAAAATACAACACACACCTTTCGAAGATCGAACCGCCATCTTGTCCACGTCTGCTTGGCTCTCCTGCATCTATTCCACATCTTCGGCACTTATTCAGTCACTTCACAACCTATTCACTCACTTCACCACTATACTAACACTACACAAATTCACTCACATATTCACTACACTGTTTAAACACTTTTAGCACTACTTTACACTTATATTTACTGCGATACTTGGTTTAAATTCGCGATAATCTCACTAAAGATGTGCATTGTAACAGCAAAATGGCTCAAATGTTCCAGAAAAAATATAAAAAAAGCACAGGTTCAAACTTAATATCTTGCAAACATGTTTAAGACGGATAAATCTGTGCTACGTCACAGTACGTCACGGAGACGTCACGGCTACGTCATCGCGAGAATTGAGCGAAGGGACTTGTCGAGATCCGAAAATACATAAATTTATTAGCTACTAAAATTATTATTGAAAGGTATTTTCAATGGAATACATATTTATCATCGTATATTATTCACTGATAAAGTTTCCTAAAAGTTTCAAATAAAAGATACGATATTTGTCTACTAAATTTATTACGGTATTTTATACAAAAATGCTTTAAATAAAAGATACACCAAACTCTATTTTCTACTATTTTTTAATAAATGCAGTCTACAAAGATCTGCAAGAACCTACAGAGCAAATGAACCAAGCATTATTTTCTAAAATTATTTTTGTTATTCAATTCGATTTATCAGTTTAACTTTACAAATTTGCCTAACATTTTGCGGGTTAGTAAACACCATTTTTATTGAATATAAACTGCCTACTGAGATCTGCAATTGCAGAGCAACTGAAGTAAGAAACAACCCAATATGTTTCGAAATAATTATTTTGTTTTGAATTAGTTTCATCGATTTGTAAATTTTAAAATTTTCCTTCCATTTTGCAAGTTTTATCTTTATACTGAATATAAGGCGAATACTGAGATCAGCAATTGCAGATCAACTGTACCAATAAGTAAACGAAATATTCGTATATTCTGAAGTAAATATGGCGCATTTTGACATTAACAATTAAAAAATATTCGTTCTTGTAAATATCCTGCAGTATTCTTATTCTTGTTAAGGATAATTTGCGGCATATCCAGGATGTATAAAAGGATTTGCATCTCCTTTATAATGAGATCATACGTGGCTCGCATAAAGATCAAGCCGGCTGATGCGACATCCGGTGGTCAATGACAGTTGACAGAGGTGCCACCGCAATCATCGATATGTTAATGACTCGCTCGTATAATTAACACTAATTAATTCTTTCCTGCGCGACCGGCTTCCTATAGATGCATAAGAGCTCACAGCTTCCGTGTAACTTTGCCGTCATGTGGTTGACTTTCATTCCACATCGATTAATTCTATCGCGAGGAGAAATTATTGGTTTTTTGTCGCTGTGAAGTTATGAATGAAAACTAGTACGAGTGGAGTCGTTATGAATGAACGGTGAAAGATAGAAACTTATGAATGAAGTCGGGACGTGGACGTGGACGTGTTGTGTAGGACTTCCTGTGTTTGCGACATTATTTTATAGAAATGAATTGGAATGCTGTCGCCATGGAAACACCACTCAACCAGACCTACATTCACGACTATATTATTGTACACTAACTTAAGATATATACAGGAAATTAATTCAAATTACAACACGGATGACTCACAACTTATAATATAATTTTTCTGAAACCGGCAAGAAAGTGCCTACTTTCCTGACCAATTTTAGTATGGAAAGTAGATTTTTACAAAAGCAGTCCAGGAAAGTACGTATCCAATGAAAAAAAAAATAACAGTCTGGTAAAGTACAAAACAGTCTGGTAAAGATTTTACCTGACTGTTATTTTTGTTATAACCTTGGATACGTAGTCTGCTGTCAGTACAATTCAAATCACAAAATTTAAACATTTTGAATTATTTATGAATAAATATTGATTAAATTAAACAGTTTCAGAAAAAATAGTATACATGATACGTCAGGAAAGTATTTTTACTTTTACTTTCCAAACTTATTATGTAATATACTATTATATACAACCGGTAAATAATGTTAACTTTATTCTTATCAAAATCATTACTTAATATGCTTCAATATTTACAAAGGGAAATAAAAATACAAGTATTCCCTAGGGAAATTATTATTATTTATATTATTTTCTTAATATTCAATAGACCTTCTTAATTGCTCTTTTGCGCATGTCAGAGAGTGACATCCGAACTTCTCTGTGTTATTGTTTACATGATTATTATTTGACGTTTCTCAAAACCAATGAAATGCTTCATTGTATGTTACGTGTCTGCGTTTTAACCAATCCTGTCATTATTATACTGAGAATAAAGCTCTTGTGATTATTCCCGGGAATAATCTCTGTAGGTGCTTTTTTGTTTGTGGCAAATGATATGTAGTTGTCAAATAATTATTTCAAACTGTCTACGCATCAAGTAAAATGTGTGAAAAAAATTATTTAGTTCCATTTCAGATACAGAAATACGACAACAAATTTGGAAACAACTTCCAAGAATACATTAATAAGTAATCAATCAATATGGACCCAGTTCAAAGTCTTTTAAGTTGGATGAATCGACCTCAACAGCTAAGTCAAAAAATAATCTAATCAAATATAACTCGAGAGTTGGATAAATTAGAAAATAATTCTCCAGTATCTTTCTCAAACTTGTTGGCATTTGGCAATAGCCACTCAAGCTCTACGGGCTTTCGTGACTATTGCCTGGCAACAAGTTTTCGAAAGATCTGTCAAATGATTTTCACTTTATTCTCACTCTCCTGTTATATTATTACTGAAAATATTTGTAATATTTGTTAATAACATTAAAAAATAAATAGTTTTTCATTCATGGTACGTGCTTCATTCTTACTACAGGTATTATAAACAAAATCAAGGACTTTTAAAATTCCAGGTCGATGGATACCATAGTTTATTCAATACTTCATCTATATTCATAGTTCCTTTCATACAAGCTCGATTATTTCTCCTTCATCCATCCATCCATTTGTTCCTCGCTCGTCGATGCAATCTCTCACCCTTAATTTCCGAACCATTGCAAAACAAAAGAAAAGAAATACGTTGCCGGCTCCAGAGGCTAATAAAGGATGTAAAAACAAAGTACCAACATATAATTTTAATACAACTACTGAAAAATAAAATATTCAATGTTCCAACAGTATATCTACAAGTATCTCATTACTGCCAATACAACAGACATAAAGACCCGTCGAAGAGCCACCGAAACAACGCAACATCAACATCCGGTCATTGTGCAACACTACGCGTCAATTATGCGCGTTTAGTTGGCTACACTGTGTATATTTTCAGCGCCAGAGAGCAAATAAATTAAATAAATTGCAAACGGCGAAACTATCAAGGGAATATTGACAGAAATACATGTAATGGACATTACATGACAGGGATTTGATCCCGGACTGGTCACAAACAACTATTGCTTGGATAGAACTATAATACATACGTATAAGAAAAAAATATTCAACAATTTTGTTGTTACATTGCGTGAAGGCGCAAAATACTTACAGAGATCTGCTTTGGAAAAGTGCCACACCCAGTAATGGGTACAAGGCGTGATGATTTATTTATTTATATTTATTACTTTACAATTCATTTTATGGGGTAATGGCACAGTGGTCTCAAGTCTGCCTATGGATCCTAAGAACCCTGGTTCGATCCCTACAGCCGACAAAACATTTTCACCAATTTAAAATTACCCCTGTGGCTCCCCCTCTACTAACATTTTTGGGGGCCGTGATTTGACGGCTGGTAACCGCACTTCATGCGCATAAATATATCACTTACCGAGATCTGCTTCGGCAGAATGCCACACCCAGTATTGAGTAAAAGGCGTGATGATATATTTATTTATTTATTTTTACAATTCATTTTACATATAATATAAATATATCATCACGCCTTCTACCCTTTACTGGGTGTGGCACTCTGCCGAAACAGATATCGGTAAGTGATATATTTTTGCGCGAGAATTGCGGTTACCAGTCGTCAAATCACGGCCTCCAAATATGTTAGTGGAGGGGAAGCCATAGGGGTAGTAATAATGTGGTGAAAATGTTTGTCGGCAGTGGAAATCGAACTAGGGTTCTCAGGATTCACAGGCCGACACGATACCACTGTGCCACTACAAATTCGGCAATATGGCATAGTAACGGCATGAGAATCTGGAGATCCTGGGTTCGAATTCCACTCAAGCTAAAAAATATATAAACTATCACATTGTGGCTCGGTAAATCCAAACCTTGTACTGTAATTGGGATTAAGTTGCTGTTGTCAAGATTTGCTCTGTGAATAATATAGCGAGCAGTTTTTATGTTTTTTTTTCTAATCCAATGGTTCGATCAGTGATCAATTCATTGTCGTGCGATTCAAATGGAAGGTGAGCATGTTAGCACGAGGTAGTTCAACCTCGCAATCAATCATAATTGAATCATTTTTCTCTATTTATCTTTTTTTCCTACAGGTAATTTGTCACGTTGAAAATAGAACATCATCTTTCATTTGACTCTGACAAGCTAACGGTAACTTGATTTAAAATCAGAACAACACACAGCCAGACCACTCTGATGATATGGTATTAACAAAATCATAAACAACAAAAAACAAATCACAAAAACTCTACAATAAAAAATTAATAACGAATACAGGAACGCTCTATCACGAATTAATCTCTTATATGCAGATGTCAGACTAAATTGTCTGTTTAATGAGATCAAAAAGGAATAGATACATGACGAAAATATGATACAGGCATGAAAATCAAAAACAAAGTATAAAAAATCTCTTCTTTACAATACCTGTACTGTAAGTTTCTTATTAATGACAAAATATAAACACTGTAAGTGGAACTTTTATTGCACAGTGGTTTCCATGGTTATATCAGGACTTTAATATTTACTTACTACCCACCGTGAACAGTAAATAAATATTACATATCAAGGTCCTGTTTATTTTGACAACAATTTGACAGTTGTCAATTTTGAAACCTATTTTTCTTTTCCTTCTATTTGTGCAAGTATTGTAAAAAATAGCTTACTAACCTCGAACTGTAAGTGATTTTTTTGTTGAGGAAATCTCGAACAATTCATGGTACATAATATACTATTATACAAAATTTTCATTTAGAAATAATCTAGAGATAGAGTATAAAAAACTGTAAGTGATTTTTTTTAGGTCATGAATATTTAAGAAATTTCGACTCTTCGGGCCTCTATCTCCCAAACTACATTCTGGACCTAAAAACTGTTCCTTACAGTTCATGGTACTGGTACGTAATATACTATTTGACAGCTCAGTCAAGAATTGTTGAGCTGAACTGTCAGAATGAGAATTTATTTTGTTTATTTTTTATTTTCATGGCTATCTAATTTTTGACAAGAATGTCACATTTTATTTTACTGCAGAGATGCTAATTTAACAAATTTAAATGTTTTAAACTACTGTAATTGTGATAAAATTCCTGTTGTGCAGTGTATCAAATAAATAAATAAAATGATTCAACTGTGTCTACATCATAATTACAAAGTTAATAATTTATTTTATGCAAATGAAGGTAGCCTAATGAATATGGAGCAAGTAAAAGAAAGTGTCCACATAACATCTACAGATAACTTGTGTAATTTTTGCTCTCGGATAAAGATCTGATAACGCATAAATATGTGCTCTTATCTTAATCGAATCGCTATTTAATTACGGACACATTGCAACAGACGCTAATTTTATTGGATGTTAATTAAAGATCGTCCAATTTTAATTAATACTTGTCAATTTTTATTTCGTACCCTGTAATAGAGAAATTATTCTTTTTCTTCCTGAACATTCTATTTTTTCTTTGTGAAACTTTAGTGTAACAAATTTATCTTTAATCTAGTAAAATAATTATAGAAGTTAAATCAAAAAACTATTTATTTATGTATCAAGGGTGAAAACAGGCGTTTCACAACAAAAGAACATTTCATTACATGTTCAAAAGATTAAAATATATACATAGGTTATATATCCATAGAAATTGTTTCGTTTTAGCCCATGGGCCAAAAAGAAGTGTATAAACCCGCTTTTTAGGGCTAAAACACATGCTTTTCGGATCGGTGTGCGTAAAATAAATAATTGTGCATATTGCAAGGGCTGCAACCACCATAGCTGCAATGTGTGGCAGTTAAACTATCGCTCACATTTAATAAAAAAATATCATACGATATATAAATAATTAATTCATTAAGTAAATACGTAGTCATTAAATTGATAATGTTTGACTTTCAACCATTTTAGATAAATAAACAATGTAAAGAAACAAATGCAAATTAAAGCGCATAATTAGAAGTTTAAAAATGGTAGAAAATATCAATTTGGCTAATTGTTAATTGCACTGAATAATTAACAAGCAACAAGTGAACAATTCAAAGTTAATTGTCTTCTATAGAACTAGTCGAGATAAACAAAATTATCAACTTTAATTGCAATGCAGAATAATTCTATTTAAGCCACTGAGATAATTTATAATTGCTCGTGTAAATTGTGTTCGCATTCATTATAAAAATGTAGGCGATAATTATTATCTATCCGCGGTTCGAAACGCGAACTGGTTACTCGAACAGCGCGCTTTATTACCGCGTGTAGTTCAAGCGACAGCCGCGGAACTGCTGGGGGCAGCACTGCGCGAGCGCGATCGTAAATTGTGTAGTTAGTTCTACAAGCGCCTGCAGGGCGCAGCACCTCTCACGCAGCGGAATATTGATGAAGAATATTTACTCAACTTATTACCTTATGATTTTAAACAAAAAAATAAATATATCAGCACTCCTTCTACCCATTACTGGGTGTGGTACTCTGCCCTAGTAGATTTAGATAAAGGATATATTTATGCGCGTGAAATGCAGTTACCGGCCGTTAGATTACGACCCCCAAAGATGTTAGTGGATGAAGAGCCACAGAAGTAATTTTTCTTCTACCCATTACTGGGCGTGGTACGCTGCCGTAGTAGATCTAGGTAAAGGATATATTTATGCGGCGGAAGTGCAGTTCCCAGCTGTATAAATAAGCCAATGGCAGGAATCAGCAATTGCATATCGCTCACGTAACTCATGAATAAAAGGTGTACTAATTGCTGATATATTTATTTATAAACTTAAGTTGTAAGATAATGTTTTATTGAAGATTGTTAAGTTATAAAAAAATATTACTTATCTGATACTGCGCAAATAAATAAATAATTATAGTTAAACAATTTTTAATTTGATTATCCCATGTAAAATCTTTAATTGTAATTGTATACAATTAAGATAATAGCAAAATATGTATTATAAATAGCAAAATAACAGTTTCAGACTATGGATTTGAGAACTTGGGTTCGATTCCCACAGCCGATAAACATTTTTCACCATTTTTCATTAAGTAAAATAAAGTATTATTACTTAAATAAGGAACGTTTTAAAGCAAAACAATTTGAATTTCTATAGACACAAATATTTTAAAGAAAATAATCTCTTCAACAACAGATCGACTAAAACCTCCCTTCCCCTTGCGTCTCATCCCCCTACCAAAAAAAACAAGTGCAGTGAACTGACCGCTCTTCTGTCGTCCTGATAATAATTCAGGACCATATCGACAGAAATTACCAAACTCAATAACAATAACAATCTCATTGATATTTTATTTAGCATATTGTTGCAATTTAAAATTACCATATTTTTCAAAAACATGAACACTCAAAAATAATATTATCTAAATAACCACTATTTGCAAAAATTGGCCATTACCAAAAGACTGTCTTCATTTATTTACCGAAAGGGTAAGCATTAATAATTATATTTAGTGCGCTCAGTGGCCATATTGAACGATGAAGACGAGATATCGGCAATATTGTCTGCAGAAAGAGATCATTAAGATTTCAATGACATTCTCTGAGGCTTTTGGCTGATAACAAGCAATTAATGATGGCTACCAGTTTTGAGTTTTTTCCAATTACCATAAAACGTGAGATTGCGGCCTAATGTGGTCGAGAGATAAGGATATGTGGATGTACTTGGAAGTCGACGACTTCTAGGAAGTGAAATATCGGTGCAGAGGTATTAATTTACATAATTTTATGTACAACCGGGCTGAAATTCATGTGTTTTAACCCTAAAAAGCGGGCTTAAACCCTTCTTTTTGGCCCTAGGGATATATAAATAAAATGACAATTATTGTTTATTGTGAATACTTGATTTTACAAAATGTCATTTTGACATATAACCTATTTACATATTTTAATCTTTTACATACATATATACATATCTTCACGCTATATCCCGTCAAATGAGGTAGCACGAACCTTCAAAATCACTCATAAAATATTCACTCATTACATTCATCAAATAATCAGTCCTCGTCAAAAACTATCAACAGGCATATATTCAAGTTCGTATTGATTTTAGACTTTGAATTATACGCTAGTTAATTGCATGATTAGTGCCCTACATATTAACTATAAACCGCGGCGGTTTACATATAGCCACGGGCTGTATTTAAAGTCTTCTTTTGGTTTTGATATTTTTAAAATATCATATTTCCACCTTGGGAACGTGGTGATCTCGCATGTCACATGAAATAATAAAAAAGATTGAAAGTGGTTCTGTCCAGGGGCGTACATTAAATTATCCTTCTTTTTGTTGCGTTTCCTGTTAGCCCTGTCAGTTTGGATGCAATTTTTTTTTAATTCACACTATTTTGCAAACCGTTCATATATTTTATCGACGACCGACCAGAAAATACACATTTCCAACTGTCAGTTGAAAACAAAAAAGTGACGTTTGTCACTTGTCGAGCAGCAAAAATTAAAGTTAGAGTGTATCATCGTATCCATGGATACATGAAAACTGTCGCCCGAATTTCCAAACTGAAAAACTGTCAAAAATGATTTTTAATTCTTTATGACAACCAGCCCGAAAAGCATGTGTTTTAACCTTAAAAAGCGGGCTTAAACAATTATTTTTGGCCCATGGGCCAAAAAGAAATAACTTCTATGGATACATAAATAAAATGACAATTATTGTGAATACTTGATACTGCAAAATGTCATTTTGACATATAACCTATGTACATATTTTGTTGTGCATAAAATATTGTATATGGGGTGGCTAGCTCAGTGGTATGAAGTCGACCTGTGGATCCTAAGAATCCCGGTTCGATTCCCACAGGCGACAAACAATTTTCATAATTTCAAAAACTACCCCTGTGGCTCCTCCACTTCACACGCAAAATATATCACTTACCGAGATCTGTTACGGCAGAGTGCCACACCCAGTAATGAGTAGAAGGCGTGATGATATATTTATTTTATTTTAAAATATTGTATGTACCACGGGTGAAATTAGCGTTTCTGACCCTGAGCATGTTATTAGTCCTCGGCGCTTTGCGCCTCGTGCTAATAATCATGCCACGGACCAGAAACGCTTATTTTCACCCTTGGTACATAAATAACTATTTCAAGCGTTTTTAAATGGCCGTAGATCATTGAACTCATTAATGGGCGTGATAGATCTACAGTTGCAGATCTCAAACTACGACTAATTTTATAATTCATATAGATTTTTTAATTTGTCTATATTTTATTAAACATAAATGTATCATAATTATTGTTCATTACCCCCTTTCTACTGTCAGTCCTGCTGTAGTCCTGCAGACTGCAATTGCAGATCCCAGAAGATATGATACATCAATTACTGTGATTAAATGAAAGAAGTATTTTTTCTGTTCTGAAATGTTTTAAAACGTAAACATATTTCATATACGAGTAGTTGATGATGACAATTCGTAGTGGCAGGATAAGTGATGCACCTGCTATTGTCCGCTTTGTTAAAAGGGTGGTTGTACTCCTGTTTAGATCTAATCATAGAACCGTTATCCACTGGTGGCCTTTGTCGTCCATAGAGCTCTCCACCGTCGAGTTCCAAGAACGAGTTCCAGCATCCAAGATGTATCTTCTTGTTTACAAGTCGCAGGACAACTTTTTATGTTGTGCGGCGTGTGTGTCGATCCTAGCCGATGTGTGCCGAGTGTGGCCGAGTGGTCTGTCATCACGTCTATAAATTATGGTGGCATCAACGATCTCACGCTGTTCTATATCTCGCGAGCAGCGCATACATTTAGATCGAGTGACCCATGAATTAATTAATCGACGGCATTTTTTATCAGGATTTTTTGCTGTTTGTTTTTTCGAGTCGCAAATGACCACTGAATACCGTGAGAACGTTTTACTTCATTTTAATAATGGAATGGGACCTGTTTTAGGCGCCAATGCTTTCATTTACTATTTTTTTAATTGGTTTTAATTTTTATGCAGGTTTATTTCTCGTGAGAACCTTTGCTAATTTTTAACATGAATCACTAATTTAAGAAAAAATATGCTTCATTCGCAATAGAGATGAGAATTTTTTTTTCATTATCCTAGTCCTTTAATTGAAAAAACAAAGTCATACATTTCATCCCTACGAAAGAAAAGACAAACAAAGGAAAATCAACGGTATGATTTGACAACCAGATGACTTGTTAAGAAAATAATAATTCTAAAAATCGTACTTCTAAATAGGGTAGTGAAGAAAGTCATTATTTCATTAGGTACTTTATATTTCTTGCCTTCGATTAGGGCAATGGAACGATACATTCGGGATGAAATATCTCACTGGATTTCGGAATCCGAGTTCGATTCCCACAGCCGACAAACAATTTAATCCACAATAAAATTACCCCATTTGATAGAACAATAGGTGATATTATGTATAAAAAATAAAATATAATAGTTATTTATGTACCAAGGGTGAAAACAGGCGTGTCTGGCCCGTGGTACGATTATTAGCACGAGTCGCAAAGTATCGAGGGCTAATAACATGCTCAGAGTCAGAAACGCTAATTTCACCAGTGGTACATGCAATATTTTATGCACAACAAAATAACATTTAATTATATGTTCGCAAGATTGAAATATGTACATAGGTTATATGTCAAAATGACATTTTGCAGAATCAAGTATTCACAATAAACAAAAATTGTCATTTTATTTATGTATTCATAGGAATGTTTAAGCCCTTTTTTTAGGGCTAAAACACATACTTTTCGGTCCAGTTGTGCATAAAAAATATATCATCATGTCTGCTATCCATTACTGTATTTAGTACGTGATGTATTTAGTGCGTGATGTGCAATTACCAACCGTCAAATCAGAGCCCCCAAAGTTGTTAGTGGAGGGGAAGCCACAGAGGTAATTTTAATGTGGTGAACATTGTCAGCTGTGGGAATTGAACTCGGGTTCTCAAATCCACAGGCCGATTTGATAGCACTGAGCCTATCCATAAATATTATTAATATTTATTTTAATTTTATTTAGGTTCTAAAATCCACAGGTCGACTCATACCACTGAGCCACCTACCCCATATGATGTTATGTATGTTATAATAATTAGCAAAAATATGTTAATATTTATTTTCTCGTCTTCTTCATGTTCCCTTCCCGTTTGTTGCGTGCAGAGAATACATAGTAACAAAATTATGATTCAAAGTTTAGTATCATGATGATGATTAGGTTGGCAGGTACAACGAACTGGTAGTTTCACTTTGCATTCGATTATACGAACAAAACGATGAGCGTCAAATTGTTCCTCCATGTTATACAACGTCTGAGATCTCCACCAGGTTTCTAGATCATGATCACGAATTTAGTTCAAGGTCGTGACTCCTCACTGTAACATTACACGCGGGTTTCATTTTCATTTATGTGTAATTTCGCTGCACCATTGTTTTGTTATGTCAGTGCGACAAACAAACAAACAAATTTGCTGACTTTGCAAAATTATTAATGAAAGACTGCAATCTTATAATCTCTATATACAACTGGTAAATAATGTTAACTGTATTTCTTATTAAAATTATTACTTAATGTGCTTCATTATTTAACGAGAGAAAAAAAATTACAAGTACTCCCTAGGGAAATAAAATGATTCAAAGTCATTGCCAGTGTCATCCAGAAAAAAATGTTGTTTTCTTAGTATTCAGTAGACCAGTAGTTATCGAACTGTGGAACACGACCATTCGAGAGATGTCATTTATAAATTAAGAAAAAAACATAAATAAATAAATTAATAAATATATCATTACGCCTTTTACAGCGCGAGCGCGATCGTAAATTGTTTAGTTAGTTCTACAAGCGCCTACAGGGTGTGCCACCTGTCACGCGGCGGATTATTGATGAACAATATTTGCTCAATTTATACCTTACGATTTTAAACAAAAAAATAAATAAATATATCATCACGCCTTCTACCCATTACTGGGTGTGGTACACTACCGAAACAGATCTTGGTAAGTGATAAATTTATGCGCGTGAAGTGCAGTTACCAGTCGTAAAATCACGGCCCCAAAGATGTTTGAAAATGTTTGTCGGCTGGGAGAATCGAACCAAGGTTCTTAAGATCCACAGGCCGACTTGATACAACTGAGTCTTTACCCATTATATAATACAACAATTATCAGAAATGGGTTAAATTATATACAAGTATTATTTCAAGTTAAGCAAAAATTGATGTTGCAAATAAATTTAAAATTTAAATAAAGCAGTGATGTCTTCGGTTGAATAATGTCACGTGCTCGTCTCCCGAATGTTAATATTGTGTCAAATATAAAGTAAGTTGAGAGGAAATGACGTCAGCTCGCATCGTGACGTGTTGACAGCGTGTTTAAATGCAGCGGGCTGCGTATGTAAACGACACGCACCGTGGCACTACGCACCCACGTGCGGGGAATATCATTTGTGGTTGATCGTCATTTGTATGTATCAAGGCACTTCGTTCAGGTTTGTTTGGAAATATTTTTGTTACGCGTTTTATTGCTTATTGAAGTGATGATTGAATTATTCCAGAGGTTCTTCAACTATTACTACTTTACCAATGCATGATAACCACCAGTTTAAATATTTCATATTTCAGGAGATTTCACATTTTCAGGGTATAAATTATTCAAACAAATTCTAGGTAGTTTGTCCTTGCATCCAAAAATTTGCCAAAATTATATTAGATATTTTACTTGACGAAGCAGTTGTTTGTAATACGAGGCCGTAGGCTAAGTATTTTAATCCGTTGACTATTTACCAGATTGTTATTATTATTGTAGCCTTGGATACGTACTTTTCTTGACTGTTTTGATAATAATCTACTTTTCATACTAAAATTGGTCAAGAAAGTAGACACTTTCTTGCCAGTTTCAGAAAAAAAAAACTATTTGACGTGGCATACATAAACTTACAATGTATAAGTAATATCTTCCGAATACGATTATGAATAGAACTAGCAAATAATCTGTTAATCAGTGACACCATTCCAAGCATGCATTTCCTTACTAAGCCAACTTACGGATACGATAATTCATACCCCGTTAGAAAGTATGAATTTCGCAAAAGAACAAAATCAAGTGTCACCACTAGCAACAGCTCTGCCCACGCAATGCGTAAGTTCTCATTCATTCATAACGCCGAGGTTCATTCACAAAACACCAGCTCGTAACTGTGCAAGTTGTAAAAACGACTTCGTGCATAATGGCTTCCGTCGCGTCGAGCGCAACTACAACACGAGGCAGGATGTGTAGAGTGTAATTAAGTCATCTTGCTGCGGGATCAGGATCTCAGGTGGCGTAGGCGAGAGAGATCAAACCTTTCACTTGTTTTGGTTTTGTTTTTTAGCCGATACAGGATGTTAGAGTGCTCTGACCACTCGCCTTCCTGTTATGATGATTTTGTAATTGTTGAGAAGCGATGTGAAGGATCGTTTCCTTTGCGGTCAATTAATTTATTAAATTTTTAATTTGCGGCGTCGCTAAATATTAGGTAGGGGTATGGGAATTATTCTAAGCATAAATGTACACAGGGAAAGGTTTGAATCTGTTATTGAATGTTTTCAGATCTAACATAGAGCAATTGTGTGGAATTCACTTTCAAAAACAAGCGTAGAACGACACTCACTTCTTTTCTTATCTTTTTATTAATTTTGAGATATTTCATTTCTTTCACAGAGTGTTTAACTGCAATTGTGTAGAATTCACTTTCAAAAACAAACATATAGCGACACTCCCTTCCTTTCTTATCTTTTTGTTTCATTTGCAGTTACTGCGTTGTGTAGAATTTTCTTTCATATGCAAGTGCAAGTTATCGCTTTCATCTTTTCTAATCTTTGTAGATTCTTTGTTAGATTCGTTGTTAGGAGTAAACATGACTAATTTGAGATGTTTTGGGCATGTGTTATATACGTCAAAGATAGGAGATGAATGATAAGTCAATAGGAGTGATTCAAAAAGTGAAAATCGCTAAAAAATTATTTATAAGTAAATTCGGGCATGAGAAATTCAATGCCGTTGAGCACATCTTCATATTTTGTTTAGTTTTTAAGATACAGCCTCTGAAAAAGTTAAATTTTTCAAAAATATGAAAACCTCAGATTTTCTACTTTCCCGAGGCTATATCTCAAAAAGTAAACGAGATATGAAGATTCGCTTGACGGCATTGAATTTCTCGTGCTTCAATTAACTTATATACAAATTTTTAGCTATTTTTAAATTTCAAAAAAAGTTCACCAAAATTTTCCCATAAAACAGTTTTTGATCAATATCTCAAAAACTAGAAGACATACACATTTGATGACTTTACCATTGGATTCAGCGGGCCAAAATACATATGTATGTAAATTTTTGTTACAATATTCGTACAAGGAAGAATTTTAAAGCACACAATCTGAAATTGGCCTAAAATCGCAAAATATCCAAGGGGTACCCCTTAAGAAATTTTCAAAAAATAAAAATCGCTAAAAATGTACTTATAAGTCAATTCGGATACGAGGAATTCAATGCCGTTGAGCGCATTTTCATATCTTGTTTAGTTTTTAAGATATAGCCTCCGAAAAAGTTGAATTTTACAAAAAAAAATTATAACTCAGTTTTTCGACTTTACCGAGGCTATATCTCAAAAACTAAATGAGATATGAAACTGCGCTTAACAGCATAGAATTTCTCGTGCTTCAATTAACTTATATACAAATTTTCAGCAATTTTTAAATTTCAAAAAAAGTTCACCAAAATTTTCCCATAAATCAGTTTTTGGGCAGTATCTCAAAAACTAGAAGACATACACATTTGAGGACTTTACCATTGGATTCAGTGGAAGAAAATACATATTTTCGTTACAATATTCGTACGAGAAAGAATTTTAGAGCAAACAGTCTGAAATTGGCTTAAAATCTTAAAAAATCTAAGGGGTACCCCTTAAGAAATTTTCAAAAAATGAATATCGCTAAAAATTTACTTATAAGTCAATTCGGGCACGAGGAATTCAATACCATTGAGCGCATCTTCATATCTCGTTTAGTTATTAAGATATAACCTCTGGAAAAGTAGAATTTTCCAATAAAATGAACACCTTTGATTTTCTATCTTCCCGAGGCTATATCTCAAAAACTAAACGAAATATGAATATGCGCTGAACAGCATTGAATATCTCAAGCTTCAATTAACTGATAAACTATTTCAAAAGTAGATTAAACTTAAAGGTATACACGTGTTGTACACACGTAGCGAGGTAATAAACATCGTGTGAACATATTGTGAACGCGCCAGACCACGGGGATAAATTGGATAAACTTCAACATCCTCATTACGATATGCAGCGTCCTCGTCCCCAACACCCACCAACTGCTGCAGTTATCACCACGTGAGCGATCAACGAGACTCACTTCATTCATTATACCTAGCGAAGCGTGGGCATCATTCATGCATCGGAAGGAACCCGAAATGACCGTGAATTACATACACACACGTGTACAAAATAAAACCATGGACTCACCGAGAGATGACTCTGGATCGCTGAGGTCGCTGATGGACGGCACCTTCTGCACGGAGCTGAGGGACCTGGGGCACATGTCCTCGGTGTCGTCCAGGAGTTCTTGTTTGAGTGTTGCAAGTGCATTGTGTTCTGCCTCCTCGCACTGTAACAACAACAAAAGATAAATATTTTAAAAACTAGGAGCTACACAGAAAAAAATTTAAAACCCTCAGTTTCGAGATTCGTATACAGGGTATTCAATATAAGAGCTACAAGGTTGAATAAATTAACAAAGAAACGCCATATTGCAAATTTATTATAAGGGTTGCACACTTAAATTTAACATCCTCAGTTTCGAGTTACGTATACAGGGTGTTCAATATAACAGCTGCAAGGTTGGATATAGGGTAGCTAGCTCAGTGGTATGAAGTCGGCCTGTGGATCCTGAGAACCCTGGTTCGATTCCCACAGGCGACAAACAATTTTCATACTTTCAAAAACTACCCCTGTGGCTCTCCCACCACTAACATCTTTGGGGGCCGTGATATACCAAAATATATCACTTACCGAGATCTGTTTCGGCACTGTGTCACACCCAATAATGGGTAGAAGGCGTGATGATATATTTATTTTTATTTTATTTAAGGTTGGATAAATTAACAAAGAAATGTCATGTTACAAATTTATTACACTTAAATTGAACATCCTGTATAGTACGGCCCTCAATTTCGAGGTACGTATACAAGATGTTCAATATAAGAGCTACAAGGTTGTATAAATTAGCAAAAAAATTTATTACAAGGGTTGCACACTTAAATTGAACACCTTGTTTAGTTCAACGGTTTGCCAAGAGATGGCAGCAGGAATCTCATTTGAAATTTATAAAAAATCATTTTTCGTAATTTCTGGTTCTATAATTACTTTTACAAAAAAATCATAATGAAAAAAAAACTCCTATCGGCGCCTCTCTTATGTATAAATCATATTTATAGCAACTGTCGGTTGTTAGTAATAAATTGAACAAATAAATAATAAATTGTCCATAAATCAGACTCATCATAAAATCTATCAAATACCTGGCCGAGTATTTATTCCGTACTTAGCAATAAATGCAATAAAATATCTTCTGTATAAAAATCATTACACATATTTATATTGCTCTAATTCCCTACGGGCTGCCTTGGCTTGCCTTGCAGAGTGCTTGATCTTAAAGAAGGAATGATTGCGCCATTACGAACGCCGCAAACGAGAGTAAAACACAGATTTACAAGCGAATAAACACGAACGACTCACAATGACAGTAGGCGCTGAACAAGTGAATGCGAACGAGAAAAAAGAAAAATTGTGCAACGTTCGCGTGCAGCTAATTTCAAATTATATTAAATCTACTGTATGCAATGTCTATATGTATGTCGGTATGTTAGGTACTATGTATGTTTAACAAATGAATGTTGCTCGAACACTTGATACTAATATACATGCGAATGTTGAAACTAGTTTCTCTTTTTTTATTATTATTTAGTATGAATTCTTAAAGTTCATAAATTTTTTCAACTGTTGCCCAAACAGAAAAACTGTTAAAAATTATTTTAAATTCTTCTTCAATTGTTTCTAAATGGTCGTTAAAAAAATTATGTGCACCTCAAGCAGAAAGTGTCCTTGCTGATAGCATATATAGATTATTGATCGAGGTATACGGTACTAGTACAATAGTTGTTACGTTGGTTACTATAACATTAATATTAGGCATATTCCAGCTGTATTCCACTTGGTTTACTTAAATCAGTTTATATAAATTAGACAATATGACTAAATGAACTGAATTAAATAAAATGATGCACTTATTGGGGTAAATAACTTCAAAGTAAATTAGTATTTATAATTATAATACTAGAAATAAAGTCAGCGAAGTAATGCTCAGCTGACCCTTTTAACAATATTATTTAACATTAAAGTACCTTAATACAAATAGTATTTGAAACATATTTTCAGCAGTATAAAAAGTATCAGAAATTGAACAATTAGTTTACATACTTCGTACAGTCTCATGGTAACAATCTTCCTCCGTTTGTATTCACCCTGATAGGGTTCCGCACTTTCACTATACATATTACAATCATCATACATATACGAACTCATGTTTCTAAACTATATTTAACCACCTTACTACTCAAGTACTTGTACATTACTGGACACTCATCCAAAGAATCATATCAAGACGCCCGAAAATAAACAGGAAAGCAAATCATAACATAGTATAATTTCTCAAACAGATAATTACTATGTTTTGTAAATAGGCTTGTTTGGATTGTAAATAATATTGCCTTTCAATTCTATTAATTTATAATTTACAAATACGTAATTCACAAAAGTGCATTTGAACTTTAACGCGAAATGGTAATAGAAGAAATATCCAAGAAAACAATAAACAGAATCACGTGTAAAGCTAAGGAAAACAAATCATTAGAGAAAATGAAACGTGATTGCAGATCACTGAACCAGAAATGTATCGGGAACAGCTCAGATAACTATCAGTTCCAATTATTATCACAAACAATATGAGATGTTACACAATATAGTCAATTACTTCTTATCATTTATCTCCAGTAATACTGTTAATTACTAATAATAAATATAACATCAATGAACATGCAAACACTGCGTAATAGACGAATCGTTTTTGTAACCATTACTTCTATCATTACTTTTCAGGAACATGATTAAAATAAAAGCTTAATGGCTGGTTTTATAATATAAATAAATAAATATATCATCACGCCTTCTACCCATTACTGGGTGTGGCACTCTGCCGAAGCAGATCTCGGTAAGTGATATATTTTGCGCGTGAAGTGCGGTTACCAGTCGTCAAATCACGGCCCACAAAGATGTTAGTGGTGGAGGAGCCACAGGGGTAGCTTTTGAAATTATGAAAATTGTTTGTCGCTTGTAGGAATCGAACCAGGGTTCTCAGGATCCACAGGTCGACTTCATACCACTGAGCTAGCCACCCCATGATTTTATAAACAATAAATTAATTTACATTCGCAGTAAATAAAATTAATAAAATAAGAAAATAATAGGAAAAAATGTTTTTTGTACTCACATCATTCAAAATAAGGATTACATTACCCTGGAAACCGATGGAAAGTTTGATTTTGCGCACTAGTGCGCAAAGTAATTGAAAAAACACCCATTTTTTATGGTTCTAAATTTTGATTATTAAAACACTAATCCATAGATTTTTAAGAATTTATACAAGTAATTGCCACATCAGCTTATAACGCCATCAATCAGATATATTTTAACAAAGTTAACGAGAAAAAATAAACAATTTGTTTTCAAATAACAAATGTCAATTCATGGCATACTTAAATTCACGCTTCAAATTTAATAAATTTCCTCATTGTCGATTCTATAATTTTTCGTTCGTTACAAAAAGCATTGTACAAAACTCGTGCACGAAGACGTCATTTGCATCATTCGCTCGTGCTTTAACATTACGCTCATGTGTTCCAAACACTTGCCCTAAGTGGAACAAAATTACAGCACATCTGAATCAACTCTTAGGTCATCATCAGCGGCTGGTTTCTAACCCTGTTTTCACCCTTGGTACATAAATAACTATTTATGGGGTACATGGCCACCTATCCTATAAAAATTATCATGGTATCGAGTCGACCTATGGATTTGAGAACCTCGATACGATTTCCACAGCCGATAAACAATTTTCACCACATTAAAATTATACCACTAACATCTTTGGGAGCCGGGATTTGACAGCTGGTAACCGCAGTCCACACGTATAAATATATGACGAGAAATATGCGACGGCAGAGTGTCACACCCAGTTATGGGTAAAAGGCGTGATGAGATATTTATTTATTTAAAATTATTTTAATTACTTTAACAATGAGTTCTGAAAGCCTTTTCAAATTTAGAAACAATTGATAGCGGAAACTGTGCGATATCAAACGATTAGGATAATTAGAAAAATTCTATAAAATAGTAATGATTCAATTGCGGAAAGATACGTATATAATAAAATCCAAATTTAGCAGCAATATAAACCTTATTTAGTAACGGCCATCGAACTATACTAAAACATTCAATCTAAATCCAACAAAATTTCCCCGCGATAAACATTTATTCCTGCTAACCGTTCAGTGGCGCCACAGTTCGGCGAACCGCTGAACTACTTCTACAACTCGTCACGTGACTAAATTCAAACTGGATTATGAATGAAACTCGCGCCACTCAGAATGAATGAAAGCAGCTTACGCAAGCACATATCGCTCGTATGTATTTGTGTGTAAACATATGTACATGGTGTGCTGACTGTCGTGTCGGTCGGAATATGATTGGCTGAAAGTGCAGACAAACGACCGGCTTTTGTTTAATTGTTACAGTCTGTCTGTAGGGTCATTACTGAGGATTTTTTTTGAGTTTGGTAACTTGATATTCTCTCAGGACTATTCAAAATGGAATTATGGATTAGCGTAATTGATACAAATTTTTGAGGAATTTATAAGGTGAATGACATGGTTTTTATTCATTCCTGCTGTGGTCTCCAGATCAGCAGTTGCAGATCTTGATAGAGTGCATATTTTTATCCACAACCATTTAGTAATGTATTTATTATTATAAGTACATTTCAAGTTAAATATTATTATAAATATAGATAAACGAGTGGTATATTTTGTGAAGGAAATATTTTCAAATAAATTAAAACGATACTAAATTACACATTATTGTGCAATTATTTTGACTAAAATAAAATATTTTGTAGTATAGTAAGTGAAAATTTATATACTTTCACAATATATTTAGAATAATAAATAATAATAGATAGGAGTACGTAGAATATTCATTTTTCTAACTATAGATAAAAGTTTGCATATTTTCACTTTCAATTGTTTCTAAATTATTTGAAAGAAAAACGCTTCAAATTACCTATCCTAATTAAATTATGACTTGAACCTGGAACCTTAAGAACTCCGGTCTTAAGCGCTAACCATCAACGCCAGTGGTTTTCAAAGTGTGGGTCGCACTCTCTTCCTTTCTTATCTTTTTGTTTAATTTTCTGTATTGTGTGGAATTTTATTTCAAATACAAGCGCAGGCTATCTCTCACTTCTTTTCTAATCTTTGTAGATTCATTGTTAGATTCGTTGTTAGAGAAGTAAGCGTGAGTAATTTAAGATATTTTGCGCAATGAAGAAGTGGAATGAAAAGTGGATAACAGTGATTGAAGGGATGTGATTGAAGGTTTATTGTGTGATGAATGATTTCGATTGTGATGAGTAAATGAGCAAGTATGGAGGAATCTATGAATGTGGTTGAAGTGAGGGTGGTGTGTTAGGATGAGAATGTTTGACGAGGACTGATTGTTTGATGAATCTGATATATAAATGTTTTATGAATGATTTTAGGGTTCATGCTACCCCATTTGATGGAATATAGGGTATGTATGTATGTCATAATCCTAGCGGTATCCCATTTTTTCTCTTTATAATTTAATTTAATCAATTTACTTTGAACGGGGTTATGGCTCAGTGGTATCGAGTCGGCCTGTGGATCCTGAGAACCTTGGTTCGATCCCCACAGCCGACAAACAATTTTCCACAAAATTAAAATTATCCCTGTGGCACCCCTACCACTAACATCTTTGAGAGCCGTGATTTGACGGCTGGTACCCACACTTCATGCGCATAAATATATCACTTACCGAGATCTGCTTCGGCAGAGTGCCTCACCCAGTAATGGATAAAAAGCGTGATATTTATATTTATTTATTTATTTTAATTTACTTTACAATTACAATTTTAGAGATTTAGTTCATATTTAAATTGCTAACGCAAGTACCTGTTACAATTTACGATAAACAAATTTGACATTGGATACTGGAAAAAAAAAATACCATAACATGCAGTTCATGTGCAAGTATCGTGTAGCACACATGTTTAGCTTGAGAAAAAATGCCGGAAAGTCAACAAACTATCTCTCAAGATCTCAACATGATGTCATATCTCTGTAATTAACGCAGACGATGTAATGCATGACGTTGAATCAAATCGTTAGATGTTTAACTACGGCCCGGTTGTCTTGTGCACGAGATCTACTAATTATTGATTCAATGCACGTATACTGTATTTGTATAAACACTGAATTAATGCCAGATTAGGCAGTTTACTATGTAAAATGTATGGTTTATACGTGGAAATTTATTTAAATATAGTTGCGTCCGAAAACCCATAAAGAAGTTTTAAACTGTTCTTTGTTAGATGATAAATTATAGAAGTTTATTTTTATAACTTTGTTATTCTATATTTTAAACAAAATTGTAACGTCTTAAAGGACCTTCTTACTACTATATTACAAACATTACAGAATTTATATTTGCTCTCTGTTAATAAATAATTTGTATCTTTATAAAGTTTACTAATTAATTTTTTAGAAGTTCTTGATCAGAGTCAAACTATCTAATGATATATGCAATAGGCTATTCAAATAGACAGGTAGTGAAAGAAATATTTAACGTATAAATTTTTTAGTTGCCAATGCTAAAAAAAATGATCAAAAGTAACGTATTAATATCTAAAATATTTAAGTAAAAAGTAAATTATTCGAAACGATCGTCATTGATGTGCTTGTGACGTAGGTGGACAATTAAACTGCAACTTCACATTGTGAGATAATGCGCATGTGCACCGCAATGGCAATTCGAAACAAAACAATATTTAATTACAACAATAATTAAAACAATAAATGTTAGTATATCACAGTAACCTCCTAGTACATAAAATTCTTCTATTTAAATTGAACCTAAAAAATGTACATAAATGTTGACTTTTAAATTTGAAATTTGTAGAATAATAATAATTTTTATTATTACCTGAATATTAACAGTTGGAACGTGATTAATATAATATAGTTCTTCACAAATTATTATGGGGTAATGGCTCAGTGGATCATGAGAACCCTGGTTCGATCCCCACATTCGATAAAATATTTGCACCAAATTAAAAATTACCTCTGTGGCTCCCCCATCATTAACATCTTTGGGATCGTGATTTGATGGCTGGTAACCGCATTTCACGCGCATAAATATATCACTTACCGAGATCTACTTCGGCAGAGTGCCACATCCAGTAATGGGTAAAAGGCGTGATATATATATATGTTACATATTTATTTTATTTACAAATTATTATGATATGTCACCACGAGTTACCTACGTCACGATTAATTAATAAATCTGTATTATTTTTTTCTCCCTTTACAACAAAATAAAACAAAAACAGGGAAATTTATATTTGTTCGTAGATTAACATACAAAATAATCAATTTTTTTGTGGAATAGCCTATTACTTCATGTCTGTGAAAATCTGTAGAATTGAATCTCGCAGAAGGAGCACACGAACAGTCACATATCAAACAGAATCCCGCTGTTTCCAATGACTCACGCATGTTGTACTTGTAGGTACGTTAAGAACAAATCTTACTAATATATTTATGTGTGTGTGTGTGTGGAAGTGTGTGCCAAACGTAGGCACGTGTTTTTCAAACGATCTTAGAATCGGAACGCATTTGGCGATTATTCAACAATATTATAAATCCATGATATACGTATCTTGTATTCCCCGACTATGTTTGGTGATTTGTAATGACTGTAAGTTGTTTTTATCCCCGGTTAGTAGTATACAAGGTTTATGAATTATTTATGAATGTTGTGGTTTAATAGTAATTTTATTTTGGCGCCTATGAACTTCAAGAATCAATTCTTGGCAAAGATCATATTTTTTAGTTGTTTCTCAAAAAAATTAGTCATGTCCTAATTTAAGTAAGTGTGGCTTCTAAAATTAAACCATTATTTGAATTCCAAAATAATTATATATCACTATACTGATGCAATTCTCAATTATATATATATATAGTTCAGCGAATTTGCAATTCGTAATAACTTGACCAGTGACATTCATGTAATATATCATTTTAAATGAGTGATTCAATGTGCTGTACTATCAACTTCATATGACACTAATTTGTATTAAAACATGAAACACTACTCTACTAATATAATACATCGCTATTAAGGTGAAATATATGCCTAATTGGCCGACAGAAGTTGACACTTCAACACTGTTATTATATAAACAACACAATATTCTTTTCTTCACAAGGGAAATTTTATTATTTTAAATGTATATTTCGACTGCATAATACGAGGTGTGGCTATTAAGTAACGAGATTGATGCTGTTTTAACATTTTATTTTGATTCCATACCTATTTACTTATTATCACTTTTAATATACACCCCTCATGGGATGGCTAGCACAGTGGTATGAAGTCGGCCTGTGGATCTTGAGGTCCCTGGTTCGATTCCCACAGGCGACAAATTTTCATAATTTGAAAAAGCTATCCCTGTGGCTCCTCCACCACTAACATGTTTTGGGGCCGTGATTTGACGACTGGTAACCACACTTCACGCGCAAAATATATCACTTACCGAGATCTGCTTTAGCAGAGTGCTACACCCAGTAATGGGTAGAAGGCGTGATGATATATTTATTTATTTTATTTATTTATATACACCCCTCCTCTATCCCTACAATGCTCCATGCGAATCTTCCATTATTCGAAACAGTGCTGGAAGTCTTCTTCTGTCAGCTCCTTCAGAACGCGTGCCGATTTCTCTTTCAGAGCTCAAATATTGTTGCTATTAAGGCAAATTTCACCTTAGGAAACAGATAGAAGTCTCACGGTGCAAGATCTGGCGAATAAGGTGGATGGTCCAACACTGGGATGCTGTACTTGGCTAGAAATCTCTTGACAGACATTGGGGAATGAGCCAGCGCATTGCTTTCATGGAGAAACCATGACTTGTCCTTCCATAATTCGGGTACTTTTTTCAATAAATTATAAGTTTCAGTAGCAATTTTGCCAAGTTTCATGTGAAATTTCACAACAATTCGTTGCTTTAATATTGCACTTTTCGGTCTTATTCGCCAGATCTTGCACCGTGCGACTACTATCTGTTTCTTAAGGTGAAATTTGCCTTAATACCAACAAGATTTGAGCTTTGAAAGAGAAATCGGCACGCGTTCTGAAGGAGCTGACAGAAAAAGACTTCCAGCACTGTTTCGAACAATGGAAGAATCGGATGGAGCATTGTAGGGATAGAGGAGGGGTGTATATTGAAAGTGATAATAAGTAAATAGGTATGGAATCAAAATAAAATGTTAAAACAGCATTAGTCTCGTTATTTAATAGCCACACCTCGTACTTGCACAAATAGAATGAAACGAAAAATAGATTTCAAAATTGACAGCTGTCAAATTATTGTCAAGATAAACACGACCTTGATATGTAATATTTACTTACAGTTCTCGGTGGACAGTAAGTAAATATTAAAGTCCTGATGTAACCAAGGAAACCACTGTGCAATAAAGGTTCCATTTACTGTGTTTAAATTTTGTCATTAATAGATTTATTTAAAAAGTATATTACTACTAAATAAGAATAGTCAATAAAATAATTAATTTTTATAAATTTAGAGTAGGTGGCTCAGTGGTATTGAGTCGAACTGTAAATATGAGAATTCAGGTTCGATTCCCGTAGCCGACAAACAATCTTCACCACATTTAAATTACCCCTGAGAATTTTTTATAATTTTATTCCATAAATAACCAGTCAAGAAATGAATCATTATATATTCATGATTGAAAATGAAAATGCATGTCTTATAAGTATGAAAAGTAACAATGGCAATGTCAATCAACCTTCAAATGCCTTCCTGGCATCCTGTTAGTTAAACAAGCCTCCTTCATGAATACAAATAAAATAATGACATAAAACCGCATGCACCACAGCCAGCTACCATCATCATCACGCAGTCTTGATAAACAAAACACAGATGTGAACAACTTGTGTTTGGTACCGGGCATTGTCAGAAAGATTTATCTCTATTTTCAGTAAAATTATCGAAGGTCTATTGTGGAATTTAGCACTTTACCGCAGGTATATTTAGCGAACAAGTTCGGCACGTACAGATTTGAAAACAATCACTATTTTTAAATAACCAATTGCAAGTTAAATTTACCCGCGCCTAACTACGGATAAAAATATTTCCATCGGGAATGAAAGGTGAATTGAGGGTGATAGATTGTGTAGACCAGTGATTTTTAAAGTGTGGGTCGCGACCCCTTGGAAGGGCCGTCGGGTGCTATTTACAAATTTTAAAATACATGTTTCCAAGATTCATCCCGTTGCAAGCTTTTATTTAAACTTTAAGGACTAATGAAATGAAAAATATAATATTATTTATTTAGATGTTTATCGTTTGTTTCTGTTTATGGTTAATTTAAAAAAATATGAAACTAGATATGAAATGGGGGATTTTACCATTTAATTCTTCATATATATATATATATATATATATATATATATATATATATATATATATATATATATTGTGATGAGTAATATATATATTTTTAATTGCCGGAGTCGTGATCGCAAAAAAGTCTATTAAATAATAATGCAAATTTTTTGGTTGAACCAGTTTTAAAATTTAAAAAAATTAAAATATGGTTCTATATAACTCAGACTACGAGAAATCGAATGCCGCTGAGCGTATCTTCATATCTTTTTTAGATTTTGAGTTACAGCGATTTTTAACTTTTTGAAAAGCTCAACTTTAAAAGCCCATATCTCGAAAACTATAAGAGATATTAAAATGCGGTTTGAATGAGTGCATTTCTCATGATCTAATTAACTTATACCGAAATTTTGAAAATTTTGAAAATTTTAGATTTTTTTGGAAAATTTTCATTTCTCAATATTTCAAAAAAATTAAAAGATAATTTAAATCTGTGAACACCACTGAATTCCTCTCGTAAAAATACATAGGTATGCAAATTTTCAGTCAAAAATTCGCACAGATAGAGTTTTTATGGCAAAAAAAACGAAAATTCACTGTTTTTTGAAGATTTTTGAAGGGGTACCCCTTAAGATTTTTACGAATTTTGGCCATTTTTAGTTTTTTTGCTCTAAAAATTGTATCCGTGGAGCAAAAATTCTGAAATTTTACATACCTATGTATTTTTACGAGAGGAATTCATTGGTGTTCATAGATTTTTATTATTTAAAAAAAAAATTGAAATATGGACAATCGAAAATTCTTTAAAAATTTGAAAATTTTCAAAATTTTGGTATAAGTCAATTGAAGCATGAGAAATTCACTCGTTTAAACCGTATTTCAATATCTCTTTTAGTTTTCGATATATGAGCCTTCAAAGTTCAGATTTTTTAGAAATCAAAAATCGCTGTTACCGAAAACTAAAAAAAGATATGAAGATGCGCTCAACGGCATTCGATTTCTCGTGGTCTGAATGATATAGAAACGTTTTTTTTGCGATCATGATGCCGGCTTTTAAAAAAATGTTTTTCGAAGAACAAAATATTTATATCTTCGCAGGAATATATGTGTGAAATCCTCAAATTCATAAATAGTGTTATATTATTTTAAATTAATCTTTAAGGTGGTACCATCATATACGATAGATTTTAATGAAATTTAAATATGTTGCTATATCAACATGAAAATTTGTTATTTTGTTTATAACTCATATCATACATAAAATTAAATACTTGTTTTTATAAACTTTTTCGGTTAGTTATTTGAATTCTACCAGAGGCGGATTTAAAGTATTTCGGGCCCTAGGCAAAATATTTATTTCGGGCCCTTTATATATATATATATCTCATCACGCCTATTACCCATTACTGGGTGTGGCACTCTGCCGAAGCAGATCTTGGTAAGTGATATATTTATGCGCGTGAAGTGCGGTTACCAGCCGTCAAATCACGGCCCCCAAAGATGTCAGTGGTGGAGGAGCCACAGGGATAATTTTAAATTGGTGAAAATGTTTTGTCGGCTGTGGGGATTGAATCCCACTCAAAGCTAGAAAGTATAAGAATAGCCACTCTGCTGCTCGGTTAGCTCGGCCCTGTACAGTAATTGGAATTCAATTTCTGTTGTACAGTGTAACATAAAATAAACTATTTTATATATATATATATATATATATATATATATATATATATATATGGGGCATTCTCTGGGAAACTGACACCCCACGCTCTCCAAAATTTGAAGCGTCAAATAAATTTTTAAAGGACATGAAGAAATGAGAAAAAGTATCTAGTTTTCAACTACGAATGGCGAAATTGATAATTTTCATGATTTTGGAGTGTTTTAGCCACTTTTTTGGCCACAGATTTAAGAAACAAGATTTTAAAGTTGAAAAAAATGATTGAGTTTGGTTTATTTTACATTTTGATGGCAGCATCTCGGTTTCTTGTTGAAAAACTTAAATATTTTGTCTCGTGTCAATTTATCTAAAAAGTTACCCTTTTTTAGCAAAAGTGAGTCGAAAAAATAATTCATATTTGAAATCTACCAAATTTTTACTCAAAAACAACGCATCGCACGATATAAATTATGTAACAAAAAATGATTATAATGCATAAAAGAATACGAGTGATTTTGTTCAGAAAATTTTGATTCATTTTAAAAATTATTTTTTTTTTGTGTGAAAAATTTTATAATTCTATTATTTCATGATTTTTTTACTCGAAAAGGATCAAATTTCTAGAAAAAATTCAAAAAACAGAAATTGTTTAGAATTTACCAAGGAAAACATATGCTTTTTTTTTAGAACTTTCTGACACATTTCAAATTTTCCTGAAAGTCCAAAAAAAGCTAATTTTTTTAAAATGTGTCAAAAAATTCAGAGCAAAATTACACGTGTTTTTTGATGAATCCCAATAATTTTTGTTACATATTTTTTTTTCGTCGGATGCCTTGTTTTAGATTAAAAAATTGGTAAATTTCAAATATTAATTATTTTTTCTACCCACTTTTGCTAAAGAAGCATAACTTTTTAGATAGATTGATACCAGACAAAATATTTCAGTTTTTCGATAGCAAACGAGATGCCGCCATCAAAATGTAGAATAAACCAAACTCAAGCATTTTTTTCAACTTTAAAATTTTGTTTCTTAAATCTGTGACCAAAAAAGTGATCAAAACAGTCTAAAATCATGAAGATTATCATTTTCGCCACTCATAGATGAAAACTAGATACTTTTGCCGATTTTTCCATGCTCTTCAAAAATTTATTTCAAGCTTCAAATTTTGGAGAATATATATATATATATATATATATATATATATATATATATATATACCTACTACCATATAAGGGACTAAAATTATATATTTCAATTATCTATATGTAATATAATTACAAAAATATAACATAAAAAAAAATTAAATTGCACATTTCAAAATACATACATTATATTTCGATGTAACAAAATTCACACATTAAATATTGAATATTTTATTTGATAATTTTATTTAAATATTTCGTTTTCGCGTTTTAATTTCCGCGAATTTTTTAATTATTGCACAACAATCCATTTTGTCAACGTTATCGTGCTCTATGCACAATAGTGATAAAGCTATTAACTTTTCTTGTGCGAGCGTACTACGTAAATAGTTTCTTACGCGTTTCAGTACAGAAAAAGATCTTTCTCCAGTGGTATTTGTTACAGGAAGCGTTAAATAAATTTATATATGATATAATAAAATAAATTTGTATATGAAACAAAAACAAGTAGACAAACAAGCTTTGTAAACAAATACTTAATAAAGAAATAAACTTGAAAGGCGTTCGCTAACAGAAATGACAGATTGCTGGGCTGCCAATATAAATAATATAAAATTCTGTACAACTAATACATATCAAACATAACATAAAATCATAAAAATAAATAGTCAAAACAAGCATAAACTAAAAGTTTAAATCCGGGCCCTAAAATTTTTGGGCCCTAGGCTATTGCCTCTTTAGCCTAGGCCAAAGTCCGCCTCTGAATTCTACTATAAGCTGTAGGTCTGTTGTACTGTAATTAAGATTAAATTCCTGTTGTGCTGCGTACGTATATTTGAATGCGTTTTTAAATTTCACGTGTAGGTGGGCGTGCGAATGATTTAAACCAGAATTGACGTTAGTCATTCAGGTACTGCCAAACATAATTCTTTAGCAGTATTTTACCTGGCGTTTCAGATATTTTTAAACATAATAAATCAAGTAAAACCTATTTATACAACTACCAAAATATGTATAGCCCATAACTCAAAATTATTGCATAAAAATCATATTTTATTATTTCGAAAATTTTGAAGAACTTCATACTGATAATTATCTGAATTTTGTGCATTTCATTTTTGGATTTAAAGATAAGATTAGATAATATTGTTTTGACAAAATGTCTAAAGTGGATTTAATTCTAAGAATTTATTAATAATTCTAGCACAGGAAATAAAACGTTATCGTAATTATAAATATAATAATATAATTGTTATAGTTTATCTTAGCAAGGAAACACAATATTTTGTGACATATGAACATTGCAAAATATATGAATGAATTAGTATTTAAAGTGAAATACTTGTACCGATATTTAGTGTAGAGATAAAGCAGAGAATAGCAAGTCGCAAGTCAGACAGATGTTGAGCCAACTAGATTCAAGATACGTTATCAAAATGCTCCTTTGACAACCAATGATATGAGAGATAACAATGGAAATATACAGTATGTCTAGATATACTTCATTTCACAGAATTGCGATTGTAATTCTTGTAATTTATAAAAACCATTCTATTTTTTATCGACGTTGACTTTCATATTTTTTCATACTCTAGATTATTTCTAAATTTTGTATAATAGTACCTATATTACGTACCATGAATTGTTCGAGATTTCCTCAACAAAAAATTAACTTACAGTTCGAGGTTAGTACGCTATTTTTTACAATACTTGCGCAAATGGAAAAGAAAAATAGGTTTCAAAATTGAGAGGTGTCAAATTGTTGTCAAGATAAACAAGACCTTGATATGTAATATTTACTTACTGTTCACGGTGGACAGTAAGTAAATATTAAAGTCCTGATATAACTATGAAAACCACTGTGCAATAAAAGACGCATTTTTAAATTTTGTCATTAATAGGTAACTTACAGTACAAGTACTGTAAAAAATTCTTTAATTTGTAGTCTATAACCAGTCAAAAATTTGAGCCATTTAATACAAAATTAATTAATTGACCTCGGCTTCATTTCTTTTAACAATAAAATTAAAATGTACAAGTGAATTTATAGAATGAAAGCTTGCACATAAACTGCAATATATCATATATGTTATCAGGAGTTTTTATCATTTATAAATTGTTATTTTCTTTGTGTACTAATTATGAATAATTGATAACCACATGTTAAGTATTCTTACAAATGTGTTGATAAGAACAAATATCTAATTAATATGAAGTTATCAAGTAGAGTGAATCATTGATTGGTTTCATTATTTACTTTAAATATGATTTAAATTCAGCTCATCTGAAAGACTCTTTGAAGACCTTGAGTTCTGAGAGAGCAACAGACAAAGTCATTAATCACTTTATTCTTTTTTATTTTTCAAGTACAACGTTACTCAATACAACTTCTTTCTTTTTCTTTTTACTTTCAAGTGATTATACCTACTTTACTTTCATACATATCGTGTCTCAAATATTTCAAGACAAGCGTTCAACATAGAAAATCAGTTTTTTACAAAGAAATTGTCATTTAGTGCATCGAATATTACCGAATTTTTTTAGATGAAATAATATATAAAAATAAATATAAATATATCATCAGGCCTTTTACCCATTACTGGGTGTGGCACTCTGCCGAAGCAGATCTCGGTAAGTGATATATTTATGCGTGTTAAGTGAGGTTATCAGCCGTCAAATCACGGCCCCCAAAGATGTTAGTGGTAGAGGAGCCACAGGAGTAATTTTAAATTAGTGAAAATGTCTTGTCGCCTGTGGGAATTGAACCAGGGTTCTTAGGATCCACAGGCCGACTCGATACCACTGAGTCACCTACTCTATGATAATTTTCCACTAAAGAAATTAATACGTGATAATTCTTTATTGAAATTAAATTTTCTTGGTTATGCAACTTAAATTGTTCTAGAAATTGTCCAAAGTCTTATCAAGTAAATAAATATAAATAAATATATCGTCAGGCCTTTTACCCATTACTGGATGTAGTATTTCGCCGAAGCAGATCTCGGTAAGTGATATATTATTGCGCGTAAAGTGCGGTTTCCAGCCGTCAAATCACTGCCCTAAGACATGTTAGTGGGGGGGGGGAGTAGTATTTAAGGTAGTGAAAATGTTTGTTGACAGTGGGAATCGAATTAGGGTTTTCAGGATCCACAGGCCGACACAATACCATTGGGCCACCTACTTCATTAATATAGTGTAATTGGTTTCACACTCAAGATAGAAATATACGAACTATCACAACTGCAGCTCTGTTTGTCCGGATCCTTTACTGTAATTGGGATTAAATTCCTGTTGTACAGAATAGCATAAATATAAATTTATCTACATTCATATAATTCGTCCATCAATTTGTTTCTGGATCGTTCACAGTCTTTCACTTTCAATTTGACCATTCTTCATCATACACCAACGAATTCCAGACACAATATAAAATAATGTAAAGATTTAACCTAATAAAACTTGACGTGATCAGCTGTGTCTCCTCCACCATATTTCTTCTGTCGAAACGGAAATTAACTTGATTTGACTCAGTCTATTATATCTACTCATTCTCATTCTAGTAACTCACGTATAATTATATCGTGACTCTAGCGTCCTCCTTCACAATCAGTGAGCACCGTGAACAACTGAACAGTCACCGGAAGTCGTTGCATCCCAGTGTCGCCACCTATACTCAACTCAACAGGAAGTAGGTGTAATTATATCAAAGGTAAGTAAGAAAAAAAACACATTAGTTTTTTTCTCTGTCTTTATTTTCGGCAATAGTTTTTCTTAAAATAACGTAAATTCGTTGACGCACGATCAAAGGGTTAGAGTTGGGTAAGCGACAGAACGCGCTACTAAATAAAGGTGTCGTTATATAAACGTCGGTTATTTTCTTATGGCTACATTGATTTATCGTCCTGTTTGTAAGCATGTAAATGCTATTCAGATGTCTGACTTCCATCTGTCATTGTCATATCGTTTTACTAAACATGCGCACGAAATGTTACAACGCATACGAATATTAGGAAAGAAGTAGAAAACTTTATAAAATTAATAAATATATTATCACGCCTTCTACTCTTTCCTGGGTGTGGCACTCTGCCGTAGCAGATCTCGGTAAGTGATATATAGGATGTGAGCACTCACGTGACACTGTGACGTTAAAAAACAGCTGTTCGGGCAAAGATCACTGCGCCATCTACAAAATGAACTACTTCTTGGGGCGAGATTTGAAAAGAACGGTTCTTTTCAAATCTCGTCCCAAAAAATAGTTCATTTTGTAGATGGCGCAATGATCTTTGCCCGAACAGCTGTTTTTTAACGTCACAGTGTCACGTGAGTACCCGCATCCTATTTATGCGCGTGAAGTACGGATACCAGCTGTCAAATCACGGCCCTCAAACATGTTAGTGGAGGGATAGCCACAGGGGTAGTTTTATAGTAAATAAATATATCATTACGCCATTTACCCATTACTGAGTGTGGCACTCTGCTGAAGCAGATCTCGGTAAGTGGTATATTTATACGCGTAAAGTACGATTACCAGGCGTCAAATCATGACCCCCAAATATGTTAGTGGAGGGAGAGCCACAGGAGTAATTTTATAATAAATAAATAAATATATCGTCACGCCCTTTACCCATTATCGGGCGTAGCAATCTGCCGAAGCACATTTCGGTAAGTGATATATTTATGAGCGTGAAGTGCGGTTACCAGCCGTTTAATTACGGCTCCCAAAAATGTTTGTGGAGGGGGAGCCACAAGGGTAATTTTCAATGTGAACCAGGGTTCGCAAAATCCACAAGCCGACTGAGCCACCTAGTTTTAATGTGTTGAAAATCGCCAACCGCCATTTACAAACCTAATCTCCAATCTTAGTAAATGTATGAATCACCGAAATCAGCGAGCATGTCCTCTTAGTGGTCACCACGGCATGCTAACAAGAGCACCAACAGCAGCAGCGAGAGATCGCAGGACACGAACTCTACACCGGAAGGATCCAAGCCCGCGGTGACGTCACAGGAAGTGCGCTCGTTATCCACTCCAGCGAGGGGAAGAGTTAGCAGGGCTACCAACACAGGGGAGTGAATCAGGCCAATGGGAACGGGCAGGGGAATGGAGAATGATGCGGACACCTTTGTGTGACACGTACCAGAGGTTTTTTACTATTTTTTGTTGTTGTAGACTTCGTGTTAACTGTTTAAGATTGTAAGAACGACCAGTAGGAACTTTGTAGTTGAAATGTTGAAGGCGACTGTTTCGTGCATCATGCTATCTATCATTAAACCC
The DNA here is from genome assembly GCA_911728475.2 of Pterostichus madidus. NCBI lineage: Eukaryota > Metazoa > Arthropoda > Insecta > Coleoptera > Carabidae > Pterostichus > Pterostichus madidus. The sequence goes on from OU452305.1 coordinate 41,662,922, forward strand.
TTGGAACATTCACTGATTATTTTTTGACGTTTCTCAAAACTAATGAAATACTCTATTGTATGTCACGTGTCTGCGTTTTAACCAATCCTGCCATTATTATACTGAGAATAAAGCTCTTGTGATTATTCTCGGGAATAATCACTGTAGATACTTTTGTTTGTAACAACTGATGGGTACTTGTCAAAGAATTATTTAAAACTGTCAACACGTCAAGTAAAATGAGTGATAAATTCGATTTAGTTTCATTTCAGGCACAGAAATACACCAACAAATTTTGGAAACTAACAAACTGCAGTTTTGACCACTTAAAAAAAGGGGGGTCGCGAAAGAACATATTTGTGATTTTTACCTCCAAGGCGATCATGGCTTCCAAAAGTTTGACAACCACTGGCCTATTATATCCATTCAATATTTTAATTGTCAGATAAAATTGACATATTTTTTATTAAATTTGAACTTTACGACTTGTGTTTATTGGACTTAGCTGTTGATAGCCGCTACAAGATTTTTAAATTTATGTTTATTTATTTATTTATTATACTCTGCACAACAGGAACCACTCAGACACAATCGTATTTTTGTTTTTATTATTTAATAGTTTTAAGAGAATTACTGTATTCTTATCAGATAACGTCAAAAGAGTTGTCACCTAGCCCCCCCAAGATATAAGATAATGCAGAACAAAATTGCGTCCATGAATCGTTTATTTATTTATTTGTTACTCAGCACAACAGGAACTTAATTCCAATTACAATAGCTCATAGTGGAATCCAAACCATTTTCTGTTATATAAATTGAAGTCGGTGAGAATTGAAAGCACAAACTCATGGTTGGCAGAGGTTTGCTAAAAATGGCGTAGTAATTAACAACACTGTTAATGATCTTTTCGAGCCGTGGAACTTGTACAATAAGTAGTAGTTCTCCTACTTGGAACACGATTGATTTTTTCGTAAATATTTTATTGCGCAATTTACAAGTCAGTAAATTATACGTTTCAAGTCAAGTGTACCAAGTCTTGTTTTTATACGAAGTCATTCCGATCTCGAACAACTTGTTTTCCAATAAATAAAACAAAATACTAGCGCTGCCCGTTGCTTGCAATCAGTACCGGACCCAGCAAACACAACAAGAACTGGAAAAATACGAAATTACCCGCTGTTGAACACACAGTGGCTAGATAATACAACATATTATATTATTATTGTTTTTATTTTGATGTAATTGTTTTAGTATGATGAAACATTTGTGAATTGTTTCACTCACTCCTGGATCCGGCTCTGTTGGTACGTATACAGTAACCCGTTTGATTCCAGATGAAATACAACGTGTTGAAATAAGAACACAACAATGAATAAAAATCGGAACATATTTTAGCGCACGCAACAAATCTTCGAGGCAGAGAGAGAAAGAGAACCATAAATGTATAAATAATTCCGAGACGTCGCATCGCGGTAGGAGATAGATAGTGTTGTGATGTACTGACCTTGGCGTAGCGACGCTTGAACGTCACTCGCCGCTTGTGCATCTTGGGCGGCGACGACGCGTAGAAGTCCTCGTCCTGCAGGTCGTAGTCGTAGGGCTCCAACGACTCCAACTCCATGTCTGCAAACAAAAAACAATCAAATTAGATTCTAGCAAATTAATACATTCTCAGCGTTGCAGATCTACAATTGCGGATCTCAGTGAATTAATTAATTAATCACAATTTTCAGAAACGTTTAATAAAGGAAAATACTGAATAAATAAAACAAATAAACATATCATCAAGCCTTTTAGTCATTACTGGATGTGACACTCTGCCGTTGCAGATCTTGGTAAGTGATATATTTAAGCACGTGAAGTGCGGTTACTGGTCGTCAAATTACGGCCCCCAAATATTGTTAGTGGAGGGAGAGCCACAGGAGTAATTTTGTTTTGGTGACAGTTATTTGTCGGCTATGATCGAACTGAGGTTTTCAAATCCACAGACCGACTCGATACCACTGAGCCACTTACCCCATTGAATAAATTAATGAATTTATACACAACCGGGCTGAAATTAATGTGTTTTAGTCATGAAAAGCATGCGTAAACACTTGTTTTTAGTCCTAGGCCCATCATAAAATAATATTCTATGGATACATAAATAAAATGACAATTTTTATTTATTGTGAATACTTGATTTTATATAATGTTTTTTTTGACATATAAATGGACCTGTTTCAATATTTCGACTATAAAATTAAATGTATTTTTATTGTGTATAAAATATTGTATCACGGGTGAAATTAGCATTTCTGACCTTGAGCGCTTTGCGCCTCGTGCTAATAATCATGCCACGGGCCAAAAATGCCTGTTTTCACCCTTGTAACATTAATAACTATTTTCTATTAAATCTAAACATAGAAGATCTGAAATTAAACAAATAATTGTAGAAAGATAATTGATATACAAATATTAAATAAATTCTTATAATAAATATTTGCGTAGCCGTTCTGCAATTGCAGATCCCATTCAAAAGTAGAAGAATAATTTAGAAATGGATAATATACGATTCTCAATATACATAAGTTGTGGAGCAAATATACATAAATATTTATGAAGTATCATTATTTTCTTACAAGAAGTACTTACAGTATAATTATCTTTTAAGTTAACTCCAGAGGTAATCATCGTAAATAGCAATAGTTAAAATCTATTAGTTATACACATATATCACAAATTATAAACTAATGCATGTTTTCATTTGCGTTTTTGTAGTAATTATTATACACATTACAATTTCTCATGTGATAAATTATGCAAAGATGACGTACATTTGTTTACATTGCAGTTCTAAAACTACTTGAAAACCACGGAAATATACTCCATCAAATACTTTATTCCCGAGAGGCGTTTCACAGATTTTATATGGATAATTATTTTGTCGTCGGCAATATTTACACACATAAATATCACAATAATTTTAAGATAATATACTTATATTATGAACTAAATTAGAGCGGTGAAAGATATGTGTATATTTGGTCTATTTATGATTGTACGTACTCATGTAAACAAACTCATTAAACTTAATATTAAATTACAATGAAAACTGAAACTGAAAATTTTAAGGGGAAAATGCGTTTTTCAACTTTCTTTTACATATTTCATTTTTGATCTTAAAATAGTTGAATTTAAATGAAATAAAGATTTACTTAGGTACAGATCATTATTTTTATAAATATACTGTTTTTTTTTCTTTACTTTCCTTCCAACCGTTTTTGAGGAAATAAATCTAAATTTTGAAATTATTTGCTACTGCTATTTGCACATAAATTAAATGTTTTTAAATTTATTAAAATACTTTCAGACTTATCCAGAATAGTACATTGTGATATTAATGTATAAGTGAGTATTTAAAGCACGTGACACGAGTTTACGAGCACGACGCGAAGCGGAGTGGCGCTACTATTTAATCAGAAACAAACATTGATAATTCCTGACCATGTTTATTTATTTATTTATTTATTTATTTATTTAATTGTTATTCTGCACAACAGGAACTTAATCCCAATTACAGTACAGGAGCCCTACAGTTCATAGTAGTATCGGAAACAACTCAAACAAAACCGTATTTCCTTACATATACATTTAAATTAACAAGATTTGAAGGCACGATCTCTTGCTTGGTAATTAAGAAACGTAAGTTTTACCTCACTTTTATCTACTGAGCTACGATTGCCTGTGTTGCGATAAATAAGAGAAGAAAGCTAGTGAGAATGACATCGCGTAGGGGCTGCATGTCACAGGGGTACAGGGTGCACTGTCACCCGATATCCCCGGCAACAGGTGGCACACATGGCTAAACCGAAGCTGAACTTGGACAGCAACAGTTCCCATAGAATCAAGAGTGCAGTGAGCACAGTCTCCACCATCACGCTCATCCCTTGCACTGTGTATACTAACGGCTACGTCACAACAACATGCTGACTTCATTATACTTAGTATGGTTATAACGAAGAGTATGTTGTTTTATATAAAAACGTAAATTGAGACAATATGGCAGCAATATTCATACATATTTGATAACAAAAATGCCGTGCTGTATTCTACAAAATGAAACAATAGTGAATTGTTTTAATTTCAAATAAAATTAATTATATATTTTATCTACTAAAATTTCCAAAATAATTACTTTGATATGACATACCTAAATAGTACATTTTAATTGCAATCCAATATCTTGCACAACAAAATATTAATTTTCACTTCACTCTTATTTAATTATTCACAATAGAAATTCTAATTACCAATTAGCATAGACACTCAACTATGTCAGATCAATGTAATATAATAAAAGACTTGCACTAAAATCTCACGCAATTCTCTAGCAAAATATCAGCGAAACACTATCTCGTTATCAGTTATTCTGATACTGATAACAGACACTTAAACTGTGGTAGGTATCTCAAACGTCAAACTCGTGATGTGATATCACTTATAAAAATATATAAATACATCTAATATAATCTAACTATTGTAAACAATAAGTCCGCGGGGAATTTTTATTATTTCTAAAGATTATTATATTTATCATACTCATTTATTTGCTATTCCGCACAACAGGAATTTAATCCTGTTACAAGAAAAGGTTTTAGGCTAATGAAAATTAATCTAACTTGCATACAACGGAATCTGTTACAAAGAAAAGGAAGACATATAGGACTTGCGTCGAGTAGATAACTATTGATGTCACCCAAATAAGAATACACTAATTAAGCACTAAAGCTCACACTAATTAAGCCACATAACATTCAATATCGTTTCGTAACTAGTTGGTAACCTAATCGGTATTACTACAGCCTATAGCTGTTTGCTGCACAATTGGCGGCTTGACTAAGATACCACTACAGCCCAAAGTTGCTCGTTGCATCGTTGGTTGCCACACACAGCCCACTACAGCTCCAAGCTGCTTGCTGCAATCCAACCACGAATATTCCTCGAAACTTTAGCAATCACTAACTATCGCACCACTAACTTACGTATCAATCGATGAACTAAAATTAGCATCAAGAATACTTAGTTTCATTATAACAAAAGGGGATGATAAGCAAAGAAGAGGTTAACTAACAAAATTAATGACAAGCACAGGGATAACACTGCCCTCGTTTCTAATCATTTTAGGTAATTCGTTTATTGATCTTACATTGAGTGTTTAACTACAATTGTATGGAATTCACTTTGAAAAACTAGTGTAGAGCGACACTCTCTTCCTTTCTTATCTTTTAATTCGTGTTCAATTCTTACATAGAGTGTTTAACTGCAATTGTGTGAGATTTGAACGCTGGAATTCTTGCTTGGTATATGTTCGTTTATGAAGAGATCGCGCTAACCATTTAACCACAACAGCCATGTCAATGCAAATAGAACCACCTATATCTATTTCACAGACTATTAGCCATATTTCATGAGTCAATATCTGCACTCACAAAGATTTTACAACAGTAATAAAACGCAGACAGAGTGCCTTATGCCGTTATGGCGTCGGTGACAAGTGACAGGCAACCGAGACTGTCTCTTGTTTAGTCCACCCCAGCAGGAGGCCGCAATGCATGCCGGGACATCGTGCTAGAGTTCTCATTGCAATGCCGACAACGCGCGCAAAGAATTCAAGCTGCTGAAGATCGCAGAAGCTGATGATGACAAGACAAAAGACGGGGTTAAACAATTTAGTTATTTGGATGCAGGAGGTACAGCGCTATTCAATTTATTTTTACACGGCACTTTTGATTATTTGCATTTTGCATCATTGCTAAATATAAATACAAATTTGTTTGTTTACCTACTTATAAATGCAATCAAAATGATTGAAATTATACTAAGCAAATAATGAATGGCATATTTCATTCATTCATAATTCTAATCAATTTTTAATTAAATTTTATGGTCACTATAAATGACCATTCATGGTTAGTTATTGCAAAACGAATTGCAGCAACAATATCAATGAAATACTTTCAATTTTAAGACAAAAACTCAAGGTAACAGGCATTCAAAAAACTGATTACGTTACTAAACTGTATTGCAAGAAAAAGAATAAAGAAATTAGTAACAGCAATAACTTATAAATAAATTTATTACTCGCCTGCATAGCAAATAGAACTAACAGCACTTGAGGTATGATGCTTCTAAAAATATGATCTAAAAAGGTGTACTAACTTGACAGCTGGTTACTGTACTTTACACGCATAGCGTTTACCAATTTTAAAATATAAAATTCTAGCAGATTAAAGGATTTCAAGCTATAAAAGTATATTATTAAAAAAATAGACAGTTTCATAACAAAATTGATCTTTGGCTTCACCAAAATTATAAATAAATGTATCATCACGCCTTTTATCCATTACTGGATGTGAATAAAATTATATGTAACTAAAAATTCTATGTCTCAACACTTTTTAATTTATTTATTAACAGAATAAAATTAGGTAGGTGGCCCAGTGGTATCGAGTCAGACTGCGGATTTGAGAACCTGGGTTCGATTCCCACAGTTGACAAACAATTTTCACCACATTAAAACTACCCCTGTAACTCCTCTTCCACTAACATCCTTGGAAACTGTGATTTGACGACTGGTAATAGCACTTCACACGAAAAATATATCACTTACCGAGATCTGCTACAGCATAGTGCCACACCCAGTAATGGGTAGAAGGCGCGATGATGTATTTATTTTTATTTATTAAAATTGCCAAAAACAGCTATTTTTTGATTACTTGGAAGGCAATTATTTATGATACTCTGTACAACAGGAATTGAATACCAATTACAGTATACCGGTGATTGAAAAACTGGCCCTATGCAATTTTTGTTACAGAATAGCCATTGAGTAAATTTTTACTTAGTGTTAAATGAAAAATATAAATAATTTGGACAAATTGTGGGTGTAACTGATCTATTTACTATCTTTAGAAAGCTTGAACAAGGCGGTACAACACAGATGAACTGCCCCCGTTTCCAGGATCTTCTCCACCTGAATGCCCCGCGTATACAAGTACCAAAGTACCAAACAATGCCCTCACATGTGTTGTGTGTTTGGTTGAGAGCCACTGACACAAGATTTTGATTTGCTTGCCAGCTGCGTGCGTAACAAGATACACGCGGCGTAGACACTGTTGCCATATGTCCACGGGTGCGACGTTGCAAGATCTGCTAGCCTGTTGCGCTTCGAGTTCAACCCCCGATTAGCACATGTGCACCCTGTGCCTTACCCTTCACCAGCGGCGGAGAGAAAAATAATTATCACAAAGGGGCAATTTCTATTTATTTATTTGTTACTTAATATTCATTCTTAATTTAAACCATTTAGTGCAATAATTTTTTTTTGGGTATCAGTTAAAAAAAGAAAACAAAAGTTGTGTTCAGTGGACTACAATGATCTGTGAAGAACTTAATAGCCTATTAAGAAACATAATCAGGTAATAATTAGTTTTAGTGAATGCTTATTAATTATTTATGGGGTAGGTGACGCAGTGGTATCGAGTCGGACTGAGGGTTTAAAACCCCGGGTTCGATCCCCACAGCAGACAAACAATTTTCACCACATTAAAAGAACTACCCCTAAAAAAAATTAAAACTGCATCTAATAAATACCTCCGGGATGCTCAATTGTAATTAAAATCTGCATCTAACAGATGCTCAATTATTTTTTGTGCAAGAGCAAGAAGCAACAGAAAAATGGCTTTTATAAAAAAAAACGGAATAAGACTTGTGAAATTGAGGGTGAAAGATTGCGTAGCCGATTAGGAATCCTAGGAATAAATGCATGCACATGATTGAAGGTTTGCTGCTTGAATAAAATCATTGAAATAAAGGAAATTATGAATGTGGATGATGTATCAGGATAGGAGTTATTTATAAGAAGAATCTTTGTGCTTCTTTGCTAATAACACCCCTATGGCTTCGACGACTGGTAATCGCACTTCACATGCAAAAATATATCACTTATCGAGATCTGATGCGACAGAGTGCCACTTTCAGTCATGGATAAAAGGCATGATAATATATTTTTTTTTTATTTTTTGTGACCCTTTGTAAAAAATGCTGTCGTCGGCGCCGCTGATTTTAGGTGCAGTGCAGGTGCCGAGGTGGCAATCGTACCTAGTACAGGCGGCCCACTGTGACTGTTTCACACAAGTGCAAGAGAAAAAGAAAAACCTACCCTAAATGCCGCTAAAAATACGCACACACATATGATGGAAGAACAGTGCGGGATTCGACATATTATATTTTCTGATATCATACATACATACATAACATCACTCTATTTTCCATCAAATGGAGTAGCACGAACCCCAGACTGTTTCATCAAAAAAATCAGTCTTCTTCAAACATTCTCATCCTAACACATCACCCTCACCTCAACCACATTCATAGATCCCTCCATATAAGCTCGTTTACTTATCATATTCGGATATCAGACATTTCTAAATTGTTTTATGCACAACCGGGCCGAAAAGCATGTGTTTTAACCCTAAAAAGCGAGCTTAAGCAACCTGTTTTTGGCCTATGGATACATAAATGAAAATTTTTGTTTATTATGAATACTTGATTCTGAAAAATGTCATTTTAACATATAACCTATGTACATATTTTAATCTTTTGAACATATAATTAAATGTTATTTAGTTGTGCGTAAAATGTTGTATGTACCACGGGTGAAATTAGCGTTTCTGACCCTCAGCATGTTATTAGCCCCGGTGCTCTGCGCCCCTGCTAAAAATTATGCCACGGGTACATAAAAAAACTATTTTGTGTTAAATGTAAGCGTGGAATATATGCAATTGCAGATCTTAATTAAACAAATACTGGTAGAAAGCGCCGAGGGCTACTAATCATGCCCCGGGTTAGAAACGCCTGTTTTCACCCTTGGTACATAAATAACTATTAGAGATAAATACTTCAAATAAAACTTAAAGTCAACTAAATTATTTGTTAGTTTAAATTGAAAATAATTTAAGAACTTAAAACGTTGAATTATTGTAATCAACTAAACATGAATCGGTTTATATTTTTTATTCTTGTCAATCCAATTATTTATAAAACAAGGCTACTTCATATGAATGAAGTGAAATTTAAATATTTCTGTATTCCGAGCGCATTAATATTAAAATGCATTATTGAAAAACTAGTATAGCCTTGACTTCAAAAGTAATACAAATTTTATTTCTTTTTGAGCCAGATCTCAACTGCAGTTTAATAGGCCTGATTATCTACTCATCAAATCAGGTTATAAACTAAACATATTATGGAATGTGTACAGAATTCATTAGCTAACATGTCTTATGCATATAATTAATTTTATAGTTAGTAGAGGGGGTTTTATTTATTTAAAAGTGCGGGCATCACGAAATACAGCCACAGACTTATTCCGCTGTCATTTCAGAAACAAATAATCATTGTCAGTTTGATTTGATCATCTGCGATCGTTTGAAATGTACACCATCGCCAAGTATTCCAAAGCTACAAGATATATTTAGCATGTAACAACATAATATTAATCATAAGCGTCTTAATGTTACCCAAATAAATTATAAATCAAAATCTTGTAAAGCTAATAAATCTTGTATACTTATCTACGAATTATAGCTCACACAAACAATATTAAAATATTTCAGCCGTAAGTGTATTTTAGAGTTAAGTAAACACAACGTAAAAATTAACGATAAGATGTTTAATTGACCCGTATCAAAACAATATTAGCGTATAAAACTAATGAATGAATTCACAATGATTTCGAAACATCAAAGTGACAGGTGCAAAGGAATATTTTTTTATTTTCTAGCCATCGTAAAACAATATTTTCTGCTGAATGCGTGTTACTCAAAGATACAAGAAATCTAAATATAATCGTAAGTAAACTCATATTTCTCTTGAGATGTGTAGCTATGTCAACAATTTCGTTCAAAAATCAGTTTAATAGTAACACAGTGGAATTAAAATAAAAACTTACCGTGCAGTCGTAGGTGGCTTTGTTTAACGACACTTTATACGGATTTTAATGTTTTTAGACACGTTTTTCACTTAAAAAAACTTTAAAAACTTGGAGAAAACTTGCACACAGCACACACTACACAAAGATAACCCACACACAGAAAGCTCAGTCTACAAAACATACAAAATGGACAAGTATGAATGAACTCGTTTGCTGGTGGGGAATAGAATACTGTGATTGGACAACTCTTGAAATTTAAAGTGTTTACTAATAAACTATCTTAAAATTATTTACCGCCTTTCCATATTTTCCTATTTTAAATACTATCAATTATTTACAATTACAAATGTATTTAAAATTCTAGCACAATAAAATTTAAGAAATATTTTATGGATTTGATGTATTTTATAATAAATAAATATTTAATAATTATATTATGTATATAAGTAAATAAAACTGCTTTAAAAGCTAGGCCAATCTCATTATTCCAATTTCAAATTTGAATAAATTCAAATTATTTCAAATCTAGTTGGCGTTGGCTTGGCGCTGTAAGGTTATAGGTTATGTTAATCTTGTTTTGAATTTTCTATAAGTCAAACTTGGAGGGAACGCTACGGTTATCATTTTATGAAATTTATTGTTATTGTATAATAAATAATAGTTTACAACTAAAATACAATGGATACCACAGAGGATTTAGCTGAAAATCGTAGAAAACAGGTAATATAACCTATAAATGTCAAATGTCAAATTTAATCGTATTTGTTCCACAGATGGGCTTCATCAAAATTAGTAATAAATCCTACCCTATTTACGAGGGTTTAAACATTATCGGACGAGATTTAAAGGCTACAGTTCGTCTGACAAATTTGGTAATAATATAAAAATCATTGTTTCTCTTGAACTTCCAATCATAATCAGCCTTTATATTTCAGAAATTCAGTAAACAACACGCTGTTTTAAGTGTTGTGGATGAAACCACGCATCTAATAAGTGATTTTGGATCGTCAAACGGTACAGAAGTAAAACGCAATAAGCTCACACCTTTTAAATTCTACAAAATACAAGATCGGGAACCAATTATATTCGGTGACGTTGTTGGAGTGTATCATATGGTAAAAAACATCCATTATATCAACTAAACAGTGTTAATTTAAATATTTTACAGTCTGTAGACTCGACACATCAAGAAGCAGAAGCAGATACAACTCAATCTCAAATGGTTGATCACATTTCTTCAACACAACTTGTGACACAAAATATTCATGATTTACCTACACAACTATTTGATAAAAACACGACACAAAATATTCACGAAGCTGTTACTCAAGAAATAAATAAAACAGACACTAATATCCATGATTTAGATACACAGATTCTAGAAATCAGTAAGCCAACTGTGGATGATGATTTAGCTCTTTCTCGAACTGAAACTTACGATGACGTTTTTGCAAACGACTCATTCCGAATCTCTTTACAACCTAATATATCTAAATATGACATTGTAGTTGATGAAACTTTACCTACTGACTCTAAACTAGACAATTCTGTAATAAATAAAAGTAATAACATTTCTATTGACGATGACGATATTATTTTAAGCACTCAGGATAACGAGATGATTGACAAACAATCCTTAGAGTTGCTTAAAAAAACCAAAAAACTTGAACCTGCATCAGAGGTGAAATCTGAAGTAAATAAAGATGATTCAGACTCCGAAACAGACATTGAAGATGAGGAAGAGCTTAGGAAAAAGATTCAACAGATTGATAAAAATGAATCTCTGACAAAAATTCAAAATAAATTGGATGATTCCGATTCAGAAACAGACGCTGAAGAGGATTTATTATCTAAAAAAATTAACCAGGAACCAGACAACAGCGACTCAGACACTGACATTGAAGATAACATTTTGTCAAAATTACCTGTATCCAAAACTCTTGAATCATCTTCAACAATAGATATGAAGAAATCTAAGTCAACTACAGTAGTCTTCAGCGATGAAGAAGAGGAATTAGATTTATTAGCACCGACGCAAAAATTACAAAATGTTGAATTTCTTGCTCCTGCTCAACCAACAAAACTAGTTTGTGATGATGCTGATGATGATTTACCAGCAACTCTGTTATTGCAAACTAAAAATAATGATGAAATACAGGAAGTTGATGATGATGACTTATTATTAGTTCCAACACAATTATTAGAAAGTAAGAAACCAGAAAATATTCAAAACCCAATTCACGAAGATGATATTGACCTGTTGGCACCAACACAATTACTAGAAAGCAAAAGAAACGAAACCAAGAAACAACATGTTCAAGGTAAAGATGATGATGATAACGATTTGGCCCCGACACAATTATTATCAGGTAAAAAAACAGAAAACATTCAAAACCAAATTCAAGAAGATAATATTGACTTCTTAGCACCAACACAGTTACTAGAAAGCAAGAACAAAGAAAACAATAAAGAACAAGTTCATGATGAACATGATGATGATGATGATGATGATGATGATGATTTGGCCCCGACACAATTATTATCAGGTAAAAAGACAGAAAATATTCAAAACCAAATTCAAGAAGATAATACTGTCTTCTTAGCACCAACACAGTTACTAGAAAGCAAGAACAATGAAAACAATAAAGAACAAGTTCATGATGAACATGATGATGATTATTTAGCTCCAACACAAATATTAGAAAGCAAAAAAACTGAAAATAATAAAGAACAAGTTCAAGATGATGACGTTGATGATTTACCACCAACTCAATTACTACAAAGTAATAAACCAGATGAATCAATTTTCACAGCACCAACTCAAATTCTAGAAAAAAGTACAACTCACATATTTTCCTCTCCGAAAAAATCGTCAATTTTGAGTACAAAATCTCCGAAAGACAAACAAAAAAGAAGTGTTAACTTCTCCGAAGATGTAATTTATGATATGCCTACTCAAAAATTAACTCCAACTCTGGAAAACAAAGAAAAATTAAATAAAACTAATGATGATATTCATTCGGCAGAAACTCAACCATTGGAAAAGAATAAAGACGAACAGAATGATTCTGGCTGCAGTTCTATCAGCGGAATAAATAGTCTAAATAATACCAGAGAATCAGTAGAAAACTTATCTGCAATTAAGTTGGTTTTAAGCGAAACTGAAGACGAAAGTATTTGCGAATCTTCTAAAACCGTTCCTTCGAAGACAATTTCTGAGTCAGAAACACAGCTAGAAGTAGAATTTGCGCTTGAAACACAGAAATTATATATAGAAGAAAAAACTTCTAGACCTGATAATCCAGTAGGTAACATGTTCGCAGAAGAACAAACTCAAATGACAGAAGAAATTATAGAAACTACAGATTCTAAAAAAGAAACAAATGCAGGTATTGAAACATCGCGCCGGTTGCAAGTTCAACTAGAAGATATAAAAGCATCAACAAGCAAACCTACTTCTGCAAGCGATGAAAATGATTTCAAACAAGAGCCATTAAAACGAGGACGAAAAAAGAAAATAGTAGATACAGTAGCTCAAAATGCTCCAAAACTAAACATCACAAGAGTTAAAACATCTGAAGATACTAAAAATAATAACACCAAAATACAAAAGACAGACTCAAATGATTCGTTAACTAAAAGTTCTGAAACTGATGATGAAACAAAACCGCATAATACGCGAGGCAAACGCATAAGTTATCAGAAATTAAATTCGGGTAAAACTATTAAATCCGAACCTAAAAAACCCTTAACTCGTGGTAAACAGCCGAAAAGTTCTCCAAGCGTAAAAGAACTTGAAATAATTACACCAAAAAAATCATCTAGAATTTCAGAAAAACCTCAGACTCGAGAAAAACTAAAAACTACTAAAAAAGAAACTAAAGAGATCGATCAAAATGAAAATTCTTCCGACATGGACGACTTTATAAACAGAGTAACACGATCTTCTAAAAGAACTCACAGTGTTGCAACTCCCCGAAAAAGTAAACCAAAAGAGGAAAAAAATGTTGTAGAAGATTCCGATGATGATATCTCGCCAACAAAGAAAAAAGTTGTAAAATTGCAATACACCGATGATTCTGAGTTTACCCCGACTACTACTTCGTTAAATAGTTCAGTTATTCGGGCTGCTAAACAGCCGAAAAGATCTATGAAGATCGAAGATTATTCTTCAGATGAAAACGAAAATAAAAATATTTGTTTAAATACTCCCAATAATAAACGAAGAAAATTTGAACCATTAAATGTTACAGTTAGTAGCACTCAAAATGTAATAAATATTAATTATAAAAAATTGTTAGTTAGAAATATTTTCTGTTTTAGACTTCCGGTGAAATAGTTAAACATAAAGTTGTATTTACCATGCTGAACGACACAAAATTAGAGGGCGCGGTTAAAAAATTAGGTAATAATTTCTTTATTTATGTTTCAATTTCACCACCAAACATCTTAGAAAAATACTTAAAATGTTGTATTTTATAGGCGGCAGTGTAACAGATTCGGTACAGGAATGTACAGTCCTCGTTACAAATAAAATCACAAGATCTTTGAAATTTTTAGTAGCTGTAGCTCTTGGTAAACCGATTGTAGAAACTACATGGATTACTGAGAGTATCCAGAAAAATTCATTTCAAGGTAAGAAATTAATCATTATTTTACAGTTTTTTAATTAATATAATTTTTAGATCCATGGAATTATTTATTGGAAGACAAAGAATCGGAAAATAAGTTCAAATTCACGTTGAAGGAATCGTTACATAAATCTGTTCAAAAGAAATTATTTATGGATGTTGTTGTACTCTTAGCAACCAAGAAAAATGCCAGTGTTTTAAAAGGTAACCTACAACGCCTAAAAATATATAGGTGTGTATAGAAACGCGAAACAAAAAACAAATCGTATATATCTCAACTAAATGTCTTAATTTTTGTTTAATTTTATATCACTGCATTTAATTCACCATATAATTATGAACTAATGCTCATTTATATTTTAAATAAAATTAAGTAAACTTTAAATGATTTAAATAAAAGATTTTATCGGTAATTAACGGTTCCAGGTTTAAATCACGACGTCGCATCGGCCGAATTTTTCTCCAAAATAATATTTATTAATAATAGAATACTAATAAAATGTTTTTACTTTTAGAAATAATCGAAACATCGGGAGGAAAATGTATTTCACGCGTACCGGCGAAAAATGGTAAAGCTATTGTTGTTAGCTACGAAGAAGATAAAGCAAAATATTCAAAATATTTAAAACAAAAATCTTTAACTGTAGTTTCAGCGGAAGCCATATTTTCAGGAATTTTACAACAAGAGCTTCAGTGGAAGCAACATTTATTGTCTTAATAAAATACATCTTTTGAATGTTACAAATATTTGTACATAATTTTTGCCCTATTTTTATATACTTTACTGTTGTTAAAACAAATTTATTATTCACAATGTAGTAAGATTGTAATTTTATTATTATGAATAAAATAAATCAAACTAGTTTCTGTGATTTCATTTGTACGAGTATAAACCAAACTGAAATTTTTGGTTGTGTGTAAGAAAATCTCTAAAATATAGTTTAAAAGCCATAAAGACAAGTTACAATTCAAATAATATCAAGTACTTTGTGTTTATTTATTTGTATTAATATGTTCCACTAAGTACCGACTACGAAAACTCAATTATTAATATTTTGCTTTTTCCTGGCGCTGTAGTCGAAAATAAATTCATATTTTGCAGAAAATTCAAATCGAAAACAAGTGATGTTTCTATGGAAACAGAACAAGCAGTGTTCGATACAAACATGCCGCCGACAGAAGTAAGTTACATTTTCTTATTAATTTATCCTTTTTACTTATTATCTTTTGTAGGAATTTACAACCGATATAAATTCAAACACAATAATATTCAACACCTCCAAAAATGAGATTTTTAAGATCACCGATAATTATAAAGTCTTTCATCGGAAACTGAAAGTGTACTGGAAGGTTATAACGTATGTTTTTGATCATTAACAGTAATTATCAGCATTAAACATAATTTATTTCTAGAATTAAAGAAGAAATAACGTTTGCATTAATTAAAGGATGTGCTGCAGTGGTGTTCCCGGGTTCGCGCACCCCTTTTACTCTCGCCGAACTCGAAGCTTTGCAAAATTATCTCGACGATGGGGGAAGCATATTTGTTTTATTGGCAGAGGGAACTTTAGTTTCGCAGTGTAATATAAATATATTTTTGGAACGGTACGGAATTGTCCCTAATTCAGGTAAGGTTTATAATAAATTGAACTCATTTCTATAACTTTCTTGTTCTATTAGAATAATTGCTTAGTAACGACAATTGTACACCTATCTATAAGAATTTGTAACAAAAATTGGTATTCTCTAAACAAACTTTTTATCGGTCTTCTAAAATTGCAGGACAACAACAAAAAAATGTTAGCCTTACAAGACATATCCGAGCTCTTGTTATAATTGTAACAAGAATATTGTACAATAACAATTATTGTTAATAATTTATAGATAGAAAATAACATTTAAAAAAATTACAATTCTTGTATCATAGCAACTTATGTTTAAAAACTGAGTTGCAGAATAGGTATCATTGTGTTAATCAATAGTTATTTTTTTTTAATAGATTGTGTTGTACGGACGCATTACTACAAATATTTTCACCCAAAAGAATGCTTTATCAGTGATAGCGAGATAAATAAAATATTTTCAAATGATAATAAGAAAGAAATACAATTTGTGTATCCGTATGGATCAACTTTAAATGTAAGCCGGCCTTCTGTAGTGGCATTTACAAGTGGCATTACAACGTTTCCTTTAGACAGACCATTAGCTGCTCTATATTACCACCAAACCTCAGGTAATTTTAAAATTTAACTATGGATCTTTAGAATAAATAATTGTATTTGTAGGTGGAAAAATTGCAGTAGCAGGTTCTGGACACATGTTTGCTGATAAGTACATCGACAAAGAAGGCAATGACAAACTAAGAGAAATGTTTATTAATTTCTTAACTTCAACTGAGAAAATTAAGCTGAACCCTTCTGAACATGACGATATTGATGTATTGCTATTATTTATATTTGAGTTTGCATAAAATGTAAAGTTTTTGCAATTCTAGGCATGGGAGTATCATATGGTGCCCGATGTAGCAATTCTTGCAGAACGACCAAAAGCTAGTCTTACCGATTCTGTTGGAAATTCTGTTCCAATTGATTATACTAAACTGTTTGACCCTAAATTATTCTCAATTAACACAGAAACTGGTAAATATATCACTTTACACTTGCACAAACACTTGTTACAACTTGTTTGACAGTTCTAATAACGATACTGTTTTGTTTTCACAGCCTACTTTGTTATTTATATAGCCCGCTTTAATTTAAATTTGCCACTCATATGTTTCCAATAAAATATGAAAGAAAGCAGCTATATGAAAAAACAAAAACTAATTGATAGAAAATCACATTAAATTTTATATTTATCCCAGAAACGGGTAAATAACTCACGTAATACTTAGCAACAACTTTTTGTCTTTTCTGACAGTTCTAATATCGCTACTGTTTTGTTTCCATAGTTTGCTTTTTTATTAGTTATTTGCATGGCCCGCTTGAATTTAAATTTATCAATCATACATTTTCAATAAAATAAAGTGAATAAATAAACTAATTGGTAGAATATCAGTAATTAAAAATCCCAAGTGGATTTTTATTCATTATAATTTATATTCCAGTGCCGCAAGTATTAAAATTATATGATAAATTGGACGTCAAACATGCACCATTGAAGCTTATTAGTCCGCAGTTCGAAGCTCCATTACCAGCGCTCCAGGCAGCTGTGGGTATTTTTAAATACGTTATTACTATATTTAATTTTAACATTAAAATACATAACATCTCCCTCTGTTCCATTAAAACACTCAAATGAACTTTATTCATTAGATTCATTGAGTCGGACTGTGGATTTGAGAATCTGGGTTCGATTCCCATAGCCGACAAACAATTTTCATCACATTATAATTATTAATGGCTCAGTGGTATCAAGTCGGCCTGTGGATCCTAAGAACCCTGGTTCGAACCCCACAACCGACAAAACATTTTCACCAATTTAAAATTACCCCTGTTACTCCTACACCACTAACATCTTTGGGGGCCATAATTTAACGGCTGGTAACCGCATAAATACATCTGCTTCGGCAGAGTGCCACACCCAGTAATGGGTAGAAGGCGTGATGATATATTTATTTTTATAATTACCTCTCTGGCTTCCCCACCACTAACATCTTTGGAAGCCGTGATTTGACGGCTGGTAACCGCACTTCATACTCATAAATATATCACTTACCGAGATCTGTTTCGATAGAGTGCCACACCCAGTAATGGGTAGAAGGCGTGATGATATATTTATTTATTTCTGGTCAATGTAACAAATTAAAAATCTAGTATTTTTGCTGTAGGTATTCCCTCCGTCTTTCCGTGATTTGCCGCCACCGCCTTTAGAACTGTTCGACCTCGACGATGCTTTTAGTTCAGAGTTTAGCCGTCTGGCGCAGTTCACCAACAAATATCTGATGACCGGACCCGGAACCCTTGAAACCGATACCGAACTTGACTTTTATATTCAAGAATGCGCGAAAATTATTAACTTAGAAGGCGATTTCGCGAAAGCTAAAGAGATCTTGTATACGGTTGGTGTTAAGTGTGCTCAATTCAAAAATATTGATACTATTAAATAATTTATTATTTGTTATCACTGTAATAATATTGATAAGAATAATTTGTTGTATGTATAGAGTTATTGAAATAAATATGATATTTTGACAGTAAAATTGTTTTCATATAAGTTCGTCTCATCTTTCGTTCACGCAACAAACCATCAACGCAAGGTAAGTTACTCAAAAAAAAAAGTAGCGACGCTACAGTTACTAGTTACGTTGTATAAAAATAGCGAAGTTATAGCTAAAAACGGAACATCAGAATTATGCTGAAATATCTCGACAAATTGAAGTTTTTGAAATTATGAAAATTGTTTGTTGCCTGTGGGAATCGAACCAGAGTTCTCAGGATCCACAGGCCGACATCATACAACTGGGCTAGCCACCCCATAGGAACTTAATCCCAATTATAGTATATGGGACCCCCAGTTTATAGTGGAATACTGCAGATAATTGTATTTTTTTAATATAAGTAGAAGTCAGTAAGATTTGAATTCTCGTCGCTTTTATCCACTGAGCTACGATTGCCTATTTGATGATACATCCTGTATATTTTCACATTTAGCGAAGCTACAGCTATAGCTGAAGTAATTGTAGCTAAACTATTAAAGTTATTGCCCAGTTCTATTTTCAATTATATCCATCTACTCGTATTTATCCCTTCCTCAATTTCACCAACAATTCAAAATTTCCATAATAATATTTCCTAATTTCATTAGCATACTTCCAAATTAAAAGTTATGCACCAATCCTTGAAAAATATAAAAAGCAATTTAGAACAAGCCGTTATATTGCGAGGGTCCTGCATCAAGAAGGGTTGAAGAACTGACCACTGGTCATTTTTAACGTTACAGCTTCCCGTCCGGTCCAAGCAACCTCTGCCCTTTGTGCAACCCTTTCTCCAGAGATGCCAGCATCCGAAAACCTGTCCGAATCAAATCCAACTCTCTGTATGCTCAGAGAACAGAAGGGTGCGATTCCAGTGGCTGTACCAACTTAATCTGTTTGATAAAATTTGTGAACGTTTGTGTAACCGACGTTCCCACATTTTCTTAGAGTCCGTTTAGACATTTTTGGAAGATGAACACAGAAACTTGTTTAAGAATTAAAATTGTACTATAATGATGTATTCTATAGAAATGGAAGAGCACGAATCTTTGAAACATTCACTGAATATTTATTCTTCACCAAATATTCCTATCCATATGTATAATAATCACCCACAATTTTACCAAGATATACTTGTTTTACTAAAATCTATGTTCTAGCAAATTATTTCTAATATTTTTAGGATAATAATTCTATATTTTGGGGTTGTCAAAAAATAGTAGTTTATATAATAAGGGAATAAAATTCGTCATTATTTGTCGAGAGCGAAAATTGGCTGAAGGCAAATAATGACACTTTACTCACGTTTTAATGTGGTAAAAATTGTTTGTCGGCTGTGGGTATCGAACCGAGGTTCTCAAAATCATCTATTCCTACAGTTTTCCTGTTTTGAAATTCTCTTGAAAACGCTAACTGTTTTCATAAGTAATCTTTCCATACATGAAATAAATGTCGTTTACAATAATAATGCAAGATTTGATGTAAATAAATAATTAATTAGTACTTTTGTTTAGAGCAATATTTAATAACAATAATTATCCCTAATTGGTGATTATATTTTTACTAATATGGTTTATTAATTTGTAATAATTAACTAATTTTTTTAGTTGTCTTTCAATTATTGACAGTCTTACCATATTAATAAACAGATTAAATAAATTAGTAATCTAAATTAATCTCATTATATTAATAAATTTGTGGAAAACGCAACAATGTCAGCGTGCCTGTAAAGCAACCCCGAATTTCTACATACATAACAGGCGAACTAGTCAGTCAATCGTAGCCCATTGAACACAATTTTGGTCTACCAAGTTCAAGCTTTCAAACTTATACCCCCAAAATATGATGGTGTCTGAATGGTTCAATTTTCACTATAAGTTACTGTAATTGGTCTAAAGTTCCTGTTGTGCAGAGTAACAAATAAATAAACAGCACGAATAATAAAAATATAGTTGATTTGTTCTGTTCTCGCGATGAAAACGAACTGTTACCGTTAGAGCGGCCGGCATTCGCGTTCTCATGTCAATTAATCGAGCGAGGCCGGCGGCGGAACCACAGAACGGGTTACCAGCCACTAGGCGGGCGGCGGCGGCAACTGGATTTCGATCCGGCTACACTGCTACCTTCATCCCATACTGGATTCAACGTTGCATACTGGATGCTGGATGCTGGATACTGTTAAATGCTGATCCCCATGCAGTTATAGGAAATTTATGGTGCGATATTATCGCTAGTTTGATGCTTATTATTGTAGGTAAATTGTGTCATCCTAAACAGCTTTTAATTTTAAACCAAATTACTCATATTTAGTTGAAGTCCTCTTTCCAAGAATTTTAATTTCATGCTAATGGAATATCGCAATAAGAATGCGAACCTACTGGCGAAATTTGAAACTAAATCAAAGATACACTTTCATGAGATGTATACATAGGACGGTACTATTTAGTAATGGAAAAAATATAGAAGTATGTGTAGCTACGAGTACAAAGCAATATACTTCGCTGACTATACAAATTTCACTATAAATAAATAAATATATCATCACGTCTTTTACCCATTACTGGGTGTGACATTCTGTTGAAGCAGATCTCGGTAAGTGATATATTTATGTGCGTGAAGTGCGGTTACCAACCGTCAAATCACGGCCCTCAAAGATGTTAGTGGTGAGAGAGCCATAGGGGTAATTTTAAAACATACATATATAAAATCACGCTATATCCCATCAAATAGGGTAGCACGAACCCTAAAATCATGCATAAAACATTCACTCATTAAATTCATCAAATAATCAGTCCTCATCAAATATTCTCATCTTAACACACCACCCTCACTTCAACCACATTCATAGATCCCTTCACATCAGCTCATTTACGTATCACACTAGAAATCATTTATCACTAACAAACCTTTAATTACTGGGTGTGGCACTCTGTCGAAGCAGATCTCGGTAAGTGATATATTTATGGACGTGAAGTGCGGTTACCAGTCGTTAAATCACGGCCCTCAAAGATGTTAGTAGTGGGTGAGCCACAGGGGTAATTTTAATGTGGTGAAAATGTTTGTCGGCTGTGGGAATCGAACCAGGGTTC
Source organism: Pterostichus madidus (assembly GCA_911728475.2). Lineage (NCBI taxonomy): Eukaryota > Metazoa > Arthropoda > Insecta > Coleoptera > Carabidae > Pterostichus > Pterostichus madidus. Next base: position 41,684,792 of record OU452305.1, read on the forward strand.
TCAGGATCCACAGGCTGACTCGATACCATTGAACTACCTACCATTTTAAATTACAGTAATTGGGAAATAATAAAATGAAGTGTGATCTGCAAAAGCAGATCTGTTTCCACCTCCAGTAATATCGAAGGAGTGTTATAAACATTTTGGTGTTCGCCGTACTTGGTCGGCTTCTACTAGGCGCTACAGATAATTAGCGCTGTGCTGCCGATCCCACAGCGGGCCGTATCCGCTGCGCCACGCCGCCGCCACCACCGCCTCCACCGCCGCCTTTGTTCTCGCCCGCTCGCGCACAACTTCCATATCAGTTCCGACCATTCCACTGCCGCTGCTGCCGCCGCCGCCAAGCGCTTATTGTTACGCTCGCGAGCGCTACGTGAACGCCAACTTGCAGCGCCTACACTCTGACAGCTGCTCTATCTCGAGATGCCCCCTTTATTGAACGTTATTTTTTTAATATCGTCTGTCTTTTTCCACCGCGTGAAGAAACGGAGATGGAATGAGACTAGTTAAGTACAAGGTTTTTATTTCGCTAATTTATTATGAAGGATTAGGATTGCTGCTTCCAACAATACTTTTACTCTTTGTTCTTTTAACGTTGTCTTCGTATTTGATACGTGTAATTACCGCAAATGGAATCGTTCAATTATTCATCAATTATGATTGATACACGACATGTACAAGTCCCGATGTCTAATGTTTTCAAATTATTTTAATGAAATATTCTTCACACATAAGTACTAGAAAGTAAAAATAAATATATCATCACGCCTTCTACCCATTACTGGATGTGGCACTTTTTCGTAGCAGATCTCGGTAAGTGATATTTTTCCCTATAAGTGCGGTTAGAGGAAGAGGAGCCACAGGGGTAGTTTCAATATGGTGGAACTTGTTTATCGGCTGTGGAAATCGAACCTGGGTTCTTAAATCCACAGGCCGACTCGATACCACTGAATCACCTACCTCATATAAAATTCAGATATTTGTATCTTTAAATTAATTTGGAAACGTTTGAAAGAAGAAAATAATAATGGTGGAGGCGCCACAATGTAAAAAAATCAATTGTCGGACAATACTTTGCCAAGAAGCTGTTTACATCTAAATAAATAAATAAATATATCATCACGCCTTTTATCCATTACTGGGTGTGGCACTCTGCCGAAGCAGATATCGGTAAATGATATATTTATGAGCGTAAAATGCGGTTACCAGCCGTTAAATCACGGCCCCCAAAGTTGTTAGTGGTAAGGAAGCCACAGGGATAATTTGAAAAATAAAAATAAATAAATATATCATCACGCCTTTTACCCATTACTGAGTGTGGCACTCTGTCGAAGCAGATCTCGGTAAGTGATATATTTATGCGCGTGAAATACAATAAAATACGGCCCCCAAAGTTGTTAGTGGTGAAGGAGCCACAGGAGTAATTTGATTGTGTTAAAAATGTTTGTCGGCTGTGGGAATTGAACCAGGGTTCTTAGGATGCACAGGCTGGCTCGATACCACTGAGCCACCTATCCCATCTGTTTACCTCTAAAGCGAATATAATATAAACAAAGTAGGAGTAAAGAAAATAAAATATAGTATAGTATTTTTATTTTAAACTTAAATGATCGGCATAAAACGATACAATATTCCTATACTATAAAATTGTTTATAAAAGAATCATTTTATATTCAATTCAATTTCATTATGTTGTGTACTGTACTGTAATTAGTATTAAATTCCTGTTGTACAGAGTAACACACTTCAGGTAATAATAAAAGAGTTGCAAGTTAGTAATAGCAGTAATAAATACGAAAGCATCGCCGTGCGTTATCCTCCATGTCCAGCTCGCAGTTGTGTGTGAAATTCCCGCTGTTTGTTCGGCGGCATGATGTGTGCATGTGTGTATCATGTTGCACATCTACCGGGCGAGCTGCCGACTGCCGGCCGGACCGTCAAAATTAAACACGGCCACAAATCAAACAGTGATTTAATATTTATCGCGTGTGCGAGGAATTCCTGCTCTGCCATTCTGTATCACACCAGCCGTGGGCGAACTAGAGATTCGTATGAGTGGAGGCATGCAGGCTGAATTCACATTCATGTCGAAAAAGATCTATTGACTTGCAATCTGTCAGTTCACTCGTAAATTTGGTTGAATTAAAATTGTGACAAGTGTTGTCGTAGATCAAGATCAATCTGAACATGTGTTTGCGAAATATATATGTGATAATGTACATAATGAGAACCTAGGTTTGACTCCCACAACCAACAAACTGATTGTAAAATTTTCACCTTAAATATTAAAATAAATAAATTATAGTATATTACAGAATAAATCAGGAAAGTGATATTTTACTTGACGATATTAATCTGCTGAGACAAGTAAAAACACTTTCCTGACGTATGTATATTATTTTTTCTGAAACCGTTAAATTTAATCAATATTTATTCATAAATAATTCAAAATATTTCAATTTTTTTATATGAATTGTATTGCGAGCAGACTACGTATCCAGGTTATAACAAAAATAACAGTCAGGTAAAATCTTTACCAGATTGTTATGTATTTTTCCAAACTGAAAAAACTTACATTACTTAATTGACAAGCAAGAGGTCGTGCATTCAAATCTGACTGCACTGTAAAAAAATTGTGTAAAATTTACACAATGGGTCAGTGGCAATTTTGTGACCACAATGGGTCAGTGTAAATTTACATAGCAGTGATTATTTACAGAACCTAGTAATACAATATACATAAGAATGTAGAATTACATTATAGAATGTAATATTACATACCAATGAAATATTATACAATTTGAAAATGTAATCCTTAAAAAGTTATGTAATCGCAACTGGGACATGTAAAATCAATACAAATTCATATGTGAATTCTTACATATGAAATGTAACATATTTAAATCCACTCTGTAATTTTTACATATGTCATGTTTCTCATCATTTGTTGTCTGTAAAATTTACATCTTTGTAATGTAATTATTACACAACCCATTTTTTAGTTTACTTTTCACATGTAAAATTTACATGTTTAAACAGTACTTTTTACCTAAATATTGTAATTATTATCTATTATATTACGTACAATCTGTATAATTTACATACTTGTAATGTAATTATTACGAAATCTATGCACTGCCTTTACTTTCAAAATGTAACAAACTACTATAAAATTGCATTTATACAACCGTATTGTAATTATTACATAACTAATATGTCTTATTATTACTAAATAAATATAATATACAGAGAATAATTACCGTTTCATTGTACTGATCGATTGAAAGATTTTATTTGGACAATAGACATTGGAATACTGTTATAAATAAAATTGGAAAATGTAGTAAGAAATACAAGTACTGAAATTGTAAAAGAAGCATTTATTGTATATAAAAGTATAAAAATTAAATTAAACAGACATATAGAATTGATAAATAAGTAAACAACATAATTTTTTTATAAAGTAAATATTTTAACAAATTTAATATAATTTCAGTTTATTAAAAAATTTCATTACTTTAAATTTTGTAGCACTTTCCCGTTTACTTTTACTGGCAGAATCTGGATGTATCTTCAATAATTACCTCTATAAAATTCCAATGAAGCACTTATTTCTTCGGATAAACCATGTTAAAAAAATAGTACAGGGCAAACGTTTGTTTTAAAGTATCGTAAAACGATTTTGTTCCAATTATCAAGATGAATTCCCTCCACAAAAATATAATATATTGGTTCTCCTTGTGTATCTAAATAAAATTAATAAACATAAGGTTAAATAAAAATAAATAAATAAATTTTATAGAACAGTTATTTATGTAACCTGTTAGGAAATGCTTCGTTTTGTGTAAAGAGTGGGATCACGCAAAATCACACAAGTTACACAAAATTGCATTTCGTAACGTGTTCCATACAGAACTTTTTCTAATTTTTATTTAAAAAAAGATTTTTTAACTTTAAAACGATGAAATTATTCATTTTATGAAAAATATTGAAAATCGAATAGGTACGCTTATTTCAGTTATTAATTTTATTTTATTTTACACTACTTTGGCACATCTCCGATATTTTTCATATCTCGAATATGTCTGACTGAAGTGAGGTATCAAGTCATAATATAGAATAAGCGACAGAAAATGCATCATTATATGTAATATCAAAAAAAAATCTGACGTGATTTGGCTTATACAAAATTTGAAGAGTGATATGAAGAAAAAAGTAAAGTATATCAACGAGAAATTCATATCATCTGTCAATTTTTAAAATTGATACTTTAAACGCTAGAATTAAAAAAAAAATATATTTACCAAAACTTAAATTACATGAGCTACCACATGGTGGATCGATATCATCTAATGATTTTCCCTCCTAAAATAAAAAACAACTTAAATGTAGTCACAGAACTTTTCATTTGTTTATTATCTATGTACGTATGTATGTATGTAGTATGCGATTTTGAGGTAGTGCCACAGGATTTATAAATATTTGTAAAAAACGTAAAGTACTAACCACGTAAAAATGTATAATATATTTCAGATCTTCTTGAAAATATTTTATTATCATTCTAATTGCTTCAGATGACATTTTTCCAGAATCTTCTTCCTCGAATGACTTTTAGATAATTTTTTTAATGTTTGTGGACTCATTACAATTTATATTACAAAATTGCCATAAATTGCTTCTGTCCAAAATCTAAAAAGTATATCCTTGATTAAGCTACTATTAATTTTATTATAAACATTACTTACCAATATAATACTGCACTACACATATATTTAGCAAAATTAATTGAAACTAATAGACCTACTAACATTCTGCGCTACCAAACCAAGTGTGGACAAGAGAGAACATGTCCACAATGCGCATGACCTTGCATCACTTAGAACAACTTAACCAATGGGAAGACATAAAATTCACGGAAAAATGTAATGTGATACTATTGTGCTGTAAATATTACATAATTATGGAAATATTACATAAGTAAGTATAAAACTTAAATGAAACTGTATAATTACACATATAAAATACAAAATAATACAGTAACTATGCAATGTTTAAATTTTCTATTATATTTAACATATCAAACTAAATTTATACAAAAAGAGATGTAAATATTAAACGCGTTAAGTAATAATTACTGAAAAATGAAATATTAATACATTGTTTATTGAATTTTACATAAAAATATACTATTTTATATTTGTATGTAAATATATTACATAATCAATGTATTTTATGCGAAAAATATGTAATACTACACTTTCATATAAAATATATACATATTTATTGTAATAAAACAGAAACTCTGTAAATATTTAATTATATATGTATATATTTTACTATATATGTATATATTTTACTATATATGTAATATTTTTATAATTTTTGTAATATTTCGTAAATTTACGTAAAACCAGTAAATATCTCGTTAAATATTTAAAAAAATAAATATTTATGTAATATTTCGTAAATATACATTATATTGTAATTTTACATAGACCGTCATGAATTATTTACATTGAACGATAATGTAAAATTACATGAATTTTTTACAGTGTGGCTTCACCTCATATCAAAAATACGATTGTGTCTGAGTGGTTTGGATCTCACTATGAACTGTAAGTACTTGAGATTACGTTCCTGTTGTGCGGAGTAACAAATACATAAATAAACTGTGTGCATAAGAATAATCTCGTACTGTAAATAAATACTGCATCTAACCTGAAGCTGCCATGCTGTTAGTCCCATCCGACCTTGTGAGTCCGCAGGAAAGCTTCATCCCCGTACCACAACAAATTCACAACACACACAACACCTACAACACTTTACACTAAATTGCCCTTATATTTCACTTAACTATCACTACTTTCACTACATTTGCACCACAGAACACTAAGAAAACACGCCATTTTAACAAATTTTGTTCGTAGACTAACATGGAACAACGCTGGATGCTTGCCGAACAGAACATGTCAAGTTAATTAGTGAAACTAGATAAGGTATGATTTCATTCGATTCTAAACTTGATTATTAAAAGAATTAAATATATTTAGGGCGAGTTTTCTGTTTACGGGTTGCAGTTTTCAAGATAAGCGCAGAAGACGAAATTTGTATGCAATATATTTAAAGAAAAAAACATATTTTCTGCTATTAAATATTTCTAAATTATGCTTCAAATAAAAACGGTAGAAACATAAATAAAAAGTTTTAGAATTTATATTATTTATTTTATGGAATAAGTGGCTCAGTAGTATCGAGTCGGCCTGTGAATTTGAGAACCTCGGTTCGATTCCCACATCCGACAAACAATTTTCTACATATTAAAAATATATTTCTCTGGCTTCTCCTCCACTCATATCTTTGGGGGCCTTGATTCAACGACGTGGTAACTGCACTTCACGTGCATAAATATATTACTTACTGAGATCTGCTACGGCAGAGTACCACACTCAGTAATGGGTAAAAGGCGTGATGATATATTTGTTTAATTTATTTAGGTTTTGTTTAAATATTATTTTAATTTTTCTGATGAAGATACACGTCCAATGTCGAACTAAATAAATATTTTACAGAATTTAAAATATAATAAATAAATATAACGTCATCTTTTACCTATTACTGGGTGTGGCACTCTGCCGTAGCAGATCTTGGTAAGTGATATATTTATACACGTGAAGTGCGGTTACCAACTCAAAGATGTTAGTGGTGGGAGAGCCACAGGGGTAATTTTAATACGGTAAATATTTTTTGCTGGCTGTGGGAATCGAACACAGACCGACTCGAGACCACGGCGCTACCTACGCCATAGAATTTAAACTTGTTAAATTGTTTTAATTATTTTTCATTTGCAGCATTTTTTGGAAAATAATTTGGAAAAAATTGAAAGCAGAAAATATTGCAAGAGCTTGAAAATCGGCACATTGCGTACACGCACGTATTGTGGGTGGTGTACTCACAACTAGCAGTTATCCACATCGTCGTCGCGACGCCTATCTGTCGCATTAATCACCCGCCGTCGGAATCCACCGTTATGGATATTTAAACATCGGGATTAAAGAATCCGATCGTTGTTTGAAAATGCCTAAAGCCTGAATTTGGTGTTCACGTGAGTTGGTGTCTCCGTGCAGTGTTCAGCAGCCGGCCTCTTCTTTGTCCGGTGCCGGCGGCACGGGCACGGGCCGCTACAGAAGCCGCTGCGCACGGCGGCGGGACGCGAGGGGCGGCGGGCGCACCGGCCCGCTAACGCGAACACCGCCAGCCGACAGTGCCAGTACGGGACAGCCCGTCAGACGCTCTACAAGCACGCGACGCTGACGCTAACGCTGTTGACGTCGCGACGACTCGACGTGACGTGCTGTGAGAACAACGCGATCCACCTTCATTCATAAATTACGGGGAGTGCTGCAGTGGCTATTGGCAATTGTTATCGTATTCATACTAATCATTGATTATTATTACATGAAGGATTTTTTCTCAGGTGTGTAATTTCTTCTATTTTAATTCATCATTTCATTGTTAACATTTTAACTAATTTTATTTTATCGGTAACTGAACGGGTTATTGCAAACATAACCTAACTTTCCAGATAAATAAAAAATAATTGTAACTTTAATATTCAAATATTTTCATGTACAAAAATCATCTTTTTATTAAGTAAACAAAAGAATAATGCAACTTGCGATGTAGTATTTGTTTTAATAATTTATTTTTTGTTTTTGTGCTGATTATAAGACGATTCTTGCACCAAAGTATTCGAACACTGGGCTAATAGTGTATCAAACGATCCGGCGATTTTATTTTTAAATAAAACTGTACTATAACTTTAAAAATTTTGCACAAATTAGAAAAGCTGTTAAAGTTGCTAAATTAATTTAAACTTAAAAATGCAAACAAATAATTATTTAGTAGTTTTATTTAGAACAATATTTAATAACAATAATTATCCCTAATTGGTCTCTATATTTTTATTAATATGGCTTATTAATTTGCAATAATTAACTATTTTTTTTTAGTTGTGTTTCAATTATTAACAGTCTCCTCATACTAATAAACAGAATAAAACAATTATTAAATTACATTAATTCAATTTCTAAATTATATTCACGAAAAATGGTTTAAATAAAAATAGTAGATGTGTAGAAATATTGATGCGTGTAGCCTATTTGCGAGTGTGCGCGATTTTTAATAAATTTTTTCTCGTCTGCCTGCGTTTTGACTTGTTTGCAAACTTTGGTAAAATAAAAACTCGTGTATTCTGATTTATAACCCAGTGCAACTATGACAGTGAATAAGTACCTTTTGTGTGTACGGAGAAATTTGCCGCTTGTTTGAAATTAAAAGTGTGGGTGTAACTATTGGCAAGTATTCCAAGTATTTGTTATACATGTTTAATGACGCCTCGCAATAAAATTTCTATGTTTTGAAAACAACAACGAACCTTTTTTGAATGATATTTTATGGCGAACAGTTTGCCGTCTTGTGGTGAAGGGTTATAACTTATTATTTTTACATTTCAAGCTATTTGCATACTAATTATAGATTAGGGTCGTGCTTTTGACAGATTTACTACGGCATTTAGTTAATTTAATCTCTGCTCGACGCATTGTTTAAACTCTACGGATTATTACTAATTTATCGTAATTGCTAGTAAATGGAAATATTTTCATGTAAAACATTTTTTTACCGAGCAGAAAATAGACTTTTCCAACTGTCAGTTGAAAGCAGAAAATTGACATTTGCCACTTACCGAGCGGTAATGTAAGAGTGTATCATCGTTTCCATGGATACATGAAAATTTTCACCCGAATTTCCAAATAGAAAAATGGTCAAAAATTATTTTTCACAATACTTGTACTGTAAGTTACCTATTAATGACAAAATTTAAATGCAGTACAATTTTTTTTCCTAATGGTTTCCATGGTTATATCAGAACTTTAATATTTACTTACTGTCCACCGTGAACAGTAAGTAAATATTACATATCAAGGTTTATTTTGACGGTTGTCAATTTTGAAACCTATTTTTCTTTTCCTTCTATTTGTGCAAGAATTGTAAAAAATAGCTTACTAACCTCGAACTGTAAGTGAATTTTTAGGTCGCGATTGTTGAGGAAATCTCCATTTCCCAAATTACATTCTTGATCTAAAAACTGTCGCTTACAGTTCATGGTATGTAATATACTATTAAACGTTTCTACATAGTCGTAGAAAAAATATTGCGTGCACCTCGAGCAGGAAGTGTCGTATAGTACTTTCTGCTCTAGGTACACAAATAACTATTGAAAAAATAATTAATAATAAAATGATGTTTGTATGTTTGAGTGTAAGAGTTGAAAGGCATTTAGATGTACTTAAAATATGATTTTTTTTGTGCAGGAGTGTAGCGTCGGGACGGCAGGACGCCGGAGGATCTTTGAGTGCGCACGCCCGCGGCGCACCTACGCTGTGTGCAAAAACAATCTCAAACTAAGTGCTGAGCGAAGCGCAGTCTTAATTTTTAAATCAACAGGTGTCTGCAAAGACTGAAAAAACTTATCAAATTATTGAAACTTGAGTGTGTACACCTAGAAACGAAACACGTAACTATTACAGTGTGATATACAATTAACTTGCAAGTGAGTGTATAGTGTAATAAAATGTGCAAGACCTCATTGGTCATTAGTTAAGTTAAAGAAATAAATACTCGAGTTAAAAATGGCGACAGCAATGTTAACCGATCGCGGACTACGTCGGAAAATGACCTCTGACGAACCACGTTCTCGTGGCGCTAAAAGAAAATCCACCGTGTCACGCGCCAAAGAACAAAACAACAATGTTAAACGTCAGCGCGTGAGTGTTCACTCTAATTCGACCTTAGACCCAAAGACAGACATGCTGGGTATCTACCAGCCATGGGTCATTCAAACTTACGGTGACCTCGCTAAAACTAAAACCATCACGATTAAGAAATACGCGAGGATTCTTCGTACGCTCCGCGGCGAAGAAGTTGTGAGCGCAGATAACAGTAAATTCCGGTTTTGGGTGAAGGCTAAAGGCTTCCACGTGGGTCGACCACCAGGATATGACGCCAAGCCTGCGGACGCCATCGTCGGGAGGTATAGTGTGTGTGATTCAGATGCTGGGATACCAAGTTTGGGGGAGAAATTGACAGGGAGTGCCAAGGATCCGCCGCTCTATGTTCCCAACGCTCCTTTTAAGGTAGGACAAGATTCATTTACTTTTAATATTAGGGTTGAAAAAAATGACGGTAATTTATAAACTTGTAAAATGACCGATCATATATGAGATTTTTGAATATTGGAAAAAATCATGACATATCGATGACATGTCATTTGGACATCATTTTGATATCAAAAAACGTATAGAAAAGTATTAAAATTAATTATTTTGTGAAAATAAAATAAAATTGGGTGATCTGTAATTGCAGAACACATACTTCAAATTCATTGACAATATTCTACCGTTGCTAATGCAATATCATTTAAATTAGAGATGGACACAGATTATGAATTTTTCGTGTCACTTATGAATCTGATCGATTTTTAATATTTTAATCGTGAGCGGACGTGATCGTGAATCAAAGAGAAAGTCGAGCGTAACTGTGCGTGAGTGCATTCTTTTCAGGCGTGAGTAATACTTTAAATATTAAATTTGCGTATGTTACAGGATATAAAATAGACAATTAAAACAATTTTTAAATAAAATAACAAAAAGTATTATTATTGCAGGAAAAAAAGATAATTTGAAATAAATCAGTACTTTATAAGAATCTGAATCGGTACTAGCATTGGCAAATATATTATTAATTTCAATTTATTGTATTTCATTCAATATTAGATAGAAATTGTTTTTTAATTTTTCATATTTTAAAATTAAATCACGTATGTGACAGTGTGTATGACTGGACGTGAGTAACATTTTTTATTGCTGAGCAATAGTGATCATTAATTATTTTGAATAACCGTGCGCAATCAAATAGACGTGAAAAAATATTTTGTCTTCTAATAAAGAGAAAGTAAGTATATTTCTATTAATCTAGAATATTAAAAGATAACAATTGAAGAAATTATTTAAACAATAGAAAAAAAAGTAAGTATATAATTATCTTAGGGCCGGCTTTTTCATCTCCGGATAAAGATCTCGATAATTATCGGCACGATAATAGAAAAACAAATCGTGTCAAAAAATAGCATTTATTGTAATTATTGCTATTTGTGCTATGATTTCTATGCGATATTTTTTATTTATTCCGCTGATAGTTATGGGGAACTTTATCCGAAGATGGAAAAACTGGCTCTTAAAATATAAAATTATCAACAAATATAATTTGCGGTAACTAAATTATAGTTCGCATCTTCAAATCTCACTGATTTCAATTTACTCTCAAAAATTACGACTGTGTCTTCGTGGTTCTGATTGTACGATAAGCTACTGTAATTGGAATTAAGTTCCTGTTGTGCAGAGTAACAAGTAAATAAATAAATGTAAGGTGGTTGTTCTGTCATATCTAAATATATTAGTAGCGTTTAAAATATGAAAAAGCGTTTGTGCGATGATGAACAGAAGCACGCAGTATCGGGTCCTCACCGTCACCTGCACGGCGTCGCCTTTGTGTGCGTTGTGGCGTCGCGGCGCCGATGTAAACTCAGCAGCGACGTTTTATTCATTTACGTGCGGCGGCGGTAGTGTACGTCACCCCCTTCTCCGCGCACCGCCGCCGGCCCAACGTTTTACACCTCGCGAAGAGTACACACGAGAGAGTGAGGCGAACATTGTATAGTCTGTTCGTTGCCTTTAACTCGACCGCTTTCGCCGGGACGCTCATGTACAAAGGAAATTCACTAATTTTACTACTTTGTTGTTTGATATTTTTACTGTAATTAAGAGGACACAACTCTTCTTCAAGAAGTAACGAAAAATAAAATTCAATCGAAAAAATTTGGATGTCCGTTTAGTCCGGTATCTGTTTATAAATCGGATTCAGTATTTAAAGAATTAACGAAAAATATAGTCATTAAACAATAAACACATTCGATTACAGAAGGAAATTTTGCTGTACTATGAAATTCTTGTCTAATTTTTGGTAAATTGTCCAATTTGTTGAAATTCTTATAATTCAAATAATTTTTTTAACATACATACATACATATAGTCACGCTATATCCCATCAAATGGGGTAGCACAAACCCTAAAATCACTCATAAAATATTTACTCATTACATTCATCAAATAATCAGTCCTCGTCAAACATTCTCATGCAAACACACCACCCTCACTTTAACCACATTCATAGATCACTCCATATAAACTCATTTATTTATTACACTCGAAATCATTTATCACACAACGAACCTTCAATTACATATATCCAATCACTCCTATTTACTTATCATTCATCTTCTTTCTTCGACGTACATAACATATGTATAAAACATCTCAAATTACCCATGCTTACTCCTAACAACGAATCTTATAACGAATCTAATAGCAAATCTAGAAAGATGAGAAAAGATGAAAGTGATAGCCTGTATTTGTGTATGAAAGAAAAGTCCACATAACACCGTAACTGAAAATGAAAGAAAAAGATAAGAAATGAAGGGGGGTTGAGTGGGCACATGGTAGGGCACAGGCCGTGTGCCCAGTCTGGCCCCACCCTGGCGCCGCCACTGATTGTGTCTGTATAGGGGTAGAGTTGGACAACACACCTCCGGGGTAGTTAGAACAGCGTGTTCGTAGCCGGTTGTCGAGCGCGCGTGAGTGCTTCGATTATCAGAGCCGGCGGAACGCAGCCAGTCGAGCGTGCTGTATGTTCTCTACAACTCTGTGCGTACAACAAGCGTGACTACATCACCCAACACAGCCACGTCTAGGAGACATCTCCGTCGTCGAAACAGATCCCTTCCTAACACATCAAGACTTCGACAAAATATTTATTACACCATGAAGTGCGGGTACCAGTCGTCAAACCACGTTCCACAAACGTGTTTTATGTCTGAAGATGTGGGCTGCGATGTAGGCGTGAAACTAGAAAAATATCTTAATAAAATCAATGTGGTGCACGTGGCGCAGATATCAAGCATCAGTAATTCGAAATCGGCGTCGCGACGCAATCGTCTCCGATGTCGGAGTTTCGCGTCGCCCGACACAGCATTTTAATTAATAAAACGCACAAGTGACAATGGGCGCTGTCCTTTATCGGAAACCAATCATCGGTTAATTTGATTTTCCCTGTGTGGACGCTATGCGACGCTGTGCGTTGCCGCCGCGCCGGTATACTCACAATAAAGAACAAACAAAGAATTGGGATAAAAATATATCTAAAGTTAAGAAACCAGTTTAGTTGTTGTATGTACAACGAAACCACAACTTAAACTATCTTACGTTTGTCACTTGATTCACTTCAATTCAGATAAATTACAAACTGAACTGAACTAAGAAAACTGATGCACTTATTTGGATGAATTATTTCAGGCTGAATTCAAATCACTAAGGCTCGGTTGTATAAAACGTTGTCAACTAATTGCGTTGATAACTAAGCGAAAAAAAATACATTAGGATAAAATAACACTTCTAAGAAATGTCAAAATATTTGATAGTTCATTATTTTAAAATGTTGTAATTTCTGTAGTATGCCTTAAACTAATAATTATCTGGTAGAAACATTGTTTTATCATTACTATAAGCACGTTGATGCTGATATTAATTAATTATAACATAAAATTCAGAATTATATAAAATGCGGTGTCAGCCATTTTGGTCATTGTTAATTTTTATCTTGCTGTTACCTAACAACAAAGTTAACATAGTTTTATTCAATCGGGCCTAAATATAAAACCCATAAGTGTAAGTTACAAGGGCGGATATAGAAAATTTTCAATGGGGGAGTCTATTTCGTCTTTTTTTTAAGCAAAATATATAATAATGACAAATAATTCTGTAATTTTTGTGTGAAATATATATTTGTATATATTTTGTATTCTGTTCTTAGTTTTTGAATTTTAAACAGTCTGAAAATCTCGGAAAATATCTGACAATCCAAATTTTAAAAGCTTGAAAGTTGTTTCAGAGTATTACAAATTTTTCAGCGACTTTATTTCTAAAAGGGTTATCAAACTCGAATAAAAATAATAGTTATAAAAACTAAAAAAATAATAATAAGCCCAAGGGAGGGGACTTGGTCTCCATGGCCCCCCTATGTGGTAAGTTAATTCTTATTTCACGTATCTAATGGATAAGTTGTCTATTACTTTATTCCAAATTACAGTTTCCTAACTGTATATTTTGGTTACTAACGCGATTTGATCTTATCAACTTAAACCAATTAATGGATAGCTTACGATAACGAATTTATACCAGCGCGTCTTTTGGTGGCAGTTACTTTCTTTCTCTCTCTTATATCTGACCAGCCTATCACATTATTACTGACGTCATCACTAACCAATAAGAGTAATTAGATTACTGGGGATATGGGGTGTTACGGGGAACTCAGTTATTTATTGCTCTAGGTTCCCGGAGTAAACCGGGGTGACGCCTTTTCTCCTTTTAAATATTGTTAAAGGAGTGGGCGTGTGCTAAATAAAAAATTGGTGAAATTGAAGGTGAGAGGTTACGTGGGCGACCTAGGAATAAATAGACATTGATAAAATAAGATGAAATATTAATTTATTTAATTATTAAATACTTAGTAATTGATCAAGTTAAATTATAAAATAAAATTAATAAATATATCATCACGCCTTTTACCAATCACTAGGTGTGGCACTCTACCTTAGTAGATTTCAGTAAGTGATATATTTATGCACGTCATATGTAATTACCAGCCGTTAAATCACGGTCCCCAAACATGGTAGTGTACAAGGAACCATAGAGGTACTTTAATGTGTTGAAAATAGTTTGTCGGCTGTGGGAATCGAACCGAGGTTCTCAAATCCACTGTGATATTGGGATATCGCCAGGGTTTGAATCTGCGATCTTATGAACTCCGGTCATATGCGCTAACCATCTATGCTACGGTCTTCTCTATTTTTGTTGTGTTATAGGCAGCCTCAATTCCTTGACTCTTTCATATATTGAAAGACTTGACATGAAAGTCGACTGAAGTGACACTGTTATTTAAGGTGAATATTAACCAATTATAATTTAATTATTAAGTCTTATGAACTCCGGTCATATGCGCTAACCATCTATGCTACGGTCTTCTCTATTTTTGTTGTGTTATAGGCAGCCTCAATTCCTTGACTCTTTCATATATTGAAAGACTTGACATGAAAGTCGACTGAAGTGACACTGTTATTTAAGGTGAATATTAACCAATTATAATTTAATTATTAAGTCTTTTCAGTATATGAAAGAGTTATAGAATCGTGCTTACGACACATAACAAAAATATTAATTTATGTTCAATACATGATCAGAGGGTTCGTGCTACTAAAATGAATATGAACATCACTAGCTGTGGATCTCGTTCCTCTCAGATTTGACTTTCTCGAAAATTGAAATTGATTTCTGTATGATTCGAAACATCCATCTATTCTTACGTGGGTTCGTGTGTGTCGTGTGTGGTACCAAGGGAACTGAGTGTAGTGACGCCCGGCGTCGGCTGATGTTTGGTGACGTCCCGACGCTGTGAGGATGGACGCGCCAACGAGATTTGCCCGGAAAGGAAATTTGGACACAGGGAAAAGTTGAAGTGTTGACACATATTATACGATGTTATATGTTGTTGAATATTGGATTATTGTGTTAAATAAATATGTTCTACACTTCCACATGAGCTTATCAAACTTTTTTGTGAGTCGGAAATATTAATTTCATTTTGTATAAATTTTTGATGCAAATGTGCCTGCACTGAATTAATAAATGCATAATTTTTGGTAAATAAAACTCATATAAAATTCAACAAATTTGGAGGGGTATTCGCATACATTAAATGAAAATATACAACATATTTTTATCATTTCTGCATCCAAAATTTACGTATCTCATCCCTCTAAATATTCATATATTTATTTGTGCAATACTTTTTTCACGAATTTGATTTACGGCGTCTAGTTATTAACAGGACAAATTTGTATTTTCTTTGCTCAAACTTAGTTGCTTTGAGGTAAAATTAGTTGCGTAATTTGACATTAGATACTTTTGGGGTGATCGGAGTCCTAACTACGTTTTTGGCGCCGTTGGCAAATTTTTTTTTAGTTAAAATGCAGTATCACTTATCAATTTTTGAAATTTAGCCCACCACTATAATGACATTTACTTATCAGCGATCCTAAAACTTTTTCAGAGATTTGAAGCTCATCGTAAAGGAGTATAAATGTCATAAATGTATAAAAATGGCAAAGACTAAGATAGGGTTTGGTTAGGTTAGAAAGAATTATTTTTTATTTCCTGATAATTGTAGATTACATCATGCTTGAGGTTTGAAGCTAGAAAATATTTTTCAAATAACAGTTTCAAATCACTGGTTTATTTAGTAATTTTTAGGGAGTTTTGAAATTCACAAAATTTTACCAACCTAAAATTACATTTTAAAAAATTGATCAGTGATACTGCACTTAATTGTCATTTGAATATTGCATCAATTTCTTATGATTTTATTAAGTTTTATCGGGATCTATATTTATAACGTTTTTAGTATACGATTGTGTGTTCGTGGTTCGGATTCCTGTATAAGCAACTGTAATTGGGATTAAGTTCCTGTTGTGTAGCAAATAAATAAGCTGTAACATAATTCAGTTTAAAATATGTGTGAATAAAATCAATATCCCATAAATCTATACGCTGGGCCGCTGAGCGTATTAAAAAACCAAACTAAAAATATATACTTTGATAAAACTCGTTGTCTGTTGAAACCGTAATGAAGAAAAATGTCGCGTTACCGACGATGGCAATATGTCGACGAGCGACGCGTGGTGATAGAACGAGGACCATATTTTCCACCTGTAAAAATCGACATCACGCAGCGCTGTTTCTGTCTCTTTCTCTCGCACAGTGAGTGTGCCACGTGGGATAGCTTCATCGACCTTGCACTGCCTCCACGCCGCCTCCAACGCCGCCACCGTTGTACGGTTTCGCAGACGAGCTTACGGTACCGAACCGCCAAGTGTTATGACGAACTCAATATTGCCGCAGGAAGGAGTTGGCGTCATATCCCGACATGATTTTTGTTTGTTTTGTGCGAGGAGATGATGGAAGTGAAAAATAATATAGGTTGTGGAACAATCTTACTATAATATAGACAGTCGTAGCTCAGTGGATAAAACCGAAGGATAACTTACCTTTACTAACTTAACAAGGAAGAGGTCGTGCGTTCAAATCTCACTGACTTCTACTTATATTCATTCAAAAAATATTATTGTGTCTGATTGGTTCGTATTTTATTATAAGCTGTATGTTCCCTGCGCTATATATTTTGTTTAATTTTTAAAATATATGCTTCGGGAAAGTTCTTTTCGTCAAAATTTACCTCATCAGATTTTGAACATTTTTGAAGCTTTATCTCAAAAACTAAACGAAATATGAAGATGTGCTTAACGGCATTGAATTTCTCGCCCTTCAATTAACTTATAAACTAATTTTCAGCAAATTATTTTTTTTTTAAATTCATCAAATTTTTTTTATAAAATAGTTTTTGAATAATATCTTCAAAACTAGAAGACATATGCATTTGGGGATTTTACCATTGAATTCGGTGGGTCAAGATACATATGTATGTAAATTTTCGTTACAATATTCGTACAAGAAATAATGTTAGCGCAAACAGTCTGAAATTTGTCCAAAATCGAAAAAAACCAAAGGGGTACCCCTTAAGAAATTTTCAAAAAATTAATTCTCTCCAAATTTGGTTAAAAAATGCTTAAAAGTCAATTCGAATATGAGGAATTCAATGACGTTGAGCGCATCTTCATATCTTGTTTAGTTTTTGAGATATAGGCTAAAGAAAAGTGTTTTTTTCAAAATGTTTCCTCGGAGACTATATCTCAAAAACTAAACGAGATATGAAGATACGCTCAACGGCATTGAGTTTCCCGAGCTTTAATTAACTTATAAACAGATTTTCAGATATTTTTATTTCTCAAAAAATTTACATCCAAATTTTTTCATAAAACAGTTTTTGAACAATATCTCAAAAACTAGAAGACATATGCACTCGAGGATTTTACCATTGGATTCAGCGGGTCAAGATACACATGTATGTAAATTTTCGTTCAATATTCGTACAAGAAAGAATGTTAGAGCACACACTCAAAATCGAAAAAAAACTTAAGGGGTACCCCTTAAGAAAATTTCAAAAAATTAAATCGCTCCAAATTTGCTGAAAATTTGCTTATAAGTCAATTCGAACACGGGGAATTCAATGCCGTTGAGCGCATCTCCATATTTTGTTTAGTTTTTAAGATTTAGCCTCTGGAAATGTTGCTTTTCCCCAAAATTTTACCTCATCAGATTTTTTACTTTCTCGAGGCTATATCTCAAAAACTAAAAGAGATAAGAAAATATGCTCCATGGCATT
This sequence comes from Pterostichus madidus, assembly GCA_911728475.2. NCBI lineage: Eukaryota > Metazoa > Arthropoda > Insecta > Coleoptera > Carabidae > Pterostichus > Pterostichus madidus. The sequence goes on from OU452305.1 coordinate 41,703,299, forward strand.
GAATTTCTCGTACTTCATTTAACGTAAAAGTATTTAAAAAATCACACATGGCAACGAGAGTAAAGTATTCTTAGCAACGGGACTAAAAAGTATAATTTCTGTTCCTATTTTGATGCCACGAAATCTGAATGTTATTTCTAATCGTGGAAAACATTAATACTTTGCAGAAAACTCTACTGAATAGCGTATTAATTTCGTTAAAATATTTTGTAATGATTGACTCACAATCCCAGCTTTAGTTTGTTGTCGTTGTGAGAGTCCTCACTGCACGACTCCGGAGCGATACTGTTGTTCTCTCACGGTGTTCTCATACACCGGAAGTCGGAAGGGCGTAGCTGTATCATGACTTATGTGCCAGGCTCGGTACTCTAGCAGGTACACTCCACTACAGTACAGTGCTACAGTAGCTAGCCTGACACTAATTGTGTCTAGCGGTGTCGCATTAGCGGTCTGATTTAGTGTCCGATGTACGAGAGCTGCGTCCTCGACTCTACCCTTCCTGCTGAATTAGATTATCAGCGCCGAGCACAGCTAATTAGTATTTACTGATTGTTCCAGCCTAAGTACTGACGCCGATACCTGCAGGTGCAGGTGTATCACACCACCTTATGAATTGTTGATGGCGTGTTGCGAATTTGTATAACAGTTGTGGTGGTTCCAGAATTCTAATTGGTTCGTTGCTGAATACTTCTGATGAGTAATGGTGGACGTTGTTGTGGTTTCATTACACGGAATGTACTATTAAAAATGCATGATATTGTTGTAGCTAATATTTATCCCTCATAACAAATTGTCATCGTAGAGATTTCATTTTCAAATGTATCGAAATTCACACACATATTGATGCTAGAATGAGCTTCGTTCTTAAACGATTTTTGGTGACATATTGTAATCAATAGCTACATTTCATTTGCCACTTGGTTCACTTAAATCAGTTCAGATAAATTAGACAACATGACTAAATGAATTAAATTAAGCAAACTGATTCACTTATTGGAGTGAATTACTTCGAACTAAATTGAAATCTGTAATTCTAGTACTGGAAATAAAGTCAGTGAAGTAATCCAGCGAAATAAATAAGTGATCTTCTTCTTCTTACAATGACGCTACAGCCCGAATCGGGCCTGGGCCTACCGGGCACACCGAGCCGCAGTTTTTACGCTGCCGTACTGCCGGTTTCCGTACTCAATGTTACTTTTTTTTAAGGCATATGTATAAGTGATTAGCTTATAGCGCCCGAGTATAATTGATACAAGTAACTGTATTTTTTATTTAACGACAAATCATACTTTTCCGACAGACGGATTCGAACTGACGAACCTTGGTTAGATCTGATCCAAATGACAAATGAAATACACCTATAAATTGGTAGAATTACATTAAAGAAACAAAATATCTAGGCAACAGACAAAATAAAATAAACAATTTATAAAGTAACCCAGGAAACGTACACAATCAATCGCCAATCACGGTCATCAACTTAATTAAAGTATGTCCCATAAGTTCTGACACAAATTTTAACAATTTAAAAAAAAAATGGATTTACTTAAAAGTTTTGTAATATATAATAATTAACTAATTCATAAGCAACAAAATTATGAACTTAAATTAAATAAAGAGATCTAGATGGCTCGATTTTCTGCGAATACCTAGTATTAGGAGTTGGACACATTTAAATAGATTTTTTGGACTTTTTTTTGTACATTCTGGGTTGATATTTGCATCTCAAGGAAAAGGTCATGCGTTCAAATCTTGCTGATTTCAACTTATATCGAAAAAATATTATTGTCTAAGTAGTTTGGATTTCTACTTAAGCTACTGTAATTAGGATTAAGTTCCTGTTGTGTAATGTAGCAAATAAATAGATACAAAACCTCAAATTACAGTACAAAAGAATACATCTACAAATAATTATAAGCACCGCACCCTATCATCTCTCCCAGCGGTGTGATTTCAGCCCCTAGCAAAACTTCCACCTAACACAACTATCAGCAGATCTACAAATCGCCAGGGTCATTCTCTTCCAAACAAAACAAAAACTTGAACCCTACGCTGATCAATCTGTACTCAGTTGTACAGTTATCCTGCATCCGCGCTCTGTGTAACCCACAACAAGTCATCAATTAGGAAATAATAGCCGTGCAGCTGTGTGGCATCTGCCACCACGGTTTTTAGGTAACACCGTTCTAGAAGCCGTTAAGCAGACGGGCGGGGCATGCATCAAATGTTAATTAGCAACGCGGTAATTGGATTTGTGAGTTATCTATATACCGGAACGCTGACGCCGCAACCAGTCAAATTGAGGCGTTTAAAAAATTTTGAAAAGAAGTTTATTATAGGGAATTATAGATTTACTTCGACAGTTATATTTATTTATTCAATTTTGCCTTATAAACTCATGTTTAATTGCTTGGATCCAGACCATTAAAATTGTTGTTTTATAAACAATTACTTCCAAATTTTATTTCACTAGTAGTGTATGGAGTAATGGCTCAGTGGTATCAAGTCGGCTTGTGGATCCAAATAACCCTGGTTCAATCCCCACAAACGATGAAATAATTGCACCAATTTAAAAAAAAAATTATTCCTGTGGCTCCTCCACTACTAACATCTTTGGGGGTCGTGATTTGACGGTTGATAACCGCACGCGCGTAAATATGTCTCTTACCGAGATCTGCTTTGATGGAATGCCACACCCAGTAATGGGTAAAAGGCGTGATGACATATTTATTTATATATTTTTACTAGTAGTTTCAAATATATGTCAATCAGAATAAATTAAAAGTTTATTAAATAATAATACATACATTAAAGGTATTGAAATTCAAAAATAAATTTAACTACGAATTTCACTTTCTCATTAAAGAAGTTAGGCCTTGCGTGGATTCACTTATGAAAAAAAAAATGTTGCAGTTTTGAACACTGTCACTTTATCAAACATGTTTCAACAAGCGCCAACAGCTTACTCAATTTATTATATGAATTATTTTGTTGAATATTCTTATTTAATAGTAATATATACTTTAAATCTTATTTATTTATTTATGCTACCCTGTACAACAGGAACTTAATCCCAATTACAGTACAAGACCCGAACCCAACGAGCCGTAGTAGTTTTAATAATATTTAGTTTAATCTGGAGCATTGCTGGATAGTTGTAGTATTATGGTAGAGAAGTCGTTAAACAAGCGAGAGTTCATGAATTCAACCCTTACTAACTTCAACTAATAAACAATTAAAATAAATGTAATCTTATATCTTCTTAGATTCGAAAGTACAGATCCGAAGAAATACAGTCAGTTGTAGTTCAATGATTGAGTTGTGCTTTAGCACAAACAGTTAAAAATGAATTTATCATCAATGTCCGTCAGTAGTCAGGACCGTTTCGCCTGAAACAAATTCAAAGTTTTGTTGAACGAAGCTGAAAAAGTATAGGTAAGGTATACTCGTCGCCTCCACCACTTTGGTAATTGGATGTTGCAGTAATGAGGCCGCGCTGCGCCGCTGCGCGCCGCGACGCCGGCGTTATAAAAACTCGCGCAGGAAGTTTGTTTATCATTCGGCCGCAACCGCAACGCAACAACGCAACGTAACCGCTCTGCGTTGTGTCGATGCAGGCGCCAGGTGCACGAACGCCACTGAAAGCATAAATAACTTGGACCAGTGCTTGCAAAACTACCCCAGTCGTAAAATGAAAACGTGCAATACTACTTTACATCTGCGCTGCGCTCTCTATACTGCAAACTCAAATAAACATTCGCGTTATTTTTATATAAACATTTTGTTTATACTCTTATGCTCTTAAAGCATTTTTATTTCAAGCTCTGTTATGAATAACAATCACGCCAATATAAATTCGAAATACCTATCGTTGTACTAACCTGCGAAATAACAAATTTCATTTTTATTTCTTTTGGTTTTCATTTTTTTATCTGTGTAATTTGTTATCATTTAATTGCGCGCTATTATTTCCTTATTGGTTATTAGTTGTGTAAAAGGTGAACGATGACCTATCGGTTTTGTAATATTCTCATATACTCTATCATTATTTGTTAATGATAATTTTTATTTTTCATCGTTATTTTACAGATGATCAAAATTTTGGTATTCTGAGACCAGACTAATTTATTCTGGCATTTTTATATTATATTCATGCATTTTCTTTAATGACAACTCACTGACAGTTCCGTAAAAAGTGTGGTTAATTTTTTTTATACTGGCAGTTTTTAACAGGAGCAGAATGCATAAAAATAAAATAGAAGTAACAGAATATATGATTTTATACACATAATGCCAAAATGGTGGTTAACTTATCGATCATTAACAGATAATGATCAAGTTGCAGAATGGTCATGATTTAGCAAGTGAGAAATTTGAAATACAGATAATTATTTCTAAAAAAAAGTAAATAAATATATCATCACGCCTTCTACCCATTGCTGGGTGTGGCACTCTGCCAAAGCAGATCTCAGGTAAATGATATATTTTGCGCGTGAAGTGCGGTTACCAGTCGTCAAATCACGGCCCCCAAATGTGTTAGTGGTGGAGGAGCCACAGGAGTAGCTTTAGAAATTATGAAAATTGTTTGTCGCCTGTGGAAATCGAACCAGGGTTCTCAGGATCCACAGGCCAACTTCATACCACTAAGCTAGCCACCCCATAATTATTTATATGCATATAATTTGTATTTTACATTTGATGACATTGATTTTCACACAAAAATTTGGTGAGAAAACTTTCACCTCTTGAAACCAAATGTCGTATAGTGAGATGAGAAATTATTTTAGGAATTTAAGAAAAATTCTCACAACGTGAAATGTAAGTCACTTGACGTTTTTTCTCACCTCTGTCAAATCTCACTGCCATCTCATTTTTCAAGAATTGCGTTCCAGAAAAGGTGATTTAATTCTAAATCAGATTTTGTGCTTTCCCGAGGCCATATCTCAAAAACTAAACACGTATCTAAGATAATACAAGTCCTTCTTCTCATTCCACATTATGATGAAATAAATAATGTACAGTAATAAAAGTAGTTTACGTAATTTCTTCTCTAAAATAATAAAAATGTGAAGTGATAAATACTGGTATGTTTTCATCCACCAACTGTCATTCCCTCTCTAAAACAAATACAGCCGTCCCGTCCTGTGAAGCATAGCGTCGTCCCGGTCGACAACTTTTCAAAATCACTGTGTCGGGTGAAACGGTGGCTGTGTTCCCGGCCTCGTCAACCGACGCTCGCCGCCGTCCCGACTCCCCCGGCACAAGACGCCGACGCTATCTCGCCCGAGCGACGACGGCGGCAGGTTGTCACACTGCCTCCGCCCGATCATACAGAACCTGACTAAATATTTTTCTCATAATATACTTCAAATAGAATTATCAGAGAACTAAATTTTCTAACATTTTGCTACAAAATAATATAGAAACATTTAATTCCGGTGAGTCCCGACCCTGTACTGTAATTGGGATTAAGTTCCTGTTGTATAGTGTAGTTTAAGTAAATAAATAAATAAATTGAAGATGTCGGGGCCAATTTTAGCTTGCTTTTATTTCGTTGGAAATGTTTAACAATAGAAATGTTATCCCATTCTATCAGAATATAATATCTATATTAAACTGTAAGTAAATGATATATGCAAATAAATTGGGGGAAATTAATTTTGTTATCGATAATTAGATTAGTTAGTTTCTCGTAAACTAATGAATAATAGATTCATTACATCAATAGGTACATTTTCAGTTATCAGAAAATTCAGTTTCTATAGCAACAATATCAAACAGAAGAAATTGTTGTTAGTTGGTTATTGGATAAAGCTTCAATCAATATAGTTACTTGTGCACCTAGAGCGGAGTCTATTGCCGCACGTACATGGAGATTGTTGATCGAGAAGTGCCGCCCTAATAACTGGTAAAAACAATATATAAAAAGAATGAATGATACGTTTATTTATTTTGCAAAAGAATCGTTTATAATTTGAGTATAATTAAGAGAAAGGTAGCCGGTACGGTCCTGCGTGTCGGCAGTCTGTGCAGCGACCGGAGAACCGGAGCAGGCTCCGGGTTCTCCGAGTCCGGGAACAGCGTGCGTTCCTGTGCGCTCGCATTACAATCATATATTACCATTCCAGGCGACGTGCGACGTGTTACCCGTTACCACCGCCGGCTCGCATCTGTGCCGACGCCACCGCCACTACCGCTGCGTGCAGATGACGAGTTAAGAGAACCGCCCCCAACCCCCACTATACTCCACACAAATTATTATTCGTTCCGTCGACACGCGGCTAAATTAAAGGCTAACGCATCACGCCACGACATCTGTTCCCATCAAGTGATGCTTTTATTCACGAAGTCTAATCAACCGTTAGTTGTTTGAATCACATTCATTACACACTAAATTACTAGCTTCACACACACTCATAATTACTATTTTTTATTTGAAATACATCTGTATAAGTACAGTACATCTCGGTTAAATTAGGAAAAAGTTGTGATATTTTTTTATGCTTACAAAGTCACTAGATATGAGCAAAAATTTTCAAATAATTTTAATTTAAAAATAGTACTAGATATACCGGGTGTATCATGAAATGCCAGCCATAGGAGTTTAACATGAGAAAACAGTTTTTCTGTCCGCATTGCTTTTCATATTTCTTTGGACAAAAATGTTTCAAATAAAACTTAAAATTCTTTATCTAAATCAATCAACTATATCTATTTTCTATACAAATAAATATATTATTATGCCTTTTACCCATGGGCGTCCACAGACATTTTTCCAGGGGGGGGGGGGCGAGTCGCAAAAAACTCTCAGATATACATAAATTTCTAAAATATTTTTTTTACATAACATAAATACAAATACACATACATAACAAATGGATTAGAAAATATTTAAATTTGTGAAATAAATTACTAGTCTTTGTCGTCTGGGTTTGAATTGAAGAGGAAAGACAATTTTCGAATAACTCTACCTTAAATTGACACCATTTCTTCAATAAATTCCGATTTAGCAGTTTTACATTTTTTATTTTCTAATATTTTGTGTCTGTGTATACTTAAACTTAGATTACTCAATCGTTACGATAGGGAACATGTCACTAGCTGGCCATAAGAATACAGCTGGAAATTAAGTTTCAGCTTGAATTTATTATCTTCAAACTTATAATTTAATTTTTATTTTATTTATATATACATACACAGTGTGGTGGCCACGAATCTCGAACATAGGACTTTAACATGTAAAATCATATTGTTTTAAATTTCCTGCTTCCTAATTATTTAAAAGAAAAAGCTTCAAATAAATATATAATCATGACTTTTCCCCATTGCTTTTATTGATTGATTTTAAAGAAATTTCTTGAAATAAATTCAAATAGTTTACAGAGAATTAATATTTCTATCATTTTTATGTGAAGCATTTTCCTCTGAAATAGAACTGCGTATCCTAGCAGTGATAAATACAGTAGGCAAGTAAGTATTAGTAAGCATTTATCTAGAAGAAGTAACGTTTAGGTCGGGCTCGGCAGCGTCGGTAGCGTCGCGGCGCGTCGCGTCGGGAACATCCTTTGTCCCGGAGTGGCACTCGACGCAGCCACCACCGCCGCCCCCAACCAGGGATGGATTGAGATAAATTGGAACTCGGAGAACGGAGAATTGTCCGGGGAATAGTCGTTCATATTTTCACGCTGCTCGCCAACTGCGATGTGAAATATCACAGGCTTTTTATCCAGCTCTACGTTGCCTTACATTCAATGCGTTCACGAGATGATAGCAAGTTATTCGGATTTTAACACTACTGCCAAGACTGCTGTCTTTTGTCGAAATGAGGACACAAACATGTTAAACCAGTACTGATTTTCGTTATGAAAAGTTCTCCTGCTTGTCTTCATTTATTTTGAGTTGAATTCAGGGGGTCTATTCTAATTGATATAGCCACTATGGATAAAAGGCATGTTTATATATTTTAAATTAATAATTTGTGTATCACACGTTCAGAAACTGATTTGCGAGCACTTGCAATTTGCTAGCCTCATGCTGGGTTGCATGAAAATTTTAACGGTTCATTAGCAACTAACGGTTCAATAAACTTCAGAAAACCCCTATTGATACTGTTGTTACATTAACAATTCTTTAACTAAAGAGCTCTTTATTTTTTTCTTACAACCCAGCATCAGCCTGTCAAAATATTCTCGAACTTGCAAAACTACAATTTCTAACCTAGTGATACAAATAACTATTGTTTTTTTGCGTAACTGATTACCCTTAATGAATTATATGAGGGTTGCTACGGGTGATACTGAGTGCTCGAGTCAATTAATTCAATTGTTTTGATTATTAGTTGATGGATCGATGTTTCCTATCTCGGTATCTCTTTTAATTTGAAAAGTAGTTCATTATGTTTATCGTATTCTCATCTAGCGCTGTTAAAGCGTTATGATGAATATTAATTTGGTGTAATATCATTCTTGATAACATCGTTTGTAATGATGATTAACACAACTCAAAAATAGAACAGTGAGCGAGCCAGCCGGGTTGAAATACAACTGCTTCCAAATAGTAAATCTCTTGTATATTCGGCATCGTATATTTTCCACAATAAAACGAATCTAAATTATTTTACATTAAAATGTTTCAAATAAAAGATACGAAAAACTAAATTATGTACTTTTTTATAGTATATTACATAGTAAGTGTGGAAAGTGATGTTTTACTTGACGAAGTGGTTGTTTGTTGTTTTCCTGACGTATTATGTATACTATTTTTGCTGAAACCGTTTAATTTAATCAATAATTAATCAGGCATAATTCAAAATATTAATTTTTTTTGTTAAGAATTGTATTGACAGCAGACTACGTACCCAAGATTACAAAAACAAAAAAAAACGGTCAGGTAAAATACAAAAGAGTCAGATAAAGTCTTCACTAGACTGTTATTTTTGTTGTAACCTTGGATACGTACATCACCTGACTGTTTTGGTAAAACTCTACTTTCCATACTAAAACAATTTACAAACGCTTGGAAGTTTTAAATATGTAGTATATTTCTAAATCCAACTTGTGCTGGGCCTGTGTGCCGGCAAGTACATTAAAACACCTCCACGCTCAGAACTGGCGGCAGAGCCATTTATTTCGGCCGATGTGGCGCACAAAGGGAGACGGTGCCGACGCTGCCGACGCTCCTGCCGACGCCACAACTCCGCAGCGTACCAACTCGTACATAAAGCACTTTCGATTTCGTGCGTATTAGTGAAAGGCGCACTCGTGCACGCCACACGGCGACTACACGCTCGAATCCATCAATGTTTCAGTGTGTGTTCTGTTCACTGCTCATTGTGAGTTGTACGCACCCTGTTCATGTTAGATTACTATTACAAGCTTCGTACATTGATATTATATGCTCTGCCACACGGGGAACTTCGTTAATGATGGAGAATTTCTAACTTAAAAGAAGAAAAACGTAGTAGCTGTGAATGTTGTGATTTGATGAGATCTACAATTATAAATTTGCAATCTTTATAAAGATTGTATGTTCGTAAACACATTTTTCTGAAAGCGGCAAGACAGTGCCTACTTTCCTGACCAATTTTAGTATGGACTGTTTTTTTTTATTTTTTAAACCTTGTATACATATTTTACCTGACTGTTTTAATAAAAATATAAATAGTCAGGAAAGTAAGTACTTTCTGGCCGGTTTTAGGAAAAATAATATTATTTAATTATTGTTTTGTTGTTACTTGCTAGGATGTGCATTTTGAAATACTGGAGTAAAGAAATCGAGACATCTTTGTTATTAAAATATAAATGAACAAGGCGACAATATCGTGTCATGGAATGTCCATTTCATGTTTATTGTATACTGTGCTATAATACTGATGCTGGGAAACGAGAGGAGAAATAGTAAATTGGAACAGTTTCCACAAATAAAGCGATTTTAATCTCCCGGTGGTAATTCAATCCTCTATCGCTATCAGGTCGTCCATCGCGTCTACGACATCTGACATTCATTAGCGCGAATTGGGAGCGCGAGCGCGCTGACGCACTCTTCCACTTCCGGTTGCCGACTTGAAATTCCGCCGCGATACGGCCGAAGCGAGACCGGAGCTCGCCTCGGAACCGTTGACGCGAACGGAGCGAAAAATGGTGGAGGTTCCCGTTCCACGAAATTTCGTTACGCTCGCGCTCTCTCCTCCTCGCTGACGCGCTCTCTCCTCCTCGCTGACGCGCTCTCTCTCGCTCAGATGCTTTTTATTTCTTCTTTGTTGTATGCGTGGATGTTGTTTTGAGATGTACATGAAGTTTTTTTAAACGAGGCGACCTTTGAGTTTCCAATATTTTTGAAATGAATGCCCTGATTCTGATGAATGTCGCTTTTGATTGAAGTACACGCGCGCGCCCTGAATTCTGAATCTACTGTAATTATTTATTTATTTGGTACTCTGTACAACAGGAACATATAAATGATCATTTTCTGTTCGCATTTGGAATGATTCCAGTGAGTAATCAGATAAAACAGATAGACGTTAAGTCGGGTGTCTGCTTTACAATAACGCCGTGAGTGCGGGGGTTGGTCGGGGGTTGAGGGGCGGCGAACAGAACACGCGAATCGTCTGCGAAACGAGGGAGGATCTCTCTCCGGCGGCCGCAGCCTTGCACGCTTCATCAGATACGACGCGACGCGGCGAACGGGGATCATGTTGTAAATGCGTTCGCTTGGAGCTTGAGCGGCGGCGCTCCGTTAGCACGCTCGCCTTGCTGCCGCCGCCGCCACCGCCACCACCGCCTTCGTCCGTGCGAGACGCGATTTTCATTAATTTTCTTTCTTCACCTGCAGAGCAAGACGCGATACGCTCAACGCGCCTTCGATGATTTTAAAACGAATTCTCTCGTCAAAATTTTAATCTGTTTCGAGAAAGCTTTTTGATAGCATTTCTGATTTCTCAAGCTCTCATTATTCTTACAACAAATTATATCTTCGTAATTATAAATACAAACAAACAAAATACACCAAATTTAACCAAGAAAAGTGACGAATCTAGCTAATATTTAGTGTAGAAAACAGCAAATCTTGTCTCATCAAAAAACCTTATTCGAGACGTAGTTTACTCTATATCTTGTCCGTATCTTTAAACAAAATGTTGACAAATTCAACCATATTCGAGACGAGAAAACATTGAGATGAGACTTGAAGTTTCTCTTCTCATCTCGTGTTGATGGAATTGTCAAGGGTAGGAAAATGTCGTAGTTAATTGTCAATAAAATTTGGTGAACGAAGATCAACAAGACTATAAATGTACCAATGAAATTCGATATTTTTACAAACCCTTGAATTTGAATAATTCCGCTTTAAAATCCGTCATGACTTTTGTTATTACTGAAGGCGCATTTTATTGTTCCGCATCACAATTCCCATTCTACTAAGCGCATTATTTTAGTTTTACACAATACATAAAAATTCTGAATACGTGTACGAATTCACAACAGACATATCTTACATTATAATGAATATAATAGCTGTAATAGCTACGACACATTCGTTTCAAAACGGTGTATAGTGTTTCAAATAATTCAATTTTCATGATTGAATATGGTTGAAACGGTGACGTACACTAATTCTAACTTATTATATTAGTAAGGTTTTCGTTTTATGGGGTAGTGGCTCAATGGTATCGAGTCGGCCTGTGGATCTTGAGAACTCTGGTTCCATTCGCACAGCCGACAAACAGTTTTCAGCAAATTAAAATTACCCCTGTGGCTCCCCCATCACTAACATCTTTGTGGGCCGTGATTTGACGACACTTCACATGCATAAATATATCACTTACCGAGATCTGTTTCGGCAGAGTGCCACATCCAGTAATGGGTAAAAGGCGTGATGATATATTTATTTATTTATTTTCTTATTAAAAAGTAAAAGAATAAAAAGCAAATGTTGGGGAATATTTGCAGTAGTCTGGTTTCCGGTGGATATAATTGTTTCATTATCGAACGTAAAACTATGAAGTCCGGGTCCGGAGAGCAGCACGAGCACCACAAGCCACGGAGTCTCGTTTATGGGCTGCGAAGTGGCCTCGATGCCTCGCCGCCTCGCTCGAGGTGTGGGAATTTCATTTAATTCTGCTGAAAGGGCCGAGCGTGAAACGTTCAGTTTTTAGGGTCTGCCATTCGGGCTGCGCCGGGCGCTGTAGCACGCCGCGCCGGTAGTTAAAAGAGAACTAACCAACCACTGGAATTTTAGAATTGCCTGCGTTCGATGCTGTTACGTTCTCACTCTGTTCTACACTATTATTTGTTGTTCTCTCACGATCAACCGTATACCTAGTTATAGGCAAATCTATTTACTTACTGACGTCATGAATTTACGGTGCGCTAAAATACACTAGTTTCAAGGGCGAATCCATGAAGGCCATGTCCCCCCCCTCGGGAAATATTTTTTTTAGTTTTTTACAAGTGTTATTTTTATTCGAGTTTGATACTCGTAACTTTGTAATATTCTGAAACAACTCTGAAAAGCTTTCAAAATTTGGATTGTCAAATATTTTTCGAGTTTTTCAGACTGTTTAAAATTTAAAAACTAAGAACAGAATACATGTTTGACCTAAAAACTGTCACTTACAGTTCATGGTACGTATTATACTATTTTTATGTTCAACAGGAATTTAATTTTAGTTACAGTAGCTTATAATGAAATCCAAACCATTCAAATATAGTTGAATATTTTTTATTTAAATTGAAGTCAGCGATACTTGGATGCCGTTTTTTATCCTAGTGCTAACAAAAAAGGCCGTCATCCATTTGATAGCTATAATGTTCCTTTCTAAAGGGTTATTTTTTCTGATAGTAAGAAAGCCAATAGATGTCATAAGTACAATAGACAAACCACAAGTAACATGACCCATATCCAGGTAGAGGTAGGTAGGCTATGGAGCAGGTAGCCAAGTAGGGGTAGCACCAGCCGGCAGGTGTCGCTTCCCACGCACCCTTCGTGCTTCTGTCGCGTCGCATTCTCCGCATACCTGCGACCTGCCGACCGGGCGACGAAGGCTAGATTACATAATGGTAATGCCCGCGTAAATCCCGCATTACGAGGGATCCGGTCACCGGATTCCTGATTTACTACCGGAGGAATATGCTGTTATTGCTTCTTTTACAGACTGTACCAGCGCACGGATTATACCTAAAAATTTTATTAGATAGTATATACCACCCTTTTATTTAAGGTGATACATGATCCTAATTGACTTTGAAGTACTTTTTATTTATTTATTTGTGCTACACTGTACAACAGAAATTGAATCCCAATTACAGTACAGAGTTCGAACTCACTGAGTCGCAGTGTGGTAGTTCATATATTTTTACCTTGAGTGGAATTAGAACTCGGGATTTTCGAATTTGAATTCCGTAATGCTATCCCACACCACCATACTACTGGACAAGATATTTTTGTTATTATACATACATAAATAAATAACATTCACTTATTGTTATTATAAATGAAATATATATTGTATTCTACATATATTTAAATTCAAATGTACTTAGTATTAACGGGAAGGTTATAAAAAACCTTTCTTACAATACTTGTATTGTAAGTTACCCATTAATGACAAAATTTAAACACAGTAAGTGAAAATTTTATTGCATAGTGGTTTCCATGATTATAACAGGACTTACTACTATTTATTTACTGTCTACCGTGAACAGTAAGCAAACATTACTTATCAAGGTCCTGTTTATCGTGACTACAATTTGACAGTTGTCAATTTTGAAACCTATTTTTCTTTTTCTTCTATTTGGGCAAGTATTGTAAAAAAAGTTTACTAACCTCGAATTGTAAGTGACTTTTTAGGTCGCGAATATCAAAAAACTGTCATGGTATGTAATATACTATTTTGAAAAAAATCTCTGCTTGTAATACAAAGCAAAAATAGTATACAAATAAACCAGATGTTCGCTCATGGAATATTTTGTATACAGTTTATATTTCTTTTAAAAATACCTGGGTATCGAACAATAAAAAAATTCTTCTATTACCCGGGTACCCTGTTTCGGGTACAACTGTCCTAAATCTCCAACTTGAGAGAAAGATAATAAAAAGAGTGTTTTTAGCTCTTTCTATTACCATATAAATCAGAAAATGCAGCACATGTCTGAATTTGGACCCCAAAAATCTAATTCTTAATTAATGAGCTTTGTTTGTGAAGCAAACGCGCTACCCTAGAGCTCCAGCTGAAAGTAGAATCCAAAGTATTCCATCGCAGTAGAATAATTTAAAATATTCTTTCTCTGATTCATGTGAGAGAAATCAATCTTACTTTTCCGCTTTCCGTTTTTCCATTCCTGCACATCTGTACAGATCTGGCAGAGTTTGCAGCTTGCACCGTATATCTCTCACATCGCGGCGAGATTCTAGTGCTACACGAGGCACGAAGCCGTGGCTAATGGAGTAAAGACAATGCGGAAACACTGTAGAGTGCGCGTAGCGTGGATCAAGTTGAACACCGTGTTTCCGACACTGCCACACCGCAGGCGCTGCAACTGTGCTCGAGTTTGCAAATCAGAAAGTTCCTACGCGACGCCCGACGACGCCTCACGACGACACTCTACCACCACGTTGTCGACGTCAAATACCAACATACAACACTCGCCGAGACACGGACTCTTCGGCGCAGAGTGTTATTATTAGTTGGGGAATGTTCATTTCTTGTTCGTTTATTTATTTGTTATTCTGCACAACAGGAACTCTATTCCAATTATATTAATATATAGTGAACACAATCGTATATATCTCGTATTTATTTATTAGAAATTAATTCAAATTCTTGTACAGAAGATCTACAGTTAAAAAAAAATAAGAACTATTAACTTGAAGCTGGGTGAGTCCAGACCCAGTACTACAATTGAAATTAGGTTCCTGTTGTACTGAGTAGAATATTTAAATAAATAATCAGTAAACCAAATGCATGAAAATAATATAAAAATGCCGGATCAGATAATATCAAAATTGTAAAAATCAGTAAAGTACCTAATTATGAAAAATGAAACTAATCGATCATTAACAAATAATGATCTAGTTACAGAATATAGGGAATTATTGATAATTTAAATAAATTAAATAAATATATCATCACGCCTTTTACAAATCATGTATTGTACATATATTGGAAGGAATAGGTTGAAAGTATAGTAATAAATTTGAAAAGATGAAATGAAAATAATGGATAATTCAATATATATTCGGTAATAGGATGATTCCTGGTCCGATGTGTGATACATCTTGATTCAAGTAGTGTAACTTGCGAGATATATCTCTTTCTGCCATCAGCAAGTCGGTCTAAGCCGTGCACGGAAGCTAAAAATTACGAGGCAAAGTTCTGAGTAGAACGTGGATGTTCGGAAAGCCATCAGAACTTCCATCCGCTCGTCTAGACGCAACACCAATACAAATCCATCGATATTTACACGGAGAGGTGATCAGGAATCACCGCACGAGGTGAGCCGTATCCGGTATCCCTTGCACATGCACTGCATCATGATCTCCTGCATTATCTAAGCGGACGATGGTGCGATGGTTCATATTCTACTACAAAAGTGAACCGCACTGATCCCGAATCACGAGAGATGTATACGTATACATCCAGTCCCGTCTTTTCCATAAGGGCACATTGGGCACAAACCCAGGGCCCTCGCCTTGATGGCCGAGGTCGTCATTTACATGAAAAATAGAGGAGCTCAATTTTTAGTGCAGTTTTGCTAAGAATTACCGTCAAAAATTTTAAATTTAAATGTAGATGAGATTTCTAAATATTTTTAAAAGAGTGAACAAAATTTTACTAAATCTAAAAAAAATTCAAAAAAATACATAACGTAGAATTTCTTAATGAATTCCATAAAATATATACAAATATTAAAATAACTTTAAAATATTTGAAAGAACTTTGAGGACATAATAGAAAATTTTGCACAACAGAAATCCCGGAAGAAAACTATCATTCTCAATTCTCAAAATACGAGTAGTAATCACTTCACTTACATTTGATTTGTATAAAGCTACCCAGAATAACCAATAAAGTCACTAAATAAAACTACATACTGATGTTTTCATTCACTTTTTTTACTTTCTAAAAGGGCCTTAAACTCTGTGTGCCCAAGGGCCTCTGCATGACCTAAGACGGTCCTGTATACACCTAACTAAACAGCAGTTCATTTCACGCTTGGTCTAGTCTAGATTAATCTACTGTTTCATTATTTTTCTGAAGTTAAAAATTTATGTTTCTACTTAGTTGAAGATGGTGCAGGAAAGTAATATTAATATTAGACATTGAACTACTGCTAAATCTGGCGTTGGAATAAGGTACCATATTAAAATTGAGATGGCCGCAAGATTGGGAAGAATGTTTTTAGAAGTCATGAAACACATGTTGATTGAAAGAATGGATGAATATGATTGAAGGTTTGTTGTGTGAATGAAATAGGATTTGAGGAAGGAAATGAATACATTTTCTGAGAATGTTGCTACTTTATTTATTTGTTTGTTAGTCTGCACAACAGGAACTTAATCCAAATTACAGTAGCTTACAGTGGAATCCGAACCACTCAAACACAATCGTATTTCGGAAAAAATTTGTATTTCGTCAGGATGTAATATGAGTATTTACTTAGAAAACAATAACTAAATTATAAAATTTGTAAAAATTAGTAAACGCAAATATATTCAGTGAGCTACGATTGCCGATTTTGATAGAATATAGTCCTAGGGTGATGTTATTTTGTATTATAATTTGAAAGTCAAGTGTTCGCGTAATTAAAATAACCCGATTGTAAATGGCGCGGTATTTTAGTGAAACCAAGTGCAAAATATTATTGTAGTCAAGTGTATAATTCGAGTTGTAGAAAGTTAGTTGTTCGGCTAGTGACGTGCGGCCGTTAACCGAAACCGAAGCGGCGTGAGTTTGAAGTTCCTCCGGTCGAGGCGAAGCGAGGCATACATACCAACAGCGAACAGCAACGATAACAGCTCCGGGAACGTTTCGAATTGTGTTATTACCGTTACGACCACAATCGATAATTTTCTGACATTTGTCCCTCGGTCTTGGCGAGTGAGATCTGTCGTCGTCCGCTGCCAATTTAACGCTCAATTCGGATTTGGGTCAGCCCCTCCAGGAATTACGAACCATGAATCCCTACCGAGAAAAATAATAAATTGTGAGGCGCTGTGAGATTCCAGCCTCACGACTTCTTACTTTCCTTTATCAAACTTCTATTTCAACTTTAGATATATATTTACACGTTGTTCTATTACTAGTTCGCCATTTATTGTGCTACCGTCTCACGCAGTCGAACCACACTTCAACTTACCAAAAGGATCGTATTCCAACACATTCTTTAAACCCTACAAATATTTTACTCTAATCAATCAAATTGTTTAAATAGTTTAAGTGGTATCAGGTCGGCCTGTGGATCCTGAAAACCCTGGTTCGATTCCCACTTCTACTTATATAAAAAAAATACGATTGTGTCTGAGTGGTTCGAATTCCACTATAAGTTGTGGGCCCCCTGTACTGTAATTAAAATTAAATTAACAAATAAATTACAAGTAATTATTGTAACCATCGCCTTCTTAAAACTGAAATACAGAACTTCTTCAACGTTTGTAACATCTCTGCAGAGCATAGTACAACATAGGTCATAGTACGTGAACACTACATCCAGTGTGCTGTGACTGTGTGCTGTGTGTGTATGTGTGTGAACACGCCACGCGTCCCATATCGAGTCCGCGCTGCTGCCGCCACCGCTGCCGCCGCCGCCTCCGAGCCCGGTGGTCTCGACCAACGTCCCATGGCGTGAGCGCTCCGGCTACGCGGTACGAGGCTTTGAACAAGCTGCCACGTTTATAGAGGGCTGTACTGACGCGCTTTATTCACAGAGCTTTTGTGTCTGCTAGTGGGAAGATACGAAGCTTGATCTATTGAGAAATACGTTAAATAAAAATAAAAAATTAGGATACTTGTTATTATATATTGGTTGAAATTGATTGAAAATCCGTCTATTAAGCATGCTCATTATCAACTAGTATAATTATCCAAAATATAAAATTATAGTAATATTTAAATTGGACTATTATCAATAATAGACTTAACAAAATTTGGTGGCAGTTGCTATACGAGCACATATTTAAAAAATAATAAACAGGTATTTTTGGCTAGATCTTGTAAATAATTTATTTAATATTATAGTATTTACAATTATAATATAATTAATAATATATTCCAAACCAGTGGCACTAAAAATGTATACATATGTACAAGTAATTTTGCCAATTTAAAAACTATTATTTTCATCCTAAATAGATTTATCATGTAGCATCTTTCCTTCATTTTTTTTCTTAAATGATTGCAACATCCTGTATAACATCATTTAGCTGTATCAAATGGGATAGCACAAACCCTTGACATATTTACTAGATTCATCGTCCAATTAATCTTCACTAAATATTGGGTAATGGCTCAGTGAAATCGAGTCGGCCTGTAGATCTAAGATCACCAAATTAAAATTACCCCTGTGGCATCCCCACAACTACAATCTGTGGGGGCCGTGATTTGACTTCTGGTAACCGCACTTTTCGCGCATAAATATATTACTTACCGAGATTTGCTTCGGCAGAGTGCCACACCCAGTAATGAGTAAAAGGCGTGATAATATCTAAATATTTCAATCTTGACATACAATTTTCATTCATAATTTGTAACCCTCAGTCATATTCATCCACTTATTCCCAAGAATTCTAGGTCGTTCACGAAATCTCTCACCCTCAGTTTCACAACTTGCTTTACTCTTTAATTTGACATATAACCTCCATGTCCAAACTATAGCCACTTTGCCAACAATTTTAAAGTGTTGAAAGTCTCCTCGTTCCTACTCGTATTTAAAGAAAAACCTTGTTACTATTTTCATTGTTGTTAAAAGTCGCAAGCAGGGTAGCATGTAACCAGGCTCGGTTGGCACGCTCACCGACAGCCGTCTAGCTGGAAGCTTTCACAGATTACGAGCGAAGCCACGCTGCGCGCTCTCCATATCAGCTCGAGCGGCGGCGGTGGCGGCGGTAGCGGCAGCAGCAGCGGCAGCGGCGACGGCTCTAGTCGATCCCTGCCTCTCACCCCCCTGCCCCGCTCAGTGCGGCTCTCTCATTCATGAAATGACGCGGGGATCACACCGAACAGCCGAAGTAGCGAACGCGAAGAGAAGTCCCGTGCTACGAGCTGATATTTAGGGTGCAACGTTCAACGAGAAATCTGTTTTTATGCATGTGAAGTCGTTACTAACTATGCACAATGTTGTAATGTATTGATGGATGGTTGTAGCACTATGGTAGCACTGTTCCTCCTAAAGCAAGAGATATAGATTTATAGCTCGCTTCCACCAAAAAATACATTTGCGTACAACGAAATAAGTTCCTTATACTATAATTACGAAATTGATGAAACAATTTTCTTTTATCTTCATTGAAAAGCAGTTATAGTACACTGGTATTACAGCCGTTCCACAATCGAGAGCCAATGATTCAACTTGAAGCAAAATATTATTATTTTATGCTCAACCCCGAAAAGCATATGTTTTAGCCCTAAAAAGCGGGCTTAAATACTTTTTTTGGCCCATGGGCCAGAAAGAAATAATTCCTATGGATACATAAATAAAATGTTAATTTTTGTTTATTGTAAATACTTGATTCTGCAAAATGTCGTTTTGACATATAACCTATGTATATATTTTAATCTTTTGAACATATAATTAAATGTTATTTTGTTGTGCATAACATATTGTATGTACCACGGGTGAAATTAGCGTTTCTGACCCTGAGCATGTTATCAATCCTCGGCGCTTTGCGCCTCGTGTTAATAATCATGCCACGGGTCAAGAACACCTGTTTTCGCCCTTGGTACATAAAGAACTATTAATGCACAACAGAAAATGAAGGTAAAACATTCCTGTAATTCTTCTGTTTCATCTATATACGAAGCTCAGAATTTTTTTAACCATTTGACTTCAATAATATGAAGAAAAAAAACAGTTCAACTGCGTTCCTTATTAATAATTGAGATTAATTTCGTTTTGCATAACAACAAATCTATTGTTGAGTGGTTTTAAATTTACTATAAATTGTAAGTTCCCTATCCCGGCATCGAAAATAATTTAAATTTCATAAATAAACAAACAAAACAAATACCATGATTGGATAGTAAATTAATTTTGCGTATGTATCTGCTTCAATGCTCTATTACAAATTATAACATTGTCATCGTCTTAATACTATGACAAGATACTTTCATGTTGATGGGAACATGCATTTAACTTTTTCTCACATTCATAATTGATCATTAATGCTAGAAAATCATCGAGTATTAAAAGCCTTTTTCCATTCCGCAACTAATAAAATAGCAATGGCGCGATAAACATGAAGCGAATGAAGGAACGAGCGGCCAAACTGGAATTCATTTAATCTTCACCGTCATCAAGTGAATGCAGAATATTATTATCAAGCGAAAATTAATCACACAAGGCACCCAATCGGTGTAATGACGCCACATGAAATGAAGATAAAGTTCTTTTCATAGACGCCGGCCTCTATGCAGACTTGCACTTCATTTATTACTCGTATAGGCGTCTGCCCGATACAACCATAGCGAATACTAATCGATAATACCTATTTGCTAATTAATTTGAACACGCATCATATATTTTCCTTTATTAAACCTTCCTAAATGATTTTTTCTACGACCGAGCAGAAAACAGACTTTACTTACTAACTGATTGTAAATTAAATAGCATACATACCTCATCGGATGTTCATTCTGTGGACCATTTTCTGGCTTGATATGTAATATACTATTTCAAGTGTTTCTAAATGATCGTGGACAAAATATTGTGTGCACCTCAAGCAGAAAATGTCTTTCCGCTCTTGCATGAGTGTTGCACGAGTGGCAATATATTACTTTCTGCTCTAGATACACAAATAACTATTTTCTACCTTTTCTGTTTGACTTATTTTTCTATTAAATATTTAGAAACGTAAAATAGCGGCAAATATATTAATAATTAAAATGTAATACATTCCAATTTCGAGCCTTTTTGCGCATACATTCTAAATAGGAACCATCGCATAGAAAAATAGCCCAAACATATATTTAATTCATTTAATATTAAATCATTAAATCAAATCATTCTATATCTAGTTTTGTTTTGGTAACCAACCTGACTTGTTCCGTTCAGCAAGCATCCAGCGTTGTTCCATGTTAGTCTACAAACAAAATTGTTAAAATAGCGTGTTTTCTGGATGTTCTGTGGTGAAAATGTAGTGAAAGTAGTGATAGTTAAGTGAAATATAAGGGCAATTTAGTGTAAAGTGTTGTAGGTGTTGTGTGTGTTGTAAATTTGTTGTGGTACAGGGTTGAAGCTTTCCTGCGGACTCACAAGGTCGGATGGGACTAACAACGCGGCAGTATCAGGTTAGATGCAGTATTTATTTACAGTACGAGATAACACCCTCTTCAAATTAGTATAAAACTGAATATTATTACACTTTAAAATATTAGAATATATGCAGGAAATAATGTAGATATACATAAATAAAATAAATATATCATCACGTCTTTTACCCATTACTGGGTGTGGCACTCTGCCGAAGCAGATCTCGGTAAGTGATATATTTATGCGCGTGAAGTGCGATTACTAGCCGTCAAATTACGGCTCCCAAATATGTGTTACCACTAATATAGATATGATTGATAAATAAATATATCATCACGCCTTCTACCCATTACTGAGTGTGGCATTCTGCCTTAGCAGATCTTGGTAAGTGATATATTTATGCTCGTGAAATGCAGTTATTAGCCGTTAAATAACGACTCCTAAACATCTTATTGGAGAGGAAGTCACAGCAGTAATTTTAATGAGGTGAAAATTGTTTGTTGGTCAATCATTCAGATTCTATAACAAATACAGGCAAGTCAGAGTCAGTAAGACTAGTGTTCTATCTATAGAGCCAGGTCTGCTATTTGTTAATAATAATAGGTTAGGAACTTTTACATTCTTGCGTCTATTACAATGCATGCATATTCGTCGATAAATAGCAAGCGTAGCAATGGGCTATCAAAATTTATATTAAACAGTAAACATTTGTGTATATCTTGGTGGTAAATTAGTTAAACGGGTTCAGGACAGAAACACAGGCGACATGGGAAATAGACAGAACATCAGATATAGACGCGGGGTGTACGGGGCGAGGAAACAGTCCCGGCAGCACCGACCGGACCATATGGCGCTGTTTGTAGGGCAATTTAGCGTCGGGCGATGACGATTAGTCCTAGTGCGGAATGCGGATAACCGAATCGATCCCTTATCAAAAACGGTGACACACCACACCACACCACACCACACCACCACCACCAGCAGCAGTAACTAATGAGTGAAGATACATTCCAGACAAATCGCACGGAAAATCTCTTTCAATAACACCATCAAATGCACAAGCTATAACTCACACATCCTGAGGCGGTAAATATATGCGCACGTTCTACCGATTCTGCACAATACCTTTCCGTTCTTCCAACTTTCACTGATGTCATAAAGAACCGACGGATGGATATGGAAATCATACACGCTCCTTTCTACGATGTTTTACTCGTTTTTACGCACTACAGACATGATTCGAGAATAAGCAAAGTATTTTTAAATTGCCTTTTCAATCGTTTCGAAATTAATCATTACAACTATTTTTTGTTTAAGTTCTATAATTTATATTTATAATAAAATAAACAAATATATCATCACGTCTTTTACCTATTACTGGATGTAGCAATCTGTCGAAGCAGATCTCGGTAAGTGATATATTTATGCGCGTGAAGTCAAATTATGACCCCAAAGATGTTTTAGGTTAATTGAAGCATGAGAAATTTAATACCGTTGAGCTCATCTTCATATCTCGTTTAGTTTTTGAGATATAGACTAAAGAAATTACAAAAATTGAAGTAAAATTGGAATAATATTCAAGTTTATTGGAATTCATTTTTTAAAAATTAAACAAAATATCTACGATGTACAACAGAGACAGAATTCGAAGCATATAGATATAGTTATTTTTTTTGTATAAGTTGAAATCAGCTAGGTTTGAACACAGGACTTCTTAATTAAGAAGCAAGTTTTATACACTGGGTAACGATTTCCTTACTCGTATTTATAAATGATTATTTAAATGAGCTTCACAATATTTGTCTATATATTTATTTCGAAATTAGTTTACAGTCTATAACTTCAAATAAAATATTTTCTGTAGCTTGTCCCTCCTCAGTTTCCGTCCAAGTGAAAATTAGCGCTGTAGCTGTTTGCGGGTGGTGGAAACAAAAACTAAAACTCAAGTTGTACTGTGAAACCCCCAACAAACAGTTGTAAGTTCTTACAGAGGTGGCGCCACATCGTAGCAAAGTGTCGAATCTCTCGTGTTAGTTAACAACCGCGAAACCAGCCCCAGCCCACTAC
Organism: Pterostichus madidus; assembly: GCA_911728475.2. NCBI lineage: Eukaryota > Metazoa > Arthropoda > Insecta > Coleoptera > Carabidae > Pterostichus > Pterostichus madidus. Next base: position 41,726,827 of record OU452305.1, read on the forward strand.
ACTTGCCCTATTTCTATCCGTGGACAAGTCATTAAACAATTACCCATGGGCAACATCCAGCATGATAACAAGCAAGACTCCAGCAGTGTAATGAGAGTCGTGGCAGCGGCGCGCGGCGTCGAGACGCGGGAACAGCTGTCGCGAGATGAGACGTCGCGACGCGGGGAGAAACGACGCACCAGATGGATTTTACTATTAGCACGCGTAATTGAAAACTAAAGTTATGCGGGATCTTGTATCTCATTCTAATCAACAACCATTATTTATCTTTTTTACAGATATATGCTAATTCTGAAATACTAGTACCTCTAAAATTTGTTTGACGTCATAAACTAATGTTACTACTTCAATATACAAAATTTTCATATCGAAATTGATTGAACATTTAAATGGTCTATTACAGTGGTTTTCAAACTGTGAAGATTAATTGCGGGATGAATCTGATAATTTAAGGGAAGCGCAGGATTTTTTACTTTAGTTTTGTTATTTTGTTATTGTGTAAAATTGTATAACTTTCAAAAATCAGCGCAGGGGTACACTCCCTTCCTTTCTTAACTTTTAGAATAGTTTTTTAAACTTACATAGAGTGTTTAACTGCAATTGTGCGGAATTCACTTTTAAAAGCAAGTTTAGGTCGATACTCTCTTCTTTTCTTTTCTATTTGATTCGTTTTCAGTTCTTACATAGACAGATTAATTACAATTGTGTGAAATTGACTTTTAAAAATAAGCGCATTATTTGATGAATTTGATGAGTAAATGTTATATGAGTGATTTTCCGGTTCATGCTACCCCATTTGATTGAATGTAGTGGCATTTTATACAGATCCTACAATCATTTCACATTTTTGATCTTGGCATACTCTCATGTCGGTAATAGTACATAGGTAGCAGGATAGTAGAAGTAAAAAGAAGATATATTTCTAAGGATATTCATTTTTATGTAGCACATGAATTTGAATTCATAATAGAAGGAAATAAATGTCAGAGATTCGTTTTAGTTTTCTCCTGCTGAAATAAATGCCAGCAGAAATGCTCATGACAATTTTAACAAATTATGACAAATAATAGAAGCTAGTTGTTTCTGCTTTACAATAGTTAAATAGTATTTAGTGAGATTTGTAGAAATAGAAATGAAATATATTTTCATGTTCGTTATTAAATTCTGTGAGATTCATTTGTGCCCGTGTCGGTTCGTGAAACCAAATTAATCATTAACCCTATTCGCACATCTGCGGCAGAGGCGGTAAGTAACGTTGGTACATTTCGGTCGGATGGCTCCGGTGTACGCTCGGTACGCTGCTCCGGCGTTCCGGCGCTCCGGCAACTCCGGTGACGGCCATGAAACGCCTGACAAATATTCTGCGGTTTACGTACCAAGTGAAACACTAGAACAGACTCGGAGGAGCGATGGTCCCATCATTGTTCAGGCCCGTATTAAGTTCCACCGTTTCTAAATTATTTTATAGAAAAATTATTCAAGAACTTTACTTTCTATCACTCTTGAAGTGATACTTTTCGTTCCAAAAAAAATAAATAAAGCTATATCTATAGGAACTGACAAACAACAGTATGATTTGGCATTAGTGACATCTAGGTGATATCGGCCAGGAGAATAATAAATTTTATCTAAATTTCCAATTTCTTTCTAAAAAAATCATTCCTTACGTGTTCTATATTTCTCGCGTTGGACTCACTTTCAGAAAGAAATGAATCACTAAATATCTATTTTAAATAATTGAAAATTACTTTATTGAAGGAAATGTTTTCTCTTTTAATAGCATCCTAAAACTGATATACGAATAGTGCGCATCGGATTGATCGATTAAAAAAGCATGTTCGTGTAACATTGGCTTCCTTTCTTATGTTTTTATTTGTTTTCTGACCTTATATAGAGTGTTTAATTGCAAATGTGTGGAATTCACTTTCAAAAACAAGCGTAGAGCGACACTCCCTTCCTTTCTTATCTTTTAATTCGTTTTTAGTTTGTACATAAAGTGTTTAACTGCAATTGTGTGAAATTCACTTTCAAAAACAAGCGCAGGGCGATACTTCCTTTCTTATCTTTATCTTTCATTTTCAGTTACGGCATTGTGTGAAAATTTCTTTCAAATGCAAGCACAGACAATCTTATCTTTTTTTAATCTTTGTAGATTCATTGTTAGATTCATTATTACATTCGTTGTTAGAGGAGTAAGTGTGAGTAATTCGAGATGTTTTGCGCATATGTTATGTACGTCGAAGAAAGATAAATGAAAAGTGAATAGATGTGATTGAAGGTTTGTTTTGTGATGAATGATTTTGAGCTTATATAGAGAGATCTATGAATGTAGTTGAAGTGAGCGTAGTGTGTTAGGATGAGAATGTTTGACGAGGACTGATTATTTAATGAGTAAATATTTTATGAATGATTTTTGGGTTCGTGCTACCCCATTTGATGGGAGATAGCGTGATGATATGTATGTATGTATATATGTATGTGAAATAATTCAAACGTAATAATTAATTGTTGTATTCTAACTTGTGCGGTGTTTCTCTTTGACTGTTTGTCAGACAAAGAGTTGTGATAATAGATTCTTAAAGAAAGGCATCGTGTAAACAAGTAATGTTGAAGTTCTTTGTTGTGGGAAATGCCTGAAATCCATTCCTGGGTTTGAACAAGACAGTTAGGGTGTAATACGCGCATCATCCACCGACGAGCGACGAGCGACGCCATCGGCTGATGCTAATGAAATAGCTGCGGGCGTCGTGCTGATGCTGAACCGTGCGAGCACAGATCGATGTTCATACACCTCGCTGAAGCTCTCGCTCGTGCTATAATCGTACGTGCTTGTGTACCGCGAACCTCTGTCTGATCAAACCGGTGGAGTGGTGATTAAAATATAACGCGCAACCAACGGAACCAACCAGGGATATACAGAGAATTTTAATTCATCTTTCCCAATTGGAATCATTCGAACTGGGTCTCTATAGATGAGATTCTACTATAAGCTCTAGGTCCCCTGTACTGAGAGCTCCTATACCTATTTATAAGAATATTTCACCCACCTTAGTAATGGGGTAGGTTTTTTTAATCGCCGGAGTTATCGCAAAAATTTCTGTTAATGAAAATGACAATTTTTTTGTTGAACCAGTTCAAAAATAATTTTTTTTTTAAATATGGTTCTATATAATTCAGACTACGAGAAATCGAATGCCGTTGAGCGCATCTTCATATCTTTTTTAGATTTCGAGATACAGCGATTTTTGACTTTTTAAAAAGCTCAACTTTGAAGGCCCATATCTCGAAAACTAAAAGAGATATTGAAATGCGGTTTAAACGAGTGGATTTCTCGTACTCTAATTAACTTATACTGAAGTTTTGAAAATTTTGAAAATTTTACTATTTTTTCAAAATTTTCAATTCTCAATATTTCAAAAAATTGAAAAGATAATACAATTCTGTGAACACCAGTGAATTCCTCTCGTAAAAGTACATAAGTATGCAAATTTTCAGCAAAAAATTCGCGCAGATAGAGTTTTTATTGCAAAAAAATGAAAAATCACTGTTTTTTAAATATTTTTGAAGAGGTACCCCTTAAGATTTTTACGAATTTTGGCCATTTTTAGTTTTTTTGCTCTAAAAATTGTATCCGTGGAGTAAAAATTCTGAAATTTTACATACATATGTACTTTTTTGCGAGGAATCTACTGGTGTTTACAGATTGTCATTATCTCGTCAAGGTTTTTAAATATGGGTAAAAAAAATTTTGAAAAAAATATTAAAATTTTCAAAATTTTCAAAATTTCAGTGTAAGTTAATTGGAGCACGAGAAATTCACTCGTTCAAACCGCATTTCAATATCTCTTTTAGTTTTCGAGATATGGGCCTTCAAAGTTGAGATTTTAAAAAAGTCAAAAATCGCTGTAACTCGACAACTAAAAAAGATATGAAGATGCGCTCAACGGCATTCGATTTCTCGTAGTCTCATTTATATAGAACCATATTATTTTTTTTTTTGATTTTTAAACTGGTTCAACCAAAAATCCCATTTTCATTATCCAAATTGTTTGGGATCATGACTCCGGTGATTAAAAATATATATTTTGAGCATCAAAATATGCATATTTACGCAGAAATTGCTCAAGAAAGTAGGCAATATCTTGCGGGTTTCAGAAAAAAAATAGCTCTGTGGCTTGCACAAACATCTTTGGCGACTGTGATTTTACGGCTGGTAACTGCACTTCACGCGTTTACCGAGATCTGGTACGGCAGAGTGTGACACCCAGTAATGAATAGAAGGCGTGATGATATATTTAATGTTTTTATCATTAATTCTTGTTATTTGGATGATGACATAGGAGTCCATTGAGATAAAATGAAGGTGTCTTGAGTGTTTGGTTTACGTATAATAACGTCATGGGTGTCTCTTAGCGGGTTCATGTATCTGATGTATGCGGGAACACTCAGTACTTGTTCACGTTGATTTGGCGGCTCGCCGACAAGCGACCTGTGCGAGAGAGAGAGAGCGAGCGAGCGAGAGAGAGTGGCTCTCGGCTGACGGTCGCCTGCTCCGTGTTATCACAGCCCCCGGAGGCTGATCCGGTTGCGGCGACCCGCTCCCCGGAGCCTTATCGCCCTTCCCCCGGAACGGCGGAAGCCTCTGACTAGTCACTAGTTCATGTACACTGCACACAGGATACTTAGGAGCGGTTGTACTATTTTATTAATAGTTGTTAAAGTAAAGTGAAGAATGCACTTTTCATCTAAGGTATATGAAGTATTATGAGTACTATGTTTGTTCTTTTTTTGCAGGTAAGTGCTGTTTCTACTTTGATCAACCCTTGTTTGGATGCTGTGTACAGGTAATACTACCTATATATTTATTATTCTTTCAACTAACTATTCAATTATAACATCTTGTTATGTGCTTAAATCTTCACTAAAGATTTCATCAGAACTGATCCACTTGTTTGGTATTGACTCCGGAAAAGTTGAATTTTTCTCAACTTTTACAGATTTTGTACTTTCCCGAGGCCATATCTCAAAAATTAAACTAGATATGAAGATGCGGTCAACGGCATTGTATTTCTCATGCTTCAATTATCTTATAAACATATTTTCAGCAATTTTCTTATAAAACAGATTTTCAACAATATCTCAAAAACTAAAAGACATATGGACTTTATCATTGGATTCAGTGGGTTAATGTACATATGTATGTAAAATTTCGTTACAATATTCGTACGAGAAAGAATTCTAGAGCAAATAGTCTGAAATTGGCCTAAAATCGAAAAAAATCCAAGGTGTTTGCAAAAAATTTAGTCTTTCAAAATTTACTAATTTGTTTAGATATCAATTCGGATACGAGGAATTCAATGCCGTTGAGCACATCTTCATATAATGTTTAGTTTTTTAGATATAGGCTCGGAAAGTATAAAATCAGATGAGCTTAAATAAAAAAGTAAAAAAACCTACATTTTAAAAACTACATAAGATATGAATGTGCGCCCCACTGCATCGAATTCCTCGAGTTATAATTATTATTAGCGATTTTTGTTTAAAATCTGAACTAAAAAATATTATAATCAAATCTTTTATGTAGGGACATTCTTGATGAAATATTGTAAAAAAAATACATAAAACAATACGAATATTTCCATATTATTGGTAAAGAAATATTGAAATATTTTATTAGCATTCATTCATCATTGTAATTATCTATTGAAAGAAGCATTTAGTAAACTCATTAATTACTTACTTAAGTATGGACTCATTAGTCAGTAATTATAAATATAATGTCAGAAGCTTCCCGTACTTATTTTAAGAACTGAAAGTATCATCCAGCAGGCTGGGACTGTTTTAAAAAACAATTAAATTCTCCCTCATAGCCCATCGCTGCCAGCCTAATTTGTGCTTACGGATATTAACATTTCATTTTAAAATCTGAGTTTGAGATTTCACCCTCAACGAATGATCATTTAGTCAATTACCCCTAGCTCTGCTTTCAACCTTCTTGCGCACTTTTTCCTTCCATTCGCACGAAAATTAGAAGCGAATTACGCGAAACGACGCGGGCCTAAATGATTATGTGCGAGAGTGTTATCAAGCGACGCGAGCGACGCTGGCATCTTGACGCTCTTCGCGAACATATCCTGTGGAAGCTCAAGGAAAGCTGTTCGCGGTCCATTATACGCAGTAGCAAGTCCCTATAAACACATATTACCAAAAATTTTATCACCGTTTATGTGACAATTAATGGGTTTTGTTTATGACGGCGTGTCCGGAATTTATGAATTATAATTCTTATGGTACTTACTGCGATATTAATTTACGTAGATTTTATCGTCACTCCACTTCGCTACGAATGATGGTCTGTTTAACCTTTTGCCTTGGTTATTAATTTTCTCTTTGTTCATCGTACAAATATTGGTTGAGTTTATAGAAAATCCACCAATGAAATGTTTATTTCCCTCCAATAACGGTCTGCAATTGCGGGGCCTACTGCACAACAGGAAATTAATTTCAATTACAGTACAGTAGCGTAAATAAATAAATGAAGGTATAGGTGGAAGAATAACCCTCGGCTGAACCTCGCTCTTAACCCTAAGCGGCCAAAAAATATTAATAAAGTTTTTTATGCACAACCGGGCTGAAAAGCATGTGTTTTAGCCCTAAAAAGCGGGCTTGAACACTTCTTTTCTGCAAAATGTCATTTTGACATATAATCTATTTACATATTTTAATCTTTTGAACATGTTATTTTGTTGTGCATAAAATATTGTATGTACTACGGATGAAATTAGCGTTTCGAACCCTGAACCACGGGCCAGAAACGCCTGTTTTCACCCTTGGTACACAAATAACTATTGTTTACTCACCCTTATTTCTTATGTGTTTGAGGGAAGTAAAAGAGTGGTTTAAATTATAAACAATATCAATAATCATCAGTAACATTGTGCAAAGTGCAGCCAGGTTCAGTTACCGCATCCCTATATTATTAATGTCGTCGCCTGCGGGGATCAAATATCAAGAGACGCACAGGCACAGGACTATCACGTAACAATAGCTTCTGGCGTTGGGAGCGGCGGACGGCGGCGGGAGGCGGCGGTGACGAATCGAACTGCTGTAGAGAAAAACTGTCGCCATGCGTTTGTGAACCTGTCCTGTTCGGGCCAGATGTCGCGACGCCGGTCATTTGATACCTGAGGGGAGACAGCGACGCTAGGCGTCCATTGGAATATTGGAAGAAAGTTTTAATTAAGTCAAGCTGCTGATTGTTATCTGATATACGTGACATAAGGGTAGCTTTATTGCATACGTAATTGTTTTGCGTAAACGCTTCAGCAACTAACTTTGTTTTTGAGCCTTCAATTAGATTCATTTTTTTTTTCATTGATTGTTCACGCAATTTCTCATCCGTAATTTCACAAATCTTTCATTCGACATACGTTTATTTCAAAATATCTTTGAGTAATTTTTGTAGATATATTTTCTGGTCTGCAGAATCATATTTAATTTTGTAAATTTTTCCACACATTCAAGTATCTGGGCATCAGTATATCTCCCAAAAATAATTTAGGGGAGTGAAATGCGAGCGATCAGAGCGCAAAAATGCAAATATCGGTTGTGGGCTCAGGGACGCGTGATGGGCTCGGGTTGCACGCGTGAGCGCCGCTGTTTGTTTCCAGCGACGTCAACGCCACACACCCCCTCGCACGTCGCACTCCCGCCCACCCTCCATCGCTCCATTGGATTATCGGCTCAATAAGGTTTTTGATTGGCGCTTTAATGGAACATGCACGATGTTTTCAACATGTTAATGTGATAGAGCAATGGACCTGGAAATATTTTAAGTGAATTTGTTATGAACCGACGCTCAGTCATTTATCAATGTTTTCATTTGTTTACCACAGTTTTCTGGAATAATGGACTGCTTCTAACAACCACGAAAACATACACTATCCAGGCATGGCCAATCTTTTAAAAAGACGGTAAAATAATATGTAGGCAGGGCTGTAGAGTTGACAAAAAAAATTTAGTCAATTTATTTGTGATTTTTGCTTTCAAGGGGGTTCGAAAAATTTGAAAACCACTATAATATAATATTACAGAGGGATCAAAAGGAATCGTTTCAGTTGACTATAAAAAATCTACTTGAAATTGGTGACATTTGAAAATTTAAAATTAAATTTGATACATTTAGTTCTTATTCGTTTTTAATTATATTTTTCTTAAATATCCATAAATAAAATTGTTGTTTCCCTCACCCTAACATAGCAATAATCCAAAATATTTCTATTATTCAAAAAGTCAAAATCCTATTAGCTGTCAGAATCCTGACATAACCTATTTGTATTTATTAAACATGTCAAATAGTATTCCTGCCTTTACCTGGCGTTGTGCCAACTGTGGAATAAAAAGATCTCCGGAATTGTATTGCCAACTGTAACAATTCCTTTTGATCACTCTGTAATAAATATTATTCGCGGGCCTCATCCGACCCGCGGGCCATAATTTGGCCATGGCTGCACAATACCAAGAGATTCGAATTTTTGTTAGTGGGCGACGATATTAAACATTAATTTATATCAGGATCGTTTTGATATAATCTCTTTATAACGAATGGCTACAAAATTATCAGTTCTTTACAAATGATTAGTTTCTCGAGCCTGCTCGAATAATTAGCTTTTAAACTTCGTAACTAATAACAAGTTTTGTAAAAGTTACTTTATTGATCTTACGATGAACAAAGTCAATGACTTGAATTATTCAAATACAAAAAAAAAATCACGAGTATAACTCTAACTCAAAGAAGAAAAAACATGTGCAACACAATTTAATTTAGCGCACGTAGGGACAAAAGGACTCCCGCTGCCTGCATTACCGGCGGCGGCGCCGACGATTGATGAGCAACGAGCGAGAGAGAGCGACGCCGAACGCCGAAGGCACTCCCGGATATTGCATCGGCATCTGTGGCCTCGAGCGTCGGGACGCTACCGTCCAACGTGGTGTGTACCTGATTACTTAGGACGTTACCTGGATGCACGCACAGCCCGGAACAAGTCCGGGAAGACTCCGGGCGGGCACAGTGATTGCGAGGAACACTCAATGCTCATTTGCAGTTCTTATAAATTATGTCAAATAGTGTTCCTGTCTAGATCTCGTCTAGAAAAGTCGAAACGAAACCATACTTGAGATAAACTCGAGACCAAGGCGATTATTTTAATAAACTGTTAATCACTTTTGATTTTATATTCAATTAATTCAACTTTGGTGAGGAAACACATTTCCATCTCCGGATAAAATTCCCAGTAACTATCAGGATAAATAAAAATATCACATCAAAATCATAGCATAAATGGTAATAATTATACTGATCTGATGCGATATTTTTTAAATTATACTGCCGATAGTTTCCGAAAACTTTATCCCTTAATAGAAATACAGAGTGATCAAAGGGAATTGTTACAGTTGGCAATACAATTCCGGAGATCTTTTTATTCCACAGTTGGTACAACACCAGGTAAAGGCCGAAATACTATTTGACATGTGTAATAAATACAAGTAGATAGTTGAGACCTGCTTAAAACCAAGGCGAGACCAACATGAAATTGACTCTAAGTCTCGTTTTGTCTCGCTGCAACACTAATTGTCAAATCTATTTTTTGGTGGAGTTTCTTAAATGAATTGGAAACTAAATTCATTTCTCCATAAGTTATAACATGTCTGTACTATAATTGGAATTCATTTGCTTCTGTAGTTCCATATCCTATAAGGTATTTTAATAATACCTACTATAAATACAGCGTAACCTGTATTGTAAACATTTCTTTAATTATTTTAAATCAATTATAAATAGAAAATGAAGTATGACGAGCAAATTATATGTATCTTAATATTAAATATCCATGAATGTCATATATTATATGAACAAAAATCAATCTACATTTATGTTCTAATACTTCTAGTTATAAAAGTAAATATCAAAAGAAAATAATACAAGTATTGTTTATTGAATAGTTCCAGTGTACCTATAAAAAAATTATAAAAATAAAACTGCAGCATGAATATAATATAAGTAAGTTTAATTAACGGTCTCAGCATGGTCATAAATGTCCGAGCGTTTCGCGTTTCTCACAACAAAAACCTTTAAAATTATTATAGCCAAGCTGTTAACACCTTACGAGCCGTTGCTGTTGTTGTATGGAAATGAAAACAAAACACTCAAAACAAGAAACTCAAAAGAAAAAACAACTGGCGAGTGTAACAAGCGATAAACTGTCACGATCGCATTTCGATGCCGCGACACAACGACGTGTAGGGTGGGGGTAGGTAGTGTGACAGGTGCTGGGAGTGGGGCGGCTCGTTACTGCCGGCGACGCTGGCGCCGCGACGCCCCGGTGATAATCTAAACGCGCGCGCGACTAATGACAGCACGGCTGACGCTGACGGCAAGACCAACGACTTTTTCAAACGGTTTCATTTAGAATATTATACCTACAATACTCAGCTGCAATTTCGGATCTTATCGATCTGGTTCGCAAGATTTCAGTATTCGGGAAAAAGTTCTCGAGGTTACTCAGCGGTAACGACGGTCTTGTGCGTGCCTTCGTTTATCAGAAAACGGGGAAAAAATATTAAATTTGTAATTAATATTCAGGCAACATAACCGAGCACGGAGCTTATCACAGCCTATCAACTTCTTTATGAAACTTTACGTTCCTTTTTTGGGAGGGTGGTACACCTGCTGTTTCTAACTTTATTTATTTATTTGCTACGCTGAAAAGCAGGAAACACGTTAATTTGTGTCCGAAGTTGCTACTCGAACAATGTTCTTTCTGAAACAAGTTATTATATATGAAATATATTAAATGTTGTACATATTATGCAAGTTTCAATTTTGAAGAGATTGCAATAAATTAAATTATATGAATAATCTAATTTAAGCATTAACATAATCGTGACGCCCGATAGGGTATAAGCAGATTTAAAATGATTAATAGTAATAATAATAATAATAAATTAAATTATAATTGGGAAACCGCTAGGGTTTTAAACTGGGACCTTATGAACTTCGGTCATAAAACTTTCAAAGATAATAAAAAAATTATATTTATTGTATAGTCTCAACTTGATCTCGATTATTTATTTATTTGTTACTGAACTACAATTGTCTTATGGTCTCGTCTCAATCCAGGGACTCGGCGAGACTTGTCGAAGATCTGCAATTGCAGAGCCATTGCAGCTAGGTTTGGATAAATGCGTTTTTGAGTATAGTGTATCTTGGTCAATGAACGCTGGGGTCTGCAGTCTACATCTACACAGTCGACCTGTGCTGGGTGACATGCGGTAACGCCGGTCGACGGAAGTCGGTCGTTTTGCGGTCGAGTGGCCGGTCACACTGCCGCCGCCTGCCACTCGCACGCACCGCCGCTCTCGCTTGGCCCGTCAGACCGGACCAGGACCCACTCGAGTTGAGAATATCAGTGGCCGTCACGAAAACGTTACTCATGATATTAACTTTAGAAGATAGTAAAATGTATATTTACTCTCGTTGGCCCAGGAGCCCAAAAAGAAATAATACCTATGGTTACATAAATAAAATGACAATTTTTGTTTATTGTGAATACTTGATTTTACAAATGTCATTTTGTTGTGCATAAAATATTGTATGTACCACAGATGAAATTAGCGTTTCTGACCCTGAGCATGTTATTAGCCGTCGGCGCTTTGCGCCTCTTGCTAATAATCATGCCGCGGGCGAGAAACGCCTGTTTTCACCCTTGCTACATAAATAACTATTAAACAATCATATATTCGTGATTTTATGGGGTATATTGAAGAAGTAACAATTGTGAAATGAATAATTATTGCAAGTTCTTTATTGCAGCATTCGTATATGTATATTTCTATTCAGCGAGCTTGAACTTTTGAACATAAACTCATATATAAAGTAAAATAAAAAGCATCGTTGCATTTGGTAGAACGGCGTCCGATATTCCAGTGTCTGTATTGCAATTGCAATGCAACCGAGATTTCATTTTGTTGCACATTTAAGACAGGCGGTTTCTGCTTTCAGCTGCTGTATCGATGCAACGTTATTTCGTATATTTCGGTTGCTTTTATATAAAATAATATATTCATTTTAATTTATTATTTATTTCCTGATAAATAATTTAAAAATTCGTAAAACAATGTTATTGTTTAATGTGTATATATATATATATTTTTATTTCGCTGTTTATTTAATTTGTAAATTCCAATTTAATGAAATTCAATAGATAATTATTTATTTTTTAAATTTCTTACACATTCCATTGTAAAAGCTTTATACATTATATTATTTGGTTTATTGTTAATTCAGGTGATGCTCATTGTTTTAACATACATATTATCGATGTAAATCATTAACAGTACTGTGAGATTTAATTTTCATAAAATAATAAACGTTCAAATTAAATCGGTTCACCATCATAGACAGATTAAACTAACTTGACATTTTGTGCATACATAATTAGCTAAAAATATAATTAGTCATGCATCGAATAACACAAAAATTCATAATACTAAATAAATATTCATCTCTACTGTACTAGGAGTTCAAACAAAATTTCTATATAAAACATAAATAATATTACGCCATTTTATGACACTGCCCTTTTAATATGTTGAAAATCTGTTGTATCTGTTGTCAGCTGTGGGATTCGAACTCGGGCGTGTATTTTTCGATGGGATCTGGCGCGCACTAAAACTTTTACAGGCGCGTGTGTAAACCGTGATTTAGATTTATCACGTCGAGGAACAGGGTCCGATGCCCGTAGCTCGTTTGACGTTCGGAACCGCCGGCGGTCACGCAATGTTGACGTGACGCGTGACGGATCACGCGAAACGTCGAGACGGTGATGTTATTGTCGTACGTTCGTTTCAGTTTTGCCGATTTACCAACAGTGAAAACAAAGACAGCTTGAACTATTTTACACTCACGATAAATGGCGGAGGAGAATTCACTCCTACGTTTAATTACATGATTATGATCGATTTAGAGGGACTTACTAACTGTTGACTAACTTCATATTTCACTGATAAACGGTCCTAAATTATTTTAGTGTAATGTTGCCGCGAGACTCGAGACCAGTCTTGATTTCATCTCGTCTCGGAAAGTGCAGATAATAAGATATTGATAATATATATCACTTACCGAGATCTGCTACGGCAGAGTGCCACACTTAGTAATGGATAGAAGGTGTGATGATATATTTATTTATTTATATTAATATGACTGAAAAGTCGAAACTTTTATCAGACTCGAGACCTAGATAGCCCAGACCGAGACAAGACTAACTTTAAATCTCGTCTATGTGTTATATTGATGAAATTTAAACAATTGTATTCCCTGGCGATAAAACTTATGCGATACGCCACTGATCTATCAAACCATCAAAGCGTTTTAATATTTTGATTTCCGCCATTTCCATAATAAATATTAACAGATTTTTAAGCTCATTCAATAACCGGATTCAAAATAATCTTCTGATCAGGTTCGACGAGGCGGCAATGTCGAGGGCGGTGGTGGCGGTAGTGGCGGTGGCGACGGCGGCGCCGTGGCGGATATTTTAATCGAAGCTCGTGGGGCCCTGCAATAATCACCGGGGGGCTTTTAATCTAGCGAGAGCTTGGCTGGTCGGACGGAAGCGTCGGCCCTCGGCCACCAAACAGCACACAACCATTGTGTGGAATACTAATAGGGGACGCTAGTGTGGCCTCGACGCCCATCTACCGATTTACTCCGACCTATTTTGGTAGTTAATTGTTAACCGAAATTTAATTAAATAAGTATTAAAAGTTATTAGGAATTTATATATTCCTGTTGTTCACTAAGTAGTTGAGATCGGCATTTTCGAAAAATTTTGTATGCGATCCAACTTGATTTAAAATCCGATTTGATTCGACTTGATCATAGGTCCGATTCAATAGACATTCTTTTCAAAAGCTTTTGATTCTTACCAAATATTTAAACATTTTGAATTATTTATGATTAATTATTGATTAAATTTAAACAGCTTCAGAAAAAATAGTACATTTAATATGTAAGGAAAGTGTCTTTACTGGGCTCAGCGAATTAAAATATGAAGCTGTGTTGTCTACAACATGAATTTACAGTTATTCTGAGAAAAAGTTGTAATTTACAAGTATTGAATATATTTGGGTCTGCGTGTGTGTAGGCTTTGAGAACAGGCACGCCGGCGCCGACCGTGACCCCTAGTATCACGCAGGCGACTGTGGCGGCGGTGTCTACCGCCCCCTGCCTGCCCCCGCCTACCCCCGCACCCTTGGCAACTGAAACGAACGCACGGGGAATTAAAAGCGCGCCGCTGCCCATGTTTATTTACAATATTCATGCCGACATTCACATCTGCACTACATGCTGTAACTTTCACACGAAGTAGTCAAATATCACTGACTGTTTCACGACGCCGCCGCCGCCGCCGCCGACACTGACGCTATCTTGTTTTTGGTGTTCGACCTTCCTACCGCGAGATGTTCAACAGTAATTAGATTTTAACGAGGGCGCCTAGCGTCGGATGCTGAGAAAACAAGCGAATTAAAACGTGCTTCTGATAAATACTCTGCTTTAAAATAAGGAAAAATGATGAGGCTGTGGAATATAATTACGCCTTCCTTAATGATTCACCTTGCTACTGAATATGCGAGATTAATAGCTCACCAAGATGAGCACTTATTATACTTATTACCAACGACAACAATGCTTCAATTATAATCATCGGAAACTTAAATAAAATAAATATACCATCACGCCTTCTACCCTTTGCTGAGCGTAAAATGTTGCCGAAGCAGATCTCGGTAAGTCATATATTTTGCTCGTGAAGTGCGGTTACCAGTCGTCAAATCACGGCCCCCAAAGATGTTAGTGGTGAAGGAGCCACAGGGCTAGTTTTTTAGAAATTATGAAAATTGTTTGTCGCCTGTAGGAATCAAACCAGAGTTCTCAGGATCCGCAGGCCGACTTCATACCACTGAGCTAGCCACCCCATAAATAATAAAGTTATAAATTACGTATTTTTTTGTTTACACACCCTTATTTGATAGCAGAAAATAAACATGCACATATGTTTATAAAGTGATTAATTAATAATTAAATATGAAAGACATTTCTGAAACATGATAATTATTTGGAACGGTTTGAAGAGGCAAGTCTCCTAGTGTTCTCTGCTCTTCTCATCTTGAGAGAATTTCGTACTCGGCGTTGTTTGCGTATGTGCTTTATGTTTTCAAAGACAATTCTCGTATCGTTTGTGTCGCTGATGTTTTGTAAACAAACATGTTTTCACCCTTCGTTGGCGTAGAAGCTATTTTCCAAATCTCGCGCGATGTTTCACCATCAATACTGCACGCCAACAACACCTGGGAAATAAAGTGCTTAATTGGAGCGCGGAGTGTGCTTCTTTTTTATCCAGCGAACAATATTTCAAGAGAGATGAGCTAGAGTACATATGCACTTGCGTCGCTGCCACCATTTTCTATTTCCCAAATAGATCTAGCAAACAATTATCAATACATCTTATTAGTATTATCGCGTGGCTCGAGACCAATCTCGGTCTCGTATTGTCTCGAAAAGTCGAGACAAGAACATAACTGAGTCTTAAGGTTAACCTCGGGACCAGTGTTCGGCCAGATAACTTAGTTACTAGCCATTTAAAAAATGTGTTTTAAAAATTGTTTCTTTCTACGACCGAGCGGAAAATATAGTTTTCCAACTGCCAAAAAGCAGAAAAGTGACGCTTTCCGCTTTTCGTGAGGTAATATAAGAGTGTACATCGTATACATGAAAACTGTTGCCCGAATTTCCAAACAGAAAAGCTGTCAAAAATTATTTTAAATTCTTTTTCAAGTGTTTCTAAAATGGTCGTAGAAAAAATATTGTGTGCACCTCGAGGCGTAGCTGAGATCAACAACCATGCAAGACAAATAGCTATTCTAAAATTTATACCATAATAAAAAATGGTAATTCGAAAAATGGAAAATGCATTATTAAAATTTGTGTATCGAGTCGGCCTGTGGATTTCAGAATCCGGGTTCAATTCTCAAAGTCGATAAACAATTTTCACCACATTAAAATTACCCCTGTGGCTCCCCCTCCACTAACATCTTTAAGGACCTTGACTTGACGGCCGGTAACCGCATTTCACACACATAAATATATCACTTACCAAGATCTGCTCTGGCAGAGTGCCACACCCAGTAATGTATAGAAGGCGTGATGATATATTTATTTACCTTGCAAATTCTGTGATTTTGAATAGTTGTTACTAAGGTGAGTGAAATTATGTTCGCCAAAGATGTAGTGGCTCTCATACTGATTTGGTATGTGGAACGGTATCGTCCGAAACATCATTTATGGTTTGCAGGTGTAGGAGTGAGACCGCTGCTGCTAGCTCTTGCTCCTACTGCGCTAAGCCTAACTGATGATGCCGAGCATCAATCTCCACCCCCGATAGCATGTGTCCTGCGCCTGTGATGATGTACGCCACCGAGGAATTAGCCGCTAAATTGTATTTACACTTGTCCTGCGCCCCAACGGATTACCGCCTCAAAAAAAAAACCTCACGTATTTGTTATCATTTGTCACCGGGCACAGCACATGCGACCAGCTTTCACCTAATAATCAAACTGCACTAGAAATTAACTAGAAAGAATTCACCACCAAAATTAGATTATGTGTAGTTTGACAATATAAATACCTATAAAGATATTTTAAAATAAACGACGTTGTAGCTTATATTAATATTTATTTTTTGTGCAAACAATTTTGCTACCTAGATATTTTGAAATAAAATCATGTTCATTTATTTATTTATTTTTGTATGCTACTCTGTACAACAGGAATTTAATCCTAAATACAGTACAGGGTCCGAACTTACTGATCCGTCCTAGTTCGTATATATTTAGCTTGAGTACAATTCGAAATCGGGATCTCAGAATTAAAATAGAAATTTAATCCTTGCGGGATTAAATGTGACATTTCAATCCTCGAAAAGAAAGAATAAAGTAGGTCATTTACTCCTGGAAGTTGCGATAAAACTATTTTTTTACAATACTTGTACTGTAAGTTATCTATTAATGGCCAAATTTAAACACAGAAAGTGGAACTTTTATTGCACAGTGGTTTTCATAGTTATATCAGGACATTAATATTTACTTACTGTCCACCGTGAATAGTATGTAAATATTATATATCAAGGTCCTGTTTATATTGACTACAATTTCACAGCAGTTAATTTTGAAACCTATTTTTCTTTTCCTTCTATTTGGGCAAGTTTGTAAAAAATAACTTACTAATCTCGAACTGTAAGTGTGTTTTTTTAGGTCACGAATATTTAGAAAAGCTCTACTCTTCTACTATTAAGTGATGTAGAATCATTTGTATTAATTTTTAAATTATTACATATTATATCGACACGGTCTTGAATCTTGGTATGGATCTCGATTTTCCAAGATAAAATATTATAACATTTATAATATAATATTTCTATTTAGAAAATAAATGAAACACTTAACTCGATATCGAGACCGAGATTGGTCTTGAGGTCACGATTTGACAGCAAGTAGAGGAAATGTAATATATGATTTTAGTGATTGATGCAACAGCGTGAAAGTGTGTATGTAGGAGTAAGCATGAATAATAACATGGGTGTTAAATGTGTGCCGGTGTTAAAATAACAAGCACAATCTAACATCCGTAGCCGCATTCGATCGTACAAAACAGCGTTGATGAAAAACGCGTTGGCATTATCATATTCGTTGTTTACGAAGTTGTGCGCTGTGGACAGTGGAACGTGGACACGCCAGCATGCATCATGCATGCATATGTGCATTGTTTGCGCAAGTTACGCGATATTAACAACCGCACAATACCCTCCCGGCTTCAACTAAATCGAATGTGCTGTAGCTTTTTGTTTTCACATTTCTAAAAGTGTAAATATTTGCTGTTCACTGCCGTTTAAATTCAATCGGACTGTTTAATAGCGAAATGAGAACTTGTTCATTATTATCACCAACATTTTACTTCAATATTTGACTAAATATCGCTACTACATTCAAAGAGCTTCACTTCATTTATAGAAATTTCACTTTTGTTAGTCTCTGACATTGCATAAACCAGTGGATACATTTTTGTTTATTTTCACTACCACCGAAATACCCCTATATTCTGTCAGGGCCACAGGGGTAGTTTTAATGAAAATTGTTTGTCGGCAGTGGGATTTGAACCAGGGTTCTCAGGATCCACAGGCCGACATAATAACCACTGTGCCACCACTTACTCCATATAATAACAAAATAAATTATTTTTTCACCCACTTGAATATGACACCATTATTTCAATTTTCTCAATAGTAAAAGAATGCTATTTTAGGAATGTTTACGTTATCATGGATACGTCATTGGTTTTTTGGTCTTAGGACCAAAAATAGCATTGTTACTACTGTCGTCATGGTAACTTTTGCCAATTTTTTTCTTTTAATTTGAATAAATTTTCGAATTATTTTGTGTGGCATTCAAATGAGCAGTTGTGATCACGTGATAAACGTGAAACTGTAAAACTATAACCATTTTCGCTACATAGCAAATGAGTAAATTCTACTTTACTCATTAGATGGCAACCGAAAAATTTGAATTGTACAAGTCCCCATTGGCATGAATTCATGTAGTCTATTTCTCTAGGATGTGGCGGCAATCGTGGGCTTCCAATTCCTCTCGAACTTTGGCGTGTACGTGTGAACAAACACGCGCAGGAAATCAAGGACAGGCCTTTCAATATCCGGCGACCGCACTCGGTAGATCCACAATCGATCGAGTGGCGCGGTGTGGTGTGTATTGTCTCTGTGAGGCCGAGCCCGCATCGGCGCTCGCAGGACACACATTCGAATTAGAGCCGCGCGGACAGCGACGCTTCCCCATGCCATTATTTACTGTTCCCGCTGTTTTTGTGGAGAATGATGAAGAGTGTTTGCCGAACTGGAGTAAATAATCGGGACGATTATTCACTTGGTTTTATGATTCTTCATAAGTTCCATTTTTACAATCATCTATCATGAATTCCACACTGGCAGTGGAGGTGATTATACATTTCTCCCGAGTATTAAGTATTGTGCACACGTTCGCCGCGACGCCCGACACCATTCGCATGCGACGTCCGTCTGCACTTATTGTTATTATGTAAGTGAGGGCGACGCGACAGCTCCTGCTGGAATATAGCGATATTCACGCGCCAGCGAACACCCGGCTCGCAGCAGGAATGAGACTTTTGTCACTTACTTCAATGCTTCAAATAAAAACGCTAGAAAATTTAGTTCTCTTGCTTCAGGCAAATTTTAATTTGGGGGCCCCCACGTGCAATGTTTTCTCTGAGGGAAAATCCTGTCGAAAGTACCAGGTATCGAGTTTCGCGGCTCTACTATTTCACATAATTTTTTATTATTTTACAGTTAAAGTGCTGCTGCGTGTTTTGAAGTATTTTTCTATAAAATAATTTCGAATCGTTTGACAGTGTGAAAAATACATAAATGTTCGTTTCAAAAATGCTCTAGTGCGTGTTTGTAAGGTAGAATTTCCATCCCCAGCGCACTGCTAAACGGCAGAGCGGCTCCGACGGCGTCTCTTTCAACGTTTCTCTCCCTCCAATTACACCTCGGCACGTGTACTATTTCTCTCTCACGAAGTCTGTCACTCGTTGTATCTTTTTGGACACGCAGTGTTCACGCGTTTCGTTTTTCTTTGTTCGTTTCCACTTGTCTCGGTTTTGGCCAGCGGGAGGTTATGTCGCAGAAAGTTTTATCACCTGGCAACTGACGTATGTTACAGAGTCTTTGTCAAGATGAAGAATACGTTGTTGTATTGATTCTAATACACTTGAAATAATCTGAACAACTTGCAAGATTCCTTATCACACGACGCTCGGCGTCTGCTTCAAGTTCATTAATATTTCATGGTGCGCCTGTGCATGAATATTCGGCCAGATGAAAAATTGCATGCGTCAGGAAACGTACCGGCGCACTACTGTCACCCGGACTTCGGACTACGACTCCGGTATAAATGGAAAAAGTGTAACGGCATTAACAATGCATGCGTGCAAATCATCTCACTCAGGCTCAGTAAGAGAGGAAAAACGAAATTAATTTTTCATGCTTTGTAACGCCATCAATTAGATCTGTAAATGATGAAAATTGCCTCAAAACTATCGACATAAATGAACTTAATATAAAGAAATTATTTTAACTTTTAATTTTGGTTCAATCCTATGGCAATCGATATTTTTAAGGGAATCTGCATTATTTTTAGATCTAATTTGTACCATGACACAGCTAGCAAATTTATTTTATGCACAACCGAGGCGAAAAGCATATGGCCCTAAAAAGCGGGCTTAAACACTTCTTTTTGGCCCATGGGCCAAAAAGAAATAATTCCTCTGGATACATAAATAAAATGACAATTTTTGTTTATTGTGAATACTTGATTCTGCAAAATGTCATTTACATATTTTACTCTTTTGAACATATAATTAAATGTTATTTTGTTGTGCATAAAATATTGTATGTACCACGGGTGAAATTATCGTTTCTGACCCTGAGCATGTTATTAACCCTCGGCGCTTGGCGCCTCATGCTACTATTTATGCCACGGGCCAGAAACGCCTGTTTTCACCCTTGGTACATAAATAACTATTGTGTATTGATGTAGATGCAAAATTTGATGCCCTAAAATTGTTTGCTTTTTTGTTTAAAATAATTAGGGAAGTACGAAATTACAACATGATGATTTTACATGTTAAATCCCTATGTTTAGCCTTATCAAGCCCCTCTCGGTATATTTTTAGCTGGAATGGGATTCGAGCTATCCACACCACCATACTGCCGGACTTATGGTGGACATGTTAACTTTTGAATGATCACTCCTCATTTGATAGGACCTAGGTTGGTAAAACAAGAATATATTGGTGACATTGAGGGTGTGGAACAACATGAACGTTAATTATAAATGTGGATGATGTGCCAGGATAGGAATGTTTGGCGAAGGATAAATCTCATTAATAAATGATAGTTAAAGTAGTTGTCAATAAAGTTTATATTATAGAATTAACGACAATAGATAGTGTAGTCGTATGTATATCGATGAAGATGTTTAATATTGGATCAGTGATGGCGTGGTCCAGTTAAGATTAAGTAATTTACGGGAGGATAATGATCTTACATATGATAGTGTTTAATAAAATTAGTGTGATGATTACTCGGTAGCAACATCTCGTGGATCTAACGACCTTCGACACACAAGTCGTCATAGATAGTGCATGTTAGGATCGATAGTCGATTTCCGGCAGCGAGAACTCGACTCGCCAGGCGATGTTGGCGAGGCGGCAAACCCTTGTCATGTCGGCCATCGTGTCACGCCGAACTCGCGCTTTGACTCTCCAGGTTCTCGTAACTTCGTCCATCTCTCTCTCTGCACGTCCTTGTCCCGCATACGCTCTTGCATTGCTTCCACCTTTGTGGACTCGCGAGCACCGAGCACGGACAGCGGTTTTCAAACTTTCAAATTATCTACTTTTTGTTATTCAGACATGCACTTTTTTCACCAGTGCTACTCATAACTTGAAGTTGCAATTTTTCCTAATTCAGAAAAAGTAATAGTAACATATGATAGCTACTTTCAATACTGTTTCATAAGTGGCCAATGGTAATCTAATGGAAACAACTTGTAAAAGTTAGTGCATTCAGATATCGTTGACTTCAACTTATGTCCAAAAATACATCTTTGTCAAAATCGTTCAGATGCCACTATAAGCTATAGTCATTGGGATTAAGTTCCTGTTGTGCAGGACTGCTTATAGTGGAATTCGAACTCCTAAACTCTGTCTTTAGATCTTAGACAATTCCTACATCCGATAGTCTATTCCGAAATATTTGCTGTCAAAAGCAAGGATTGAACCGAACCGGAACATGAATAAAAACCGAAGTGAATCGACATATTTTTAATAAACTATACCGTTTTCCGTTTTCTATAATGTTCAAATCCGACAATCTTAACTGAACCATAACTATTAAACCTGTTTCAAAATTGGTTCGTTGAAAGCGGGTCGACGCAAAATGCAGTTTTTATTTTTCTGCGAACGACTCTTTTTTGTTGAAGTCTACAGTAGAATGTTGAAACACCCTGGAGGTGCCAAAAATATATCTTTAGTTATTGTGTTTTCCTAATTGGGAATAATTTCTCATATCATCGTCATAGTTTATAGAGTAAATAGTTTAGATAGTGTCGGTCTATGGATTTAAGAACCCGAGTTCGTTTTCTGCAGCCGACAAACTTCACGAGCAAAATATATGACTTACCGAGATCGGCTACGGCAGAGTACCGCGACCAGTAATGGGTAAAAGGTGTGATGATATATTTATTTATTTTTATTTGCCATCATCACGAGGAGTGTGCGATATGTATGCAGATGAATTCCCGGGTGTAGAATATTTGTAATATCCGCATAATCCATAAATCATGAGATCGGTCAAGCGTCCCATTGTTTAACAAGTTGTCGAAAGTTCCATATGACCAAGACGACAGTGCGAGAGAGAGAGAGAGAGAAAGAGCACGCTTAGTAAATCGATCAGTCGTTTGGCCCCGCGGGTCTGGTACCGCTGCTGCCGCTCGTCGATCAAAGATAAAGCGCTTTGGGAAGCGGCTTGGCTCGGCACGGAGCCGCTCACGCTCACGCTCACGCTCACAACGAACGCTCTCCGCATGTCCCATTAGCATGCCGAGTCGTCGAGCCGCCGTGCCGAGCTGGCCTTGTGTACGAACAGCGAGAGCGCGGGGACCGTCAGCACCACCAGCTCGCCAGCTCGCCTAAAAAAGGTGCGACAGAAATTCTATTACGACTTGGGCGGAATGTCGGCGGCACATTGTGTGTAATTAGCATTGGGACATGAAGCGCTAGTGGGGAATGTGCGTGTGCTGCTCACCATTACCACATCACGCTTTTTCACAGCTACACACAATCATCAAACATGATTTTCATTTGAAATTACATCTGCACCTTCCACCATCTAAACAAGTAATTCTCTAAACTCAGATTCACAATGTTTTAAAGCCAATACCTGAAGTAGTGAGGTAAAGGGATTGGCCCACATAGCTTTGTTTTTGTTTACCAAACGCGGTACTGTAATTGGGATGTAGTTCCTGTTATACTGGAGTCAGTGTAGTATAAACAAATAAATAAATATTTGGCGGAGGCGCTTGCAGAATAAATCTAATGAATAAAAGTTAAGGGTTTGTGCTATCCTGATGGAATATACTGTGACGTAATATATGTATGTTATGCTCTTCAATTTTTGTAATGTTTCGAAAGTACAGTCTGTCAAAAAAATCATAAAACAGGTCTCAATAAATCAATAGTCATTCCCAGTACCGTGATAGCAACCTGTTCACGAGCCTGACAATGACGTCACATCACATAAATAATCACATGACTTCTCTATCAGCGTGCAGCTGGCCCGCATGCCTCTTTGTACACCCCCGCACTTCGCCGACGCCCGCGCGGAATGGAAACGCAAACTGTCGCCGTGAAGAAAAGTTTCTCCTGCTGTCAAAAGTTGATAAATTGAAAGGTGGCATGTATACGCTTCCAATTTCTGTCGTTGTGTCACACTTGCGAACTGTGCAGTTTGCTACGTTTTGTGATTTGCTCCCTCTTTATCGGCTGAGTGCTGCTCCTTCCTCCCCTAATATTTGTTGTCTTTATTAACAACTTCACTCTGCATTCGTTTATAAAACGAACGAACCCACCCTTGAATCGTCCTACAATATATCTACGTTCTATAAATATAGTACGCGTTTCGAACGTCATTTATGTGTATATCTCTGGTTAAAAATAAATGATTGCAGTCCTCGCTATATACATGCTGCAATGTCTACCCTCTGTCCGCAAACAGTTACTTTCAACCCTGTTTTGTACGAATAATTATTGGCCACTAATATTGCTTCTATCACTCTTCAGATATATTGTCCCCTAGCAAGAATATCAAGAACATTGTTTTGAAATTATAAAAACTAATCAATGAACGGTGTAAAGTTATCTCAGCGCCAATTTGCGTGATATTCGAGTGCACAAATAGTGGAAAGTTCAGCAGAGTCGTGCAGATCATAAACGGAATGCTGGCGTCCACCGATTCATGGCAATAACGGTCCGGTGGTTGGCGAGTGCGAGTTGAACGTTTTCCGTTCTTGTCCGCATCGTAAATCCAGTAACGAGCGGCGTGTTCTGCTTGCTGGGGTCGAGCACGGGCTTTGTTAGCGGCGGCGGTGGTGGCGGATATATCCGGCACACTTCCGACCCACCGCCGCGACGCCCGCGTCTTATTACCGGATGATTTAGAGGCGCGCGCGCCCGCGGAGATTAGCAACGTGATTGATGCGCTTAACAGATAATGGATCTACGAACTTGTTGTTCGATGTGCATCATTTTCACACGCAAAAACGCACACCACTAAAACAGTCACTTAGGCACAGTTTCGTCTCGATCTATATTTGTTCTCGAGCTGATCTTCATTATCTAAGTCTATTCGAGATATTCGAATATTCGAGATCTGATTATTATTGTGTGTGATGATTAGGGATGTTGATTTTATTCGGATATTCGAATATTTGTATATTTACATAACGGATATTCGGTTTTGGCTATCCGAATAGATCGACTATCCGAATAGTTTTAATATGTGAATAGCTCGAGTATCTGAACTGATCAAATATTCGAATAACTGAATAGGCCGAATAGTTCGAATATTTAAATACTTAATGAGACCGAATAGTCAAATAATAATAATAAACGAATAGTTCAGACTGCGCTAAAAGTCAATTCGAGGAATTAAATGCCGTTCATATCTTGTTTAGTATATAGCCCACGGAAAACTTCTATTTTCCAAAAAATTTACCTCTTTATACTTTCGACTTTTCCGAGACTATACCTCAAAAACTAAATAAAATATGAAGATGCGCTCAACGGAATTGAATTTCTCGTACTTCTGTAAGCAAAGTTTCAGCACTTTTTATTTTTCAAAAAGTTTACACCAAATTTTTCTCATCGAGCAGTTTTTGAAGAATATCTGAAAAACTAGAAGATATATGCACTTCGGGACTTTACCAATGGATTCAGCGGTTCAAAATACATAAGTATGTAAATTTGCGTTACAATATTCGTACGAGAAAGAATTTTAGAGCAAATTGTCTAAAATTGGCCTAAAATCGAAAAAAATCAAGGGGTACCCCTTAAGAAATTTTCAAAAAATAAAAATCGCTAAAAATTTGCTTATAAGTCAATTCGGACACGGGGAATTCAATGCCGTTGAGCTTATTTTCATATCTTGTTTAATTTTTAAGATATAGCCTCCGGAAATGTTCAATTTTCCAAAAAATTTACCTCATCAAATTTTCGACATTCCCGAGGATATATCTTAAAAACTAAACAATATATGAAGATGCGATCAACGACATTGAATTTCTCGTACTTCAATTGACTTGTTAGCAAATTTTCAGCATTTTTTATTTTTTTTCATAAAGTTTTCACCAAAATTTTTTCTTCGAGCAGTTTTTAAACAATATCTTAAAAACTAGAAGACATATGCACTTAGGGATTTCACCACTGGATTCAGCAGGTCAAAATACATATATATGTAAATTTTCGTTACAATATTCGAACGAGGAAGAATGCTAGAGCAAACAGTCTGAAAATATCCTAAAATCGAAAAAAATCCAAGGGGTACCCCTTAAGAAATTTTCAAAAAATAAAAATCGCTCAAAATTTGCTTATAAGTCAATTTGGACGCGGGGAATTCAATTCCCTTGATCTTATTTTCCTATCTTGTTTGGTTTTTAAGATATAACCTTCGGAAAAGTTAAATATTAAATCCGCCGAATAACGAATATAGAAACTATTGCATTTCCGAACTATTCGAATACAAACCTAGAAACTAACGAATTTCCGAACTATTCTGATACTAACGAATATCCAAATTATTGGAATACGGATATTCGGTTGACCAAACAATTTTTTTCAAAGTCAACATCTTTAGTGTTGATATATTTTTCTATATTTATAAAGGGCAATTCGAAGCATTCAGATTCAGTCGTATTTTTAGTAATAAATTATAGCTGAATCTTCTTTGTCTATTAATTTTAGAAATGTTTCTAGCCATGGCAACTTGTTAATCAAAATAAACAACATATCCGGAACAACAAAAAACTAATGAAACGTTTAATCAGCACGGTGAAACTGTTTGATTCCACGTGGGTCGATACAACGTCCACTGGGATTCGCTGCTGCTCACGTTCACGCATCACGCTCTACACACGCATGCAAGGGAACTTTTTGCAAAGCCGCTCATTAGCAAATGGGCAGTTTGCGCCCCGTACGATCCCTACACGCTACACCGCACGACCTGTTGTTTTAAAACATAAATGAATTTTCAGAGTTATATTTTCATTTAGCGGTATAATTATATTCCACACATTTCTTTTTTATTGTTTAAACTTTACACATAAAGGTGCTTGTGCTCACCACGTGAAATCTAATTTTGATCATGTGTAACGCGGAAACGCACAGAACGAAACGTTGTTGGGAAATTGTATTATCAAAGGTTGCCGGGAAAAAACACTACGTATGTGTAAAACATGCATTCGTGTATATGGGACATCAGTTTGAATTTTAATTATTTAGAGAATTTAAATAGTATCACAGGATTCACTGGCTACCAATTTATGTGTATTTTCAAATTGTCTTCAACGTTTTACATCGTATACAGGGTGTTTGTCATAAGATGGTAATAATAAGAATTTTGTGTCACTTCCGGTTTTAACGGAAAGAGGATTAACTTTAAATCTGATATAGGGAATCGGCATTTGTATATTTTTTTCGGAATATATGTACATAAAATTAGCTTCATAACTAAAATAAATAAATATAAAATAAATATATCATCACTCCTTTTACCCATTACTGGATGTGGCACTCTGCCGAAGCAGATCTCGGTAAGTGATATATTAATGCGCGAGAAGTGCGGTTACCAGTCGTCAAATTACGGCCTCCAAATATATGATTGATGGCGGAGGCACAGGAGTAGGTAGGAAAATTGTTTGTCGGCTGTGGGAATCGAACACGGATTGATACCACTACCCTTTATAAACGTTCTGTAATTAGGACTAAATTCCTGTTGTGCAGAATAACAATAATAATATAAAACTAGGGTAGTTAGGTTCTCATGCGAAACGAATGATAGCGATTAGTCGCTCATGGTCTCAGAGATCTTATGAATTATTAGTTGATCAATGCATGAATGGTTCGTGGTGATCGGTGGTCATCCGAGGCCATTGGCTCTTGTGTGAGTAGGAGTCACCCTCGCTGTTTACATAACAGCCACATGTGGTTTCGACTTTCAGAGCCACTCAGGCGCGGCCAATTTGGGGAGACGTTTCTCGGTGCGCACTTAATAATGCACACGCAACCGTGCCATCGCCATGTTCACTCAGACGACGCTGTATTACCACCACGTTACGTTACGTTGCGTTACGTGCGAGGGTGCCGTGCCTTGCCAACATAGTCTCTTGCCAAATATGTACAGCGGGAAGATTATACTCCGCAAGATAATCGTCTTTCCAGATTTTACTTCTAAAGCAAACGCGCTGCTGCGGCTCTGGGTTTCTTCCGTACGAGCTCAACTAATGTGGGTATTATATTCGACATCATTTACATGGAACTTTATGAATGAGTTTTAATTAAACAGCAGAGATGAGAATTTCGGTGGCAACGATTTGTTTGGCGACGGAGCGTGAACGGATCCGCCCAGCCAGACATTTATTGGTTTCCCTCAAAAATATTACCCAGCTGCTAACTTTCACAATTTACTTCACTAACTTACATACATACATATATTCATTATTATTTCCACAATCATCTCTTCTATCTTTCAAAGTACATCAACAAATTAGTCTATTAAAGTAAACATTTTTAAACAGCATAATCATACTATATGACACTATGTATATTTCAAAATGTGAAATAGTTAGGGAAATGGATATTTTATCATTATGTTACGCATAGTTTT
This sequence comes from Pterostichus madidus, assembly GCA_911728475.2. Classification (NCBI taxonomy): domain Eukaryota; kingdom Metazoa; phylum Arthropoda; class Insecta; order Coleoptera; family Carabidae; genus Pterostichus; species Pterostichus madidus. The sequence goes on from OU452305.1 coordinate 41,754,969, forward strand.
TACTATAAGACACCGTTTTTTAATTAATTTAAATAAACTAAAGTAACTTCTAAATATGAACAAAATAGTTATTTATGTACCAAGGGTGAAAACAGGCGTTTCTGGCCCGTGGCATGATTATTAACACGAGGTGCAAACCGCCGAGAGTTAATAACATGCGCAGGGTCAGAAACGCTAATTTCATCCGTGATACATATATTTTATACACAACAAAATAACATTTAATTATATGATTTCGTTGACCATACAATAATTTTATATATTATTATTACTCTACACAACAGGAACTTAATCCCAATTACAGTTTACAGTGAAATCCGCACCAGTTAGACACAATCCTATTTTTTATGTGAGTTGAAGTCAGCAAGATTTGAAAGCATGACCTCTGCCTTGCTAATTAGTAAACACACATTTTACATTTGTTTTATCCATTGGTCTCCGACTGGCGGATTCTTCTTATAAGTTCCCTTTTATCTTGGGCTATTCGAAGAGCGACTTTTTGCAATCTCCATTGTTCAATAAGATTGAATCAAGTATGGCAAAGTGCGTCTACATTTAAAACAGCCGGTGTTGCGAGTAGTAATAAATAGCGTGAGGAAATCGAGCACCTTGGCGACTGTCGTCGTTCGACTAAAAATGCCTTTATTTCATTAGACAGCGGGAGCGAAGAAGCGCGCTCGCGACTCGCGACTCTCGACTCCCGACGGCCCGGAGACTTTTATTATTACATTACCTCTACGTCAAATAAAAAGAGAACGACGGGACTGGCACTGGCAGAGGGCGTACAAGCCGAGACGGAGACTTGCCTTTCTCGGAGTCGCGACGGCCGACGCGACGCGACGCTCCGTCCGATTGCTTCTTGTCATCGGCGAGAACAGTCCACGTCTCGCACCGTTAGGAGAAAAATACTCGTCAAAATTTAGATATTATAAATAAATAAATCCCTATGGAGTATTAGGATCGATATAAGTGAGCAAATTGCTCTGTGTACACAGCATGTAAGTTGTTTTGCATCTTCAACACGTGACTACAATCGGTAGTTAGGTGTTGAGCGTAGAGCGCAGCACAGAGTGTAGTGAACACGCTGTGCGATGATAACTTTTCCCAACAAAAACGCATTCGACGTTCTGGTCGCTGTTAAATCGGAACAATTTTATAACGTGACTCGGGAAAAGTTTCTCATGCGCTCAACGCTGTAATTGCTTGTCCTGCGACTCTGCCACTGCTGCGTATATCATACACCAGGAATTCAACACTTATATTCACCATTTCATCATGAATTTGAACCCCCATTAAATGGAAGCGTTCATTAGATTCAGCTTTATATCTACACTCTTAATTCTTATGTGTTGTGTCATAGATAAAATCGATCATTAACAGATAATGATCCAGTTTTGAAATAGGGGAGTATGTCCGTTATGATTTGAGTATGTCATATAATTGTCAAAATCTGTTGAATTTATATCAAAATTTAACATAATTACTATGTTTTTAATCATACGGATATAGTAATAGAATACGACCTCATGACAGATAACAGTGAGGGAAATAATCTAAAATAAGTTGGTAGCGCAAAACATTATAAAGAGGCATAAATACATATATAATTGGTTTTTTAACTTTTTATCAACGCTAGAATAATAGAATTAATGTGACAGCAATCGTCTCGATGTTGGCATTAAGGGATGATCCGATAGACAGGGAAGAAATCCCGTGACATGGCATCGAGTTCTCTTTATGGCGTTCCTCCCTAATTGCGTCGGCTGTGCGTATTAATCACAGGAACGTGATACCGGCGCACAGCTATTAATATTAGGATTTCCGCTTTGTTCTTCGCGCGCTTATCAAAGGAGCATTATGATTTGCACGGCGAATTATCTCGCCGCCTTGCCTCGGGCCCATTGCTACACCACGCCGTGTTTGCTCCACTTTAGTGGCTGTTGTCTTGGTGTGGTGCGAAGTGCTGCCCGATGTCGACCACGTACCACCTTTTAGCTCTTTTTAGCGCTTAAGCTATTAGCAAGTTTTCCCTCTGTTCATGAATTTTGTATTCTAGAAATATGGCCCGCCCGATAGTTCACTATACCTTCCGTAATCAGATTATTCCACATACATATATTTATTTGCACGTTGCAGAACAGGAATATCATTACAATTACAACATCTCCTACAGATTGTGCATGCAGTCGTAGCCCTATGAATAAAAACGAGGTAAAAAAAAAAACATTTAGGAAATTGCATCCGGAAAAATGATCGAGAACATTCGGGGGCAGTTGTATTTTTGTATGCTACTACATTTTTACGAGTAATCCTGAACGAATAAAGAAAAATCTGTGTAGAATATGATTCGAGTCCGTTAGAAAATCTTCTTAGGAGCAGAATGGTAAAGTAAATCGGATCGAGTTTTGAAATCATTAAAAAATGTCCAAAAATGTTTGATATTTGTAGAGTTCGGTTGAATGCAGCCAACAAAATGTCAGGGAGGAAAAGCTTCTCGGTCTCGCTCTGGCATTGTTGTAACGTAACGAGTAACGAGACGGACTACGGACGACAAGCGGAGTGAGAGGGAAAGACGAGGCGATCACGAACGCCAGAACGGCACATGCAATATCCACGTACCGTCCAGCGACGCGACCCGGTTCCACGATCCACAAACGCAGAGCCGCAGTATAAACTCCACGAGCGCCGAGCGTAGACAATGGCCCGGGTTCAGCCGTTCACACTGACGAATCACCACTTCGTCCTCATCCAACTCGACCAACGAAATAGGACACCTATTTACTGAATGAGGACTTTATGAGGGTGACCAGAAATCAGCCATGATGTTCCCAGTAAATTGGGGATATGAAGAAATTAATCCCAATGACTATATTGAAGCTTATGTTACAATATGAACCATATGGACAAAGTTGTATTTTGTATACTCGAACTCAACTTTATAATTGGATCTGACTTAACTATTACAAAATTCCCAAATAATTCATGAATTTAGGTGATTGTAGACCAGTGGACAAAAGCGAGGTAAAACTTGCGTTCCTTAATTAGGAAACAAGAGGCTGTGCGTTCAATCTCAGTGACTTCAACTTATATCCAAAAATACGATTGTCTGGTTCGGATTATAAGCTGTAGGCCCCCTGTACTACTATTGGGATTAAGTTCCTGTTGTGCAGAATAACATAAATAAATGAACCCACTCCTTCCCCCAATAGACAGTGTCAGAAACCTTCTTTAGATTAGAACCATGCTATCGCGGTTGTTCCTCAGTGTCTGTGATTTGTTTGGGAATGGTCGAAGTGTGTGTACGGCTGCTCTCTCTCGCTCCGGTGAGCGTTCTCGTCGAGTTGAAGTTGGCGTTGCCGCTTGGCGAGTTCGGAGCTCGGACGGAACTCATCAGACGGGTCTCCCGCCAGCAGCGACGCCCTCGCACGATAAGAGCCCACACTCCCGCTACCGCCAGACAAGGTTATATATTTTATACGTCGCCAGTTGGCCTGCACGCCCGCAGTCTGTTCCTTCCACCGCCACCATACTTAATATTTTAGTGGGACACGTTTGTCACTGTAATTATTCAAGATGATTCCACGTTTCGACGTGATTCGAAACAGAACTAACTCACATTTTTCATATCTTGTTCTACATTACATAATAATCAAAATAACTCGAGTCATTGCCTATGAAGTTATATTTGAATAAACCTTAACAGGGTTCATTTAATTTCTTCACTAACTTTAGTTCGACACATCGTGGTAAAAGTAAAGTTTGTAGCGGGCTCCACCAAAAGTGCAGGTATTGGTTGCTTGTTCGCCACTAACAACTACTAATGACTAAACTAAATTATCACATAGAACTCACAACTTTCTGTGTCATGCCACTACCTATAGTCTAAGTTTAACGCTGAATATAGAAGAATATCGTGCGAATCAAATGATTTTCAAACAGAATTATGTTATCTTCTTCTTCCTTTGGCATTATAATTCATTGAGAAAATTGGACCTACTGGGCGCATCGAGCCGCAGTTTTTACACTGCCATACTGCTGTTATCATAACTTTGTAATAAAAGATATGATAATTGCCGATAGTTAGTCCTATTCTTTAACAAAAATTATTAAGTATGGTAGCTTCTAATTTGAACTTTTGATAGCAACCATGTTTGTTTGCTATACTTAACAATTTTTATTACGGAATGGGTCCAAATATTTTGACATTAATTGACGTTTATGAAAATAGCAATTATTTTATTGGTAACCAGGAATTATTAATTACAGTGAAAAATTATCACTTATTAATTTCATTACTGAAAAAATTTAACATAACTTTCATTACATTGGTTCATTTTCAAACACATTCATGATTTTATTGGTTCTCACATATAATTGATAAAATCTGTTGTAAACTTTTTAAGATACAGTGAAACATATAAAATTAAATCTTTCACTCATATGCATTCATGTTTTCTCTAATTAAAATGCGAATGTCCGATTGGAAACAGAACAACAGAGCATCAATGTAGAAAGAAGAAAGGGGTAGAGAGATTAGAGAGAATATGGAAAACAAGGAAGAGACGAAAGAGAGAAGGAGACAGTGATTAACATCTTGGCAACAAGTTGTTAATAAATCAGGGGAGAATTTCATCAGGACGACCCTCATGCGTCCCAGTCGCCAAGTTTCGGTGATAACACAGGGACGGACGCCGGAATGCCCTCAATAATTCAACGGACACGCGACGCCAACGTCGCCAGGTGCTTCTTCCAAGAGATATTAGTCTTTGACGGCCAAACACACTTTATACACTAAGTCAATTCAAATTGAAATCATCATACAACACACAACCACAGACAAAATTTATACACACCTCCAACTAAATGTAAATATTCAAATAGTAACGCTTTTTATCAATAGTGATTTTGTCATTCAATTTGTCGAGAAATGTTACCTATAATAACCATCAATCTTGAGTAAAAAATTTTCCTGCAAAATATTGGAGCCGAGATATATTTTATTATTTTTGACACAATAAAACTGAAGTATAAAAACTTTTATAACGGCAAAATCATAAACCCGTTTCTGATCCCATAGATTGGCATTGTCTCTAATTTCAGCACTGAACAACATTATAAACAGGGCCGTCTTAGACCATGCAGGGGCCCTAGGGCACACAAAGCTTAGGGCCCTTTTAGAAAGTAATAAAAAGATGTAAATGAAAACATCAGTATGTACTTTTATTTAGTGACTTTATTGCTTATTATGGTTAGTTAATTATAAGTGAAGTAATTACTATTCGTATTTTGAGAATTGACAATAGTTTCTTCCGGAATTTCTGTTGTACAAAATCTTCTAGTATGTCCTCAAAGTTATTTTAAATATTTGAAAGTTATTTTAATATTTGTTTACTATTTATAGAATTAATTTAACAAAATTACGTTACGTATTTACATTTAGTAAAATTTTGTTCACTATTTAAAAAATATTTAGAAATCTCATCTGGTTTTCCATTTACTTTTAAATTTAAAAATTTTAGTGGCAATTAGCAAAATTACACTAAAAATTGAGCTTCCCGGCATTTGGTTGCGTACCCTTTGTGCCCTTATGGAAAAGACGGAACTGATTATAAAAGGAAAACAGTTTTAAATTCAGAATTGTTGTATTTAAAAACTACAAATCTTCTTGGGGTATAACAATAATATCCTATTTACCTAGGTAGTATAACCTTACGGATTCATATAGTATTACGTTCAACCAGAAAAAAAAATCAATATGACCGTAACGGGTCACATTTATCGTGAATTACAGCGCGACGCCGGTGTTGGTGGCAGCGGAGCCCGGCGGCAAATTGCGAGCAGGAAAAAATCATTGTAATTGGCGGGCGAGAACGCAGTCCTGCCAGCCTGCCCCAGCACAGCACAGCAGCGTGCAGTTCAATTACCAAGCGAGCGTCGGGCTCCGAGCACCCGCCACCGTGCACTTTAATAGCTTCTACAGGCGAGAAAAACGCGCAACGGTCGAGGGGTGACTAGCAGGAGGTTCCCTACATTACTGATCAAATAGAGTTGCAATGTAATTAATTCTCCTGCAAAACTAGAGATGGTTTAAGCATGAGCATCTAAGTCGCATGAAAGATTGGCCAAATTGGAATAAATGGATGGAACAAAAAATACTGCAGACTTATGGACAACAGTTATTTGTGGACCAAAACTAGAAATTGTAAAAGTAAAAAACAAAAAATTAAATCATTCAAAATTAGCTTAGATGTCAATTCGGATACGATGAATTCAATGCTGTTGAACGCATCTTTATATCTTGTTTATTTTTAAGGATATAGACTTAGGAAAGTACAATTTTTCTAAAATTTTACCTAATCAGATTTTGTAGTTTTCCGAGCCTATATCTCAAAAACTAAATGAGATATGACGATGCGCTCAACGGCATTGAATTTCTCGTGCTTCAATTAACTTTTTTGCAAAATTTTAGCAATTTTTATATTTCAAAATTTTTCATCAAAATTTTCTTATAAAATATTTTTTTAACAATATCTCAAAAACTAGAAGACATATGCACTTGAGGACTTTACCATTGGATTCAGCGAGTCAAAATACATATGTATGTAAATTTGCATTAAAATATTCGTATAACAAAGTATGTTAAACCAAAAAGTCTGAAATTGGCCTAAAATCGAAAAAAATCTAAGGGGTACCCCTTAGGAAATTTAAAAAATATTAAATCTCTCCAAATTTGTTAAAAAATTGCATAGAAGTCAATTCGGACACGAGGAATTCAATGCCGTTGAGCGCATCTTCATATGGTGCATAGTTTTTGAGGTATGCCTCGGGAAAGTACAAAATTTGATGAGGTCAATTTCGAAAATATTTTACTTCTTTGTCTACTACAGTCTGTATATTACATCTATAAAAGCTACAATTTTGAATGCAGATAACAATAGGAACGTCTGCAAAGAACCCTTGGCCTGCAATTGTTAACTTTTTGTCACAAAATGACTGTCATAAAGCCTATTTTTTTCCTGATCATAGAAAAATATGAATTACCCTTTTTATAGTACGAGCCTAATATTCGTATGGTTTTAGCTATGTTTAACATTCAATTTACCCCCTGAACAACCCAAAAATTGAGAATCTTGGAACCTATATTATAACGAGCTTGACTTTAAATAGAATTTATATTAAATTGCCTCATTAAACCTGTACACAGTTTTCCATCATTTATGTATATCATATTATTCTTACCCATTGTATAAATTGTAACTTATAAATAATATATATTTCTTTTGTTCCAGGTAAGTCACTCCATTACAATCTAAGAGAATTGCATCTATAAAGGCAGTTAGATGTTTCAGGTAAATTCTCAATTATTAAACAGCAGTGGTTTTCAAATTGTGGAAGAAGAAACCACACCACAGTACATAATGAGAAATATTACCTTTCCTAATTGCTGAAATCGTGGTTCTATATTCGTAATGTACATTATCAAATCAGTCTTTTACAAACTGCAATTCTGGTCACATAAAAAGTAAAGGAGTCGCGAGATAATTTATGATTTTTGCCTCCAAAGGGGTCATGACTGAAAAGTTTGGAAACCACTGTTGTACAGTATTTTTGGACAGAAATAACACGATAAATGTCGCATGACATGACATAGGTATTCTTGAATGCATTTGCAAAACTATAACAGATAACATCATCATCAGTTTCGGATAGCATATGTCCTCAATTTCGCTACAATATTCTCATGTCGCGAAGCACACATGAAGTTTGATCACCTTCGACGCTTGCTCGTTTCATTGCATCGGTCGATGAACGTCGTCTTCGTCGTCGTTGTCGTCGCGTCGCTAAACTGTCGAGTTTTGAATTTTTCAATTCGCATTGCCTCGCTCGCTGGTTCCGCATCGGTTGATAATTGAATGCGGCTGAGGACGCTTGCTGGATCCCTATTCCCTGTGCCCTGTCCTTGTCCCGGTCCCGGTTCTGGTCGTTAGGATCGTTGGTATGCGGCGACGCGACCGTTCTCGATATGCTCGGCTGAGTGGCCTGTAACGTGGATGCGTTTGAACACCAAGGACTTTATTTCACTACTGCTGCACTACCACTACCAGTTTATGGTAATAGTGCAGTATTCCAACGAATTTTATTGTGCACTTTGAGGATATACTTTCATTACGACGTTCTATGATGGATTTACATTTATTACCCTCTCAACTATTCCAAAAATATCTTTTGACAATAGATCCTTTTAAGAGTTTGCTTCCTAAATATCTACTTCATCAATTCATAGCGCTGTAAACCGGTTCGGTTTCGATTAGCATTCATCATACTCGGTTCGGTTCAATTATTTACACATAGTCTAATATTTAATAGTTATAAGTCCGGCGAATGAGTTTTTGCGGTACGAGTAAGATGTTTCTTAATCGAGCCTAGAATTTCGAAACAAGTATCGTAAAAACTCATTAACGGGCGTATGACGTACAACGTTTTATTTTATACTGTGTCACATATAATTATTAATAGTTATTATTCTGAAACCATGCCTACTTTTCTGACCAATTTTATTATGGAAAGTAGGTTTTTACAAAAAAAGTCATGTAAAGTACGTAACCAAGGCTACAACAAAAATAACAGTCTGGTAAAGTATAAAACAGTATGGTAAAGATTTTACCTAACTGTTATTTTTGTTTTAACCGTGGATACGTTGTCTGCTGTCAGTACAATTAAAAAAATTTAAACATTTTGAATTATTTATAATTTATTTATTTATTTATTTATTTACTTAATTAACTGCCCAACAGAAAAAAATCCAATTACAGGACAGGTACAATAATAATATACAGGAATGTACAGCCAGCAAATTAACAAATATGAATTAAATTAAACGGTTTCAGAGAAAATAGTATACATAATACGTCAGGAAAGTGTTCTTACTAGATGAAGCGGTTGTATCTGCTAATCACTTCCCTGACTTATTATGTAATATGCTATTATGTTACAAGTACTGAAAGTGAAACTTTATAGAACGAATAGGCAATTTCCAGAGCGATCTGAATGTGGTATAGGAAAAATAATATGAAAGATACATGTTACAAGTACCAATTGTAATATTCGTATTTTGCTAACTCGCCTATGGCTCGTTATTCAAACTGTACTTATGATACAATAAGGGTTATTGTAACATTTATTTTTCAATATACTATTAAAACTTTTTATGGTACCATTTATCTCGTAGTATCTTAAATCAGCACCGATAAAGAGAACAAGAGGTAGTATTGTAAATCCAAAACCCAAATGATGTGGGAGTTGAAGATACGCTATCGCGTTACAGTTGGAAGAGCAGAGAAACTGAGGTAAGGCGGCGATGTATACGAAATCCGTGTTTCGCTTGCTATGACAACGCGCTCCGAGAATCAGACAGACGGTTTCTCCTTTTAAAATGCGTCGACTTGACTCAGTACAACCAAGAGCAGGTGGAATACGTTTAATTCATAATTGGACCAGGTTTCTTTTTATTCCTTTCCTTTTATACAACTTCGTGTTTTGATATAATCTACGAGAAAGATACGCTTCATCATCGATTTGTAATTTCTTGAAAAGTTAAACGATAATTAGCAGAAAAATGAGTAAGTTTATAATGTGAACACTTCAGTGAGATTATTTGCGAAATGTACGTGCTATGAAGTTGGAAAAAAGCGGTCTTCTTTCAGCGTTCATGAGCTTGGACGCAATCCAAAAGCGTTAAGCTAAAATACGCGACAGATTGCAACAACGGCTTCACCAGCGGTCAACGATCAAAGCGGGGCTTCGCACACGCTAGCTTGCCATGCAAACAAAAGAATGGAAAACTCTCTGCATTCTGCACTGCCACACTCGTTTTTCATTGATACTACTTCATACAAATATATAGATGACGTTCTTCTTATCCTCTTATAAGTCCCAAAGACAAATAGATTTAACACTAAATTATAACATTTTGGATCAAGCTTTTGTAAAATCTATTACCAATCTTTTGAATTTATTTATTATTATTTTTTTATTAATACTACTCTTGTAGTTTCCCCTCCACTATCATCTTTGGAGGCCGTAATTTAATGGCTGGTAACCACACTTTACGCGCAAAATATATCACTTACCGAGATCTGCTTCGGCAGAGTGCCACATCCAGTAATGGGTAAAAAGCGTGATGATATATTTATTTATTTATTTATTTATATTTCCCTTGGGATAGGTAGCTCAGTGGTATCGAATCGGCTTGTGGATTTGAGAACCTGGGTTCGATTTCCAAAGCCAATAAACAATTTTTACCATATTAAAATTACTCCTGTGGCTTCCTCCGAAATAGCGAAATACCTATCTTTGTTTATCTTGAAAAATGAAGACTTCTCAAAAAAAATGTCCACCACATACGAGTATTTCATTTCTGAGGGAAAAAATTGTTACGAGTTTGTATCTCGGCATATTCCGATGGGACGTGCACAGTGTCAGTTTGACGAAGGCGAAGGCGTTGTTTCGGTCTAGCTGGGGATTAGCGCTGCGGTCTGCACACACGGAGCGACGCCGAGCGCCGCTCAAAGAGGAGAACAGCGTCCCAAGCCTTCGACGCGACGCACGGTACACACTCGGCCGAGCGGATGACGCGTCTTTGTTCGGCCGTGACGTCACTACCTCGTCATTAATCTCGCGTGGAAGCACCGCATTGTGCAGAACGGTATCTCGTATCTGTGACGCCCTAGTGCAACCAACACTCGCCAGAGTTCAACATGCAATAGATTCATTTTAGTGTTAGTGTTAATTACGCACCAATATCGACAAAAATAACAGAAGACAAAGGACCTGTATGTAGATAGGATATAAATAACATTTGCTTTAGGCGTTTGTGAAGAACAAATAAAAGGGAAGATTTCGGGTGAAAGCTTTTCAGCGAACGACAGTTGCAGGCAAGGGACGCGCAGCGTCGGAAACGAAACGGAACCTCGAGCAGCGATTTGACGGACGACGTACAAAGCATTTCCGTGCTTGACGCGCCGGTCGGCGTCGCGACTAGAGCGCCGACCATTGTTTTAAAGGAGAGCGGACTCTTTTGTTTTTCATTGTGGGACTTAAACTCCTGCGGGAAGTTTCTCGGAGGAGACGTGATCGTGTGGCGTTGTGATCGGCGTTGACAACTTTAAAACTTGTGTAGGATTACATTATACCACATGAATTGCGTTTAAATAGCTTGTAGGCATACACACATCGCACTCTCTCGTCCATACATAGATACAGAGTTAGTTATAATTGTTGGCAATAATCATCGTTCTGCGTGCACCAGGACGGCCGTCGCCGCACAAAGCGTCGTTCCCAGTCAGCCCCGCTGTGCTGTTTCGTCTCTCCGCCGCTTCACCGCGCTGCGTTCAATTGTTGTGATGTTCTCTTTGTGTGCGTTCTTATCAACATGCGACCGGGTTTTTCTTGTTAGAGTGCGCTGGAATGCTCGAATGGCGACGTTCGTGCTTCGTGCACACGCGGCTCAACGGTTTAATCAAACTTAATATCAGAGATTTAGATTATCTTACATTCTTCCCCTAAGATGTAAGAGTAAGACCCTATATATGATATTCTATATATATATATATATATATATATACTTCTATGCAACTCGGTTTTAAACTGACAAAGAAATCCACAACGAAGACTTTGATGCACAACAGGAAATCCCATGCACGCAGTTGTATTTTTGGTTTCTATTGTCATTTGAAATTGAAAAACCATCATTCAGACGCACTTGTATTTTGGGCTTTAGGTTGAAATCAACATGGTTTGAACCAAGGAGTTGAACCGGTACGAAACCGTAAACTAAACCCGTATTTTTTGGTCTTGAAATTTGGAAACAGAAAATCGATATGAAAAATAAATTGATTCTGTAACTGAAAACTTAATTAAACCTATATTATTTCGGTCCTAAAACCCTGAATTTAAACCGGTATAAATAACGTACTGAACCAAAATAGGAAGGAGATGAAGAAGAATATAATTAATTACTATCAAACCAATATAAATGTTATTAGTTATTTTCAATCGCAACCATAAAAAACCGTTATATCAAAATACAGAAACCGTACTAAACCAAAATTTATAATTTTAAATAACAGGGATATAATTAAATTTATAGTATTATAATATTTATAATATTTCCATTGTATATAAAATATCGTATATAACATTTACCTCAAGCGATTGCATTCCTAAGGCTACACCCTCAGGATTTAATCTTCGCTCTCGATAAATAATGACACACTTTACTCCCTTATTATATAATCTACTATTTTAAGTTAATGTCTTCTTGAAACAGTTCCATTTGTATTCCCCTATGATGTCCATCAACTATCCTAGCAATATTTCTTATTGTAGCAATTAAAAAATAATTACCTCCAGCACCCATTGTTCATTTCTTTGTATCACGCACAAAAACCGGAATAACAGTAGGTTTGTTGTGCGTGTATTTTTCGTAGTTGTTGTTGGTGCGCGTGACACGGTAGTCGTGCTAGCGTGATGACTGATTGATACGGCTTGCAGTGCTGCTGCCACTAATGGTCTCCGCTGTGCTCGACACTCCGCATCGCTCCGCTTCGCACCGCACCGCACCGCTCCGCACCGCACCGCGCGAACAGCGAACGAGCGAGGAATTCATTAGCTTCCCGGTGATGTACCGTGCCCGGCCAGTTTTTACCCGGTTCTCGCTGCGCGCAAATCTTCGGTCGCCGATGCGAGACCGGCCGCTAACGAGGCGACAAAATTAATCTTTGGTATTCAGTGTAGATCCCCGGGACGCTGTGATGGAGCTTCCTACTTAGGATCGGGTTGCCGCGACCTTTCCTTCTCGAAGCCCCAGAGCCGATATGTAAAAAGATACGAATATCTGATGCGCTTCGACAGGACCGAATAAGGGATAGTGTTACAGGAAACAAGGACTAGAACTTCATTCTAATTACACTATTATCTGTAATCTGAAATTGCAGATCTTAAAGACATGGGGTTGGTGGATCAGTGGATCCTGGGAACCCTGGTTCGATCCCCACAGTCGACAAACATTTTCATCAAATTAAAATTATCCCTGTGGCTCCCTCACCACTAACATCTTTAGAGGCCGTGATTGGACGGCTGGTAACCGCACTTCATGCGCATAAATATATCACTTACCGAGATCTGCTTCGGCAGAGTGCCACGCCCAGTAATTGGTTACCCCTGTGGCTCCTCCTCCACTATCATCTTTGGTGGACGTGTTTTGACGGCTGGTAACCACACTTCACGTGCATAAATATATCACTTGCCGAGATCTGCTACAACAGAGTGCCATATTTATTTTAAATCGTGTAGATATTCTTTATACTGTGGAAGAACTTGCGTTTGTTGAAATGTATTGGTGACGTTTTCGTTTTGGAATTGTCGGTGAGTTCGTCCCTGTGCAGGATCATTTGGAGTGTAGGGTCGGCGGCGTGGCTCGGGCGTGGTGTGGTAGAGCGCTCGCTCCACTCTACATTACATATCAGAATTAATTATCGTCGCCTGGCGCTCGCTCGACTCGGTTCTACTCGGTGGCGGCGACGGTGGTGGTGGCGGCTCTCGCCAGTTCCGCTTCCAACCCAGCAGAGGTAATTAGTCAGCCACGCATATTTTCGAGGAACGAATCTTTTGTCTTTTTCCGACGGGAGATGGGAATGGGACCATGTTGTTTTTTATTTTACCGCTCTTGCTCCATATGCAACTCTGACAGATTGTCTTTACCATTGTTCACTCCAAAAGACCAGAACTTTGATACTTTTATTTTATCTACCTACTCATATTATTTCTGTGAGCTGCAGATGCAGATCTGCTTAACTATAAATTGAATTCCACTGTCTTATTAGTACCTCAACAAACTATAGTAAAGATTAGTATTTTAGAAAATGTTAATATTCGGTCCGATTTAACTTTTTCCAATATCCGAAATCCGATGCGTATGTCTTAACCAAAATTTGGGTTGGATATTTTATCCGAACTTTGCATTCGATCCGACTTCAGATCGAATCAGATTTGATTAACTAGAACATATATTTGAACCCAATTTGAAGATCTTTCTATTGTCATTTATCAAGATCTGCAATTGCAGCACATTGTTCTCCTTGAAAGGATTATAAAGTGAGACAGTAATCACTACTTTTATTTACAATTTTACGAAATAGGTAATTAATTCCAATTTAAAGTAAGCACTAATGGAGTAAGTTGTTTAGTAGTATCGAGTTGTCCTGTGGACCTGAGAACCTAGAGTTCGATTCCCACAGTCGACAAACAATTTTCACCACATTAAAATTACTCCTGTGGCTTCCTCTCCACTAACATCTTTGTAGGGCCGTGATTTGACGGCTGGTAATCGCACTTCACACGCATAAATATATCACTTACCGAGATCTGCTAATGTAGATTGCCACAATCAATAATGGGTATTATATATTTTTTAATATGTTTGTTATTAGTGGAATTGGAACCACTGAACCGCAGTAGTATCTTAGGAGAAATGTTGAAGTTATTATCGTAATTCTATCATTTGCAGGATCCATTACTAAAAAGGAAAATGAGGCGAGTTGATTTGAAAATGTGTTTTATTAGATTCGGACTTTATATTTTAAATATGAATAAAATTGAAGTGATGTAATTGGTTCGGAATAGAAAGTCTTTTGAAAACGCTGATCGATCAAGAAGTCGAGGTAGGGTAGTAAAGTGCGTGACGAAGGGAGACTTGTGCAATGAAGCGGACAATGGTCAGCACGTGAAGGGTCCCAGGTCAGAACGACGGAGCATACGAGTGCAATTATCTTAATAGAACATTGAATTTGTTTTTCACGGTATCCAACACGAGGATATCCTCACCTCACCTGGCGTCCCGGCGCTGGCGTCGTTCTTCTCGTTCCCCCTTAATTACACCGTCCGCGATGTGCGGGAAATGAGATCGCACTAATGCGATTAGTCCTTGGTGCTCGGGCATGTTCGGCTGCTCTCGGGCCGAGATACGATCGGGCGACACCTGCGGCCCGCCGCCACCTTATCTGCATAGCGAACATCACGCAGCCAACGAATTACCGTTTGACAAATGCGACGCTCTTCGCTTATTATGTTTGCTGGATGGAGACAACGGTGCTGGGATGGCGTCGGGATGGCGTCGGGATACTGTGGCAGATTGATTGCTGTTCGTCTATCACCAAGAGCGAGCATTGTTCGTTAAGAGGCCTCCCTCAACTAAATGCATCATCTGCAGGATATACTACATACCATTCGACGTATACGAACACTGACAATTAAGTTCGCGAACTCACTACGAACACTATTTATTTAGTTTAATTGCTTTCTTGTTTTCTACCATGCAAGGGTGAACTTCAACCAAGGGCTGTCTTTCCACCTAAACCGATAAAGACATTAGCAGCGATTCTGAACATTTTTTGATCAATTCAAAGCGTTACTTACCCTTTTTCAATTTAACTAGTTTACAAAAAACACTTTTATGAGTGCGAGCATATTTTGACAGACCAAACTTTTACAAATTAATCTCGCGCAGCTAAATTTTAATCTCTTCGACTTATTATAGTATAAATATTATTTATAAAGAAGTGAATATTTTGTGAATGAATCTGGGGCTCGTGCTACCCTTTCTGATGGTATATATCGTAATTTGTAGAAGCTTCACGGTCCCAAGGTTCAGAACCCCTGATCTATAGGGTGTTTGTACCTCTTATAGTTTTCGAAGTACCTTCAGTAATCCAATATCATCAATATCGTCAGTATTTCGGGGTAGAATGAAACAATTCATGTTGTTCTTGTTCTTGAGATTTTGTTTGTGTTAGTGTCGATAATAAAGTAAGATAGGCGTTGAAGGAAGTGAGTGTTAGCCTCCTAGTGATGAACCTCCTTCGTCTATGTTCATATCACAAACTAGGAGATGATGTGTAACACGACATGATTCGCATCACCTAGTGTAACAAAGTTTGCAAGTCTCGTGTTCGGTGCCTGTGGCAGAGGGCTGTGGGATGGAATGGCCTGACTGGTTGATACCCTCCTAATTGAGGGTGCGTGGCTCGACAGCACGCACGCAGGCAGACACGGCCGTGGGCGACCCGCGACCGGAACCGGCGTTACAACCACTCGTAAAAGCGGCGATACGCGAATATGTGCACGAGTGTTTGCGTGGGTCGCTCTACGTTCGCGCTCACATTTACTTCACATTTTTATACCGCTGTTTCACTCCCTCCTCATGGTCATCTCTCTTTCGGAGAACTCAGACACGGACTCAGGAGGAACTAAATCATTCCTTCTTGAACATCTATGGTGAACTACCCTTAACTCACTGATTCTACACCCTTTTCAATTCCTAATAAAGGGAATTATGACTTACAGTTTTAAAAACGGAAATATTATGAAATATAATTTGCGTGCCCTCTGTAGAAGCTACCCTTTAGGAGACTCCATGAATCCCTAGTTCAGAATTCCTAGTTTAAGTGTGCCATATCGTGTCGGCCTGTGGATTTGAGAACTCGGGTTCGATTTCCACAGCTGATAAACAGCTTTTACTACATTAAAATTATCCCTGTGGCTCCTCCACTACTAATATCTATTTTCCATACTCAAATTGGTCAGGGAAATAGGCACTTTCTTGCCGGTTTCAGGAAAAAGTGTTATAATATATTTGAAAACATTTAAAATTTTTTTAATATTTTGATTTAGTTTACCTCTATATTCGAAAGGGTAAAATAAATATAAATGAAGAAGAAGAGGGTTTAATTTGTGATAAACGATTAGGAGGAAGATAATAAAAAATGCGGTATATTTGTAAATATTTTTATTCCATTTGTTCTTGATAATTTTAACTTTAAACTTTGTATTTTTTGCGTAATTTGTAAAAGAGAATTGTGTTGAAGCCAATCCTGTGCGACAGTAAACATACACATATAGAAAGACACACATGGACTAGCGAGCGAGCGCTTGACGAGCGCAGAGCGGTCGGCAGCGACTGGCGGGTTAACAGGCGACCCATTATTTATATTTTTCAGCGTGGCGCGAACATCAGGAATGCAGTGGACAACGTGGAACTGGAATGTGATGCGCTACACGGATGTGAAAAATAAAACACGATTAAAAATAAAAGGCTGGTGAATATGCAACATGCAGGCAGGCAGACATCACATCGACGGCTCGTTGCATTCGTTGCACGATGCAACGTTGCTGCAGCACATGTTGCACGCTAACGTGCGACGCGTTGAAATGCAACAAATGTAATAATGACAATCATCAACCACGTACTGCCCTGTTATAAAATCACGATGATTTACATGATCTTCTAGGAAAAACTAAACAGCGTCGTAAAGCTGCGTTCATATGTGAGGAATCATCGTCAGCATGTGCAAGTAGTCATAAAGGAGTAGAAATAAAACAGAATGTACGCTAATGAACAGATTAAAACGTTAATCCTGCAGCGCGGTTCTTCCTTCATGTCTTTCAAAACCGACAACCGCTAACAGACGATCTGGTAACGTTCGCATTAACCGCGACCACAGACTAAAAACCAAACCGGGTTGGACCATTCATTTCACTTGCGTTTCCGTTTCCGTTGCTACATAAAAAACCCAAAAACCTGACGCGAACGAACCGGTAGCGGCACTGGTATAACTCAGCCGAGCAACAGACTGAACAATCCCAAACTTAATTATTTCGCCACAGTTCATTGCTGGCGGTTAAGAAGGCGCGCCCGCTTAATCTCACTAGCGGGAACTTACAAACCACCCCCCTTTCTATCCCTTGGCTTCTCACCATCACCACTCTTCTTCCTCACACCCTTACCGACATACAAACATCTATCACCTTTGTCATTGCATTTACCCCAGTTGCAGGTCCCTAAAAGAAATATGTTTAATTCCTTTCATTCGTCATTCGTGCAAGTAACAATCTTATATTAGTATGTCGTCCTCGTAATTACAAACAACCGTAGCCCAATGCATACAACTTTCGCCTATCAAGCAAGAGTTCGTGAACTCAACCAGCAATCATATTCGTAAAACAATTGACAATCGATTAATTTTTTCTTTGTTTGCTTTGTTACTTCAAACTTAATAGAAATATCCACATCTTAAGTTCTGTTCAGTAGTAGAAAAAATAACTTTAATTTTTTTGATAATAGCAACTTTTTTCTAAATATTGTATGATTGCATCGACTTTGTAGTTTGAACAGCAAAAAATGTAACGGCTGTCTAGCGAAATTTTGCTGAACTAGTCGAAAATTTATATTCAAATCCACTTGCAACATTTATATATCTAATTCATAAAATAATATTTAAAACAAAAAAATTAAGGTCACAGGCCGAGTAAAGAGTCTTCGAGAGCCACCACCAGTTTGCGTCCCCGGATCTAGGGGATGAACTATGAGTGTCTCCACTATAATCTGTAGGTCCCCTGTAGTGTAATTGGGAATAAGTATCATCCTTGATGCAGCCTTCACCCTTGCCACCATAAGAAATGTAATTGTCCCTGATAACTATGTACAACAGTGATGTAAGTGTTTTTGACATAGAAATCGATCTGTGAAATCTTTTTGCTAAGTACCCTCTTATTATTCGCGATCAGCCACCCTGCTTAGTTTGAATTTGCATTGTCATGTTCGTCGTGTAGGCTGTAGGGGAATATTTCAGTGCAATAATTTAACTAGCTAATGCCAACCAAGCGGAAAGATGCATTAAAGTTAACGACGCCGAGAAGCGTACCCACTATATCTTACTTCTCGACTTTATAGTAGAAAAAATCGAATTTCAATATAACTGCAGTTAAGAAGTTATGTACTAGTCTTTATCGGGCAAAGAATGAGGTAATAGAAAAGTGCGAAGGTTGATTTACTTGTTGTAAATAAAAAGAAATGTTTCATATATTTATTTATGATGGAAGTTCACGGCACAAGCATCGGAACGTGAGCGTGCTGAGTATCGATCCTGCAGCCGAACCGACATATAGTTTCAATTATTTATCGGGTAGCGAGGCAAGCACGCAACCACGCACGTGTGTCGCTCGAGCAGATGTCACAACCGAGTATCGGTATAAATAAATGTCAACGACTCATTTCTCTACATCCCTTGCCAACTCATTCTACTTTCTTCCTTGTTATTACAAATTGCTGAAAAATTATCCTTAGTCCTCGCTACAAAAGAAGTCCAGTCTACTCCCATTTGTCACAAGTTATTACCGTATATTTGATGTGGACATGAGACTTAGCCAGTTACATATTATATGATATTTCGTCTTTATTTATTTGTTATTCTGTACAACAGGAACTTAATCACAATTACAATATAGGGACCTACAGCTTATAGTGGAAAATAGTTATAATCGGTATTTTCGAATATTTTTATATCTCATTCGATTCTCCTCGACTCCAATACGATCCGTTTCGATCTAAAATGCAATTCAAAACCAAAATCCGATTCAACATTCGATTCGAAATACAATTCGAGATTCTATCTGATATCCGATCGCACCCAGCAATTGTAATATAAATTGTATATTTAAAGAAAAAATAACCGTTGTAGATTAAATTAAATTAATAATATGGAGTAGTTGGCTCAGTGGTATCGAGTCGGCCTGTGGATTTGAGAACCTCGGTTCAATTCTCATAGCCGACAAATAATTTTTACCACATTAAAATTACTCCTGTTGCCTATGCCCATAAATATATCACTTACTGAGACCTGCTACGGCAGACTGTCACGCCCAGTAATGGGTAAAAGGCGTGGTAATATATTTATTTTAATTAATATTTTTGTTGTAATAAAATAAATATTGCCACGCCTTCTACCCCTGAAAGACAGTAAATTTTGAATTGAAATTAAGTGAACGATTTATTAATAAATAAGTAAAGGAAAAACAGAGTGGAATACCTAATAATGGGTAAAATATTTATGTTTGTAAGCTAAAGATCGTGTTTAGGATGTTGTGAAACTATTACAACTGACACATTTAATTCCTTTGCCTCGTAATCCATTTCATTCAATAGAACAAGCGTCTCCCGACTCGGCAAAGCGAATACTCGTACCTACCTTCGTATAGATTAGCAGTACGATAATTAGAGAGGGTGTGAATGTGAATCTGTAACGAACGCACCACAGCGTCGCGGTGCTTGCCGACGCTCGATATCCCGGTCCCGGCGGAAGCCTGGATGCCGTGTTGCTCCCGAGGGAACGTCGCGATTTTCAACACGTTATGTGGAGGGACGAGGAAGGATTTTCGGGAAGCTTGTTTCTTTTGTTAAGGATTTTGCTGATGGGATATAGGATCACCGCAATGCATTTGGTTTTAACTTTACTTGTCATTATTTTTAACTTGATCCAACGAAAATTTGTGTGATTAAACCTTGTTGACTGTAACAGAAAATTTAGCAGTAATTATACATCTTAGTAATGAACAGTAGATAAAGTAAATTCTTTCGTATATCAGTTACCACTTAGTACCAAGTACAATATACCTGTTACAGTGATTCGGATTCCACTATAAGCTTAATTGGGATTAATTATCCTATTATTAGTCTCAGATGCAACATGTGTATGTAAACAAAAGCTATAAAAAAGTGTAGTGTGAGCAAATGAAAATATGGGCAATGAAACGTTGAATGTATTTATATACAAAGGTTCTAATAACGAGTATAAATCTATCGCGCCACCGAACCGACTAACCCGTTTTAAATTATTGGTTTTTTTCATAAAAGTCGTTCCACTTTGCCTCATTAATTTCAATACTGACCATGGCAGCGTGGCTGGCTCGCTGTATACGTACGAATCGAACCAATTGATTTTTAATTGTTCGCGAATTAAAAAAAAGTTAGGAAAAAACTCATCGTTACCGCACGGAAAAAGTGTTTCCAATAACAAAATGGATGCGTGGATACCGTTACGGTGCGGTGTATACAATATGCTTGTAGCAGGACCGATCACAATGGAACAAATACATGATTTGGGTCGGCGTTGCCATTTACAATAGATTAATGCGGCTGTAATGGACTTTATTTTTAATTAATTTTGTTGTTTTATCTTTCGCATGAATTACAATATATCGACATTATTATAGAATACATTATGTTGTCACCCTATAAAATAAAAGGGGATAAAAACTGTTATGATATATTTACACGAATTACTGATTCATTCATTTTTGACACGATAAAAATTTACTTCAATTGCTTACAGATCCAATAATACAAATAGTTTTCGCTTATTTGTCCGAATGCTATTTCTTGAATGTTTTTTTTATTTCCTTAATTATAATTTTCTCTCATGTTTATTTCCATTTTCCTAAATACTTTTTTCCGTATGCTAATTTTCTTCTTCTTTACTCATGTGGCTCTCCTTCCACTAACATTTTTGAGGACCATGATTTTACGGCTAGTAATCGCATACATAAATATATCACTTACCGAGATTTGCTACGACAGAGTGCCACACCCAGTAATGGGTAGAAGGCGTGATGATATATTTACAGGCAATCGTAGCCCAGTGGATAAAAGCGAGGTAAAACTTGCGTTTCTTAATTAGCAAGCAAGAGGTCGTGCGTTCAAATCTCACTTCTACTTATATCAAAAAATACGATGGTGTCTGAGTGGTTTGGATTCCACTATAAGCTGTAGGCCCCCTGTACTGTAATTGGGATTAAGTTCTTGTTGTGCAGAGTAACAAATAAATTAATAAATATGTATTTCTAGGTTGTAATTTCTTTCATCAATCTTACATTTTTCGTATATTCCATAAGCCCGATCTATCTCAATTGATACATTCTTCTTACACTCTTCATGCACATATTGAATATTGTTTAATTAATTGTGAATTTGTGTGAAATATATCCAAATCCGTACATTAACAGTATTGCAATTACATTTGTATCGAATGTGAAAACATAAACGAACCAAAAATTTAAATAACATTCATTTAACGTGCGTTGTACAGCAATAATTAATTTTAGTTATCCACTATCATGGAGTGAACATAGGAAAAAATAAAATTCCACGGTATACTGGAAGTTTGAAACATTTGATTAAACCATAGAGAGCTTCAAAACTTCATTTCGTTCCGCAAGCGGCCCACATAAATGTTGAAATAACTCGTGTTGGTTTTATTACAAACAATAAAAACAAAATCTTTTTGAAGGCAACGGTTAATAACAATAATGAATTCATTTGACGCGGTGCTAATAATTCCAAGAACATGAAGTGTGTTTTTTATTATGCACAAGCGACTTGTTTTAGTTTAACGATCGTGGAGAACAGTTGGTCGTCGCGGCCACGATGCGGGCTTGGCTTGGATCCCACAGTGGAAGCCAGCCGCCGGGCCACAAACAGATCCGCAGCAGATATGTGATTACAGCACCAATTAGACGCGGCTGCCGCTTGTGATACGACAAGACTCCGGACGGACCGAATGACCTGGACATGGACTTGAGCTGCACATTGTGCTCTTCATGGTATTACTGTTCATTCCCTTCAAACCGGACGCACACCAACTCACTTCATTCTTACTCGCTAATAATGATTCAAACTTTGATACACACCCCTAAATATTACATCAAAAAAGTTCCTAGTAGTACGAATTATAAAGCCACACCGAATGATAAGGAGAAGAAATAATTGCAAATGGATCAATATTTTATTGTAATTTATTATCAATACACGTGATACATTAAACACTACACAATTTTTATATTTCATGTATTACGTGTATTTATAATAAGAGCATACCCTGTCTAAACATCTACAATAAATTATTAATCTATTTCCACAAAGCCAAGGTTCCAATTATTTCTTTTTCTTAATAAAGTCCTTAGGTTAAAAATTTGCGCAGGATATTCTTTCATTCAATAATTTTTAAAACATTGCTCAAAATAATTTTGACACAAGGAATTCGTTGCCTCGGAACATATCTTCATATCTTGTATAGTTTTTTTATATGTAGCCTTTTCTCCAAATTTAGTTCACTTGATTTTGTACTTTTCCGAGGCTATATCTCAAAAACTAAATGAGATATGAAGATGCGCTTATCAGCATTGAGTTTCTCGTGCTTCAATTAACTTATAGACAAATTTTTAGCAATTTATATATTTTACAAAATGTTCGCCAAATTTTCTCATAAAACATTTTTTGAACAATATCTCAAAAACTAGAAGAGATATGCATTTGGGGACTTCACCATTGGTTTCAGCGTGTCAAAGTACGTATTTATGTAAATTTTCGTTACAATATTCGTACCAGAAAGAATTTTAGAGCAAACAGTCTGAAGTTGGCCTAAAATCGACAAAAACCAAAGGGGTACCCCTTAAGAAATTTTGAAAAATATTAAATTGCTAAAAATTTGTGTACAAATCAATTCAGACACGAGGAACTCAATGCCATTGAGTGCATCTTCATATCTTTTTTATTTTTTAAGATATAGACGCCGGAAAAGTTGAAATTTCATCAAATTTTGTATTTTTCCGAAGTTTTTCATGAAACTGATTATTTAAAATAAAATCTTATATAAGATTAACACAAGTAGTTGAAAAGTACTTAAAAATTGTCATTATTTTTCTTACTTAAGAATCTGTTTTTTCAAAATAACTGGTACAAATACTTAGCTATCAGTACATGTACTTAATACTTAAGTAATTAAACGAAAATTAGATTGTGTCCAAGATGGTAATGACAGGAAAGATACTGGTTGACTTCGTCACCTTACATGTCTATCGCATGTTGTACTTTGAGTTGTGCTGGTTTCGTTTGAGTAACCTGGTTCTCACCAGGCTATTCTTTACTGGTTGCTCTATAATACTACTTGCGGTATCAATCTCACTTACTGTATAGGGACGCTACAGCTTATAGTGGAATCCGAACCACTCAGACACAATTCTATCTATTGAGTATGTGTATGATTTTGTCAGCTTAAGCCTGTGTCCATTAATTATTTCTACTCATTCTTTCGGCTTATTATAATTTCTTCAATCTTTCTATTGTCTTTTACAAGATCTGCAAATTCAGCATCTAACTTGTCACTATCAGCTCTCTTATTGAATATTAGGATGTATTATAAAGACTTTACAATGGATAATGAATATGTTATTGGGATTCATGTAAACATGTAATCCAAACCTTTTCCCAACGGACAAAGAATCCGTAACTGCACATACGTGAAACATGAAACACGCAAACTCAAAGACAGTAAGAACATCGAGAGTAGCAGGGCACGAAGCTGGCTGCCGGATCTGATTACCTACCGTAAAGCTATCCCGGCTCCGGTCTGTCCGGTGAGGCTTCGCGATACAACATATTACTAGAAACTTGAAGCGTTAACAAATATATTGGCAACATTACATTACGTTTAATAAATAAAGTGTGGAACCATTGAATTTCTGATGAATACAAAGTCGTCCTCGTCCTCGTATGAATATTTACAATGAGTGAAAGTCGTTGCGCATCGATGCGGGTACGATGTCAGTAAAGTGCATCGCAATGTCCTCGTCCTCATCCTCATCCTAGCGTCTGCGTCTCCTCGCGCGTCACGTAGCGCTCATTAATATTTTAACAGTACGAACGACGAGCGAACGGCGAACGTTCCGCCTGGTCTAACGAGCCCGACTGCTCACTGCGAGTGCGACCGAGATCAGCGGAGGAACAGAGAGCGAAATAACGGAGAGGCCACACGCGAACACTGAACATATAACGCGGCTCGACAGATACACTGGAGGACACTGCCTCACTCGATCAATCTCTACCAGAGACCATCGATATTATCTAGATACTTTTTATGCTTTCATGGGACCTGCACTACCTTTGATAACACCGAAATTATACTTTCTTAGGACGAATGTTCTTATGAAAATCTAATATTTCAAGGGTTTGTGCAAAATTATCATTCAAGAAATTTTAATCAAGAAGCAGATCTCGGTAAGTGATATATTTATGCGCGTGAAGTGCAGTTACTAGCCGTCAAATCAAGGCTCCCAAAGATGTTTGTGGTGGGGGTGCCACAGGGATAACTTTAATTTTAATGAAAATGTTTGTCAGTTATGGGTATCGAACCAGGGTTCTCAGGATCTACAGGCCGATTCGATACCACTGAGCCATTACCCCATAATGCATTCGGGAAATCTTAATCCGATAAAATAATTTGTCGGGAAATGCAAAATTGTCAATCGGGAAATAATCCACAAGAAATTAACATTCGAGAAAAAGGAATTCGGGAAACTTATTATTCGGGAAAATTGAATTTCAGGATACAGGCATTAAGAAAATAATCATACGGGAAAATTATAATGAATGAAAACTGTTATTCCTGAAATACAATATATTATTTCACAAGAAATGGAACCCAATTACAGTTCAGAGAATTTTCGGTATAGTTATAAATGTATTCTCCCCAAAAGTCCTGTGGAAATGTCAGTGGACGAGTTCTCGGTAATTATTTATAAAGACAAAAACTGTGCGATGTATTTGGTCTCCCATTTCATCCATCTCCAGGCCACTCCAGTTGGAGAAGAGCAAAGTGAACAGGCTGCAAATCCTTTAGAAATCCCGTCATTCATCGTCGGTTCATAATGCCGTGGCCCGGGCGTCGGGCGGCAGGCGTCGGAACGGCAACTGAACGATCGCCTGTGCTTGTTGATGTTATCGCCTGCTGGGGATTACGCCGTGATAATTGTCGCCGCGCTCAGTCGACGACGCTGGGCGGCGACTGCAATTAGCTTACTTCAACGAATGGAAAATAACTGTCGAAGAGGTGCATCTGTCATGAGGAGATTAGATATTACTATACTACCTGAATTATTTAGTTTTGAACAAGTATCTTCAACCGGAGGGGGTCACATTTTCCAATTCTTTTTTATATCCATTTTTTTCATTCCATGGAATAGGTGGTACAGTGGTATCGTGTCGGTCTGTGGATCTTGAGAACCCTGGCTCTATTCCCACTGCCGACAAACATTTTCACCACATTAATACTACTCATGTGGCTTCCCCTCCACTAATATCTTTGGAAACCGCACTTCACGCGCAAAAATATATCATTTACCGAGAACCCAGTAATGGGTAGAAGACGTGAAATTTTTACCACTAATATTTTTTTTTCTTTTAATTTTTTCGACTCCATTTTTACCATTATTTATGTTTACAACTAATACATTTTTTCCAATTTATTTTTTATTTCATTTTAATTTCCAATTACTAATTTTTACACCACTAATACATTTTTATAATTAAAATTAATAACATGTAATTTTATGGCAGAACAAAAATGATTAATAGAAATCAGTCAATTTATTGTTGAAAAAAATTAACCTGATGATTGAAAAATAAGCCATTTAGTTTGAAATACTATTGGAAAGAACGCCATTGGATTTTATAAATTGACATATGGTATAATCATCTTCAACATTATGTAATCTATTTTAATTTCGCACACTCTTTTTGCAAGACATAATTATGGTAGAAATGTGCGAGATTAAAAATGAAAGAAATGCGAAACCGAAAAAACCGAAAGAAAAGTGCCACCGAAAAGCTAAGAATGAGGACGACATGACCAAGAGGCAGACGAAGAACAAGAGAAGAAAGAACACTTAATTCAGGGTCGGTCCGTGTTACAGCGCAGAGCGCAGCGCTTTGCACGGCTCTAACAAGAACTATATCTCTCCGGATCTGCCAGCAGAACCAGCAGAACCACCGCGCCCGCATTATAATAAATAAATTCCATTTCGTCGGCGCGTTTTTGCATTTCCCATTTACCGGCACGCATCTGCGTTCGACGGGTTTCTGTGCTGCCTCTGGCGGCCGGATCCGTCCCTTACGCAGCGCTAGTGTGTGATGGCTTGTAAAGTCTCGTGAGCTAGATACCACTTGCCGCGTCCTTTGAAACTCTTAATTGGAAGACATGGATTTAATCCTACTGGTGGTAACCGGATGCTAACTAACTTGCTGGAAACTTAAGGACTCTTTTGCTAAAATCAATCAGTTTCAAATTACTTTGCATAGATAGTAGAGTTTTTCTCAAATTCGTATCTTTATATGCAGTTCAGCTTTGGTATATGGAAACTGAAGCGATGGTGATGTGTTAGGATAAGAATATTTGACGAGGATTGATTATTTAATTAATATAAACATATCATCACGCCTTTTACCCATTACTGGGTCGAAGCAGATCTCGGTAAGTGATATATTTATGCGCGTGAAGATGCTAGTGATGGAGGAGCCACAAGGATAATTGTTAATTTGATGAAAATATTTGTCGACTATGAGGATCGAACCAGGGTTCTCAGGATCCACAGACCGATTCGATACCACTGTGCCATTACCCCATTAATTAATTAATCTGATGAGTAAATGTTTTTTTGAATGATTTTAGGGTTCGTGCTACACCATTTGATGGGATATAGTGTGATAATATGTAGTCTTGCCACCATCATTTTGTAATTTATTTATTTATACTAATCTGTATAACAGGAACGTAATTCCAATTACACTACAGGGTCCAAACTCACTGGGCAGTAGTATAGTAGATCATATATTTTTGGGTGGGATTCGAACTCGGTATTTTGGATTAGAGAAATTAGTAACTTGTTTCTACATTGCCAATTTTCCATTTTGTTTCAATTTTAAACATTCAATTGTTGATTTGCGAGTTGTCACGTATTATTATATTTGTCGGTAAAATATAATAGCCGTTCGTAAATGCTAGAATAGTATAGATAATGAAGGGTTGATGATGAAACATGTGTAGGTAGGTATTTTAAACATAACAGTTTTATATCAAGTCCCGGTTACGTATGTTTTCCATCCAGCCGAATGGTCAATCGACACAGTGACGCGAGTAAAGCTACACAACACATTTAGTAGCTGTGGAGGGTTGGAGGGGGTGGGGTGTAATCGTGTGTGGGGCTGGCTGACCCACATAACAACCCCTGCTGGTTTGTACGTCCCGCGATCATGTTATACGAGCGGTCGACGCAGTTTTCAATTCCTCGAGCCATATCCGCAAATTCATCGGCCTCTCTCGCAACCGAAAACCGATGAATATGCACGATCCGTGTACACGAACGTTGCGGTTTTCAATATTTTAATTCGTTCCATTTGGCGAGCGAGAACGCGGTGGCTGCTCGGCTACCAGCAGCTACACTTTTCAATGAACACGCCGATTTTTCACGTGCTAATGACTTTTAACACAGAGAGTTACTCGCGCCACGTATACCTACATCATTGTTACCAGTTTTTTTTTTTGTGGCTGATAAAAGTGAGAAGAATATGAATTTGAAATTGTACATCGTAATGGAATTTTCATTTCAACGATATTGCTGTTTTATTAAGAATTGTTTCATGTGTTCTTTACAATACATACATACATTTTCCTACTGAAAATAGCACAAGAATTGTTAGTTAGAAATTAGATGTTAGAAATTCATTTGTTACTCTGTACTGCAGCGGGCTATTACTACATATTTATTACTTGGTTACTCTATATAACAGAAACTTTATGCCAATCACAGTACAGCTTATAGTTGACTAACAAACACACGAGCTTAAGTGACCGGTACGGTGTTTATATCATCGGCAAAAATTAATAGTATATTACATAATAAGTCAGGAAAGTGATATTTTACTTGACTCGTATTTCAAACAACCGATTCGTCAAGTAAAAACGCTTTCCTGACGTATTATGTACACTATTTTTTCTGAAACTGTTTAATTTAATCATAAATAATTCAAAATGTTTAAATTTTTTGATTTGAATTGTACTGACAGCTTTACCAGACTGTTTTGTACTTTACCAGACTGTTATTTTTGTTGTAGCCTCGGATACGTACTTTACTTGACTGTTTTAGTAAAAACCTACTTTTCATACTAAAATTGGTTATGAAAGTAGGCATTTTCTTGTCGGTTTCAGAAAAAAAGTATTTATTGTGTGGTGAATTGATTTATGTAATATAGAAAATACAATGTTAGTCACAGGGGTAGTTTTAATGTAGTGAAAATTGTCGGTTGTGGAAATCGAACCCGAGTTCTTAGATCCAAAGGCCGATTCGATACCACTCAGCAACCTACCCCGTCTAATTAATACAAAAATGAGCGAACGTTCTCCAAGCGTTTACTTAGCATCAGGTGAAGTACTCGTATCTCACGATGACGTTGATAACATAACAACACAGACTCACGTTCACGCTCACGCTCCCCACGTATATTAATTCAAATTGCAGCGTTTCTGGCTCGAACCTCTGGCTCTCTCGTGCTCTGTGGGCCGCACTCAGTAAAGCACGCTATTACTACACACATATGGCGGAAGATCGATGGTGTCCCGAGCCCGTGCGCTAAGTACAGCAGCGTGAGCCACCCGATAGCGATAATTCAGTTTACTTTCCCCGTACCATGTCGTGTTCCGTGCGATGTACGCGCTGTTTGTTCACCGGATATCGGAGAGCGATGCGTAGTGACGGATCTTCTTTACTTTCAAGTAAATCGTATAAATTTTGATAAAAAATTCACTTATAAGTCAATTCGTACATAAGGATTTCAATGTCGTTAACCGAATTGTCATATTTTGTTTCGTTTTTAACATATGCACTTCGATAAACTTGATTTTTTGCCAAATTTTACCTTATCTGATTTTGTAATTTTTCAAGGCTATAACTAAAAAAATATCTGACATATGCTCTTGGCGACTTTACTATTGGATTCAGCGGATAAAAATACATAAGTATGTAAAATTTTGTTATAATATTCATGCGAGAAAGAATTTTGCAGCAAACAGTTTTAAATTAGCTTAAATCGAAAAGACCTAAAAAAATTATATCGCTCATAAATTGCTGAAAATTTGCTTAGACGTCAATTCGGGCACGAGGAATTCAATGCCGTTGAGCGCATTTTCATATTTTGTTTAGCTTTTCCGATAATGCTTCGGGAAAGTACAAAATCTTCACCTTTCTATCGGCCAAAAACTGGCTGGCTATGGGAATCGAACCGAGGTTCTCAAATCCAGTCAATACCACTGAGCGACGTACTATTTCATATTTTCCATATTCTGGACAGAAGATGTTCTCATTCCTGATACATTACGAGTATACTTTTCTAAATACAATTTTCATTAATTCTACATATAAACAATTTTAATTTAAATTGTACAAGTTGTACATTGGAGTTGATTATATTTTAATATGTTTTTTGTTTGTTACAGGTATGTACATCCAGAACTTTAGAATTATAATCATCTCCGAGCGTATTCGTACGATCTACGAATGTGTAAGTACAGCTACCGATATCATATCGTTGTATCCCTTGTATCTCTTGTATCTCTTCCATTCACGCGGCTTGTCCCTTTCCGGTTGAACGCACGAATGCCCACCGGAAACCCTGGATTCCGATTTGAATCTGGTTGATCGGAATTATATATTTTAAAATTAATATCCTGCGGTAGGAATCGATTACGTACGAATTGTTCATTTATGTTGAGTATAAAGCTGAGCCAAACTATTTCGAACTTTGATGTGGTGATACATGTTAAGTTCGTAACTCTACGAAAGGACATTATATATGTATATCCAGCGTTGGATATGAAATTCATGCAACTAGTTTTATGTACCCGAAGTATTTAAAGCGCAATGAAAGTATAATATATGTTGTACATCAAAATGGAGAATTTACTCTATAACTATAGTTTGTTTATTAAAATAATTACTCGTACATGCTATGTCTCATCAAATGGGGTTGCACGAACCCTTCAAACGGTCGCTGAATATCTAGAATTTTCCATTTTGAAGACTAGACTAGAAGTAACTATTTCTCGTATCGTTTCGTCCGGCGGCATAACTAACCGACACACACCCCCTCTTCTAGTGATATTCTTGTGAATCTATATCGTTAAGAAGTTAGCATCAGCATCGTTAATTCCGAAGAATGAATCAATACCGTTACTGCTTACTAATTAAGTAATTACGCTTCCCTGAAGAATGATTGCGGCTGGAGTATTTTTTCCGCGAATGTCGCGTTGTGAAGCGAGTGCCATTTGCCGCTCTAGCGATACCGGTCCTGGGCCCGGGCCCTGCGGGCGCGGCGAAAGCTCTGTATCTCACAGCCGTGTCACGTACAGCGAACAGAGCGAACAGCCCTGCCTGCCTGCCTGCCTGCTGCCTGCCCGCCTGCTGCCTGCCTGCTGCCTGCCTGCCTGCCTGCTTGCCTCCGTGCCGTGCTACACGCTTCCTGCCGCCCGCGCCCCGCCGCACTCAACCAGAGACTCAACAACTTTTTTGTTTTGGTTTAGTTACACTGTCAGGCATATTTTATTTCCTTTACTATTCCTTTTTGCAATAAGGACCTACCTCGTAAGAAAGAGTTAGAGAGATCTAGTGAGGCTATCACTTGATCTGCAATAGCAGATCTATTTTCATAATTCGGCGAAAGGCTCAATGACCTACAATTACCACAAACATTTCACTTGAAAAAGTAAATAATAACAAATACAAGTTTACACGTATGACCAAAATGTACTTTACCAATTTTTGAGTCAATTTGTGCATTGTAAACACAAATGTAAGTAATTATAAATCAATTTGCAGTTGCTGTATACAACCAATAAAAAATATGTATACAGATAATTGAACTATCTTTAATAAATAATATTTATAGCAAGGGCGGATCCACGGAGGAGGCCATGGGGGCTATGGCCCTCCCTTGGTATTATTATTATAATTTTTTTTAGTTTTTTATAACTGTTATTTTTATTCGAGTTTGATAACCCTTATAGAAATAAAATCGCTGAAAAACTTTGTAATATTCTGAAACAACTCTGAAATGCTTTCAAAATTTGGATTGTTAGATATTTTCCGAGTTTTTCAGACTGTTTAATATTTAAAAACTAAGAACAGAATACCATATACACACATATATATTCCACATAAAAATTACAGAATATTTTGTCAATATTATATGCTTCCTTAAAAAAAGGAAAAACCCCCTCCTCCTTGGAAATTTTCTAGATCCGCCTTTTATTTATAGTGTAATAGGCCATAGTGAAAATTCTACTGGGCGAGTCTAACATATGAAAGTAGGAATGTTAAGATGTTATGAGACTGACTGTTAATTTCATGGTTGGAGATTTTTTGCAATTTTAAATCAATAATTTTATTAAAATCGGCTCGGCCTGTCTAAATATGCTCGCATTCACAAAAGTCCAGTTTCTAGCCTAATGATACAAATAACTACTTATAGTGTGAATTTCTGATCCTTTGTGTGATTGTCTGTCTGCTGGTTGTTTGAGTACCACACGGTTCGTCGCCGCTGGCAGCTCTTCGTAGACTGACTAACTCTACTTGTACCCTACGCTACCCTAGCGTGTGCAGGGAGCGTGTTCGCGTGCTCACGCTCGGTGGGATGCGCGTGCGCGTGCTCACGCTCCGCACATCCGCTTCCATTCGCTCGCTGTTCGCGCCGCCGCCGCCATCCACTTAATAATGTGATATCCATCCGTGGCCGGACGCCGTGTTCAGTGTTCGCCCTGTGTTTCCAACCAACCAGTGCCGTATTTACATGAGGTTTTATATTCGTACCGTCAGACCAGACGAAACGCCAGAGGTATTATACTATCGTAATAAATGCGCGAGGATGATGCTAGGAAAACTCTCTGTCGATATACCGCTGCTATTAAATATGCATATTTACTCCATAGACCAGAAACTTCCTCAAATTACTCTATCCACATGAATTTCAAGAGACTTTTCTTCAAGGACTTGTTCTTCTGCCTAACCAAATAAACACATTACGAGCATTTATATTCTAGCCAGAATTTGGACACGTATACAATTGGATAAATTATTGTTGGAAGAATTAAAGCCAACATTTATATTTTTTATGGTCAATTTCTAAAGATGGTATTTTACAATATATATGAAACTAGATATGAAATTGGGAATTTCACCATTCAATTCCTATTATATTTTTATTTAATTATGCATATTTTGATCTTCAATTATATTTTTTTAATCGCAAGAGCCGTGATCGCAAAAATGTCTGTGAATGTAAATGCAAATTTTTTGGTGGAACCAGTTTAAAAAACAACAAAATTTAAAATATGGTTCTATATAATTCAGTCTACGAGAAATTGAATCCCGTTGAGTGCATCTTCATATCTTTTTTAGTTTTTAAGTTACAGCGATTTTTGACTTTTTGAAAAGCTCAACTTTGAAGGCCCATATCTCGAAAACTAAAAGAGATATTGAAATGCGGTTTGAACGAGTGTATTTCTCGTGATCCAATTAACTTATACCGAAATTTTGAAAATTTTGAAAATTTTACAAATTTTTCTAAATTTCATTGCTCAATATTTCAAAAAATTGAAAAGATAATAAAAATCTGTGAACTCCAGTGCATTCCTCTCGTAAATGTACATAGGTATGCAAATTTTCAGACAAAAATTCGTACAGATAGAGTTTTTATTGCAAAAATACGAAAAAGCACTGTTTTTTGAAGATTTTTGAAGGGGTACCACTTAAGATTTTTACGATTTTTGGCCATTTTTAGTTTTATTGTTCTAAAAATTGTATCCGTGGAGCAAAAATTCTGAAATTTTACATACTTACAGTGTTATATTATTTTAGATTAATAAAAATAATGGTATTGGCATATTTCTGATGGAGTATTTGTGTATCGTAAATGAGTTGCAACTGCAGATCCCAGTGATGATAACAACGCTTTCTCGGCAGTCCGCCTCTGCTATCAGCTCCGGTGAGGTAGTACGTTCACGAAGCCGCCAAAGCTTTATCAGCTGACGCTCGAAGCACGACGTGGTTTTTTTTATAACGCACAGGAACACGGACCCTCGCCGTCCCGACGCACTCGCTCTCATTTGTTTTTCCCTTCCAGTGCTGTGTCCGTCACCCGTGATGCCTCCCCGCACGCCTGCGCCCTCGCGAACCACCCAGAACCCTTGCGTGCAATTAACGAGCTACATACGGACTTTATATTTCACTTAATAAAGTATGAAATGTCATGCACCGATTTTTCGCACAAATAATTTTAATAATCTAACTTGAAACCCATCAAGAGGGAAATACGAACCCTGAACATTTATTTATGGATTCATTTGCTTCTCTACACAACAGGAACTTAATCCCAATTATAGTAGCTTATAGTGCAATTATATACATCTATTTATGTTATTTCATCAATCATTCGACATACATTCCACCTGCCCATACCATTTTAGTTTTCTGTACCGCTCTATCCACAATCAGAATTCTTTTTGTACAAGCTCGTCTCATCTTTCTACTGTTAGCTATAATATTTACAATGAAATAGCACTCTCGGAGTCAGGTCACACAGGCCTGACTACCACACACCACACAGTTCGAGGTTCCGTACAAGACTGCCGCCCCCGCAGTTTCACCCACGCCAGCCAACGCGTCCCGGATGTTGTCGAGGCTTTGGGGTGAAACACTCTGGTGTCGAGAGTAGGCGGGAATTTCAACACTCGGCCATCCTTCGGGGCTGCTCGTCCTCGATCAGCCTGAGTGGGTGTGCTGTGTAGCGCTGGGGCTGGCGCCGTTGCCTGGTTGATCTCCTCGGTGGTGCGGCATCGTGGATCGGATCAGGGTCATCCGGATGCTCCTCGGCCGCTACCGGCGGTCTATCCACGGCTGGATTGAGCTGCACCTGTCGATCAAACTGGGTGGGATTGGGATTAGGATCAGGATCAGGGTCATCCGGTTGCTCCTCGGGATCATCATCGTCAGAACTTGGACCGTACCAGGCTTTCAGCTTGGCGGCGTGAGCTGTAGACGCGTAGCGGCGGCCCTCTTTAGCTTCCAGATCTGCCACCCGGTACGTGTCACTCGGCAGCTTCTCTACGATCACCAGTGGTCCTCTAACCTTCAGCTGCGTCTTAGTTGGTTTTCCAGTATGTTCTGGGACACGACGCATCATCACCAGCTCGCCTGGTTCATACACTGGTGCCCGGTGATGCTTGCGGTCAAAACTGGCTTTCATTTTCTGCTGTTGGATTTGAATTCTGTCTCTGGTCTCCATCTGGATGGCTTGTGGGGAGATCCAGTCGCTCGCTGTCTTTGAAACCAGTCGTTCCAGTCCATCATAAAACCGAGGTTGGTATCCATGCAGGATCTCGAATGCTGTCCTGCCGGTGGTCTTGTTCACGGTGCAATTCAGGTCCCTCGCGATCCGATCTAGGTGGCAATCCCAGTCGCGGTGCTCAGGGTCTTCGATGGCAGCCATAATCATCGGAGCCAGCGTTCGATTGACACGCTCTACCTGACCGTTGGCCCTGGGATGCTGCGTAGAGTTTAAAGTATGGTGGATTCCTCGGACCTCGCAGAATTGCTCAAATTCATTTGAGGTGAATCCGGTTCCGCGATCGGTAATCACCCTCTCCGGAAGTCCACGTCTCATAATGACATCAAGGAATGCCTTTAATACGTCCTTGGTGGACGTCGACGCCATCGGATACAGCTGGACGAATTTCGTTAAGTTGTCCACGACAACCAGGAGCTGTTTGTTCCGCCGTTTGCTCGTCACGTACGGTCCAACGTGATCCATGTGGATTATTGCAAATGGCCTCGAACCTGGTGGAATCGGATTTAATTGTCCTGCTCGTTTGCCTCCAGGAGTTTTGAGCATCAGACAATCGAAGCAGGCATGAATGTGCTGCCGGATGTAGCGTCGCATGCCGGGAAACCAGTACAGTTCTTGTACCTTCGCGACCGTTTTGTCGAGTGCGAAATGTCCCATCAAGTCGTGACACTTCACGACGATGGCCTTGCGCATCGGCTTTGGGATGACAAATAGCGATTTTCCACCGACTCGTTTGTACACACGCTGCTCGTGTAACTCCAGACCCTGTACATGGTTTTTTTCTTCAGCGGTGCGATCTTCTTCTGGTTTCTTCAGTATCGTGATCTTCGCTCGCAGTTCTGGATCGCCGTGTTGCATCAGCAGCACTTGATCACTGACCGAAAGACTCAGACATACTTCGAGCTTCTGCAGTATGTCGCCTACAATATCGGTAGCATCTTCTGTGCTGGCTCGGCTGAGCGCGTCTACGTGTGCCATGCGGACGCCTGGCCTGTGCCGAACGTCGAAATCGAACTCTTGGATCAGCATCATCCATCGGGCAATTTGTGGATTTGTAGTCTTCTTTTCGTTCATGAATACCAGAGCTTGACAGTCTGTTACCACAGTGAATTTGATGCATAGCAGGAACTGCCTCAGACGTTCCATACACCACACAATCGCCATTAGCTCGAGCTTACTGCTATGGTACATCTGTTCCGTATGCGTAAGCTTCTTACTGACGCAGTACACCAGGTGCCATCTTCCTTCTGGATCCCGCTGCATCAGCATGCCAGCTAGCCCTTCTGAACTGGCGTCAGTATGCAACTCGGTATCTGCCACTGGATTGTACAGTCGAAGTACTGGCTCACTGAGCAACGCTTGTTTAAGTTCTTTGAACGCCAACTCTTGAGCTTCGCTCCACACGAACGTCGCGTCCTTCGCAGTCAGCTGACTCAGTGATTTCGCCTTAGCGGCGCAACGTGGAATGAACCGGCGGAAGAATCCTACTAGCCCCAGGAAGCGTCGGACTTCATGCGTGTTCTTTGGAGCTGGGAAGTTGCGGATCGCGATCAACTTGCGATCTCCAGGTTTAAGTCCATCGGCCGAGACTCGGAAACCAAGGAACTCGACTTCGCGGCGTCCAAACTCGCATTTACTGGGCTTCAATGTCAGGCCGGCTCTCCGGAGCGCCTCCAGGACTTGCTCTAAACGACGCATCATGTCGTTCCAGTTGCTGGCGGGAATGAGTAGATCGTCCATGTAGCAGAGAACGACCCGATTTCGCAAGTTTCCAAGAGCGAGATGCATCAACCGCGTGAACTCAAACGGGGCGTTTGCTAAGCCAAACGTCATACGTTCGAATTGGCCGGTTTCATCGGGCGTCACGAATGCGCTCTTTTCCTTGGACTCTTCACTCAATGGAATCTGGAAGTAGCCGTGCGCCAGATCAAGTATCGTGAATATTCTTGCTTCCGAGAGCTGTTCCAATAGTTCATCCGTCTCTGGAATCGGCCACGATTGCTTCTTCGTCTGCGCGTTCAAGCGCCTGTAATCCACAACTACGCGGGGTTCTCCGGTCTTCTTCCAGACCACTAGCACAGGGCTAGCGTACGGAGACTTGGTGTTGCTGACGATACCGCATTCACGCCATTCTTTTACGGTGTTGGCGATGATTTCTCGTTCTGGCCTCGTTGTTCGATATGGTTTGCACCGCACTGGTACACTGTTGTTGCTTTCTTCTATGATCATCTCCGTCAGCGCCGTGCAGCCAAGTTCCGTCATATTTGTAGCGAAACAGTTGCGGAATCTTCTCAAAAGCTGGTGAAGTTCTCTACGTTCTTCGTCCGTGACTGCGTCGTCGATTTTGATGTCACTTAATTCTTCCGTGCTATTCTTGTCTGGAAACGGTTCGGAGGACGCGCAGTACATTATTTCTTCGGCTCGTGCAACAACCTGGCCTGGTTGAATGATGACATCACGATTGGAATAGTTTGCCACAGGCACGTCAATATCAACTATTGGCGGCAACTCAACTCCGTTGGTGGTATCCGTAGTTCTAAATGTTTCATTGTCGAGCACCCTGACTTGAATTAAGTTCACGCTGTTGGCTGGCAAGCGTGTGCTGTCCACAGCTCGCAGGGTTGAGCGCGTAGCAGAGTCTAGCTCTGTACAATGAAACGGAAACTGGGTCGCGTCACTTATCTTCAGTACGTCTCCGATTTTCGTATACGTTACGTGAGGTAACTCGGTCCAAGTGCGGCCGATGATCACTTCCACCGGCTGGGCTTGATCCGGCACGACAAGGATCTCGACTTCTCCGCTTACTCCATCGACGCAGATTTCCGCCCGGGCCGTTCCGAGCGTCTTCATTACGGCGGCTGTCGTGTCTCCGAATCCGAAAATCGGATAGTGCTTCTCTTTCACCTGCAGGCCGGTTTGCACCGCTACCGTGGCTCGCACTACGCAACTCGAGCTTCCG
Source organism: Pterostichus madidus (assembly GCA_911728475.2). Lineage (NCBI taxonomy): Eukaryota > Metazoa > Arthropoda > Insecta > Coleoptera > Carabidae > Pterostichus > Pterostichus madidus. The sequence goes on from OU452305.1 coordinate 41,793,041, forward strand.
GTGTCAATAAGGCCCTGGAATTCACGATTATTTATAAGAACGGGCTTTACATACTTGCCGGCGTCTGCAGCTGAAGTCGAGACGAGTAACGCGCCTGATGGTTTGTCTTGGATGGTCTTCCGGGGACAGTCTCGCTGGAAGTGCCCTTCCTGCTGACACAATCGGCAAGTCATCGGTCGTTTCTTCTCCGGACACTCTTTCGCCAGATGCGTGTACTGGTTGCAGTTGTAGCATCTTCTCTCCAGGTTCCTTGGTCGGCTCGTAGACGCTGTTGGTGGCGGCGTTCTACTATTGTTCGTCACGTCTTCTTTCTTCGCTGGCTCACGTCTCTGATTGCGGTTGCTGGTTCCAAACCGCTCGGCTCGATTTCTTTCCACGCGTTCGCATCGCTGGATGGCATCCAATAGCGCATCCTCGTCGGCGAAAGTCTGGCTCACCAGCTCGGTGCAGAGGGTTCTCGAGCGTAAACCCGTCAAGATCTGCTCTTGAGCTTCTACGTAGGAAAGCCCCAGGTCCCTGCACAAACGCATCTTTGAATACACATATTCAGAAGTTGACTCACCCTGCTGTTGCATTCTGGAGTTCATGCGCTCCCATTTCTCGGGCAGAGAACCTTCCCGAACGAATGACTTTTTGAATTCAGTCTCGAATTCCTGCCACGAAGTTATTCTTCCGCTCCTCCCCAGAAACCATTCTTTTGCCCCTTTAATTAAATGTAACCTGGCTGTCTCCAATTTGAATGCATCGGGCCACCGATGATTGTTTGCCGTGCGTAGCAACGACTCTAGCCATGCCTTCGCGCGGCCCGCGCTTTGATCGCCATCGAAATTTTCTATTGAGGCCGATAAATCTGGCATGACACAGTAAGTGACGGCTGACGCTTCATCGGTACCTGGTCTATTGTTTTGGGTTGGTTCGGTGCGCGAGTTCATATTCTGATGCATGGCTGTCATAGATAGCATCATCGTCTCCATCATTTTCAACATCGCCATTTGCATGTTGACGGCCATGTTGTCTGCGTGACCGGTGGCGCCACTTCCGCTGGCGTCACTTCCTGACTGCTGAGAGGCCACGCCATCTTGTAAAGATGCCGCGCTCTCGACGTTGTTTGTGGCTGAGACTCGGCCATGTTGTTCCTCCTCATTAACCATATTTCTGCGAACTGTACTACTTCTAGTCACCACCATATGATTAATAATTATGATCCCTTAAAACACTTCTTTTACGCAGTTACACAGTTTATTTCCACACAGTACTTAACGCGTTCACTGAGTACTTCTAGTCACCACCATATGATTAATAATTATGATCCCTTAAAACACTTCTCTCACGCAGTTGCACAGTTTATTTCCACACAGTACTTAACGCGTTCACTGAGCACGAATCTCACTTCTGAGTTGTTAGCTATAATATTTACAATGAAATAGCACTCTCGGAGTCAGGTCACACAGGCCTGACTACCACACACCACACAGTTCGAGGTTCCGTACAAGACTGCCGCCCCCGCAGTTTCACCCACGCCAGCCAACGCGTCCCGGATGTTGTCGAGGCTTTGGGGTGAAACACTCTGGTGTCGAGAGTAGGCGGGAATTTCAACACTACCAAGTAACAAACTTTCAAATACATTCATCCAATTCTGCCTGAGTCATCTATACAATCTGTCGACCACAATTTCATCAATCTTTCATTCGACCTACGTTCATGATTATTTTCTTAGATCGTCTCATTTTTCGTTCACGCAACAAATTTGCAATCACATCCATCTATATATTCTATAAACTTCTGTCTTTTCCATGGGCACGAGCCCAGGGTCCCCAACGTGATGGGAGCTAAAATAACTTTAAAATATTTAATAGAACTTTAAGGACATAATAGAAGATTTTGCATGATAGAAATTACGGAAGAAACTATCAACGTTAAAGTAAGTTCAATTCTCAAAATACGAATATAATCACTTCACATATATTTGATTTGTCTAAAACTAACCATAATAATCAATAAAGTCACTAAATAAAACACTGATGTTCTCATTAACATGACTTTCTAAAAGGCCCCAAACTCTGTGTGCCCAAGGGCCCCTGCATGGCCTAAGACGACCCTGATTCTACAATCTTCTGCTAAGATTATGGTGTTAAACCTCATTCACGGCTCTTCACATCGTCATAGTTGTTACAAAATTAAACAAATGTTTGACGTTTTATCTGTCAAAACTATCAAAATAAATGAAGATAATAATATAAAGAAATTATTGTGACAGTTCGAGAGTCGCAGTCACCACTCTGTATATTAGATACACGTACAAGATGAAAGGGAAAATGTTGCTAGGTGAATTACGTGTTTGAAATCCATCATGGCGCGAGTGCGTCCCTGTGCTTCAAGTCAAACATCGGACGCAGCATAACACGGCGTGGCGTAGCGTAACGGCAGGCGGCATCGTCTTATTATATTGGCTTTTGACCCGCTCCCGTTGCGCCGTTGCCGTTGCTGTTGTCGTTGTCGTTGTTGAGTTTCCCTATCCGCTATCCGTACTCCGTGTTGTGTGTATGTTTGTTCGTAGCTTTTCACCAAGAGACAACTTATTGTTCACGACAAGTTTTTCCTAAACTTCTATTCCTTGTTTTCGGTTCCTGCTTGCTAGCATTTAATGACATATTCACGCAGCACAATTATATTCCTTCGCTATTGTTTTAATATAAATTTGAAACAAGATTCGATATTGCAGATACCCTTCCTTTCATAATCCTAAATCATGCGGAAAACAATAGCAACCGTTGTTAGAATAGTCCTTCGCCAAATATTAACAACGCCTACATCTACACACATACACGGTTGCTACGCGCTACGCGCCACCTACATTGCTTTATTACAATTTTTCTGTTTCGGAAATATGCCTTTGTGTTCCGGTCAGCAGCAGCACTTTGAGTGCTCTCTACACATTCAAAGACTGTATAACTCAAGAATTCCTTTAGTCTTAAAGTCAAAATTGTACAGGGAACGGTTTCAATATACCTACTTTACTTTGACGACCACCGCGATTTTTAAGACATTCTTCGTCAAAAAGATACGAAAAAAAGACATACATACATAACATCACATATATCCCATAAAATGGGGTAGCACGAACCCTAAAATCATTCATAAAACAGGAACAAAAAACGTTTATAGTGAAGTTTATTTTCACAATAGTCAGTGAAATGAAACGGAATTGCACTTTCCTCATGTTAAATGACATTTGACTTTTTATTTAAGGTGAAATTGTATGAATAAAGTACAGACATATGTTTCACACCCCATAGCCACCCAGGACGAAAGGACTTATTGAACATTCTATAGAATTCATCATATAATCAGTTCTCGTCAAACATCCTAACACACCACCCTTACTTCAACCACATTCATGGATCCCTCCATATTAGCTTTGGTTTGAAATATTAATTGGAAAGATAACATTATAGGATTAGTTAATTATTTAAAAAAAAAGTAGTGGATAAAATGTATTGTATAAATTTAATATAATCTAGAAATTCAACAAGTAATACGCATCTAGATTGATTTAGGAATAAGTTGGTAGTCTTTTTTGGTAGCAAGAACACATTCCTATTCGGATTCTTCTGCGTTGTTATCAGTTCCACGCCCGCCAACAGAGTGTATTGAACCACGAGTGAACGCGGACACCACAAATGGGTCGCGTAACGTTGATTTATCAATCACGTTCCGAACTTCTGTACCGATCGTGTTCTCTTAAATTACCACCACCTAACCTTGGACAGATTGAAAGCAAAGGGATTAATTTAGGCAACACTGGGACAAGGATCAAACTAAAATGAATAGTATCAGAGCATAGGAAATTTCTCGTCACGCCTTCTACCCATTATTGAGTGTGGAGCTCTCGGTAAGTGATATACTTTGCTCATAAAGAGCGGTTATCAGCCGTCAAATCACGGCCCCCAAGGATGTTACTGAAGGTGGAGCCACAGGGGTAGTTTTAATGTGTTGAAAATTGTTTGGTGACTGTGAAAATCGAACTTGGGTTCTCAAATCCACAGACTGATTCGATACCACTGAACCATCTGCCCCGTAAGGTAGTCGAAGGTTAGTATAAATTAGTGGTTTTCAAACTTTTCGAAGCCATGACCCCCTTAGAGGCAAAAATCATAAATAAATTGTTTCGCGATCTCCTTACTTTTTATGTAAAGCAAAACTTTAAAATAGTTTCTTAAGAAAAGAATTAATAGTATTTTGCTATTAAGCTTATAATGAATTCTGTAAAGGACAGTTGCATCTCTGTTATTTAAATTTAAAGTTTTCTTTAACTGAACAAGATCTTGTCGAGATAAACTATCAAATGAGCAATTTAAGAATTCATTCTATGTTTTTAATTTAAGAATACTTAAAATTTAAATACATATTTTTTACAATTTCAATGTCAAATTTTCAATGTCTTCGCGACCCATACTTTGAAAACCACTGTTATAAATGATAAAATTTGCTTGCGTTACTTGTTACTTTACTCCAACTGCGTTACCTCTTGCGTTACTTCATAATAAATTCAGCTTTATGAAAAGTGAAATTGAAAGTAAAGGAATATATCTTCTCCATTCTGCTTGAGCAGGTGCAGAATAGGATGATGGCGAACCGCATGTCCTCTGGTGAATGTTTGTCGATCTGTGAGTGACTTGGCAAGTAGCTTGTAGATCAGAGTCGTCAGTGCCGCGTGCAGCACACAATGCATGTAACCGCAAACACTTGTACATTTCTCGGTCGACGCGGTAATCTCCTTGGTTTGCTGTTCGCTGCTCGGTGCAACTACAGCGAAGGATTCAATCGGAAATCGATATGGACACTTTGAAAAAACTGTGAAATCACTTCGAAGAGATATTTTATTCAACGGAAGCGAGCTACGTTCTTGGATGGAAAGTTTTTCTTCCGTAACTTCCGACGTTCATAATGTATTATTTTGATACCGGATGGATTAGCTATTTTTCCGCCGGGCACGCTAATAACGCTGCTTTTTTTACCAAGCATTTAAATTAGTTTAGCTTTAGGTACACATTAAATCCATCGACGTTTGAAGGTCCTTCAGTTCATAATTTCATTGCAATATTTAAAACCTTTGAAATGATCAATGAACATTTATTCATTAGATGAATCCTGCAATTACTTTGCGCCCAACTTTTCTATCATGCAAGCTTATGTAACAAAATAAAACAATTTCGAATTTGGTTTTGTTCTAATTAGTATTTTTTCACTATCAACTCAGCATCGAGAGATACAAATATTAAGTGTCTTGACAGTGTTTTGTTTAAATATTAAAGTTATTAATGCATATAAAATAAAATAAATATATCATCACACCTTCTACCCATTACTGGGTGTGGCACTCCTGGTAAGTGATATAGTTTGCACGTGAAGTACAATTATTAGCCGTCAAATCACAGCCCCCAAAGACGTTAGTGGAGGAGGAGCCACAACGGTAGTTTTAATGTGGTAAAAATTGGTTATCGACTATAGGAATTGAAACCGGGTTCTCAAATTCACGAGCTGACTCGATATCAATGAGCCACATACCCCATAATGCATATAAAATAAATATAAATAAATATATCATCACGCCTTTTATCCATTACTGGGTGTGGCACTCTTCCGAAGCAAATCTCGGTAAGTGATATATTTTGCGCAGTTACCTGCCTTTAAATCATGCCCTTCAAAAATGTTAGTGGTAGGGGAGCCACAGGTGTAATTTTTAATTTGCTGAAAATGTTTGTCTGCTGTGGGGATTGAACCAGGGTTCTTAGGATCCACAAGCCGACTCGATACCACTGAGCCATTACCCCATACAATAATAATGCATATGTTTGTAATAATTTCAATATTATTTAAATTATTAATTATTAAGTTTACTTAAACGACATATGTTGACATATATGATTAAATTAATAGTTGTACGTTGGACTGGGATGGATTCAACCCTTGCAGCTCGTGCAAGCGTTCTGGGTTATTTTACCCCTTGTCAAAATATTTAATGAGTGGTAATTTAGCTTTGCTCGAAACATAGATATATTCCTATATTGTCCACGTATTCAAAGCATCTCAACTGACATACATTCAGTCTTCGAACTTGTAACAAGCTTCATATATTTATCTTCTTCCTCTCCGTGGAAAATATTCAGCGTGTAAAAAGCAGCGTCGCCTACTTCAATCAGTTGTAAGTCTCCGTGCGGGGAAGTAGCGGCGTGTTGACAAGACGCACGTGTAACTCCTCCGTCCCGACGGAGCAGAGAACATGACGGATTCCAGCGACAAGCACCGCGACGCCGGTGTCGCCAGGGACGTACCCAGGACACATCCACACTTCATCCAGCAGTGAAATTAAATCCAACGTTCTGACATGTGTAATTCCTGGGTTTAATCAACAAGGAAGAGCACTAGAGTAATTTAGAACCAGCGTTGAATAGTTTTTGCATTTGCCGTACGTGACATTGCACGTAATGTGCATAAATGTATTCAGAATTAAAGAAAATTAGAATGGGCTTCTTTACACTCTGCATGAATTAACTAATGCATTAAAACAAGGACAAGAGGACCTACTTCAACACTGCATTTACATTTTTACTTGACGTATAAAGAATATCCATTAGAATTCATTACTGTCAGGCTTATAGCTTAAAATGGAAATGTGTCCATTTACTAAATACTTAAAAATTACTTGATCAACAAAAATATTAAATGAGCACTGTAGTGCTGTTACTACAAATAAGTTTTTTATCCTAACAAATATGTTTTGAACGAATACCAAAAATTGAGCACAAAAAAATAATTATATTTTTCATATATATAGTTTAATTTTGGTAATCAAATTACCATTTATTTCTAAAGTCAAGTTAATTGAAACACGAGAAATTCAATGCCGTTGTGTGCATATTCATATCTCGTTTAGTTTTTGAGATATGGCCTCGGGAATGTCGAAAAATTGAGGTATTGAAATTTTTTTAAAGTTCAACACTTCCGGATGCTCTATCTCAAAAACTAAACATGATACGAAGTTGCGCTCAACGGCATTGAATTCCCCGTGTTCAAATTGACTTATTAGCAAAATGAAATATTTGTTGTTCAAATTGACTAGACACTGATTTTTATTTTTTTAATAACAATTATAAAATAAAAATGTTGGTGACAAAGATAAAATCAATATGACTTGGGTGCACTGTTAAATACAACTCTCAGAAACGGAAGTAGCAAAGTTTGAAGCCACGAACTATGGAATTGCCGATAATGTAGTTGTCCTGTACATGTACATACGATTTAGCAAAGCAGAGAGAGGCATGTTAGTTTGTCCTGGAAGTGAACAGGCCAGCAGCAGCAGCAGTCCCGGCGCGACGACCGCTCGTTTATCAATGCACCGCCGACAGAAGCTCGCAGCGGCCGGACAAGGACAAATTGTCGAGCGCGGGGCGGGTTCGACTCGCTAGCGCCACATACCGACCCCGTGGTAATCTGCATGTAGGCGCCACCCCGCAGACATAAATCAGATTACTGGCAATCCTGCGATCTGATCTGCCCGAGCCCAGCTACAGCTCGAGTATCGAAATGTATGCACGCCATCCGTTACGGCTACGGTTCCCCTAACGAGGAATTATTAAAGGATATGCCAGGCTGGATGTTCTTTCCAGGAGACTATTCGTCATTATCTAACAGTAAGATAGGGAGGGAACACCGCGTTTTGTTCTTGTTAGATGCTCGAGAAAAAAATACTCAGTGTGATTTTAACTTAAGATTGGATTCCGCGTACGTTTCTATACAAGTACATATATTTTTCGTTGATTATTGTTTATGAATGAAAATTTTATAACAAGAAATCTGAACGGTGATAAAGCTTCATAAATTCAACTTTCAAGAGCCGGTATCTCAAAAATTAAGGGATGTGTACTCAATGGAATTGTAATTCAAGTGCATTAACTAATATGCAGGATGTGCATAAAAATGTGGAACATAGGAGTTTAACATAAGATTTAAAAAATGTGCGGAAATTGTTAGTTTTTGAGATATAAACGAAACAAATCTTAAAAAAGTAATCCGATTTTTATCATATTTCATAATTAATGCACTAAAATATTTATCAATCCACATTTGTTAATAAAAATGTGTATTCATATATAAGAATCATCACTGAATTGAATGCCGAAAAGTAGAAGTCGATATCTTTTCTAGTTTTTGAGTAACAAGCAAATAAAAACAGTCAAAATTTCCAAATTAAATTTGACCACACGAAATCATGACAACCATACCATCTCATAATTAAAATGAAATCTAACCATCCCTCCATGTTGCATTCCCTCCCTTGGATATTTCCAGCTCTACCCGTGAACTAAATAACACATCAGCGTCGTGGCGCGGGGCGCGGCGTCGGCGGCGTCGGCAGGGCGGAGAAATGGGTCGCGTTCTGCCGCAGAATGCCAAGTTGAATTCCAGGCGTGTGGAAAACAGCTTCGTGATTTCATTTTCGACGAGCACGCCACGCTACGTCGCACGCTAAGCCTGGGTCCGACGCTCGGCGTTCCGACGGCGACCTGCTATTTGTTGCAAAGCGTACGCAGCAGACGTCGTTTATGTACGGATATATTCTAATTACTTTATTAGGAAATGTTGTTTAAATCTCTACCTAAAATTCACTTTATGACTTAATGTCACGAATGGAATATTTAGAACGTTATATATAAATACATTTCTCTACGAAAAGCATACTCGTTTTTAGTTTGAAAACTTACTTCTGGCAGTACGGTGGTGTGGTTAGCACTACAACATTCGAATACAAAAATCTCAAGTGAAAATCTGGGTAGTATTATATGTCCATTTACGCAAATACAATTTCCCGAATGACAATTTCCGGAATAACCATTTTCTCAAATCACCATTTCCCAGCATGATAATTTCCAAAATAACTAAAATGCAAATTTCCAAAAAGATCATTTAAAAAAATACGATTTTCCCGCATGCCAATTATTACACTTATGCAATTTTCCCGAATCTAATTTCCGTAATGATAACTTACAGAATAATCATTAATCCAAATAAAAATACATACTATTTTCCAGTATGCAAGTTTAACAAATGATTATGTTAATAGATTGAAAAACAAATTGAAACAAACTGTTGGAAAACTAAATTTTTGTACTCGCATCATTCAAATTAAGGTTTATATTACCTTGGAAACAAATGGAAAGTGCGCAAAGTAATTGAATAAAACACCCATTTTTATGGTTCTAAATTTTGACTATTAAAACACTAATTGTACTTATAAACACATATTTTAAGGAATTTATAAAAGAAATAGAAACATTAGCTTATAACGCCATCAATCAGACATATTTTAACAAACTTTACGAGAAAAAATAAATGTTGATTCATGGCATACTTAACTGTCAATATAAATTCACGCTTCAAATTTAATAAATTCCCTCATTGTCGATTATATAATTTTTGCTCGTTACAAAATTAGCGCAAATTAAAACACGAGCGAAGCGAGTGCTTTATAATTGCGCTCATGTGCAAAGTATGTCTTCGCACACTTGTTATGTTGTTATTTAGATGCAAAATTGTTAATAGGTATACAAGAAATATCATGCAGGAAAATGATAATTAAGGAAAACGGTTATTTAGGCAAAAACATTGAGGAAATTGCATTCGGGAAAGTGATTCGGAACGCATTAAAGTTGCTTAGGCGAAAAATGGAATACAGTAAAAATTAACGGAAGCCCTTGTCCTTTAATGTCCTTGGCCATCTATCGATACAACTAATTTTAGATAGATATGCACTTATCGATGAATATTGGTGTCAAACAGCATCAGTGATCGATGCTTCAAGGATTTCCTCCGCTTTCATGCAGCGCCCACTAGATGTGTGTGAGTACCGGAAACACGGCACTGATTCCACTGTAGCGGCGGCGACGGCAACGGCGGCGCGGTCACAAGTAATGTCGAAACATGCAACAGGTGCTCTGTCCCAGGCCAGTTTAAAACCGACAGAATCGCATCGCGGCCCACGCCAAGCTCTCTCTTTTCTCTATGCTCTCCTCTCGCGAACAGGAAGCAGGACACACACGCGGCAGCGAGCGGAGAATGTTCGCTACGTTACGTTACGTTGTGTTAGACTGTGCTAGTTCCCTTGTGGTTACTAAGTTCCGTTGCGAACTATACTATATCCGTTTTAACTATAAAGTAGATGGCGCTTCGAGCGCGGTCGTTTTTACATGTTCCAAATTCTGGCGTCATTCCGAGATTTCAAAAATTATTAATGTGTGCATAAAACAAACAAAATTTCAAAACTTTAATTTATCTGTGTAAACTCGGTTCGCGTTTGCACAAATCAGAGAGCTGGAATCGGAGACTGTATCTCACCCAACGCTTTATTATATATTCGTCGTTATAATTCACTTAAAATCACATTGGTATATCAGTAAACATGCTTATTTCAATATTTTGTGCATCAGTCAATTACTATATATTCACATTCACAAAACATTTTATCCAAGCAAGTTTTTTCTCCGACTTATTATTATTATTATTAACGCACCACCATTTTATTTGGAGTTAGTTAAGGTCCACCAATGTTAATTTAACCCTATGGCATCTGTCAGATACCGAAAACATACGAGTAGAATAAACATTTATCCTCACTAAAATTATAAAAAGCGTGGGTAAAATTGTGAGTGTGTGCTCTGTAGGGTTGATTAAAACTTCATTGTTGTAGGTCACCGAAAGTGAAATTGTTTGAAAGTAATAAAACGATCAATGCATCTTTTGAACTGTCACACAGCACACTCTACTGGCGGCGCTCCGCACTGACTCCGGGTCGGTCGCCTAGCGGAGCAAGTTGAAACTAGAGTTCTCCGGTCGGCCGCAATATGGCGGCGGGTGCCGGAACCGCGCTGCCACCACTTGCCGCTGCATGGCGCGCAAAGCAACCAAACTTTGAAATGCTTATTTCACTGCGAATATATTTATCTATTCTGTAAATTCCTGCGAACTGCCGGAGAAGAGAAATCTATACGTGCATGTAGTAGTGTATAAGTGGGGACCTGTTGATCTCGCTTACTGCGCTCGTTTAAAAACCACGTGTTGATTTTGTTTTAAAAGCGCGAGTGACGACTGTATACCACCCCACACCATGCCGGCGAAACTAATGAATATTTATATGCGCGAGACTGTCTTACATCACTTACTTGACATTTTCTGTATCTTGAACATTTTTGATTTATTTTCATGATTTCTGAATAGATTTACTAAAGATTTAGTAGCTTGTAATAGATCCTAAACATTAACAGATTATTTAACCCAATCAATAGAATTTGAGAAATTTGGTGGAGGTGCCGAGTTTTTTACATTTTTCTTTGTTTTATTTTTTATTCATTCGCTCATTATTATGTTTCAATTTCATCTATTGGTACTATAATTTGAGGACTGCTAAGAGTACTCCCAGATAAATAATATGGTAGATATTCAAATCTGCAATTGCAGATTAAATTCATCTAGAAATAATTTTAGAATAATATTTTTTTCTATAACCGAGCAACTGTCAGTTGAGTACAGAAAATCGGTATTGATGCTGTTGCTAGATAAACAATTCTCTAACTTATTTTTTCTTGCAATGCATTTCTAATAGTGAGCAGCAACTGCAGATCATACACACCTCCAGAAATGGATAACAGGCGTAATTAATTATTTATAATTATTAATAAATAATATATACATCATCACCTCTTAGTGTGGTACTCTGCCGTAGCAGATCTCGGTAAGTGATATATTTTGCGCGGTTGCCAACCGTTAAATCACGGCCTCCAAGGATGTTAATGAAGGGAGAGCCACAGGAGTAGTTTTAATACGGGGAAAATTGTCTCCTTACTATTTAAATTAATATTACTACTCTTTGTATCATTTGTTTCTTGGCTAAACTAGCCACTAGTATCTGCAATTGAAGTTCTCCTACATATCGAAATATATATATGATTTGATTTACTAATGATTTTCAAAAAAAAATTTGAAAGAATGGATTAATTCAGTCTCTATGGTATGTGTTTCTTGTACTTGTAGTTCTGTAGCATGCTGGTGAGTTTCTCATTCGCTTCGATCTTTCTTGGCGACGGCAGCAGCCTGGGGAAGTGGAACTGGTCTGGGCAGCAGCAGCGGACACTCGACCAGCAAGCAGCGAGTGTATCTGCGGTCACAGTGTGTGTGCAAAGTTCTGAAAACCGGCCCGGTTACCCGGGCAACGGGCCGCGTGTTTTTGCGGACGCTTGACCGAGCGGCGGAAGATTAAAAATAACCCTGGAGTCGGAGGCAGAGTCGGAGGGTCTGAACGTTGAACTATGATTGCTGGGGGCAGCACCAGCACATGCGTGGAGCGGGGAAAGGAGGGAACAGCAACGAAGCTCCACGTGAAACACGAGGAATTGTTCAACCACGGACGAGACGAGGATATTTCTGGAACCACAGGGCCGGACCACACATTATGCACACATGGAATTTTATTTAATACTAGATTTATAATTTACATAGCATAGCATATCAGTAGTATTGTATCGGACTGTGGATTCGAGAACTTGGGTTCGATTTCCACAGACGACAAACAGTTTTCACCATAGTAAAATTACCCTTGTGACTCCCCGTCCACTAACATACTTTGGGGCTGTGATTTGACGTGGTCACTTACCGAGATCTGCTCTGGCAGAGTACCACACCCAGTAATGGGTAAAAGGCGTGAACTTCAACACACGATAGCTTTCTTGAAAGTTTGCAAAAATGAAAGATGCGAAGATACTAGGATAGAAGATGCCATCCTTTGATGCAACATAGCGTGATAATATTAATTTTTAATCTCGTCGCATGTCAAATCATAAACTAAATCCCCATCCTGCACATCGATCGGAACATTACCGCGACAACAATCACACAATGTTACAACATTCACATATGCCATCATATAGATAAGGGTGCGTCACTAGTCACGCACAAATTCACTTTACATGTGTACGCCATTTTGATCATTACATGTCCTTGGGACACAAAACAATATTCTGAATCCAACACTGGATAACATACAGACATGCCTGTCATTGCAATGCGACTGCAGATGATCATATTGCTACTTTTTGTCCCGCCAGAAATATTCCTATTAAGTTTTTAGTATGATAAGAAATTGAAAATAAGGCGATTGATTAACTGGTTTACTTGGACGTTAACTATGATTTATATGTTATGTTTCTTTCATTTAAAAATGGAGAATATTTTCAAGTTTTTAGCAAGCCCAATAATTACAGCACGCCATTAATATTCTTCTCAAATTAGCTCATTTATTGCTAAACTATATATTTAAAATATTCCACAATCCGAAACTGTTCGTTCATTATTATTATTTGAATATTTGGCCTCATTAACTAGTTGAATATTCGAACTATTCTGGCTGTTTGATTATTGGAATATTCGATCAGTTCAGATATCCGAACTATTCGGATATTCGAACTACCCGGATAGCTGTCAAACATTCGATTCGATATTGTTTAAGCATAACTTAAAATTAAAGTGAAAGTGGTGCAACTGCTCATAAATCTAAGCAAGATCTGATCCAAATAGCAAATGGAATACGCCTAATAATTTGCTGTAATTGTGAATATTTTCAACACACAGTTGTAAAAACACGCATACAAACTACGACATATTGGATGTCTTCTAAATGAGGTACATTTGTTTGATAACTATCTACGTATTGCCTGATGAATTAGGTCAGATGTATATCTGGTACGAATTAGTGAAATTGTAGGAACACAAAATGATGATCATAGCTTTTACATCAATTAACTTCAAACAGAATGTTTGTAACAACATTTGAGGTGGATTTCTCATTGCGGCAATGGCTCAAAGAATCAAGGTTTGTGTATAGAGCGGCGGAGGGGAGAGAAAGAAGACAGCGATGTGACCAAGGCAGCTGTGTGTCTCTTTTCTTTCAAACACACGTGGGAAGAAAAACAACCGGGAGATGAAATCTTCTTTTACCGTGAAATCCAAAAAAATCCACTGTGATTTATTTGAATTTAACACAATTTCGTAGGTACTGATGCACGCGACGCGAGACGAGACGAGACGAGAAATAGAAAATATCGATCTCACTTTTGCAAGTACAAGAAATACAATGTCGTTTAGCACATCTTTATATCTCGTTTAGTTTTTAAGATATAGCCTCTAAATAGTATAAAATCTGATGAATTAAAATTTGAGAAAATTATTCTTTTCTGGCCTCTATATCTTAAAAAGTAAACAAGATATGAAAATGCCTCAAACGGTATTGAATTCCTCGCATTCGAATTGAGTTATAAGCAAATTTTTAGCGATTTTTTTTTTTTAATTTCTTAAGGGGTACCCCTCGAGTTTTTTTCGATTTTAGACCAATTTCAGACTGTTTGCTCTAAAATTCTTTCTCGTATGAATATTATAACGAAAATTTACATACATATGTATTTTGACCTGCTGAATAGAGTGGTAAAATCCCTAACTGCGTACGCCGTCTAGTTTTTAAGATATTGTTCAAAAAATGTTTGAGGAGAAAATTTTTGTGAACATTTTAAAATATTTTAATATTGCTGAAAATTTATTTATAAGTTAACTGAAGCATGAGAAATTCAATGCCGTTGAGTGCATCTTCATATCTCGTTTAGTTTTTGTGGAAAAGCAGGATTTTCCCAAACCTAATTAAATTTTATACTTTTATATTTGTATCTCAAAAACAAAAAATACAATTAATTACAAAATTATTTATCTAATATTAGATTCTTACAGTTATAAAACAAAGTAAAGAAACAACAATAACTAAATCAGTAAATATCCGCCAAACATTTTTATCCTGCACACAATAATTTATAATTCCTTTCATACAAGCTCGTCTCACGCAACAAACCTTCAATCATATCCATCCATTTATTCTTAGATCATCTACACAATCTCTCACTCTTAATTTCACTAGTCTTTCATTCGACATACGTTCCACATACCCGAACCATCTCAATTGATACACTTTTCAAACACCAACATATTCTAGACACGATCAGGAGACACACATCATTCACTCAATCGCGAATTTACCCTAATTAACTCAAGAAGTACTCTACAGTTAGAAACAACTGCAATAGCATATGGCACATGCACTGCGTTTAATTAGAAAAATACGAGACATCGTATAGAAAAGTAGCAAACAGTCCCCGCGATGCAACTGCAAGATAATAAACATCAACTTTCATCCTTGTAATGTGATGATGAATGCGACAGAAGGAACTCGGTGCAATCTCGTCGCCATCATAGTCACGGCTCACAATTCCGAATAAAGTAACACACCTCTAGCATGCGTGCAACTATAAAACGCGCATTAATATTAATTAAGACAGTTAATCATATTGTGAATTTTCGTCACGGGCTCGAGCGATGTAATTGGCCACATGTTGAAGAAAGAAGAAACCGAACTTTTTCCGTTTCTGCAAAGGAAGAGGTATACACTTACTGGGGAAGAATAACGCTTATTACGCAGGCTATAAATAATTTAGATAATGACATGTTATTATGTGCCGAAATGTTACAATTTTTTAAATTGTATATTATCTAACACTGTAATTTGTTTAATGATACCGACGACAAATATATTTACTGATGGAACACGATCAATCACTAATATCTATTATAAAATAACTGTCGAAGTACTCAATTCAATGCTTATAATTATCTGCTATTGAACCTAGTCAGCGCTCTGCATTTGCACCCCTCGATCGCTTTAATAAAGTCGGAATAATATATCACTTACCGAGATCTACTTCGGCAGAATGCCACACCCAGTAATGGGTAAAAGGCGTGATGATATATTTATTTATTTTTTTATAAATAAAATTTTCTAAAACACAATCATAATTTTATTTATTAGTTTTTATGCACAACCGGGTCGAAAAGTAGGTGTTTTAGCCCTAAAAAGCGGGCTTAAACACAAAAAGAAATAATTCCTGTGGATACATAAATAAAATGACAATTTTTTTTTATTGTGAATACTTGATTCTGCAAAATGTCATTTTGACATGTAACCTATTTACATATTTTAATCTTTTGAACATATAATTAAATGTTATTTTATTGTGCATAAAATATTGTATGTACCACGGGTGAAATTTGCGTTTCTGACCCTGAGCATAATAATTATCCCACGGGCCAGCAACGCCTGTTTTCACCCTTGATATATAAGTAACTATTATCAACTCTATTTAGTTGCTTAAAGTTGTTCATGTAATTTCAAATATTTTATCACAAAAGTGCACCTATATGCAACAAAAAGAGAGCAATTTTTAAAAATTTGTGTTGTTTATTCAATAATCAATTTTACTCAACACATAATTTCACCCTTGATAATATTTATTCAAGACAAACATTATAAAAATGGCATATAATTCAATAAAACAATTCATGCTTTGCCTTTACTGCAAATGGCGGCATACCCCCACCACTTGTTTCTCTTGTACGCGTATGTTAACTATTCAGTGTTTATATAAAATTTTTGGTAATATCTAATTATAAATAGCAATTACAGTCTTTCATCGAGTGTGGTTCAGCACTCGTCAGTTTTTAATATCGTTAATCTAATGGATTAATAGTGGGTAGGGGGTACGGGTAGAAAGATCAGGTTCCTCCGGGTGCCGTGGGACGCGCTTCGCTCGCTCGCCCGAAAAAAAAAGAAGCAACGAGAGGAAACTATGAAATACAGAAAAATAGGGTTCAGTCGACGTCGGCGTCGGTAAAAACACAGCGGCTCCCGGCCCCAAAAGCGACGGAAAAAGTATTAAAAGAAGGATCTCAGTCCGGATCCGCCGCAGTCCCGTACTAGCGGCTCACTAGCGCTGCAGAGCGGCACAACGCGAAACAACATCGCACCTCGTTCATCGATATGTACGGGATTACGATCACTGTATTTACTTTTGGTTAATACACTTGCCTGATGGTAATATTTACTGTACTTTTATACGTATATCTTCCTGTGTTTATTCGATTTGATATTTAACAATGAAAAACCCCGGAATTATTGATAGGAAAAACTGCAGCTTATACGGAAATTTACACAAATAAACGTACTGTTCCAACTTCCATACATCACACAAAAAGTATAACAGAAACTACATCCTGCAAAATAACAAAGAAATTTAATGCTAATAAGATTTTTATTTAGTTTTGTATAACATAGTTATTGTTGTTTAAGCAAATTTTTTGCAAATCTAAAATAAATAAATAATAAATATATCATGCCTTTTACCCATTACTGGGTGTGGCACTCTGCCGAAGCAGATCTCAGTAAGTGATATATTTATGCGCCTGAAGTGCGGTTACCAGCTGTCAAATCACGGTCCCCACGAATGTTAGTTGAGGGGGAGTCACAGGGGTAATTATAATGTGGTGAAAATTGTTTGTCGTTTGTGGGAATCGAACCGAGATTCTCAGGATCTACAGGCCGACTTGATACCACTGAGCCACCAACCCCATTTTTTTTGCAAATCTATTTATTATTAATTTCCTACAGTTGAATGGAGTGGATGACTCAGTGATATCGAGTTGGCCTGTGAAATTAAGAACCTGTGTTCGATTCCCACAGCCGACAAACAATTTTCACCACATTCAAATTACCCTTGATATATAAATATACGATCTTTTGCTAAGTACGAACGTTTTACATTATCAAACATCTCTTTTATACAAATTTAAAAAGTAGGGTAGGTAATTAATGAGTGTAATAAATTTTTTGTCTCTATTGTGGAGTAATTTTTATTCATTTAGTTAATTGAGTGAATAATTCGATTAACTTTCCACCCCTCTGTAAAAAGTGTGGACGGGTGTTGCTGCGTGTTTAACTACTAAATACTACCCTCAAACGATTACCCACACTTGTATTACATTATCGATTTTTCAGAGCTACCCTTAGCGAAATGAATAATTATTATTGCAAATTAATAAAAATTATCCGTGTTATCTTTCTCGAACTTAAATCTTTGGGGACTGTGATTTGACGACTAGTTATTTAATTAATACACATTTAAACTTATGAGTACATTACAATACCCTTTACGGGGTAATGGCTCAGTGGTATTGAGTCGGCCTGTGGATCCTAAGAACCCTGGTTCGATTCCCACTGTCGACAAACATTTATCACTTACCGAGATCTGCTTCGGCAGAGTGCCACCCCCAGTAAAGGGTAAAAGGCGTGATTATATATTTATTTTATTTATTTAAACTTAAGAGCAGTATAATGGCATATCCTATACTAAATTTTTATTGTGTAGATTAACAAATAAAATAAAAATATATCTGCATTTAAATCGTATTACACTATAGCTATTGTAATTGGGATTATGTTCCTGTTGTGCTGAGTAACAAATAAATAAATATACAATTTATTTGTGATTACTTCAGGCTGTTGTTACAATTAAATAAAAATAAATGAAAGTATTTATACACATGAATATTCAGCTATATTCCCGGGAACAGCCTCACCCTCTTCACCCTCCTCGTCGAGTGACAGGAGGGTGAGAAACACGTCGTTTTAGAAGGGAGGGAAATGAATGAGGAATCCCTCTTGCCGCAGGCTTTCGCGAAACAAGCGCGCTAGGTGAGTTCTCGTTCTCGTTCTCCCTCTTCGTTCGTTTGTTTGTCAGCTTTCAACCCCTGCGTGGAGTCCACCACCCTCTACACCCACCCCTGCAATTATTACGTAGCAGGGGATGATCATTGTCATTTTATATTGAGTGTAGGGCCAGGCCGAACCAACGAAGGGAAATATGAAAACGGAAATGCATTTGGCCAGATACTTCATTGCATGTTTCGGCGATGATGCAGATTGCTTGTTACAAGTTTTACAACTTAAATTTTTTACATCTCGGTCCCTCAATAAATTTGTACTAATTCTTTTTCGGAGTAGTAGTACTAACAACCACTGGAAATAAATAATATTAACCCATTAATGCATGCTGTACCAGTTTGAGTACAGTGAAATGTAAAGACACACGTCACAAACTTAAGTTTAAGAACTATTACATTATTTATACACTTTTAATAGAAGTCTCTGTTGTATTCTACTGTTTACTTTCAGTTATTTTTGCTTTTTGTGGCACTAAATAAAATGTATATAGATTTGTAATTTTGCTGCCCTAGCAGATCTCGGTAAGTGATATATTTTGGGCGTGAAGTGCGATTACCAGGCGTCAAATCGCGGGCTTCAAAGATGTTAGTGGAGGGGGAGCCACAAGGGTAGTTTTATTGTAGTGAAAATTGTTTGTCTCAAATCCATAGGTCGATTCAATACCACTGAGCTATCTACCCCTTATTTAATTAGATAATAGAGATCATTTTAATTCTCAAGATGTTATTATGTGAATTAGTGCGGTAGTAAATATAGAAGGTAGTTGTTAGTGGCAGCGCCCAACCCTTATGCATCTTGCCGCCCCCGGGTACCTTGGCGCCGCCGCTTCCACGCAGACAAGACGCTGTCAGCGCTGTTACACGTCTATCTAACATCAAACGAGGGGAACTCACTTTTATACCCATTCTGTACTGCGCCCCATCCCTCGCCACAGAACTCACGAAGCTGCCGAGACTTTTTATTCGTTTATGGAACGAGAAGAGCAACGTACTCATAAAAAAGAACTTTTAGGAATCCCGTGAAGTGAACTCGAAGCTACGGCTTGTAATTGTGTGCTAATTCGCACAGTAGCTCGCTAATTATGCGGAGTAATTAACTTTTGCGCTGATTTATACATGTTAATTGTGTGTTGTATTTATATGCTGCTGTTAATTTGTTATGCGTGGTTAACAACCGCATTTATTAAATGTTTGCATTGATCAGACATCATTCCTTTGCTTCTTAAACATACAAAAAGATTTAAATCGCATTCGGCACTCTTTTATGCTTTTATCAAAATAATATCTTTAGCATTAATACTGAATAGCAATTATCAAGATTGTACGTCTTTTTAATTCAAATATCACAGAAAGAAAGAAACAGATTCGCCATTTTGTTTGTTTTATGAAGTATCTGAGAACACATCTTCATCTTGTCCGTATTTTATAGCACGAAATGTCAAAATCTGCAATTGCAGAATTATAAGAAATACATCAAGAAATAATGAAATATTGATGATATTCTGCTAACTAGTGTATCTAACATGTTTGAGACGAGACTTAAGGTGTGTCGTCTCGGTCTTAAATTGGTCTCAACTATCAAAAATCAAAATTAGTTAGTTTTACGTTTTATACCATTTTAAAGTTGCATTCACAAATCATGTTTTAGTTGTGATTTTAGTTAGTAATGACACCTATTGATAGATGTGAGAAACAAACAAAGTCATCGTGATGACATTTTTTTATTAGGGTCCAACCATCGATAGTAATTTGTCAAATAGTTCAGTATACAATCGGGTATATTCAAAAAATATTTTTGCGTCATTTAATTGCATCTCTTGCAGTAAGTTTTTCAGTTTCCTTGTTGTTTTCGTATTTTATTTATTGAACGTACCCAACATCTTGTATTTATCTTTTTCTTGTCATTGTATAAACTGCAGTTAACAATTTATTATTATTCATAACTATACAAACAAACATAAAACTAACAAATTTTGAGAACGAAATGTACATAATTTTTTTTGACGGTTGTATAAAATATAACTCATTTTTTACCGAGGTCCTAGCAGATCTGCAAATGCAACTGCAGATCTCGATATTAAATAATTAATTACTAGAACTTGTGTTCATTAAAAAAGTGCGTGAATGCTTTATTAGTTTATACAGCGTAAAAATCTAAGCACAACTAAAAATATCGAACAGTGTGGGTGTCGGCAGGACACAGGAAGGGCACGGCTGGGTATGTGTGGTAGCAGCAGCAGCAACGTTCCCTCTCAGGGCCTGAGGGCTCTTGCTCGCCGCTGCGCTGTGCCTCTTCGCTTTGTGAGGAGTTTCAGCCAGGCCCGGCCTCATTCCACTGAACCACGCCGACACAACCCACACAGGGACGGACTCAGACAGAAACACAATGTTTACTAGCAAACTACACTTATAGCCAGTTTCACCAACTTCAATGTTAACCTTAGTTTAAACAATAAAAACATAAGTTACATTTCATCTGAAATATATAGATTTTCATTAATAAATATACGAATCAAAATTCATGACAACTTTGCTTTTTTCATAATTTCGTAAATGATGAAACTTCAAGATATTTATTTCTATTATATTTTTTAATAAAGTTCACGATAGTAGATATTTGTATCGTAATGTATTAATTTGAAACTCAATGGGTTGTCCAATGAGACCGTAATGGCTCAGTTGTATCGATTCAGTCTGTGGATCCTATGAACCCTGGTTCGACTCCCACAGCCGACAAACATTTTCTCCAAATTAAAATTATCCCTGTGGCTCCCCCACCACTAACATCTTTGGGGGCCGTGATTTGACGGCTGGTAACCGCACTTCACACCCAGTAATAGGTAAAAGGCGTGATAATATATTTATTTATTTATAGTTATATTGTAAATAACTATTGTAAATGCGATATAGAAAAAAATAGTTGTAAGCATTCGTTCTACTTGAAGTTATTTATTTATTTGTTAATCTACACAATATGATCCTAATCCCACTTACAGATTAAAGTAGAATGCTTGAACTCTTGCGTAGTTGATGCTTTCAAATTCCAACACTGGGCTACGGCTGGATGTAGTAGTAAAGTTAAATTTTTCCTAGGTATTACACACTGCACAAAAATGTAAACAACTTCCATGAATTAAATGCGTTGTTTACAAGTTGTAATCTTGAATTTCATATGAGTCATTTCCCATTGCTTACTAATACATAACACAAAACAATTTGTTCAGTGTACAGGGTACAAAAGTGAAAGAAGGATAATTACAAAAATGGTCTATTCCGGTTCTGTTTTCCCCTCACACCATGTCGCTGCCGTGGGCGGCGGCAGCAGCAGCGGCGCAGGGTCTCTCGTCCGTTGCTTGACTGGAGCTTTGCCGAATCATCCCCATCCCCGGACTCTCCGTACCCTCCGGACCAAACCTCCGGTCGCCGCCGCCGCCGCCGCCGTCTACATAACCTCGTACCCTCATCGCATTCGAGCGGAACACACTGCCGTTCGACACGGCGAAAAACTCCAAACAAAAAAGGCGTTTGGAAACGATGTTTCTTTTCTTTCCACTGCTTGTTTTTGTATTGTTGTAGCTGTAGATAGCGTGTTGCTTTTTTAACTCTTTAATTAGAAAAACTTAGCGTTTCAATACACTGTACATGAAAAACACAAGCATTACGCTTTAGAATATTTTTTCATACTTTTGTTATACATTTATGAGATGTAGAACTCCATGAATTAATTTTTATCACAATAAATTACTCTACACCCACTAAATTCTATAGGTGACGATATTTGACGGCTAGTAATCTTTCTTCACACATTTAGACAGTCCGTAACCCAATGGATACATCTTAGTATTTCCCTTGGACTCGCTGACTTCAACTTGTATAAAAAAATATGATTTATCTGTTTTTCAGTTTAAAAGCTACTGTAATTGGGATTAAGTATCTGTTGTGCAAAGTAGCAATTATAATTATTTGTAGGCGATAAAACCGTTTTGACGACCGTCGGCAATTGTAACTTAAAATAAAGTAGTATTGTTTAAAAAGATGAACTTCGTGGACAGAATCGAATTCGAAAATGTTACTGTATAAAAAAAATCTGTTGCGGTAACTATAGCAATATAATTGATGATGGTAATGTTTCTTTCCAGAATGCTAATGGAGAGCCGGTGTATCGGAAAGTTGCAGTCGTGGAGAACTTCTTCGACATCATCTATAACGTACACGTTGAACTGGAAGGTCGACCTGGAAAACATGCTGGACAAAAACGCACCTACAGAACGGTAAGTGACCTCAAAACTTTGACAAACAATTTTCACCACATTAAAATTACCCCTGTGATTTCCCCTCCACTCACATCTTTGGTGGGTCGTGATTTAACAGCTGGTAACCGCACTTCACGCGCATAAATATATCACTCAACGAGATCTGCTACAGCAATGTACAACACTCAGTAATGGGTAAAAGCGTGATGATATATTTATATTTATTTTTCTTTTATTATTCATAAGTATGCGAACTATCCCAAATAAAAAACACATTTAACAATTCTAAACAAGGATAACTATATATCGCTACATCATTCTAAGCTTCTTTTTATTAGCCAATCTCTAAGTATAAAACATAAAACTAAAACATAAATTTGGAGTTTGCAAATTTTTATACTAAATCATTACAAGATTATTAAAACAAATCCGGAAAACATAAATCTAATTTTTGTACTCGCATCATGCAAAATAAGGTTTACATTACCTTGGAAACCGATGTTAAGTTCGATTGTACGCAAAGTAATTGAAAAAA
Organism: Pterostichus madidus; assembly: GCA_911728475.2. Classification (NCBI taxonomy): domain Eukaryota; kingdom Metazoa; phylum Arthropoda; class Insecta; order Coleoptera; family Carabidae; genus Pterostichus; species Pterostichus madidus. Next base: position 41,816,531 of record OU452305.1, read on the forward strand.
CACCAATTTTTATGGCTCTAAATTTTAAGTATTAAAACGCTAATTGTACTTATACACATACATTGTAAGGAATTTATAAAAGTAATAGAAACATTAGCTTATAACGTCATCAATCAGACATATTTTAACAAACTTTACGAGAAAAATAAACAATTTGTTTTCAAATAACAAATGTCCATTTATGGCATACTAAACTGTCAATATAAATTCACGTTTCAAATTTAATAAATTTTCTCATTGTAGATTATATAATTTTTGCTCGTTATGAAAAGCATTGTTATGTTAATAGCTATTTGATTTGTGAATTAACTTTACTGAAAAATAAGCTAATTAAATGGGTTAATTTTTGTGTGCAATTAATATGATTAACTAGGATAGATTGTGTATAGAATTAGGGAGGCACCGCAGACTAATAGAGCGTGTAAACTGATAAAGCTGTGCGTTGCACCCGCTTACATCAGGTATTCCGGGTGCGTCCGGAGTAGAGACGTGTCTACCGCCCGGAACGAGTGATACATGGCTCACACCCTGTATTTTTGTGTGCGCTAATTACTTAATTGAACACTTGTTGGAAGAATTGTGTTTGCTCATGTTTTTTACCGTTTGATTTACTGATATTTGATTTTAATTGTCGTTCTGGTTGTTGCTATGCTGCTGACTTTCCTAATGAAATCGTAGCTGTCTCTAAAATAATTTCATTCATCGGCGCGAAAAATATTGTATATCACGCGAATAGAAACTGTTTTACCGGCTTAGTAATACAAATAACTATTGTCAACCGTTGGTAAATATCATTTTCTGCTTTGTGCTTTACTGCAGTTCTTCTTTTTCTTTTCGTGCATATTTCTCTTTTACTTAATAAAAAGTACTGGGGCAATTTGCAGGTGTAATTAATACATTTATATCTGCCCTGGTGCAATTGGAAATCGCCCACTAAAAAAATTTGGGAAGATTTGACAGTGCGAATTTAAATAATAAATTAGATTGTAATTAATTTTTTGCATCGCAAGACAATTAGCAAGCACATGGGATGGCTAGCTCAGTGGTATGAAGTCGGCCTGTGGATCCTGAGGTCCCTGGTTCGATTCCCACAGGCGACAAATTTTCATAATTTGAAAAAGCTATCCCTGTGGCTCCTCCACCACTAACATGTTTGGGGGCCGTGATTTGACGACTGGTAACCGCACTTCACGCGCAAATTATATCACTTACCAAGATCTGCTTCAGCAGAGTGCCACACCCAGTAATGGGTAGAAGGCGTGATGATATATTTATTTATTTATATTTATATGTAATGGTGCTTTAATAAAATAAAAGTTTTAGTTATTCCTGCGTTAGCTATTCTCAATTGGAAGGTTTTTTTTTTAATTTTCGCGTGTGATTTTCCGTTTCCCGTTTGATAATGATTAGCTCATTTGTTTTTTCCATGGGCAACCGTGACACATTTCGCGTAATTAGTGTTTGCTGTGTCGGCTGCTGTTGCATGGTGCATTCCGCGGTACCCGACCAGTTCAATAACATTCCAGCGTTGGTTGCTGGGGCCCTGGCCGCGCGCCAAGCGACAAGGGGGCGCAGGGGGCGCAGGGGACGAGCCGCGTTTCATGAAACATGTTATTCAGTTGTAAAATTTGATTTTACGGTTGCGGCAATGAAAATAACAGCGTCGTTCGTGCGATGCTTGCGGACCGTCTGATTTATTTAAAGGGAGACTGGGATAAAACGGGACGTTTTCCCGGAAAATCGACGGGATTGCCACACGACTGGGAACTCAGCAACGGACAGAAGGGAACAATATAACGCTATACGATCCTGGAATTGTTTGCTTCTGTAATAATTAATTTTATTCTAATTTTTATTTTACTTCTTGTTTTCAACTTCGACAAACTATTATTAATTTATTTACTACCGAATTCCATTTACAATACAGAGAACCTACAGATTACAGTGAAATTTGAACCAATAAAACACACTTGTACTTTTATAAATACAAATGAGCAACCCTAATACAAGGAATAGGGTGTTGTCAAAGAATTTTGGTGTTGAATACAATCATGCAAAATCTGGTGGTAGTGGAACCCGCTTGTAGTAAAATGTAGTACGAACGCATAATATATGAAATCAAGGTTCGCTTTCACCGAAATACAATCGTCGCACGATTCAGATTCGCCGACGACGACGTCACATCCGCACACGCGCACTTGCGCCACTGCCGGCACCTGTTGATTGTCAATATTTCAAGCTGTTTGTACTCCGGTGTGATATGGAAATGTGATTATTCACTCGGAAACTTCACTCCTTTTACTTGAACACGGAATTCCTTTGTCTGCCAAAGCGCTCCGTCTGTGTATCTGCTGCTATCTCGCGCTGTGTGCTGTTTGTATTTATATACAACGTGTGTTTATGTTTGTGTTAATACGAATGATGATGTTATTACTGAACTATCTAAGTGGAAATGTGGAAATGGTCAGTCTTTCTTCTTTGCTAATTTGTAATTTCAACTCCTATTAAATTCGTATTTATTGTATACTCACTCATCCGTCATTAAACAAAAATAATTAAATGAAAAATAGGAACAACTAAATTCGCTTGCAATTATTTCAGGTATTTTCTTGTAAAAGAATTTTTTCTGAAACCGGCAAGAAAGTGCCTACTTTCCTGACCAATTTTAGTATGGACCGTAGGTTTTTACACAAAACAGTCAAGTAAAGTACGTATCCAAGGCTACAATAAAAATAACAGTCTGGTAAAGATTTTACCTGACTGTTATTTTGTTGTAACCTTGGATACGTAGTCTGCTGTCAGTATAATTAATATCGAAAAATGTAAACATTTTGAATTATTTATGATTAAATATTAATTAAATTAAACGGTTTCAGAAAAAATAGTATACATAAAACATAAGAAAAGTGTTTTTAATTGACTCAGCGGATTGAAACACAGAACCGCTTCATCAAGTAAAATATCACTCTCCTGACTTATTATGTAATATAGTATTGAATTGTTTTACAGTGTAAAATACAAAGTAATTCATAACGTACAAAAAAGATTGAAAGTAGATTATGAATCGGCTTGTATAAATGATGGTGGTCTATCTGTGAAAAATCCAGTAGATGAGATTGTATTCTAAGTAGCGTGTAGAGTATCTTTTGCGCGTGATGTGATATGATGCGATGTCGACTATTTATGATGGCCGAGGTATTGATAACAACAAGAGTTGTGTAACATGATCTACGCATTCCGTGTATTCTGATCCGCTGTCAACTGGACGTAGCCAGGGTTGCACTCAGCATGCTAAATAATTAATCAAATAAATAAATACATCATCATTTCCCCATTACTGGAGGTGACAGTCTGCTGTAGCAGATCTCGATAAGTGATATATTTATGTGCGTGAGGTCAAATCACGGCCCCCAAAGATGTTAGTAGAGGGTGAGCCACAGGGGTAGTTTTAATGTAGTGAAACTTATTTGTCGTCTGTGGAAATCTAATCCGGGTTCTCAAATCCATAGGCTGACTGAGCCATCTACCCCATAAATAAAAATATAAATTACCTTAATAATTAAACTAATACAAAATTTTAACTGACGGGCACCTCCACCAATAATAAGTGCTGTCTATTAAGCTTGTTCAAATCTCGTTGACTTCAACTTTTATAAAAAAAATACGATTGTATATGTTAGTAAAATTGAGGGTGAAAGATTATGTGGATGATATAGAAATAAAGGGATGGATATGATTGAAGGTTTGTTCCGTGGACGAAAAATGAGATGATCTTGTATGAAAGGAATTTAGAATGTTTTGCAAAGATGAATTGCAGAATGACTCTAATGAATAAATGTTCAGGGGTTCTTGCTACCCCATTCGACAGGATAAAGTGGTAATGATATTTATGTATTTACAACTGTGTCTGAATGGTTCGAATTTTACTATAAGTACTGTAATTGAGATTCAGTTCCAGTTGTGCAGAACACTAAATAAATCATTGTTACGGTACAAGTAAGATGTTGTCGGAATTATTCTTAATTTGTTAATCTAGTTTTAATGGAGTTGTCGTAATGTTGTTAGGTTGCGCTCTTGCTTTACAAGCTAGAGTTTGTGAACAATTTCATGTTAGTCTGTTATAAAAAAATAAAATTTGTAAAGGCAGCACCGAGACCAGCAATGTAGTATCACGCTCTGTTGATTCTCGCTCTCTCTCTGTCTGTCTGTCAGGATGTAGGTATGTAGGTGCGTGTAGGGTGTGGGTGAACAGGGGTGTGACTGTATATCATTCATCTCTCGCAGAGCACTAACCGTGTGTATTTGTGTTTGTTGTTTCAGATAACAGAGACGTACGCGTTCCTGCCGCGCGAAGCGGTGACGCGTTTCCTGCTGGGCTGCACAGAGTGCCAGCGGCGGCCGCGTTCACCGTCCCCAGCCGCCGTACTGCCGCCCTCGTTACCCGCCGTACCTGCCCCTGCCCCTGCGCCCCCGCTGCCGCCTGCCGCTGCCCCCCGCGCTAGACCTGCCGCGGCTACACCGCCACCGTCTCTTCCTGCCGCCCAACCACCCCTCGCACTCCACCAGGTAAGAGATACACACCTTACATCCACATTCATAATTTTTTCAATCATATTCTTTCATTTTGAAAACCCAGGTTCGATTCCCACAGCCGACAAGCAATTTTCATTACATTAAAACTGCACAGGACATAAAATCTATCTTGGAAAATTCCGAATTGGATATTTAATTCGAACTTTGGATTGGATCCAATTCGAATCTGATCAGATTCGAAATCTGCCATCGGATTGGATGTGTATATTGGATATTTTATCAACCCCTTAATAATTCGCAATCTTTTTTCTTATCTTCAGGAAATTGAGCCAACGAGCACGCCAGCACAACGCTCGTCGAATCCGTTAGACGTGTGCAACCTCACATCTCGAAGCGCGTCTCCGACGACACCGACGGCGGCAAAAGTGTGCACACCACCGAAGAAGCGTCACCTGAACCATCTGTCATCGGACGCGTGCCGCGCGGCGTCGGAACGAGACCGTGCGCCCGCGCCCAAGCTCTGGTCACCCGTGGACTTGGAGGGGACGCCGCACAGCCAATCACATGTGCGCACGCCGTTCCCGGAAGCGGACATCGACTACAGCCTGCCAATCACCACCACGTACCTCAAGTACATGCGCACCCTCGGCACCAACGACGAAGACGCGCTCAAGTTTGAAAAGACGGTGAGTGATCTACTGCCTTTCTTCTTTCATTACATTGAGTTCATCAAGTACACGCTGTATTCCAACTACTTTCATTTTCATTTCAATCGTTGATACACTTCTCACACATGTACAAAACATTTTACATAATAAATCGCACATTTATTCATCATAAAATCATTTTGTTTTTGTCATTTATGTTTTACTATGTATGTAGGTATTGTCTTCCTTTCCTTGTAACGTATGTCTCATATTTTTATTTTGAAAATGCATTTAGTTCATTTTTTGTAATATATAATAAATTAACTGATTCATAAGCAACAAAATTATGAACTTTCTGTGGACTTTAGTATTAGATTTTGGACGGCATTAAAATTGATTTTGATCTTCAAAAATGTGTATAATTTTGGCTTTAGGTACTCGTCTATTTTGTAAGCCATATCGACATAAATGACTGAAAATATTGAGCTGGTAAACTTAAATTAAGATGTTAAACAAATTTTTGTTTCTATAACAACTTGCTATTTTTTTCTTATTAACCATTTTATGGCCTTTGAAATTTTTTATCAAAACTTATGGGACATACGTTATATTTTATAAAATATGTATGTGTACAAAGCTGAGTGGTAAAGGTAAGTCCCAGAAGTCGCTACAGAACCTGGGATTGAAGTCTCATCCATCCATGTGAAGTTGTCGAAACTTCTCTTTGCGTTGCGTTGCGCTGTGCTATGTTGTGTTGCGCTATGACGCGATGATTTATCACCGCGCTATCCGACCGCTGGAGCCCGACACCACATCCACTCGCGATATCAAGATACATTCGCGTTTATTTCTTGCTTTCCTTTGAACATTTTGCACGAGAAACAAAGTATTTGGTTTCCTGTATGATCTTTGTTGGAATTTTGAATATATTCCAACGTCAAAAACGGAACCAAGTTTTGACCATGACGCTACTCTACATTTTACACTAACCATTCCATATTTTTATGAGCTTCGAATACCATATATCTCTGGATTGAGTTTACAAGTGATGGAAAAAAATCTGAGATTTGAGTTTTTACTTATTTTCCGGGCTATAATCTTCTCTTCTCTTTGCAATTGTACCGTTTATTTAAAAACAATGCTACATACAATTATAAATGATTTACAAACGAGATTATTTTATTCTATGAATAAAGACTTCTTGAAACGAGTAGGCTCCCAAAATCTGTTGTGCTTAGGGTCTCTCATAGTGTTAATCCGGCCCTGAATACAAGGTTCTTTTACTAACGTTTTATCGTATTTATTCCACTATTTGGAAAGTTCATTTGAAGAATATTTAGTTCTACGGAATATATTTTATTTGCAAAAATGCGTATTATTTCGGTTCCAAAGACTTATCGAATTTAATTATAGATACTTTTTCGAGTTTCTAATTTATAACCATTTCCACATAAATGACTTAAAATACTGAGCTAAGATGTTAAACAAATGTTTGTTTCTAGAACAACTTGTTATTTTTTTCTTATTATGTCATTTGAATGTTTGAAGAAAACAATTGCGTTTTTCTTTGAGGCACCCCACTAATTGGTTAAAGTTGGCGCCTGTGGTTCGATGTGGTTGTTGTGTTGGAGTGTACTTTGGCTCGTGTGAGGGTGCGGCAAGCGGACGAGCGGGCCACAGGGGCCGTTCACCCGCCGCACGCACTCGTAATCAGCCGGACCCGGCCCTGGGGTCGCTCACACCGACACCGCTGCACTGCTGCTGTGTCGCACATGCAGGGCTTCATACGTCAGGATTTTGCTGATTTTACTAACACAGTGGCGTACTCGAAATCAAATTATACAACATCGAGTTACCCGAAAAATATAACTGTTTTTAAGTGGTTCGGATTCCACTACTCGTATAAACTACTGCAATTAATTCCGATTTTAAGACGATAGTTTTTGGAGCACGTGAAATATATTGGTTCATCCGGTTGCCATCCATTTTCCCGAATACAGTTTCCTGAGTGACAATTTCACCGACTGACAAGTTTAAAGAAAAACAAATTCTCGAAAGACAATTGGAGATTTCACCATTTAATTCCTCATATATTTCTACATAACTATGCATATTTTGATCCTCAATATACTTTTTTTTTAAATATGAACATGTGTTACTTTGGGATCTCTGATATTTAAGGGCCTTTATTTGTTGTAAGAATGTATTACTCAATTTCTTTAGGATTATAATTTTCCTGTTAAAATAATAAAAATCTATGTAATACTTCAACAATAATGATAAAGCTGTCATCGCGTCAGTTAAGCTATAGCCAATAAATTATTGAACCCTTGAACTGAAGAAAATACCCTAAATTTTAAGGGTGTATACTGAACACGCACAGATTCACAGTAGGGGAGAAAACCATTTTAGCATACATACATTTTAGCATATTACGAACCGAATTGCATTACCAGTTGCAATTACCACACCGATATTTTGCGGGAGCATAAATTTAAAATAAATAGGGTACAGATTTTGCTTTCTGATGGTGAACTAATTTAAATAATATTTATTTTTACAATATATAGGGTAGGTTCTTTATTAATTCTGCCAATGAAGAGGTTCGTACTTTGCTTCAACTCTCGATCAAAATAATCTTGTTAATAGTGTTCGGACCTTGCTAGTGTACGTATCGAAATTTTTGCTGTGATTATGGTTATTTGATATACCTAGTGCTAGTGTAAGTGCTGTTTTACTGAACTGTCGTCTTTGTGGTTCGCGATATCGTGGTGCTGGTCACACTGCATGCTGGTAGCTACTTTCTGCACAGTGAGTAACAGTTTTCATGCTTAAAAGCGACTTATACAATGAAAGAAATATTGAGTATTCATATATGTAATGAAATTAATTGTTATTGACAGAAATATATTATTGACAATACCTACACGCATCACAAGTATCTAATTTACAATAGTGGTATATAATTATGTGAAGTATAATTAAAAACAAATCATTGGTGCTGTATATTAGATTTTAAATTGTAAAGCATAAAGAAATCAATAATGCGTTTTAAATTATTGTAGATGATTTACAATTTTAATTAATTGCTCTCTGGCTTTATATTTCTAACTTCCTAAATTATTTCAGACATGTTTCAAATAAGAGTTATCAATGAATTTAGGAACGATTTACAACAGGAAAATACACACTCGGGATGTATCTCATATTTGGCAGTATTTACTGTGCATTTGCACTAAACTTTCGCGATCTAAAAAAATCACTAACAGTTCGAGCTTAGTAAGCTATTTTTTACACAAACAGAAGGAAAAGAGAAATATGTTTCAAAATTATAGCTGTCAAATTGTAGTAACATAAACAGGACCTTGATATGTAATATTTATTGACATATTATTTCGGCAAAAACGTAGATAAATAATTGCCAAGATGAAACCAAACAGCAGTAATACATTAAAAGTAATTACAGAATGATAAAAAACGCAGTAATGTCAGTAAAATAGGATTGTTTACTCTTGAGCTGTTTCGCAAATAAAATCAAAGAGTTTAGCCTTGCTCGCGGTAGCGGTTTTTGCAAATAGCTCGGCTATAGATCACTGTTATTGCTTTCGAAATAAATTCAAGGTGGAAAAAATTGTAAAACGTTCACCGGTAATTTTTTCAATCGGTCCTTCTATCACTGAGTGCAGTTGCAACCGGTTTCGCCTCATAAAACTGCAACTGTTCTGTTTGGCTCTGTTCGCCGGGTCTGAGGACAACCAGGGCCGCATTTATGTAAAATTATGCCCTAGGCCCAACCCTATATGCCGCCCTTTTTTCTACTTTTGCAGTTTAATAAGTGTACAGATATTTTTCCTGAAACTGGCAAGAAAGTGCCTATTTTCCTGACCAACAGTCAAGTATTGTAAGTATCCAATGTTATACCAAAAATAGCAGTCTGGTAAAGGAAAAAAACAGTCTGGTAAAGACTTAACCTGAGTGTTTTGTATTTTACCTGACTGTTTTTGTGGAAAATAATAAATATCTTGGCTTATTAAAAACATCATTTGATTTTGGATACGACACTGCTGTCAATACAATTCATATAAAAAAAAACATTTTGAATTATTTTTGATTAATTATTGATTAAACTATACATAATTCGTCAGGAAAGTGTTTTTACTTGACGAAACGGTTGTTTGAAATCTTGCATATACTTTGATCATTTGGAAAAATAATTACGCCATACAACCTTCCACCCTCACCGCTCCCAACATAATAAATAGCCGAATTTCCCATTAGGTATGTGCTTAAGACCCTACGAAACTTTTGGGGCCTACTAGATCCTACGAATTAGGAAAACAATAACTTTTTCTAAAAAAAAAATTCCAATAATTGGATCGCAATTCTTCAAAAATGTGGGTCGAATATTTAAAAAGTTTGAATGTCACTGTTCGAGAGTGAAGCGTTTATTTAATGAATTATAAGTTTTCTTTAAGAAATATGAATATCAGTTTAACCTTGTACTGTTCTTGAATATTATATATATACACGTATATTTATTTATAATATACATGTTGGTTTGAAACCTGCACATTTTTATTATATTACACATTTTCCATAAAAATATACATTTACAATTGATTTGAATAACAACATGATTGTTTAACTCTACAATCTACATAAAATAAGTGTAACTAATAAAATTAAAATATACAAACTACATTTCAAATGCCATAACTACTTGTGATAAAATATGAGTTACATAAAAAAGCAAATAATACAAGCCAAGGATACCTATGCTATTTGAGATTTTTCACCGCTACCGAACATAGCTGCTATAAATAACAATCGATTGTTAATCACGTTAGTCTTGTTAAACTCACATTCGAGCCCACCTAGAGCACGTAAAACGTTAATCATTTTGAGATTAGCTACGGGCGACAACTTCATAAGCGCGCGCCGCACCAACAATCATGTATTCCTTACCAACAAAATCATATTTACATTTAAATGCATTTTTTGTTTCACCTCCATTCATAATTACTTAGATATATACTGAAAATGCTATAAGGATGAATTGGCGTCATAAAAAAATATAACAGTGTGCTGCTACGTTTACGTAGTATATTTGTAACCAGTTTTAAATTGTATTGCGCGTTGCTTCTTTGGAGATGACAATATTTCATTTTTCTTTGACTTCATACTACTTCTACTTATTTTGTTGCGTCCGGGACTCTAATATATTTTAAATTAATATAAATAAATATATCATCACGCCTTCTACCCATTATTGTGTGTGGCACTCGAGTCTCGAAAACTATCATAATATATTTCTATTGAAAAATAAATTAAAAATTTCGACTTTGAGCTCAAGATTGAACTATGAAGCTTTTGAGTGGTGTTGATTCTTGCGGCTATGCTACTTAGTCGTACAGAGTAATGTGTACATACACATATATTTAAAATAGAAATGGAAAGACAAGTTCAAGGGTTGAACAATGTGTGTGATATTAGAAGGTTGCGCACGTAATTGCAATTGAAGGGTTGTGCGGGGTCCGGGAGTTGGGGTGAGTCGCACGGATTGGAGAAATGACCTGTTATATGTTAGTGGGAACCCTCCGGGGGTGGCGGAGTGTGGGACGCAGAGCGACAGCGAGGACGTGCAGGAATCCGACGAACATTGAGCGTAGGTCACCGGATCTGATAACGAGCTTTCGAGAAGACGTCCCGTCACGCATGAGAGATACGACGAACGACGCCGGGTGCAAAACCTTCCCAGGGTTTTATAAAGCTTTTTGGGAACGCGGCCATCTTGGGTCCGAGCCAAGGACGAACTTTTAGATAAATGAAAATGGAGGGGGATGGCTGCGGGCAGTGTCCGGAGCTCCGGAGGTCCGGACCCTACACCGGAGTCCCGAATCCTCCCTCTCTCGATTCCACGTCATACTAAACCGAAATTAATATGTAGGCGATATAAAATTGGGTTTAGGTTTCCATTTCCCGGCTGCCCGTTTTATTTTACATTCCGATTCGAATATTTTACATCATTATGATGTGTTTCTAATTAAGGTATGCGATCACGAGTTTCAGGAGGATTAGTTTAATTCTTTTACACACGCTGAGGATTTAAATATATGTTTTAATTAATTCTAAATCCTATATTTTACATTGTCAGACGTTTCTAAATTATTTCAAAAAATTGTATTTTTAAATAAAAGTTTCTATTACGGTCGAACCTCCACAACTCAAAATTTCTCTTAAATCGAAGTACCCATGTATTTTTATCTCTCTACTGCTGGGTTACAAGAAAAAAACTAAAGAGCTCTTTAATTAAAAAATTGTTTAACTAGGAACAGTATCTATAAAGACATATAATAATTTAAACGGCAACTTTCATACTGTAGTAGAACTATACTGATTTTTTGTTTGAACAGAGTATATGTTCACTGTACAAAATGTCACCATCACATTTTAGAATTATGTATTTTTTACGCAATAAAACATGGGTGCAATAGGTATATTTTTTTATCTTAATATTTGAGTTATAGAGATTCGGCTGTACATGTATTTGAAGTAGGTGTAGTTTTTGATTTAATGATTTAAGAACATTCTTTTTAATTACCAAGTTCAAATTTCGCTAATGATAAACACAACACCGTCTGAGTGGTTTCCTAAATAATTTATAGAAAAATAATAAGGCTCTCAGGACAAATACCTAGTACGGATCTGGTTGAATGTGCCGCTCGTGTTTTGCGATAATTAGATTAGTTAATTTGCATTGAAATCACCGTCACGGAGAAACTTGGTTCTCGTAATGCACCCGGCGGTTGCCGGTGTATCATCAACTTCATATAGCACTGCCTTCTCAACCAATTTGAAGAAAATGCGTCTTTATTATTTGCTCAACTAAATAAGTATTCTCGCTGAATTCAACTTAAATCCAGAAAATATGATTGTCTGATCACACAATTTGTTTTCAAATAACAAATGTCAATTCATGACATACTTAACTGTCAATATAAATTAACGCTTGAAATTTAAAAAACTTTTTCATTGTCGATTATTTAATTTTTGCTCTTTACGAAGAGTGTTGTAGAAAACTCGTGCACGAAGACGTAATTTGCACCATTCGCGCGCTTGTTATGTACATAACTATTAAAACTATAAGAAAGTACTTAAAAAAAAAACTAGAAACATGTATAAAAATAAAATTTCAATAAAAATGTGTGGGGGGGATGAATACACAAATAGTTTTTGAAAGCACCTGTTTTTACAAGTATGTTGACACTGCCACTACATTCCTGTAGTATAAGTAGTAATGAACAGCTACAGAGATTAAAGCTGTTAATAATTACAGAATTAGTATATTCTCGTATATGGTATTGCTCAGAATAAGTTATACTCCAGCACATCGGCCGAGGGTTAAGTTTCTGTTGGACAAATAAAATTATGAAGAAATAAATTATCTGGCACTTTTATTTTAAGGTTTGACGCCTTCTATAAAGTTACAAAAATACAGAAAGCACACTGAAGCTCATTACATGATTACAACAATTTTCAGCTCGTAATGATAATGAATTCCCTTGAATCGATAACCATATTACCAAATTGCCCCGGGGGCTTGGGATGTTTACTTTCTCACAGCCTCTGAAGAAGAAACCGAATCCTGCGTCATATAGTAGTGGGTGTAGGGTTGGGTGACCGACCCATCGTCACCCGATCCGGACGAGGCGCCGGCCGAGCCACCAGCCACAATAAGCACCCTCTGCTGGTAACTTAATTGCTTTTGCTTACTTTCCACAAGGCTTTGGACATCCGAGCTGTGCGCAGGCTAACAGAGGGATGTGGGGAGAGTGGGGGGAAGACTGACGGGGTAGATTGATTAGTGGGGTGGTCGGGAGATGCCGCAGGATTTGCGAGCGACGCGACGATTCGAAACGATGCCAAGATGGGTGAATCAAATGTCAAAACTGACTGAAACACTTCTTTTCAGTTAAATCCCAGTATTCTGTAACTATATATCTGCTAATGATCAACAAGTTAATGACAACTTTTATTTTTCTTAATTAATTTACAAGTTATGATAATTTTGGTATTTTCATGCATTTTATTAACTTAAGTAGCTGTTTATATTGAAATGAAACCACAAAAACTACCCAAAACCAAGAGCTATTTATTATTTTCAAAAAACCGTAACCAATAAGTAACCGTAATTTTAATATGGTGAAAATTGTTTGTCGGTCGTAGGCATATATATATACGTAATAATATTGTTGTTGTTTCAAATAATTGAAGTTAATCTTCTGACAATTTAATTTGAAAATTTTTTCTGTAAACTGATGTAGGAAGTTTTGCCTCTAATCATATCCATAAATGTATTATTTCGTCCATACAATCTCTCGATCTGTTAAGTATAGAAAAGGATTGAATATGGGGTAGAATCAGTAGGGTACAAAATAAGAGGATATGATATTTCTCCCTATCTCCAGCATTTGAAATGTCAGTGCTGACACTCCCTTCACTAGCCTCGTATGAAATGTACGCTGTATCCACCCCACACCCCCACACCCCAGTGTGTGCCAGGAACGTTCTCTCTACAACCCTCCAAAAACGCGGAATGCGGAATGAAATGATATTAAGATGTCGGCGAGGCGCGAAGGGATGTTGTTATATTAGCTGTTTCATGGCGTTGTTTTCCTGCGATGCGATTATTTCTACTTTTATCGAATGCACTTGCGCGAAACTTTATTACCTATAAAACAATTACATCAACTTTAGATATTGAGATTATTTTTATTGGTTCCGACATTTTGTTGTTGACATTTTCAAGGGGAATGCGAATATTCCGCTTGTTAGAAATTGAAGTATACCTTGCGCTATCAAACATAACGTTAGTACAATTAAAAAACAGCATCAATGCTCTTTTAGTGTTAAATTTTCAGATTTCATACTTTCTCGAAGTTGTATCTCGAAAAATAAACAAGATATGAAGATGCGCTTAAAGGGCATTGAATTTATCGTGCTTCAGTTAACTACATAAAGTGGGGTAGCACGAACCCTTATAACATTTAATAGATTCATCCTGCAAATTAATCTTCACCAAATATTCCATTCATTTTCATATAACCTCGTCTCATCTTTCGTTCACCTACCAATTTCTCACTCTAAATTTCATTAATCTTTCATATTAATTCGACTATCAATGAATTTAATAAAAATAAATATATCATCACGCCTTCTACCCATTACTAGGTGTGGCACTTTGCGGTAGCAGATCTTGGTAAGTGATATATTTTGTGCGTGCTGTGCGGTTACCAACCGTCAAATCACGGTCCCCAAGGATATTAATGGTGAGGGAACCACAGGGGTAGTTTTTAATGTAGTGAAAATTATTTGTCCAAGTTCTCAAATTCCACTCAGCCACCCACCCCGTATGAATTTAATAATTTGTCAAATATGTAGTAGTTTACTTGAACAAATTCTTGTTTTGAAGACTTCTCGTGAAACAAAAGAACATTTAGTTTTACGATTTCGCCGTAGCGTGAACGGAGACTATGGCGCTGTTGGCCGCCGACAGGCTTATGGACATTGCGACATAATTACGAGCAGTTACACAAAAATAATTTACGGCTGTGCGCCCGTCTTATTAAAGAAGAAACCGCCGTTGCCGCTCTCTGGGGAGCCGGGCAAGGACTAGTTGTCACGCGGCCGCAAAAACTATCCGCCATCACTATCTGAGCCGAGTCACGCCGCACTCACACACACACACACACACACACACACACACACACATGTGCACTCTTCGCGTACATAGAGCTTCAAGATGAAGGTACAGCTACGGCGAAATTTCAAGGAACTAGTCATAAAGCTAAAGATTACACACAGGTTTGTCTGCTCTATCTGCAATACGAAATAAACAAATAAATACAACGTCATGACACATGCGAAATATACTAGGTGGTGCTTGGTAAAAGTGAACATAAGGATTTAACATGTAAAATCATACATACATACCATCATGCTATATCCCATCAAATGGGGTAGCACGAACCCTAAAATCATTCATAAAACATTCACTCATTACATTCATCAAATAATCAGTCCTCGTCAAACATTCTCATCCAAACACATCACCCTCACTTTAACCACATTCATAGATCCCTAGATATAAACTCATTTATTTATTATACTCGAAATCATTTATCATACAATAAATCTTTAATCGCACCTATCTAATCACTCCTATTCACTTATCATTTATCTTATTTCTTCGACATACATAACATGTGCGCTTGTTTTTGAAAGTAAATTCCACACAATTGCAGTTAAACACACTATGTAAGAACTGAAAACGTATTAAAAGATAAGAAAGGAAGGGAGTGTCGCTCTACGCTTGTTTTGAAAGTGAATTCCACACAATTGCAGTTAAACACTCAATGTATATCATAATGTTATAATTTCCTGCTTCCCTAATTATTTTAAGCAAAAAAGCTTCAAATAAAACTTTTAGGGCATACAATTCTGCACATAAATCAATGAACTAAATTAATTTTGCATGTTTTGTAACGGCACAATATAAATCTGAAAATAACGAAAATTGCCTCAAAAATGCCATGGAATTGAAACGAAATTAAACAAATGTTTGACGTTTTATCTGTCAAAACTGTCAAAATAAATTAGGGTAATAATATAAAGAAATTATTTTGACAGTTTTGACAGATAAAACGTCAAATATTTGTTTCCTCAGCGTCGAAAGTTGGCTATTCTGTCCCTAGGGATGAAAATAACTATTTTCTTCCTTATCTATGTATGCTACCTCTGTATAACAAGAACTTAATCCCAAATCACAGTACAGGGTCCAGATTCACCGAGCCGTAGTGTGGTAGTTCATATATATTTAGCTCGAGTGGGATTTGAACTCGGTATCTTTGGATTCGTATACCGTAACGCAATATCTCAATTTGGTTAATGTACATCTTCATATTCGTATTCCGCGGTGTTTGTATAACTGTGCGACTTCTCTCGCTCGAAAGCCAGACCTGTTTTCCATCTTCGCATCTTCATGTTCATCTTCCCCGCGTTGTCTTCGTCTTCGCTGTTGGTTCTTGCGTTGCAGACGCCATCGCCACATCGCTTGGTTCACTTTTTAGTGTGGGCCGCCGGCTGCAACTTCTTGCCGCCACCACGGCAACGGAATAACAATCGCATATTTTTCATCACCGTAGCCAGCGGCTGCTCGCTGTTGACGAGAGCTGCTTGCTCTTCCAGGATTTTTAATCGCTGCTTTCTGGATACTGGAATATTTTAGCGATCTGTTGTAGGAACAGCGCAATTCGCAAAAGAGTTTTTGCTAGAATCTAGCTAATCCTGAATTTTGGATTTATCAAATTAAGCTAAACCATAATCTCAAAAAAGTTTAAATAAACTTGAATATAATCTTCATACCATTTAGTTTTCGATAGGTGAATTGAATAATATATTTTTTTTTAAATCGGACTAGTATAAGATTAACTGAGGTAGGTGGCTCAGTGGTATCAAGTCGGTTTGTGGATCCTGAGAACATCGGTTCGATTCCCACAGCCAACAAACAAATATATCACTTACCGAAATTAGCTTCGGCAGAGTACCACACCCAGTAATGGGTACAAGGCGTGATGATATATTTATATTTATTTTATTTTTTAAGATTAGCCAATCTAAAATTCAGGCTTAGCTAAAACTTCTTGCTAAAGATATTGAAGGAGTGATTAATGTAAGAAAAAAGGAAATACAATTAAAAAGAGAAACTGATTCCGCAGATTTAAAAGTTGCATACTTTTGGGCTTCATTTAAAAGTGATATCAGCCACTCCATAATTTATTCTATTCTAATTCATTGAACGTCATATTTCATACTGAGATTGTAGCATTTCTATAAAAAGTGAAATTCACGTAATTAAATGAGCAATTAGAAAACTGAGATACTGAAAGATCTGGAAAGAATTGAGTTCGTTTTTGTGCACGTAATATTAATTAAAAATTGAAGAAAAAATCAAAGAAAAAAATGTAGAGAGTAAAGCCATTGGAGACGTGGAGGATTCGACGAAGCGAGATGAGTCAGGACAGCAGCGGGAGCAGCAGCAGGATTCGAGCAGTTCCCGACCGCGAACCACAAAATCTTACAAACTAAATTGGATGATAACTGCAATAGCAGCTCGGGAGACATTCATTCCAGTCCCGCAGGCAACCAACGCAAGAACAAAGAAATTCACGGAGATCGAACAGAGCCACCCTCGCCCACTACCATCCCCGGCGGAAGCTACGTTTTTGCTGCTTCGGGCGAGATCGGCGTCGCCGGAACCGTACGAGCCCGCACCTTATATCAAATTTCGAAAAAAACGCCAACGACAGCGACGAGCCGACGGAATTTCGCGAGTGTTTGTTTTGACACTTTACTAAAGTTTTTACACACACCGACTTTTCTTGTTCTTGGTTTAGTATCATATATTTATCAACGTTTTTGTTGGACGACCGTTTTTCTGAATTTGCCATTTCTCCTACTATTCTTACATACATACATCACGCTATATTCCATCAAATGGAGTCGAACGAACATTTATTCATTAGATTCCGCAATTAATTTGTTTATTTCTAATGATACAGATGGGACGAGATTTTTTCTCGATTCTTGACATGAGGTTTATTAAACTACAAGGACGAAACGAAATTTCTCCACAATACAAATATATATTTTGTACAATACTTGTAATGTACAAGTAAGTTACCTATTAATGACAAAATTTAAATACAGTAAGTGGAACTTTTATTACAGTGGTTTCCATGGTTACATCAGGACTTTACTATTTACTTATTATACACCGTGGACAGTAAGTAAATATTACTTATCAAGGTTCTGTTTATTTGGACAGTAATTTACTAGCTTACTAATGTCGAACTCTAAGTGATGGTTTTAGGTCGCGAATGTTTACTCGACCCTTAATTTATTTATCATATTAGAATCTTTCGTTTGTTTAAACTTTAATCATATTTCCATTTATTCCTATGTCGTCCACGTAATTTCACACTATCTATTTCAACACTAATCTTCAAGCAAACAATTGAATGCCACCGTATTGTGAATTTAGTCTGCATCACTTTTTATTGCTATGCCTGCTGGGCTCTTTCAGCAATTATTTAATAAGTTAAAATGTAGGTTTATGTATAGTAATGCCGGCCCTGCATTTTAATCCTGTGAGAAAACGACGCACAAGAAGAGAAGCGAGTACATCGGGGCGTCTGGCGTCGCTAGCAAGAAGTACGCTACAGTGGAGTATAGCGTAGTATGGCACGATGGCTCGGGAGCTATTCTGTTACAGTACCGCCGCCGAGCGTCGGGGAATATGAGCCAGGACAATCACACCCCCACCACATCCCCACTACCCTCTGCATCATAATCATTGCCGATGATAACGTAAAAATATATAGTCGCCTCCATTCACGTTATAGACAGAGCTGTTTTCTACATCAATGCCTCTCTTTCTAATTTATGCTATAACTAATTTTCAACACTCAAATTAAGAAGATTTGTAAACTAGCATTGTGCCTGAATGATTTATACTGTAGTTGGGTTAAAGAAATGATCTTGTTGAAAGGAATAAAGGTTCATTCACAAATCAAAATTAAATAGAAATATCAGGTTTGCGTTGTAACTAGTATTAAAATTTCTTAAATAATTATCAAATATTGTAGAATCCAAATCTCTTTAATGTAATAAGTATTTTTTCCGAACGTAGTAGCATTGTTGGCAAAGCTAACTAGAGTATAGTGCCACTACTGCATTACGGCGTCGTCGTGGGAGGAGGCAGTAATAGCAACCGCGGCGGCAGCGGAGGCGGCAGCATGGTAGCGCTGGCGGTCGTTATATGTTACACTCGCGTTTGCAAGCGAAGCGCGCCGCGTCTAAAAACTAATGAGACTACGACGTGTTTTAAGTTTTAACCGTTCCTTGTACGTGGATCGAACACCGCACAAGAAATACTCACGATCTAGATATAAGTAAAGTAACTTAGCTTCATTTACCGCAGCTGTCATTTTGTTTATGAATATATTTCTAAAATAAAGCTTATTGATTGATTGATATTGCAACATGTTTTAAATTTAAATACGTATGTGTTATTGTTCAGTTTATATGGTAATAAAGCTAATTTAATTTGTATTTGTCAATCGTGTAATTTCAATGAAACTGAACAAAATGAATCCATTATTTCATATCAAATTAAAGTTTAATTTGAATATTAGAGAACTGAATAAAATAAAATATATCCTCACGCCATTTAGTGTTGCTATAGTAATATATTCATATATAAAACACATCCCGCGAGTAGCAAAACCTGGAAAATATTTATACTAAACTGTAATTTTATCTAAATCTCTACCAAATATGTTTAACTTGACAAGTGATAATTAGTAACCATTTGAATTATGAAAACATGTCAGCTATTGCTTTAAAATCAGTTATATATTCTATATCGTTTACATATTTTCTTTGATTTGTTTATTTTGTAAATTACGAGCAAAAAGGAGTAGGTGGTTTTGAGAAACCGGATTCGATTCTCACAGTCGCCAAACAGTTTTCACCACATTAAAACTACCCCTATGGTTCTTCGTCCACTAACATCTTTTGGGGTCTTGACTTAACAGCTGGTAACTGCACTTCACGCTAATAAATCACTTACCAAGATTTGTTACAAAAGAGTGTCACATCAAACAATAGGTAAAAGGCGTAATAATATATTTATTTATTTATTTTACGATCAACAAGCATTCTCTGTTCGATCAAAGCATCCGTTTCATTGTGCTATCTGCAATTGCGGAGCTGTACGCAGTAGGAATAAATAACAGTAATTGTTTTTAGTATCTGTAAGTATACGAATGAAGGAAAACTATAAAATTCTCTATATTCAGTTATCAAGTTGACAGCAGTAACTCGTTATAGGATAAGTACAAGTCTAGGGCAAAGTATAATATCGAGAATAAAGCTGGGAAAGTGCCCAGGTACGGAAGTATGCACATCACAGCGAAATCACCAGTTATCAAACATTCACTACACTCCCCTTCAACTGTTCGTTCAACCATCCATTGAAAAAGTTGCTTGGAACTAAACCGGCGGAGAACTCACAGAACTCAGTTTTCATAACAAATGCAGGAACTTGAGCGGGAGCCTGTCATTTAGCGGACAACTGTCAAATGGAGTGATAAGTTCATGCGCTACCGGTGCCGAGAATAAAACGCATAAAACTTTCAGTCAAGCGCCGATGCTCGCTAAAGCTCCACAGTTAAACGACAACGAACAAAAGCCGAACCAAGGTGACGTCAGCTATGTGATGTCCTGCCGAAGCCATATTATATTTACGATCCCAAACTTACTTTGACATTTTGCGGAAGTGTACATTTTATTTCCCACTGCACGATTTATAAACTGTATCAAAAATATCTCACAATTCTTACAAACTTTCTATACAATTAAAACACTTTAAATGTGTAACAGAATCCTTTAATATACTGTTATTCTATTACCGCATTTTAAACTATCCTATAGAGTAGGTGGCACAGTAATATCGAGTCGATCTGTGGATTTCAGAATTCAAGTTCGAAACACACAGCCGACAAATAATTTTCATCACATTAAAACTATCCTTGTGGTTCCTCCTCAACTAACATCCTTGGAGGCCGCGAGTTAACGGCTGGTAACCGCACTTCACGCGCAAAATATATAACTTATCGAGATCTGCTACGGCAGAGTACCACATTCAGTAATGGATAAAAGGCGTGATGACATATTTTATTTTATAAACTATCCGAATCTACGATTTATTTAATCTATTATTAGTAATACTAGTGAAAGTGAAAAGTTGATCTAGCAATAAACTAATGATTCCACTTGGTAGAAATAAATATAAATAAATAAATATATCATTACGCTTTTTACCCGTTATTGGATATAATCATCGCCCTCGGAGGGCATGAACATCTCCATAATACCCTAGGTACATAAATAACCATTTTGATTATATTTTGTAAATGTCAATGGAACTTGTGTTATTAAATATTATAGACATGTTGTCCATTTCATGTTGAACGTCGAATTTGGCATCGATTTGAGTTGCTGTTCTCTGTTCTCTGTATTTCGTTGTCTCCGATTTCCGTGGCGCTCTTCTAACGATTCCTCGTCGTAACGTAATTGTTGTATTCGCTAATTAGTACTCGTTATCCTGCGATTTAATTCGCTGTGCTCGCACACCGACCTGTTGATTGTCAATAAATGAACAAGTCAAGCCTTTGCCAACATATCTTTACACTTACAGTACTCTGAACATCAAAAGAAAGATCTCTAGGAATATTCATACTAGGGATGTTGATTTTATTCGAATATTCGACTATTCCGATATTTACATAACGGATATTCGGTTTTAGCTAGTCGGATAGTTCGCTTATCTGAATAGTCCGAATATCCGAACTGATTGAATAATCGAATAACCGAACAGCCCGAATAGTTCGAATATTGAAATAGTTAATGAGGCCGAATAGTCAAGTAATATAATGAACGAATAGTTTGGATTGTCGAATAGTTATTACGTAATAAATACTTTAGATATTTAGTTTAGCTGCAAAATTTTAGCACTTTCTAATAAACAAACTAATTTAAACACATTAAAATAAAGCGTATTTTATATTGTCAAATTAACATACTTGTATTTTAGGTAAACACAAACATTTAGTCAAATTAAATAATTATAGACATTAATATAAGTGCAATGTACAATTACGTCCTGTTGTTCTAATTTTATTATTAAATATTAAATACAATAATGTGTTCTGTAATTACACAAAATTATTCGGAAATCTGAATACATAGTTTTTGAATATCCGAATAACGAATGTGGAGACTAACGAATATTCCAACTATTCGGATACAAATCTTCGGTTAATCAAATATTCGTTCAACAATTTCTAATTTTAAGTAAAATTTCGATCTAAAAATTTAATAACAATCATTTAATTATAATTAGTATTAATTGTAAATAAAAGCGTAAAGTGGTGTTTTAATTAGATGTTATGGTTTGTAGTATGATGATTATATTAGCTATATTTCATAATAAATTGAATGAAGAAATGAGAGATTAATACGAACTCGTATAAAATTAATTTGAAACTTGTTTGCGTGTTTTTCCACTCCCTTTTTGTCGCAATTAAACAGTTAATGTGAAATTAATTAATAGGATTTGACTTACGCGTGCGTTGCGGCGAAATCATTATTGAAGGGAGAATAATTATGCGTACAAAAGCGCGCTGAGGTGCTAAATTGTAATGATACCACGTTACCGTCCAAACCAAGCAAGGCAGGGGAATCTGTAGCCTAGTGTTGTATAACAAATCGCCCATCATGAATATTAATCGCAACGAAAATATATTTGAGGACCGGGTTCATCCTAAATACTATTCAAAATATTCAGATCCCAATTTGTAAAACAAGAATAACAATGGCCTTCACTATTCGCTTGTGTACAGGATTCCATATATGAGAGGGATCATACATATTTGAGCCAGATATTGTGGTTCCAATTCCACTGTAAGCTGTTGCCCTCCTATTCGGCAAAATTAAAATACGCTAACTGGTGGTAAATAGCTAAACTAAACGAAAACTACACATTTCATTACACGGTGCTGATAGTAAACGTCTAGTATAATTTATTCCAAGTATATGAACTTATTTGTTATTGATTTTCTTTTAAATTATTAATAATACTAATCCTTTTTTAAGTATCTACAACATAGTATATTACGTAATAAGTCAGGAAAGTGATATTTTACTTGACGAAGCGGTTGTTTGAAATACGAGGCCACAGGCCGAGTATTTTAATCTGCTGAATCAAGTAAAAACACTTTCATGACGTATTATGTATACAATTTTTTTTTAAACCGTTTAATTTAATCAATATTGAATCATAAATAATTTAAAATGTTTAAAAAACAGTCAGGTAAAATCTTTACCAAACTGTTTTGTACTTTACCTGTTATTTTTGTTGTAACCATTACTTGACTGATTTGGTAAAAATTTACTTTCCATACTAAACTTGATTAGGAAAGTAGGCCCTTTCTTGCCGGTTTCAGAAAAAAATATTTCCGTACGTAAGTTAACAGTAAAATAATGAAATATTCGTGGAATAGCCTGTTACAGTACAGGAAGCATTCAGATACAATCGTATTTTTTTGATATAAATAGAAGCTATTGAGATTTGAAAGCAAGACCTCTTGCTTGTTAATGAAGAAACACAAGTTTTATCCAGTGAGGTAGGATTGCCTGTAGCAGGATTAATTTCGATAAGTAAATTCGTAATAGTATCCCCAGTAACAATAGTGAAAGTTGTGGCGCCGGTCCTGGCTGCGGTCCAACCCATGCTGTGACGCAGTCCAGCGCCCCGCACCCTGGGCCGTGTCAACCGCACCCCAGCGGCGGCAGATAGCGAGGGAAGACCTTTCACGGGATAACTTTGTGTAAGGATATGAAGGGTTTTGTCAGACCCAGTGTCCGAGCGGTGGTGATGGAAACGGTTCGGTCGGGGCTTATCTCTCCGTCTGGAGCCGTCTCCGGACTCCGCTAGACCCTTCTAACTCATTCCTTTTACACCCTACAAGCACCACCCTCAAAACACTACGCACTACGCTCTCAAATGGACAAGAGACCATATAGAATTAGACGAGTACACTTCTAACATACTACAATCATACACACACACACATATTTGTTGATTGAAAACTCACTGATTTCATCTTATAACTAAAACTATAAGTTGTATCTGTTATAAATAAATTAAACACTTTTGTGTTGTACTGTAATACATTTTGAAGTTCATTTAATTTGAAAACATTAAATTTATAACAAATAAATAAATATATCATCTACCCATCATTGGGTGTGACACTTTTTCTTAGCAGATCTCGGTAAGTAATATATTTTGCGTGTGAAGTGCAGTTACCAGTCGTCAAATCACGGCCTCTAAAGATGTTAATAGAGGGCAAGCCACAGGGATAGTTTTATTGTGGTGAAAATTGTTTGTCGGCTGCCGGACTCGAACCCGGGTTCTCAAATCCACAGACCAACTCGTTACCACTGAGCCACCTACCCCAGAACTAGCTACAGTGGAGACATTTTTCGGGAGATGACAGCGGCTGACTGTTTTTTTTTTCAAATTGAATAAACCTGTGTAGTGGTCCGTGCGAGAAGGTAATACAAAATTGATATAAATATATAAAGAGATTATTGTTCACGTGCCAAGGTAACAAACAAATGCAAGTCGCAATCGAAATAAAACTTATTGATGTAACAGATATACCTACCAGGGATTTGATACTCATACCAACGCATCCATATTTTTATGTACACGAAATAAAAACTGCGTCCTTGTATGTTTTTTAGTTACCATCCGAATTTTTTTATGAGCAAGGTTTTAAATCTTTGTGGGCGTCAAAGTTTTTACTGTTTTCATGTTTGGATTTTTTGCAAACCTTCGCAAAAAAGATTTTACGTTTGCGTTGTTTTCCACTCGTCTAAATGCAGACTCCGTTTACGTGACTCTGACTGCGGCACTTGTGCAAACTGTTGCGAAATATATTTATTACATTTTTAATTAGAGCTGAGGTTGAGTATATAATTTAGGTAGCTGAAGCTGCCATTAAGTGAAACATTATTATATTCTATATTTAGAATAATAGATAATAATATTACTGATACTAATCTCCAACTTTAATATTTAATTATTGATCTTTCTTTTTAATTTTGTTGGCTGCAGTATACTGGATAATCGGATGAATTATTGTTTATATTGAGTTACTATGTGTGACATAAATACATTATCCGGTAATAATTGAATAAAAAGTTTAATGAAAGGGTCGTTTAAGGGAGTGGGATCACATGTAAACAGATTAACGGTTACTTGGTTAACAACGATACTGCGATATTTTTATAAAATTGTAGCAAGTTAAAATATTCTTATAATATTATAAAAGGTACCTAATTTATAGAAATTAAGTAGGTCACGAACCAATTTTTGACCTTAACTTCTTAAATATAATATATAGAACATATTTTTAATAACAAAAAAATAGGTCATGCATACCAACATTTTTTTTTCATTCCTGCTGAAAACTTTGATGAGCTATATCTTCAAAACTAAAAAAGATATTTCAATTATGTTTGCACCGTTAAATTTGTCGGAACTTACTTGTACTTACAAAATAAAATTGACTAAAATTTTTTGAACCAAACGGCAGTAAATTAATATTGAAAAATTCCTGCCCTTTATCGATATCTTCAAAACTATAATAGATATTTGAATTCTGTTTTCGGCGTTCGATTTGTCGTCATTAACTTTATATTTTAGTATAAAATTATTAAATTCTTTTCGACGGTTTACATGTGAGCTGTAATTAAAATATATCCTTTTTATCTAAAATAATAACTGTATGAAATGATGATCCCTTGTTGGTTTAATATCCTCGTGCACGCCTATGGTTGGGGGTTCGTTACAAGCGGATGATGTCCTCCCCCTACACGCAGCGGTGCTGACACAAATACACACACGCGCTCACGCCCTCATATCTCACCCCAGGGGGTGGTACACACGCCTGCGCTGGGCGGCAGCGGCGGCCGTGGTGGCGTGGTGGACATTATCGATCAAACAGCGGCCGACGGGTCGGGGGTGGACACGCGGCGTCGGCCGAATGTTTCGCTGCCCGCTGCCGGACCCAGGGGTGTGGGTGCGTGCGGATACTGAATGCGGTGACCGTCAAAATGTTTAGTAATATAATTCACAATTTCATAAACCAGAAGTTGGACAATCATTCTAAATCAATTTGGTTAAATATTATCAAAATATGGTTTTATAAAGCAATTTACGTCATCGTTTAGGGAAATCTGAAACCATTCATATAATTTAGTTTTTTTTTATTTTGGCAAGATTATTTTTGTTTTTATTTTTTTATTACACTGAACACAAAATTATCCCTGTGGATTTCCCTTCACTAACATCTTTGAGGGCCGTGATTTGACGGTACTTCACGCGCATGAATATATTAATTACTGAGTTCTGCTTCGGCAGAATGTCACATCCAATAATGGGTAAAAGGCGTTATGATGTATTTATTTATTTACTTCATTACTGTCATTATTGTTATTATTTTTGTTTTGTTATTCATTGGCAAATTGCCGAAAGCTGTATCACAACAAAGCCAAAAGCTTGTGGAATATTTTATTCTGTATGGGGTAGTTGTCGCAATGGTATCGAATCGACCTGTGGATTTAAGAACCTTGATATTTCAATTGTTAGAATTTACTTAGTTTCATTCTAAACAATAAACGGTTTAATATAATGTTAGAACATTTTCCGTTTGCTAGTTAATAATGAAATTCAATTAAATAATATGGATAATACCTTTAAGTAGTTACGAATTATGTTATAATTTATAAATGAATAATTTACACATTAATCATATAACTTTGTACACGGATTAAAAGATACATATGTATTTGTACTACTAACGAGGTTAGTAATTCAATTTTAACTTTTTAAAAGTTTATTTGTATATGACTTATTTATAATTATGATTATGTACGTTGGATATAGTGAAAAATATTGGTAATATATACTGGGTGGTGCTTTACAAGGGCGAATATAGGGATTGATCATGAGATAGTAGTTTTATGTAATTTATTGCTCTCCTGTTAAATTTACGGAAAAAATTGTGGACTACAAAATGTTCAGAATTGAAAGATGCATACAAAACTATTGTCACAATTTTTATTACGCAACTTTAAATAGTATATTACGTGCCATGAACTGTAAGTGACAGTTTTTAGATCAAGAATGTAGTTTGCGAAATCGAGGCCCGAAAGGTCAACATTTCCTAAATATTCGCGATCTAAAAAAATCACTTACAGTTCGAGATTAGTAATCTATTTTTTTACAATACTTGCACACATAGAAGGAAAAGAAAAATAGGTTTTAAAATTGATAGCTGTCAAATTGTTGTCAAGATAAACATGACTTTGATATGTAATATTTACTTACAGTTCACAGTGGACAGTAAGTAAATATTAAAGTCCTGATATAACCATGGAAACCACTGTGCAATAAAAGTTCCACTTACTTTGTTTATATTTTGTCATTAATAGATAACTTTCAGTTTGTAAAAAATAAATTTCAAAATTTCTGTTAAATTAGAGCAACGGTCGTGACTTTTGTTTTTCATGAAATATTTAAATATAAAGGTTAATGTTTGAAGGTTATAGACATCAATCTATTTTATAAATAAAATAAAATAAAATAAACCAGAACTTTTTTCCAAAATAATAAATGTTATGTTTAGTTTGATTTTATTTAATTAAATCCCTATGTTCACCTTTACCGCCACCACCCGGTATATTTGTCGAAATAGAGACATTCTCTGGCAAATAGTAGAAATATTACAAATGAACGGTCTGCGTTTATTTTTTGTACAAAAACGTTCCATAGATCGCGACGACAGGACAGCGGTGCTGGACACAGACACTGACAAATATTGTTAAAGATCAGAGAGTAGGAATGGGATCTCAGGCAGAAATATGCGGTGTCAAGATCGATTCGGGAAACAGATGGCGTGAACACACAACCACCCACAAAGAAGAAAGAGAATCTCTCGCTCTTGGAGGAGTGTAGTTAGAGTCCAGTCTTCCCCAAACTAATTATTTACGTAGGATAAGTTCGATACTTGGACAGTTTCCTCGTAAGGTAAAAGCCCGAGCCGGAAGTCTGAAGCGACTCTTCAGAATTCAAATTCAAGCGAAGTTTGCGTTCCCTTTGCATGTTACCTAACCATCGTGACGCTCCCTCGACGCCCACCCACCGACGCCGCGACGTCGTTGCTGTTTAGCGCGCCTCGTCAATGTACACTCGCAGATATAAATCACAGCTACTTTGAATTGCACCTGTTTCTCTAACCCAGTGATTTTCAAACTTTATGAAGACATGACCCTCTTGCAGGCAAAAATCACTAATCAATTCTATCTTTTTATGTGATCAAAATTGCAGTTAGTAAAAGGCTGATTTAATAATTACATTACAAACATAGAACCACGATTTCAGAAATTATTAAAGGAAAAATTTCTCATTAAGAACTGTGTTATAGTTTCGTAGAAACCTTGATATATTGGTATAATAGTTATCAAACTTGTAACAAATTCTTTGAGGCCATGTTGTGCTGACGTTATTTAAATTTATATAATAAATTTTCTTTAAATGATCATTATTTTATGGAGATGAACTATCAAATTGCTGTCAGACATTTGATTTGATATTTAAGTGAAAGCGTGCAAGAGGATGAATCTTTGGAAAAGTGATTTTAAAAATTTGTAAATAGCATCCGACCACCTCTCTCCAGTGTCTTCGCGACCCACAGTTTGAAAACCACTGCTCTAACCTATACAGTATTTACAAGTTACAAACAATAATCAAACTTTTGAAATAATACCTATTGTATAAACTTACTACACTATATTTTCCACTGTCAAATTATTTTAGAGAAATGAATTTAATTATCTTAATTTAGAAACGTTTGACAAGGAGTTTTTGGTTCATGTAACGTAGACAAATGAGTTCGTTGAAGAAGGGCTCGTATGAGTAATTCTTTGGCTAGGAGTGTACCTCGAGGTAGTGGGGTGTGTGTGCACGTTCCCTCGATGGATATCGAGGGGGTAGAAGCCACCGCCGTCGCCTCCGCCGCCCTTGCGACGAACGACGCAGCAGACCTGCCAGATATCCGAAACGACGACTCGGCTGCAGCAATTTACTTGATGAAGGATGGAGCGGCAAGCGGCAAGGACAGCGGAGCGTCGACGCCTGTTCCTCTACCCAAAGAGAGTTCCTCTTCCTTTTACAACTCTCGCCACCCTCAACCCACTTCTGCGCCCAGTACCGGCTTCACCAGAAAGCGAAACCTTTAATTTTGTTTTTACACAAAACCAGTTGCCAAACGAATTAAAACATTGGTTCAAAGTCTATAATAATAATCATTATTATCTGAAGTCCGAAAACATACGGAAAACAAAATACAGCAAAATATAATAAAGAACCCAATAAAAATGAGTGTCCAAAAAAAATATAAAAATCGAATCATTTGCAAAGAAATTAACTTAAACAAAACTATATAGTTTGTCATTTACTTTAAATATTCTTATCCTGACACATCATCTACGTTTATAATTCCTTTCATACACGCTCGTCACATTTTCATTCATATCTATCTCTTTATTCCTATTGCCATCTGTGATCTTCAGCTTCGCTAATATTTCATTTGAGAAACGTTCCACATACCACATACTGAAATATACCACCACTGAATAAATACGATATTTGTGCTAAATATTATTAAGGGTAGATGAGTTAGGGTTAGTATTTAAATAGATAGGGATACCTATTTGCAATTTGTATGATTAATATTTTGTGAGAGTCCGATCCTGGCTGTACCCTCGCTTCAATTCCCTTCAGCTCTCTCGTTCCTGCTGGCTGTTCCTTGCTGCCCCAGCGCCTCTATCGGAGTGTGTGTGTGGATCTCTCGGATACATCATCCAGTTTTACGACGGATCGTTATACGTATCCGCTGATTGGTTCACAGTTTATTATTAGCTCTTTTTATTCTACTTAAATGTTCTATTCTGAAAGAATCAGTACCACTGTGACTGCATCCCGGCTCGATAAAGAAAGCCAACTGCCAACTATAAAAATCACTGTTAAGACTTCAGCAGAATTTTACACTTTACTCACTTCATACTAGCGTCAATGTTTTCGATTTGCTTCATTAATATTTTCATATTGTGGATTCATATTACGGTTAGGTGGTTCAATGATATCGAATTGTGCTGTGGATCTAAGAACCCGGGTTCGATTCTCACAGTTGACAAACAGTTTTTACCACATTAAAACTACCCCTCCACTAACATATTTGGGAGCTGTGATTTGACGACTAGTAACTACACTTGACAGAATGGTACACTTAATAATGGATGTAGTGTTGATGAATTTATTTTATTTTATTTATATTGTGGATTCGTATTTGATTAGTTGTTCATTTAGTTTGTTAGTGTAGTGTATGATTCTGTTTTTTCGAGTTCGTGAAAGCATTGCGCGTTTGTTTCTTATCATGTGAATCCCGCATCTCTGGCGAACGGAACGAATTGCACCCGTACCCCTTTCGCAGGCAGCTAGCGCGATCATGGGCGTTCTGCGGAGTTATCGGAACGGGCTATTAAACGTTAAGTGCCCCATAAAACGGAACCCATCAAAAGTTGCCTTGCTGCCGGCGAGCGACAACGCTTCTACCGCTTCTACCGCTTCCAACGCTTGAATGCACGAATAGCTAGTGCTAGTGATAGTGCTCTGATAGTGCCGCTGATGACGCTGCCTCCAGGTATCTACACTCTAACGATTGTTTACAGACTTTACCTACACCTTTTTGTTTTTCAATTTTAATATTCACCTTTTAAACAGCTCCTACATAAAATTAACATTTTATGAATACGAGCGCTGCCTGTCTCTCTACAAACCCAAACCAGACTAACTTTCTTTACATTTTTTTAAATTTTTTCAATAGAATTCTAAATCAATTTAAATATAATAGTATATTACGATTTAGAGTGCAAAGCACCGAGGGCTAATAACATGCTCAGGGTCAGAAACGCTTATTTCACCCGTGGTACATACAATACTTTATGCATAACAAAATAACAATTAATTATATGTTCAAAAGATTAAAATATGTACATAGGTTATATGTTAAAATGACATTTTTCAGAATCAAGTATTCATAATAAACAAAAATTGACATTTATGTATCCATAGGCCAAAAACAGGTGCTTAAGCTCGCTTTTTAGGACTAAAACACATGCTTTTCGATAAATAGTTTATATACTACAGAACTAAAGGGCATTTAATCCCTTCAGGATTAAATTATGTACTTTAGGCCCTTGGTATATAATATATTATTATAGGACAATAATTAATTATATTATTATTGTTCATTTTCTCATCAATTTTGAAATTAATGCCTCAAATTAACTTCAAACATGTTTGAGCTTTTAATTGATTAATTAATTAAATTAATTATAGTAGCAGGATGAATTCAACAAATATTGTCATTAATTTAAAATATTACGAGATGAAAGTAAAAAAAGTCAATAGGTATTTGATAAGTTTATTAAAATACAAAAGTATACATAAATAGTGAGTATTAGCAATTTATTTTATTTACGGTTTACGTGTATATATAAGAAATAAGTATATGTTATAATCTGGTAGATTTCATTAGGCATTCATGTTATTCAATACTTATGATAGCGATTAGTTAAGAGTACATAACTGCAGTTATCAGCGTATGAGCACATTATCCTTATATCGGCAAGTGCAGCGAGAACGCGGTAGCAGCAATTTATTTTGCATATAAAACTGATCGTTTCGCAAGCATTACACCGATCTGTTAGACAAGGCAAGTAGGCGTTGTCCGCTATTTATTTCGAAGGTCGTGCCAAGTTCATTATCTCGCATTTTCATTTCGCTCGAATTGCATTCCTCTCGCGTCATTCACTCATTCCTTTCTTTCACACTGTTTACGACCACTAAATGGAAATTATATATTCACATTCGTGACATTCAAACCTTTCAAAATTCATTATCGACATTCACCATTTCGTGATCTGCTATCAATAGTATATTACATAATAAGTCAGGAAAGTGTTTTTACTACACTCAGCGGATTAAAATACTCGTCCTGCGATCTCTTGATTCAAACAACCGCTTCGTCAAGTAAAAACACTTTCCTGGCATATTATGTATACTATTTTTTGTGAACCTTTCTATTCTATTTTAGCAAATACACTCGAAATGTTCGTTAAGTCGAAGTTTATTGTTCCCTGTACATTATGTATAATTGCCATGTATTTTTATCTCTCTAACTCGGATTTCCTTAACTCGAAAACCTCTGTAATTCAAAGCCAATAACACATCCCAAAACAGAGTATTCTTTATAAGTTGAAACAGCCTGTACAAGTAAAGTAAATGCATGAAAACAGTATGATTAACTGGAAATAGTTTGAATGAGTACATAAATCTAGTACGTGATAAGTAAGATCTGATCGAGATGTTGCGTTTGTTTAGATAGAACATAAATTAGTGAAATGGTAAGGTTTGCAGAAGATAGTGTTCTTGGTGGTAGTTAGTGTTGGTTGGTATATAAAACTGGTGGGTTGTATTGATCCATCCAGTAGTGGAGTAGTCGGAGGTGTTCTCCACAGCCACAGCGCCGCACAGCTTGCACCCCCCCAGTGGAAACCTTATATTAGTGAGTAGCTGGCGTCCAGACCGGCGACCCTTCCTGCCGCAGGACGACGAGGGTCACTCGCTCCCCAACCCACTCGACTTCCAACAACCAACCCCACACAGAACCGAACTCAGAAATATCACAATCACGATCCCTTAAGATGTTAGTGGAGAAAAAGCCACAGAGGCAGTTTTAATATATAGTGAAAATTCTCAAATCCACAGGACGACTTTATTATTATAAATTGAAACCAAAAAGGTTTAATTCTTACTTAATTAAATGTACCAGTTGATTGCAGATATATATTTGTTATCCAGCACACTTGAAACTTTACAGTATAAAATAACTATAGGTTATAATGGGATTTAAACTACTCAGATCACTAGTTATATTTTTTGTCATATAAGTTTGGGCAATTTTAAACGTATTCCCTTGAATGTATAGTAATGGAGACAATAAAATGATTTAGAGATTGTGTTATAAAGCAGTAAAAATAAAAGTGTGTGAATCCAGACCTGGCGTACAGCGTCCTTCGTTTGCTCCTCCGTCTACGAACGTCAAAATATCCAGGCTTCGTTCCCGGCGTCGGGGCTGAGCCCCAGTCGCCCCAGTACCCGAATATAAACAGAAAGACGGGTTCTGTGCCCCGCCCGACGCCCGCGTGGGATTCGTTATTCCTCGTCAGAATTTCAGCCGACGCGCCTGCTGCCTGCTGCCTGCTGCCTGCTGCCTTGTTCTCTTCCATTCCACCCTCGCATACCACGGCTTCGCGTCGTTGATGAATGAAGAGAGAACGAAATAGACGCTGTACATTTTTTCATGTTTGATGTATATTTTAATTTAGATATTTTCACGCTCGGTTTACACCTGTGCTTCTGTATTTTATTTGTTATACTACATGAGATTTGCTTTGGTCAGAGTTAACCGTAATGATGAGGAAATTTTCATGTACAAATTGAATATTAAAGGATAATTTAACAGGGATACATTTACATGTAAATTTATTCACAATCATTTTTTTGTTATCCAATCAAGTTAATGACAAATTAATCACTTTTCTAAATACTGAACTTGAGCCGAATCCGAACAATATGAAACGTAAAAGTGAAAATAATAATTACGCTTGAACAATGTACGGTCGCCGCTCGTACAGACAACAGACAATGCATGCGAGTAATAAATATAAGTGGGCCGTTATATATTTAGCTGTTGGTTTGTTTTGAATTAATTATGTGAAATTTTAATCAGCGTGTATGTTGTGTGCAACGCTGCAGGCACAAATCGTCAAAATGCAAATGTTTTGTTTGCTATTCTATGTTAATAACGTATGGTTGCCCTTGCACCTCGCGCCGTGCTGATTGACTCAACCGAAACCAAAATCGGACTCTGGACTATGAAACAAACACACATTACACATATTATACTCGTTACACTGCACAAATTGTTATTTATTTATTTGTACAATTACTTATAGTTTATTCTGTAGAGATTGGTGTTGAATATTATTCCCCACGCGCCCACTTTTAATAAGTAGTGTGTTTAAATAAGTGAAGGGTTGAAAGGAGTAAGTAGTAAGAGCTGGAGGTGTTTAAAAATCACAAAGAGGATAGGTGTGAGTTGGTTTTGACGCGAAGAACACGATTCCGCGCAAATCCAAGTCTGGTTAGCTCTTTGTTTCCCCCGAATGTCATTCGCTTTATCTCCGGCCGCAATCTGCCGCTGGGCGACGCCACCCGCTGCCACCGCCGCCGCGACTTACTAAATCCTGACCCTATATATCCCAGCATTACCCGACGTCATCCTCACTTAGAGGAGGCTGGCCGTCGTCGTGGCGCTGTTGCGTGATAGTTGAAATATAGTTCGCAGCTTTCTACATGTGATAAGGGTAAGGCTCGAATCCATCCAAACTCACCCTTGCCTCACACCAACCAACAATAGGCTATTCCAACAGTACGGCGTTTAAAGAAATATTTTAGTTGTAAATGCGTTACAATAAGGATTAAAAAATTACCAAAAGTGACGTATTCATATCTAAAACATTTAATTAAAAAGATCACCATTGATGTCCTTGTGACGTAGGTGACCCAATGAAACTGCGACTTCACATTGTAAGGCAATGTGCATGTGTAATTTGGAATAAAACAATATTTAATTACAACAATAATTAAAACAATAATGTTAGAATAGCACAGCAACCTAGTACATCAAATTCTTCCTTTTTTTATTTAACTTAAAACATGTACATAAATGTTTACTTCTTAAATTTTGTAAAATAATAATTATTATTATTATTACCTGCATATTATTAGTTGGAACGTGATTAATATAATATAGTTCTTCTCAAATTTCGTATAATATAAGTAAAAGCTGGCAAAAATAAGTGTTAATAAGCGTGAACTTAGTTTCGTGAGAAGTTTCGCGCTCTCGTGAAAGTATACCCATCTCTCTCAAAAAAGAAAGCCTTCTTTGTCATTATTATGCTTTCTCTCTTAATATTAATGCTTAAAGCTCACGTTAATAAATAAAATTTATCTAAAACAATAATTTTATTGAGAATAGTGCCTACAAATATTTCTTTTACTTCTGGTAATTTAATTTCCTCTTGACGGGTACCCGGGTAATAAATTTCTAGTTCCCGAAGAGCCGGGTGGTAACATCACCGGATAATTGAATCCCCTAGTGGGAATCGAACCCGGGTTCTTATATCCATAGTCCTACTAGATATCACTGATCCACCTATCCCATAGAAATGAAATGAAATTGCATTATAAATACTGTTGGAATAGAATTTTGGCGAGCAGTATGTAGGCTAATTATGCAGTGTTGCACGGTGTATTGATTCCAACAAGTTTTTGATAGAGCCCACGCGATCAGGCGGACAATTCTTTCCGGAAAACAAAGCCGCGTTCGCGTCTGATAGCGAGCTGATAGCCATGTAGTTGTGTACAGTGTACCGCGTGTTGGGTGGATGTACATAAAATAGAACGGGCACACATTTACCGGCGCATTAGGCCGTCGATATACCCCGCGAGCGTGTGCGTCACGTATGCGTGCGAGGTGTGTGTGTGTGTGTGTAGTGTGTGTAATTCTACCATCCAATTTTCTGTGACCGGAAATGAGGCTAATGTATCCCCGTGACGGATGGCGTGTAGCGTGGAGGTGGGACGCGGGTGTCCGGCGAGGCACGCGAGGATTATGCGGGTCCGAGGGTGCGCGCCGCCACCACGCCGCCGCCGCAGTGCGTGAGCCACACACACCACCCGTAGCCTTTGTGTTTGTCACTGTGGATCTACCACTCCAATCAACCAGCGTTCACCAACCAACTATTACATACATTCCTTCATATTCACTGCAGAGGTAAACCCCTGCTTCTTCAACTAATATATTATTCCTAATTAACATTTTAAAAAACGATAAAACTTTGTATTTAACGTTTATAAATGACAATAAAAATTCCTTTAGTATGCTCAAAAATGCTTCGATTTTTTTATTGAATCAGTACAAATTTAAATTTAAATTAAAAATATTGAATGCCGTTGAGCGCATCTTCATATCTTTTTTAGTTATCGAGTTACAGCAATTTTTGACTTTTTTTAAATCTCAACTTTTAAGGCTCATATCTCTAAAACTAAAAGAGATATTGAAATGCGCTCAACTGCATTTGATTTGTCGTCATATAAATGATATAGAATCATGTTTTCACAATTTTGTATTTTTTAACTAGTTCAACAAAAAAATCGCATTATCTGCATGTTCATGTGTTAATATTTATCGAAGTATTTGTAAACATTTGTCTAACAAAACTTTTTATATTATTTTGAGGTTCTAAATTTGATTTCTGAATTAATTATTATTCAAAGTAGAGTTGTACAACCATTAGAAATATATACATATATGTAAAATGATGTAAACAGGATAATTAAGAGTTATAAACATTTTAAAAAATGTGCGCTATGAATCTATAAGGAAACACTAATTTTTAAAATACCGTGTTGTTGAATTTTGTGGATATAGCTTACTCATAAGTAAAATGGTAGGACTGTAATATGAGGACAGAGGCCTATGGGGCCCTGGGCCGCGGTCCTGTGTTATTAGAGTGACGAGGGCTCGCCAGACCTGTGAGCTGTGGACAATGTGGAAGTTTCATCCAGTAGGAATATGTCCAATAATATTTATCTTACAGTATACGAGTGCCGAGGAATTAGAATTAATTTCCACTGGACGAAATACAACTTATTAGAGTGTATGTCCAAAGGTCCAGGCTCCGGACTGCACCCGGAGTTGCTACCCGGACTTTCTTTTTGCACTGACATTTCTCATTCTATCAAAATTTATACGAACAGAGATGAATGCAATTGAAAGATTGTTTATCTGTCTTTCACTATTCGTATAATTTCGGCAGTACGGTGGTGTGCATAGCGTTACGGCATTCGAAACCGGAGATCCTGAGTTTGAATCTCACTCAACCTGTTGTGCAGAGTAGAACAAATAATTGGGCTTAAATTCTTGTTATACAGACTAGTATATAAATCAAAATGATTGAATTCGACTTACTCGTATTATCTACTGGGAATGACTGAATTAAGTAGCAATTTAATTATTCAGAAGGTAAATGAATTGGCAAAATACTTTTTTCACTTTTTCACTTAGTTTACTGGCTAATCATTAAATTGGTCAATTATGTTGCATAATCTATAAAAAGCGAATGTTTATAGTTTTTTCAAAAATCATTCCTATTTATTTTGCATTTAAAAAAACATAACAGTACAGCGAGTATGGTGGAAAATCATTGTTCCACTAAACATTAAAACATTTAAATTGCAATTAACCCTCATTTAATTGAGCATTGTGCGTAGTTATCTACAGAACATAGGGGGACGCTAGTACCAACACACAGTTCCAAGAACGCTGCGCGTTGATAAAAAAGTAATTTTTCTTCAATAAATCATCAGCCGAGCGAAACGAACTTTAAGAGCGACCGGGAGCGGCGTGGGGCGGCAGGCGTTGGCAGTGAGGGGCAAAGGGATGCGTGCAGGGGCGGCGGCGGCGGCAGAGGCTCATGATACGGTCGTTACGCGGGCGGCGTGAACGGTAGCAACAAGGAGGGGCACCTCCGCCCGGTAGCTAATTATTATACAGGAAAGTTACTATTACTATTCACGAGTATCTCTTTTCAATAGACTATCCAACCAAAATTTGATTATTTTATATGTTATCTGTGGATTTGAAACCCTAGGTTCGATTCCCACAGCTAACAAAAAATTTTTACAACATTAAAATTACCCCTGTGACGGAGAAGTCCTTCACTAACATCTTTGGAGGCCGTGATTTGATAACTGGTAACCGCACTTTACGCACAAAATATATCACTTACCGAGATCTGCTACGGCAACATGACACACCCAGTAATGGGTAGAAGGCGTGATGATATATTTATTTAATCTACGTTCAAAAATAATTTTTCCGTGTTTTATTTTATTTTGTTATAAAGTTCCTACTAAGGGAGATAAAGAGATTTGTGAATTAATCATGACGTACTAGCTCTTGATGTTAGATATGAATACTTTATTTTTGTTAGGAAAGTGATTGTAAGTCAATTGAGATGATTTAATTATTGGAATGTATATCAAATGTGAATTAGAGAAACAGGTGTATGTTGGTGAAATTGAGGGTAAAAGGTTACGTGGACGACCTCGGAATAAATGGATGAATATGATTGAAGGTTAGTTTGAACGAAAGATTCTTAATTGGAGAAATGTGAATATAAATGATGTTCCAGGATAGGAATAATGAAAGATGGATTTTGGGATGAATCTAAATAAATAAATGGTTTTGATGGGATATAGCGTGATGTTACGTATGTAAATGAGTTATCTGCCATTTGAATTTACTCACTTTATCGTAGTTTATACATTCAAAGTGTATATCAGCTTTAAATGTTTGAAAGTATGTTTGTGTAAACAAATATACAAGTTGATTCATTCATTCATGGAATAGCTGCAGTCTCAGTCTGCATCCACCAAAGGGGATATACGTATCTCTCTATTCGTAACTCGTTAGCAATTAATTTAAATTCAATCAAACGTTTTAAATAATTACACAGTGTAATTAATCTTGCGAATAATTTGACAAGCAGGAATAATTAAACAAACTATTATCGAGCATTTTAATGAATAAGTCATAATTTATAAGTAGTATTATGTCATTTCCACGTATGATAGGGATTAGGGAGATAGGCCAAGAGACTTGCATATTAACGAGTATTTAATTCAAACACCGGTAATTGTATAATTACTCATTTCAACTGTAATTACTCGTACTGTATAGACTCGGTGTGTACTAGAGTCAAGTTGGCGTTATGATCGTTCGTGAAAGCGGGACTAAATGTTTTATGATCATTGTTCTAATTTTCATTGCTCCGAGAAGGAATATTATCCTATAAGTTTAGATGCAGTTGCTCGAATTGCAAGAGTTACTTACACCAAAAATACATTTGCAACTAAATGACTCTGTACTGCACTATTGTACATTGCATTACACATACCGAGCCAGGTGTTTAACATGGGAAAACAGTTTTACCCAGCGCATTTCTTTTTAAATTATTTTAGAGAAAAATGCTTCAAATAATAGGTATAGAGCTTCTGTTTCTAAATCAATACACAATAGTTATTTATGTACCAAGGAGCAAAACAGGCGTTTCTGGCCCGTGGCATGATTATTAGCACGAAGCGCAAAGTGCCGAGGGTTAATAACATACTCAGGATCAGAAACGCTAATTTCACCCGTGGTACATACAATATTTTATGCACAACAAAATAACATTTAATTATATATTCAATAGATTAAAATATGTAAATAGGTTATATGTCAAAATAACATTTTGCAGAATCATGTATTCACAATAAACAAAAATTGTCATTTTATTTATATATCCATAGCAATTGTTTACAATCCGAACATCCGTATATCCGAAATCAGTTGATAGATGCGGGATGTATGTTATATGTAGTTAGCAGTGCAAGTACATTACATAGTGTGCAGCATGTTAGTTAAAGTGTCCAGCTGATTAGATCCATACATAGGCCCTTGGGCTGCAGCCGTCACAGAGGTTGGTTGG
Organism: Pterostichus madidus; assembly: GCA_911728475.2. NCBI lineage: Eukaryota > Metazoa > Arthropoda > Insecta > Coleoptera > Carabidae > Pterostichus > Pterostichus madidus. Next base: position 41,856,190 of record OU452305.1, read on the forward strand.
CAAGGGTGTGTAGGGGGTGGCTCTTGAGGGCGGTAGATGTTTGCTTGCGTGTCAGTCAAACCGAGGCGAACTGCGGCAACGGCCCGGCGGCCGGACAAAGGCATGTGTTGACCCTGCCGAGCTCCGAGCTGTCACACGACGCCAGCGCCCTCAAGAAGGACAAAGGATTGATTTGAAACCCTTCGGCCGAAACCGCACCACACCAAACGCTCTCTTTCTCCCTCACTCTCTCCTTGTTTCGCCCGTGTCGTTTTTGTTCTTTTATGTGCTGATAAAAGCTCGCGTTATGACGCTCAAATTTAATATTTTTCTCGTTATTGAAATGCGTGCGAAACGCTACACAACGTAGTTTGTTTTAAGCATTCTCTGTTCAGAGCACACTCACTCTCGGAATTCTCAATCGGCTTTATTAATTGCTTTCACTTGTTTCATGCACATGAACCTGACACATCTACAAACATTTCGTAAATCACTGAAATGTCACCTTATATTATAATTGTTATAATAATTTGTCCTTGGAAAATCGAGACCGAGACATTAATTCAAAACTTTGCAAATTTTTTATGATTGAAGAATGCATGTGAAATTGGCACTTTTCAGGAGAATAACGTTCGAAGCTGTCACTTTTGTGACAAAAGGAACTTTATATATAATTATTTATATATCTGAAGAAGTTAGAGAGATTTTGTAAATTGATTTCAGTTTAGAGAATTGGCAACATGTTTTAAACTGTTACAATTTATTGCATATTCATATAATAATGTTAAGATAAAACCTCAACTCGATAACAACGGTTATGACATTTTTGTTTCACCTTTATTAAAACCCGCGGACTATAATGAGGTCCGAGGGCTATAAAAAGATGTTTATGCTCAATCGGACCGAAAAGTATGTGTTTTAGCCCTAAAAAGCGGGCTTAAATACTTCTTTTTGGCCCGAAATAATTCCTCTGGATACATAAATCAAGTGGCAATTTTTGTTTATTGTGAATACTATTTACATATTTTTAAAATCTTTTGAACATATAATTAAATATTATATGTACCACGGGTGAAATTAGCGTTTCTGACCCTGAGCATGTTATTAGCCCTCGGCGCTTTACGCCTCGTGCTAATAATTATGCCACGAGCCAGAAACGCCTGTTTGCACCCTTGTTACATAAATAACTATTATGTCAAAGAAATTCTTGTATAATTGTTAGATCTCGATAAGTGATACATTTTGCGCGTGAAGTGCGGTTACCAGACGTCAAATCATGCTCTCAAGGATGTAAAAATAACATTTAAGTTGAAAATGAAGGCTAGCCGTAATTAATTGAGACAAAAAACACCGCTAAAGAAATGTAGTCTTTGTACTGTTGCAAGAAAGAAGAAATGAACACACGAAATTTTTCCGCTGTTCGCGTTTCTTAGCGTTAAGTAACAAGTAATAATGTGATAATTAAACCTTTAACATTTACACCTACGATAGTAAACATTTCAGTGAGCTATAAATCATGATTTTTTTCTTGCCGTCATATTGAGTTAGGTGTCTACAAGAAACAACAATTGCGATTGCGATCTCCCCAATTTCACCCCGTTTGGAGCAATGTGTTGTGCGGTGCGGTGCAGGTATAGCGCATGTGTGTATTGCGTGCGGGCAGCGGGATGCAGGGGGCGGCGAAGTGGGCAAGGCAGCCGCGTGGGTGAGGCCCCCTTGACGACCGCTCGAGGGGGCGCCCGCCCGCCTAGAGTACTAATGGGACGAGCCAGGCATGGATTCAGTTGGATTTCATCAGACTTTAATTCTGGTTCATTTCAATGATTGATAAGCAATAACATGTAAACGTAGTTTACCAACTTAGACCTCGCGCTTTAAAAATCTTATTTTTAAATACGGTTATCTCTGAGTGGTTTTGTTTCCACTATTAGCTACTGTAATATAAGTATTCCATCCTAACCAATAATCAATAAATTTACTCTTTATTTCTATATCTTATTTACAAAATAATTAATTACTATTGTTAATAACTTAAAAGAAAAATCAATCACAAATAAGTCCACATTCATCAAATAAATTACAATAGATATTTACCATTAAAATTGCGCAATGAAATGTGTACCTTTCATTTAGTTAGCGTATTTTAATTTTAAAGGCCCAAAAGATATGGGTAAAATTGTTCTCAAATGTAGTGAATACGATACTGTTTGGGTCTGGGGCCTTGTTCGCACTCTAATGGTCGATCGGGCTGAGTCACTGCACCTCTGCCAACCGGGGGTGTTTTTTTCCTCGCGCTGCTGTAATAATAGAGGTGCCTGCTCCGTCCTCCACTCCCCGCGCCCCGCGTCCCGACCTCCTCCACGAAATGCACGTAATTGAGTCACAGTGCACCCGCGCGTACTACCCCCTCTTTTCCACCTTTAATTATGAGTCCACGACGTCGTGTTCTGGATGGCGGGATGGAGAGATGCTCCTGGCGTCTCTACCACCCCTGCAGGACATTCTTTTCTCTCCAACACTTGATTTACGTAACGAATTATCCAAATTATTACGTATAATGAAGTGGGTAGCCATTAGAAATTAGAGCATTAAAAACACTTCTTAAATGCAGACATTCATAACAAGAGTTATATAGAAAAAGAAATGAGTGGTTTTTATGCCACTATAAACTGCTGTAATTAGAAGTAAGTTCCTGTTGTGCAAAGTAACAAATAATCTTTGATCTATTCTGCAAGTAATCTGTGCATCCTTCATATTCATGCAAGCTTATTTATTCCTTCACACATCTACTCTTCTGCATGGCAGTAACTGCGAACTCGGCAAAGGACACGTACAGAGAAGTTTATTTCTGTTGTCGCATCTCTGAGCCGAGCGCCGGTCTCCAACCGCCCTCGAACCACCCCGAAACCATCCCTGACGATCCCTCGCGCGGACTTGTTTTTTCACGGTGGCTGGTGCTGCTCAGGGACAAGCCTTGCCTTGATGCCTTGCATTTAGTTAATTAATTTTTCGTCTTACAACGCGCACTAAATAAAAATATCATTACGTATTTCATATAAGTATTTATATAGTTACGAATTACATTAAATTAAATACAATCATGACGGAAAGTAGGCTACATTTAATGTGTAATAGTATATTACAATACAAGATCGGTAAGTGTTTTATAACAGCACGAGAAATTTTCAAGTCCTGTTCATCATTTTTTCGCGCCACCGGTAACGTACATACATACATACATAACATCACGCTATATCCCATCAAATGGGGTAAAATCATTCATAAAACATTCACTCATTAAATTAATCAAATAATTAGTCCTCATCAAACATTCTCATCCAAACACACCACCCTCACTTAACCACATTCATAGATCACTCCATATAAACTCATTTTTTATTATACTAGATATCATTTATCACACAACAAACCTTCAATCACATCTATCCAATCACTCCTATTCACTATCATTCATCTTCTTTCTTAATAACATATGCGCAAATCATCTCGAATTACTCACGCTTACTCCTAGCAACGAATCTAATAACGTAGGTGACTCATATTATTTATTATTTGGTTACCATTGTCAACAGAGTGTTATAGTAAATAACAGTCCTACTAGTAGGGTAATAAAGGTGATTGAAGGTTTGTTGCGTGATGAATGATTCCGAGTGTGATGAGTAAATGATCTTGTATGGAGGGAACTATGAGCATGTCAGATAAGGATTGATTATTTGATGAATCTGATGAGTGAATGTTTTATGAATGATTATAGAGTTTGTGCTACTCTATTTGATGGGATATAGCGTAGTGTTATGTATGTATGTAAATAGAAAAAGCTGCAGCGTTTTTCTGGGTAATACAAACAATAAATAGTAAACAATTCTTTGCAAAAAGTTGTTTATCAAGAAATACTTTTATGGCTTGCATATTTAATATGTTTACCAGAAACATATGAAGATATGTCTTCCGCTTCGAACTAGTGTTACTTATTTAGCAACCATCAGTTTGCTTTTAAAACACTTAATTAGTTCTTGGTAATAATTATGATTGTAATGTGAAGTGACAGTTATAGCTATCATCGGCGCGTCAATTAGTATCATCAACACCTGAAATTAGAGCGCGCGTTTTTGCAGGACACATGGACTGTTTGATAATGATAGAACAAGCGCCGCGCGCCGAGTAGTGGGGGTAGCGGTGAAGCGACGCTCGCGGGGATCGGACGTCGGTAGTGGGGCGCTCGCTGCGTTTTGTGGGCGGGGTACGCGATTTCAGTCTTACACTGACTATCGTAAGAGTAACATATACACCAGGTTCTTTCCTGGAATACATGTTTTTCTACCGAAATATACTTACTACTAGTTCTATGAACATCCAGTGCTATTCAGACGGATTGTTTGGTCCATCAGTGATGATCATTTGAAAGAAAAAACAATATATTAGTGAATAAAACAAGTGTGAAAATAGTAAAGTAGCGTCTGTGTGATAGTTCGTGACCTACCTCACTAGGCTGCTAGAAATTAGCATACACAGTTAGAGTGCCATGTGGTCAGCGCAGCAGTGAGTTGTTCAAGTTGAAGACGCACCAACAACGGCAGGGTACGATGACTCCGTGCCAGGAATAGTGTTGAATTGAAGCCGCAACGAAAGTGATAAGCAACCATGTCTGCGAAACGCAAAGCCTCTGCAGTCATACAGCACCACAAGGTGAGACACGATTCTTTTACACACTTTGTTTATTTGTTGTTGTTTTGCTAGGATTACATTCAGGCCCGGACTTACCTTCTAGCATCATCCGCGCGCTTCCTAATTCTACAACTTTCAGGAAAGTTCGCTTGTTGTTGTTAATTTCACGCAAAATAATTGAAAATTGCTTGACACTATTTTTGCAGGCTCTGTGTGCCATTGAAATTGGACTAATCGTTGCCCCACTAGTATTTTAAGGTTTCGCTGAAATATTATTATTAAAACAACTGAAGGGCGTTCAAATGTTTCTGAATTTTGCATTGTTTATTGTTTCTATTGTGGAGAATAATTGAAAATTTCAAATGGTATGTTGAATTTTGTTCGGTATGATACGAATAACTAGTAGAAACCACAATTTTATTTAGTTATATACATAAATTCCAGGAATCAGTTTGTTTGGGGTCTCAATCATGTTTTTTACTATAAAACTATATCTTGTTGTGAAGAACTTTCCTTTTATGACACATATATGGATGGTGTAGATCATGCAGATCAATTTTCTGCATTATGTGATCCAAATTACCATTCGAAAATTGTCTTTTTTTGTTATAAAGGTTAATAATACAATAACTTTTGTTACTGTTGGGACATATGTGTCCCACGTTAATTCTTAAATCTCCTGCACATTTTTTTTTAATGGACTGTCAAAACATTTAAAAATGTAGTTGACATATCTACATATGATTTAGATAAAAATTTAGTCATAAAGGCATTTATATTTTTTTTTAAATTACTGGGCAATTACATTCACCCCCATAAATTGTTTGTGTATTTTAAAATAGTGTCAATTAGTAACAAACAAATAAATGAAATAAAGTTTATAATGTATGTTTAATTTTCATCGCTAACAAAGTATAGGTTGTTGGTGGTGAAGTCACAGTCTGTGAATAATGCGGGTTTAGCGTTAACATCTGCGACTGAAATCTAACAGGTGTGTCTGTCAACCACGTCCAAGATCCAGCGATCCAAGACGGCCGCGGCCGCGTCCCCGCAATACGCGTCTTTAAATGGGTTACGTGGATCTGAGGCGACGACGCGATAACCGACGCTGTTTTATGTGCGCCGCAGTGTTGCCAACTAACAATCATCAAAAATCTCAATTTTCTCTGTAATAATATCTCTATATATCTCTAATAAAAACTCTAGCTTTTTTCAGAAGTCTCCAAATACCAATAAATTTTATATAAATAAATAGTATATATATATATGGGGTAATGGCTCAGTGGTATCGAGTAGGTCTGTGGAACCTGAGAACCCTGGTTCGATCCCACAGCCGACAAACATTTTCACCAAATTAAAATTACCCGTGTGACTTCCCCTCCATTGACATCCTTGGGGGCCGTGATTTGACGGCTGGTAGCCGCACTTCACGCGCATAAATATATCACTTACCGAGATCTGCTTCGACAGAGTGCCACACCCAGTAATGGATAAAAGACGTGATGATATATTTATTTTATTTATTTTAAATGTTAAATCCCTATGTCCACCCTTATCAACCACCAGCCGATATGTCTTTAAATGTCGCTAGCTTTTTATCTAAAACTCTAGATTTGAGAAAAGTCGCAAAATCATTCAAAAAGTCGCGTCTCGAGTTTTAAAGTCTCTAGATGAACAAATTGGCAACAGTGATGCACCGGAAGTAGTGGTGAACTGCTCTGTTTCACTTCGTTGCTGCTGTAATCGGAGGTGACTTGGTTTTATTTCATTCATCCGTCTGCGAATGTGCAGCGTTTTCGTTATTCTACAAGTATATTTTCCGCTTCATTATTCCAAAATCATTTATGCTTGTATTCACGTAAAGCGCTCGGCTATTTTGGTTGACAGAAAATTCTCATGATAACAATGAAACACGTTTCTTTTGTTTGTGTTGTACTCAACTGTTTGTGCGTACAGAATACAGATGTATAAGATGTTGGAGTTTTCTGTGAAATATTTGTAGTTGTTTTGAAAGGCGAGTTGGTGGGATGGCGGGACGCACTGATGCGACTTGAGGCATTATATGATAATTTGAATGTTTGTGTGGAACACCTTGAGCTCAAAACAAGATACAGTCGAACGTGCGAGCCGTGTGTGACCATGCGTGTTATGAGGGCATACAAGTTGCCATTTTATGTGTACTTGTCAACATACATATGTATCTCTACCTATTTTTAACTTGCATCTTGTATCTGATGTTTATTTATAAGTTTCAATTTATCGATTTCATAATTTCTTTCTACTGATTTACATTCAGCAAGAAAATAATACATATATACATAACATCACGCTACATCCGAACAAATACAAAAACACACGTCCTTCAAATATTTATTAATTATAGATTATTCTTGCTATAAAATTTTTCCCTAGAATTCATATTTGAAATCTGCAATTGCAGTTCTCTTTTGATTCTTTAGTTTTTTAGGGTTGGAAATATGATGGTTCATTTATATATTGGTAAAATAACCGGTCATATATGTATATGCAATTTTTAAATATTGGAAAATTCATCACATATCAATGACATATCATTTGTACATTATTTTGATACCAAAAACGTATAGAAAAGTATTAAAATAATTACTTTCTAAAAATATTATAAAAATTTCAATATTTATTCGTCATGCGGTAATTACAATTTTCCGTACTGAAGTTAAAATTAATTGTAAATGTAAACAATTATATTGTATAAATAAATAAAATAGCGACATAAATATGGTTTTTAATTCATTTATTGTTATTTCTCCCCGTCCACTTACATCTGGAGGTCTTGATTTGACAGCTGGTAAGGAACTAATATATCACTTACTGAGATCTGCTACGGCAGAATGCCACACCCAGTAATAGGTAGAAGGTGTGATGATATATTTATATTTTATTTAATTCTTGAAATCTTTTTTTGTTGTCTGCAATTGCATATCCCTTTTTAAATAAACTTTATGTTAATAAACAAACTAACCTAATGTCAGAAGGAAAAAAATGCATATTAGCAGTCAAAACGGTCAAACACTTACAGATTATTTGTTATTTTAATATACTTATCTAATCTTTATCTTATCACATTAAATAAAGGTTAAAAATACCCCGAGAAATAGAAAAATTATAAGGAAAGTTATTATTACAATATTTACAAATATTTTTTACTTAATAAATAAAATAAATATATATATATCATCACGCCTTCTACCCATTACGGGGCGTGGCACTCTGCCGTAGCAGATTTCGGTAAGCGATATATTTATAGGTGTGAAGTGCGGCTATCAATCGTCAAATCACAGCCCCTAAAGATGTTAGTGAACGGGGAGCCATAGGGGTAGTTTCAATGTGTTGAAGAGAAAAAATAAGTAATTATAAAAACGAAAAAAATGTACGTTAATACTGTTGACCTAATGACAATTGTCAAACATGTGAACTAAAGAGCTCGAGGGGGTTTGTTTGTACTGAGAATGTTTGATCTCTTTCTAATATTCAGTACATCTCTCTTGCACGTGACGTCAATTTTATAAGTGTTTATTAAATGTGTATAATAAAATATAGCCCGTAATGATTTGTATCACAAATAGTTTCGTTTTGAACAGTTCTCTCGTCAATGTGCAACATTTGAAGTACGGTGACAACGATAACGGCTTGTTATCGGTCACGGCCCTCTACAATGCATGCTACTTGACTGATAACAGCGTCTGAATCCAATGCTTGCTTCTGCGTCTGTTGTACTATTTATTTAACACACATTTTTTTTGCGTTTGTGAAATTATGTTGAAAACTGTTACGAAAAGTTAGCGTCAAGTCCTCATTTTTTATTTGCGTGTTTGTAACTGACAACCGAAATTAAACCGAATCGAATGTTTCATTTCTGCTTAGTCATTTAACACAAGTCCAGTAATATAGTAAATAGTTATTTGTACAACTAGTAATGAGAGTTTTTTAACGAATTTAAAGTTTGATGCACCACGGTGAAGCCGAAATATATAAATCAAATTAATGAAAACATTATACTTTCATTATGTGGTGTACACATATTTTTTGCATTGAATTTATTATATGGTAATTAAAATTGTTTTAATAGATGTCAAAATTTAAAATTACGATAGGATATTATTCAATTTTAAATGATCTCCAAAAAAATAAATAAATAAAAATAGTGAAGAAAAGTAAGTTTAAATTAATGTTTTAAATAGTTGAAAAATGTGTCACTTTTTGCATGATTTTTCGTTAAAAACAGACGACGTTCATGATTAATATGAAAATCGTTATTTATATTTTTAGTCCGATTGAAACATATTATTTTTTTACCCATCTATGTAGAAAATTTCACACTAAAATGAAGCAAATTGACAAAAGTACTTACGTTACCATGACAACTAGTAAAAATACTCTTTCTGGTCCTACAACTATAGCTGTATTCCATTTGCTACTTGGTTCACTTAAATCAGTTCAGATAAATTAAACAACATGATAAAATGAAATGAATTAAGCAAAAGGATGCACTTTTTGGGGTGAATTACTTCAAAGTATAAAGTAAGCAAAGTAATCCAGCGAAATAAATAAGGGATCTGTTTCAGTAAATGTAAGTTAGATCTGATCCTAATGGCAAATGAAATACGCCTTATAAAACGATAGCGTATCCATGGTAACGTAAACATTCTGCTACTATTATTGAAAAAGTTAAAATAATAGTGTCATATTTAAGTGGGTAAAAAGAAAGTATATTTTTAATGCGTCATTAATAATAACTGTAAAATCATTGTGTATGAATAGGCATAATTTTATTTGCGTGGAATAAGAAAAATTACTTATTTATTTGATACTGTGCACAGCAGGAAATTAACTCAAATTACAGTAGTTAATATACAGGGTGATTCATAATGTACGGAAAAGATTGAAACTGTAGTGAGGGAGATTCAAAATTTTATCTTTTCCTTAATAAACTTTAGACAAAAACTCAATACCCAAAAAGTAACAGCAAATTAAAGTTTTTTTACTTTAACGACCACTTATTGAATACCACTGAAAATAATAGGGAACAATTATTTCTCGTTTCCATAAACACACATGTCTTACAAAATCTGATAATTTGGGGTTCGTCGATCTAGAAATCTTTCGAAATACATACGCTTTCAGCAGCTCCATAAACCATAATCATGTCGAGTATTCCTCGTTACTGAAAGCATTCACTATTTAGCACTTAACATTTAACTTTGACGTTTAAGTGAATTGATATTTAAATAAATTTCAACGGCAACTTGTTTTCTAGTTATGTTTTTGTTATTAAGTGGCTCTCAACCATGTGGACAGCAATTTTTGAGCAATAAAAGAAAAAATAAATAGCCGTCACTTCTATGATTCTACATTATTACTAATTCTTTTATCTAAATATTATTCAGCTAACTTTCAAGTATTTCATGGTGTCTGCCGGCCTGGAAGTTTTCTTATATTTTGGTATAAAATTGATGTTTGAATGTTCGCAGTAATTTTTTTCTTTTTTTTTTGTTAGCCGTGCATTATAGAGAGGGCTCTACTAACTGACTGAAATTATTGTTTAGGTCATAGCGTTTGTGTTGCTGTACAAGAACATGATAGCTTGTTTGCTGTTATTTTATGAAGTTACTTGGAATTTTTTGTAATATGTACCTTGAAATCCTTGAATCTCCTGGAATTTTATAATTTGAAATTGGTAGACACCATGTATTTCCTATTTCTATTTAAAACATAATTAACTGATATGGGTTGTAATGATTGCTTATTAATTGATTCTGCTTTAACCTGCTGTAACTTTTTTGGGTATGTGAAAAGTTTATTAAGGAAAAAACATTATTTTGGCCTCCTCTAGTTACACTTTCAATCTTTTCCATACGTTATAAATCAACCAGCATAATTTCTGTACAGTTAGTTAATCCGGAGTTTAGAGAAAAAACGCTCAACACGAATACTCGGGGTGAAAAAAGCTTCTAAGCAACCATAAACTGAATAATTCGGATTGTTTTATAAGCTATTATAATTGGGATTAAGTGTCTGTTATGCAGAGTAGCAAGGAAATAAATATACTGTAAAAATATAAATAGTTACAGTTGCAATTTCATATAAATGATTTAATTGTGCGAATAACACAAATAAAAAATGTCCAGTACAACTCGCGCAAATAATGCAAACCCGAAATACAATTTAGTTTGATTTCCAGTTGACCACGCAATATTTTGTCTGATTAATTCGTACACGCACGCACGTATATATGCAGCGGTACTATTTAATTAATAAATTTTGTACCGATGCAATGCCGGTGGCAGACCGATCGTGATTTATAAAATACCAGAGAGAGAATCGAACATTGCCATTGCTGCGTTGGTTGTTAATGTTCGCAACGCACACACGCGTCCCTGGGCACGGCCGTGAGGGTTGTGGGGCGGACGCCCACCCCCGTACGATTATCTCCACCCCCGCTGTTGTTTGTCGATGTCGTGTGCATGTATTGTACGCTTGGTACATGCCTCAAACTACCGCAACAATCGTGTATAGTGCTGACGAACAGATTCATTTACTATAAAGGAGACCAACTGTTTCTGTCTTTCTAGAATAGCATGGTGTCTACAGACCTGGAATTCCTGGAAAATCTGGAAAAAGTCTGAAATTTAAAAACATACCTTGAAATCCTTGAACATCCTGGAATTTTTTATTTGTAATTTGTAGACACCATGAATAGGCTATTCCAAAGTTTTTAATAAATAATTAAATGTAAAAGCAATCGAGCATAAGGGATGTTATTTCTTGTATTATTTTCTTTCGTATAAATTGTTGAAGAAGAAGCTCAATTAAAATTTATTTTATTAATTGAAACTTCATGAAGCCAACAAGCGGCAGAACAAATGAAAAATTCAATAGTTCAACACCTATCATAAAATTAAACATTTATGTCCTCATTTATGCAAGTAAATTAAATATTGAAGCTCCCTCAGTTCCCTGAAAAAGTCAAACAAAACTGTAACAAATCCTTGTAATGCACAATGTCCTTTTAACTATTTCGTGTGTGGTTAATTTAAACAATGATTGGAACATGTTTACGTTCGCTGGCGAAGCGCGAAGCTTCGCGGCGTGGTGTAGGAGCGAGGGGTGCGTCTGCCGCTGATAAATGTTGCCACCGCCGCCGCCGCCGCCTGCCACTGCCCTCCCCTTACACTTGCCCCAACAACGTGCTTGCCTCGAATTTCGAGACAGTGGCGTCCAAAGTACCTATTTGTAAAAGAAATAAATAAATGTATCATTACGTTTTTATATCTGGTGGTGCTTGGTAAGGGCGAATAATAGGGATTTAACATATAAAATTATAATGTTGTAACTTCCTGCTACCCTAATTAGCAAAAAAACTTTCAGGGCATAAAATTCTGCTGCTAAATCAATGAACAACACAAATTTTGCATTCTGTGTAACGGCACAAATTAGATCTGAAAATAACGAAAATTGTCTCAAAACTATTGATAACCATAAAATTGAAACAAAATTAGACAAATGTTTGACGTTTTATTTATCAAAATAATTGCTTTATATTATTACCCTCAGGTTTAAATTATGCACTTTTATTTCTTGGTATTGGTTTTTGTGGTTCTATTGTGGCTTCAATTTTTTGTTTTAATTTGTGGTCGTAGAAGGAGTATAGTATGTGACTCGTTTTATAAATTCTTTAGATACTCATTTTACTTATATATCACTTACCGAGATCTGCTCCGGCAGAGTGCCACACCCAGTAATGGACAAAAGACGTGATGATATATATTTTTTTTAAAAGCTTAATGAGGCGCCCCCAGAAATTTGTAGTATTCGCCGTCTATGCGTCTGAATCCACTTCGTTTGTAGCTAGGGCCTTCGTTCCGTTCTCTACACACGTGGCTCGGCACGAGACGGTTTCACCCCGTGCACGTGATCAATGCCATACCCTCGTCCTTACCAACCTCTTCCTTACTACCTCCCTTTCACCCCTGCATTCGACTTGTCAACTCGTGCATTTTTAATTGAGGTTGCGGAATGAAGCTGCTGATCAAAAATAAATAACAGTTACCCACTGACACGATGTCTGCATGCGGTGTGCTGGAACACTGTCTCTGTGCTGAATATCGCATGATGTACTTGTACTTGTTTAATTACTTACCTGCCACCATTCTACCCTCATGCAATTATAATCAACCCGACAAGAACTTATTGATAATTTCTACAATTTGACTGACACCATCACTACATTCAAATCTCGGTAATCACAAAAATACACACAATATATAATATCTCGGTAGGTGTCATAAAACATTACTATCACTGCAATCATATCCATTCATTTAACTACTTGTTATTACTGAAACTTTTGAAACTGAAATGCGGTTACTAGACGTCAAATCACGACTCCCAAAGGTGTTAGGAAAGGGAGAACCAAAGGGGTAATTTAAATGTGATGAAAATTGTTTGTCGGCTGTGGGAATCGAACCAGGGTTCTCAAATCCACTGAGTCATCTACCCAATAACAATAACATTTCTAAAAATATTGAAGGGGAACCGAAAGGGTTGAGCAGAATATGACATCGTTATTAAAAACAAAATATTGATACTATCAACGCAGTTATAATATAAGTAAGGAAGATGAGATTACAACACATTCTTTCCCTTCAGGTGCTTTAAATCCCTCACTCTCGGTTCGAGAAATGAAGAGGTACCTTCGGAAAGAAATGTGTCACTTTCTTACCTTAGTATACAATTAATTTTTACATAAACTCTTATTGGAAATTATGTTTTTCAAGATCTACATGCCGAAACCATCTCAACTGACATACACCACACTAATATACTTCTGAATTTCACACATTTTGTCCTGCGTTTTAAAGGTACGTGTTCGTGCTCCCCTAAAACTCTTTATAAATAGCGGTCTCCAACGCATAGTGACTGCACTGTACACTCTGATGTTGCTGTTGAACAACGCGTTGCTATTTTTAGCTGGGTGTATTTGCGTCAGCGACAGTTGCAGCAGGATGTGTGTATGTGTGTATGTTACCATGCACCGTCCAAAATCATCCAATATGCAGTGCGGTAGGGCGCACTATGTGCCAGGGTGCGATGTGGCGCGGCTTTAGGAATTATTCACTTTTCAATTTTATTATTTGAGGTGGAAACTCGCAGCCTACAAACTTACCTCCAAATTAAATTGTAAAAAATAGCTTACTAATCTCGAACTTACAACTTACATTCTTGTTCCGAATTGCCATCTCGATGCACATGCGCATTATCTCACAATGTGAAGTTGCAGTTTAATTGAGCCACCTACGTTACAAGAACATCAATGGCGATCGTTTTGAATAATTCACTTTTTATTTAAATATATTATACGTTAATTTTGATCGTTTCTTTTAGCATTATTGTAACACATTTACCATTAAAATTGATGTAAGTTAAATATTTGTTTAAATGCTTAATGTTCGAAGCATGAAATTCTCGATGGTCTTGCGTGCATAATGTGTAAAATATGAAAGTCCGAGCCTGTGATGTGTGTAGGGGGCAGATAGCCGCGGGGGTGGGTCGATACGGTGGCGGGTGGGCCACTCTCCACCTCTACGTGTGTATTGATCCCCGGGTCGGGTGTACACCCCCGCCCTGCATATGTACAGGTGCACGCACCACACACGGTACGACGGGGTTTTCACGTTTACTTCTCACACAGGAAATCGTACTACATCAAACATCACATACTAAAACTCTCTGTTTGTTAGCAACAGGAAATACCCTCTTTTCAATCATCATTCAATTGTTATTGATACTCACAAGTGCGTTCAAATCTTCGTACATACTGTAACTGGATCATTATCATCTATTAATGGCCGATAACTTTTATTTCAACATTACTTTACAGATTATTAGAAATTTGGTGTTCTGTCAAATTATTAATTTCATTTCATAATGTGGACCACGACTCCTCAGCGGTTTTAAAAACATGTTTCCAAAAATCCATCCAAGTACCTTCTTTTACATTTTAAGGATTACTTAAATTAAAAATATCAAACCTAATATTTAACAGCAGTGTTCAAAAATTTGATAGTTCATCTCAACAAAATCTTGTTCATTTAAAGGAAAATTTATTATAAAAATTTAAATAACGGCAACGCAACCGGCTTTCAAAGAATAAATGATTTAGGCTACAGGATGCCGAAGTAATATACAGAATAAAGAGATCAGCAACAAGTGATGATGCAGTAACAGAATAAGGGGTATATTTCTGTTGTACAGAATAGCAAGTAATTTCTTCAGTTTCGCTGTTTATGATTGACTTGCATAACAAGCGCTAATCGCCTGTTGTGTAAAAAATTCATTACCTTGAGGTCAAAGAGGGAAAAAACTGTAAAACGCACAAAAAGGTATCTAGAAAGTAATATAGCAGCATCTCGTCCTACTGACACTCATACCAGCAGACGCTCGAAACTGCTTTCCATGCGTTCGTCCGATGTCGTGATGCAAGTGCACTCCACGTCTACAACACGGACACTGCGGCCTCGTTGCCATCATTGCAACTGCTGCTACAGAGAACAAAGATACCGTTCTGTTAAAGAGTTAAACCGTTAAGGCATAGACAGTATCATTGGTAAAAAATACCACATTTATTCTTCTAAATGATGTTTATTTATTGTTCTCATTTAGCTAAACTTAATTCCCAAAAACTGGTGTTAAAAGACAGTCGCTTGTTTGAAAGCTTCAAGTGTTTTTTTCAGTTATCTAAGTGGCCCTAGACTGTAGCTAAGTTAGTTAGAGTTGAAATCTCCAAGTTATTGTAGAATTAAATGTTTGCTATGCAGAGTAACAAATATATAAATATATTAAAAGAGATACAGAGCACGAAGTGGTCGATTCAACCTCTCTTTTAGGGATTCAAAAGTAATACATCGTATAATAATGTACAATTAACTTATATCTAAAATAAAATAAATACATCATCACGCCTTCTACCCATTACTGGGTGTAGCACTCTGTCATAGCAGATTTCGATAATTGATATATTTTAAGCGTAAAATGTGGTTACCAGCTGTTAAATCACGACCCTCGAAGATGTTATTGAAGGGAGGGCTACAGGGGTAGTTTTAATGTGGTGAAAATTGTTTGTTGGTTGTGGAAATTGAACCCGGTTCTCAAATCCACAGACTGTCTCATAATAACATATCTAAGTCTCTGTAATTTAAAAACTAAAATAAATATGTATAAAGATGCGGGGCTCAACGGAAGTTCATTTTTCTTGGTCTGAATGACATAAAACCATATATTCAATTTTGGAATTGATATTTACGAAATAAAGGGTACCTCTTGAAAGGGCAGGAGCGACAATAACATGATCGCATCAGGTAAACAGATATGAAGATGTGATCGTTGTGTAGTGTTGTGTGCCCCAGTTTGGGCGACCCGCTTCCCAGCGAGTGCATTTTGTTCGTTCACTCTGGGTAATTCATGTGCAGTGCAATGGCGTCGCGACCATCACAACCCAAAACCAATTTAAAATTTTAGTGCAGCGCGATAGTAACGGACGGACTCTGCAGTGTTCGTGTTCGATTATTTTGTAATTCAGTTTTTATTGTCTCGGGCTCGTTACACGTTTTATCTGCTGCGTTATCTTCTGTTTATTATTGGCCGGCTGTTGTTTTCATGGCTTTTCGTTTGAAATGCGGACAGCGCGGTTTTTTGTTTCTTTTTACTTTTGCTTTCGCTTTAATGGAACAATTTAATTTTCATCACGTTTTTGTTTATTACGATGGAATGTAGAAAAAACAACCGTGAAAACAATTGTGTTTTTATTATTGAAATTGAATTATGAGTAATATGAGCCTGGGAACTGTAGCTACTACACACCTAATAGGAAATATTTCACACTTAGAAATGTGTTTGTAAATACATGTATTATTTTATGTTTCAAGAAGGTAATAAATTATTATTTTATCAACAAAGTTATTGCTTGCTAACAGTTCGCAGGAAATAAATGTAAATAAATTATATATCCGAACAATAAAGCTGCGTTTCACATCACAAATAAGTATACACAAAATTCTAATAGATCCCCTAATAGAATATTCCAACAGTACGACGTTTAAACAAATATTTAACGCATTCAAATCGAAAATATTTAATTAAAACGTGAATTATTCAAAACGATCGCCATTGATGTTCTTGTGACTTCATATTGTGAGGCAATACACAAGTGCACCGAGAATAAAAAAAAATAATTACAACAATAATTAAAACAATAAATGTTAGAATAACATAGGAACCTAGTACATCAAATTCTGCCATTTTAATTGAACCAAAAAACATACATAAATGTTTAATTCTTAAATTTGTAGAATAATACTTTTTTTATTATTATTACGTGAATATTATCAGTGGAAACGTGATTAATAACAGTTCTTCACAAATTTCGCATAATTAAAATTTGGCAAATACAGAGCTTGACAAACGTGAACTTAGTTCCGTCAGATGTTTCGTGCTCTTGTCAAAGTATACCCATCTCTCCCAAAAAAGAAAGCCTTCTTTCTCATTATTGTGCTTTCTTTCATAATATAAATGATATCTTTGTCACCTAGAACTACCTACATTACGATTAATTAATATTTTTTTATTGTTTTGTTTCTCCCATAGTAGGAACTTTACAAAATAAAAAATAAAACAAGGAAGAACTATTTTTGTACGTAGTTTAACATTAAAATAATCAAATTTTTGTAGAACAGTCTATTTAACATTTCTGTTTTAAATAGTTCTAGGAAGAACTTTTGCGTATAAATTCATTTAAATATAGATACGTTGACGAACAATTAACAATGATCTACATCATAAGATCAAATTAAAAATATCTCCTAATATGGTGTAGCCACATGTGTTCACACCCAGTAAACATAGTGTCTTTTACCATGGCCGACCATGAGCCATTTCATTAGAAAAAACCTGGGCGCCAAGAAAAGTGCAACGCGTTAGTAAAGTTTCGCACATTCCTCGCTGCAGTCACATGCTAACTGACCTAAAACGGATAAACTCGAATGATTTCATGGTCATTCGACGCGTTCTGATTCCCTGAAATGCGAGAATTTAAATTGTTGTGCAGGATATTTCGAATGCCGCAAACCACAAATATGATAAAAATACAGAATTCGTTACAGTCAAAATTTACATACGAAAATATTTGCTAACATAATTATAATACTCTTGAAACATGTATTCATTAGATCCTGCAATCATCTTCGTCAAACATTCTCATCGTGCCGTACCATCCACATTTATAGTTTATTTCATATAAGTTGGTTTCATCTTTCGCAATACACATTCAGCAGGGCCGTCTTAAGCCATGCGGGGGCCCTTGGGCACACAGAGTTTGGGGTCCTTTTAGAAAGTCAAAAAGAGTGTGAAAACATCAGTATGTACTTTTATTTAGTGACCAAATCACAAATCAGAGATTTCCATCATTTAAATATCTAAATATACCTCGCGTACGAGTTTTGTGTTTTGCTGTGTTGACGCTGAAGGATACGAGACGCAAGGGGGATTGTGCAAAAAGGAAAAAGCGAATGTGACGTCACACAGATTCGCGTGCTTGTGGCGTAAGAGGGGAGCAGGAACGCGGGGGCAGAGCGCCTACGAACATTTTATTGAATTAAAATTTCATTTCATTCAGTACGATTTTATAGGTCTCTCGGCGGTTTTTGTTCCATGTGTTGTTACTACGCACGCACATGCTACTATCTACAATGTTGTGATTCTGTAGTTTGCGGGTTATTTATTTCCTTGTCGTTGCGTCAATGAGAAGCAATGATTCCGACCCAGGTAATTTGACAGTACACCTGGCACCTGGTTCTCACAGCTATTGCGAAAATTTCAAGACATTATAAATGGCCATACTTACTTACTGAACAATAATTCGCCACTTTGCTGACTTGATTATTTATTTCTCTTCTCTATTAGCATCATTTAAATTTAATTGTAGTTGAAAACACGTGCTGTATTCAGGTCCTACAACTGTCAAACAATTATCATCACATTAAAACTATTCCTATGACTCGTCATTCTTTAATATCCTTGATTCGACGCGACCGGTGTAACCACATTTCACGCGCAAAATATATCGCTTACCGATATTTGCTAATGCAGAATGTCACACATCCAGTAATTAATAGAAGACGTGATGATATAATTTTTTATTGATTTGAATTTGTAACAGCAAATAAATGATGATGAAGTATTTATGTTGAAAAACACGTATTAATTGAAATGTATCGTTTCGTAGTCGTACGTATTGTTTTTGTCGTTCTGCTTGTAAAAATATACAAGTTGTTGTATCTTGTATTGTTTCCTATTCAAATAATATCGCTGCAGGGAACAAGGGTAGGTATATCTGGAGAAGTACAAAGTAAACATGTGTACTTGTTTCAGTTTTCGTGTGCGGGGGGATGATGTGTTTGTTCTCCATTCTGTAAGAAACAAAAGTACTACAACTTTCCTACCACTGTTTTCTCATTATTGTTTTAATTAGTCCTTGCTGTTTATTTTTCTCAAAGATCTATATTTTCCTCTTTCAAATGCTACGGTAAACTTTTCGCATACATACATGCTCTGTAATAAATGAAATAATATTTAGAGGAAGATGGAACTTACTAATGAAAAGTGTTGGTCCTTGGTAGCGTTTCTAGAGCGTGAGCCGAGGACGAACAGAATGTGTTCTTTGTCTCGATCTCCACCGCAATTGTAGCCTTGTACCAGACACACAACACACCTGTACCTCATGTGCAGAGCTGGCAACTACTTGAAGTAATAATATTTTAAGTATAACACATATTTGAAATACTTTACTTAATAGATATTACGTACCATGAACTTAAGTGGCAGTTTTTAGGTCAAGAATGTAGTTTGGGAAATCGAGGCCCGAAGGGTCGAGATTTCCTAAACATTCACGTCCTAACAAAATCACTTACAGTTCGAGGGTAGTAAGCTATTTTTTACAATACTTGCACAAATAGAAAGAAAAAAAAAATAGGTTTCAAAATTGACAGTTGTCAAATTGTTGTCAAAATAAACAGGACCTTGATATATAATATTTATTTACTGTCCACGGTGGATAGTAAGTACATATTAAAGTACTGATGTAACCATGGAAACTACTGTGCAATAAAAGTTCCACTTACTGTGTTTCAATTTTGTCATTAATAGGTAACTTACAGTACAAGTATTGTAAAAAATACGTTTTCAAATTAGTATTAAATACTGTATTTAAAGTACTTTTTTTATTAATGGGTAACTTACAAATATTGAAAAATACTTTTTTTGAGTACTAGTGCCAGCTCTGCTCGTGCCGCAGTGCCGCCTGCTTCAAAATACGCGAGTGTTAATAAAGTCGATGACAAACATACAACACTTATCAATCTGCTATCAAAGCTTTCAGTTATATTCAGTCCAAAAAATCCTTGGACCAGAACCAACATCGGCGTCGGCTCTCTGTACACAACAGCCGCTTTGTTAGTCGTAGCCAGGCCAGGCACACATTCACACACAGTGTAACGTGAAGCGAATGTATGTCGAGAGCAAGTGGCCGGCTCTTGTGCCCCTTACAGCACACAAGCCAATCCGAATTATTACTTATTACTGTAAGCTGTAGGTTCCCTGTGTGGAATCGAATATTGAAATCCTTAATTTCATATCTAGTGTCATATTATTTTTAATAATGCAAGAGCGACAAGGATACTTTCTGCTTATTTGTTGCACACAGTTTTTCTGTTTGAAAATTCGGGCGACAGTTTTCACGTATCCATGGATACAATGATACACTCTTACATTGCTGTTCGGTAAACGGCAAATGTCTACTTTCTATTTCCAGTTGACAGTTGAAAAATTTTATTTTCTACTCGGTCGTAGAAAAAAAAAACTAGGTTCTCGGAACAATCATTCAATCTCATCCATTCATTCACTCCTCTAAACCGGTTTCATTAATCTTTCATTCGACTGAGTCCTCTAATAACATATCTAAAAATATACTATTGTGTCTACCACCCTGAAATTCCTGGAGATCCTGGAAAAAACCTGAAATTGAAAGTAAAGTTACGATACCACTAAGCTATCTACACCATTGATATTATTAATTCTTTATTTTCTTCCTGTAATTAATTTCTGTCCTAACACATCATCCACAATCATAATTTCTTTCTTACATGCTCGTCTCATCTTTCAATAACATTTATCCATTTATTTCATTCAAGCTGTAAAAATATTCTTGTAAAGTTTTTCGCTGCATCGTCTGCATGTACTGGGGCGGTGCGGGGCGAGGCGGGGTTGGGAAATGGGGTGAGAAGCAACGGTGCGTCTCTCACAGGATGCTTTATATGCATGATGGAAGTTTCTCAAGCAGGGACTTATCATTACTGCGGCGGCAAGGAACTTCCGCTCCGGGTGTATGTACGCGGTTGTTTGCAAATGGCGTTTATGTGGCAAGGGTGCTAACTTACTAACTGCTGCTTGACTTTTTTAATAATCAAACTGCAAACAAACTAAAGATATATTTGTTTTTGGTATCGTTTCCTTGTGCAGTAGGATTTTGAATAATTAAGCACAAACAAAAACAAAACATCGTATAGAGCAATGGTCTTTAAACTTTTTAAATGTACGTCTCAAATTTTAGAACAATGTTTGGTGACCCAATTGGAAGTTATAATTTTCTTCATTCGTAGGCTCTGGTGGGCCCCAAAAGTTTCGTAGACTCTTATCTACTATTTAACAGTAAATGAACTACTGTGACTCTCCCACCACTAATATCTTTGGGGGCCGTGATTTGACGGCTGGTAACCGCACTTTACGCGCATAAATATATGAGATCTGCTTCGGCAGAGTGCCACACCCAGTAATGGGTAAAAGGCGTGATGATATATTTATATATTTTTTATTTAATATTGTTTACATTTATATATTTTTTTTCAATAAATAGGTGTAGCAATATTTAAGAGTTTTACAACTCACTGGTGGGTCGAACCCAATGGTATAGAGCAGTGGTTTTCAAACTGTGGGTCGCGACCCTTCGCGAAGACATTGGTGGTTGTCGGATGCTATTTACAAATTTAAAAAACATGTTTCTAAAGATCTTTCTAGTTGCTCGCTTTCACTTAAATTTTAAGAATTACTTAAATGAAAAATATCAAATTGAATGTTTGACAACAATGTTAAATAAACTCATTTAAAAGTTCATCTTGTACATGTAAAGTAAAATTTATTATAAAATTGTAAGTAACGGCAACGCAACTGGCCATCAAAGAATTTATTACAAGCTTGATAGTAAAATACAATTAATTCTTGAAACTAGTATACTAACATATCAAAGTTCCTAAGAAATTATACCACAGTTCTTAATGCGGAAATTTCCTTTACTCATTTCTGAAATCGTGGTTCTATATTTGTAATGTACATTATTAAATCAGCCTTTTACAAACTGCCATTTTGATCACATAAAAAGTAAGGTGGTCACGAAATAATTTATTTATGATTTTTGTCGGCAAAGGGGTAATGGCTCCGAAAAGTTTGAAAACCATTGGTATAGAGGCAATAAAAACAATTTTACTATATCCTAGTGGCTATAAAAGGACGACGTTGTTGAAATAGCGCCCAGGAGAAATGAGTTTTAGTTAAAGACGCTAGACATTAAAATCTAAACGCCAATCTCTCTTTTTATGCGAGTTCATTAAAACATGCATTTTAAAAACGCAACAGATGCGAAATGCAGTCAAAAACTAACTCGTACATTATTGTAATATATTCATGGTTTCTCGTATTTCCAAGCGATGAATGAACGAGGGGATTTTTTTCTTCTTCAACTCGTAAATGAAAACTTAATGAGATATTTCATTTGTGACGAATTCTTTATATTTGATAGAAACTTTATTTGAATAACTAATTTACTAGAAAGTTTTTCATGATAGAAAAACAGCTGGTTTTGCAGTACATTTCATAAATCCAGCAACTATTTGAAATAGGCCATCTGATCTTACATAACTAACAATATCTAACTGTTGTCTCAATCTTCCTCGACATCAAATATAGTCATAAACATGGCCGGGTAACACGAGCGGAGTTGGAGACGAAGAGACGAGATCTGAGCGCTGCAGCCACATAACTCATGCCAGTTGACCTTCACATGCAGCTGTCAATGTGTGCAACAAGAGTATTTTACACTCAAACCCAACAATTTATTTCGTAACTGCCAGGGCCGGGATCAGAACTTGTAATTACGAAACACAGGTGAACTAGCAACAAAGAGTAAAAGTAAAGAATACGAATAGGAAATTCTGATGTTTTACCATATACACAGGGCCGGATTAACACTATGAGGGGCCCTAAGCACAACAGCCCCCGTTTCAAGAAAATTAGTCTTTATTCATAGAATAAAGTAATCTCGGTTTGTAAATCATTTATAATTGTATGTAGCATTGTTTTTAAACGGTACAATTGAAAAAAGAAGAGAAGGTTATTGCCAGGAAAATAAGTAAATAAATATGACACTATTAGGTAGGTACCATTGTATATTCAGAATATAGCGTATATAATATATTTTATGACATATAAAATGAATTGTATATACTTTGATTTGATCGGAATCAATTCTGTGAGTACGGCACTGATGTATAACCTCCTATATCGAGCGCGCGAAACTTGCCTGTTGAAGGGAGGTACGCTGTCGTCGATAGAGGGATCACTTATTGGATACTAGTCACTGCACTACACTTCAAAGATGAAGTGTTATAAGCGCGAATTTTTCGCCTTTAATAAAAAATCAACTACCTAATTCTTGATGACCTTTAGAAATGACCAGCAGTTAGGCATACGCAAACTTATATATTCCAATAGTTCCCTCACTTCGTTATTTCTTACCCAGAAAAATTTTCATTATTAGTTTTTTAATTTTTATTTTTTTTACAATTTCCGTGGGGCCTCCAATGTGTCGGGGCCCTAAGCTATAGCTTAGTCAGCTTATGCTGTAGTCCAGCACTGCATACATTTACACAGATGCATTATCGAAGAACTTGATGCTGTGAGAGATCTGCAACCTCTGGCAACCAACTCTACAGGCCCGCATTTAGACTGAATGTAAAACTTCGTTCACAATACGATATTTTCTTTTTATCGTAGGGGGGTTTTGAGACGTTCCTGTTGCCATACAACAATTAATTGAAGATCATAACGTGCTAGATCAAATGTTTTCATGTGAATGTTTCGTATTGAAATCAAGATGAATAATTCGCGCACATCGCCTACTATTTTACAGCGTCTGCGAACGTAACGTGGA
Organism: Pterostichus madidus; assembly: GCA_911728475.2. Classification (NCBI taxonomy): domain Eukaryota; kingdom Metazoa; phylum Arthropoda; class Insecta; order Coleoptera; family Carabidae; genus Pterostichus; species Pterostichus madidus. The sequence continues at coordinate 41,880,206 of OU452305.1, forward strand.
CGGGGGTGGGAGACCATGGCCTACTTGTCTGCCTTGCACCGCGCCGTGAACATGCGCACTCGCGCGCCCTCGCTAAACTTCTAAAACAAGAACATTAATTTTTATACCTCGATTAAATGTGCGCTCGGGTGCACTGGAAATTTTAAACGCTCGTGAAAAATATATCGGCCATTTGCGCCCGACGCGATACTCCTGCATCACGAAGAAGCTGGTTTTTTATTTCCTGCGACAAATGCACGCAGCTTGTCTCTGATACGCCATTCTGCAATAACAGCGCATTGGTTACGTTGGTGTATGCTGATTACTGTCAGATTGAGAAGAATGTTATTACAAGAGATTCGTGAAATTGAGAGTGATGCGATTGAAGGTTGGTTGAACTAATGAAAAATGAGGCCAGATACATTTCAGGCCGGTTTGGATTTAGGTATAGGCCCACGAAGCCCGGCTGTAGAGCGGAAAAATGTTAGGAGCAGAAACATTTTCAAGACAAAATATAAATAATTCATTAGATAATTTTATTTAAAGCTTTTGTTTTTTGTTTTTGAATATTAAATATACTGTTTTAATTACAAATATATATAGACGAAAGTCCCACATACATGTAGATAATGTGTGAATTCAATTTTCAATAGATGTATTGTAAATTTCAATAGTTTAAATTTTTCTTTCTTCGTTTGTATTCATTGCTATTATTAATTATTAATATTATTCTATCCATTATATAAATGTAATTTGTTTATAACTTATGTTAAATAAAATAAATAATGTATAATATAAATAACTGAAAAAAATACCTTAATACATAATAAACTGTAAACGTAGAATACAGGACGCCATATAGGGTTGAGTCTAGGGCGCAATTTTACTTAAATCCGGCCCTGATTGCAGGATGAATCTAATGACTTTAGTTAATATTTCAAGAGTTCGTAATACCACATTTTATGGAACATGGTTTATAGTTCTGTATATGAATTGATTCATCATTTCATTAGTTGTTTTCAATAAATATGGTTAATGTGTTTTTCTTGTTATTTTCAGGTAAGTTCGAATCATGACCAGCTTCCCCAATATGGCGACTACTTAAAGGTAATCACTTTGATAATAGTTATTTGTATATCACTAGTTACTCAAGAAAAGTTAACTTTTTCTTTCGTGACTTATATATTTTCACACTAGTACAAAAAATGACTATTCTTTCCTAGAGATAAAAGTATCTCTTAATTGAGGTAAGAAAATATTATTTTCTAATAGTATCGTGACAAAAATAGTTTTTTTCGTTCTCAAATTATTTTAGAACAAAATGTTCAAAATAAAAATTGTAATTAATAAAGTTCATTTGGGAAATATATGCGCCTAACAGTATTTTTTTAATGATCTACAATGTAGCTAACATGATGCAAAATTTCTAAATTACATTGGGCCCAGAGGCATTGAAATATATAATAATTATTCTGCACGTATCCCAAGTGTGGAATTACACTGACGATTTTGTTATATGATGCAGATAAATTAATTGCATTAATAAATAAACTAATTAATAACGCTAAACCGTTCGGTCGGTCGCTCCCCAAAACCGTTAGAAGTTTGTAAATGTGAATCAGGTCTCTGGCTAATGCATGCAAGCTTGACGACTATAACCAACGCTATTATTTCAATTAAAATGAGATGCAAACTACAGATAAAACACTTCGGATGCATACATGCACTCTGTACAATCTCAACTGCAATTAGGTTTTTCTTATTTTAAAACACGCACTTTCACACTCCACTTTTCATTGTTATCTTTTTCTCTTCAGTCTTCAGTTAATGATAGCTGATGTAAATGTTACGGGGTAGTCTAGTTTGAAACCAAAACAACATTACCTATTATCAGTCTAATACTCAGCTCGTTTATACTTTTTTTCTGAAACCTGCAATTTTAGTATGGAAAGTAGGTTTTTACAAAAAAACGAATTAAAATTGCACATATTATGTATTTGTGTGAGTACAGGGGATGTTATTCTTAATCTTTTCTTTGAAAATTCGGTAAAAATTCCAAACAAATCGTATGTGTTTTGTTGGCTAGAAGATGAAGGCTCGTAGAACCGGTACGCACACAATACAAGATGTGATTCTTCAAGTTTTTAATCCTTTTTTCTTTTTCCCCGACTCGGTTCCCATCAGTAACGGCCACCATTTCTTTGACAGTATTGTGCACATTTGTAATTGGTTGCCGTGCTGTAAGAACTTAGTTTTCGTTACAGTTTCATGTAATGATAATGATTGCGGTTTTGCGGTCTCCTCATCCGTCTTTTGTAATTGATTGTCTGTCTGTGTTTGATTTGTTATTGAGTTTCTCATGTTTTTGTTTGGTTGCATCTCTCTGATATAATTGTCATTAAATTTATTGCATAGTGTTTTTAATTTTATTAGATAGTCCATGAAGAAATCAATATTGAATTTCTTCTAAAGAGTTTGTATATTTTAAAGCGGCGCTTCTATTTTTAAAACATTGCGTGCGTTCGTTTAAATATATAATGCGTAAGGAATCAAAGTTTATCAATTGACATTTGAATAGATAATAATTTTCATATTGAGCAGAGTAGTTTAACTATTTTTATTATATTTATTTGAATAATTACACAGTAAATAATCTTAAAATATCTTAGTTAATTGTGTTGCTTCAAGATCAGGACGAGGTGAGCTGCAATATCTTATTGCCATTAGGAAAACGGTAAATGTCAACTATCTGCATTCAGCTGACAATTGGAAAAGTCTATTTTCGTTCGTATCAAAAAATTATCAATAAATTCAAGTCATTCCAGGTAGTTTATATAAAATAAAAAGAAAATACTCGCAACACTTTTCAAACGTAATGAAGAACTTTGGAAACAATATCTGGTTGACATCATCAACATTGGTCTCGTCTCGAAATTGCAAGACGAAACGAAACAACACTAGTTAACTTCCTGATCGCATGGCGTGAAAACATTAAATCATAATCAAATTATTTAAATTCTCTATCGAAAAACATCTAAATTATACCCCTTTTAAATTCCAATAAATCACACTGAAGCATTTAAATATTATATGATGCCGTGTGCCGCCTCGTTGAGATAGTAGACGATTGTGCTGCGCGGATATACAAATAACAGGGTACTGGAGACTCGTCCTGTAAATTCGATGCATATTTCAAATTCTGACGTTAGGGATATCCGTTAGTAACAGATCCGTACTTGCCATAAACATACGCATCAAGATAATATTCTCAAATATCAAACATCAAAATGATACAAACCCCATCGTGTATTGCTTCCTCCTTTAATATTATTCAACCATTTATTCCTAGATTGACCATGCAATCTCTCATCCCCAATTTCACCAGCATACGTTTTATGGGGTAACTGCAAAGTTTCAGTGAACATTACTGGGTATGGCACTCTGTCGAAGCATATCTCGATAACTGATATATTTATGCGCGTGTATTGCGGTTACTAACCGTCAAATCACCACTCCCAAAGATATTAATGATGGAAAAATCACAGGGGTAATTTTAATGTGGTGAAAATGTTTGTCGGCTATGGGAATCGAACCAGGGTTTTCAGGATCTATATGCCGACTCGATACCACTAAGCCACCTACCCCCCATAGAGTTTCCAATATTTACGGGGTTTACCTATCCTTCAGAAAGTAGAATATTCTTCCCTCAGTTGAGTACGATTCAGTGGCATCGAGTCGGCTTGTGGATTCTAGAACCCGGGTTCGATTCCCACTGCCGACAAGCAATTTTCAACTTATTAAAACTACCCCTCTGGTTCTCCCTCCACTAACATCCTTTAGGACCGTGATTTAACGATTGGTAATCGCACTTGACGCGCAAAATATATCACTTATCGAGATCTATTACGGCAGAATGCTACGCTACACTCAATAATGGTTAGAAAATGTGATAATATATTTATTTTATTTATTTAACTTTTATTCGACATGCGTTAGGTGCATAACATTGCTGTGTCCTTAGGCCAGTACGGTCATAGTTACAAGCAATGTAAGAATCTTTGCGCTTCTCTTTGTAAGGATACTGTATTTTATTTATTATATTATTTGTACCTTGTAGGCATTTCTAAATGATATTGGCGTTTCATATCAAATATAATTTATGCAGCAGTATTAATCCATTATTTCCACTTGTGCGTTATAATATTAAATTACGAATGAGCGATTTGCTTTGCTTTGCAACTATTACAACGAAATCTATGATTGCATCGTGCCTAGCTAAATCGGAACATTGGCTTATTCGATGTACAATTTCATTATTTACTAGTCATCATCTATAATATTCATCTAGCTTTATCTGTGTATAGTATTTTGTCTATTTCACTGCCAAAATATATTTAGCATTTCACTAATAACGCGTTCAGTTATAATGTAATTATATTATTACCGCGAGACTCGAAATCTATCTCGATCTCGTTTCGAAACGAGATCAGTATCTAGTCTCAATTATTTTTATAGACTATTTCCAAATTTCAATTTCAATCAATTATTACTTAATTTTATTTCTTGGAACTTAATCTCAATTACAGTGAAGGGTCTGGACTCACCGAGCCACATGAGTGGGATCCAAACTTGGAATCTTCGGATTCGAATGTCGTAACTCCAACCACACCACAGTATTGCGGAGCAACATATTATTAAGGGGTCTTTCTGTTTTTTTTTTGGTTAAAAAAGCGCTTTTAAATAATTTTTTATATTTAAATCAAAACCATTTATTAAAAGCCATTTTTTTATAGACATTAATATATACTTTAAAGAATAAACAAAAATTATCCCTAATTTCCTTTGATTAGGACCTGCGCGCGTATACAAAAATTATCCAAAAAATAAAAAAAAACGTTCTCCGATGTCCACGATTGCTCCTCGTTGTTCACCTTAAACAAATAAAAACAAACGGCTTTTGAAAATATATACTTATATTTTCTTCGTATTCTACGGAAAAGTTTTGAAAGTAAAATTTAAAAAATGACAGTTTGAAGAATTTGTTTAAAAATCGTGATTTTTCTCAAAATTCAATACATTTTTCAAACAACTCTAATTTTTTAAATTTTTTCTTTCAGAACTTTTCCTTAGAGGACGAAGAAGATGTAAGTATATATTTTCAAATGCTGTTTAGTTTTTTTGTTTAATGTGAACCAACGAGGAGCAATCGCGGGCACCACAGAGCGCTTTTTTATTTTTTGAAACATTTTTGTGTACGCGCGTAGGGCCTAATATCAAACGAAATTACGGAGAATTTTTTTTATATATTCCTTAAAGTATATATTAATGTCTATAAAAAAATTGCTAATTAATAAATGGTTTTGATTTAAATATAAAAAATAATTTCAAAGCTCCTTTTTTATCACCAAAAAAACAGAAAGACCCCTTAAATACTGATCAAACGATATAACAAATATTAATTTCATTTTAAAAATAATACAAATCATGCTACATCAACTAAAATTTTTCCTACCCCTCTTTTTGTGAACTGTGAGTTGAGCACCTTCCACTAATTTCCGAAATCCGGCGCCTCTGAGTTCGAATGTATTCTCACCCTCTTATGTCTCGTAGAAACTTTGCCCTGTAATTGTTTTAGTCCGATTCCAATCGGTTTTTAAATTAACATATTTTCGGCAGTTATTTACTGAAAGGCATTGCATAATTTTTCCGTTTGAAAATCGTCTTCGCGTTCGTGTAAAGATAGCATGTGATGTATTTATAGGTTCGGAGAATATTTTACGATATCCGGCGTAAATTTTTACGGATATTGGCGTTCTGGATTTCCAAGTTGGAAATAGTGACGTCGAAGTGCATGGCTTTATGGTTATGTGAACCGTGGTCATTTTGCCGCGTTTTCGCGCTTGGCAGATCACGAGCTTGTAAAATGGCGACCGTTGTCAAAGCCTTGGAAAATGTTACTGTATTATTCAGATTATGCAATGCGCCATTCTTATTAACATATTTCAAGTTTCTTTTCTGTTTTGCATGCTAAATAAAATACTAAATGTCTGTAAGGTGACTTAGTGGTATCAAGTCAGTCTGTGGATTCCAGAACTCGGGTTCGATTCCCATAATTTTCACCACATTAAAACTGCCTCTGTGGCTCTCCCTTCCCTTCCTTGGGGAGGGGGCGTGATTTGACAGCTAGTAACCAAACTTTGCGCGAAAAATATATCACATGCCGAGATTTGTTATGACATATATATATCCCCCCTATTCTGTAAATAAATCATTATCTGTTACTAATCGATAAATTAATGACAATCCCTATTTTTCATGATTAATACATAGATTAGCACCACTTCGACTTCCTGTGGCTAAAATAATTTATTCTGTTTTTTCTATTTTAACTCTATGAATTTTGATCTCGTATGAAACTGCCATTATAAAAATATTATATTTTAACCATATTTTTTCGTTTCGTTTTTATAATAACAGCTACGTATGCAACTAAGAAAAATATATGAAAATAACATAAAAATGCCTGGGTAAATTATTCTGGTTACAAAATATCAAAATTATAATAATCCGTTAAGTAATCATGAAAAATAAAAGTTGTCAATAATTAATAGATAATCAATCTAGCCACTAGATGGCTCATTATGTACCTCAAATTAATTTATTAAGAATTTATTCTCGTCAGTCGACTATCTGACTCTTTGGGGCGAACATATAAATTTAAATTCATGTTTTTTTTGACAATTGTAGCTTCGTAATAATTTTTTCATTTTGTTATTTGTTCGCCCTAAATAAGAATTTTAACTCAACCTTTGTATGTTGTTATTCACTTTATTTAACGTTGTTTGGTAAGTTAACTGTTGTATTGACTAACAATTTTTCGATTGTTAATTATTTTATATTATTATTTAGAGCTGAAGATGGCCATAACCTTGGCCGAAACGTCGTTGTAATACTTCAATAAATTTATATACAACTTCAAGCCTTTTGTCCATTACTACCTTACAATATTAATAGATAATGATACAGTTACAGAATAAGAGGGATTTATTTTTTTCTTTAATGTAATCGATATAAAGATAAAATTGAAGAAATGATGTAGGTAATGCTAATTAATAAATTTCCGTTGCTGTACATTATAATTTGTTTGACTATTGAATGTGAAACAGACTAGGCATGTGAGGTATTGAATAACAGTTTCATGTGTCTGTAACTACATATGATTACATACTGGACTTTGTTATGAGAGTCGAGTCGTACAGAACGTCTTCAGACGAGTTTTTTATCATACTCGCTGAGATTACTTTTATAATAATGCATGACATTAGAAAGAGTGATAATTTGCTATTTCTAAGTAGGATGAAAACAAATGCAATTATCATTTATAGATTTTCCTGCTGGTCTGCAATTGCAGATAACATATATTGACGAAATGGTTCATGATTGCGTATTAGTCTACCGAACAAGAGGTCACGTCAATATTTATTTCACTATAAATTCCTGTTGTGCAATGTAGTAGAGGTCGGCAAAAATATCCGATTTCCAAATTCGAACCGATCCAAAGCTCGGATAAAATCTCGCTCGATGAGAGGCAAAAGTCAATTTTCTACACTCAATTGATAAATAAAATTGTGTATTTTTTGCTTACTCGTAGAATAGTTATTTACGCCACAAGTACTGCAAGTGAAACTTTGTAGTATGAGTAGGCAATTTCCAGGGATAGCTATATAAGCAAGTCCTACTATAACATTAATATTATAGTACGATAATACAAAAAAAATAACGCTACAACAAAATGTGTCTTTCTGGTTTCCACAACTAAATGATTAATTTAGTAACGCTTATTTTTCTTTCGAATATACAATTGCCGAATCAAATTTTGGAAAATAGTAATTTCTGCATAGTAGAAAATAAATAAATTCGACGCTGTTTAGATAGAACTGATGTAGTAGCAGAGAATGTAATAGACGGGTCATGCACCATGCAGCAAACACATTCATATACACATCAAAATAGACAGTTAGTATTAACAATGTAGGATTGATGTTGTCGGTTGTATGACAAATGCTGATGCGCTGTGTTGTTTGTTTGTTTGTTGCAGGAGAACACATCCACCCCCGAGCCATCGGAAGCCATGGACGAGGATCAGTTCGCAGGTGAGTGATTGATAAACAACGAATCATTCACATGGGCTCATATCTCATACATGCACACATGCAACACGGGAAATCTATTTACTAGAAATATTCTAATTTTCTAATTGAAAGGAGATTCAACTTTAGTTAGTTGTGGTACATGAATGTTTCAACTCCAACTTTTCCTACTCGCATCATAAATAACTACTTATGCTTATGACCATAATTGACAAATAAAATACATCTTAGAAAAAACTGATTTCCCATGTTGAAGCCCTAATTACCAACCTGTATATACCAGCCATCAAATTGCGACCCACCCCCTCCCCCCCCGAATATGTTGTTCCTATTACTAATGATGTTTATTTGTTGCAATAATATGTATGTATATTAGAAATAAGTATACATAATATAAATATAAAAAATGATCGTGTACTAAATTTCGATCCGTAATGTAAATATAGCAGGGTTGGTTGGTGCTTTGATACATTTCCATTAACATTAAAGTCTGAAGCTTAAACACATTGACACCGACACCGCTAACGTATGTGTTCTCTACTGTCTGTCTGTCTGTCTGTCTGTGACCAACCCTGCTTACCGTGTTAATTGGCTGTGCAGGGGCGGGCGGTGTCATGAAAGACAGCGACAAACTCAAGCTGATGCTGCTAGCTTGGAACTACCACAATCAGACACAAGGTATGAATACCACACATACTACCCTCTGTCTACAACTATCAGTCATTATGTCAGTCTCGGTCTCATCTCATCTCGAATTCCTGTGTCTAGAGCTCAAATTCGAGACTGCTAATTATTTTTGTTTTACCTTTTTGTTTAAATGTTCAGTTATAAATACGGTGATTATATTTTTTTGGTGAAAATCAGAGTGTGTATGATTTAAATTGCGATTAAAATCACATGATTTTTTTGATTAAAATCTTTGATTTAAATCAGAATATTACTGAGTTACATATCATTTCATTACGTTTTGTACCGACTTAAAAATTGTGTGCGAAAGTGATATTATGTACTTTAAGTTAAATTTATTTTGTACTACACAGAATACAATGCTTATACAAGATAATAATTATAAGTTACCGCCTCTTGTTCGACATAAACACAAATAAGTAGTATATGGTTTGTTCAGTTTCGCTGATAGTTAAAAAAATCACATTAAAAAAACGAAAAAACTGTTTTCTCGTGTTAAACGCTTATGGCCCGGTTTTCATGCTTAAACTTTTTTGATAATATGATTTAGCTTAATTTGAAACTTCTAGATTAGTTAAAACTAATTTAAGAAATGGTCTATAAGTATTTAATTTATTTACTAAATAGAAATATTATATTATATTTGTTGTAATAATTTAATTCTCGCAGCAGTACTAATTGTAGAAAATAATAACCGTATATTTATGAAACAGTAATTACTTATTTCCAAGTCTGATGTTTAGTTGAAATAAGAAATCGTAATTAGATTATTCTGTACCTATATTTTTTATTTACATACGTATGTCATTGTTGAATGAAGTACCTGCGTGTAATAATTGAACAGAGGCTACACAATTTGAATTTGAGCCATTTATGAAATAATGACAAGTTGTTTAATGAAAACAGGCAGTCGTAACGGCGGAGTCGGCGTCGGCGGCGAAGTACCAGACCTTAGTGCACTAGGTTCCGGCGAAGACGTAGCAGGTCTATGGGCCAGTTACCACTCAGCACTAGGTCTAGCCAAGGGCAAAGCCACCCCGCCTGCACCCCGTGAACAATCTGTAAGTAACAGAGTTGAGCAGAGTCGTGGCGTCGTGAGTCGCTGACCGTGCTGTTATGGTTGCAGAGCCCCGTGTTAGCAGAGACGGGCTCGGCGCACGACGAGACCAGCTCCAGCGGGAACAAGGAGGACGAGGATGATGATGATGACGAAAGCGATGACCGCATCGACGCGCAACAGTACGACCCAGAGCGACTCAAGGCTTTCAATGTAAGTCTACATAGATGATTGTAGTTGTAATCAACATATCGGCTCATGACTTCCAGATGTTTGTGCGACTGTTTGTGGACGAGAACTTGGACCGAATGGTACCAATCAGCAAGCAGCCGAAGGAGAAGATCCAAGCGATTATAGATTCATGTACACGTCAGTTCCCGGAGTTTGCGGAACGTGCCCGGAAACGGATCCGTACCTATCTAAAGTCGTGTCGAAGGAATAAACGTGCCCGAGACCCCACTGCACCTTGGGACGCAGTAAGTGTGATTGTAGCATTGTAAGCACGTGACAGGGTGCGGAACAAGTGCTTTGTCCGCAGCCTGTGCAGATCCTTGTTAACAACATTTATTTTGCTTATGTGTTACTGATGTAGAGGTGTTTGATTGGATTGGATATTTGTATAAATTGTAAAGGCAGTGTGTTGTATTCTAGACAAGACCAACACCAGCACACCTGACTTCAGTACAAGCAGAACAAATTTTGGCGACAGCATGCGAAAACGAAAGTCACAACGCGAAACGAATGCGTTTAGGTTTAGAACCGGTGAGTCAACCGATGCCAGTGCTTCCTGGCGCGACGGTAAGTGCAATCATTGCATGTGTGAGTCACGTTGTTGTGAGAGTGGACTGTGTGTAAGTGACCGAGTGTGTTGTTGCAGCAGCAGCAGCAGCAGCAGCCCACAGACACCACTGCCGCCATGGGACAAGTGCGCTCGCTCGACTTCCCGGGCGGTGGCGTCAAGCTGGAGAACCCCGAGCCCGTGCTGGCCACGTTTCCGGCCTCCACGACGCCGACTTCCACTGCCACTTCCAAACCACTTCCGCTTGCGCAAGACAACAAATCCAACTTGTGGTAAATGGGTTGACAGTTGTTGAGTAGCCTGGCGCAGTTGTTGAATGTGATGTTGTTGCAGCGTGTCCAGTGGTCCGATGAACGGTCTAGGAATCTCGAGCACAGCGGGCGCGGCGCCGACAGCCATGTACCGACCCAACTTCTCTCAGGCGTTCCAGCGTGCTGGTCCATATCCCACACTGTTTCCCGGCCAGCCGTTCTCAGCTACGGGCGGCATGCTGACCAATGGTAAATGTAATTTGACACGGCAGTCATTCGTTCACATTTGAACTGATGTCGTGTTGGTAGGTCCCACCGATCTCAGTATGAAGCAGAAGCCGCTGTTGAGTCACAAGCTGAGCGCGGGAGAGATGGCCGCTGTACGACAACTCATCACTGGTTACCGCGAGTCGGCAGCGTTCTTGTTGCGCTCGGCCGACGAGCTGGAACAGCTGTTGCTGCAGCAGCAGTAGACTACAGACTGAAATTGAGCGCGAACGGACACTGTGATGTGTGCAAGTGACAAGTACGATACCTACATGTTTTACATTTCTTTAAAATAAGTGTGCACTTATAGTAATGGAAATGAATCAAATATAAATGTTAGACGACGTTCATTCGTCAAATTGGAACAAAATTATTTAAAACAAAACAACGTACTTTAAATATTTTTATGTACAAAAAGTTGATTCCTAAAATTTACAAAATAAATATTATTTATTTATTAAAAAATAAAAAAATGAATATTATAAACGAGTAAATAGTTTAATGAAATACAGGGAGGATTGAAAAATCCAGAAAAAATGAAATTTTGCATGATTGTAAATTTTTCTTATTACCAAAGAAGATGTAAATATTATAAATTGAAATGAAAATCGCCGATTTCATACAAGAGTATTTGTTTATATTCCAAATTGAGTTCACTTCTGTATTGTACACAAAAGAGGTATATAGTGACCTTTGACAAGTTCAACACGATTGTTTGAAACCGTTTCTGTCTTGTGGGACAGTAGTTTTTCAAATATCACCCGAGCTGTACCCTATCTACCGAACAGAGCCGATAAATCATTTCTTCTCAGACTCAGATGCAGTTTTTCGTTGATCGATTTCTAGCTTACGGTACAGTAATTCATAGTAACAGGAACAGTATCTATGCATTAGCCAATGGACACATCAGCTATACTATAATCTGAACTGGTCCATTTTCTCATTACACAGCTCTGAACAAAACGTTTCTGTGATTGTTGTAGATGTTTAGGTACTCACTTCAGGAGTTTTCAAACTTACAAATTTTTGTAATCGATGTATTTAAATAAATGTATATTTCAACATTCCAGTAATATGTATTTCATCATCAGTGTATATAACAATATTGTCTTGATCGTCAGATCACTGCCACGATTGTGTAAGAATAAAATTTATCTCTATATTATTTCACGAATACATTTTATTCTACATATGCAGTCAGTTGCCATCTTTTCCGTTCAAGTGTTTTCAGTTTCATCAATATTTACTGGCAATTTAATGGAAGAAAATAGAATCTACATTTGTCAATACGTCGAGGCACATTTTTTAATCAACTCATTTTAAGTGTATATTTACAATATAAATTCAAAAAAGTTAAAAATATCTTTCTGGCTATAATTTCATCAAATCTAATCATATTTGAAAATAGTGTACATGAAACATTGTAGAATGAACCAATTTAATGTTTTAAGGATTTTAAATTGATTGAAATAAGTACAATATATAATAGTCAACGTCTTCTCCTGAAATATCCCTAGACACTTGCAGCAACACCACCAACGCCAACGCTAAGCATCACGTCCGCTGCTTGTAATATTAGAGTAAGAAAATTAGTTTTTAAATATTATTTAATAGTATGTTTCTAGTTATTTATTGTGTGTGTGTGTTTACAGTCACAGTTGCAGCATCCAGCAAGTTCATTCTTCTATCATGAGTTTTGAACTTGAATTACAAAATGTTTTCATTGCGAATGGCGTTTATCCAGAACCAAAATTTACCTGGTGATATCATCGACTGTGAGCTGCGGATCGCAGGCACCGGTTACGTCAAGAAGAAGAGCATCATCTATTACCCGCCGCTGGAGAAGAACACCAGTAAGACAAGGTATTGTACTCGTTAAACTACTCTTAGAGATGCTCTAGGGTTGATACTACGTGTTCAGTCAGATCTGGTGTAAATTTATAAAAATAAAATAAATCATCACGCCTTTTACCAATTATTTGTATGGCACTCTGCCGTATCAGTGATATATTTATGAGCGTGAAGTGCAGTTACCAGCCGTCAAATCAAGGCCCTCAAAAATATGGAGTAATTTTTATGTAATGAAAATTGTTTATATCATAGCAGATTTATTTATTTCGAAAAAGGTTAAATGTGCCCTTATTAATTTAAAGGATAATTCAACAACTAAAATATACAACTACTTAATTTTTTACTACTTTTAATTCAGATATATGCAGTGCCAGATATTTTAGTAATTTTGATATACTCGTATAATTTGAGTCCAATATAAAAGAATTCATGTATGCTTCAATAATTTAATTAAGCTGTTAAGAATGATATTATATTATTCTTCAGTGCGCAGATTTATAAAGACAACTAAATTTGGAGTTAATTAATTTTAGTTTTATTCCCGATTGATATTATAAAATTTTAGTAAATAGTGAAAATTATATTTTAGTATAAAAAGTTAAATACTTAAATATTTTTTAATGAAACTGATAATTTTTTTATCTACTATTAAAGGAAAGTTTTCAATCAGCAAGAGAATATTTTTATTCCTTACTTTTCAAAAACTTTTACTGCTTAATTGAGTTCTATATATAAAAATTAATTAAAAAATTATAGTTCGTTTGTTTTTATTATTGAATGTGTGTCAAAAATATATGACATTATTTGAATATTAGGAAAATGTCTGAAGACGATATAAAGTTAGCAATTCGAGAAAGTATTAAATTTCCTTTAACTGCTCGGGCTAAATTAGCCTTCGACTATCAAAACCACTTAGATAAAGAATGGGAGAATAAAAAAAAATGTGACCAGCTGGATATTCAAACCACAGGAATTGAAAGCATCAAAGTATTATTTTAGAGTAAAATTTTGTAAAATAATTCAGATTGATTTGACAGAGATTTTTCTAGGCACATATCGCTCAAAGAAAACGAGCATTCTTATGCCATCACCAAGAAAGAATAAAAACAGGATGTCGTCGACAGCAGGAACTAGAAGACACCATTCTAAATAAGTACAAAATAAATTTATTAAATGAAACAACTCGGAAAAGAATTGCAGAAAAATTACTAGCGTATAATAAAACACAGAATATGAAAATGAGGAGAAAGAAAGAACGCATGATGAACATTATACAACAAATAGTAGGTGATTATGAGTGGAAAGAGCAGGCTGGAGTGAAAAAAGAATCTACCTGGAGACCCAGACGTAAAATTATTCCAGAACCTTCGATTGAAGAGGAGGAAGAAGCACAAGTATATATGGCATTTAATGAATAAATGTTGCGAGAATATGTCAAGGGTTCGTGTTATTTACTTGATAAATCATTTCCAGTTGGAAGTAGAAATAGAGGAAGAACAAGAATGGGAAGAAGAAAAACCAAAGAAAGAAAAAAAAGATAAAAAAGTTAAAAAAGAAAAGACAGGTAAAGGAAAAAAGGATAAAAAATCCAAAAAAGATAAAAAGGGCAAAAAAGAAAAATCCAAAGGCAGTGAGAAAAAATCCAAGAAAAGTTCAAAAGATTCAAAGAAAGGAAAGAAAGGAAAAGGTGTAAGTGTAACAAAACAAGATCATATGCCGTGTACCTGACAACAGATCCTTGGTTCCTATGAAAAGAAACCACAACTATATATAATAATTTTAACACCAACTTTCATACTCTAGTGGGACTATCCTTAACTCGCGTTTTGCTTTTATCAGTACCAGCGAGTTGTTCCATAACCATTGTCAACAAAATTTGTACAAATTTATTTATTTTCAAGGCAAAAGAAGAGTTTATAATGCCAGTTGTACCAATTACAAACCCGAGAGAGAAAATAAAAGCAGATGAAACTCAAAAAATGAGTGAACTTGCAGAGCCTCTTCATGAATACGACAGATTCATAGAGGAGGAAAATGAATTTTACGGCAAGCAGGATCTTCACTATTCTATAAACAAAACATGTGGCTCCAAGCCTTCGGAACTCATATTCGAAGTAATATTTCATCAAACAAAATAGCCTCAAAACTTATTCATTGTACCTAACGAAAATCATACGTAATCACCCATTTGTTTAACACGTTCTATATTACAATAATTTAATTTCGTTTTCTTGGGCATTCGACTACTATAAAATATGATATATCCGAGGAGAGGGTTCTTGCAAGATTCTTCAAGAATCAGATAAACAAATCAGATGCACTTATTGAACATAAATAAAATTGCTTGACAATTTCATTCTCTGTATCTTTCATTTCAAAATGTTTTATTTTACTTACGGAGTAGGTGGCTCAGTGGTATCGAGAACCCGGGTTCGATTCCCACAGCCGACAAACAATTTTCACCACATTAAATTACTCCTGTGGTTCCTCCTTCAGGGAGGCACGATTTGACAGCTGGTAACTGCACCTCACGCGCAGGAATATATCACTTACCTAAAACTGTTACGGCAGAGTGCCTCACCCAGTAAATGGATAGGCGTGTTAATATATTTATATTTTATTTTTATAAATACATGCATTTAAAGTTTTTGAGTTTCTTAAACAACATTTGGATTTAACAGGACTTTGAAAATGATAAAGAATATAAACAAAAACTACACATATACAACTATGGGTCCGAAATAATTCATTGCAAGTACCATAACATCAGATGTGTAGATGAATTTGAATCTACATGTTTGCTGGTACAATTTAAATAATTTAAAGATTTACAACTCAATTAATTGTTATTTGTAAACAAGGTCGAAGAACTGGGCATACAGAAAGTGCTTCCGGGCAGATTTTATTCCCTTACAATATACTTTTTTCCAAAAGAATTAAAACATTTAGAAGGAGAACTCATATTTACAACTCAAAGACCAGGACAACCAGAAATTAAACAGTTTAGCGTTCCTTTCAAATGCCAAATAGCCGGAATAAATATTAATGTCAGTCCACAAAATGTTATTTTTAAAAGTTTACCCATCTGGGAAGTTGACAAAGCTTCAAACAAAAACTATAAGACAATTGAGGTAACAAATATTCCTTGACAACAATACAAATTAATCTTTTCTTATTGTAGATACAAAATAATATGATACACAGTTGTATTCTAGTTATTAGAAAGGCTAAGAATAATTTAGTTGATGGAAACGACAACGAACTAGAAGAAAATAGTAAACAAGTGGAATTTTCAACAAAAAAAAATAACAGCGAAACTTCACTTATCGCTATAGAAGCTCTAATCAATGAATGCGTTGAACAATTATCCAATATCTTTCATTTTAATTGTTATTTTTATTCTTTACCTCCGAAAACTATTTTAAATATACAAGTATTTTGGAAAAATGCTCCATATGTCGGTGCACACCAAGAAATATTTGAATTTGAATTTGTGGAAAAAGTTGATAATGATTTTAATATTCTACAGTGTGAGGTACGAAATAAATACGAGTATGTCTCCCTAATCTCAATGGTGGTTCATATTCCACTATAACTTCCTGTAACGAATAAAGAAGAATAAATATATATATATATATATATTTCATTGTTGCAGAGTGTGTTAATTCAAACAGAAATTACAGGCAAATTTATTGTAACTGATTATGAATACTTGGACTACAATATCAGTGTGTTAAATCATGTATATCAACAATCATTTCATGTATACAACTATGGAAAGTTACCAGTAAAAATAGGATTTCAGTATCCTTCAAAGTTGAAGCAATACTTTTCAGCGTATCCCGCTACATTCTTCCTGAAACCTTATAATCATGAAAATGTGTCTCTACGATTTATTCCCAGGTATTATATCAACACATTTTCAAAATACTATAAGCACCTAGTGTTATCCTTTTAGGAAAGAAATATTAACTTGTCAAATAAAATATTACGAGCCTTACACAAATATATTAAATTGTCCAATAAAAATATGCATATTATCAACAAAATCATCAGGAGTTCCTCCTACAATAATAACAGTGTATGCTATCCTAGCTGAGCCTGATGACGTCAGGCTCCGACTTACCTCGCAGAACCAGTCTGAGGAAGAAGGATATCCTGTTATTAACATGGGACTAGTTACGACGCACGAAACTGTTGTAGCAGATTTGGAAATTGAGAATATTTCAAGTGTAACTCAAGAATATGCGTTCTGCAATTTACCGCCTGTAACTTTTCATTTCATTTATTATCCTATCTGCCCTATTAACTTGTTTTTTTAATTCTACATTAAATTCTGAATACTAACACTACAATGATGTGTCACAAGTCAAATTAGGCTGTTAAAAATAATAGAAAAACGAAAGTTGGATGTAGCTTTATTTAAAACAATGAAAACTAACATAAATACATATATAGTGGTATCGAATCGATTCCCACAGACGGCAAACAATTTTCACCACATTAAAACTACCCCTGTGGTTCCCCCTCCACTAACATGTTGGGGGGGCTGTGATTTGACTACTTCTTTTTCTACCAGTGTCTTCTCCTATTATCAAACATATCCTTCGACCATCTAAAATAGACAAATAATTCCCAATTTGGGATATGTTGATTTCACAACAAATGTTCCTACTTTGTATGGCCGAAGAACCTAACACTTTATACAAGTTTGTGGTATTTCTGCAGATTATTAGTATGAGACCTGATTATGGTTTTGGATTGGTAGAACCCCATGAAGCAAACAAATTAGAGATTTGTTTAAGCCCAGCAATCTATGATTTAATTACAGATGAATTAGTGCACGAATCGGGTCCGCTTGATGTTAAATATAAAATATCTTGCACAACCGCTTATAAATTAGGCGGTTTACGTAAACGTAAATTTGATGTAAGCTGTAATAAATAAATGAAATGTATATATATATATTTGACTAATATCAACACACTTTAAAGAAAAAGAACAAGACTATAATGTTTAGAAAATCTGAATTATTCAACCAGGAATATATAGACAATGTAGATGAATTATTTGATGATGAAACACTTACTAATTTCACTTTAGATACAAATTTGAATAATGCAGAAGTACTAGACGAATTAGAAATGACACCAGTTGAACATTGGATTGAGGACGATGAAAATATAGAAGAAGAAAATAAAATAACTAAAAACTTATCAATCATTATTAAAGCAACGTTGATTGATTACTGGACTGAACTGTCGCATCAATACGTAATATTCCCTGATACGCCTCTAGGTTCCTATACAACAATGAACATACTATTTTCAACAATAAACAATACAACATTCACTGAATGCGTTTGCGGTTTTATCTGCAAAGATAAAATTGCTGATTTTGACTGTCATTTCGAGCTCACAGGTGGTTGTAAAGACATAACAATTGAACCCATTTGTGGTGACGTGAAAAAAGGACAAGTAATACTTGATATTGTTTAACTATTCCTTGTTTAAAGCTTATTTTGTTTAGAGTATTCATCTGTTGCTAACTGCAAGGCCAACTGTCGAAACTCAAATTTTAACACAGACTGCAAAAATTTGTAAAGTACAAAGAGTAGCTAGCCAAAAGAAAGAGAAGGGTGGCAAAGGAAAGAAGGAAAAGAAAGAGAAAAAAGAGAAAAAGAGTAAGAAAAGTGGGTCTGAAAAATCTGAGAAAGCAGAAGCTGCTGCACAACAAGCGCTTGACAATGTCAGTGTACACAACTGTGATTATTATCCTGCTGAAAAAGAGATTGCCAAGTCCATGCGTCCTTATACAGTTCAAACCAAGTTTACATTCGTTGTGACTTTCCCTGAACATTTTCATAAGTAAACCAGTATTCCAATTCAATAGTGTTCACCACGGAATTAAAACAAATTAATGTATAACATTTTTCTGTCAGATATTATATTTATACTAATCATTAACATTCCGATTCTCAAAAAAGTTTTGGCTAATCTTGAATTTTGGATTAGCTAATCTTACTCTAGTCTGATTTTAAAAAGTTAATTATTAGTGTATTTAGACTTTTTTGAGAATTTGCTTTAACTTACATTGACTAATCTAGAATTTTTCTTCATATGAATAAGTTTTGAAAATAATATCAAACAAAACAAACAGTTCATATTGTCAAAATATTTGTCAGGAAAAACGTTACACATTTGTCCATGGCTAACAACTATTTATTAAATTGTAATCTTGTAAACAGATACCATAATTTAATGAAATATCATGCAGAATTTTGAGCTCTATAACTTTTATTTCAAGCATGTTTCTCTGAAATAAATTGTTAATAATTTTATAATAGACTTACATTATGGCATTTGTTTACTAATTTAATCAACCTTGTAGCTCTTCTAGTTCTCGAGTTAGCAATGGTGGCACCCTTAAATGAAACATCCTGTATATTTCAGAGACAACGAGATATTGTATCTAACAGCGGAATGCAGAATCATTCGACCAGACTTTATCACAGATTTACCGACGCAATATATAAATTTCGGTCCTACCGTAATTTCGACTCGCCCTAAAACTATTATAAGTCTTGAAAACGTCTCAAGTAAGCTGTAATTTCAGATTTAAAATGACTTGTTACGTTGTTAATTGTTTTAGGAAAAGTGATTCACCCTAAAATAAGTCCCTTAAGTCCGGTAGGACCTTTCATATGCACTACACAAATTCATAACCGCGTGGAAAGAGAACATATTTTAAAAATACCAATCACCTTTGCCCCAGAAGAGGATATCTATGTACGTAAAATAATAACAATAATTTATTTTAAAAAGCATTATAAGTGATGACTGTGTAGAAGCCGCGTTGTGCTTTCGATTTAAAGAACCAGGATTCGCGTTTACTCTTGTATTTGCACTTTGGTAGCTCGGCATTATACCTAAACATACGAGTATGAGAGATGAGTGGATGTGAACGTGAACGTGGACGTGGATTATGTACCTTCCAACTCCTGGATGAATCTCCCATGTCTTCACAGGCCTAACATTCAACACTGACTGATTAAATGGTGCAGGGTTTTGTTGAACACGCTTATGTCTAAAATATCAAACAATGATCTATTTAGAGAAAGCTGGTGGTCTTGGATGAATTCTCACCCTCGGATATCGTAGTGTCCAGGACCGGGGTCATCAGCATTCTTAGGACACATAGTAATATCAGTGAGCATGAGTCTTAATCCAGGATTTCTTGTGTTCCGGTCACATTTCAAGAATTTGCCATAGTGCTTGCGTTTCTTCGTTTTCAATCTGTCCATTTCACCTGGTAATTTCATAGGCCAGCTCTTGGGTTTTTGTGCTGCAGAAGGGGCAAAGTAACCCTTAATCGTTGTAGCATCTCTTGGTCCGGTGAAGCAATCATATGGTCCTAGGAATCAGAACCTATTTATCTGCGATCTGCAACAGCAGAACTGTAGCACTCATACCTCTTTTCGTGACTTTTTTCGCGAGAGTTTGCTCTATACCAACTTGGAAAATGTTTTTGTACCTGTTGGGCGCTAAAGAGCATGAATGTTCGAAGCGACCGATTTTAAAACGGTTTATAAAACCGTCCCATTCAAATGTTGGCAGAGGAGACCATTGATGGATGGGTCGCCGTGCTTCTTCTGTTCGCAAATATGGGTCGTGATTCTTGCCATAAGTTCCTACAATATACTTGTGCAAATATCTCGAAAATAGAAATGTAAAGAATGGAAAAATAAAGAGATATTATTTAAAAGTTTTTATACCTGGTGGAGGATTAAGTCGTTTTATAGGATCATGAAACCGCTTTTCTTTTCCAAATATGAAATTTCGTTTAATATTGTGACTCTTTGGTCTGAATAAGTCTTCAGACACATCAAGGGTGCCTGGACCATTCGCCTTGAGTGCTTCTTTTCTAACTCGTAAAATCTCTGCATTTCGATAACCCAACGTCTTTGAGAATTCTTCAATTTCTTTTTTACGTGTCCAGCTAGATAAAGAAGCACACTAGTTACGTTTCATTCACTCTCATATACAATACAAACCTTTCTTTTAAACAGTGTGTCTTGTACCAGCAGTCCTGGTACTTGACATCGTATTGTCCGGGACCTAAGCCGCCTCTCTTCTGCAACGAGCCGCTAGGGTCCAATTTAGGGTGAAACCCGATCGTAGCAAATCGTTTAATTGCCACCCCAAAAGGAGCATATATTTTCTTACCCACTGATGCTTCTTTCAACCCCATATTCAAAGTTCTAAACTATTGATAGGTGTTTTATAGTTAAATGACATTCGTGACGAAGATTCGTTCAATTTTGAATACTTTTGTTTATAACGTAGCCTACCAAAAAAAAAAAAACTTAATTTTAATGTGTACATTAGTTTTCTAGAGGTAGTATTTCCACAACCGATAATCAATTTTCGCCACATTAAAAACTACTTCTGTGGCTCCCCCTCCACTAAAATATCACTTACCAAGATCTACTATTGCAGAGAGCCACATCGAATAATAGCTAGAAGGCGTGATGATATATATTTATATTTTATGGGGTAGGTGACTCAGTGGTATCGAGTCGGTCTGTGGATTTGCGTACATTATTCTAGTCCGACTTAAAAATATTAATTAAAATTTAATTTCCTAAAACAAAATGTTAACAAGATTATATATTTTAGAGTTTAATTGAATTTCTTAAAAAATATGATTCAGTTTAATTTGACTAATCCAAAATGCAGAATTAACTGAAACTCTTTTCAAAATTGAGCTGTTAATGATTAGATTCACCTTGCACTTGATTTTTGCCGAACATTCTACCACTTTAAAGTGCAAATGTTTCAGTACAAAGAATATTTTGAAATAAAATCTGGAAACACCACTGAAACGTTGATGGTCTCCGGTGAAGGAACAAAAGCAGACTTTGAATTTGCCCCAAAATTTACAGTTTGCAGGATTCAAGCTAAATTTGGAAAGTCTGCAGACTGCATCTTTCAAGTACAATCATCTGTTAGTTGATAGTTTTCTATTTATCTAAAAGTAAATTTAATTAAACTGCAGGTCAACAATAAGTGCAGAGCTCCGTTAAATTTACATTTGATTAAAATCTGCGAATTGAAAGGAAAGATACAGCCCAAGCCCATTGTGAAAGAAGAGAAAACTGAAAAAACATCGAAAGGAAAAAAGGGAAAAGGCGAAAAGAAATCTGAGAAAAGCAGCAAATCTAGCAAAGGTAAAAAAGGAAAGAAAGGAAAGGCTGCAAAACTAAAGAAATTTTCGGAAGAATTATCTCCTGACGAAGAGTTTTCTTTAGACAAATTTTTTGAACCTTACACAGGTACAACGCAGTGAAATATTTCATGAATGTTTTCTCCATTTTACTTGCAACAGCAACAGCTTTTGACTAAAGAATAATTAAAATAATAATTGCAGGCGACTCTCAATTCAAGGTAATGAATTCAAAAGAGGATTCAATAATAGTGGAACCAATGACAAAATTAAAAATCAAAATTCGTTTTGAAACTCCAAAACCGCCGATCGTAGAGAAGCCACCTAAAGAGAAAGGAATGGGTAAAGGCAAAGGAAAGGACAAGAAATCAAAAAGCAGTAAATCCAAATCTTCTAAGAGCTCTAAAGGGTCAAAAGGTTCAAAAAAAAATGAAAAGGGAGTCAAATATATCGCCAAGTACAACATCATGTTGGGAAATATTGTACTAGTGAAAGATTTTATAATCTTGGCAGAATTTAAATAAATTATTTAAGAATTGTTGATTTCTTTTTGATATTTGCCAGACAGAATGAGTAGAACTGATTTTATTAAATTGCTTCGTAAAAAATATACAAATTGACATACAAAGTAATCACAGTAACAGATTAAAGTGCAATGATCCACCAGAAAAGTATAAATTTTGTGTCTAATCAAAAAATGCTTCAAGGTAGAGAAAAAATTAGAAACCATTTCCTATTAGAAATTATTTTTCCATTTTATATTAAAATATTGTTATTTATATATTAAATATTTGTATATTTCTTCCAGATATACTTAAAAATGACTATCTTATAGATTTGCTTTAAATATATCATATTATAAATTATCTGCAGTCATTTTTAGTTTTTTATATATAAACAACCAGTTTGCAATTTTACACGTAAATTTTCATAATTTTGTATCAGGAGAATACGTAGTTCAGGAGGTCACTTTGTTTTAATTTAGGTTTCAGTGAATTGGCACCACTGATTTTTTAAAGCTCCGCCTATGAAAGTGTAAGGCGTGTTGGACGTTGTGACTCTGGAAGTACATTCAGTGTCAAATAAATTAATAAAATCTAATGAAACAAAGCAGAAATACATTCATTTAAATTAATCATGGTATTTATTTAATATTCCTAATAGTATCTGGAAGTATATAACATATACATCTAATTGATTCAATGTTTTATTTATTAATTATTTTACATTCAAATTGATTTACTATTTAACAATGACTGTACTAAAGTGGCGGATCTGAAATGTCATGATGACATCAGATACGAAGGTTATTTACGTTTAATATGATATATTTCAAGTAAATCTATAATAATATCGTTATTTTTAAGTATACCAGGAATAAATATACAATTAGAGTGCTATTAATAGTTTATTATTTCATGGTAGGAAGTGATACAAAATATTCCAAAACAAGAGATCCTCTGGGTTACAGAACTTATTCAAGATGATTTTCTATGGCCTGTAAGTGTTCAAATAGGTCTCTTGGAACTTACAACAATAACTTAAAATAAAAAAAAGCACGAGAGAAAAAGCCACAGACGTGGTATAACCATCTGTTAAACGTGTTGTCAAACTCTCGATAAAGAACTTCTTTTTAAAACAATTTAAGTGTTATTTGTTAAAATAAAGATGCATTTAATCGTATTTTCGGTGTATTACTAGCTATCAATTGATTTACAGCCGTAAATTTTGTTCAAATACTTAATTGTCTCGTACGTTTACTATAAATCAACAACCAGTCCTCTAAAAAACTTCTGGAAACCTTATTTGTCAAACAGAACGTTGAAGAAAGAAAACCGACAAATATTCGAAGAAAGTCATATAAGGAATGTAAAAGAGTTTGTCTCCAGGTGGTTCTGTAAAGAACTTGAAAGAAAGAACACTTCGCAGCTGCTGAAACCTATAAACAAAGATTAAATGACTGCAAAAGAATTTGAATAAAACTTAACGTTGCAACTGTTCAGATTTCACACCCGTACAACTTAAAACTTCATACAAAACATTTCGCGATTCTTTTCCAAAGTTCCAGATCGAAATTTCCACTCAATATTTAACTTTTCTTCTGAAACGCTTCTTTAGCCATTCCACTACGTTACTTTATTTCTTTCAGTTTCTTCAGTCGTCTTTTACTTCCGTTTTTAGATATTTACAGCTACAACTCAACGAGAGTGCAAGAGTTCAAATTGTCATTAGGATTCATTTTAGACAGTTGTTGCATCCTGGTAGTGTTCCTGCTCCACAAGCTAGAGTGAGAAAGTTTAATCCTCGCTTACATCAACTTATAACTTGAAATATAAGTGTGTCCGAGTTGTTCAAATTCCATTACAAGCTGTAGTTCCTCTGTACTGTCACTGATTCATTTTCAAACAGTTGTAGCATCATGACATCGCTGTTGCTTTAGTAGCTAGAGCATAAAGGTTTAATTCTTGTTGAGTTCAATTTATAATTAGAAATACAAGTGCGTCCGAATGCTTCAAATTCCATTACAAGTTAGTGTCATTGAGATTCATTTCAGACAGTTGTAGCATGATGGTAACGTTGTTGTTTCACTAACTAGAGCTCGAAATCTAGTTGAATTCAACTTGTAACTAGAAATACATTTCTTCCATGAAAGACCGATTTCTGAAATTAATATTGAATACAGCTTGTTAGAAGTTTATTTGTAAGTGTTTCAAACAATATATTTTCATTGTACAATGGAATGGTACTACATTTGAAGATCACTTTTCTAAACATTATTATGAGGAACATAAAATGATAAAATGAAGCGCACATATCTTTTATCACCTTACGACAAACTGATATGAATGAAGAGCCTAGTTCCCAATATATTACAATAAAATATAATGTATTTTCTATAGTTTCTTGTGTTCAAGAATACGATTAAATTATGTTTTGGAAATAAAACACTAATGTCTTTTGTAAAGTTTCATTTTTTAATAAAGTATGAATTAGCACTAATGATGAATTGTAAACATATTTAAATAAATAGTAAATCGTTATTTATCATGTTTTATTAGTTTCATAGAAGTTTTAAAGCGGAAAAAATCCTGTTTTTGATATATGGTTAGAAAAATTCAAAAAATTCCAATTTTCTTTAAAATATCAAATTTATGTTACAGACGGATGTAAAACTAATTGATTGAGTTAAATCATTATGAGACAATCACGTAGAAAGCAAAATATCATAAATTTGTAATGAATTAAAGATTTTATATATGTTAGCTGTCAAAGACTATGTGTATTTTTACAAGCTTGAATCTCGAAAACTATACGTCCTAAAAAAAATTTGAAAACATATTCATAATCCTTGAAAAATTAGCTATCATAGTACTATATTCAATATTTTTTACAATAAATTTAATAATTATGAAACAATTGAAAATTTTTATTAACCAATGAGAAGGCTGCATTTCCCGTCTCCGGCTGTACAAAATCAATAAATTCAACTGTCAGTTACCAGTTTGTCGTAGTCCGGGGAACATCGCCATTTTTTGCTCTTAAATTTTATCTTTTATTTTTGTTGCTGGTAACTCTGTTTATTAAAGTATTCCAAATTGTATTAAAATCAGTAAAAAAAAATTTATTTGGGGGAACAGTATTAGCTTATATTGTATTTGTGTATTTTTTGGTTATGTTTGGTGGATGACGTTTGGGAAAAATGGTTTGCCCAGCCATCGCGTTTTAAAATATCAAAATTATTTAATTATTTTAAGCAACACAGGTTGCAGGTTGCGAAATAGTATGGATAATTTAAACTGCTACTTCGGAAATTCCCATCATTTCCACATGAGGTAGTAGGATATTTTGCTGTGCTATGCTCGCGGTTAGGTAGGAAGTTTATCGCGTATATTTTTGCAATGTTTAACGTAGTTTATGCAGGTGTATACTACGCCGGATCACAGTAGGTACGCTGCGATGTTTGGTGGGTGCAGTAAAAACTCGTTGTCCACATCGGGTGTGTTTGGTAAGGATTCCGGGGGTAAGTCATTATATATCTATTCACGCATTGTGGATAGATGACGCTCCTTGGCCCCGGTCGCTGGTGCGGGTCTTGAAATCACGATTCGGTGGGGTCGTGAGAGTAGAGGCTGCGGACCTCTCGACTGCTTCCGCACACTTGTGATGTGGTTACTGTGATGGGCTATAAGGGTATATATCGGTCCTGCCGGGAAATATACCAGTCCGTGTTATGGAGGGGTAGATCCGGATTTTTACAAGCATTCTAGTAAAACCGGTGGTGAGAGAGTGCTGGCGCATGACTCTGATGGTGACACATTCGTGCCATCAACCCGTACCCAGGCTGCTGGTATCGCGTGATTCGGATATAAACGGGATTCGGAATAATCCAATTTGTTTTTGAATGAATTTTGCTTTGCTAATAACAGTCAACACATCGGTTGCTGTTTGTAGATTAGATTCACTTGGGGGCACTCACCCGTTTCATTTCAGTTGAAGATCCACGAAGATGGCATGTTAGTTAAGAGCATGGTTAGTTAAGCGCATGTTAGTTTATATGTGACTGTTTTAAGGTGAAGCATTCCGCCTGAATACAACAACAGAACAGTGGTGAAACGACGATCTGTCGTGATCTATTTGAAATAAAATATCTTTTTTATTATAAATGAAACATATTATTTATTGTACATATTCTTGTAGTCAAGGGTTTAAAGTTTTATAATAATATTACTAATTTGAAATATCTTTCATATAATAAAAGAAAATAAATTATATATTACACCAAATTTAATTTGAATTTATTTAAAAATGGGCCCTACGATATCAATATAAAAAATACAGTAAATTATAAATACGACAGACTAAGCCTGATGAAATTTTCAGCCAAATTAAACACGACAATTTTTAGCAAAAAAATAAAATAGGCCAAAATACCATGAAAAACAGAGTTTTTCTTTTTTTTCTCAAAAGTGTTGTGTTTAATTTGGCTGATTTTTTTTTGTGTTATAGACTATCTTAATTTTAAATATACATATTTTTTTTATTAAAAACGTAGAGCCCAATTTTGAGAAAATTTCACTCAAAATTGTGAATTTGGCTGCTTCATTTATATAATTTTTTTCATATATTTTCATGATTTATTTTCTCTTGAATAGTATTTATTCATGAACTACAATGTTATAAGAAAGTAATACACTGCTTTATATTTATCTATATGATGACATTTGTGAGAAATTAATTGTTGAAATTCAAATTTGCATAGATTTATTGTTGGTGCTCTTGAATCATGAGTTTTCGTTGTGTGATTCGGATTTTTGATGACGTATGATGTACACTCAAGTATCGCAGTTTTATTCAAAATTAAATTTGGCTGACAGATATGTAAAAATGATTGACTAATAATGATAACAATAATGAATATATATATATTATATGTTGTTTAGAAAATAATAAAGTAATAATACAATTTTTGGATATGGTTTTAACCTCAAACGTCAAATGTCTGTAAGGTAAGTAGTTTTGTATTTATAAGTGTTTATTTATTAATATTAAAGTTTTTATTTAACAGTTTTGAAGTGGACACTGCCTTAATAAGATTAGGCTGACAAAGTAAATACATCAGAACTATCGAAATGTTGCCCAGGAATAAACTATACATTCCATAAATGAAACTACTTTCGCTTTATTTATACTTTTATATTGCAAGTATTTTGTACCTAATTTTATTATAAATCAGATTATGGTACTTAAACGGAAATAATAGTTTAATAACTAAGTCAGAAGATTCCAAATTCGGTTCAAAATTATAAACTTCTTCCAGCGGGACCACTTGTGGAAAGAATGCTTTACGTTCGAAATATTACAACTGTAGCAACTGATTGGGGTAAAACTAGAGAATCTGTGGCAATACAAGTTTATGAGCAGGTATCTGGAGTTACAGTAACACCATGTGGTTTATTTGTAAATTTAGAACGTAATGCAGGATATTTAGCTGCTTCGCCAGATGGTTTATTGATCAAAATAAGATAATTGAAGTGAAATGTCCATGTACAGCTCGACATTTGTCACCAAAAGAAGCTGCTGTTAAAATAAAAAACTTCTGTTCTGTTTTAGATGGTAATAAGTTAAAATTAAAGACGAATCACAATTATTATTAGCAAATACAAGGCCAGTTGTTCATAACAGGACGAAAGAAATGTGATTTTATTATTTGGACACCTCAGGGTATTGAAGTAGAGTTTGTTAAATGGATGCTTCCAATATTAAAGACATTTTATGTAAAAGAACTTGCTCCAGAAATAGTTGATTCACGAAAAGAAATCAGTATGTGGATCAGGAATATGCCACAGAATCCATAGAAACAGTTAAAGTTTGATTTTTCTATCAAATACTTTTTCTGACGCTCGTTAGAATCAAAGAATTTCTTTAGCAGAACGACATTTTCTGCCGCTCACGTGAGTCAGAGAAATTATATGACATAATGGGTAAATATTCCGGCGTTTGAAGAAAAAAATGGCATATTTTATGTGCAGTAAAAGTGACGTTTTATGCTTCATCTGTAGTTAATGGAGCAGTGCACAAAATGTATTACTTCAGCTCCTTATAAAATAATATACTATTATATATGATTATGTATAACTGAAATAAAAATGTAAGTAAAATGTTATTTTTATATTATAATATCAAATAAAATATATTTTATTAAATTTTAGTTTTTATTGTGTTGACATCAAATAGAAATATTTCCTGTGATTTAAAATAATGTTTTTGAAAATCTTCACGTTTACATAGTTTTTAAACGCGCGCCAATAACTTTTGCACTATTCTATACAGATATACATTTTTGTCAGGACCGCAAGAGACCCTACATACACGATAACAAATTGTTGGTTAACGAACTTCAGGCGGAATGCTTCACCTATGAAACAAAGCAGATACAGATTTATTTAAATTAATCATGTTATTTATTTGTTATTGCTAAAAGTATCTGGAAGCATATAAAATATATGTTTAATTAATTGAATGTTTATTTAATAATTATTTTACGCTCAAATTCATTTACTATTTAACAATGACTGTACTAAAATGGCGGACTTGAAACGTCAAGATGACAGCGGAAATACATGTTATTTATGTATAATATGATATATTTCAAGCAAATCTATAATAATATCGTTGTTTTTAAGTATATCTGGAATAAATATACAATTAGAATGCTATTAATAGTTTATTTTTTCTTTGTAGGAAGTGATAGAAAACATTCCAAAACAAGGGATCCTTTTTGGTTACAAAACTTATTCAAGATGATTTTCTATGGTCTGTAAATGTTCAAAAAGGCTTTTTAGAACTTTAAATAATGTTTTAAAATAAAAAAGTACGATGGAAAAGGCCACAGACTTAGTATAACCATCTGTCAAACGTGTTGTCATGCTCTCGATAAAGAACTCCTTTTTAAAGTAAATTAAGTGTTATTTGTTAAAATAAAGATATTTAATCGTATTTTATGTGTACGACTAGCTGTTAATTGATTTATAGCTGTGAATTTTATTTAAATCATAGAGCAAGTTACAAGTAAACATAACCATATATGCAGGCAGGCAGTTTCTGAGTGTTTTAAAATAAAATAGCACTGATAACAGTGATAACTGACGCTGCCAACTGTTGCGAAAACTAAATTACCCCTAAATAGGTAACCTTTAGAAATGAAAAGTTACTAAATTCTTAAATGTCACAAGGTTATTAAATTTATTTAAATAAAAATTAATATAGAATTATAATAGCTATTTTTTCAAGGATTATAAATATGTTTTTAAATTTTTTTTAGGACGTATAGTTTTCGAGATATAAGCTTGTAAAAATACACATAGTTTTTTAAATATAAAATCTTTAATTCATCACAAATTAATGATATTTTGTTTTCTACGTGATTGTCTCATAATAATTTAACTCAATCAATTAGTTTTACATCCGTCTGTAACATAAATTTGATATTTTCTAACCATATATCAAAAACAGGCATGTTTTCCGCTTTAAAACTTCTATGAAACTAATAAAACATGATAAATAACGATTTACTATTTATTTAAATATGTTTGCAATCCATCATTAGTGCTAATTCATACTTTATTAAAAAATGAAACGTTACAAAAGACATCAGTGTTATATTTCCAAAACATAATTTAATCGTATTCTTCAATATTAAAAAAACCCATAGAAAATACATTTTTTAAATAAAGATGCATTTAAACAAATAACACTGTATTTCATTCAAATAACTTTTAATTTACTTTAAAAAGGAGTTCTTTATCGGGAGTTTGACAGATGGTTGGTTATACCGGCCTGTGGTCTTCTCCGTCATACTAAACAGATAAACACTCCATAAAAATTTATACAATCACATACAAAACTTGAAGATGGCCGGCAAGGTACCCAATCAAGCATAGGAAATACATTATTTTTATAAATTATCTCTCATGATAATAATTTTGATTTTTAATAGAAGGAAAGAAATAATAAACACAATCTACAAGTAATTTATGATTTGCAACACAGGAGTGCAATTACTAGGGATTTTAGTTCCTAACCAATAATACATGGAAAGTGAACCGGCCCAAATTGAAACGAAAGCATCCGGTACAAGTGAGAAAAATGGCAAAAACATATGATTATTTATTTAAATTACTGCTTATCGGTGATTCAGGTGTAGGAAAAACTTGTGTATTATTTAGATTTTCGGAAGACGCTTTCAATACAACATTTATTTCTACTATAGGTAAGTCACTAGCAAATTATATATTTTTTTTTAATAGGCGTAGCAATAAGCAGGTTAAAGTTCTTTTGTATGTGTCAAGATAGAAATATAATTTTCCTATTGTACAAAATGCTTATGAACTGTTACCTATTTGGAAACATTACTTTTGAGATATTAGTGGTTGTTATTTCATTTTCCTAGTGTATAATATACTATGTGAAATGTCATTTTTTGAAAACGTTTTCTGTATTTTTGTACAAATTAGTTTATTATATTAACTGTTTTAATTATATTGTTTGCAGGAATTGATTTCAAGATCCGGACAATAGATTTAGATGGTAAAAAAATTAAACTTCAAATATGGTAAGTTGAATTGTATTTACAAAGAGAAAGAAAGTACGTAAGGATTGATTTGACAGGGACACAGCTGGCCAGGAACGGTTTCGTACAATCACCACAGCATATTATCGTGGTGCAATGGGTATTATGTTAGTATACGATATAACCAATGAAAAAAGTTTTGAAAATATCAAGAACTGGATTAGGAATATTGAAGAAAATGCATCCGCAGATGTAGAGAAAATGTTACTTGGAAATAAATGTGAATTAACAGAAAAGAGACAAGTAACAAGAGAACGAGGCGAACAACTTGCCATCGAATATGGAATCAAATTTATAGAAACGAGTGCGAAAGCCAGTATCAATGTAGAAGAAGCCTTCTTCACACTAGCGAGAGACATTAAGGCCAAAATGGAAAAGAAATTGGTAAGTGATGCAATAGTCTCGGTATTTGTAGGATCACTAATATGATTTTTCTATCTTTTTCTTGCATTCGTCTTGGCAGAAGGTAAAACACACATTTTGTTGTACGCATGTTTCTAACTATGATTTTATTAGTAGCTTATTAACATTACATGTTGATATGTAAATAGCTATTGGTGTGCTGCGAGTGACTATGTGATGTTAAAGGAGGCGAGCAACCCTCCGAAGGGCGGGCACCAGCTCAAGGCTGCAGAACCTCCGCGGAAGCCGCCCAGCTGGTTGTCGCGCTGCTCTTTGCTCTGACCACACCGACACCGGCTGCTCCACGGCAAGTGTTACATGTACTAAATGACCAGAATGTGGTGACTTGACATTTCATACAATAAATTTACTTATTACAAAGCAGAATTGGCAATTTTCATTTTGTTGTGTGTTTTATCTTATTTATACTCGTGAATCAATGGCAAGATGTCAAGTCATTGATTAAATGATATTCTTATGTGATTAACAAATTATTTTCAATATTTTTATTGGTTTAGTGAATAAGTTAGATATACAAAAGAAAAGTATTTGCAAATTCGGGTGCTTCTTGCTCTATGTACTGCAATAGAATGTCTGTAAGGATCTTATTTATAAATGAACGGGGTTGCAGTAGTTGCAGTAAATGTGAAATTTTCTTTTAGCTTAGTAGACTTGTTATAATTTTACCAGTGAAATAAGTTTTCATGAAATTTTAAAGAGCTGTTTTGTTTACTGCAACTAACGTATTCGAACAACATGAAGCATTGTCATTTTACTCTTATTTATATTTGATGATTATCAAGATAGCTGACTTGTACGTTTTCTTTTTTATTGAATCGATGACTGTAAAAAGAAAACTATTTTGTAAGATATTAATAGGCCTAATAAAATCTTGAAATAATACAAAGATATTAATTCCTTGTACCTTTTACAGCTGATCGATAATGAATTGATAGCAATTATTGCATTTATTACACTGCCCGTTAAAGACTCTCAACTATCTTGAAAATCGTCATATGCTATAAATTTTATTTATTTTACAAGTATTTATTTATAGTTTTATTAGTCACTGATAATTGGACACAGGAACAGGAAATATCGATATACATCACAAAATGAATCAGTTGTGTACACTACCTCTTTTTTACTTGATTGTATGGATGTGTATAAACAATGTAAACGTTACTATCTGTAAAACAAATAAGAAAAAAAAAACAAGCTATTTGAAAATAGTACTTTTTATACCGTAGTTTTGCATAGCTGCAATGTACACTGACTGAAATTTTATGTATTTATGAAAGTACCAAGTTTCTTTCCAGATTTTTTTATTTCTACAAACTTATAACTATAAGTAAGCACAAGTTTTATTTTATATTCAAGAACAAAAATATCTGCTTTATACCAGACGCGATTTTCAAATTGTTAGAAAAATGAAAATATTTTTGTTAAGAATATAAAAGTATCTAGAAGGAAATTGCGATAACGCGAAACGTGTTTTGGAATCTTATATCAAAATTTTATACATGATATTTAATAAGTGATTTATAATTTCATTTCATGTTGGTGCTTATTTCTATTCGATTTTTTTTGGTTCTTTTTTTTATGGACAATTAGTAGTTTAAATATATCAATTTATATGTGTAAATATTATTTACATAAAAAAAATGATGGAATAAAAATTATATCTCGAATATATTATTCTTTAATCTTTCTCGATATATCCAACTGCATTTGTTCCTTCTGGGTTTTTGATAATTCCTCCAGAGGCTCACGTACTGGTCCCATATTCATTGATGAGAACAAATTCATTGCTGCCTTCATCGTTGGCACCCAAGAACCTTGAAACATTTATATTAGATTTATACTGTATTGAAGCACTATTTCCACTTTATTGATTCCATTCATTTTTTTCACATTACTGAAATGAATTAGGTTCATTATAGTTACCGTGTTTAATTATATCATTTACGTAGGCTGTGAGTAAAATTTGTGATGTTTGTGCTGATTTAATATCGATTTTCTTGCCTTTTATAGATTCTAAAATATTTTGCCCGTGTTCCGGAAATATATTGAAAGTAGTAGCAATCGCTGAATCAAATCCTAAAGTGTACGCTGCCGATAAAATCTTTAAACAAACAGAAAAAAGATAAGATTTTGCAAGTGAAGATGACTTGCTAACTATTTTTACCTGATCAGCACCTAAGAATACGACAAATTTACCACCGCAGACTTTAATACATTCAGCACCTTCAACTAAATCGCATGAAGTGAATTTTATACCTACTAATGTATTAATTTTTGTGTTAGCTTTTTTTAAAAATTCAACCATGTTAACTGAAACAATTTATGATTTTAAACTATTATAAATAATATAAATAAAACATTACTGCGTGTGTCACATTACCGTAGTAAATCTCGATATATATTATTAATAATTTATATAATATATATTGTAAATAATTTTATTAAATACCTATTAATTGATTAAATCAATCAATTACTATTTTAAAGAGAATAAATCGGTCGACACAGAGATTTAAATCCGGTACAGCGTCTTACCAATTATACACTAATTTTTAATAATTGTAAAATTTAAGTATTACTTTGAACATTTGTAAATGCAGGAATATGATAATAGAGCAACGGAGTACTCGGTGCGACATCACTCACAAGTTTCAAGTATTTTATCAATTCATCCTCATTTTTTGGTTTAAAATACAACTCGGGCAAACAAAGCAGTGCATCAACTTTCATCTTTTCGGCATGTCGAGCCTAAAATTTGATTTCAAGTTATATATTGGTGTATGATAATGATTGTACTTACCAGTTCCAATACATCGGGCAGTGGTGCACCACCAACTTGTATCATAAGTGTTTGTTTCGTTTTTTTACAACTTTTAACCCATTCTTCGGCAACTTGTTTTCTTTCTTGTATATTCAACGACATTCCTTCACCACTCGTACCATTTACTTTCAAGAAAAAATGCAAATAATTATGATCACAAAATCAAACTATACTAATTTACTATACCGAGCAATCCATTTATGCCTTTTCCTGATAAATATTTGGCGTACTGAGGAATAATCTTAAAATTAATACTTTTATTCCTGAAAAATGAATACATAAAAATTACGCTTTCAATTAAATTAATAGCTATAGATTATTTTACTCATCATCGTTAAACGGTGTAAATACCGGTGCTATATGACCACGGAACGTAAATTGAACCTACAGTTACATAATAAATTGTGTATTTAAATTTATTTGTATTATTTCTTCACCTTACCATTTTGATATATTTTTACGGATTGCTTTATTTAATCCACACAGCAACTAACAATAGCAAACTCATTTGTATCTATTTATAGAAAAGATAAAGTATGATAGCAACAGGTTTTGTAAACACAAAAACTGATAAGATTTTATTACAAAAGTATAACTTTTTAAAAGTTTTTAAAAATAGCGCTAGTTATTTTGTCTTTTTTGAGGGCGTTGCACCCTGCTAATTGACAGCTGCCAAATGTGTAGGTTAAGTTATCCACGTCTACAACAATAATGAAACTTGAAATATATTTAATATTTTGAAGAGTAATTTATAATTATGCGTATAAGAAAAGTTCGTGGTTACCAAGACATCGAAGGTGTCTCAGGATCAGAGCTTCCAGATCCAGATATGGAAGTCACTCAAGAAATTGAAATGGCTTCAGTTTCAGTAGTTCCTGATGGTAAATTAGTGAAATAAGTGATATTCTTATAACACTTAGAACTGAATTTCTTTCAGACACATTCACTGTGACACAGGCAGTCAATGCACTAGGGTTTGGATGGTTCCAAGTCAAGTTGTCATTGTGGACAGGATTGTGTTGGATGGCAGACAGTATGGAAATGACAATTTTATCTATCTTATCTCCTGCATTGCATTGCACTTGGCACATATCTAGATATCAACAAGCTTTAACTACAACTGTGGTATTTTTAGGAATGATGTTAAGCTCAACATTTTGGGGTAATTTAAGTGACAGATACGGACGCAAACATGTATGTACTATATAAATCATTCGTATATTAATGCTTTTATTGCAATATGTTCATGTACATTTTTCAGGCATTAAGTTTATGTGCAATATTATTATTTTATTACGGACTTCTGAGTGCAGTTGCACCCAGTTACATGTGGATATTATTATTACGAGGCCTTGTTGGATTTGCAATTGGCTGTACACCGCAGTCGTAAGTTTTCATTCGTGAATGTATTGGTAATCATGAAAGCTTGTGTTCGTATTCATATATTTTCTTTTTTATGTAGCGTTACTCTATATGCTGAATTTCTACCAACTAAACAGCGTGCTAAATGTGTTGTGTTGCTTGATGTAAGTGTTCTGTGGCAGTTGTAGTTGCAACATGCGCTTCTTGTAATTTATTTATCCTAGAACTAGAATGTGTGTACAGCAGAATGAAATGTATATACTGTTGTAGTGTTTTTGGGCTTTAGGAGCATGTTTCGAAGTAGCTCTCGCGCTGATAGTCATGCCAACGTTGGGCTGGCAATGGCTGCTGGCGCTTTCAACCGGGCCACTATTAGCTTTTGCTATTGTATGTCCTGTAAGTATTTTATATTGAATTCTCAGTCCTAGATGTGATTCAACAACATAACTTGTTGCAGTGGTTACCAGAGTCTGCACGATATCATGTAGCTAGCGGACAAACAGAGAAAGCTCTTGAAACTCTAGAGAAAATTGCCAAGGACAATGGGAAGCCGATGCTACTTGGGAGATTAGTAGTTGATGATGCTATGGCATCGTCTCCTCACAGAGGTAGATTTCAAGATCTGTTAGTTCCGGCTCTGCGTAGAACTTCATTGTTACTCTGGTTTATATGGATGTCGTGTGCTTTCTGCTACTATGGACTGGTGTTGATGACAACGGAATTATTTGAAACGTCTTCTATAAATTGTGCAGCAGATGAGAGCGCACCAGGCCAGACCATGGACACTTGTGCAGCAGACTGCCGAGAATTGCAAACGACCGATTACATGGATTTACTCTGGACCACTTTAGCTGAATTCCCAGGCATTTTCGCTACAATATTTGTGATTGAACGATTTGGACGTAAGAAAACGATGGCAGTGCAGTTTGTGTTGTATGCAATATGTTCCTGCTTTCTGCTGATTTGTACACAGAAGTAAGTGATTGACCGAGCAAACAACTTGCAACATTATTTATTATTGAATGTATAGGCGAGCATTCCTGACCATTATGCTGTTCCTGGCACGTGGCATCATCGCGGGCGTGTTCCAGGCTGCGTACGTGTACACGCCCGAGGTGTATCCCACAGGTCTACGTGCTGTGGGCGTGGGCTCGTGTAGTGCCATGGCGCGTCTCGGAGCCATGATCACGCCCTATGTGGCGCAGGTCTTGCTTAAATCGTCAGTGTCGCTGGCCACGGCGGTGTACGCAATAGCTGCTCTCCTCGCCGCCGTCGGTTGCCTTGCGCTACCCATCGAGACTACGGGCAAGGAGTTGCCCGACTCGATTAAGCAGTCGACCGTCGCCGCACAAAATGACAAGTGATCTTCTAACTATTACTACTACATCGCTTTATTACCAAAGTAAATCATGTTGTAATTACCATAAATATTATATTTGTTATTTATTTATTTATAATATTTTAACTTTATACGTATCTGGTGCAGGATATTTTATTACATTTTTTGTATATTTATTTTATTACGTTTTTAATAAACTAAATACTTTTTTTTATGGTCCGCATAATTTATTTTCCCGCGTACAGATCCGAAGTGGATGTGTGCTTTCCTCTGTGAGGAATTCATCAACTAAATTTTAGTAGAGTTGCGTGTATCGAAGGCGCATTCGTTGATTTTGGTTTTTTTCCAACAAGATGAAATGTCAAATATTGTCGCATGTTTACTTAAAATGTTATTGTATGTATATCAAGTGCCAGTTCTCGCGTTATTAAACTAAGAAAAATTTGCATTTATTCATAGCTTAGTAAATATATTCATAAAAATTGCAAATAATATATTGATTATTCAAAAGGGGAATAATAATATTTACAGAAAAAATGCCGACTGATATTAACCAATCATTTAATTCCAACAAGAATCCCAAAGCGAAAAGATCTTCGATGGCAAGACCACAGAGTGCCGTTGAAGCAGATATGGGCTACGGATTTCGATCCGATGCAGAAACAGATGCAATGCTTCCTGCATTCCGAGCAAGGCTGCATTATCTTTTTAGACAAATCGAAAAGGAATTTGATTTGCTCTATCAAGAAAATCAAAGCTGTACGTTCAGTAGAAGCTTACATTTTATAACAAATAACCGGACGTGATCTGTTTTAGTGCATGAGAAGATTGAAATGTTAAATGAACGAGTCGAACGAGAATCTTGCACTGATAAACAAAACTTGGATTGTGTGGATTTTGACAACAATCCGTCCAAAAGTGTTTTGACGAAGAAATGTAAGCAAGACTTCTTAGGTAAATATGAAATGTGATTACTTTTTATACACATATATATATTTGTTTGTAGTGAGCACAACAAGTAGTCAGAAACTGAAAACTGCATACAAGTTGAAAGCACAGACGAGTAAAATAGTGTCCAGTTTTAAAGCTCCTCATATGAATTGTGGACTCATTCGTGAATACACGGGACATAAAGATGGGGTCTGGGAAGTATCTATGGCTCGGCCAGGACAACCCATTATTGGGACAGCTTCAGCAGGTAATTCAACTTGGTATCATCTGCTTTTCCATTAGGAAATAACAATTTTTTTACTGATAGATCACAGTGCATGTGTATGGAGCATCGACAGCGGGCGTTGTCTATTGCAGTACCAAGGCCACGTCGGCTCCGTCAACTCCATTCGCTTCCATCCTCTAAGAGACCTGGTGCTCACCGGTAGCGGTGATTGCTCGGCACACATTTGGCACGCAGCCGTTAATTGGGACATTCCGGTAAGCAGACTTAACTTTGTAAGATTGGTTTGATTGTTTGTATTTTAGAAAGGTCACTCGTCAGAGGAAGAACTAGAGGTAGGCGTAGGCTTGGGAGAGGATACCGAAGATTCGATGTCGTCCCGCGTAGATACACTGCGTACACCCATGTGCGAGCTGGGTGGTCACGTGGGTGCCGTGACGGCGGCAGCATGGCTGGTGGGTGCCGAACACGTGGTTACAGCATCATGGGATCGCTGGGCCATGTTGCACGACGTAGAAAGCGGCTCCGTGGTCAATACACTTACTGGCCACGACCACGAGCTCACTGACTGCTCGACACATCCAACACAGCGACTCGCGGTGACAGCCTCGCGTGACACCACATTTCGTCTGTGGGACTTTCGAGACTCGGTGCACTCGGTGTCCGTGTTTCAAGGTCACACGGAGAGCGTGACGTCAGCGGTTTTCGCACGAGAAGATAAAGTGGTATCGGGATCGGACGACCGCACTGTTAAAGTGTGGGATCTGCGCAATATGCGTTCACCACTGGCCACTATCCGCGCCGACTCGGCCGTTAACCGACTGGCGGTGTCGGCCGCAGGAATCATCGCTATTCCGCACGACAACCGCCAAGTGCGGCTGTTCGACTTGGCCGGTCAGCGCTTAGCCCGGCTGCCTAGGTCTAGTCGTCAGGGTCACAGTCGCATGGTGGCCAGCGTGGCCTGGGCAGATGATCCTGCTGCTCAGCCCAATCTTTTCACCGCTGGCTTCGATCGCCGCGTGCTCGCTTGGTCTGTGCACTCCTGCAAGGACACCTAGAAGACTTCCAGCACTTCAGAATTACTTTAATTGGTTAACAACAATTATTTTCTTTACTTATTTTCACTTCTGGAATAAGGTCGTATTATAAAAATCACTTAATATTTACTACATAAGAATTTAACAGCACTGAATTTTATCTAGTCATTAGCTAATAAAAATATCACAAATTGCTGGATTCTTTTCAAATTTTTTATTTAAATTAACAGTTTTCTGTGTATAATAAACTTACAGTTTGATTATGTATAAAATGAACATATTAATATACTTACAAATTGACATGTACACTAAATATTTATAATTAATCACTTGTTATGTATTTAAATGTTTAGGCTAAACTATTGATTTAGTCAAATTATTTATCTGCCATTATTTTGAAACACAATTGTCTATTTAAAAATATGTAATATAGTTTCTATAATCACAATTAAAATTTTAGTATACATTATAAGATTTATGTCGGCATGACTAGTTGAACTATCAAGAAATACATTAATTTTGTTTCTTTTTCTGTTAATTTAGTTTTGTAAAATATAGAGATGTGGTGTATTGAATATAAATATACTTATATATTATAATTATAAATAGTAAAACATATTCTTGTTTTATAGAAAAATAAATATAATTAACGGTTCATACAAGAAAATCATATTTAATTTTAATAAAACTAGAAGCCATTTAGTCATATTGTGAAAATATTCGTTTTACATAGAGGACAATATTCAGAAGCTTGAATACAGCGTCGTAAACATTCAGCATGAAAGAGGTGCCCACAAGAAGTTCTTCGTGCGCATTTCATGTTCCCAAGACATACCGCACAAACATCGTTCCACGCTTGGAGATCTTCGCCCGTTGCTATAACAAATGAGCTCAGAACGCGTCTCGCTTCTGACAATTGCTTCCAATATGTACAATACAAGGATTTAGTTTGTAAATATATTAACTGGTAAATAATAATTAAAGAAAAATGCTTATGATGAAATAATACTACTGGTATTAGTATTACAGAAAAAGATATTGCAAGTGAATGAAGAATAACTGCAGCATATATTTCTTCTATTCCTTCAAAATATTCAAAATGAAGATAATTTAATAGAGTATTAAATACTTGTTTGTACACAGGTTCGGTTGTTAAGTAATATAAACACGTGACAATGCTGTATACAAGATGTGGATGCGGTTTAAGTCCTTGTTCTTTTAAACAGATAATAACTACAATTGCTTTGCACCATTCTAATATTATCTTAAGAATACACAGCATCAAAGATGAGTTACTAGTAGTATTTGATTTCACATTGCTTGTGATATCTATGATTCGCTGAACAAAGTATGTTATTACATAGTATAGTAAAAGAGTGTTCAATGCCACAAGAGCAATTAGTTTCTTCTGGTCGTGTTTACAGAGAGCTTTGTCACACATTGTAAAAAATAATAACTAAAACATAATACAATCAAGAATTATTTGATCTACTTAATGACATCACAATATATATTTACCTGATTTATTATGACATTGATAGATGCCATTTGCAAATATTTATTTTCAATCTTATTCATTGGTTGTAAAATAACTTTAATAATATATAAAGTATATTTGGCGACTGGTAGAAACATTCCTAAAAATAAAATATACTATCACAAAAATTTAGTAAAACGAATTTAAAATGTTTGTATGGAAAATTTGATATATTATTATGACTATTATATATTGTTTATTAATTTAACATATAAAATATACTAAGTACCTAAATAGCAAATACAATCTATATATTACATAACAGCGATAATACAAAATCTATAAGTAATAAATAATACATGAACTTACATAGTAAATAGAAAAAAAATAGAATAACATATTTGGTATTTATCACATTTGAATTTTAATGTTTTCACTTGACGTACCTATATTATGTCTGTCTATATGGTTCACTCAAGATCAAAATGTTGGCACTGAAATAATGAAATAGATAGTTTTAGCATCCGATACTATTCGTACATGAAAAAAGTTTAAAGATTGATGATTGAACCATGTAAATTCGACACCTTCTGTCAGTCTTTCCTTTTGGCTAATGAAAAGTATACTCTCGTTTGCACATGGGGCAATGGTTCGAGGCGTTAAGACAAAGACGCAGGCAGTCAGCGTGAAACAGATGATGGCAAGGAGTGACTCGGGCCCTTGTCATAGGACTGAGACATACGGCACAGATGTCATCCCAATCGCGTAACTCATCCTCAGAGGCAATGCGGAACTGCGCCAGGACATGGTGCTCGCGCCGCAGCTCAGCCAGACATGTGGAGTGCGCATGTTTCCCCTGCAGCCACACAGCGAGATACAGTGCAGTCAGAGCCAGTCGGACTTGTCCTAGCAGCACCAGGCCTACTACGAGCACGCCAGCCAAACCTACAGTGCAGCCACGCAACAATACTGGCGCGTACAACCCTTCCAACGCCTCTAACCGCTCTAGCTTCATCCAGGTCAACACTACGGGAAACATCTCTACAAACACCTTCTCTGTGCACATGTAGTATAACCACGTCACC
This sequence comes from Pterostichus madidus, assembly GCA_911728475.2. Lineage (NCBI taxonomy): Eukaryota > Metazoa > Arthropoda > Insecta > Coleoptera > Carabidae > Pterostichus > Pterostichus madidus. The sequence continues at coordinate 41,922,323 of OU452305.1, forward strand.
ACAGTGTACAGTGCTGACGGCTGGTAGTTCTGTAGCCCTTGCTCTAGTCCAAATACTAGCAGCATGAAGGTAACGGTGATGATAAAGGTGACTGCTTTGGTCCACTCGAGGACAATCTTGGTGGCAGACATGGCGAGATGTTTGAGTTGTGAGTGTTGGGTCATATTAACGTAGGGAGACCAGTCCTCTTTCTCCATTAGCTCCTTGATGTAGGACACGCAGTAGGCGATGACGTTATAGAACATGAGTGAGTAGAGGGCCGTGATCTTCTTGCCGGCGGTGCCGGACAGCAGCACGCGATCACACATCATGAAGAAGATTAACTGGTTCGCCATGTTTGTGAGGTTGGACATGCGAAGGAAGACTCGCTCGCATCTATCCAGAGGGGCGTATATTTTGCCCAGTACCTGCAGCACTGGACCGGAAGCTCTTTCAATCATGCCTGAAAGTTACATTTATTTTTATACTGAATTCAATCATCACATTAGTAAATTATTTATACTTATTGTCATATGTAAATGTTGCAAAATCACTTCATTTATAGTTATATAACAAGATAAAACAATCAGTATATTTTCTATAAATAAACATCGTCTAGTGAGGTCATGATATAATATTAACACTGACCAAAATTTAGAGGTACTTCATAAATTAAATAAATGTTTTTGAAATAAATCAACGAGAATTGAAATGAAAAGAAGACGCCAATAATTTTGTTTATTTATTACCTAATTGGCTCGCCAGTCAATCTTTTTTTTTCGGCAGTAAAGTATTGTAAACTACTATAATACACTTGCGCTATTTGAGTACATACACATTTATAAGCGCAATTAAACTAAAGAATAGAACCATCAAAATTCAAGAACAAATTGCGAATGCCAGAACATCCCATTTAAACTAAATACGTTTGCTGCTTGCAATTATATAGGTGTAGTAACCAATTCATTCAATTCATAATTGTTATTAATCTTTGCTTTATAAACAATAAAGTATAGGTCATGTTGAGCAGTTTCCATAATCACGACAAATTAATGTTGTTTAAATATTTGCTAATTAAGTCGTTATTATATTATTTTTAAATATTTCATTTAGCGCGTACGCATATTGGCAAATTTTGACATTTGCTGTCACGCCACGGTTCACGCATTATGTCTCTGTCTATGTTTTAAGCTGTTTTTAATTTCTAAACGAGTTAATAACTTTGAAGCATTTTAATTATCTGTTATAAAATTGACATGTTATGGACATAGACTCATAGACGTACTACAATTTTCTTCTAAATATCATGAACAAAGATGAGATACCCCATCATATCTCTAATCATTCTAATACTGAGTATGCATCTGTGTGGTAACAACGGTGGCCTCCTTGACACTCTACTAATGCAAATATTTCTAAAAACGTATAAAGATTTGATGTACGCCCCTGTTTGACGGATATTGAAAAGTCTCCCAGTGGTTGGGGTTGCGAGAGTTTCAGGGTATAAGAACCAGTATGTCACCATGGACGGTCTCAGTGTTCGCTACTTCCAGCACAACGGATCATCCGAGTTATCCGATCATCACACTGGTGAGTGATTTATTACCTTTTCCATAAGATAAAATAAATAGAGTAGGTACCTGGTAAATGTTCACGAAGACGTCTTAGCCAGCGCGCCGGGTACTTGTAGTTGGCGGAGATGAGCAACGGAAGAACAAGACACGAGTACATGGCGAGCCACATGCCGCCCAAGCCTAGCAGCAGGGGTGCGTGACCCCGGCCGCAGTACGGCAGCAAGAATAGCACGGATAGAAGGCACACTATAAAATAAAGCATTTGTACAAAGACCCAAGCAGAGATGAATATGAGTAAACATTTTAATGGATTCAGCAGATAATATGAAATATAAAATTTAACGACTGTATAGTTGGTGTTATTTTGCAGTTTATCTGTCATTGTTCGGGACGTTGCGCGCTTCTAGGAAAACACATTCACTGCAACTGCAGGTTCAAGATGTCAAATGTCGTCATTATAATAATGCTTTATGCTATACCTACTATTTTATGTATGTAAGCTTCAATGCGTACACTCCGAGTTTATTCATAATCCTTGATTATTCATTTGCAACTCTACATATACTCGAAAATTGTCTCTTGTGAGACGAATGTTCTATTTATATAAAGACACCGCACGGTAAAATACATTTATTATTTATCTGTGCAGTATAAGAAACTCTGATAGTTTTTATCAACAAGTTAACTTTGATAAACTGAAGGTTGATTTTTGTTGTCAAAAATCATTTCCAAATTATTATATTTATACATTTTTAATTACTATTTATGACAAAAAATATTCCATTAATTTTTAAACGATAAAAGATAATTCAACTAGTTTATTTTTATATTCAGTCAAGTGATTAATTAAATTTTATTTACACCTTATTAGTTATGAAACAATATAATTTTGTGTGAAAAATCATCTCTTGAGTGTTTGAATAAGGAAAATGATAAGTATTTGACAATAAATAAATATCTTTGAAAATTTGCACTATTTGGTGGAGGCGCAATATAGAACGTATTTAAATAATTTACAAGTCTGTTGATATATGACGCAATTGTCAACTCAATTACATTTAGTGAATATTATTTGTTCGATGATAAAAAAAAATTATATTTATGGATCGTTCGTAAACGTATAGACTTTGATACAAGTCGGGTTGATTAAAGAACTAATGTTAATGGAATTTGGAAAATGTACCAGTTTCAGCAATTTTCTCTTCTTTCACCTGTGGGTCAATTTTAGTGATGGAGTGAAGCCTCCCTCGAACTCGCGTTATCATCCCCATATTGATAATCACTTGAAAATGAACAAAGCACCAAAAGTTTATTTAGCGTATTTGAGCACGTTGTGTATTCAGAGCGTCTAGAAATCAACTGATTCAAATAGACGTCGTTGTTTTCTTTATGAACCAAGTGTTTTTGCCACGTCGAAAACAAAACGACGCTGATCCACGTGTGCAAAACGTAACAAGGACCAATTTTGAACTGTATGGAATATTTTATTTAAGGTGGACTTGGCATAGCACGCCTCCTTCTTGCTATTTTAGAAAATTCACATGAGGACTGTTTCTCAATACCGCTGTCTACATTTATTTACAATTTTCTCTATTTTTTTTCTCTACGTAATAAACATGTGTAAGTAGTAATTTATCAATTCTAAAAACATATTAACCTAAAATTAAATGTAAACAATAAGATATTCCCAGCATTTTCAAGTTTTTACTTTTACTATCTATCCTCTGCTAATATTTGTATTATTTAGAATAATTAGATAATATTTGAATCAATAAGTATAAGTAGAGTAATTGCAAAATAATTTGAAAATTCAGCGTCGTAAACTGAAGACATTATAATGATTTTCACATCCGTAAACAAATGTGCATGTATTGTGCTTCAAACGCACTGGGAGAGTTGGGGCTTGATCGTCGTCGTTGCGTCAGTGCTCGCAGCTTCCTGGCGGCTGCCCAGCACGATGGGGGCAACAATTCGCATACACACAAATACTGCATTCGCTCGCAGGCTGCGTTTTCATAAACTTAAGAGTTATTCTCAGAAAGTCCATATGACATGTAAACATGTTTATTCAGAACAAACATATTTTTATATAGTATTATTATTGTACTGAATTGTATGGCAAATGATTAGGTGTTTAAATTAAATGTTTTTTTTTTGTGTTCTTATCATATGTTGTCGAAAATTAGAGTAGTAGTTAAAGCCAGAGTATTTAGTTCGTTGTTGAAAGTCCGAAATATCCAGAAGGTCAAAAAGAGATGAATCGATTGTACGATATTTTTATTTATCAGTGTTTATTCCGGATAGTAACAACACTCCTTAATAAACTCTTAAAATTTATCTCTCTATATAATTTCAAGTATAATAATAAATTTATTATAACTAATGCTGTTCCCAATTTTGAATAATATAAAAAGTCGAGTTTGATTCTCATAATCGACAAGAAATCTTCACCAACATCACATTATATTATCAACATTTGTAAAATATTAGTGTTGGTTTTCCTAATAATAACACTTGTTTAAATATTTGTCCAGAATTTGAATAGTTCGTATTTGTCCAGGCCTACACGATAAGATTCGTTTCGTTTGATGCGGGCCCATTTTCTAAGAAAACAAAACATCTCCTGACTGCTGACGATGTCATTGGTCTGTCTTGACGTTGTCTGTCTAGGCGATCTCGTGTGATTGTTCCAAAATAGAACCAAGTGTTTTCTTTGTGGTAGATTCGCACTTGACTCACGTTAATGCTTATTAGTAGCGAATGAATGTAAACACGCACGGTATGGGTATGGCATGGGTACACCAGTCTTTTCTCTATGATTCAAGCTATTTTTCACACAATTATGTCAAAACTGTATTTAGATTCCAACAGTTTATTCAAATATATTTATTTAAAATTTATTAAAATAGAAATGTTTGTAAATATTTTTGTGTTAAAACAAACAAGTTTTATTTATGTGCTGCCAGATGAGAGTTATTCCAAAATATTAGATATTAAAAAACATATCAGTGTTTTGATCTGTATTATTTTTGGATGTATAGATCAAGTTTCTGTCAATTTTATTTGATGGTATAGATTGCGATACGTAATATAACATACATAGTTGGTTGTTTTTCAAATAACTGAAAAGTGCATCGGGCCAGAATCAAAGTATTTTTAGTAAGTGATGAGAGTTAATAAGCCAAAAATAATACTTGAAAGTTCAACAACTGTGCACTTGACGCACTCACGAATCACTCCATCGTTATTTCATAAAATAAAATGCTAATATTTCAAATGTTTCTTTTAGTTTGTTCCACAGAGAACGACGACCTCATTTTTAAATCTATAATTACATATGGAATTAAAACAGTTTCCTAGAAATACCAAGTGAATCTATCACATGGTACATGGTATGTACGTGTGTTTACAGTGTTGGGAAGTTTCGAAATTTCTCTATTATTGAGTTAGTTGCCAGAAATCTCAGATCATTCAAGAAAATGTACGTTGTTTTTTATTTTTGTTTTGCTTAACGTGGGAAGACTGCGTGTGGATGTGTAGAGCGCTACGTTATTTGTTATTATTAAGATAAAGATAGTTTTAAGTGTCATTCCTTATAATATGATGCGTACTAGCTATGGAAATGAAATTCAATCAAATAATTCATACAACAATCAAATCTAATAATAACTCTGCCGTAGCAGATCTCGGTAAGTGATGTATTTATGCGTGTTACCAGGCGTCAAATCACGGCCTCTTAAGATGTTAGTGGAGGGGAAACCATAGGGGTAATTTTAATATAGTGAAAATTGTTTATCGTCTGTGGGAATCGAACCAAGGTTCTCAAGTCCACAGACCGACTTGATACCACTGAGCCACCTAATAATAATCTAATAATGAATGTGATAAACGTAAATAATGTTTTATTATGTTATGTTTACATATAATCTTAATGAACTGAATGACCCAATTAAAACTTAGAAGAATCTACAGAATATTAAAACATTTTGATTATTATGCCGGCATGCCTGCGTTGACACATGACCTCTGCTCACTCTCAAGTGTACTTGCTTTATTATTTAAAACGTAAATCCGTTAGACCTTTATCATCCCTTATCACAGGATAAGCAACATTAGGTAACATCAAAACATAAAAATATGTTACTGTACGTATCAGTTTTTTGTGTGATTGTGATTTTTCTTTAGTTTGCTGTCTGCCTGTCTCAGTGTTTACTGACGACTGATGAAAAAAATTAGAATTAATTAAACGCGGAATATATTTAATAAATTCCATTACTGAATCATCGTTGTTTACAAATAATAAGTGTTTTATTTATAACCGAGATTAATTAAATATTTTTAAGAAAACAATATTTTGTTTAAAACATTCTTTTACGTTCTTATTTACAGTCAAATGCAAATGTTGTTTTGAAAAAGGGAAACAATAATGTAATTTATTTATTTGTTATTAAATAATAATAAAATGTACAACTTGTACAAAGACTAGTGTTGGATTTTCAACTGTTTCATGATTCAATAATAATTAAAATTAATATTTTATGTGTAATAAAGCCCTTTATAAGGATTTTATCTATCAACACTAATTACACTACTGAAAGGTGGCGCTCAATAGATTTTTCGTTGTCTATAAAATAATGTATGAACTATTGAGACTAGAATACATTAACAGCCCAATTCTCAAAAGAGTTTTAGCTTCAATCTAGCTAATCCTGAATTTTGGATTTATCAAATAAGGCTAAAGCATATTCGCAAAAAAGTTTAAATAAACTATTTAACACAATCTGCTTAACATTTAGTTTTTCGGAAAATGAATTGAATTAAGTTTTTCAAGTCGGACTTGCATAAGATTAGCTAATTTAAAATTCAGGATCATCTAAATTATAAAAAGGAATTGAATCGCTACGTAAATCTGAAATGCTGTGAAACATTTCTAAAGTATTCTATAGAAATATGCTTGCAATAAAATAGTATTTCTTTTGTGACAGCTGTTATTGTGTTGGTCATTTAAGTCATTCATTGTTTCCATACTTGTGTTGTAAGTAAGATTGACCGTTGACCTGGTCACGCTCACACGGAAGCACCAAGTAGTCGGCGTCGAGCGCGACACACAGTCGTTGTGTGCTCGGACTCGATGGCGGAACGGTTGCACTGATCGCTACTTACTTTACTCAAATGAGCTTCTTGGATTTTTCAAATGGAAGGACGAAGAAAGTGAGCCAATCGGCTACAACTTTTTTGTGATTTTACTTATTTTCAATCATTTCCACAGGTATTTATTTATTTTTATCAAGGATGCTTAACTAGCAGTTTATATTTTTGTTATCAAACGTTCCTAATTTATTTTGAACATTTTACATTTTTATTTAAAAATTTTTTGTAAAAATTAAACGGTGTTCATACTAACAGTTAAAGGATATATTAATCGTATTGAGATTTTGTGATATGATTGTGTCTTGCCCAGTCATTGATATTTAAGTAATGTTGTTGCAGAGCAGTGCCGTCCGTGTCACAACACTGCAATGCACGCCGTTGCAGTACTCTCCGCATACGCACTTGCTCTAATGTTTAACATGTAAGTATTGTATTGAAGAATAATAAAGGAATTGAATGTAATGAAAGCTTGTGTTTGTAGATGTGATGGGAGAGTGTTGTGCACGCCATGCACGAATCGGCTGGAGTGCGAGGCGGCGCCGCTGGAGGTGTGCGTGTGGGGCGAAGCGCGCGACAGCTGCGGGCGACGTGCGTGCGCCAAGGGTCCGGGCGAACGCTGCGGAGGCACGTTCGACGTGCTGGGTGTGTGCGGCGAAGGCATGATGTGCACGACCACCTTCCTCGACAAGAACGTGGAACGTTGTCACGGCTGCTCCACGTACGAGAACGTCGAATGCTATTAAAAGTGATCTCAACCAAACCAACGTAACGTATTCATTCCCCGTCTATTGCAGTATTATTTATTCATTAGTTCAAGCAACGACACTTGTGATTATTTTATTAATTTAAATATTATGTCGATGTATTTATTGATGACAGATCTCAAACTATGTTTTCTGAAATAAATTATCATGTCTATATCCATGTTTTACTCAAAGTACCCTCATTTTATAGTTTATACAAGGACTTTGAGGTTGATCTTTGTCAGAGAAACAAATCGTCTTTAGCGATTTATAAATGGTGGAAAAGTAGTCAACTTATGGTTAATCAAACAAAAAACTATTGAAAAAATTTCTATAGTCAACTTAAATATCAGACAAGTATTGCGGATTGTGGTTACATTGAAAGTACATAAGACATTCGTATGTGTGATATTAACTATTTATTTTTATCATAATTACTTTGATTAATCTCATTAATAATTAACTATTGTTTCATCGAGTTGTCGATTATTTATGTTAGATAGAAATGAGACAGTTGATCCGAGGTTGCTTCTTGCGTACATACTCGTCAGTTGTGTTGGATGATTTTACTCAAAGAATATTAATTTTCATATAATTATTATTGCTCTATTGGTGCAATTGTTTATAGCTACAAATTATTGCAAAATCTCTATATTCAATAAAAAATGGAATTAGCGAAACAAGAATAAAAACAATTTCATAATAAAAATAAAATGGTACAAATATAATTGATTCTCTATAAATTGATAAAATTATTGCTTTAATATATACTGGGAAATTCAACATCTAGTATGAGCTGATACACTGTGATAATCTATAATATAATATATGAAATACATTTAGGTCTAGCTGCGTAAAGCGCTTTTGAATTAGAATTAAAAAGGCGCTATAAATAAACAAATGTAATATAATAAAATGTATAAACCTTGTAAGATGATAAAACAGGTCTTTAAAGTTTTCTTGTTAATTATTATCCAGATTTGTTGTACAATTATTATTATTCCGATACAAAAATAAGATTTGCATTTCTAATTTTATAACTTATTAATTACAATAACCAGTTGGTAACATTATTATAAGCAATTTTAAAAGTGATATACATTTATAATTAGCAACATTTATTCAGCTATTATGTTAATATATATTTTTTAATAGTTGAATGATAAATCAGGCATAAGATAATTTAGAATATAATTCAAGTTATCCGTCCAACTTAACGATAGTTTTTAATATTTGGAATAAAGTTATTGATCACAATGCTTACTTATCTACTTAAAATTAACACCGGGCTGATATATGTTTAACAATTTAATATTTTACTTTTTATCTTTATAAATATATAAATTTTGTAGTGGATAAAGTGCAAAATATGTCAATCCTTAAGCTAATTCAGTACATGACGCCCTTTTTGTATTAATTTATACTCATCTGTTTCATTAAACTGAGTGTGCTTTATTGAAAAATTCAAGTGTGGAGAAAGATGAACATTTCAAAGCTGTGCAAATATCGTTAATGAAACTTTGTCTGCACCCTGCACTTGTAGTGTTTAATTAGTGGAGTATACAGATGATTATAATTTCGAAACGTTTGGTCCCAATGTCAAACGAATTTTTAAAATGAAATTGATCTAATTTCAGCAGCCAAGATATATGAGAATAACTTAAGTACCTACTTTAATAAAAATGTTTCTACTTGATAAATATTCTACTCTTATTGAATAGTAAAATATTCATTTGAAGAAAACTAATAGTACAATATAAATCTAGTAATACAGTCGAAGTGTGGAAGTGGATGAAAGTAGTGGTGTGTTACGCTTTGCCGTCTTTGGTGTTACGATTGCGATTGCGCACCAGGAAACCGCGAATGCCAGCCTGGATCTTAGTAGCGGAGCGCTCCTCCAGCTCTGAGCCCTGGGGCTGACTTCGACGCCGCCCGGAACCCATCCGCTTACCAGATTTGCCACCGTCTTCCGTCAGCGTCTACACACAACATATACTAAACAGACAAATAATTGCGGCATTTCAAGATGCCAGGACAAAATGTTTCTGTCAAGCCAAAGTATTTAGAGCGACGATTTCCCAATAGCATGTAATGAATCTATTCTGAAGGTCCGTGCCAGGGCCAAATTTTACATTTTTCTTTGTTTTATTTCTGGGCTGTACAGTCAGCCATGCAGAGCTGTCATGTCATATTTGAAATATTTTACTTTTTATAACCAACCGTTCATAAATAATCAAATGAAGTTGATGTGCAGTTTTGAATTGGCTACTATTCAAATTGTTTCTGGAAACTGTTATTAAAAATCTGTAACTTGTATTAAAAGTCATTTATTATACGACAGCAGATTGAAAAGTCAAAAGTACTAAAGTTAAATAATATTATCATTACATTAAGTACAGCAATGTACAAGGTCAGAACAACTTTGTATAAATCCACAATGCATAATTGAATCTATTGTAAATAGTATCAGTAAGAAAGCAGTGTTACCTTTTTAATTTTCATCTGCTTGCGGACTTGATAACCACGAAAACCCGCCTGGATTTTGGTGGCCGCTTGGGCCTCGTTACCTGCGGGTCCGTTGGGCATGTTCTGCGACGGTGATGATGCTGATGCTGACTGCGATGTTGCTGTTTGCGTCTGCGGCAGCGGCAGCGGCAGCGGCTCCATGTCAGAATGAGTTGAGGCGGCGTGCGCATCGCCAGCAGTGCTAGCCTCCCGTGCCCGTGACGTCAGCATCTCTGCACCTGCTTCAATCACACATGGTGATATAATTAGGCGGTAGCGGCAGATATGCTAGGCTATCGTCATTTGTTACGTCCGTATTACACGACGTATGTGGAAACAATGTTTATCATATTTTTCTGCGATTCGTATCGTATTGTGCAGGATGTTTTTATATAAATTACGAAATTTTTTGCTTACATAACACCATCAAATTTCAATTATGATCAACTTGTTGTGTATGTCTCATTGTTCAATTATACTTAATTAGTTTCATCAGTCAAATGGCTGTATGTTATTAATAGTTTAGATTTGACAACACATGTTTATCATGACTTTATAACACTGTTCTTTTACCTCATTATTGATCAAACAGTTTTCTCTATCCTACAAGTTATTCTATTTAGAAGTTCCAGCTTCTAATCAAAATCTATTTTTGTTGCATTAAAAAATTCCATCAGAGGTCATTATTCAGTTTATTTATTTATTTTTTTACTTACAATTTTCAACTAATATACACTAGATTTTCATATTTCGTGCTCTTATAATGCAATAACAAAATATTTGTAGTTAAGTTTGTAAAAACACAATATCTGATTGAATAAATGTGTTCTTAAGAAAAACACCATACACAGCTATTGGAAATATTACAGATAATGTAGTTTATTTATTAACTGATTACATAAAATTAAAGAAACTATTATCAATGTAAATTTCCTGTGAATGATAAATTATTTTTCACTAAAAATACTAGTACCAGTTATTGTAGGTAAAATCTATTCCGAATTTTAATTTATAGGATGTAAGATTTTATTTAAACGTGTTTTAAGCGGAACTTGTTATTTTAAATTTTTCCGGCCTCTTGCTAATGATATTCTGTTGCCAATTTTTTTTCTCTTTTACGTACTACATTAAATTGTTAATAATCATTTATATCAGAGCTGGGCAAGGACCAGTATAGTTGATCGCATTTTCTTATCTCATTTCCGGAGTCTATATTTTAAAAACTAAATTCCCCGTATTCAAATTTCTCTATATCTTAAAAACTAAACAAGTTTTTTATGAAATAAAAACACATAATTGTTCTGTTAATTTCATTTTGCAGAAAAATATAAAGAGTAGAACTGAAAATTAATAAACTATATAATAGGTGTATGATATATGAGTTGTTCAGCTTACATCGAAAAGCAAAATTAGGCAATTGTAGCGTTTTTGGTTTACGTTTGCACCAAAGAAAAATAAATAACTAACATACATGATTATACCAACAGATATCACATTCTTAACAGATTACTGATTCCTCGAAATATTCTAGAGTATTTGATTAGATTTACCATCTACTCATACATTAGCGTGGCGAACATTACAAGCAGTACTTAGATGTACCTACTTGTATCTAATGATCGTAGTACAAAGTACTTCTCGTCAAGTTGAACCAACATGCTATATTTAAACAACAGACAGCGTAACTAATTTTACTCAGAGCAGGGCTGCGTTTATACACGGGTATAAAAGCAAACATTCCCGGCCTATTAAAAGTATTTACGTTTGTGAATCGCAGTTGTTGCTTAGTCAACGTACCAAAAAGCCATGCACTAATTTTACTCAGACAACAAAATATGAAACTTGTACCTCAATGAATGGTTGACTTACTATTATGACATATACTTGACCTTGTGAGAGTTCTTCGCTGGACAGGAATATATCAATAGTGTCATTGGAGTCGTCGTTGGGATGCGTAGTTATGTTTCTGCGGGTGGCGACATGGTCAACGTAACCTTGTTCCCGATTTGCATCTGGAGACGTCTTGCCGTCACTTTCATCACCGTCATAAATTGACGACTCGCTCTGGATTCCGCTGGTGCCGTCCTCGTCCGTGACGTCATCCATCACATGCTCTGGCCGTGACTCAGCGATGCTGTTGTTTTCAGGAATCGTTGCTAACTCTGAATGCAAGTTGTTGTTGGACAAGTGTTGTCTTGTTTTGAAGCCTCTATAAGTGCTCTGTATTTTAGTGGCAGCGCAGTGCGTAATTTCAGACATGTCCTTCAGCTCCTCTGAGTTTGCATCAGCAGTAGAAGCATTCACAACAGGGGAATCTAGGAATTTGTCTTCAAGTTTGGTAAAATTCAAATCTTGCATTTCGTCGCGTTTCTCTGATTCTTGTGTATCATTTTTCAATGTGGAAATGGAACGTTTTTGTCGATAATTTCTGTAAGAGTTTTGAATTTTCAAAGCGGCAACGTTTTTAGTGATATCTTCATCTGAAGACATTTCTTCAGGAGAACTTATGTTATGCGGAGATGTTTTGCCAATGGTATAAGTTTCATCGGATCCAGAACTATTTTTTCTAATCTTTGGAGCTTGGAGCACAGTTAATGGCTCATCATTTAATGATTCATGATTTATTTTAAATGGTTGCAAAGTTGTATGCTCACTGTTTGTCAAGGAAATTTGACGTTTTTGACCATAGGATTCTATTATTGAATCTATTTCATCAAACAGCTTTCTATTAGAAGCCGTCTCAGAATTAGATTGACCTGAAGAATTTTGCGACTTACTTCTCTCTAAATATGCATCAATGTCTTCAATTCGAGTTTTTGGAGAAGTTACAGATCTTGGAGAAACTTCCAGCGACTTAGAAGATTTTGTATCAGCTACTTTAGAACTAGCATTCAAGTTCGATATGTCAGCTAATTGCAATTTAATTTCATGCTCATCAGTACTAGAAGTAGTTTCTGGTACTGTTACAGCAGTTGAAGAATATTCTTGGGGCTCTTCTAATTTTATTTCATGTTCATCAGCATTTGGAGTAGCTTCTGGTGACGTTGCAGCTCTTGGAGAATGTTCTTCAGGCTCTTCTAATTTTATATCTGTCTCATCTGCACATGGAGTAACTTCTGGTGATGTTGCAACCATTGGAGAATGTTCTTGGAGCTCTTCTAATTTTATTTTATGGTCATCAGCACTTGGAGTAGCTTCTAGTGATATTGCAGCCCTAGGAGAATGTTCTTGTGATTCTTCTATTTTTATTTCATGTTCATCAGCATTTGGAATAGCTTCTGATGATGTTGCAGCCCTACTAGAATGTTCTTGGGACTCTTCAAATTTTATATCTGTCTCATCAGCACTTGGAGTAGCATCTGGTGATGTTGCAGCCCTTGGAGAAATTTCTTGGGACTCTTCTATTTTTATTTCATGTTCATCCGCATTTGGAGTACCTTCTGGTGATGGTACAGGTCTTGAAGAAAGTTCATGAGACTCTTCTAATTTTATATCTGTCTCATCAGCATTTAGAGTAGCTTCTAGTGATGTTGAAGCCCTTGGAGAATGTTCTTGGGGCTCTTGGAGCTCTTCTAATTTTATATCTGCCTCATCAGCACTTGGAGTAGCTTCTAGTGATGTTGCAACAGTTGGCGAATGTTCTTGCGGCTCTTCTAATTTTATAGCTGTCCCATCAGCATTAGGAGTAGCATCTGGTGATGTTACAGCCCTTGGAGAATTTTCTTGGTACTCTTCTATTTTTATCTCATGGTCATCAGCATTTGGGGTTGCTTCAGATAATGTTGTAGCCCTTGGAGAATGTTCTTGGGATGCTTCTATTTTCATTTGATGTTCATCAGCATTTGTAGTGACTTCGGGTAATGGTACAGTTCTTGGAGAATGTTCATCTAATTTTATATCTGTCACATCAGCAGTTGGAGTAGCATCTGATGATGCTGCAGCTCTAGGAGAATGTACTTGGGATTCTTCTATTTTTATTTCATGGTCATCAGCACTTGGAGTAGCTTCTGATAATGTTGCAGCCCTTGGAGAATGGCCTTGGTGCTCTTCTAATTTTATTTCATGTTCATCAGCATTTTGAGTAGCTTTTGGTGATGGTACAGATCTTGCAGAATGTTCTTGTAGCTCTTCTAATTTTACATCTGTCTCATCAGCACTTGGAGTAGCTTCTGGTGATGTTACAACCCTTGGAGAAAGTTTTTGGTGCTCTTTTAATTTTATATCTGTCTCATCAGCACTTGGAGTAGCTTCTGGCGATGTTGCAGTTTTTGGAGAATGTTCTTGGGACTCTATTATTTTTATTTCATGGCCATCAGCACTTGGAGTAGCTTCTAGTGATGTTGCAGCCCTTGGAGAATGTTCTTGGTGCTCTTCTAATTTTATTTCATGTTCATCAACATATGGAGTACCTTCTGGTAATGTTGCAGCCCTTGGAGAATGTTCTTGGATCTCTTCTATTTTTATTTCATGGTCATCAGCATTTGGAGTAGCTTCTGGTGATATTGCAGCCCTTGGAGAATGTTCTTGGGTGTCTTCTAATTTTATTTCATGCTCATTAGCACTTGGAGTAGCTTCTGGTAATGTTGCAGCCCTTGGAGAATGTTCTTGGGGCTCTTCTAATTTTATTTCATGCTCATCAGCATTTGGAGTAGCTTCTGGTGATGTTACAATCCATGGAGAATGTTCTTGAGGCTCTTCTAAATTTATATCTGTCTCATCGGCACTTGGAGTAGCTTCTGCTGATATTGCAGCCCTTGGAGAATGTTCTTGGATCTCTTCTAATTTTATTTCATGCTCATTAGCACTTGGAGTAGCTTCTGGTAATGTTGCAGCCCTTGGAGAATGTTCTTGGGGCTCTTCTAATTTTATTTCATGCTCATCAGCATTTGGAGTAGCTTCTGGTGATGTTACAACCCATGGAGAATGTTCTTGGGGCTCTTCTAAATTTATATCTGCCTCATCGGCACTTGGAGTAGCTTCTGCTGATATTGCAGCCCTTGAAGAATGTTTTTGGATCTCTTCTATTTTTATTTCATGGTCATCAGCACTTGGAGTAGATTCTGGTGATGTTGCAACCCTTGGAGAATGTTCTTGTGATTCTTCTATTTTTATTTCATTGTCATCAGCTCTTGAAGTAGCTTCTGATGATGTTGCAACCCTTGGAGAATGTTCGTGGGAATCTTCTAATTTTATATCTGTCTCATCAGCACTTGGAGTAGCTTCTGGTGATGTTGCAGTCCTTGGAAAATGTTCTTGGAACTCTTCTATTTTTATTTTATGGCCTTCAGCACTTGGAGTAGCTTCTGCTGATGTTGCAGCCCTAGGAGAATGTTCTTGTGGTTCTTCTAATTTTATATCTGTATCAGCACTTGGAATAGTGTCTGAAGATGTTGCAGCCCTTGGAGAATGTTCTTGGGGCCCTTCTAATTTTATTTCATGCTCATCAGCACTTGGAGTAGCTTCTAGTGATGTTGCAACCCTTGGAGAATGTTCTTGGGGCTCTTCTAATTTTATATCTGTCTCACCAGCGCTTGGAGTAGCTTCTGGTGATGTTGCAGTCCTTGGAGAAAGTTCTTGGTGCTCTTCTAATTTTATTTCATGGTCATCAGTACTTGGAGTAGCTTCTGGTGATGTTACAACCTTTGGAGAATGTTCTTGTGGCTCTTCTAATTTTATATCTGTCCCATCAGCACTTGGAGTAGCTTCTGGAGATGTTACAACCCATGGAGAATGTTCTTGGGGCTCTTCTAAATTTATATCTGTCTCATCGGCACTTGGAGTAGCTTCTGCTGACATTGCAGCCCTTGGAGAATGTTCTTGGGGCTCTTCTAATTTTATTTCATGCTCATCAGCATTTGGAGTAGCTTCTGGTGATGTTACAACCCATGGAGAATGTTCTAGGGGCTCTTCTAAATTTATATCTGTCTTATCGGGACTTGGAGTAGCTTCTGTTGATATTGCAGCCCTTGAAGAATGTTTTTGGATCTCTTCTATTTTTATTTCATGGTCATCAGCACTTGGAGTAGATTCTGGTGATGTTGCAACCCTTGAAGAATGTTCTTGGATCTCTTCTATTTTTATTTCATGGTCATCAGCACTTGGAGTAGCTTCTGGTGATGTTGCAACCCTTGGAGAATGTTCTTGTGATTTTTCTATTTTTATTTCATTGTCATCAGCTCTTGGAGTAGCTTCTGATGATGTTGCAACCCTTGGAGAATGTTCGTGGGAATCTTCTAATTTTATATCTGTCTCATCAGCACTTGGAGTAGCTTCTGGTGATGTTGCAGTCCTTGGAAAATGTTCTTGGAACTCTTCTATTTTTATTTTATGGCCTTCAGCACTTGGAGTAGCTTCTGCTGATGTTGCAGCCCTAGGAGAATGTTCTTGTGGTTCTTCTAATTTTATATCTGTCTCATCAGCACTTGGAATAGCGTCTGAAGATGTTGCAGCCCTTGGAGAATGTTCTTGTGGCTCTTCTAATTTTATTTCGTGCTCATCAGCACTTGGAGTAGCTTTTAGTGATGTTGCAGCCCTTGGAGTAGCTTCTGGTAATGTTGCAGCCCTTGGAGAATGTTCTTGGGGCTCTTCTAATTTTATTTCATGCTCATCGGCATTTGGAGTAGCTTCTGCTGATGTTGCAGCCCTAGGAGAATGTTCTTGTGGTTCTTCTAATTTTATATCTGTCTCATCAGCACTTGGAATAGCGTCTGAAGATGTTGCAGCCCTTGGAGAATGTTCTTGGGGCTCTTCTAATTTTATTTCATGTACATCAGCACTTGGAGTAGCTTCTGGTGATGTTACAACCTTTGGAGAATGTTCTAGAGGCTCTTCTAAATTTATATCTGTCTTATCGGGACTTGGAGTAGCTTCTGTTGATATTGCAGCCCTTGAAGAATGTTTTTGAATCTCTTCTATTTTTATTTCATGGTCATCAGCACTTGGAGTAGATTCTGGTGATGTTGCAACCCTTAAAGAATGTTCTTGGATCTCTTCTACTTTTATTTCATGGTCATCAGCACTTGGAGTAGCTTCTGGTGATGTTGCAACCCTTGGAGAATGTTCTTGTGATTCTTCTATTTTTATTTCATTGTCATCAGCTCTTGGAGTAGCTTCTGATGATGTTGCAACCCTTGGAGAATGTTCGTGGGAATCTTCTAATTTTATATCTGTCTCATCAGCACTTGGAGTAGCTTCTGGTGATATTGGAGTCCTTGGAGAAAGTTCTTGGTGCTCTTCTAATTTTATTTCATGGTCATCAGCACTTGGAGTAGCTTCTGGTGATGTTACAACCTTTGGAGAATGTTCTAGGGGCTCTTCTAAATTTATATCTGTCTTATCGGGACTTGGACTAGCTTCTGTTGATATTGCAGCCCTTGAAGAATGTTTTTGGATCTCTTCTATTTTTATTTCATGGTCATCAGCACTTGGAGTAGATTCTGGTGATGTTGCAACCCTTGAAAAATGTTCTTGGATCTCTTCTATTTTTATTTCATGGTCATCAGCACTTGGAGTAGCTTCTGGTGATGTTGCAACCCTTGGAGAATGTTCTTGTGATTCTTCTATTTTTATTTCATTGTCATCAGCTCTTGGAGTAGCTTCTGATGATGTTGCAACCCTTGGAGAATGTTCGTGGGAATCTTCTAATTTTATATCTGTCTCATCAGCACTTGGAGTAGCTTCTGGTGATGTTGCAGTCCTTGGAAAATGTTCTTGGAACTCTTCTATTTTTATTTTATGGCCTTCAGCACTTGGAGTAGCTTCTGCAGATGTTGCAGCCCTAGGAGAATGTTCTTGTGGTTCTTCTAATTTTATATCTGTCTCATCAGCACTTGGAATAGCGTCTGAAGATGTTGCAGCCCTTGGAGAATGTTCTTGGGGCTCTTCTAATTTTATTTCATGTACATCAGCATTTGGAGTAGCTTCTGGTGATGTTAGAACCCTTGGAGAATGTTCTTCAGGCTCTTCTAATTTTATATCTGTCTCATCAGCGCTTGGAGTAGCTTCTGGTGATGTTACAACCCTTGGAGAATGTTCTTGTGATTTTTCTATTTTTATTTCATTGTCATCAGCTCTTGGAGTAGCTTCTGATGATGTTGCAACCCTTGGAGAATGTTCGTGGGAATCTTCTAATTTTATATCTGTCTCATCAGCACTTGGAGTAGCTTCTGGTGATGTTGCAGTCCTTGGAAAATGCTCTTGGAACTCTTCTATTTTTATTTTATGGCCTTCAGCACTTGGAGTAGCTTCTGGTGATGTTGCAGCCCTAGGAGAATGTTCTTGTGGTTCTTCTAATTTTATATCTGTCTCATCAGCACTTGGAATAGCGTCTGAAGATGTTGCAGCACTTGGAGAATGTTCTTGTGGCTCTTCTAATTTTATTTCATGCTCATCAGCACTTGGAGTAGCTTTTAGTGATGTTGCAGCCCTTGGAGTAGCTTCTGGTAATGTTGCAGCCCTTGGAGAATGTTCTTGGGGCTCTTCTAATTTTATTTCATGCTCATCGGCATTTGGAGTAGCTTCTGGTGATGTTACAACCAATAGAGAATGTTCTTGGGGCTCTTCTAAATTTATATCTGTCTCATCGGCGCTTGGAGTAGCTTCTGTTGATATTGCAGCCCTTGAAGAATGTTTTTGGATCTCTTCTATTTTTATTTCATGGTCATCAGCACTTGGAGTAGATTCTGGTGATGTTGCAACCCTTAAAGAATGTTCTTGGATCTCTTCTATTTTTATTTCATGGTCATCAGCACTTTGAGTAGCTTCTGGTGATGTTGCAACCCTTGGAGAATGTTCTTGTGATTCTTCTATTTTTATTTCATTGTCATCAGCTCTTGGAGTAGCTTCTGATGATGTTGCAACCCTTGGAGAATGTACGTGGGAATCTTCTAATTTTATATCTGTCTCATCAGCACTTGGAGTAGCTTCTGGTGATATTGGAGTCCTTGGAGAAAGTTCTTGGTGCTCTTCTAATTTTATTTCATGGTCATCAGCACTTGGAGTAGCTTCTGGTGATGTTACAACCTTTGGAGAATGTTCTAGGGGCTCTTCTAAATTTATATCTGTCTTATCGGGACTTGGAGTAGCTTCTGTTGATATTGCAGCCCTTGAAGAATGTTTTTGGATCTCTTCTATTTTTATTTCATGGTCATCAGCACTTGGAGTAGATTCTGGTGATGTTGCAACCCTTGAAGAATGTTCTTGGATCTCTTCTATTTTTATTTCATGGTCATCAGCACTTGGAGTAGCTTCTGGTGATGTTGCAACCCTTGGAGAATGTTCTTGTGATTCTTCTATTTTTATTTCATTGTCATCAGCTCTTGGAGTAGCTTCTGATGATGTTGCAACCCTTGGAGAATGTTCGTGGGAATCTTCTAATTTTATATCTGTCTCATCAGCACTTGGAGTAGCTTCTCGTGATGTTGCAGTCCTTGGAAAATGTTCTTGGAACTCTTCTATTTTTATTTTATGGCCTTCAGCACTTGGAGTAGCTTCTGCTGATGTTGCAGCCCTAGGAGAATGTTCTTGTGGTTCTTCTAATTTTATATCTGTCTCATCAGCACTTGGAATAGCGTCTGAAGATGTTGCAGCCCTTGGAGAATGTTCTTGGGGCTCTTCTAATTTTATTTCATGTACATCAGCATTTGGAGTAGCTTCTGGTGATGTTAGAACCCTTGGAGAATGTTCTTCAGGCTCTTCTAATTTTATATCTGTCTCATCAGCGCTTGGAGTAGCTTCTGGTGATGTTACAACCCTTGGAGAATGTTCTTGGGGCTCTTCTAAATTTATATCTGTCTCATCGGCACTTGGAGTAGCTTCTGTTGATATTGCAGCCCTTGAAGAATGTTTTTGGATCTCTTCTATTTTTATTTCATGGTCATCAGCACTTGGAGTAGCTTTTGGTGATGTTGCAACCCTTGGGGAATATTCTTGGGGCTCTTCTAATTTTATATCTGTCTCATCAGCGCTTGGAGTAGCTTCTGGTGATGTTGCCGTTCTTGGAGAATGTTCTTGGGGCTCTTGGAGCTCTTCTAATTTTATATCTGCCTCATCAGCACTTGGAGTAGCGTCTGAAGATGTTGCAGCCCTTGGAGAATGTTCTTGGGGCTCTTCTAATTTTATTTCATGTACATCAGCATTTGGAGTAGCTTCTGGTGATGTTAGAACCCTTGGAGAATGTTCTTCAGGCTCTTCTAATTTTATATCTGTCTCATCAGCACTTGGAGTTGCTTCTGGTGATGTTGCAACCCTTGAAGAATGTTCTTGAATCTCTTCTATTTTTATTTCATTGTCATCAGCTCTTGGAGGAGCTTCTGATGATGTTGCAACCCTTGGAGAATGTTCTTGGTGCTCTTTTAATTTTATTTCATGGTCATCAGCACTTGGAGTAGCTTCTGGTAATGTTGTAGTCCTTGGAGAATGTTCTTGGGACTCTTCTAATTTTATTTCATGCTCATCTGTACTTGGAGTAGCTTCTAGTGATGTTGCAACCCTTGGAGAAAATTTTTGGTGCTCTTCTAATTTTATATCTGTTTCATCAGCACTCGGAGTAGCTTCTGGTGATGTTGAAACCCTTGGAAAATGTTCTTGGGGCTCTTCTAAATTTATATCTGTCTCATCGGCACTTGGAGTAGCTTCTGGTGATGTTACAACCCTTGGAGAATGTTCTTGGGGATCTTCTAAATTTATATTTGTCTCATCGGCACTTGGAGTAGCTTCTGGTAATGTTACAACCCTTGGAGATTGTTCTTGGGGCTCTTCTAAATTTATATCTGTCTCATCGGCGCTTGGAGTAGCTTCTGGTGATGTTGCAACCCTTGGAGAATGTT
The DNA here is from genome assembly GCA_911728475.2 of Pterostichus madidus. Lineage (NCBI taxonomy): Eukaryota > Metazoa > Arthropoda > Insecta > Coleoptera > Carabidae > Pterostichus > Pterostichus madidus. The sequence continues at coordinate 41,943,101 of OU452305.1, forward strand.
CTTGATGTTCTTCTAATTTTATTTCGATGTCATCAGCACTTGGAGTAGCTTCTGGTGATGTTACAACCCTTGGAAAATGTTTTTGGGGCTCTTCTAAATTTATATCTGTCTCATCAGCGCTTGTAGTAGCTTCTGGTGATGTTGCAACCCTAGGAGAATGTTCTTGGGGTTCTTCTAATTTTATTTCATGCTCATCTGCACTTGGAGTATCTTCTAGTGATGTTGCAACCTTTGGAGAATGTTCTTGTGGCTCTTCTAATTTTATATCTGTCTCATCACCACTTGGAGTAACTTCTGGTGATGTTGCAGACCTAGGAGAATGTTCTTGGGATGATTCTATTTTTATTTCATGTTCATCAGCATTTGGAGTTGCTTCTGGTGATGTTAGAACTCTTGGAGAATATTTTTCAGGCTCTTCTAATTTTATATTTGTCTCATCAGCACTTGGAGTAACTTCTGGTGATGTTACAACCCTTGGAAAATGTTCTTGGAGCTCTTCTAAATTTATATCTGTCTCATCGGCACTTGGAGTAGCTTCTGGTGATGTTACAACCCTTGGAAAATGTTCTTGGGGATCTTCTAAATTTATATCTGTCTCATCGGCACTTGGAGTAGCTTCTGGTGATGTTACAAACCTTGGAGAATGTTCTTGGGGCTCTTCTAAATTTATATCTGTCCCATCAGCGCTTGGAGTAGCTTCTGGTGATGTTGCAGTCCTTGGAGAAAGTTCTTGGCGCTCTTCTAATTTCATTTTCTGGTTATCAGCCCTTGGAGAATGTTCTTGATGTTCTTCTAATTTTATATCTGTCTTATCTGGGCTTGGAGTAGCTTCTGGTGATATTGCAGTCCTTGGAGAAAGTTCTTGGTGTTCTTCTATTTTGATTTCATGGTTATTAGCACTTGGAGTAGCTTCTGGTGATGTTAGAACCCTTGGAGAATGTTTTTCAGGCTCTTCTAATTTTATATTTATCTCAACAGCAATTGGAGTAGCTTCTGGTGATGTTGTAGCCCTAGGAGAATATTCTTTTGGTTCTTCTAATTTTATATCTGTCTCATCAACACTAGGAGTAGCTTCTAGTGATGTTGCATCCCTTGGAGAATATTCTTGGATCTCTTCTATTTTTATTTCATGGTCATCAGCATTTGGATTAGCTTCTGGTAATGTTGCAGTCCTTGAAGAATGTTCTTGGGGCTCTTCTAATTTTATTTCATGGTCATCAGCACTTGCTGTAGCTTCTGGTGATGTTACAACCCTTAGAGAATGTTTTTGGGGTTCTTCTAAATTTATATCTGTCTCATCGGCACGTGGAGTAGCTTCTGGTAATGTTGCAATCCTTGGAGAATATTCTTGGGGCTCTTCTAATTTTATATCTGTTTCATCAGCACTTGGAGTAGCTTCTAGTGATGTTGAAACCCTTGGAGAATGTTCTTGGAGATCTTCTAATTTTTTTATATCTGCCTCATCAGCGCTTGGAGTAGCTTCTGGTGATATTGCAACCCTTGGAGAATGTTCTTGATGTTCTAATTTTATATCTGTCTTATCAGCGCTTGGAGTAGCTTCTGGTGATATTGCAGCCCTTGAAGAATGTTCTTGGGGCACTTCTAATTTTGTTTCATGCTCATCAGCATTTGGAGTAGCTTCTGATAATGTTGCAGTCCTTGGAGAATGTTCTTGTGATTCTTCTAATCTTATTTCATTGTCATCAGCACTTGGAGTAGCTTCTGGTAATGTTGCAGCCCTTGGAGAATGTTCTTGGGTCTCTTCTAATTTTATTTCATGCTCATTAGCACTTGGAGTAGTTTCTGGTAATGTTGCAGCCCTTGGAGAATGTTCTTGGGGCTCTTCTAATTTTATTTCATGCTCATCAGCATTTGGAGTAGCTTCTGGTGATGTTACAACCCATGGAGAATGTTCTTGGGGCTCTTCTAAATTTATATCTGTGTCATCGGCATTTGGAGTAGCTTCTGCTGATGTTGCAGCCCTAGGAGAATGTTCTTGTGGTTCTTCTAATTTTATATCTGTCTCATCAGCACTTGGAATAGCGTCTGAAGATGTTGCAGCCCTAGGAGAATGTTCTTGTGGTTCTTCTAATTTTATATCTGTCTCATCGGCACTTGTAGTAGCTTCTGGTGATGTTACAGCCCTTGAAGGATGTTCTTGGATTCCTTCTATTTTTATTTCATGGTCATCAGCACTTGGAATAGCTTCTAGTGATGTTGCAACCCTTGGAGAATGTTCTTGTGACTCTTCTATTTTTATTTCATTGTCATCAGCATATGGAGTAGCTTCTGGTGATGTTGCAGCCCTTGGAGAATGTTCTTGGGGCTCTTCTAATTTTATTTCATGCTCATCAGCACTTGGAGTAGCTTCTGGTAATGTTGCAGCCCTTGGAGAATGTTCCTGGGACTCTTTTAATTTTATTTCATTGTAATCAGCACTTGGAGCATCTTCTAGTGATGTTACAGCCCTTGGAGAATGTTCTTGGGACTCTTCTAATTTTATTTCATGCTCATCAGCATTTCGAGTAGCTTCTGGTAATGTTGCAGCCCTTGGAGAATGTTCTTGGGACTCTTCTATTTTTATTTCATGGTCAACAGCATTTGGAGTAGCTTCTGGTGATGTTGCAGCCCTTGGAGAATGTTCTTGGGACTCTTCTATTTTTATTTCATGGTCAACAGCATTTGAAGTAGCTTCTGGTGATGTTGCAGTCCTTGGAGAATGTTCTTGTGATTCTTCTAATTTTATTTCATTGTCATCAGCACTTGGAGTAGCTTCTGGTAATGTTGCAGCCCTTGGAGAATGTTCTTGGGACTCTTCTATTTTGATTTCATTGTCATCAGCATTTGGAGTACCTTCTGGTGATGTTGCAGCCCTTGGAGAATGTTCTTGGGACTCTTTTAATTTTATTTCATTGTCATCAGCACTTGGAGCATCTTCTAGTGATGTTACAGCCCTTGGAGAATGTTCTTGGGACTCTTCTAATTTTATTTCATGCTCATCAGCATTTCGAGTAGCTTCTGGTAATGTTGCAGCCCTTGGAGAATGTTCTTGGGACTCTTCTATTTTTATTTCATGGTCAACAGCATTTGGAGTAGCTTCTGGTGATGTTGCAGCCCTTGGAGAATGTTCTTGGGACTCTTCTATTTTTATTTCATGGTCAACAGCATTTGAAGTAGCTTCTGGTGATGTTGCAGTCCTTGGAGAATGTTCTTGTGATTCTTCTAATTTTATTTCATTGTCATCAGCACTTGGAGTAGCTTCTGGTAATGTTGCAGCCCTTGGAGAATGTTCTTGGGACTCTTCTATTTTGATTTCATTGTCATCAGCATTTGGAGTACCTTCTGGTGATGTTGCAGCCCTTGGAGAATGTTCTTGGGACTCTTTTAATTTTATTTCATTGTCATCAGCACTTGGAGCATCTTCTAGTGATGTTACAGCCCTTGGAGAATGTTCTTGGGACTCTTCTAATTTTATTTCATGCTCATCAGCATTTCGAGTAGCTTCTGGTAATGTTGCAGCCCTTGGAGAATGTTCTTGGGACTCTTCTATTTTTGTTTTATGGTCATCAGCACTTGGAGTAGCTTCTGGTAATGTTGCTGCCCTTGGAGAATGTTCTTGGGACTCTTGTATTTTTATTTTATCGTCATCAGCACTTGGAGTAGCTTCTGGTGATGTTGTAGACCTAGGAGAATGATCTTGTTGCTCTTCTAATTTTATATTTATCTCATCGGCACCTGAAGTTTTATTTATTTCAAGATTTGTATTTAAGTCCTTAATGTCTCTTAGTTGTATCTCGAGCTCAGTAGTTGGATTATTTGATTTTGGTGAAGAATAGTTATGTTCTTCTGACATAGGATTAATAACTTCTGTCAAATTGGATTCGTGATTCTTATTATTCGTTTGCAAACTGTTCATATTTTTCTTGTTATTTTCATGTGTATCTTGGGTTGTTTCAACTGTATTGCTCTGAATTTTAAAATTATCATAATCGTTTAAATTATCTGTAAAATTATCTGATACGTTGTCTTTAGTTATTACTGTTTCATTATCAATATTTTCTAAGATATTTGCAACACATTTATTTACGTTATTATCGTTCAAATGCTCTGTAGTACTATTTGTTGTCTTATTAATTTCGTAATCTTGCAATGTATTGAACGTTTTTAAATCATCTATAATAGCTAAAGAGTCTGTATTTGTAAATAGGTTTAATTTATCTATTGTAGTCGATTTGTCATGTTTGTCTTCAGTTGTAGGCTTCAATTGACTTTCTTCTCCAATCCATGTTTCTGGAAAGACGAGAGAATCATGCATTTCTCCAGAATGTTGTAGTTCTGATGTATTCAATATACTTTCCAAATGTGTAGCATTGTTACTTACTTCGTCTACTGTTATTTTCTCATCTGGAAGTCCAAGAGAATCGTGCATCTCTCCAGAATGTACAAGTCCACCAAGAACTGTTGATGTAGTTTCATTATCGGGATTGTTTTCATCGTGTTCTTCATTTCCTGGAGCTTTTAGTGGAATGTAAATATACTCGGGAGATTCTGAACCATTTACATTTGAAACAGATAAAGTTTCCACTTGAATCGGACTAATTGTTTCCTTTACAATATTCTCTTCAACTATTTCATGCTTCTCGTCTAAATCTGAGGCATGCAACGGAATATGAATATACTCAACTTGTTTTTGCTTAGGTTTGTCATGTGTATTGATAACGTCTAAAACAGAATCATCATTTACAGCGATAGCAGCACCAATTTTATATGCGGCCGTGGACAATTCTTGTATCGGACTTGAACTTTTTGATCTAGGTGAAAATGTATCATCTACTTTTAAATCATATTTTGAGCTATCAAAGTCGTCCAAGTTTACAGAAACTTCAAGATCATTGTTTAATACGTCAGCATTATTTATTTCTGAAATACTAAAGTTCAATGAATCTGACTCTTTTTCAATAAATGTATCGTCATTATAAACATTATGTTGAGTTAGTTTTTGAAGACGTAAATTAAGTGTTTTTATTTCTTCAAGATCTTTTTCCAATTCATCTACATTTGTAATATTATTTTCATCTTGTAATTCAGTTTTTTCCACAACATCGGAATTATCGTTATTTTCAGTTTCAGAAATAGTTTGCGCCAATTGTAGCTCACAAATAGGATTTTTGTCAATGACAGTGACCAACGATGAATTGTCGAATTCATTATCATCTGTCGATACAGTCGCAGTATCAGAAATATGTCTACGTTTACGAATTAAGTAGCCTCGAGCACCCGCTTGTATTGTGGTAGCAGCTTTTGAAACAAGTTCTTCAGCTTCGCCTCGTTGAGAAGGAAGTTCATCACACTCTGCAGGTTTTTGTATAATATCAATCTATAAATAGTGTATACATTAGTCCTGAGTTACAGAATTTCATATTCGCTGTACTTACATCTTTATTTTCTTGATTAGTATGTCTAACATTATATCCTCGCCAAACTGATTGTATTTTTGTTGCTGCTTGATCTAAAACATAAATATTAAATAAAATCATTACAATATGTACTAAAGATCTACCTACCTTCACTTATAACTTGTTTATTTTTTATTTTTGAACTTATTGATGTGCTATCATCTTCAACTTTAGCCGTAGCGTCAATCTTGTTTTTAATTTCATCGTTGTCTGATTCATTAATACTTGTAAGAACTTTATCAAAATTTTCAATATTTTCTGCTAATTCTTTATTAAATTTGGTTTCCATATTGTGGTCATTAAGAGTAATTTGTTCTTCTACTTTATCATTTATTATTATATTTGTATCGGCATTGTTGATATCAATATCTTGTTTCAGATTCTTCACGTCTTCTTCAGTGGCATTATTTGTATTTTCTATTGTTTGATCCATCAAGTTTGATACATTTTTTGTTATAATATCACTCACATTTTCTGTCGTTTCGTTCGGTAGATCTGCAATTGCGGTATTTATGTCACTAAGTACTTCTTCAATATTCTCTTTCTTGTCATTTATTTCAGTTAATACTGTTTCTTGCAATTGATCCGACCCCTCTGCTACATTTGCATGTACAGCTTGTACGTTTTTTTCTATTTTTTTTTTTGTTTGTTTTATTTCATCTAAATTATTTTCCATATCGTTTAAATTTTCAGTTATATTGTCAGTTAAATTATTTCGTTCTTGTTCAAGATTTGTTGTGGTCTCTTCTACCATATTTTCCAGGGAATCCAGTTTTTTTACCTTTTCTAAAATTTCATTTCTTGCATTTGCTTGTATAGTATCAATTTGATCGGTAATATTATTTTCTATAATTTGTTTTTCAATATCTAACTGCTGTTCAGTGTCAGCTACTGAGTTTTCTATATTATTTGATAATATTATTAACTTTTCTTGAATACTTTCTGTTAAATCTGTTACACTATTTTCATGCTCATCTACAGTTTCTTGAACAGTTTTATTCTCGTTTACTGTATCAATATTTTCATCGAGTCCTAATACTAATGAGTCATGCATTTCACCTGAATGTCCCAAACAAATAAGTTCCTTTTCATGTTTATCTATTTCTGAAATAATGTCTTGTTCATTTTCAGTAAAAATAAGAGAATCATGTAGTTCGCTTGAATGTTGTAAACGAATCGATTCTTTATTGACTTGATCTTTTTCTGTAACAATTTCTTGTTCTTCATCAGAATTTCCCTCCTGAAGAATGAGTGAATCGTGCAGTTCTCCGGAATGTGCGAGTCCTACTTTATTCATCAAAGTCTTTACATTTTCAAAATCTTCAATAACTTCAGCATTATCTATCACATCACTAACTGACTCCAATAATTCTTCATTTACTTGCTTTTCAGCATCTTGTGTTATTTCATCTATACTATTTTCAGCAATTTCTGATTCATCAGTAAAATTATTTGATGTATCTCCAATTTCAATTTCATCGTAAGGTCCGACTGTAAATATAACTTTATCATCACTTGGTATTTCATCTAAAATTGTTTGAATTTCTATCAAATTAACTGGTAATTCATTTTGCTTCTCGTCAATTTCATTGTTGGCTAATTCAAGTTCAGCATTGTCTACTTGAGATATGATTGATTTTTCAGTTTCTTCTAATTCAGATTCTTGTTTAGAAAGATCCAGATACATAGGCTCTTTAGCACCTGTAACTTGTACTGATGAAGATTCGCTGCCAACATGTAATTCTGCGTTAGGAATCACATTAGCTATATTTTCTGAATCTTCTACAATAATTTTCTCTGCACTTGGTACCTTATTTAATTCAGAGACTTGTTCATTTACTTCTGGTTCCGGTGTTATTATGTCATTAATTTCCAGATTATTATCTGTTTCAACTTGATTTAATTGTTGTACTGGTGTTTCAGTCAGTGCTTCTGATTGAACACTTTGTGCTCTGGATTCAAACTCATCATTTTCATACTTTTCAGCTTGTATAGCTTTGCGAATATTATATCCACGCCATGCAGATTGAATACAAGTTGCCGCGCTCATAAGTTCTGGCATATTTTTGCCCAAGGACGAAAATGAATTTGTAACTTCAGCGGTAAGTAAATCTCTATTTTTTCTATAGTTGAATCCTTTCCATACTGATTGTATTTTCGTAGCAGCTTTGTTCTGCATTTCTCCTTCTGCCATGTCATTGGTAACTACTTCCTTTTTCGATTTGTCATCTTTCAGATTCTTGCGATAATTGTGTCCACGCCATACTGATTGAATTTTAATAGCAGCATTGATTTGTTTAATTTCATCTTCAACTTCCTGTACATTTTGTTGACAGGCTTGTTCTTCTTCACTTGGGCTGGGTGTAGCTACAGTTGTTGATATTTCTGGTACTAATAATTTAGAATCATTTTCTGCAAACGCTGATGTTTCTTTTATTTTATTTTCATGTAAATTGCCGTCGTCATTCTTCTCGTTATCTGTTTCATCGACAATGACGTCATTACTATCACTGTGGTCATTATTACCTTCTGTACCTTCCTTTTCATAAACTTGTACAGTAGTGTCAACAACTTTACTGTCTACATCATGCTTCTCTTTAATATTATTAGATATATGCGTTACATTTTCTTGTTTATTATTCGCGTCGAAGAAGCCAACTTGTAGCTTATCTATTTCCGCTGTGGAAACCCCACTTCTGTTGAATTTAATTTCCGGACTGGTCGCTGCATCGCGCTCTCTAAGTCGACCTAGGTCCAGTCGTGGTATAGACAAAAAGTCAACTCCATGTACCATTTCCACTTCATCTTTCAAGGACGGCTTTTGCAAGAGTAAGTTTTGTTTATTTTTATCGTGAACTGTTGCCGTACAGAATTCAACTAAAAACAATTCATTTTTATTATAATGCTGTCTTAATAATCAATATATTTCGAATTGTATTCGTATTTATAATGTAAAGAAATTGGAACATGCAATGTACTCATTACTTGCTATATATGTATATTATCGCTCGATATAATTTCTATATCTTTTAGTGGTACGACGCACGTCATATTTTATTATTTTAACCTATAGATCAATCAATTTATTTAAACATTTTAACTATTTATATATGTTTCAGTAGTAAGTGCATTATTATTTCTTTGTGCAACAGAGAATTAAATCATGCGCAATAAAAATGGCTGAATGTTCGAACTATTAACTCGAATGAATTATACTTGTAGGAAACACTAATGAATAATTATGGTCAAAGAAGGATAAACGTAAAAATAATAATTACAAAAAAAAACAAGCCTTTCAAAAGAAGGAAGTTTCAACATACCTCCAGCTTTCTCCCTCAACTTAATAAGCTTAGCGAAATGCTCAGACGCAAATAGACAAATATCTTGAGGTTGTATCTTAAGAATCTCTCTAGTGAGACCCTCCATGAGAGCCTCTAATCCTGGAGGAACACTAAGACTCTTCACGACCATCTGCTCTTCTATCTGCCAGTCCCTGGCCGCCGTTACAAGTCTCATTCTCTCTCGGCGTTTATCCCGGATCCGCAAAGCAATCGATGCCATCTCGGTCCAAGATTCGATTTATTTGTTGCAAAGAATAGAGAGAACCTCCTTATAAGGTGGTTACTCTTGGACTGAGCGGAGGTCATGATTTTTATAGTTTTTGGATCTTCGATCGGTGGTTATTCGTGACTAGGAATTTGTCTGTTCAGTGAGTATTTTCTTTATTTTATTTTCTTCATGAAAACTATTCATCTCTAATACTAAGTTCCATGAAATTTTTATCGGTTCATTAACAACCAATGGTTCAATAAATTTCAGAAAATCGCTATTAATACTGTTGCTAGATAAATTAAAGAGCTCTATTTTATTCTTGCAGCCCAGCATAATTGTAACATTGTGATACATGTATTACATTTTATAACTGAAAATAGGCACTTCATACATAGTACCTATATAATATATATGGGATGGCTAGCTCAGTGGTATGAAGTCGGCCTGTGGATCCTGAGATCCCTGGTTCGATTCCCACAGGCGACAAATTTTCATAATTTGAAAAAAGCTATCCCTGTGGCTCCTCCACCACTAACATGTTTGGAGGCCGTGATTTGACGACTGGTAACCGCACTTCACGCGCAAAATATATCACTTACCGAGATTTGCTTCAGCAGAGTGCCACACCCAGTAATGGATAGAAGGCGTGATGATATATTTTTATTTTTTTTATTTATATATATATATATATATATATATATATATATATATATATATATATATATATATATATATATATTAATACATTTACTGCACATTTGAGAGAAAGTAGCCCTCGAACAGTTATGTCTGTTTGTATCGTTACCATAGCAAAGCATATTGATCCATAGTTGTAAATAATTCTACAAACTGTGAATATTCGTCGGAAATGATATAAACATACGATATTTGCTGAATACATGAATAATTTATATTCAAGATAAAATAAATAATTTATTTTCTGTTAAAGTTAGATGACCTTGTTTGTTTATTACTTAAAATGTAATTAACTTTTCTATCCTATATTCTACATTGGAATAGAATTTGGAGATAATTAAGCCGAAGATTGTATTTTAACTCTATTATGCTATAATAATGATTTTTATTCGTTTATTGAAAGATTTTAAATATACTTCTAATGTTCAGTATTGTAAATTGAGTTGCTGCTATTGCAGAAGATTCACATTTTTTGCGATATTCAACAATGTTCAGCCTTTTTGCTCTAAACCATTCTGAAAATAAATATAGCTAGATGTGGGAATCAAATTCGGATTCTCATTTCTACATTTTAATTGAAAGTCTAATGAGTTATTACTATTGCTATTTGTTTAATGTTCATATTGAAATGATGACTAATTATCCAATCATGTATGATTTAAAAATAATTGTATTGTATTGAAATTATACAAAAGATTTGTCGTGTAGAATCAAATGGTAAAGTCCTCAGTTTTATATGGTTTCATATTGGTCTTTTTTTGCTCAACTTGTATCCAGAAGATATTTAAAAAAGAATTTTGATCGCAAAATATTTGTCCGATTACTCTTATATTTCGCGCCACATGTGTATGAAAATGTTTCTAAAATTTGCCGATAGATGTACTACTTTCGTTTTATTATCATGTCGGATGACAGTGTCATGGTTTGTTCTGTTAAAAATTTTGAAAGTTATTTTTGTTAACAATTGAAATCTGTGAATTCATTTGTGTTTTGTTTAACCATATCAAGAATTTACTATCGATGCATTCTTTTGTTTTGCAACCTGCATTTATATTCTAAGGTAAGATATGTGCATATTGGATAATGTGTGGTAGTAGTAAATCGATTAATAGAAATAAGTTTTGATAATGTTTTCATTTTTAAGGTCTGGAAATTCATAAAAAAAAACTAAATACCAGTTATGGAAAACTTGAAGATCAGTTTAAATTATAATTTTGTTCCTATTATTTTGTTTATTTCCATTTTAGATATTTTACTGTAACATCAAATATTTTTATTATTCTATAAATAAAATTGAATTCCGTATTTAGCAATGGTATGTGATAAGATATGCTTTTTCATTTTACAAGAAAGCTATTTTTATTTAAGAAGCACAATACGCATATTAAGTATTTAGCCGAAAATTTTCGCTAAAATTCAGATAAAGCGGTTTTATTGTTTTTCTTTTAGTTAATTTCTTCAAGTATGATGTAGAAGTTGTAACCTCCTTACTCGAGGATATTTCGAGAAAAGATTTTTTGAACATATTTTTTTTTAAACATAACGAATAATATATGGACTAAAGTTCAATAATTGTTGATTTAATAAGAAAAGAAACGAATTATTATTATTATCTTACGCCCCGACTGTTTGATAAACATGTTTACATTCAAGATTGGGAAATACCTAATGACTTGAACAGATTATATTTTCAGTATAAAAAAAATGAACTTAACTTAATTATATAGTAATTTGAGGATATTACACCTTTCACATAAAACTTGACGGTTTTTTACATATTAATTTGTAGACAGATTGTTAATTCTTTAATTTTTGTACTGCATTTTAAAAATAAATTAATACTCGTATCGGATTTTGTTTGATAAGAAAGATGCGCAGTTTTCAATGAATCATGTGTTTTTATTTCCGTGTGTTTTATAGTAAATAGTGTTGTTGTGCTCATCGAAGTATAGTTGAACTGGACAAGAGTGCTAATGCTTCACTTCCGTGTCCCAGGTGGTCACCGGGAGTCTATCAGCTACAACTGCAAGTACATCATGCTTCAGCTCTTCACATCGACGCGTTAACATGTTTTGCTTTTGAGGACTTTAATGAAGATCAGTTCAACCATGGAGGAACCGCTGGCTAAACGAATTAAACTGGATGACCCCTCAAAAGCGGTGTCAAAGACTGAATTGCAAAAGAATTCTGCTAACATGCTATATCCGGTATTATCGGATGAACTGTTTCAGGATATACCATTAATAGAAGTGTATGTTACTACAATTAAAAAAGCCAAGTTTATATCTAGTGTAATAGTTGAATTAAATGCAAAAATGCCGCTTCCAGAACTGTCGCATTTAAAACGAGTCCGTGGTAGAGATGTCCTTCTGCATCCTACAGAAAAGTTAACAGTAGATCAGCTACGAGACATGATGCAAGAAAGATTTGTAGATTGTAGTCCATTAGAAAAAAATATTCGAACTGCTTTAGTGGCGAAACATCCACCAAAACTCCGATTTCAATTAGATAAAGTTCAGAATCTCTGGCCATGCAACTTCCATAAAGACAATTACTTGGAAAAACTTGTAGTCAATACTTTATTTAATCCCAAAGAGTTATTAGAACATGCCAAATATATGGAAGTTGCTATTGACGTTGCCAAGTTCTATCAAGAGAAACGAATAGCTACAAAGTTTTTAACATTCTGCAATGACATTGTTGAATCAACAGACGATGGTCTATTCACTGAAGTATCCAAATCGAGTCCAGCGACAATGAAACCCACATACACATCAGAGACCGACCGACGTTTCCGTAACATAGGCGTAGTGGTCGTAGATCCAGTCATCAACACCATCGTGTCCGTCGGCTATGACAACCGACTTGAGAACCCATGTCAACACGCTGTGATGGTAGCCCTTGACGGAGTGGCCCGTACACAAAATGGCGGCGCCTGGAACGATCTCTACGACTTTCAACCGACCATTAGTCCTATCCCGAAATCCGGCAACACCATGCTTCGTCAAAAACCAGAAATGCTGAACTTGCAGGGCATCTCCAGCGACGTGTTGGCGCTGTTGAAGGAAAAGCACCAAGAGGTCGGTTTCGGCGCAAGGTTATTTACAGGGAAGACACCGCACGGGGCACCAAGTGGCCCGTATCTGTGCACGGGCTACGACGTGTACGTGACCCACGAACCGTGCATGATGTGCGCCATGGCGTTGGTTCACAGCCGAGTGAAGCGCGTGTTCTACGGTACCAAGGTGGGCAATGGAGCCCTCGGCACCTGCTGCAAGCTGCACACGGTCAGAGAACTCAATCACCACTATGTCGTATTCTGTGGACTCCTAGAGGAACGATGTCGAGACCTAGATGTTTGAACATAAATCAACTGTAATATACTTATCTAATTGCATTAGATTTTTATTATGAATATTTGATATGTTCAATAAGTACGCATAGTACAGTTGCTGTATAAATTTTTCTTATACTGTAATTTAAGACTTGTATTACGATTTTAATTATACTTTTTGAACTTTTTAACAATAAACTGAACTTAATTCAGCGAGTATTTCAGCTAATTTATTTTATTATCCTGTCATTTTCAATATAAGTCACAAGTACATCAAATACTAGAATTTTTCTATTCAAAATTTAATTCTGAGAAAAGTGTTGTGATTTTTTTGTATCACTTGAATAGAGTACTTGATATATTTTTTCATGTTGTTATCTGCAGACTGATAACACGTTCTGGACTGAGACGGATGAACTGGAACTGGGCCAGTGAGTAGCAACAGCAAACAACATCGTGCGCACATCATAGAATCGTACCCTTGAACCACACGTGCCTGCTGCATTTCTATGTAAATATTATTATGCATTCAATTTTTTATTTACTTTTATTTATTTAATTATAAAACTTATATCTGTTCTTGCACTAAAATGTTTGTAATTACTGTATGCAAAAGAATTTTTGAAACAGAGAAATAGGCCTGTAACACTTATTATAATTATTATTGTAAGAAATCTTAGGAACAGATTCATTTAAAAATACTGTGTTATCAAGTGTTAATGGTCATTTGATAACATTTAGTTGCAAGATAATTTGTCTGGAGCCAAGACTAGAGGTCGCTATTCAAATTGGCACCGTCAGCATGAAATATTTCAATTGATTTTTTTAAATATATTTAGAGAAGGACAGAGATTGGAATGGCCACAAGAGACACTTATCGAATCCAGACATATAAATACAGATACGCTTGGTTACCATAAGAACAAGGAAGCAAACATTTTATTTTTCAAGAGGAATATATGTACATTTGGTTGTTTAGAAAATTTTGTTTGTCTACATGAATAATTAACTAGTGGTTATTCTTGGTATTCTGTATGTAATAGAATTATCTGTATATTACTTACATTCATGATATAGCAGACAGGTCATTGATTAGCATGATAAAAGTCAAGGATACTATTAAAAACTTGAATGCACTTCAAAATAAATAACATCAAATCGATTTACTAAATTGGTTCATAATTGCATAGATTATGTTTTCTTAAATTTTAAAAATATATGCTTATACTAGAAATTAAAAGTTTAAATGTTATTTCCGGATCGATACTTTATTTTATATTTCACGAGTTACTGGATTTTCTTGTTGCCAAGTTAATTATTTTTTTATGTATATGAAGAAAACTAATACAGATTTTAAAATAAAATTTCTTTATAAGAATAGAAACTGAGTGTCTATACAATTAATTTGAAAGTGAAAAAAAGATATAGAAATGAGATTGTTCATTTTTTATCTGTGATGATTTTAAAAATGCGGAATGGTATAAATTATAATTAGACATATTAGAACGTTCTACTTAAAAATTATTCATTCTGTTCCTGCTCCTGTTTATATTAATTTGTTACAAGTTGTTTGTCTACTATTACATGTAATTAAAATCATTGAATAATAAACAGGCTCAATTAAAATTCATATTGTTATTTTGTATTATCTACACTGTAGATATTTGAATAAAATTGAATTTTTCTTTCGATTATTTACTTGCGGTGTAAAATATTTGTTTACGAATTCAAATATTTTCCACATATATTTTGAAAAATATGTAATCGATCGATATCCGTGCCATTTTAAATAGTTTGTAATTATATACATAGAAATATTTTCCTTTTTCAGTGTAATAGTAGAGTTTCGTCATAAACCTGCTTGACTGGGTAAAAAATACTAATAAAATCAGAGAAAAAAAATTGTGAATAACATCGGTCACAGAAGATGCAAATTGCTATATAATTTCAAGGTCGTCATGACGAAATCGCGATAGGTGTAAAAAAGAAGTTCATGTCGTTGAAACAAACGTCGTTTAATCCTAGGCGCAAGTCCCAGTCCACGCTTTAGCGCGCTGCAACAAATTAGCACTTTTAAATGAAACCGTTTGTAATTTAGTTTTCGGATACAACTTTTAGATTCATTTTCAAAGGGTATTATACTTGAATATAGTTGAGTTCCATTAGTAAATTAGGTTTGTAATTATTGTTTTATTTTTCTTGCAGATTCTGAATGACATGATCCACACCTCGACATATCAGGAAAAAGTTGCTACTAACTTTGTCCGTTGGGAAAGCCAAAAAAGACGAAACGTGATAAAAACACAGGAACGTTTCCGATAGAATGTTCAGTTGTCGTTAATTTTGCAGTGAAATAAACAAGTGTTTACGCAGCTAAATAAGTATAAGCACGGGTTCGTATTTCGGGCTACTGTGAATCGGGTTTAATTATGGTTAAGCGATGACCGGTCCGGTTGTTGAGATGATCTAGATGTGTTAGTCTGTTTAGGATTGTTGTCAGTGTAGAGCTGGCTTGTCACATCACCAGATTTACGGCACTTGAATCAACAATAGATAACTAGTAGTTTTGGTAGAATTGAGATAATTTCCATTAAAGCAAGCAGTGTGTTATCGCGCTCTCTATATGTATGCATGTATGTAGTTAGTGATTATGAAGTTCAAAGTTTATTCTGTTGATGTGATTCAGTGATAGACGGGTGTCGTGAATGTTTTACTTTATCCTGCTGTACGAAATAACTAGCTGTGTGAATCGTCTCGCCAAGACGGCCCGTCGGTGTAGCATCCGCATCCTCTTAACGTAGTGCGCGCACATGTTCTGCAGTTTGTGTCGGTAGTTCCTCTTTGTTTTACTAAACCGGCCGTTGTGCTAAATGGATATTGAATGTTATTATTTGCAATTTAAAATGCTAAACATTTACAACTCTTTCCTGCAAAATCATCGACAGCGTGAAACCACCGGGATTAAGAAATTGTACAATTCGTTCTTCGTTATGTTCTAAAATATATCCATCTAGAGAAATTACATTTGGACAAAGATTCTACATGAAATCAAAGTCCGAATTCAGTTAACTTTCTAGTGATTTATCAACAAATCGGACTTGTAAAACATATGTTGTATTTTAAATTGGAGATTCAGCGATGGTATATCGGAGTAGTGAGATCTAAATTAGTTTCAAAATACATCGTTATTATGGATTTCCAATTATATGATTATTCAGAGAACAATTTTACAAATGAAAGACAAGAATTAAAAAACTCGTGGGCAATCCCTTCGGACGGCAGTATGGAAAGCAACGAAGAATATTTCAACTGGACGCAAGACTTGAAGTTGACTCTGGGAAGTGGCAAGCAATCCATTGCGGCTCCGACTGTAACGACAGCCAAGTACGTATCCGCCGATAGGAAGCGGAAGTTGTTCTGCAGCGGCACCGGTGCCGACGCACCCAGGAAGGTCCAGGTCGTGGACGAGCTCAAGGATCCGCTGGAGCTCTCGCCTGACAACAACCTACTTGATAAACAGCCGGAAGATAAGCGTGACTTGGCTTCTGGTGAGATGCAAGCGACACGTTATTTACTTATGACGTGATCATTACCGCTCATTACCACTCTAAATGCCTTTGTTTGGTTACTAAAATACTCCATGATTTACAATTTTTCACAAATCCACCAAACAAAGATAACAACATTAAATTTAAAATATTTCAGTTCAGACGTTGCGTATAATTGTAACCTTATTCAACAAAATAATCGTAATTCTTATCTAGGCATCTGCGTAATCATAAATTTATCAGTTGATAAATAGTATTATCGCATTTAATTAGTTGTCTTTCTTGGAATAGTGCATACGTAAATGTACTTAATACATTTTCATGAGTCGTAAATGGTAAATAACTTGATGAAAGTGTAAGAATTATTATAATCATACAATAATACAGATGCGTCCGTTACCGAGAATTTGTCCTTTCAGTTGAAACAATCATGTGTGTTAATCAGCACTTAATAAAAATTAAAGAGATCACATTAGATTCACATTGCGGACAACTATTGACGTCAGAGACCTATCATTGAAAGACCTTCTCAATTAAAATCTACTTGTCAGCTGCTTAAGATGCTTCATATTAAAACTAATTTATAGTTGTGCGAACTTTTCCTTCAATTTTGAGTTCATTGTTTTATTATCTTGCTCTGTTTTCATTTCGGTATTTTTTTGCACTTGTCTGTTAATTGAAATATACAACAATAACTCTGTAATTAGTACAGGTAATGTTATTATGGACTATTTTTATATCACTGTAGACATTTTTTAAAGAAATATATTTTCAAATAACCGTTTATATATCATATCTTTTATCTTTTTTGTATAAGATAATTCAAGGTTAAAATATTGGAAAAACATTAATAATAGAAAATGAGATTCTTCAGTAAAAAAAATAATACTGATAACCATCATTTTATTATAATGGTAATTTGATTAAAATTAATGGTAGTAATTAATAGAATTTGATATATGTATTTTATAAGATATTCTGCGAATTAATAATGATGTATTTAGATGTCTGCACATATTCATTTTAAATAAAAGTCCTTGTTCTCCTTGTTGAACTTTATCAATTTAAGTTATTTGACCTTGGGCCTCTTGTTATCATTGTTGGTAATAATAATTATTTCTTTGTGTTCATTCCGAAATTGGATATAATGAGCTTAAAATTAAAGAGTAGTATAATAAGAAACTATATAGGTATGTTTATATTTGAATATTGTTTGATTGTAGGTGCAAGAATATCATCATGGCAAGTGGACGAGATTGCAGACAACCTGACAGCCGAACTCAATGGAACCCTCACTAGCTTGAGCGCTGATTTCGCTAACACAGCTTATAATGTCAGGTATGTAAAATTCATAAACGCTTACTTTCAGATGAGTTCATTGTTTATCATTTTAGTGATGCCTTATTGGCATTGCCGAGCTTGACTGTGTTCAAGCAAGAAGCACTATCGCCAACGTCGCTAGACAATGCGGGCCCCAAAATCACTCGAGCGAACCCTGCTCCACCACAGATCATAACATCCACTGCGAACGACTTCCCTGATTCCAACAACAATCAGCATTCCATCAGCACCACTTTGCAGAACTTATTGGCCAATGGGTACACAGGAATACAATCTCCCATTGAAAATGGTGTGTGAATTTTATTCAAGTTATTGAACCGTTAAGTTTGCAATATATGTGTTGTGTTGTAGGTGGCGGCATGGTGGACTCTCCAACATCTCAAGACGGACATCGAGGTGTCGTCACTTCGAGTGATCTGTCGGAAGACAACCGTTTCCAGTATGTATTGGCTGCTGCGACAAGCATTGCCACCAAAGTCAATGAAGACACGTTGACCTACTTGAACCAAGGGCAAAGCTATGAAATAAAATTAAAGAAACTAGGAGATCTCTCCAATTATCGTGGAAGAATTTTAAAGGTAAAATCTGGATCTACCAATGCTTGTTGACACCGACAGTGCAATGTGTTTTACAGAGTGTGATTCGGATCTGCTTCTACGAGCGGCGGCTGCAGTACATGGAGAAGGAGCAGATGTCGCTGTGGCAGAGTTCCAGACCTGGAGATCGCATCATCGAAGTGGATGTACCCTTGTCGTATGGGCTGTGCGAGGTCACCCAGCCGCCCAGTCAGCTCAACGCAGTGCACTTTCTGTGGGATCCTACCAAGGAGGTCGGCGTTTACATCAAGGTTGAACTGATTAGTAATGATTGAACAACACCTAGATGTAATACTGTAATTTGTGATCATAGGTGAATTGTATCAGCACTGAATTCACTCCGAAGAAGCACGGCGGGGAAAAAGGCGTTCCGTTCCGCATTCAGGTGGAGACGTACCTAAACGGAGACACGGTGAGTCCGCCGAAGCGACTGCATGCCGCCGCCTGCCAAATCAAGGTGTTTAAACTGAAAGGAGCTGACAGGAAGCACAAACAAGACCGAGAGAAGATCATGAAACGTCCGCTCTCTGAGCAAGACAAGTACCAGCCAAGCTACGACTGCACCGTGCTCAATGATGTGAGTAAATCCTTATGACACTAAACTTCTGAATCAATTTCAATTCTTTAGAAATCAATTATATACAGTGTTTTTATACTTTTTTACAAATACAAATTTAAAAATCTGATCTGTAATTTTGCATTTATTTTAAAAATCGTAAAAAAAATCACATAAACTCATTAGTTAAATTTTACTTTTTTATTATTATTTTATTTATTTATCTTCTTGGAAATGATTTAAAATTTACCATACTAACGAAATTTCAAAATAATTTTTAAATTTTATCCATAAAACCTATTATAAATATACTAATAATAATAACAACATGTAATTAAAGTATATTTTTTTTCAGTAAACTTCAAATTTATGAAGGGAAGAGTATTATTGCTTTGATTACCTACTAATTGTACAAATAACAATTTCAAAATTCGTAAAATTAAGGATGGTTTATCTTAAGAAAACATTTTTAGTGTCACCGGGTTCAAAATAATAATTATAATTATAAACACTATAATAGTCAATGTGAGGTAGGTGGCTCAGTGGTATCGAGTCAAATTGTGAATTTCACACAGCCGACAAACAATTTTAACCACATTAAAATTACCTCTATGACTATTCCTTCACTAAATCTTTGGGTACTGTGATTTCACGCCTATAAAATAATATCATTTACCGACACCTGTACGGCAGAGTGCCACACCCAGTAATTAGTAAGAAGAATGATTTATTTTTTATTTTTATAATGTATTTATTATACAGCATAAAATAGATGACCATTTGTAGTGTCGACCAGTGACACTAAAAGTGTATACTTCAAGAACCATATTCT
Organism: Pterostichus madidus; assembly: GCA_911728475.2. Lineage (NCBI taxonomy): Eukaryota > Metazoa > Arthropoda > Insecta > Coleoptera > Carabidae > Pterostichus > Pterostichus madidus. The sequence continues at coordinate 41,963,012 of OU452305.1, forward strand.
TAATTTTCCGAATTTTGAAAAATTTCTATTTCTACGAACAGTACGTTATATAATATATACAATTAATTATTTTTTTGGCTGATGTATAAAAACACTCTTTATTTTGTATATTGTTACGTATGAGAGGAATTGGGTGAAATATGTGATGTTGGTGAAATTAAGAGTAAAATAAAATAAACAAATATATCATCACGCCTTTTACTCATTACTGGGTGTGTCACTACCGATACAGGGATAATTTTAATGAGGTCCTCAAATCCACAGGCCGATTCGATACCACTGTGCCACTTACCCCATTGAAATTAAGAGTGAGAGATATGCATGAAGGTTTGTTGTGTGGAAATTGTAAATATGGACGGTGGTGAGGATTAATTGTAGAATAAATGCTCATATATTTATTTTGACAGAGGTGTAATTATAATTGCAGATCCCAAATGATGCGGTGGTGCCAGCGCCTCTACCCGCTCTCAATGGAGTCACGTCCACTGTAGCTGGGCCTTACTCCCCCGAAAAGTAAGCCTTTATTTTTCTAATTTACCAATAGAAATAAAAATTAAACATTTTTAAATAGTCGATACATTTCAGTTCAAATTTAAAACAACTGAAAATAAAAAAGGGCATGAAAATACAATATTAAACAATGGTTTTATAGGTACTTTTCATCTTATATGTTTTGTGATATTAAACTTTGGTAAAATACAAAGTTTCTACAAATGAAAATGTAAGGCATTTAACATGATGTGTCGTGATAACGTATGAAAATAAAACTCCACTGATAACGAACTGGAAAAATACGGCGTGTATCGCAACTGGAAACGAAGGAAGATCCAACATTATCTAATTTAATTATCAGGGAGACGGGTTGTTTCTTTGTGCGTTCATTGGAACAAATACGTGTTTTCTAAACCAAGCAAGCGTCTTTAGTATATTTTGATAACGTTATCATGTACATGTGACTCAATTTGCGTTATCTATTCTTTTGTATGTAATATTTAATACAAATTAATAGGTAAAGAATATTTGATTGAATTTTTACAATTTCATCAATAATTTGTAAAGTTGATTTTACGACAAATTATAAAGTCAGCAGGCTGTTTACTTGAAATATTTTCTTTGACGTTAAAGATAGCCTTGAATAAAATTAAATCTCAACGAAATTAACAAAACTTCAAAATTTACAAGTGACAATTTAACACAAAAACAAGTTATTATGTCTTCATTTACAAAAAGATTGTATGCCCGACCTACTCTTATGAAATATTATAACGTATTGAGATCATATGCTGATGACAAAATAAAATTACCTTCGAACCGTATTATGGTCAATAAGAAAGTTGCCGGCAGTAAATTAAGTGAAGATGTACGTGATATAAATAGTTTGAAATCTCTAGAGCGTTTGCGAGTCGCAGCTTTTCGAGGAATTCGATTTCATGAGACACAAATTAAGCTTCATTTGGAGGAACTTAAACGACACAAAGCGAATCTTGTGAGGGTTACGGATATGATACTTAACTTGGAAAAACGCATAAACAAGAAAACTAAATCAAAATAATCTATGTAAGAATCAATACATGGCAATAATTGAATCTGGATAAAACGAGACTCAAAAAGTATACCAAAAAAAAAAATAATGACGAATGCAGATCATATTACTTATAAATGTAGGATCTTTATATAGCAAAATTATTTTATTTAATATATTAATAAAAATATGCTATGATCACTTGTATATTTCAGTTTGATTTTAAAATAGATAATTGCGACATATTTAAATAGTTGGCTGCCACAAACAAAATTTGTAATAACATTTCAACCAAAACTGTCACAGATAATACTTCAAAATTCATGTATCATTTCATCAATTTGCAGTAACATTTAAATATAATAACTGTCCGAGAACATCCTTCAAAATTCATGTATCATTTCAACATCTCTTCGTTTCCCATGAAACGCGTCATTTTACAATCTGCAATCAAATATAAATACGGCTCAATTCGTGACGCTGGCGGTAAATTTTCTGAACGAGGAAAATCCTTGGAAGAAGAATATTTCTACAATAAAAATAGACAAGCCTTAGAAGAATTGAAAAAAGAGTTGGACAACGAGATTCAATTCCAAAAAAATCAATTAGAAATGACTGAATTAAGAAGAAAGAAAGGAACTTTGGGTCATGCCGATCCAGACTTTAGTCACGATAATACTCACTCTAAATCATAAAATATTTAAGCACTTACCCGAAAAAAAAAAGATGTAGAAAAATTGTAGAGCATTGCTAAATAAATAAAATCGAGCGCGTTCTTTGAAAATATATATTTAGTAAATGATTCATTGTTAAGCTAAAATTATAATTGAAGTATAACTGTTGCACGGTTTTTATATGAATGAAAGAAAATACATTGCTATCTATACTGCTTTCCTATACTGAACAGAACATGGTAGAACCGGTTCAAACTAGTTATAGGACGCGTATGCGTATCTGGTAATAACAGCCGTGAGCCGAGTTGCGAGCAGCTAAGCACAAGCAGGGTTTAATTCAGCGAGAGACAGACACACAACATACGTGTATAGAAAACTCTTGTAGTGGTTCATGAAAAACTCAAAACGTCGTGATTTCATTTGACGAGTTATTGTTAATTCTGATTGTGCGGAACGCTATAAAAATAGCACGTCGTGCTGTTATTTATAATTGGTAAAGCGAATGCAAGCCAAGCACTGCTTAGTGCTCGTGTACTTGCAGGTTGCAGTATGTTCGCGTTGATGTTTGACATTTTACAGTTTCATCTTTGATTCAGTGCATTTTAATGAAGTGTGTTCTGTGTTTGCTTTGATAACGTGTGCAAGATAGTGTGATAGGTGTTTTCTGGTTTGTTGAGACGCCAGCATACCTAATCTTAGCGCGGTTATAATGATCTACCGTTGATAATTCCTCCAATTGAACTTTAACTGGTGCAGTGTCAATGGAATGTAGCATTACATTATTCACTCCATAGTAATATAAACTACAAACCTAGTTGAATACAATTGTGCGCACATGATTTTGCATTCATCACCAAATTTCGTTCCGAAACGGAAGTATAAACTTTATTTGAACAAACAGATATCGGAATGGTTTATAAAGTTATCAGCCTGCGGAATAGATTTTCGTCAGTTTATAAGATTAAAGAAAATATTCTCGTCGCATTTCTGCCAGATGTACTTACCATCCAAGATTTCTACATTAGATGACACTACGGGACGCCGCAGCGCTCTGTCAGTTGTCCAGAAGCACCTGCAGCCCGTGAATTCCACGTGCAAGAGGATGTGCACGTGCAGTAGTCGAAACAACAAAGCTAACGTCTGAGAAAAACAAGAACCTCGTATATCACATAATCGCATCCACGATGTATCTTTTAATTCATACGATGACTGTTACACAGACAGATTGCGTGATGGAAGCGCAATTCTTTCATACATTTAAATCGGACGCGTTCAATTTCAATGAGCTCCAACTCGTTGCGCGAAGAGTTCGAGTCAAACTGCATCCCAACAGAAACAAACTCAACCTTCAACGATCTTGTGTTGCTAACTTGAAAACTATTATGAAAAGAAAATATTCGCACGTCAAACATAATATTAGAACTATTCAAATGTATGTTTAATTACAAATAATGAAGAATTCATTTCTAAACAAATATTTGTTGATTCGTTACAGTGTTTCACCGAGTCGTCCAAATGAGTTCAAGATTGATGAATGCACCACGCCGACAAATTCCACGGCCGCAGTCGCGACTGCTTTGCCGAGATGCGCGTCGGATCCGAATCTACTCACATCGGATGAACAAGAAATTCAAGTGAACGTAGGTTTTTTTTTTCACCTTTATTTACATATTTGTGTTATATAAATATACATAATTACCTTGAAACTAAATATAGAATTGTTTTTATTGATGATCGTATCGTAGTGATTGTAATTGTGCGAAATGACATTGCAGAAGCAAAGTGTGATAGCGGAGTCTACTGTCCAACAGACAGCGTACTGGTTGTCTACCAATCGCTTTACCGGTCATCTGCAGACCTTTGCCGGGTTCTCGGGTGCTGATATGCTACGCATGTCCAAGGAGGACCTCATGCAGATTTGCGGACAGGCTGACGGAATTAGACTCTTCAATGCTTTACATTCAAAGTTAGTTAATCACTACTTACTACTCACTTGACAACTCATTATTTCTTGTGTTACAGAAGCATAGCACCGAAGCTAACATTGTATGTCTGCCGTGAGGGTTCCAGCGTGTTCCATGCTGTGTACTTGTCAGCACACAATAGTACAGAATTGCTAGTTCGACTTGCATCCCTCCTAAGGATACAAACAGATCAGGTACGAGCTGTGTATTGCCAAGGCCCTCACGGCATCCATGTGCTCGTCACAGACGACGTGTTGCGCCATGTGAAAGAAGAGTCGATGTTTGCTGTAGATTTAATATCAGATAACAACGCCTACGTCGTCGTTCTTAAACCCATTGTTAAATCTTAGAAAGTGCCATTTTGTATTGATTAATTGTGATAATATGTCTTCACATTATGTTATACTCTCTGTTTCATTGATATAGTTTAAGAAAATGTATTTTATGTGCAATTTTCATTTACAACAAAGTATTTTTAGTGATATATTTATAGTAACATACCATTATACTCTTATTAAATAATGATTTTTTTTGCCATGTTAGTTTTAATTTGATTGTTATTGAAACATAATAATCTAGTTGAAGTTTATTTTAAGACATTCCATAAGTTCATACTTAATAGTTTTTATTTAAACGAAGAACGTATAAAAATGATATATTATGTGTGGTGTGGTAATATTTGATAAAAATAGAAACGGTTAGGTGCTATTGTATATTTTAAAATAGTTTTTATAATAAGAAATTTGTGCCTGAATAAATGTACCGTTTGTGCCATCAGCAACTTTTCAAATAAATATTTTTATAGAATATCGCAATGAATATTTTTATCTCGTAAATTCTGTAAAAGATTATGTTTTGAATACAAGGATCAGCAACCAGAAGTACTAAAGATCTAGTATTTTATTTAAAAAAGTCATTTAACAAAATAAGTTTTCTCTAAATCCTAACGGTCCGTTTGAGGAGGATCCGGCAACACTTGAATCAATTGTTTCAGCAACAACCGACAGTGTTCCGCTTCCTCCAGCATCTCCTCATGACTCTCAACCAGCTTCAGATGATTGCGAAGAATGTTCGTCAAGTGTAACTCGGGCTGTGTACAGATATCTAAGGCAACGGGGTTTTTTTCAACTATTTGCCATAACAACGAGATCAGATGTTCGTGTGCGGGACTACGAGTCGAACCAATCAGATGACACAGTGTGGGAATCATTTCTTGAGAGATAAGTTCATCTTGAATTTTTGGCTGTAAACAGATACATCTCCTTTTTATTTATTTTACTTACAGTGTCGTTCAAACTCACCTCAGATACAATCAATCTCCCTAAAAGAAACGCTGCCTTTTCTCGGATCTTGTCATCGCCTTCCAACATGACTTTTCCCACGATTTTTACTCCTTCCAATTGTATAAACTTGTTTATAGCTTCAGTATTCTCTCTCACAGAACAACTGACTGCATACAAAGCTTTTACTTGCACTTGCGGATCACAATCCCGTCCCAATAGAGATAGGAGGTGTTCCAAAAGATCGGTGTCAATGACCACCTGTTGACAATATGGATTGTGCTGCGTACACTCTGCTAAAACTGTGCAAGCATTGGAACGAATAGAAGGGTGTGAAGAGATTAAACAAGATGGAAAGATTGAGAAACCTCCAATTTTGTGAAAATCTAGAAATTCAACAATTAAAACTATTTTTATAATTTGGTAATTATATTTTCGACTTACCTATAGCGGTGTCAATCATGACAACATACTCTAAAATGGTTTCAAAAGCTTCCAAATATTTAGAAATATCATTATCCGGTTGTAATTGATCAGTATTTTGTAAAACTTTTACACTTTTTCGTAAAGATTCAATAACATCAACTGTCATCGACTTTAAAGCACTTTCCAAGAATTGTTTTCGCTGTTACAATAGAAAAAATAATAAACCACACTAAATGTATATCATTTAACAAACCTCTTGGTCAAGTGGTACAAGATGTGAATCACTTGTGGCATCTTCAGATTGTGTTGCATCAATTGCATACCGTAATAGACCTTGTATGTTGTGTGGTTGTCGTGGTTGGGGTACATCATACTCAATGGGTCTATTTGTAGAAGACGCAGGCATCAGGTTCCGTGATATTGTAGGATTTTTGTTGTTTTCTGACATTTTATGTAAGTAACCTGAAATTATATTGATAAGGTTATACTTGAGTGTGAGTCTTTGACTTTTAAGAACGCTAAAAGGTTCCAGTATAATATGCTAATATTAATTAAACGCAAATATTTTATAACTAAATCAGTTAAAACAATTAATATTTAGTATAATGAAAAATTATGTTTTTTTTACAAAGGCTTTCGTTGCTTGACAGCTACCACAGTGCCATCTGGTTTGCAGTTGCGAAAACTTTAAGAATCTCTGGCGAAAACGAGGTTAAGTTGAATGTTTACATATTATTTCAAGTCTTTACAGCAACAAACAAATCATGCCTATTGATGTAAATATCATATACAAACTGTAAAAATATGTGTAGTCTATTAATTCTTTTTCAGTTTCAAGGAACTGTGACGGATGTCAATTTAGAATATTGCAAATTTATGGTAGATACAGAAATAACAGTACATGCTGGTCACTTGTTTGCAACTTGTAATGAAATAAAAATGCCAATAATAAATTCTTGGGTAATTATAACAGGATGTGAACTATACAAAAACACCCTCTTTCTCAAATCAACATCGAATATTTTTGGTGACAAATATATTTTAAAAGAAGATACAGAACAATGTGAACCATTTATCAAATTAATCAGAGAACATAAACTTAACTATTGCGATATAATGTATATTGAAAATATAGTTAAAAAACTTGAAAGAGACAATATCTTCTCGTCAGACTTTTTAACACAACGAAATATAACAGAAATTGTAAACGTTAAGGATTTGATTTTCAAAATAATACCGTTTATAGCTCCAAAAATGAAATATAATACTCTGTTTGATGATTCAGAGTTAGATACATACAAGATTTTGACACCAAGAGATCATAAATACGAAGAAGGGGCTAAAGAAATTGTTTGTAAAGTTTATTGGTCACATGGGGTTCAATCATTTAAAAATAAAGGATGTTTAATAGGTTTATTACGTATGTCTTTTAATACAGGTTTTATCATTCTGCAAGATTCATTATATTTTATTGCTTGTCAAATTGCTTCAGACAATCGAGCAGAATATTCTGTAAAACTATCTAAATTGTTAAACAACTTTGTTTTGATACAAAATTATCACATATTTCATGAGAGAACTTCAGATAATGATATGGTTCACTACATTTTTGTAAATATACGTGATGTACAAATATTACTTTCTATCAGCAGAGAAAATGAACCAAAATTGAAAGCTGACAAAGTAGTGACAATTCATTTAAAAGTTGTACATCGATGTACAGTTTCCAACAAAAATAAATATTTAAACTGTTGGATTCAATGTAAAATAAAAACGCATAACAGCAACATCTTCAGAGAATGTTTTTTTATTTTACACGACAAACATATTGCGAAGTATCCGTTAATGAATCCCGATGATGAATATAGTTTAAGCTCTACGTTAAAATCTTTCGACATAGAAATGACTGCATTGTAAGTATCTGTAAACTATAAAACATATTAATTATTATATTATTGTTATTTCCAACAGCAAATCTAAAAAAAACTATACAGTTAACGGCGCAAGCGTTCCTGTTTTTTGGGTTCCAGCTGATGCCAAATTAACTTTAATCACAAATGTAAAAAATAATATAGTTAGTGAAATAGCTCAGGATTTTAGCTTTTCAAGTGTACTAGAAGCAGTCAAAGTTTTAGAGATTAACAAACGGAAACACGAAAAAACTGTAAATGAGTTGTTAACATTTGAAGGAATTATCAAGAAAAGAAGGACTGTTAGCCCGTATGGAAATACTCCAAATTCAGTGGATCACAAATGTTTTGGCATTACAGGTGCTTATATTCATTCAACATTTACACACTGCTCAATTAGTAGTATAGTTGTAAGTCAAATGAAACATTTTTTTTTCTTTCAGGGACAGAAGTACATCAAATTATTTTGAAACCTTTGAATCCAGTTAAATCCCTGACTGACATACCTCGACAAGACTTTCTTAATCTAGAACGAACACAACTTCAAGTGTACGAAGGTGAAAATCTCGAAAAAGCAGAGCGCCTGTATCAAGAGAATCTTGCCGCGAAGCCCCCGCAAGAAGAGACGGTGTCTCTTTATATGCACAACTGGCAGGAGCTTCATGTGCCTCTAGGATTGGTTCATGGGATGAAAGTTGCTGTTAGGTAAAATATGACATATTAGAAATGAATGGATTTAAATATTGATTCCAAATCAAAATAACTATATTTTTATTATTTAAATTTTTCAGAAATGTTATAAAGCCAAAAGGTTCCAAATATTTAAAACCAACATTTTTAACTAGAATCGAACCAATGGCTTATCTTCCAGAGCAAACGTTTGACACAGCTTTTGAGTGAGTTTAATCTTATTTTGTTGAATAAATCAATTATTGTTTTAGAGAAAAGTTCAGTTATCAGTTGAAATTTATTTAAGGTTTTTAAACAACGTAAATTGGGGTCCTTCAACAGCTCTATCTGCATCACATGGTATTCCAGTCAACAGTGTTTGTTGGGTGCCAACACTAACGTTATATTTTACTGCGTTGGCTATTTATATGCGTTGTCCATTGTGTAAGGAGCAGTACATACCCGGACAGCAGACATGCTGCGAGAGAGGGGCCCAGCAAGGCCTTCACTTCGATATGGTACTAGCTTTGAGGGGTAGAGATAATAAAGGCTTTTTTGATGCAGTCACACGAGAAGAGAAAGTGTTGAGAATATTATTAGGCGTGCGAGAACATCAATGGAACTTTTGGAAAAAGGCGTTTGAGGTTTTAAAGTGGTGGACAATGCAGCCAAAAGACTGGCAAGAGGTGAGACTAAGACGTTTTTTAATAGTACAAGTATATTTATTTCTAGTAATAATTTTTATTTTAGAAACAAAACGATTGTCCTCGTGCATTTCGAACTGATTATCAAGAATTAATTGCGGAGTCGTTGACAAACCAAATCACGTCATTTAATAAACAAGGATTTCATAAATTCGATGTAAAATGTCGTAAACTGGAGAAGAATGATCGTGATTTAAATTTAAATCAAAAATGGTATATTATAGACATCAGGCACTCGAACCTTTCTGAAGGATCTTACGATTTATTATATTTATCTTAAATTCTTGTTCTTACTATATGAACTGTATATATTTAATTACTTTATAGAATCTACCTTATTTTAAATATTACAACCTGTTAATTTGGGTCATTCACACTTATTCAATCAGGTAGAAACTTTATTTTTAATTATCTCTATCCAAAAAGTCTCCCCAAAGTCTTTAAAACTGCCATCTTTCCTAAAAATACTCCATCATTAAAATATTGTTATTTTTACTTAAAACGTCCTCAATCCCATTCTTCAACTGTAGCAAAGTGGTTTGCAATTAATATAAATTAGCAGGTAAACATTGTATTAATTATATAGTATAGAAGAAACTACAAAAACATTCAATTAATTAATCCGTTACTGAATAATCTTAGTGTTTTATCTCACACCCCGGTAAAGTCTCTAATAATTAATCTTTGACAAATATTCGTGCGAAGGTACAGCACGTTCCATCCATATTCATATTTTATTCATACAAATTCATCTTATCTTTTTCTATTAAATAATATATAGAAATATGTTTTATATATCTATATTTTTTCTATGTTAAATATATTGCAAATTGAAAGGATTATCAAGAGCTGGAATGTAAAGCTCGAAAGCTTCAGAAGCTTTGGATGATTCTTAAACAAATTACAATCAAAACTGCGTTTTCAAAAAACCAAGTTTTATTCAAATCTATTCATAATGGTCAAAATAAAGTAAATATTTGAACCAAAAATATCTATTTTGCCATGGTGTATATCTGAGACCGCTCCCTAAAAAGGGTGGAGCTTAAGCTTATTCCCTCCTTGAGTGCTACATACCTCACAGATCAAGTTATAAGTAACTTTAAGGCCAATAAATCTGTATTTTAATCAGGGATAATATGTAAATTAATTCTGAGAGGTACAACATATTTAAAAGTAGGAAATAGCGCTGTAAATGAAGGTGGAACGCTTTTGAATCCTCTGCAGCATTGGAGCAGCGCCCGATTCCTTTACAGGTGCGTGTTGTTTGTACGTTCCCACTGTGTATAGTAGAGAGCGCTTCGGTCGAACCAATCGATGCTTCTGTCTGTGATTATAGTATAGAAATACTACTAAATAAGTTATAAAGCCTAAAGGCATTGACTTTCTCGTGTTTCAATTAACTTTTTATATTGAAAAAATTTTCGCCATTTTTTTTTCCTAAATAGTTTTTGGACAATATCTTAAAAACTAGAAGGCGTAGGCTCTTGGGGATTTAGCCATTTAATTCAGCGGGTTGAAGTACATATTTCTAGTCAGGCTAAATGTGGGCCTGTTTACTTACTTCTCTACTCGCTGTTGACTCGGTTTCCTGCGGTTGCAGATCTCTCACACCATCAACACACGAGGTTTTTACACTATCTCACTCATTGAACATTCATTATGCAGCATAGCTTATGTTAGGTAATGTAAAATAAAGAGAAATTAATGACGGCTGACTAATTTAATCGCTAGGGTACTTACATAAATATACAATTATTCGGAGAGACAAATCAGTCTGAAGAAAGAACCCCATAAAAAAGATCTGAAATACTTGCAAGACCATATCCTTATCCAAAAAAAATTCCTGCAGTCCTTAAAGTATTTTGAAGCTCGTGAAAACACTCTGACATACTTTTAAGACAGACTTTTTCAAGAACATTATTTATTCGGCATATGTACTATTAAAATATGTTACACTTATTTATATTATTATCTATAATTTTAAAATATTCCAACAAATAAAACCAGCGAAATTGTCGCCAATACGCATGTGCGCTAATATTGATCTGTTTAGTCGCCATTGCGCATGTCACGAACACGAAGTATTGATCGATTTTTCTGAGTGCTGTTTGTTTGACACTTTTTGTTGATAATTGAAATATTTAGGTGCCGTCTTGGCGGGTCCACAACTCTTGGTGAACATTTGCGGATTCATAGTGGCGAGACTTCTTTTGTGTAAAAAGTTTACCCAAAGTGGGTAATTGAGAACGTATTTGGGAAGACATGAAGATGAAACATGTAAGCATTTATAAACATAACATATCAAATTAAATTTGATTTGTCCATATTCTTATTTTCTGTCCTGCAAAGCTCTTATTCATTTATTCTACGGTTACGAGGTAGTCAGCTTTCAAAAAATATCACAAATCTTTTTTATGACTGTCTTTTACATTAGTTAGAACTTGCTGTTTATGTTACTAATACATTGTTTTTATGTTTCTAGGGACATGACGGGACTTGCAAGCATCTCTTGCTACCTCAGCATCATCCTGGAGCAGCTGGTGTTCTTTCCAGCGTCAGCGGAGCTTGTATTATCGTGGATAACATCACCTGAGTCAACATCTCTTTAACTATATCAGAAGGTTGCTGCGGTATCAGCAGTCATCGCAGAATGTCGTCTGCAGCTCACAGCAACAGTGTAAGAACATTATTATTTTTAAATGGGTTGTATTTAACCGAGCACCAAATATTAAAAAAATAGCTATTATTCAATATTATTATGTAAGATTTGTATTTCAATTCCTTTTTTGTATTTAAACTGTCATTTAAATATTTCACTAGGATTTTATGATTTTTATCAAGTGTTACCAGGCTGGATGACGTTAGTTGTTTTTTATAGCATTTTCAGTATACATCTATAATTGGGTAAGTGCCTGGAGTTGCTAATGGGCTAGTTGGGGCAATCAAATTGATTTATGGGGGTTAGTAGTTTGAAAATAACAGAATCGTATTCAGTTATTTTGATGTAATGTAGCCTATCGTGTTCAATACGTAGAGATGGTAATATATTGTTACAATACATCGTTATATTATGCGCTGGAAAACGGGTTGTAATTCCACTAGCTTTTCTTAGAATATACTGCGAGGGAGGTATTGTTATTATTTTAACAGTTTTCTTCATCAGTGCTGTACTTTTACAATTCAGGAAGCAAGTAAATGTAAAAGTTATAACGTATATATTAATTTATAGATGTACAAATTTAGATTTAGTTTGTTTCAATTTTTACCTCATCACTCGCGGTAAAAACGCTGCGAAGAAAACATTAATGTATTAAAAAAATAGCTCTGCAATATCAGATCCACGTCATAATTAGTATAAAAGATAGATAATCGCATGCTTTATTGAACGTTGAAAACTAGATGTTTGTATCTTTTAAAAAAAAAAAGTTAATCTAAAATTAAAAAAGTTATATGAGCCGCTCACCCATCCAAACAGTATCCTTGCTCAATGTTGCTTAACAACTGTGCACGCCCGGGGGACGTCTGAAACCGCTCGGCCACTTATAAGCCGAGCGGTTAAACGCGTCGCAGGCCGATCACGATAGTTAATCATCGTTACGAGAAGTTACCAATTGGATGGGTGAGCGTAGTTTATAACTTTTTTGTTTTGTTTTGTAGATTAACATTATTTGGAAAAATATAGCTCCATGCGGTTTTCACTGCTGGACAAAACTAAGAGCTATATAAATATATATGTAAGTAATGTTTTAAATTATATTCTTGTAATTGTTGATGTATATTTTATTTGTAATAAAATAATTAAATTTAGAATGTCTTGAGAGTCTCTAGCAAAGTCTATTTTGCGTAAAGTGCATTTAAAAACTAATTAAATATAAAAAACTGTAAATATTAGAAATTGACATGATAGCGCCATCTCTTAGGAAACCACTGAACACCGAGTCCTGCTTACACCACTTAAATGTACTTTTTTAATTTATCTCTCTAATTCACTTTAAAACAACAAAATATTAATTAATTAGTAAGTAATAATTTCAATTGTAATGATTTTTAATTTATTTTACCGGTAAAATAAAGGATTTTTATGTAAAATATTTTTTTCCTTAATGTGTGTCGTGTGAGCAGGACTCGGTGTTCAACGTTTGTCCGAGAGGGGCAGTGGCGTCAGCTGTCATTTTGACAGATGCTTGTATAATTGAATTTAGATTTATTTTGAGAAAGACTTTATTTATTATTAATATGTAGGGTAATGTTCAGGCATATCTACCATAATTAGACTGCGTTTTATTTGTTGTTATAGGAATTGACAATAAGAATCCATAACCTGGCTACAAAACTTGACAATACAAACGGTACTAAGAACTGAATGGTAAGAAAACAATATTTTTAGTACAAGTTCTGATGAAATATTTATTGCAAATCAAATTATAAAATAATCATAAATAATGTACAATATTTTAAGCTAATCCAATACTTGCTAAATCCAAATTTATACAGTTTTTTGGAAAGATGTACTGCGTACAAATAATCTAGGTATTCTTTAAAGAAAGTCTGTAAAAATTGTTTATATTTGTTTCAGGAGTGGGCTGTCTGAAAGATGCTTTAATTGATTTATTGTGAAATTCAACGAGACACCGTGCATTTTTTGAAGTAAGCCAGCTTCAGACAATAATATTTTTCAGCGATGAAATGTGAACCTTGTAGCACATTTAGGAATAGAAAAGGTTAGATTGACTTGTATATCATGAATGTGTTGATGGTATTTGGTATTGTGATAAGGTTGTGACTTCAATAACCAAATTAAGATTTGTTGTGTTGCATAATGAAGTTAGTCACAATCAAAAATTTCTACCATAAAGAATTTTTAATTAATTCAGTACATAGGTTAGGTACGTATAACTTTGCAGTTTACATTATTACAGTAAATAATACATTTTAAACATTTTAGGATTCGTCAATCGAATGTATACCTTAGTTGGGATTGTTTTTCAACAAAAATTTGGCTTATTTCATGGGCCAAATTCATGTTATTCCAAGTTCAGTGATCCGAAGATTTATTATTGTTTCAAGTGTTGCATTGATTTCGGCTGCTAGCTGCGTTTCTGGACCGAGCATTGGATTTAAAAAACTAGTTCCTCATCATGTAAGTGACAAGAATCCTTATTAAGATGTTTGACAACACTTTAAAACTAACTGTTTGGCAAGTTACAATGTGAAATATCGTTTTTTATTTGAATTGAGGTTACGATGAACTAGTTCATCGTGTAACAAGAACTCTCAGATACTAGTGTCTATAGGCGTATTCCATTAGCCATTTGGATCAGATTTAACCTACATTTACTGAACCAAATCACTTATTTGTTTCGCTGGATTACTTCGCTGCCTTTATTTCCAGTACTAGAATTACTTATTCTAATTTACTTTGAAGTAATTCACTCCAATAAATGCATCAGTTTGCTTTATTCAGTTCATTTAGCCGTGATGTCTAATTTATCTGAACTGATTTAAGTGAACCAAGTGGCAAATGGAATACAGCTTATGTAGTTATAGGTAGTCATAGTTACTATAGTTTATTGAGTTACGATTTGATCACTAGCATAATGCCTCCACAAAAAAAATATTCAGTTAATATACAAGAGAGTGAGAATAAATTGAAAATAATTTGACAGATCTTTCGAAAACTTGTTGCCAGGAAATAGTCACGAAAGCTCGTAGGGCTTTCGCAACTATTGCCAAATGGCAACAAGTTTGAGAAAGATACTGGAGAATTATTTTCTAATTTATCGAACTCTCGAGTTATATTTAATTAGATTATTTTTTAACGTAACTGTAGAGTTCGATTCATCCAACGTAAAAGATTTTGAACTGGGTTCATATCGATTGATTACTTATTAATGTATTCTTGGAAGTTGTTTCCAAAATTTGTTGGTGCATATCTGTATCTAAAATACAACTAAATCAATGTAAGTGTATCATTATCTGTTAATAATCGATAAGTTTTATTTTCCATAGTTATTTTATTTTACAGATGATGAAAATTTCGGTATTGTGCCTTCTGGTCGCACAATATTAAATTCTATTTGCGACAATAGAATCGCTGTCATCTGTCAAGTAAAGATTATAATTTTCCCTAATATAGTATAAAATAATAGATGCTTTTTGTATCAGATAGTACACAAATGATGTAAACTACATTTATATTGCAAAATTATTTAGAATGGAATGCTAATTTGACGATTTGAAAATTATTAGTAATAATATAACAAGATAGTGAGAAAATAAATAATTTGACAGATCTTTCGAAAACTTGTTGGCAGGCATTAGTCACGGAAGCCCGTAGGGCTTGAGTGGCGATTGCCAAATGGCAACAAGTTTGAGAAAGATACTTTCAATTTATCCAACTCTCAAGTTATATTTAATTAGATTATTTTTTGACTTAGCTGTTAAGGTCGATTCATACAACTTAAAAGATTTTGAACTGGGTTCATATCGATTGATTACTTATTAACATATTCTTGGAATTTTTTTCCAAAATTTGTTGGTGTATTTTTTAATCTGAAATGAAACTAAATCTGTTTTTTCACACATTTTACTTGACGCGTTGACAGTTTTAAATAATTATTTGACAACTACCTATCATTTGTCAGAAACAAAAAAGCATCTACAGAGATAATTCTCGGGAATAAACACAAGAGCAAATTCTCAGTATAATAATGACAGGATTGGTTAAAACGCAGACACGTGACATACAATGAACCATATCATTGGTTTTGAGAAACGTCAAAAAACAAACAACATAATATAATGTTGACAACTGTCAATAGTTTTGTAAAATCTGTCATGTTGCCTTAATATATAAAAATAATATAAGAATGAATAATTTTCATTGTTTAAATTTTTAATATTTTTACAGTTTTTTGACAGTTTATTATGTAATTAATAAAATGTGACAGAGTCATTTAAAAATTTGCCTCGACAGATGTGTAGGGAATTTAATTAACTGTAATTTAAAAAAAAATTATCCAGATCCGATGTATAGTAAGGTCTGCACATATTTTTGAACAGTAAAATCCCAATTTGACCCACTGCGCCGGCTGAAAAAGGTTTATAAATAAATATCATCGTTGAATTAGGTTCTACGTCCTATTAAAAATTAAAGGGTAACAGAACACTTCCGATATGCTATTCTACAAGCTGATTATAATAATAGGGACAAAATATAGTTTGAAACTTACAATTTTGTACAAAAATTTTTACATTTGGGAAACGATTTCAATAATATTGTTTGTTTGAAATGTAATGATACACTTATTGCTCTAATATCTTTGTAATAATTAGCACGGAAATTATCTGAAACAAATTATACTTTCGTGAGGTCGTGTGCTAGTGAGTATTTGTATTAAATAAAATACGAATGTTGTGTGAAGTGATATAGTTTAGGTGATGAAATGATGTGATGATGTGGTTTTGTGGATGCAAGATTTACCGGCTGCAATGTTCCATGATCAAATGTAATTGATTATCGAAACAGGGTATCAAAATTATTGGGTAAAAATTTTGGTGTTTTTTTGGAAATATATACTTTTAACGCCTTATTTTAGTATTCATTTAAATATTGGTATTTAGTGTCACTCTTATAACAATACTATATAATTTATTTGTGACATGAACACATGACGTGTTTAATTACAATGTGAAGGAACAAAGGAAAAAATATTTTAAAATAATTAAAAATTAATTGTACTGACACCTTATGTCTCCAAATGTTATGTTACAAATCTTATCCTCGTCATATTTATTTAAAGTATTTATTATATTTTAGTTGGATCAAAATTATATGTATTTTTACTTATTTTTATAAATAAATAAAAAATATATCATCTCGCCTTCTACCCATTACTGAGTGTGGCACTCTGCTGAAGCAGATCTCGGTAAGTGATATATTTTGCGCGTGAAGTGCGGTTACCAGTCGTCAAATCACGGCCCCCAAATATGTTAGTGGTGGAGTAACCACAGGGGTAGATTTTTTGAAATTATGAAAATTGTTTGTCGCCTGTGGGAATCGAACCAGGATTCTCAGGATCCACAGGCCGACTTCATACCACTGAGGTAGCCACCCCATTTTATCATAATAATAAACTTAAAAAATCTACACTAGGTAGGTTTCAAATATATATATATATATATATATATATATATATATATATATATATATATATATATATATATATATATATATATATATATATATATATATATATATATATATATATATATATATATATATTTACACAATAATAATTCACGGACGAAGTCCTGTATCATATTTAATTAAATTATTTTATTGAATACTTGTTCACGAACCCCATTGAAATAAGTATATTATGTACTTTATACTATAAAAACTACGTATATGATAAGTAACAAAAGTACCAATTTATTAGGAATTTTTTTTTGCTCATGGCTTTGCATGAAAATCTAGAAGTTGTTTATCGAAATTGATGTTTGAAATATTTGTGAAATAGTTAAATTAATGCTACAATATCAGAAATTATAGTGTCATCATTGATTATGGATGTGTATCCTATTAATTTTTATGGTAGCTAATTCAAAAATATGTCGCTTTTTCGATAATTATGTCTTGTCGGGCAACGCTGACCGTCTGTTTGTTTTAATCCTAAAGTGGGTGAGGTTTGGATGAAAATTTAGTTCAATAATAGAACAATGGAATTTGTTTTATGACCATGTACTTTCTTTCTACCTGTAGTAAGTATAGGTATAGAGAAACAAAGACATGAAATTAAACGAAAGACATGTAGTACAGTTTTGTCAAAATTGCAGAGACACTGAATAATAAATAACAAAGAACAGTATGTGTTATGTATCTATGTACACAAAATAATAAGTAACATGTTGATATGTATGCAATATTGTATATCAGAGATGGTGTGTGTGTGTGTATGTGTGCGTATGTGTTATTAGTAGCGGACTAGGTTTACATCCTTAAAACAAGAAGTAATTCTTGAAATGAAAACTTATGCAAAATTAGAAATGTCCACCATGGCATACAGATTGTAAAAGATTCCAAATTTCGAGAAATTATTATTTAATAAAACTTTGTATTTGAGACCGTTGTAAGTTTTAGTGAGCTAATTTTGTAAGGGTTTTTTTATTGCTACATATGCAATGTCAAAAATTTATAGGCAGAAACGTAAAGCGGATTAGCGCTAACACCATTTTATATGTCATTTTTAACTCTCTTTTCAATGTTCGAACAAGTTTATTTGAACTTTTTTCAACGGCGGTTCAATTTTTAGACAAAAATGTAAATAAAATGAGAATTTCTATATCTTTATGTGATTTTAACTGACCGTCACTTAAACTTGGCGAGAAATTTTTATGAAATATTTTGTTGTGTAAATAAATAATGTAGAGCAATTGTTATTGATCCTTAATCGATTGTTGTTGGTGAATAATTTCGCATGACCTTGTGGCACTTACCTTTATGTTTGCATGAATACCATCATGCTATATTCCATGAAATAAATATTTTAAATGTGCGCTGTTAATATTTGTGCCCCAGGATTCATTACAATTGGTATGCGCTACCTGGTGTTGGATATATTGGAAATATGAGAACGCCTTGTGACAACAATTTAAATGTACATGAATACTAATATTTAGTTTTATTTGTTTGAGTTGTAATTTCAATATTTATGTATTTTTGTAAATTGTTATAGAAAGAAGATGAGTGATAAGTGAATCGGAGTGATTGGATAGATGTGATTGACAGTTTGTTGTGTGATAAATGATTTCGAGTATAATAAATGAATGAGTTTATATGGAGTGATCTATGAATGTGGTTGAAGTGTGGGTGGTGTGTTTGTATGAGAATGTTTTGATTATTTGATGAATTTAATGAGTGAATGTTTTATGAAAGATTTTAGGGCTCGTGCTACCCCATATGATGGGATAAAGCGTAATGATATGATATGTATGTATGTATGTATGCTGTATTTGGCAACAGACACATTCTTATTATGTTGTTGCAAGTCGATGTGTGCGCAGTTTCTATGCCAGCGTCATCTGCAATAAATAACTGTAAAGAAACCTTTTAACAATGGATGGGTTAGAGAAGCAAAGGCCGCAGAACGTTTTTATTTAATTGGGGGCCCAAAATATGGTGTCAATAAAATATTTTTTTTGACAATATGGTTTCTATACATATGTAGGTTGGCGCGTATCTACTATAAAATGTTATTTATAGTTTTGGATTATTTTTTGACAAGTAATACACTGATGTGGTCAGCACACGACTTTCTTATACACAGCATATTTAATATTTAGAATATATAATATTATTAAACATGTAATTTAGATTTTCAGTAATTCAGCTTTTATCTGTTTGAAACATATCAAATATCAAATTTGTTTACGTATAATTTTTTAGTAATGTTGACTACTTAATGTCTAACTTTACTGATGAGGCATATACAGAATGTCCGTTTTTCGAACCT
Organism: Pterostichus madidus; assembly: GCA_911728475.2. Taxonomy (NCBI): domain Eukaryota; kingdom Metazoa; phylum Arthropoda; class Insecta; order Coleoptera; family Carabidae; genus Pterostichus; species Pterostichus madidus. The sequence goes on from OU452305.1 coordinate 41,982,675, forward strand.
AACCAATGGTATCTCAAGAACCGTGAAATACGAAGTCGATTAAATTGAGGCAAAGTTGCCAAATTAGACGACCATTATAATGATGTATTTGTTTTTCCGAAAAAAGACATAGATAACTAGATAAAGCGAAAATTAAAATTTATGTTTTTTGTTTCTATTGCTACTATGGTTATTGAAATATATTGATAAATATAAAAATTAATTTTTCTCAAAATTAGACGCATATACAGGAAAATTGCAAATATCATTTTATGTTTCAAATATTTTTGTACCTTTTTTCGTAACTGATTCCATTTTTGATATAAATGGAATTTATTGATTGGTGTGTCCAATAAACTTCCTCTTCCGGTTTTTCAATTTCATTCAAAATCAACTCAGCTCTTCGTATTTTCATTAAAATTATAATTATCAAGTTTCGTTAACAAATCTTATCTCGGTCATGAGATATTGCACACTCAGACACACATCCATCCACACACACACATCATTGAGAAAATGATCAAAACGGATTCAGTGGACCTCGAAACATATATTTCCGCGAAAATCTCGTCAACGATTTTTTTCTCGAATCCAGTACTTCCTTATACTGTGTATAAGAAAGTAAAAAGCGACAACGTATGTCTGCATTGGAAAAATAATACTGAAAATTAATTAGATCGCAACTGACTTTGATTTGAATTTTTACATTTTAATAAAAACATAGGCAGAACTCATAGAATGAATCATTTTATAAAATAATGTTATATATATATATATATATATATATATATATATATAATGTGAGTTGCTGAGTATGGGAAATAAACGAATATGTATGAAAAGAATTATGAATATGGTTGGCGCGATAAAGTGGTGTGTCAGGATAGGAGCGTTTAGTATATCTAGTTTAATTGTGGGATGAATCTGATTGGTGATTAAGATAAGTTTATAATTCTTGAATTTAGTTTTGTTGTTTAGTAATATCATATTAGTGTTTACCCCCGTGGCTCCTCCACCACTAACATCTTTAGGGGCCGTGATTTGACGACTGGTAACCGCACTTCACGCGCAAAATATATCACTTACCGAGATCTGCTTCGGCAGAGTGCCACACCCAGTAATGGGTAGAAGGTGTGATGATATATTTATTTTACTTTTATATCAGTGTTTACCTGCAATTGTGTGAAATTCAGCTTCAAAAACAAGCGCAGGGTAACACTTTCCTCGTTTCTTATCTATTTTATTTGTCTTCTGATATGACATAAAGTGTTAAACTGTAATTGTATGGAGTTCACTTTCAAAAACAGGCGCAGGGCGACACTCTTCTTTTGTTATCTTATAATTGGTTTAAATTTTCTTCAGACGACCACTTATAAAAGTAACAATAACAACAGCATAAACTGCTACGGAAAGTTGAACATAGCATACACTGATATGTTAGCATAACGTACACTTCTAACATATCATGTGATGATCCACTGATTGACAATAGAAGGCGTTACGATGAAAGAAAATCATAAAATAAATGCAAAGAATTTGTATTATTATTTGGATTAAAGTTTTGGCAGATTTTTCAACACATTTGCACTGATAAATTTATTTTTTTTAATTAATAACGACTTATTTACTAATATTTTAGCATTATTTAATATTTTGACATTCTGGTTAATACAGTTGCACAATACCTAACCTTAAACGTTAAACGTCAACGCTCATCTACAAAAACGCATCAGCTGTCAAAGTGTAACAACATTGCTCTTGTAAACTTTTTTAGAAATATTTTATGGTCGTCTGAAAAATAGTGTAGATAGCTTGAAAGTATGATAACTGTGCTCGTGTACTTAAATCATTCGGCGCTTCGCGCCTCGTTTTTCAATTTGTACACTCGCACGTTATCTTACACTATTGTTGTTTGTTACGTAATATACTATTTCATAAATTGTTTAACTGCAATTGTGTTGAATTCACTTTCGAAAACAAGCGCAGGGCGGCGCTCTCTTCCTTTCTTATCTGTATCATTTTCAGTTTCTGCAGTGTGGTATTTTCTTTTATGTACAAGTGTTGCTTCCATATTTTCTAATCTTTGTAGAATCGTTGTTATATTCGTTATTAGAATCGGTGTTAGGAGTAAGCGTGAGCAATTTGTTTTATGCATATGTTATGTACGTCGAAGATAGAAAATGAATGATAAGTGAATAGGAATGATGTGATTGAAGGTTGGTTGTGTGATAAATGATTTCGAGTGTAATAAATAAATGAGTTTATATGGATCTATGAATGTGGTTAAAGTGAGGGTGGTGTGTTTGGATGATAATGTTTGACGAGGACTGATTGTTTGATGAGTGTGAAGAGTGACTGTTTTATGAGTGATTTTAGGGTTCGTGCTACCCCATTTGATGGGATATAGCGTGATGATATGTATGTGTGTATGCTGTATTTGGCAACAGACACATTCTTATTATTTTGTTGCAAGTCGCCGTGTGCGCAGTTTCTATGCCAGCGTCATCTGCAATAAATAACCGAAAAGAAACCGTTTAACAGTGGACAGAGTTAAATTAAACAGTTTTATAAATATTGCAATATGTTTGCTCATGCAAATAAATAATTGTAGGTTTCTTAGATGGGTTGCACCGAATTTTAGGTCGTTTCCGGTAACTTCCGGTAGACTTTTTGCAAATATATCCGGTGTATAAAGTCTGTAGATTGTCTAGAACTGATTTTAAAAGTGCAACGGTTCGTAAATTATTCTCATTTATATTCTAGAAGTTTTATTTTTGAAATGAGTTTAATCTTCAAACTTGAATACATGTTTAATAATAGTTTATAGTTTATTGAGAAAGAAGGTCAACAATGATCCTTATTGTAACATATGATGTGTTTCATACTATATATCCTACATCGAATTCGTTTTATTTAGTATCGAAATTTCTATTAAATAATAATAATAATAATAAAATATATATTTAGGACACGTAATAGGAGAAAATAGAGTTACACCACTGAAAGATAACATCATATCAATAAGAAATTTCCCGACTCCTACTACGCAAAAAATTATATATAGTGATCATCGTTTTACAATATAGTAGTAGTATATTTGAAATAGAGAACAAAGTACAATTACTGAACTGATCAGGTATATTTCGAAGTAAATTGTATTAGAAATATAAATAAATAAATAAATATATCATCACGCATTCTACCCATTACTGGGTGTGGCACTCTGCCGAAGCAGATCTTGTTAAGTGATATTTTTATGTACGTAAAGTGCAGTTACCAGCCGTCAAATTACGCCACCCAAAGATGTTAATGGTGGGAGTGCCACAGGGGTAATTTTAATGTGGTAAAAATGTTTATCGGCCGTGGGAATCGAATCAGGCTACTCAGGTTCCACAGGCCGACTTGATACCACCGAGCCATCTACCCCAAATCAAATAACTAAATTTAATTGACGATATTATTAGAACGTATTATATCAATTGAAACTATAGTTTAATAATAAATTATATATAATTTGTTTATATAATAGTATTGTACATTTTAATTTTTTATCAATTGGTAAATTCAATTTTTTACTCTGAATGTACAGTACTTTCATACCTCTTATTTTAAATTAAATGCATGAAGTCCCTTACTTATATTTATTTAAACTTTGGAACATTCCACTCTAATAATGAAATTAAAAAATGTCTATTTTGCATTAACTTTGCAAAGTTTTTCCATTATTTATTTTTCCGTTTCAAAAGTAACTTTATTAAAAAATTTAATGAAATAGTTGTTATGTATAGAACTTTGATCTAATGTATTAGACATGGTTTTGGTCTATGGTTCTTAAAAAAATAAATCCTATGGATACATAAATAAAATGACAATTTATGTTTAATGTGAAAACTTGATTTTACAAAATGTCATTTTGACATATAATCTATTTACATATGTTTATCTGGTGAACATATAATTAAATGTTATTTAGTTGTGCATAAAATATTGTATGTACCATGGGTGAAACCAGCGATTCTGGACCGTGGCAAGATTATTAGCACGAGGCGCTAAGCGGCGAAGGCTAATAACACGCTCAAGGTCCAGAAACGTTTGTTTTCACTCTTGGTACATAAATAACTATATTATAAAGAGAAATTAATGGCAATAATTTTATATGTTCAACATTTTTACAACTAGACAACGCAACAATTTCACAAAAAAATGTCCCTGAATACATAGTTGTACAGAAATGAGTTTTATGACACTGTTTTTCAGAAAAGCAGTTGCACCAAATTGACATAGTAAACACGGTGTAGAAATAAAATTTTATATTTTGTTATTTAATATCTAAGATACACAAAATAATGAAAGACGAATGTCCGTTAAAACTTGGAAGTATAATAAAGTGTAATAGCAATATGTATCTCTTTCTAACACTTACAAACCTCTCTTGCGCTGAGATAGGCCTTGAACAGAACAATAACAATCTGTTTTCAAGATGGATTTTATCTTTGCATTAAACTGTTATTGATTTAAGGGAGTTACTTTAGTGTAATAAGCGTAGAACATTTTATTTCTTTATGATACCTCCTTTTAAAGTTTAACAAAAGGTCTGTTGAACAATAGACACGGTTTATTGCCCTTTTAGGGATCTTGGGACCTAATCCCATCGTCGCCTTCGATAAGACGTACAAGATAGCTCTTGTAGTTTCTTAAGATGTAATTGTATATTTTAAAATAATTTAAACAAATTTTTTGATTCATTGTCTAACTTATACTATGATAGTTAACTAATAGTAGTTGGGTGCGTTAGAGCGATGGATAATGACAATAGAAGAATATATGTTAGAGAATGCATTGCTTTGAAAGTTATATTTGTGGTAATGTCAATAGATCTAGTTAAAAAATTAATTCTTTATTATACAATACGATAATGGCTATTTATCGTCGTGTATAATGTTGTATTTTTTCTGTAGCAGATATTAAACAAATGTTAATAGTGTACGTTGATGGTAAATGCAAATTGTGACAAATCGCACTGTCAAATAACATTATTGTATATTTGCAGATATAGCAAACTGATTTTAGTACTAAATAATTAGAGTGATGGATAAAAGACTAAAAAATCGAAAAAACTTCAACCGGATGATGCCATGATCGACGATGATTTAGAATCATAATGAATAAAATTTGTATAAAAAATAAATTAAATGAATTTCCTTTATTTACCCCTGCTGTTTGTCAGAGTTTTAATTTCTTGGTTTGTGTAGAACAAATGCACTTTAGTGTACATATTATGTAAATGTCAGCCACTAGTTTTAAGTGTGTCCCATGATAATACGGGAAATGAATGTGTGGTTTTAAATATATTGTCTGTAAGTGGCGAAATGGTATTTTTATTTGTGTGATTTCAGACAATACACTTTATTATAAATGAATTAATTTATATTTTCCTCATTGATTATAATGTACAGGAACATATTTAAGAATTCAATTTAATGTAAAACTATTTAATATAAAAACTAACAGGTGTAATTAACTGCAATTATTTCCAACAATGAAGCATGGACAGTTCATTGTATCAAAACATGAATTGTTCATGATGAATAACAATAGTCGTACATAATCCTTTTTAGACTTTAGATTAATTGCTGACGATTAAATTTGATACACATTTTTTAATTTATCGCGGCTTAATTACCTTAAGTACCTGTCTAATGACTTTTTAACGTTATTATCATATTTTTAACGGTTTTTAACAAACACTTGAATTTGGAGTTTGTATTTTTATTTTGATAATAGATTCAATTAGAAAAATATCAGAAACCATTTAAAAAAGTATACCGACTAATTATAATAAGTAGCATTATAAACTTATAATTAATTTGTATATTTTATTCAATATCACAATAATTAATGGATATTTAAATACAAGTACGAGTAGCTCTATCTTAATAGATATTTATTTGAAATTTGCCTTTTACTTTTCTCTAATTTACAATTAATCGCAGGATACCTATTTTTCTTATAATATTTTCCATTTATAATTAAAAGGTATTTATATGATTAATATAGAATAACGATTTTAAATTTATTATGAACAGAACAGAATTCAAAAATGGATCTAATCTATAGCGTAACCATGAAAAATAAGGGTTGAAAGTAATTTATCGATCGGTAACAGTTAATAATCGTGTAATAGAATAGGAGAATAAAATCTTTGTAGCATATAAATATCGCCCAGGTATAATACAATATTATTATTATTAAACGATGATAACACAAACAAAAAATCTGGTGTGGTCACCACACGACTTTCTTATACACAGCATATTTAATATTTAGAATATATGAATGTTATATAACATGTAATTTAGTTTTTCAGTAATTTAGCATTTATCTGTTTGAAACATATAAAATATCAAATTTGTTTACGTATAATTTTTGAGTAATATTGAATACTTTGTCTAACGGATGTCCGTTTTTCGATACCACTGAGCCACCACCCCATTAAATAATAATAATTGAGAAATATATTGATTTGATAAATAAAAATATAAATATATCATCACGCCTTTTACCCACTACTGGGTGTGGCATTCTGCTGAAGCTGATCTCGTTAAGTGATACATTTATGCACTTAAAGTTAGGTTACCAGCTGTCAAATCACGGCTCCCCACGGCGTTTCGGGGTGGAGAAAACCTCAGGGGTTATTGGTAAAAGTGTTTGCCGGCTGTGGGATCGAACCAGGGTTGTTATGATACACAGGTCGACTCGATACCACTGAGCCACTACCCCATAAAATAATTATAATTAGGAAATATATTGATTGGAGATAGTAGTATAAAATGTCTCGTATAAAAGTAGATGGGCGCAATGTTGAATTGCAATAATTCGCGGTTCGGTTGGACATTTGTGTGTACGAACCTCAAGTTGTTATTGATTTCTGTGCGCGCGTTAGAAGGAGACGGAAGTACACGCTGTTACTGTCCGTCCTTTTTGCGGATATGAAGTACTCGACAATAACTTTTCTCTTGCACTGTGTACAATACGTTGTATCACACATTGGACATATGATATGTTTGTATCTCTGGTAGATACATACGAGTATACCAGTACCTGCTGTAATATTTATAATCTGGAATTTTTTGTTTCGTCGTCCACATCTGACACAGCAAAGTCTTAGGATTGTTGAGGATGTTTTGTTTACAGTAAAAATTGAAACTATTTTATAACGATGAAATTAGGCGTATGTAGGGGACATATAATTGATTTATAATAATAATACATTGAATTTGTTGCCTGTATGTAGGTTTTATGTGTAGTTTAGCGACCTTTTAATTCCATATCAGAAACATATGTTGCCTATTTAAAATTGAAATGTTTTTAAGTAAATAATTAAATTAAAACTTGTAGATAGATGATGGGCGCCTATATATATTTGTTTTTAAAATAACGATCAGTGAAAACAAAAAAAAGTAAATATATCATCACGCCTTCTACCCATTACTGGGTGTGGCACTCTGCCGAAGCAGTTCTCGGTTAGTGATATATTTTGCGCGTGAAGTGCGGTTACCAGCCGTCAAATCACGGCCCCCAAAGATGTCAGTGGTGGAGGAGCCACAGGGGTAGCTTTTGAAATTATGAAAATTGGTTGTCGCCTGTGGGAATCGAACCAGGGTTCTCAGGATCCGCAGTCCGACTTCATACCACTGAGCTAGCCACTATCAATGAAAGCGAAGGTATAAAATTCGTTTTATAACAAGCGATTCGAATGTTAGAAGTTTTGTATTGTAGTTATAATGTCATAAATGTTGTTGCAAATAAATAATGAATTAAATTAAATATAACTAAACACCTTTTACGAGTGTGGCGGCATTCTACTGTAGCAAATCACTGGCAACGAAGATGTTAGAGGGGAAGGGGGTTCAAGGGTAGTTTTGACAGTTCAATGAAAATAGTTATTCTGCACCAGATCCTTATTATCCGCGCTAAAAAAATATGGCCAATGAGGATGCTTTTTTTTGCTTGTGATGTTACTATATAAATTAAATCATTTATATGTTTATAGTGAAACATTATTTTTAACTAATAATTAAATTAATATAGAGGATGGTAGAATTATTTATGCAATATAGTAAGTACAGTGTTTTTCTTTTCATATAGCGATATGTCGTTTGAGTTGTAAAGAATAATAAGTTCGTACATATGTGTGACAGGCTTATAAAGAATAGAAATAAGTAAATTATAGACAGAAAAGGGAAAGTACATGTAATGACAACAATTATAAAAACGATGTTCTTCAAAACAGTGATGTATATGGAATTAATTGTAGTGATTGTCAAGCGATCTATATAAGTCAGACCAGTCGTAATTTCAATATTAGATTCAACGAACTTAAAAAAGCTATATTAAGTAATTAATTGACCTCAAACGTTGCTAAACATTGTCTTGATAATAATCATAATTTACACAATAATATTTTGTCCGTTAAACATATCCTGTGGAAAGGGATTGAAGCTGGACTTCTCAGAATCATTGGAAACTCAGAATGCTATGAATTACCAGAAAACTTTAATGAACGAACAAATTGATCTGTACCGTTCACCGTTAATACGCCCGCTTTAATCCCTTTATAACCATTGACTAATATGTATTTTCCCATTTTTAATGAAATTATTTTATTGAATACTTGTTCATAAACCACATTGGAATAAGTATATTATTTTATAAAAACTGCGAATATGATAAGTAGCAAAAGTACCAATTTATTAGAAATTTTTTTGCTCATGGCTTTACATGAAAATCTAGTAGATCTTTATCGAAACAATATTGATGTTTTAAATATTTATGAAATAGTTAAATTAATGCTACAATATCAGAAATTATAGTGTTATCATTTATTATGAATGTATCCTAATAATTTTTATGGTAGCTAATTCAAAAATATGTCGCTTTTTCGATAATTATGTCTTGTCTGGCAACGTCTGTTAGTTTTAATCCTAAAGTGAGATAGGTTTGGGTGAAAACTCAGTTTAATAATAGAACAATGGAATGTATGACCATGTACTTTCGTTCTACCTGTAGTAATTATATTTACATAGAATCGTCGGCTCAGGATTCCAGGTATAAAGAAACAAAGATATGAAATTAAACGAAAGACATGTAGTACAGTTTTGTCAAAATTGCAGAGACACTGAATAATAAATAACAAAGAACAGTATGTTTTATGTACGTATGTACAAAAACATACAACTTGACATTACTATATAAACATAAACATTAAGTTGTCACAGTAACAAATTAGTACAACGCTAACTTAGAAAAAATAGTTAATCTTGACAAGCGGAATAGCGCTAACGCCATAATTATATCATTTTTAACTCTCTTTTCAATGTACGAAACAAGTTTATTTTAACTTGAGTTAAAAAGGGAGTTCATTTAGCATCAAATTTTTTTAATTTGAAACAGAGTTGTAAATAATTATTTTAAAAACGGTGTTAGCGTTAATCCGTTTTGTGAAACTGCCTGTTACATGTTAATTTGATATAAGATGAATTTTCATCAAAGTTGCGGAGAAAATAATAAAACAATAGTTACGTGAAACTGACGTATTGACGTAAAATTAAATTATTTTGATTGACTCTCTTACATTGCCACTTCTATTGTAAGTCTCCTTTAGGCAATGGAACATATGAAACTATAACATTGTTTCTATTATGTTTAATTTTAAAATGAAGATACTTTATATCATTACATTTGAAATAGTATTAATGAAATTGTTTCTGCTGAAACCGGAAGTGAGACTCGGGAACTTTAAACCGTTTATAATTGTACACAACTTTTCATCTTAAATTATACGACTAAAATTAAAGTAAAGAAATTACCTAAATGTTTCTGTAGTATTGTAAACATTTTGTATTAGATATGTGTATTGTCACATCAATCAATGCTAATTGATGCAGGCACTGTTGCCACGGTAGCCACATCGGTAAACAACAAGGATCTATTTAAATTTTTTAAATATTGGTTGACAGTTGATCGTGAACCGGCGCTCCACAGTGGGTCAAATCGGGATTTTACTGTTCAAAAATCGATGGAGACCTTAATATCCATTGCATCTGGATAATTTTTTCTTCTAATTAAATTTAATTAAAATCCCTACACATCTGTTAGGGCAGAATTTTAAATAACTCTGTCAAATTTGATTAATTACATAATAAACTGTCGAAAAACTGTAAAAAATATTAAAAATTTAAATAATGAAAATTATGTATTCTTATATTATTTTTATATATTAAAGCAACATGACAGATTTTACAAAGCTGTTGACAGATGTCAACTTTATATTATGTTGAGAATAATTACAATACGGATTCCCTGTTTTAAGATACCCTAATTAAATCTCTAATCTATTCATTAAATTTCTAATCTATTCATTAAATCCATATTGTAATTATTCTCAACATAATATAAAGTTGACATCTGTCAATAGCTTTGTAAAATCTGTCATGTTGCTGTAGTATATAAAAATAATATAAGAATAAATAATTTCATTGTCTAAATTTTTAATATTTTTTACAGTTTTTTGGCAGTTTATTATGTAATGTGTAGAGAATTTAATTACCTTTAATTTTCTTAAAAAATTATCCAGATCCGATGGATATTAATGTCTCCACCGATTTTTGAACAATAAAATTTCGATTTGTCCGACTGTGCGCTCTGGCCGCCTCTATAATATAATGTGTAGATGATGATATTTGATGAAAAACTGTAATACAATTGTAAATATTTATAAATAGACCTTCTAATTAGTATATAAAAACATGGAAATTATATAAACGCCTTAAATGTGTTTATGTAATTTATGTTAAATTGATTGTTTACAAAATTGTTTTGAGAATATTTTATGATAAGATATCTGCTTTTGTAGATGAACTAGCATGGTTTATAGGAAGGTAAAGTGACGTTTTGTGTGTCATTTGTGTAACTCGCAAACACACAGATTGACTACAACAAGTAGCACTTGAGCATTTTATTATAGTATTTATGTACTAATATGTACTAATATGTACGATGTTGTAGGTTGGTCGAGCATCAGTGCGTTCTGCACGCAGCGTTCGCCTAGTGACAGATCTAGAACTAGGAGGTCAGGGTCCCTGTCCATTATCGCAGCCTCTGGTAGTTGTAGGAAACGGACGCGCTTACGCTGTCTCAGAACCACAAAGCCGGAAAGCCATTATGATTGTTGTTCAGAAAACTCAACAAGCCAGCCGAGCAGTATCATCAACAACAACCACTAACAATACTACCAGCGAGAATACCAACAATACCCAAAACATCCACAACACCAATACAGCAACACCAACCTCTACACACGATGATGAACAAATTTATTGGCTGCGTTCAGCTGGTGTGGCACCTCAACGGTCGCCCGATAGCTTATCCGTGGGGCCGTTGTGTTGGCGCGGACGCACTCTGTCCACCAGCTCTAGTAGGGCAGCTACCAAGAAAATAACCTTCAATGAGGATAGGAGTACGTCAAAACGGTAACGCATATCAATACTAACTTGCTTCTTTGTGTGTGTTGTGAATGTATGTAACCAGTACGATGCATGATGTGGAAATGATGTAAGAGTGTGTGTGAGAGGGTGTGTGAAATGTGTTTAATAGTATGTGATGATGTGTTTGATTGTAGTTTATGCCTCAAGAGCCGAACACCAGGACCTGATGAGGATGACGGAGACTACGCAACGTTGAGGGAACTACCCTTGTTGCCGGGGGCCCACCGAACACTCCCAGACGACGAGGATGAGATAAAAGTAATTGGAACATACTTTAAAACTGATACTGTCATTTAATTAAAAGTTATTTTTCTTTACCAAGCAGGCAGATACATAAAGCGGATTATCGCTAACACCATTTTTACTTTTTATACACAGTATAAGGAAGTATTGTAAATTGCAGAAATATTCGGAACATAAAATGTTATTTGCAATTTTCCTGTATATGCGTCTAATTTTGAAAAAAAAAAAACTAATTTATATATTCAATAATATATTCCAATAATCACAGTAGCAATAGAAACAGAAAACATAAACAAGTTTAACATTTATAAGGCAATTAATAATTGGCAAACGCAAGAAGCAAGTCATTAGTGTTCAATTCAGAGTTTTTGATGCTATATCAATTTATTGATCAAATAGTAAATAATTTGAAATCGACTAGAATTTTAATTATCGCTTTATCTAGCTATCTATGTCTGTTTTCGGAAAAGCAAATACATCATTAAAATGGTCAACTAATTTGGCAACTTTGCCACAATTTAATCGACTTCGTATCTCACTGTTCTTGAGATATCAAGGGTTAGGCTCGAACAACGGACATCCTGTATATGCCTCATTCAGTAAAGTTAGACATAAAGAAGTCAACATTAATGAAAAATTATACGTAAACTAATTTGTTATTTTATATGTTTCAAACAGATAAATGCTGAATTACATGTTTAATAATATTATATAACAGCTATATACTCTAAATATGAAATATGCTGTTTATAAGAAAATTGTGTGGTGACCACATCAGTTTTGTTTTTTTTTTGTTTTTAACTCTCTTTTCAATTTACGAAATAAGTTTATTTTAACTTGAGTTGAAAAGAAAGTTAATTAACATCAAATTTAGTTCATATCTTGAATCTGTTTTAATTTGAAACAGAGTTATAGATAATATTAAAAACGATGTTAGCGCAAATCCGTTTTATGTAACTGCTTGAAGATGTATAAAGGGAAAACTTTTTTATTGAAACATTGTTAGTATATTATTAATTTTTAATATAAAATTAAACAGGCAGAATCATGAAGCTGGTTAGCGCTAACACCATTTTTTATTTCGTTTTCAACTCTCTTTGCAATGCTTTGAACAAGATTATTGTAACTTGAGTTAAAAAGAATGTTAATTAACATCAAATTTAATTAATTCCTTGAATTTGATACAAATTTATAGAGAATATAAAAAACGGCGTTAGCGCTAATCCGTTTTATGAATCTGCCTGTAAATGTTTATATTTAAATATTTTTATTATTATTGGTTAGTATTAAATTTAAATTGGCGCATTTGTACAAGTACGTACGTAATTTAATTTTCTTTTAATATAAACTTTATTATTGTTACTAATTATTATTTGTAGTTGGAAAGTTAAAATCGGTAAATTTAGAAAAATATACTGAGTTTTAATAAACTTAAATATTATCAATTATCTATATTGTTATTAAAATTATGAATTACTAGTAAAACTGTAGGTATAGTTGTAAAAATTGTTTCTATTTAATTGTATTGTATGAGTTTATGGTGTACGTAATGTGGTGTTTAAAATGGTTTTTTTATTTTTTGATGTAGTTACTGGCGAGCGTTCACGACGACAATGTAACGTATGCGAGTACCAGCCGAGATTTAATCCCACCTGTAGATTACGAAGATCCGTCGCCTTTACTTATACCAGAACCGTTGGCTGACGCACGTCTCATCCACATTCCGCAGGTGCTTAATGTACCAGCAGCACGTAGTAGTTATTTAATTTTGACCTAAATGAATGTGTCTGTGTAGATGTCTACGGTATCGATGACCTCCAGGTGTCTAAGACGAGCTGACTCTGGTATGCCACCAGAAGAACTCACTCCGAGATCTGATAGTTTGTCGACAGTGTCCTCGTCCTCACCGCCACCGAACCATAGTGAGACATCGTCTGGCGTTCATAGCACAGCTAGTAGTGTTAGAGAACTGCAACCTCAGCAACAGTCTGTGGGAGTTGTACGTGGTTATACGAGCCCTGACAACTATTTGTTCGGACAGTTCATAATTTCTATCAAAATATTTCTTTATTATATCGTTGCTCACTAAATATATTTTTGATTCTTTTTTTGACTTCGATTTTAGATGTAATCCTATTTTAGCGACTATATTATGATATAAAACAATAATAAAAATATAATTGTTTTGTTTAAATATTTATTTTAACTAATCTCTCTTGTCAATTAAAGGTTCGGACAAATTAATATTAAAAAATTAATAGAAATCATTTATATATTTAATGAGGCGTTACGTCTTTTTCTTTAATTACTGCATCAATTCTTTTAGGCATTGATTATAGTAGGACCGGCAACTTTTTAACTGTTACTGAGTCACATACTTTTTAAATTTTGACCTTCGTACCTTTCAGAGTTCTCTGTGGATTGTTTTTAATTTTTTGTTTCATTTTACCAAAAACGTTAAATAAAATTTAAATCAGGACTGCTGGATAGTCAATCAAATACGATTATATGAATCTTTTCGAATCAGTTTTGAGTACTTTTGGCCGTGTGACAGGTGGGGGCTATCCTGTTGAAAAAGAAATTGTTCCCCAGGATACAATTTTTCGACACTGGGCTTTAAATTATGGTCCAGCATATCTTAATATTTAACTGCGTTGATCATACTATTAAAAAACTGTATACTTCCTACTCCTCTTGCAGACGTGCAGCCCCAAATCATATCCTAGGAGGGCGTTTCAAACAATCTTTATGAAACGCTTTATTTTAGCTCCGAATCACTCGTTTTCTGTTATTACCTACACTTAAATCAAATTTGGAGTTGTCGCTGAGAATAATCAAATTCCACTGTTCTTGTGTCCATGCGCTTCATTCTTGACACCAACTTAAGCGGTTTTTTCTGCCGTTCAGTCAACAACGGTTTTTCTTTTGCCTAAAGTGTTGAATTTGAGTTTCAATAAAATATTGAAAAAATTACATTCGTATGATTACCTTATAAAAACTAAGACTACTTTTATAAATCCACTTTCTACATGTTTCTTAGGAAAATGTAGATCATCCAGCTTCATTTCACTCAATCGTTATTTCCCTAACAGTAGCCCTTCTGTTATTTTTACAAGTTTTTATAAGATCTCCTCTTTGTCGATTTTATACTAAACTCGGACGTCCTGGACTTTTCCCCCTGTATCGATGGTACCGTTTTCACCATACGACTTTATGATGTCAAAAACAATCGATTTGGACATTTTTATGTCTTTAGCAATTACATTAATTTTATTTTCCATAGAAAAATTAATTCTCTCACTTCCTGTAGAGTTGCAACACCTCGAGTCATTTTAAAATAACACGTTCGTACAAAATTAATAAACTATTAAAATATGAAAATAGAAATACGTCGGATTTGTTGTAGAATTAGAAAAATAATAATTCAACGCTACCTACAATTTTATCAGGCATATATAAAATATCTACAGTTTTGTCCGAACATTTATTTGTCAAATGCGTTTAGTTTAAATAAATGTTAAAGCCTAATTAAATTATCATTTAAATTCCATTTTATTATCATTTAGTAGCCAAATAAGGGTTAAATCCAAAATCGAAATAAAAATATTAATCAAATATATATTTAGCGAGTAATGGGATACTAAAGAAATATTGAAATAGAAATTATGAAGTGTCCGAACATATAGTTGTTAGGGCTCGTACAACCGCCGCCGTGGTAGTAAAGGTTGGACCTAGTGGATCCTCCACCCCGAAACAGAGTAGCGGTCTGTACGGATACACAACGAAACAACCGGTGGCTACTGAGGTGATGACAGAGCATGGAATACCAGCTGTGATACTAGAAAGTGAGAACACTGTCGTCATTAGAAGGAAAACTGCAATGCCTATTTTAGATCAACAGCAGATACCAGTGAGAACAGAGTAACCGTTCAGCAGGTCTACTAATATGAAGATGACAAGTTTCACTGAACACAATGACTCGAAACACGTGCAGGCATCCTCCTCGGCCACGTTGCCACATTATCCCACCCAGGTGCAAGCCATGGCGTCGTACCCACACTGTTCGACGATGCCACTGCCGCAGGGTGGAGCAGGCGCAGCACCACGTTGCCAACACATCATAATGGTGTCCGTTTATTACCAACATCCACCAAACATAGGAATCGTTAGTAGTTAGATGAACACAGTTTATTTTTAATTACGCAAATATTGTTTTGTACATGATGTAAATTTTGTTGTTTCCTGAAACCAAAGAATTTAATATTAAGTTTGTACATTCCGTAATTAAGTAGTTAGAGAAGCGTAAGTACAGGACCACACGCCTTCAAATCATAATTGAGACCCATAACATCATCATCCATCAGTCATTTATTAATCGAGAACTAGTTGTACATTTTTTACATTTATATGAAGAAGGAATAGTTATTTTTTATTTATTTACAACTAGATTCATGTCTATATTCTGTATACTACTAATATTGTTATTCGTACACTTTACTGTCCGATTTAAACTCAAATGATTATTAATCACAGACAAGGCACAGGTTGCGTCCCACTAAAGTAACAAGTATTGTATTGTGTTTAGGGAAGCAAAGTGTCAATTTCTATGTTATCTATTTCATTATGTGTAATAATATTAATATAATAAAGTAAATATAGCCATTTGTGAACAAAGTTGTGTTTAAAAATCCTTTGAAATCATCCAATTTTATCTTGCTGCATCATCGATGACAGGCAATCACAAAACACAGCAGCATACCTAGTTGTGGCTAGTATTTCAATGTAAAATTTTGGATATTTTTTGAGTAAATTGAAACTAATTTTCTCCCCCGGAGCCGCTCCTCGGCCCCCGGAGTCCGGAACAAACGTTTATTTTGTTTACGATGAAAATAACAAAATGAGTATTTGAAATTTAATTTTCGTGTCTGGAGCCCGGAACAAATGTTTATTTTATTTACGAAGAACATAACAAATTGATTATTTGATATCTAAATTTCTCCCTCCCCTCCCGGAGCCCGGAACAAATGTTTATTTTGTTTTCAACGAACCTCATAACAAATAGATTGTTTCTTATATCTGTATCTAATATGTAATACAGTTCAAAATGAGCGCTGGAGACAGTAGTTTTGAAAATTATCGCTAGATGGTGTAACGCGTAGCTGTATTTGCCATGGGCGTCCACAGATATTTTTCCAGAGGCGACGGATCGCAAAAAACATAAATTTCTTAAATTTTTTTTTACATACAAATAACAAATAGATAAAAAAATATTTAAATTATAAATTACTGGTCTTCGTCGTCTGGGTTGAATTGAAGAAGATGGACAATTTTCTAATAACTCTTCCATAAATTTTTTTTCAATAAATTCTGATTTAGCAGTTTTACAGTTATTATTTTCTAATATTTCTTTAAACTTATAATTTAATATTTATTTAATTTATATATATATTAATTTTGCATGCTTTGTATCGGCACAAATTAGATCTGAAAATGACTAAAATTGTGTCAAAACTATCGATAGCAATAAAATACAAACAAAATTAAACAAATGTTTGACGTTCAATCTGGCAAAACTGTCAAAATAAATTCTTCATTTATTATTTCACTTATTTTGACAAATAAAACGTCAAACTTTTGTTTAATTTTGTTTCAATTTTAAGCCTATCGATAGTTTTGAGGCAATTTTCGTCATTTTCAAATATAATTTGTGTCGTTTCATAGTATGCAAAATTAATTTTGTTTATTGGTTCTCGCCCAGAATTTTATGCCCTAGAATTACTATATCAAGCATTTTTGCTTAATATATTTAAGGAAGCAGGAAATTACAAAATTATAATTTTACATGTTAAAGTCCTCTGTTCGAGAGTCGTGGTCACCACCCTAGTTAATATCCAGGCGGGAGCGCGCCCCTCCTTGCCTCCCCCTGCGGACGCCCATGGCATTTGCCTATATTACCGATTATAAAAATGTACTGGCCGCTAGAAAACTACTTCGTGTGTTATCGTAATAATCCGAAGAAGCCCGGAGTTTAACCCGTGTCGAAGAATCGAGGTCCGAGGTAGAGCTCAGTTAGTCTTAACAGCAACCTCTGCTGGTACACACATTCACAACGACGTCGTCGAAGACCGATAAGTGCTCAACAATTTTTCTACTCTACGCGCAACATCTGCCAGGACCGGCCTGAGCAGCCAGCAAACTTCAATTTACCAGGCAATTTCCAGCTCCAGCCATGGTACCAGATTTCCTCCACATACCATGACGATCTCTGCAATATGTCTTTAGAGTAAATCTGCATATTGAGATTTACATAAATTCTATAGATGTATGTGTGGGGAACAAACATGGAACTAGCCATGTCTCAAACCGGTGTATATCAGCAGTTGATATATTGTTATTTATATATGTCACTGTCGTTAGATGCATCATTATCTATTATCCTTACCTGGGCCCAGGTGAGGGTAATAGTCAATGCCCCTAACTATAAACAGCAAAGTAAATGTGATCCGTTTCTGATTTTATTTTGCTGTTATTAGTTAGGTCTTGGGGTCTCCCCTGGTGCGAAACGTTCCAAGTTAAGATTTATTGGCCATGAATCTTAGTTTGGAACAAAGGCGTGTCGGTTCTTAATTGAACTAGTATCGTCAATTAGCACTCTGAGACGGTGAAAACTGGAGGAGATTACATGGAAGTTGGTTAACGTAATTGATGGTAAATTGGAGTATGGGGCAGGAGAGCAACGCTGGATTCGGCGAGGGAGCTACAGCTGCAGTTGAGTACTGTCGCGCAGGAACTCTACCAGAATGGTAAGTAATATATATTTAACTGTTGTCATTTTCAATATGCCATTTTTATCTCTGCAACTTTGTGCGGAGATGGTACAGTTTGTGGTGGCTCTTTGTCTGGAGCTCGCCGGGCCGTGAATAGTTATGAAAATGACGTCACGTGCAAGACAGAGTTGTAGTGAAT
Organism: Pterostichus madidus; assembly: GCA_911728475.2. Lineage (NCBI taxonomy): Eukaryota > Metazoa > Arthropoda > Insecta > Coleoptera > Carabidae > Pterostichus > Pterostichus madidus. The sequence continues at coordinate 42,001,409 of OU452305.1, forward strand.
ATTCAGATAATGTTCGCTTTTAAGACACCATTTTCGTACGTAGTTTTTAAATAAACATCACTCACGCTTTTCACTCGTTACTGGGTGTAGTTGCGCTCTGCCGTAGCAGATCTCGTAAAGTTGTTAATTTGCTCTAAAAGTATGATATTAGCCGTCAAAACATGTATCCCAGATTGGTTTGGGGTTAGTTTAAATGTGTTTTAAATTTATTGTTGGAAAGTGTTCAATATTAGTGGGCGGCTCCAAATAAAGATCGTTTGTTTTATGTTTACAGCATTGACGAAGATACCCAAGTAGTCATGCAGTCATCACGGGCAAATGCAGTACCTTCAACTGATGGTAAGTAAATAAATACATTTATCAACACGCTATCTACTCGTTACTGGGTGTATTAGCGCTCTGCCGTAGCAGATTTCGTAAAGTTGTTATTTTGTGCTAGAAGGGTGTACTAGCCGTCTCAGAGATGTTGTTTTGAGCTGGAGGTGCTTAGTTTGAAAACCAATTTGTTGGAAATCTTTCAATACTAGTGAGCGCCTCCATATTAACATTGTTTGTTTTTTGTTCACAGGGTCCTAGGGCCCATTGACAATACCCAAGTAGACATGTGGGTAGCTCGAGCAATAGCAGAACCATCATCTAAAGGTAAAACATTATATTAATAAAATAAAATGAATTAATAAATTTATCATCCCGCCATCTACCCAGTACTGGGTGTGGCACTCTGCCGAAGCAGAACTCAGTAAGAGATATATTTATGTGCGTGAAGTGCAGTTACCAGTTGTCAAATGTACCGCGTTTCTGTGTATACCTTGTGTATTTGGTAATTAATAGTAATATTAGCTTAATAAATAAATATATCACCACGCCTTTTATTCATTACTGGATGTGGCACTCTGTAGTAACAGAACTTGGTTAATGATATATTTAAGCACTTTAAAACCGTCGAAAAGAAATAAAATAAGTATATCTTGACGCCTTCTATCCAATACTGGGTGTGGCACGCTGTCGAAGCAGATCTCAATAAGTGATATATTTATGTGCGTGAAGTGCAGTTACCAGTCGTCAAATGTACCGTGTTTCTGTGTATATCTTGTATATTTGGTAATTAATAGTAATTTTAGCTTAATAAATAAATATATCAGCATGCTTTCTATCCATTACTGGATGTGGCACTCTGAAGTAACAGAACTTGGTTAATGATATATTTGTGCTCTTTAAAACCGTCAAAAAGAAATAAAATAAGTATATCTTTATTCCCTCTACCCAATACTGGGTGTGGTACTCTGTTAAAGCAGAACTCAGAAAATGTTATCTGTTGTAACTGAAGAGCGGTTCTTTGTTGTAAAAATCATGAATGAATGAACTTTATATCATTATATTCAGTAATGTTATTTATTAATTACCAAAACTATCAGCGGAATAGCGCTAACACCAATTTTTATTATCATTTTTTTTTTCAATGTACTAAACAAGTTTATTTTAACTTGAGTTAAATATTCAGATAACTAGCATCAAATTTAGTGTATATATTAGTAATCTGATGTAATCTGAAATATAGACAACAATAAAAACGGTGTTAGCGCTAATCCGATTTTTGAAGCTGCGCCTGTATTGGAATACATATTAATTAATTTTGATGTTTCAGGTTCGAGGTCCAGGGTTGTTACTGCTGCTGCAGCAGCAGTAACTTTGTGTGTATGTGTGTGAATGTATGGCTGGCCAGCCGGTGTGAATCTTGTATGTTACCTATAGATGCAGTTCATATGCCGTTTCGAACAGATCTAATTTTCATCTGAACCAGATCATTTATTTATGTTGTAGGATTAATTCGTTAAATTTATTTCCAGTACAATAAAATTGTAAAGTGTTTATTTAAATGAAAATTTAAATTTTCACTGTACAATTTTATTTAACTTTTTATTTGCATTGAAATGTTTAATTTTTAATTATTGAAAAGTTAATTAAGGAAAAGTTAATTAATTTAAAGTTAATTGATTAAAAGTTAATTAAAAGCTAATTAACGGAAAGTTAATTAATTAAAGTTAATTAATGAAAAGTTAATTAAAATTAATTAATTAAAAGTTAATTTATTACTACTTTTTTTAAATATTTGTTTTTTTCATTTAATTTTATTTTTTCATTTAATTTTATTTTTTCATTTAATTTTATTTTTTCATTTAATTTAAATTTTTAATGGTTTTTCCTTTTTTTAAATTTGTTATATTTCTTAATTTTTTAATATTCCAATTTAATTTATCTGAACTGATCTAAGCGGCAAATGGAATACGTCTTGTAATTATCCTTTCCTTTGACCATCCTGGTGAATGTCTGTGTACGTGGTGTAAGACCTTGCTGAGGTGACAGAGCTTAACCAGGCCGATACCGAAGTAGTCATGCGGCCATCACGGGCAAATGCAGCACCCTCATCTGAAGGTAAATAAATAAATGAATTTATCATCACGCTTTCTACCCGTTACTGGGTGTATTAGCGCTCTGCCGTAGCAGATATCGTAATGTTGTTATTTTGCGCCAGAAGGGTGTAACCAGCCGTCTCAGAGATGTTGGTTTCGGCGGAAGGCGCTTAGTTTGAAAAACTATGTGTTGGAAATCTTTAAATCTCAATATTAAGATTGTTTGTTTTATGTTTACAGGGTCCAAGGCGCGCTGACGATGACATCCAAGTAGACATGTGGGCAGCTCGAGCAAATGCAGCACCATCACCATAAGGTAAAACATTGTATTATTAAAATAAAATGAACTAATAAATTTATCATCACTCATCACGCCATCTACCCAGTACTGGGTGTGGCACTCTGCCGAAGCAGATCTCAATAAGTGATATATTTATGTGCGTGAAGTGCAGTTACCATTCGTCAAATCACAGCTCCCTCTTAGTGGTGAAAGTGTTAATGATTAAAATATTTAATAGAGACAAATCCGGAACATAATATTAAAATCCTGTTTGAAACACTTACCGCGTTTCTGTACATATTCTGTAATTGTAGCTAGATAAATAAATATATCAACATGTCTTCTATCCATTACTGGATGTGGTACTCTGTAGTAACAGAACTTGGTAAATGATATATTTATGCACGTGTTAATAAATAAATAAAATAAATATATATATACGCCTTCTACCCAATACTGGGTGTGGCACTCTGCCGAAGCAGAACGCAATTAGTGATATATGTATGCGTTTGAAATGCGAGAATTAAATCCGTCAAAAAGAAATAAAATAAGTATAACTTTACGGCCTCTACCCAATACTGGGTGTGGCACTCTGTCGAAGCAGAACTCAGTATGCGTTGTCTGTAGTAACTGAAGAGCGGTTACTTGTCGTCAAATAAATGAATTAATAAATAGTGTAAGAACAATGGAGATCTTATTAAATCCAAGATCTTCTAGTTCAGTCCATCACGATTTAATATTGCTTGAATTAGTGTGGTTAACTTGTAACGAATATGAAAGATTAATAAGACATTCATGAATGAATTATGAATTATATATTAATTACTAAAACTATCGGTATAGCGTTAACACCAAATTTTATTGTCGTTTTTATTTGCAATGTACAACAAGTTATTTAATTAGTTGAAATCTGAATTAGAAATATAGATAATAATAAAAACGGTGTTAGCGATAATCCGTTTTTTGAAACTGCGCCTGTATGGGAATATATATTAATATTAATTTTTTTTTCCAGGGTTGCAGCAGCAGCAGCTTTGTGTGTGTCTGAGTATGTATGTATGTATGTATGGCTGGCCAGCCAGTGTGAAAGATGTATGTTACCAATAGGCGCATTCCATATGCCGTTTCGAACAGATCTAGCTTACAATTGAACCAGATTTTTGTTGTAGGACTATTTTGTTAAATTTATTTCCAGTACAATAAAAGTGTAAAGTGGTAATTTAAATTTTCATTTAAATTATCACTGCAATTTTATTTTACTTTATATTTGCATTGAAATGTTTAATTTTTAATTAATGAAAAGTTAATTAATTTAAAGTTAATCAATGAAAAGTTAATTAAAAGTTAATTAACTGAAAGTTTTTAATTAAAATTAGTTAATTAAAAGTTCATTTATTACTACTTTTTTTTTAAATTAATTGTTGTTTAATTTAATTTAAATTTGTTTATTTAATTTAATTTTTTTAATTGTATTTTCTTTTTTTAAATTTGTTATATTTTTTAAATTTTTAAATATTTCAATTTAATTTATCTGAACTGATCTTAGTGGCAAATGGAATACGGCTTATATTTATCCTTTCCTTGACCATCCTGGTAAGTGTTGTCGGGTGACAAC